>OZ022502.1:56037053-57324552 GCA_963989385.1 Ctena decussata | reverse complement strand
CTTTTTATGATTGGCCTGTGGCTGAGATGGGAGGAGGGGAAAGGGGCATGAAGAAATACATATTCTATAGAATTAAATTTTAAAAAAATAAAAAGTTAAAATTAAAAGTTATGTTTTAGCTTAAATCTCATAAAGAAAATTAAAAGGCTCATATTGAAGTTATATTAATAGAAATGATACCATAAACTGAAAAATAAAAAAAATATATATATTTCCTGATTAATTTAATCCATCTTGAATGTTTGTAGCTTCTGACCAAAGCGAAGAAACTTGTAATTACTAATCAGCTATTAAGTTACTAGAGAGAAAGCTTGATGACAGACATTAAATGATGAGTCATGACTGTAAAGGGATGCAGTTTAGTGCAGTTGAATGAGAGGTAGCCCCTTCCTGTCTATCCCCACCCCCCAAACACACACACACACACACACACACACACACACACACACACACACACACACACACACCAACCTATTAAAAAGCATTTTCACAGAGGATTTTATTGGCCAAATATTTGGGACTTTATTATGCTAGCAAGCTTTTTTATATCATTATAAGTGCACAAAATAATGAATGGGGCATGCCCTGCTAACTGATGGACCCTGCACTTTATGTGGAATGTTGCATAATGCTGTTTGTCCTTCTACAAGTCAAGACTATGTTAGAATGAAAACAATTACACAGTTCCACCATAATTGTTGCACCAGCATCAATGGGCTTCATATTAACACCTGTTGTGCCCTCTCATTAGAAGCACTTCAGCAAGAGAATAGATGGTTCTATTAATGGATCACAACAAATGTTTTTATGGCTGAATAAGACAAAATTCCCAGAATTGCTATCATGCTCCAGCTGAGTCTTTGTATAATCATTATCATAAAACCATCACTTGTGGAACTGTCTCCAGATTTTTTTTTCTTATTATGTACATATGTTATAATTTATTTTGGCTATTTATTTATTTATACTTATGGGGAAAACACTGAAGGGCAGTGTCAGACTGCATGTGAATATAATAATTTGATCAGAGCTTTATACATTTAGAATACCTATATAGTACTAATTTGTTCATTTGAAAATTGTGTTAAATTTTAATTTTTGATCAAAAGCAACTGTGATGAGACACCACAACATACTGTACATTTTACTTGAAGAGAAATGATAAAGAAGAACTCCACTTTGGCTCACTAGATATTGGCCTGTTATTTTTCTTGTTTAATCATGTTCATATCTTACCATTATTCAACTTAGAGAATAGATTACCAAGTCCTGAGCCTTTGCCACATATTTAATCAAGTTTTCTGGTTTGCTGGACAGCTGTGCTTTTTATTTGTTTTGTTTTTTGTGAGTGTGACTCAGAATCATATTAGAGAACACATCACATTGAACTAAAATTTTGAGAAATTCTCCATTCTCAATGAAAAGTTAAGGTACCATTCATTATAAATTGTATAATTTTTGCATGAGATTTGCCCCTGCTGATAGATTTCCATGAGATTTTTGGCAACAGTTAGAGCAAATCCCTCAAAAGATCACTGAGTATATAAACACACTGTGGCATTTTAATTTATGAACCAAGGGCATTGCAGAGCTGATAGCCCCCACCCCCACCTGATGAGCTAGTATTTGACACACCTGGCATTTCATAATAAATATGTATTTTATTAAATCCCTGGTTTCTTCTTAGGAAGAATCAATAAATTCTTGTTAGTTGTTTACACTCTTAAAATGGGGATAAACAACTAACAAGTAAATATATATGTTGTAACCCCTCATTAGAACTCCTCATTAAGGTAGTTCCACGGAGGGCCAAAACCTATGTTATAAAAATGCATACTGCAATTTTAATGCTCAAAAGCTCATTTAACAGTACATATGCTGCTTCTCAATGTTGGCTGAAATTATATGTAGTGTAAAGGAGTGTATAAGTATGTATGGCCAAGTTATTTTCTAAGCTTAAAGTTGAAACAAAATCTTCATTACTGCAATTGTCCTACCACTTTCACCATCTGACAGTGTGTCGAAATTGCTGGGAAAATCAAATAGTACTGACCCTGATTAGACTGCTGTTTTGATAGTACAGTCTAACCCAGGTCTACACTGCACTTTTTAATCAAGGATTTTAGTCAATGAAGTTTTGCAAGTATTTGTTATTGCTAAACATGGCTAAGCATCTATTATATTTTGCTTAGTTTTTCATGTAAAAGAAAGGTTAAAAGTTGTGTGTGTGTAGGGGTGGGGGTTGGGGATAGAGGAAGGGTGGAGGAAGAAGGGGGGGGGGTAGAGAGGCCTAAAGTTGGGTAGGGTGATCGTGTGAGTTGCAGGAGAGGCTTTGAAATATTGGCACATGCAGGATTAATTGGATGGCAAAATTATTTTTTTCTAGCAGTCCCTCTGATTGTGACCACAATGTACCGGTCTTAATAACTTATTTATAAGCATGTAAATGCGAAGTTTGAAACAGTTGACGCAGTTCTGTAATTGCGTCACAACTGTCATAAATCGATCGATTTGTTTACAGTATGGTGTAGGCTACTGATCAGAATTCTTTTCCTAATCATTCTGAAGAAAGTACAGAAAAAATAGTGTTGTATGTTGAATTACTAGATGCGTTCCTCTTTGTGTGTCGGATTTCAGGATTCAAGAACATTTCGGTAATGTTTAAATTTATTACAGATTATTTTGCTGTCTATCGATCAGGTAAAAAATCCGCCATTAATTTGAGAAAATGAAATAGGGTACCTAAACATTATTTTGCAAAGGAAATTGTCCCAAACACCGAATTACTTAATTTTTATAATGGAGAAAGGGCAGACACCATGAAAGTCGATTTATTTTGAAAATTGCTGTTGAAGTTGGCGGATAAGAGTCGTCTTTACATGATCACGTAAAACGTTCGATTGCAGAATATCTCGGTGTTTAGCTCTGCTCTTAAAGGCATAGAGAATTAAATTAAGATGTAAGGAATAAAACCATATCTTATTTTCGGCTTTGTATAGCTTGATTCGCCGACAAAGCATCACTGAAATTGCGACACGTTCGTCGATTGAATCTGAGTCTGAGAAATTTCGAACGTTATTTCGTTGCTATCTGTATAAAAATATCACTCCGCCATGGATACGCGTTCCCACTGTCAGGGAATGACACATATACAAGCGTCATGCTTACTGTCAGATCCTGTATCATGCTATTTTGTTATTTATTTAAATGAAAATACAAGAATTCCACAGAATGCAGTGCCTCATTTGTTGCATACTTGTTGCATACTGTCACAAAACAAAGATACAACAGAAAAGTTGTTGAAAGTTTAACCCATTGCATTCTGGGTATTTTTTGTCATCTGCTAAAATTGTCGTCTGCATCAAAAATCAAGAATGTTTTGACAATAATGGTCTAACTAACTCTTGTAGAAATGATTTCTAGGCAGCAAACAGTTTGGATCTCAGATCAGGCCCCACACTTGTGGGGCCTGATCTGGATCCAAACTGTTTGCCAAGATATAAAGGGGTATCCCGAATGGAATGGGTTAAGCTGCTTCCCCCCGAAAAGTATGTCTCACAGTCCACTTGTCACCTGCGAGACATTTACCATAATACATTACTATTAACACCAAGACTATCATGTCCTCTGAACTACAACTTACCAAAACTTGGATGGTACAGTGTTTGTTGACTATCTCATTATGCAGGTAATCTATCACAGTAACAGGCCATTTACCATCAACAGAGGTCTGAAATGTGTGAGACAAATAAATGAGCTGACTCAGCTGAGCAATAGTGTTCTAGATAAGATGGAGTAATGGGGATAATTTTCAATATTTCTCAATTAAAACATATGTAGTGACCCCTTATTAAATCCTTCTCAGTGTGACGGTTCTAATGGGGGTAACAACTTATGTTTCAATTGAGAAATAAGAACAAGAATTCCGCAGAATGCAGTGTCTCCCCTGCCTGAGCTTTGTCACATAACAGAGCTAAATCAGTAAACACAATGCATGCAAATTTTGAAAGGTCAGTGAACCCTAACATTAGGTAAAGATGCTACATTGATGACTTTTTTCAGTTTCACCATGACAGATGTATGCATGTCTCAGGTTTTATGGCTATAAACTTTATCATTCCAAAGAAACAAAATCTAAACATGAAAACTAGACAAAAAATTGCAAAGTCAGTGAACCATAAATAATAAGTCAAGACTCAATACCAATGTCAGATTTCAGCTTTACTCTTCCAGATGTATGCATAACCCAATTTTCATCGCTCTAGCCCTAACACTTTTTGAGAAACACAGCTAAACCTGAAAATTTGACAAAAAATTACAAAATCAGAGAACATTTCAAGCCTCAGTATTGATGAAAGCTTTACTCGGCCAGATGTATGCATGACTCAAGTTTTATGGCGCCAGCCCTTATACATTCTGAGAAACACAGCTAAAAGCGAAAACCTGACCAAAAATTACGTAGTTGATGAACTGTAAGAAGTAGGTCAAGACACAGTATTGATGGTAGCTTTGAGCTTTACTCTCCCAGATGTATGCATGACCCAAGTTTTGTGGCTTTAGCCCCTACATTTCTTGAGAAACAGAGCTAAATGTGAGATCTCCACAAAAAATTGCAAAATCAGTGAACCATAAAATGTAGGTCAAGACTCAATATTGATAATAGCTTTGAGCTTTGCCCTTCCAGATGTATGCATGCCCAAAGTTTCATGGTTCTAGCTCTTATAGTTCTTGAGAAACATAGCTAAATGTCAAAACTTGACAAACAAAACCTGTCTGCGTACAGGATAGCTCGCCTGCAGTGCCTTGCCCATCACATAAAAAACTTTGACATAAAACTTTAAAGTGGGACGCCAACACCCACGCCGACGTCCAAGTGACAACAATAGCTCTCTGTACTTTCGTACAGGCGAGCTAAAAATTGCAAAGTCAGTTAACCCTAAACTGTAGCCAAGACTCAATATTGATGATGGCTTTAAGCTCTAGTCTTCCGGATGTAGGAATGACCCAAGTCTCATGGCTCTAGCCCTTATAGTTTCTGAGAAAATGAGCTAAACGCAAAAACCTGGCAAAAGTTTTGCCGACATGACACTGAAAAATCAATAGATATGTCTCACCTCTGCTTCACAGGCAAGACAAAAAAATACCTCCAAATAATCATAACAACCTAATTGTATCTGGAGCTCTGTCAGAACTTTGAAGAAAGGTGCCATAAGCCACCTGTGAATAGCGATATTTGTCAGTACAATATATCCATCTGAGGCAAGTTGATCAGCCAATCAAATCAGCTTGAAGTCACAATATTTGCTTTTATTGAGATGTAAGAATTATCTCAGAAATATCCCTTGTCTGAAGATTCTGGCTACTTACTGGCTTTAGATCATGTAACGCACAGAGAAATGTCTGTTGAGGTAGCTCTAGGAAATCAGCTATGTCTGCTCTCAAGTGTTCATAAGACACCCACTCACAGTTACCAAAGTCTATATAATGGACCTAAAATAAGAAAAGCATTTAACGATAACTTACAGTCAGGGCTCAGCCTACAGGTCGATTTGGGAGAAAAAGCCTCCTTAAACTAGCCGACTTCTCCCTATTTTGAGCTGAGGGAGAAGTTTAAATGTATAGAACATATAGGAAAATCCAAAATTTGGACCAAAACTTCTCCCTGAAATCCTGAGAATGTCCTGAAACTTCTCCCTGGGTGAGCGAGCTCTAGGCTGAGCCCTGTACAGCAATTCATGACTTTCAGTCATGTCACATCCTGACTGTCTGTCTCAGTCTTTCTCTTCAAACTTGACAAAAGTCTCAGTGACAATTGTATGCAAATAATGGGTTGCAAAGGAGACACATACATTTATTGCGATAAAAAAATGTTTGTTTCTTCTGTTCTGTATAGTCAACAACATACACAACTAAGGCACATGATAAAGACAGGTAAGGCCAAAATTTCAAGATAACAAGGTTTTTTTTTTTTTTTTTTTTTTTTTTTGTTTATGCGCATCAAGTAGTATTTCATCAAAAAGGTAAGTGTTTTACAAAGTGATACCTTGACCCTCTTAAACTCCACATGGGCCGCGACATGAAAATATCAACAAAGTGGCAAGTGCGCACAGCCTGGTCATTTGCCCAGTCTGGTCAGAATCTTGGCTGTCTGCTTGGAGCTAGTGTAGATTCTCAGCTACCCTTTAAATGAACAGCAAAGACTGATCAGACTGGGGGGACGCCCAGGCTGATCTTAGTCTTCGCTGTGCACATAGGCCACTTTATTGGTTTTGTTCTGATCTGGCTCATGTAACTCATCACAGCATGAAGTGAACTATCTGATTCATGTTAAAATACGAAAATATGTAATCTGAATCTGAAGAAACTTCTTGAGGTAGCTGAAAGTCATTTACAGTCCAATGTTGTAGGAAACATAATAAGAGCACTTAAAATTTTTAAAATCTAATGTTGTGGGACCGCTTTAAAGCTGCCTACGACATCAATTCTTAGGATCCCAGAAAGCCTTTTTTTTCAAATTCATTTTGTTACTTTAATTTTTTTCCATAATGCTTTTTATTTCTTCCTTTTTCTTTAAAATACATGTAAATATGCAAATGTCTAATTCAAATCATAATTTTTTTCTGCACAATTTACTTACATATACTCTGGCTGGCTCAATAGTAATAATATTAGCCCTACACCAGGCTTCATCCTTGACATAGAAGGCCACAACCCCTTGACCTTGAACCCACTCCTGCTGGTCTGTGTGGGGAGTGGAGTCCTTGAACTTAGCAAACAGTCCATCACATAACTTTTGGAAAGGCTCATCTGTAAATGAAAACATGAAAGATATAATTCATGTCAATTATCTCTTCTGAATGTGTATCCTTTCCCCTTAAGAAGAATACGCACATTTTCTGAAGACTGCCATAGCCATTAATTCCCTGCTTAATCAAGCCCTTACCCAGCTTCCCTGCCCAATTACAAAATTCCCCGACTTTTCCTTGATCTGGAATAGAATCCATTTTCCATATGAGCGACAACACGACAAAACCAACAAAGTGGAATGTGCGCCCAGCGAAGACTAAGATCAGCCTGGGCATCCGCCATGTCTGAGCAGTGTCTTTGCTATCAGCATGGGGGTAGCTTAGACCCTTAGCTACTTCTAAGGTGCACAGCAAAGACTCTGATCAGACTGGGAAGATGCCCAGGCTGACCTGAATTTATGCTGGGCGCACATGCAACTTTGTTGGTTTTGTCATGTCGTGGCTCATATGTTTTTCCCTGACTTGACAACCCTGTAATCCTCACCTATCACGCATCTAAAATAGGAATCAAGACTAGTGCATCCAGTGGAAGCTCAGTCCAAATGAGGATTATTGTATGAGAAGAAATTTTGGCAGTTTCCTAAGTTTTGTGGTACTTCATGGTCATAATATAAAAGTGGAAATAAAAATTGTGATTTATTTTTTTGATGCTGATCAACTATTTTTTTGTAGATAAGGCATAAAATTGTGTTCTTTAGATATGGCATCCATATTTTTCATGTAATGACAATCATTAGTTTTGAACAACTATTGCCAACAACTACTCTTTTGTCTACAGATTTTCTCTCTCTGTCTGTCTATCTGTCTGTCTCTCTCCTGTCAAAGTCTTGCTGGTTGCAAAACCTGGACATTGCATGGATCCAAGTGAATCCCCATATACAGTGTGAAATATATTTTCTTAATTTTAACTGTCAGACAATCAAGAATTTCAATTGGATAAGATGCTGAAAAACTGTACACCCAATACTAAAGCTAGTAAGCACAGGTTCATGTATACTCCCGACCAGTGTAACAGCCTAAAGAAGCAAATAAATACAAACTTTACCTAAATGAAAATTGAGCCGCGACAGGACAAAACCAACAAAGTGGCATGTGCACCCAGCGAAGCCTCAGATCAGCCTGGGCATCCGTCCAGTCTGATCAAAGTCTTCACTGTGCACTTAAAGGCTAGCTAAGGGTCTAAACTACCTCCATGAGGACAGCTAAGCCTCTGATCAGTCTGGATGGGTGCCCAGGCTGATCGGAGTCTTTGCTGGGCACACATGCCACTTTGTTGGTTTTCTCGTGTTGTGGCTCATATGTTAACAGATGTATGCATGGACTGATGCAGAGAAAGATGAATGGATGGAGAGATGATAAGTATATACCATAAATATTCTAAGTACTGGGACACACAGGTCTCACCAAATAGTACAGACCCAGATCAGACTGCTCCCATAAACAGCTGTCTGATCTGGCCTTCACTGTTTGTCATTCTTTCTGCATCTTTTGGAGAAATTACTGTACAGAAAACCCCAAACTGTTCAACTTTTAGGCCAGTTACAGTCATTATTTTAGGTGTCCCAATTTTTTATATTTTCACAGTAGCCGCTTCATTCTTCATATATTCTCATAATAACATAATCTAGGTTTGAAATGATACATGTATGTGTATACTTTTTACAAACAAAAGGAATAGGCAATACTGTAAGGCACTGTGCTCCGCAGAATCTGTCACCACTCTGCCAAGTAGAGAAATACAATAAATAGAAAATATGGAGTACAATGAATCGTCTTTAGCCTTAATGCTGGGACAAAAAAAGTCTGAACAAACCCTAAGATACAGATTCCATAACACTGGGGGTCATGCTGCCAGCAATTCCTGACACATAATAAGATAGTTATGAGAAATTGTTTAAAGTTTAAGACCATTTCAATAACTGGTTACGGTGAGCCAACAATATTAAGGTAATCATGGTAGGTCCACAAAATATGCTTTGATTCCTGAATAATATAAATAACTAGAGCAAGTGAGCAGGGGCTCACGTATACCCCCGGCCAGTGCCACCGCCTAATAGCATTAAACTTTAAACGCAAAAATTTAACACATATAAGATACAAATTTTAAAGTCTGTGCCCTTGTCCTTTGGTCAGTAGCAGCATACAGAAGATGTCAACTAATCTGCCAAGCTTACAGTAAACTGAGTAATATATCAAAAGGTTCCATTGAAGAATATCTAAAATAAAGCAGTGCATTGATGCAACTGTTAAAGTGTGTAAGGAAATGAACTCTATAAGCAATATGCTTCCGTTCAGATCCTCAATGAATATTACATGTATATGTCTTGCCAGTATATTTTGTATGAATAAAATATTGTTTAAACCAAAGTGTGTAATCTTGACCTATGTCAACAGCAGCATCCAGATGATGAAGACTGTTGCAACCTAGAGGTGAACAAAGTCACATATCAAAAGGTCCTATAAAATAAGATGGGAAAAATAAGCAGATAAATTAAACTTTATTCAAAACTTCATCATGGAAAAGCAAGTCTTTGCCCTTCCCCTTGAGTCAAGGCATGCACAGGGATGGCATAGAGTAAATTTTTAGACCAATACCTATAATCATACCAAAAATAAACAAAACCAAAAAAAAATTTTGGATGATATGAGATCTAAAAACCTTTAACACAAAACATATATGAAAATGTCTAAGTCTGTGACCTTGATCTCTAGGTCACAGGCATGTGTAATGTGGTACAAAATAAAACTTTGGACATATAAACCAAACTCAATGAAGAAGCTGAATGATATATCTTAAAATCTGTAACACAAAACTTCAACATGAAAAGTCAAAGTCTGTGACCTTGACCTCTAGGTCACAGGCATCGATGGGGATGGTACAGAATAAAACTTTGGACCAACATCTATCATCATGCCAAACATTAGCCCACATCAAAAATAGCCATCAGAGGAGATGGCAAATCCCCCGACCGAAGACCCCCATGGGCCTTGGTAAAAAGGGTGCACTTCAAAACACATATTAGTAATATATTGTCGTTCTGTTATGCTTCTGATTGACATTAACTGTTAACAGATGCATGATTATCTAACACTCAGACTAAAACAGTATGCTTGACTGCTAAAAAGAGGTAATATCTCAAACAGCCACCATATACACAAATGTATAGCATACGATACATTCAACTTTCAAAATGTGTGAATAACTTCTAAAGTACAAGCCCTACAAACCTAATTTTGAGCTCTCTAGTAAGTGAATTTGGACAAAGAATCCAAATCTGAAAAAAAAAAAAATTTTTTTTGGGGGGGGGGGGGGGGGGGGGGGGTGAGGGGGGGGGGTGCGGGAGGGGCGCGGGAATGTGGAGGGGTCAGAGAGAGTTAGGAACACTGATAAGATATCACAGCATGACAATCAATATTCTAAAAGGTACACAGTTATTCAAATTCTGGAGCTGGCCAGGGTTATACAGATATGGAGCAGAGACTCAAACAGCAGCTCAAACTACCAAAGGGAAATAACTCACAAAGTATAAAAGCAAGAGTTATCATTCAAGTATGAGACAAATTGTCATGACCTGTTCTGCATATCTGTGAAGTATCATGAAAATATTTCAAAAGGTATTCAAGCTATGGAGCGGACACCTAAAATCATCAAAGGGAAATAACTCCAAAAGTAAGAAAGCAAGAGTTGTCATTCTTGTTCGCGACACATCATCATGACCTGTTCTACATATCTGTGAAGTATCATGAAAATATTCCAAAAGGTATTCAAGTTATAGAGCGGACACGAAATCACACCTAAAACCATCAAGGGGAAATAACTCAAAAAGTAAGAAAGCAGGAGTTGTCATTCTTGTTCCCAACACATCGTCATGACCTGTTCTACATATCTGTGAAGTATCATGAGAATATTCCAAAGGCTTTTCAAGTTATAGAGCGGACAAGAATCTAACAAAAAATCACACCTAAAACTATCAAAGGGAAATAACTCCAAAAGTAAGAAAGCAAGAGTTGTCATTCTTGTTCGCGACACATCATCATGACCTGTTCTACATTTCTGCGAAGTATCATGAAAATATTCCAAAGGGTATTCAAGTTACAGAGCGGACACGAATCTGCCAAAAAATCACCAAAGGGGAAATAATTCAAAAAGTACAATAGCAAGAGTTACCATTCTTGTATGCGACACATCGTCATGACCTGTTCTACATAACTGTGAAGTATCATGAAAATATTCCAAAGGGTAATCAAGATATAGAGCGGACAAGAAAATGTTTAGGTCACGGGCATGGGTGGGGGTAGTACATTATAAAACTTTGGACCATTATCTATCACCATGCTAAATATAAACCCAATCCATCAAAGGGTTTGAATTATATAGAGATCTTAAAAACTTTAGCGCAAAACTTTAACATGAATAATCAAAGTCTGTGACCTTGACCTTCAGGTCACGGGCATGGGTGGGGGTGGTATATAATAAAACTTTGGACCATTATCTATCACCATGCCAAATATAAACCCAATCCATTAAAGGGTTTGAATTATATATTATAGAGATCTTTAAAACTTTAACACAAAACTTTAACATGAATAATCACAGTCTGTGACCTTGACCTTTAGGTCATGGGCATGGGTGGGGGTGGTGCATAATAAAACTTTGGACCATTATCTATCACCATGCCAAATATAAAGCCAATCCATCAAAGAGTTTGGAAAATATAAGATCTCAAAAACTTTAACGCAAAACTTTAACGCAAATGTTAACTTAAAGTTTGATGAAGTTTCGGTAAAAGTTGCTACGCATGGGACAAGGAAAAATATGGGCTATTTAAGCACTCAAGGGCAAGTAACTCCAAGGCAACATGTACAATATAGCCAAATTTCAAACTCATGGGAGAGTTTATGCCTGTCCTGGTTATCAGCAAGTTTGATCAAGTAAATGTCATTTGCCTATTAGTTTCTGAGAGAAAGGACTTTTAAATGTTCAACCCAAGTGACTTTTGACCAAGATCACTAATGACCTTGACCTCTTGAATTCATAGGGGTTGAAGTCAACTGCATTTCCAGATCGTAGTTTGAGCAATTTTGGTAGAGGGTCACCCATAGACCATTCCTGTGAAATTGTTTCAAAATTGGTCTACCCATTTAGAAGTTGTATAAAAGGTTTTTTTTTAACATTTTGAGCTCTGGCAGGCAGCTATCTTGTTCAGCAGAGCCAAACTGTTTGAGCAAGTCTGGTAGAGGGTCATTCAAGCAACATTCCAGTAAAATAATTTCACAATCAATATCCCCGTTTAGGAGAAGTCCCTTAAAGGTTTTTTTTTCTATTTGAAGCTCTGGAGGCCAGCTTTTTAAGTGGAGTGGAAAGGTTTAAGAAATTTTGATATAGGGTCACCGAAGGAACATTCCTGTAAAATGACTTTAAAATTAGTCCACCCTTTTAGGAGAAGAAATCCCATAATAGGTTTTTTCTGTTGTTTGTTATGGTGGGCATCTTGATCAGCATAGCATAACTGTTTGAGCTATTTTGGTAGAGGGTCACCCCAACAGCACTCCTGTGAAATTATTTCAAAATCAGTGTACCGGTTCAGGAAGAGAAGTCGTTTTGAGTTTTTTCTATTTTAAGCTCTAGCCACCATCTTGTTCAGTGGAGCAGAACAGTTTGAGCAATGTTAGCAGAGGGTCACCCCAATGAAATTCCTGTGAAATTATTTCAAAATCAGTTCACCCATTCAGGAGAAGTGGTTTGAAGGTTTTTCTTTTTTTAGCTCTGGTGGCCAACTTGTTCAGCGAAGCAGAACGGTTTGAGCAATTTTGGAAGAGGGGCACTCAAGGAACATTCCTGTGACATTATTTCAAATTCATCCAACAGTTTTGCAGGAGAGGTTGATTAATGCAAAAGCTGACCATGGACGGACAGATGGATTGATGAAATGACGGACAAAGGCAGATCACAATATCTCACCCTTGAGCACTTCATGCTCAGGTGTGCTAAAAACTGAGATAATATTTGTTCGGTCTTCACTAGAATATACATTGTGAGGGCACTTTTGGCCTCTCATTTGAGCCGGGACACGACAAAACCAACAAAGTGGTTGTGCGCCCAGCGCAGACTCAGATCAGCCTGGGCATCCGCCCAGTCTGATCAGACTCTTTGCGGTCCGCATGGAAGTAGCTTAGACCCTTAGCTACCCTATAAGCGCCTAGCAGAGAGTCTGATCAGACTGGGTGGATGCCCAGGCTGATCTGAGTCTGCACTGGGCGCACAACCACATAGTTGGTTTTCTCGTGTCGCCTCTCATTTGTAAAAATCTCATGGATTACAAGGCAAATGCTGGAAATACTAAGCTATAGAAGCTATGGCACCTTATCAGATGCTCTCGATGCACTTCAACATATAATCTATAGACAGAATCATAGCTGGCTTTTATCACACCAATATTTTGCTCATAATGACCACAATATTCAACAAAAGATAATCAAAGACACCCAAGCTCCAGGTCAGCTGAACTTCTTTTGGTATTTTTCCTATCTCTCCACGTCAAAGAATCCATTAATAACAGATCTGTAGAGTTTTTTATTATTCTACTGAGCAATAAAGGAAAAGGTAATTTCTTCCATATGTTCTGGCTAGCCTGGAGTTTAGAGGTTCTATTTAGAAAACTAACACAAAGCCAGTAAAACAAAATTTAAATGAGCCGCACCACATGAAGAGTTGTAGTTGAGTATGTGTAAATAAAGAAGACTCAGATCAGCCTGCATATGTACATAGACTGATTCACTGTGCAATATATATTCATCTGATACAATGCTCCAGATAAAAGGAAGTATCTGACTACAACTGTGGGATAACTTTTCTTATTCCTCCATCACAGGGTATAATTGATTCCGCTAATTTTCGCTTCCTGCAGAGACTGTACATCATATTTGGCTTCCACCAAGACTGTCCGCGAACTCTTGCTTCCTGCAGGGACTACATTGTACTGCCCTCGAAAAATGGCTTCCTGCTGAGACTGTCCGCGTGCTGCGGACAGTCTCTGCACAGGAAGCAAGAGATCGCGGACAGTCTCGGTGGAAGCCAAATATGATGTACAGTCTCTGCAGGAAGCGAAAATTAGCGGAATCGATTATACCCTGTGTCCATAAAAATGCACCCTGTGATCCATCAGCTAATGAGGTGTCACAAGATTTGTCTACATGGAGACTTTATAGATGTCATACAGTAAGTATCACCAAATACTCCCGCTTATCTACAGCTCTTGATTTCTCAGGATCCATGGACAGTCACAACCAACTGCAAAGACTATAAAATAGACTGCCCAAATGTGCAGATTGATATAAATCTTCCCTATCCACACATGCCATAAACCACATTTTCTAGTGGCTTCGTTCATATTGAAACTGTACTCCAAAGAGCAACCTATCCTTACCCATTGAAGCACCTCCTATACCAGGATATGGGATACAAAATACCATATACAAAATACCATATACAGATAATAAACAAGACCAAATGAGCAAGGGC
This sequence comes from Ctena decussata, assembly GCA_963989385.1. Classification (NCBI taxonomy): domain Eukaryota; kingdom Metazoa; phylum Mollusca; class Bivalvia; order Lucinida; family Lucinidae; genus Ctena; species Ctena decussata. Next base: position 57,310,224 of record OZ022502.1, on the reverse strand, counting down.
TCCTATATACCCCCAGCCAGTGCCATCAACTGACTAGACCAAGTGAGCAGGGCTCATACATACCCCCAGCCAGTGCAAGCACCTAATAAAGTCAAACTGAATGTAAAACTTAAGATAAACATTAACTGTTGGACAGCTGGAAAGATGAAAACTAAGTGTACAAGCCCCTCAGCATATTTCAGATGTTGCGGTATGAAAAGTCTGACACTATATATACACTACAAAGTAAGAAAATTACCATCATGCAGGTACATACATGTTATTGAGTCCTCTGTTGTGCACAAAATAAAATTTCTTTACTAATTATGCTCTACATTATCAGCTCACAGACATGCTATCTCTGAAACTTTTAGTCTTTAACCCATTGCATTCTGGGTATTTTTGTCGTCTGCTGAAATTGTCGTCTGCATATTTTGACAATATTGGTCTAACTAACTTTTGTAGAAATGATGTCTAGGCAGCAAACAGTTTGGATCTCAGATCAGGCACCACGTTTGTGGGGCCTGATCTGGATCCAAACTGTTTGCCCAGATACCCCTAAAGGGGTATCCCGAATGGAATGGGTTAAAATCATACTCTATGACTACTCTTACTAAAACTCATGGCATTTCCATCTTTATTGACTGTAAAAATTTGCAGATCACAGATTTTCATTCAGAGAGGATATTACTGCTTTTATCAATGAGCAGGCCTGAAAGCATCAATCATTTTTAATATGAAGAGAGCAAACAAAGATTTTGAAAAGAGTGTAGACCAAAATCAGACTGCTCCAGGATCAGACTGCTCCAGAGGAGCAGTCTGATTCGGGTCCACACTGTTTGCAATTCTGTTTCTTTTCTGTAAAACACCCTCCCTGATGATAAAGGATCACTATGGAACACCATGGTTAAAGGTTATAAGGAACCTCAACCTGACATATGTAGTGAGCAAAGGTCCAAAACAGCTAGTGTGAATCTGATTAAGACCTTCTTTGTGTGGTATACATCTTGTGTTCTTTGATGCAAAATGCTGAGTGATAATATAGCTCTTGATCAGCCTGCCTAAATGCACAAGCAAGTGTTCACATACAGCATTTGTCCCTGTGAAGTATCCCTTAAGAAACATGAATTTCATGAAAGGCAGTGTCTTGCCTGTTAGCGCTTTGTCACGAAACTAAGCTAAACTCGCTAAAATAATATGTATGTCTTGCTACTGCTAGTCACAGCGAAACAAAAAGCTGTATCTCTGAAATAGTCTGGTTGCCAAATGGAGATTTTGGGTGCAACCCCAAAAAAAAGTCCGCACAAAATGTTTTTGCACAGATGTGTTCACCAACATGTCCGTACACTGAAACTGAACGATGCCACCTTGGCATCATTGGGGAAATTAAAATATTCAAGATGGCGTCCAAGATGGCTGCCAAGGGATAAAATCCTCAATATCTTCTAAAGTATGTGGGCTAGAAACATACTTTTGGTGACTACTTATAGGTTTTTGAGGTCGAGGAATCGATTAAAAATGTCAAAAATTATTTCAGACAAATCAATTACAAAATGGCGGACAAGATGGCCGCCAAAGCATAAAATCTCCATATCTTCTTTAGTATACGGGCTAGAAACATGATTTTGGTGTCTGCATGTAGGTTTTCGGGGTCAAGGAATCCATAAAGCATGTTAGAATTTACTTTTAGGCACTAACTTACACAAAATGGCAGACAAGATGGTAGACGAAGCATCGACTACGGAGCTGAATGTCTTAAGAATGCACTTTTTGATAGCAGAATTCAGGCTTTAGTAAGTTTTTTAACCCTGAATTTTGAAATTATAAGATCTATGAATTTAAAAAAAACAAAAAACGAAGTCATAAAGACCTCATTTTGCATCTGATAGTGTTATTACCAAGGAGACCATGATGATCCATAAGAGCCAGTCCAGGTATGGGCAGACAGCCCCGTTTAGAAAATTTCAGTCGCAACCGAAGACATTGGCAGCTCGATAATACATTATTATTTTAAGAAAAACGTTTTTAATGGCTTCTTTATGTTCATAATTCCCTGTATGTACCTTTTGGTAAAGAAAAATGATAGACAGAGATCAGGAACTAATGCAATCAGACCCCACATTCCGCCCTCAAAACCAAAATACAAAAATGACAAAAAGTCGCGAAAGACAAGCATAGTAAATCGAATGAACATCACTCTCAGACATTCAGTTACCCCAACTGAAAATAACAGTAACATTTACTTTACCTATTTTTATCAGTGTTTAAAATAGGACAAAACAGAAAACAAACTGGGCAGCTATAAGGTGACCATATTGCTAGAAGACCACAGACAAGCGGACACAAGGACATGTAACATTGAGGAACCAAAAGGGAAGTTAACTAGTTTTACTTGGACCAAACCCATGCCTTCTGCTTCTGCAGTGGTTCAAAACATTTAGTTAGCATTTGGTCTGCATGAAGGGTACCCAACCCATCAATGAATCATCACAGACAGCAAATCAATCACGGATAAAACCTGTGATGAATCAAATATGAGGACTCGACAGAAACAACGTATTGCGCCACCTGGAGATCCCTCCGAAACAACACCAATGAAATCCTGGAGCAAAAAAAAAGCACCAGTAGAACCCCGAATAGCCAAGCAGTGGGGCAAAATTTTGATCTTGGCACAAAGGGTTCTTTTACTTTGATTGCTTAGCTGGATTTAAGGTTTGTAAGAAAAGTCCTTTTTTCCCCCTGACTTTATAGATTTACTTCTTTTTCTGTACATTAGCCTTGATGCAGGTGTAAATAACCCAGAAGGAAACAATTCAAGTCGTAACAGAAAAAAAATATCTTTACTTTGATCTTTTGTCAGGAGCTTAATAAAAATCACTTTCATTTCTTTGATTTTATGCTGACACTATCTCAGTGTTACGCTTATAGCATATGGTTAGTTAGCGTATGGGCTAGAAGCAGGAATAAACAACTTTTGGCGACACAGTTTTAATCTGCCAGGATACTGTATTGCAGTTTTGGAAAATCCCTTTTAGAGATGGTTCTAACTCTACTTGTAGATCTACGTTTTCTTTTCCAAATGCAAAGTCATTTATTCAGTTTCTATAAAGTACGTGCCCCGAGTTTGGGGGCATACGTGACCCAACGTTTACATATTTAAAACTTTTGAAGAATGTGAAATATTACATGAAAATACCAACTTATGTGTACTTCAGTGGTTCAGGAGAAGAGGACTTTTTAGATGAAACGGTGACATCTTGGGCCGCAAGCATTCATACCAATTTTCGTTCTCTCAAACAAATGGAAGTATAGCTATATATCAAGTTTTCCCAGTAGCCTTTGCGCCGTTGGAGCAATGGGTTGTTAGATTCTCATTGTGTCTTTGGCATAGCACTATTATGAAATGTCGGGCTAAATCTATCCTTGTGCCGTCTTTTGACCATCCTTGATTCTAGTCCGGTACGAGTACATATTTTTTGCTAAGTCGACAGATAGCCGTTTTCAGTTGCTGTCAGAGATAGGATTCAAACCCCCTGTTTTCTGTACTTATGCCAACTACTCTAGTAACTCAAAAAGTGATTTTGATCGGCCTAGCAGCTTTGGAGAAGAATCTGTTTGAATGTTACGGTGATCTAAGCTGACGGATCTATGGAGCCATTTTATGCTATTATCTTTCCGGTAGCATTGCTCGGAAGATTTAGTTAAGTTTAAGTTTAAGTCAGGTAAGAATACTTGCACAAACTGGCATGACAATCATGCACTTTTGAAGCTAAAACATTTTGAATATGCATATACAATTTGTAGTCAACTGTCTATAATCATGGGTAGTACTGTCGCCTTTATACTTGAAAGAACTGGGAAAATACAAAAAAATCAAAAGCTATTTACAAAATTTGTTACTGCTTTGAAGTAAGTATGATTTTGTCTGACATGTAAATTTTCCATACCGCCCAGATGCTAAAAATCTGGCTGTGGCATGGCACGAACCTGCGACATTCACACCACTAGTGCTAACCATGAGCTATAATTTAACGACGCAAACAACCAACAAATATTTTGTAAATTTTCCATACCGCCCAGATGCTAAAATCTGGCTGTGGCATGGCACGAACCTCCGACACTCACACCACTTACTGATTGCCATGAGCTGTAATTTTAAACGATGAGCTGTAATTTTAAACGACGAAAGCAACCAACAAATATATATCAGAGTTTCTTAACCTGAATTTTAATTGAAGAAAGTAAAATAGATTATAGAATATAACAAATTTCTTGTAACCTTTAGATTGTTACTCGTAACAACGGCTTTCTGTAATAACTAAAGCTTTGTCAACGGGTTATCTGGCCTTGCCTGCACTAGGTTCTTGTGAACCATCTTGGCCCTCTTGTTAAAACACTATTAGAATGGGACTTTTGTAACTCAATTTTTATATTTAACAATCTTATACATGCAAAATTCGGGTTTCTAATACACAAACCAGAATTCTGCTATCGGAAAGTGCATTTCTCCGACAATTAGTGCCGTGACCGTTGCTTTGTCCGCCATCTTGTCTGCCATTTTGTGTAACCGGTTTGCTTTTAAGTTAATTTCAACATGTTAAAACACTTCCTTGGCCCCAAAAACCCATATGTAGACACCAAAATTATGTTTCTAGCCCGTATTCTAAAGAAGATATAGAGATTTTTATGTTTTGGCGGCCATCTTGTCCGCCATTTTGTAACTGATTTGTCTAAAATAATTTCTAACATGCTTAATCGATTCCTCGACCTCAAAAACCTATATGTAGCCACCAAAAGTATGTTTCTAGCCCTTATATTTAAGAAGATTTTATGAATTTATCCCTTGGCGGCCATCTTGGACGCCATCTTGAATATTTTGATTTCCCCAAGGATGCTAAGGTGGCATCATTTTGTTTCTGGTTAAGGACATCCTAAATAATAAGAATCTGCATCAAACATTTGTGCGGACCAATTTTTCGGGTTCTCGTCCCGGCACCCAGACTAAAAGACCAGTCAGACGGGCCAGATGTGACCTGAATCTTTGTTTGTCAAAAATGCACAACAAATATAATTCAATTGCATAAATATCGGTGTCACATGCTATTCATAGGCATGTTTTAACAAACACAAAACCATGTATTAACATGGGTTTTCATGTGCCGATAATGACCACCTTAGCGACTTTTCGTATGCAAGTTGCAGGGCAATACTCTGACAGTACAGAAGCGAGTGGCAAGACTGCAGTTGAAGATAAAACGGAAGAGTTATACAAATTCAGATATTGTAAAAATGAAAGTGCAGACAACATTGAGTGAAAACTTTGATGAACATGATTATGACTTGTGGAATGCAGCTAAAGGTTGCACAAAAATTCATGACAGCTGACCATGGCCTGAAACAAGAATTTTTATAGACATGCATAGTGCGAGTAGGAATCAGCAACATAATGGCAATGAGGCCGAAAAATAGTGTGCCAAAATTTTCGTTATTTTTCTAACATTGTAGCTGAATTTAAGCAATAATAGCGATCAAACATTTTTTTCCAATGCATCGGGAGATGTTGAAAACCTCGGCCTCGCTTTTCAACATATCCCTCGGGACCATGCAAACATAAATGCATGAAAAACCATGTTTGATCCCTATATCAATATACTTCTACTTTCCCTGCAAATTTTGCAAAGGGACACAACTATTGTGACTTTGCAGTTTGGTTCCCTGGACAATGAAGCTAATTTGAAAGGGGGTCTACTCTTAAAAGAATCTGCTTCTTTGAGCAACTTCTTTCAAGAGCTGACCCCTCCCAAGGAAAGATTTTTTCCTTTAAGCGTAGACCCCTATGGAGAAGGGAGGCAAAAATGAGAATGGCAGAGTTGTTTTCCCTGAAAGTGTATCCATTTACCTTAATGATAGTAATAATGCTCAAGTAAAGCAGAAGTTGTGATGACAGTTCTGGGATATTTCTTCTGAGTAAGATCATATCTTGTGAACCCTCATTATAATTGCCTTGAGGAATCACAAGATATGTTTTTACAAAGATTTCACAGATTTCATCCTTGACTATAACCAAATACTGCCTCTTATCTACAAATACAAACCTCCGCCCATGGTGTAGAAATGTATGACGGCATTGTAGTCCACATACACTGGCAGCACCCTATCTCCAGTCGCTACTTTACAGTCCACTTTCCTGTAGTGTAGTACTGGACATACCGGGGAGGGCAGCGGTTTAGAACTTTCCGCTGGTTCTTCGGAACCTGACTTCCTGTGTAATATATATACAATGAGTGCAGATGAGCCTCAACACGACAAAACCTACAAAGTGGCATGTGCGCCCAGGCAGATTCAGTTCAGCCTAGGCATCCACCCAGTCTGATGTGTCTTTGCTGTCCGCATGGAGGTAGCTTGGACACTTAGCTACCCATAAAGTGCGCAGCAAACACTCTGATCAGACTGGGCAGATGCCCAAGCTGATCTCAGTCTTTGCTAGGCGCACATGCTTCTTTGTTTGTTTAGTTGTGTCATGGCCCAAATGTTGGGACAGACATGCCTGAACAAACAGTCATCAATAAATAGTCAATGACAGCATACCATATTAATTCTATTCTTTTCCAAAAATAATGCTATATCAACTTGCATAAATTCCTGTTTACTTCTCTGGATGATGTAGCTTTTTGAACCATCTCAGTGAGACAGTTCTGATGAAAGGTCACAATATATGTTTTTATGGATAAATATGGAAAATTATCCCTAAATTATCCCTGTTACTCCTTCTTATCTGGAGCACTGCTGCTTTTTTTCTTTTATAAGCATCCATTGACATTACAGATTTCCTACTGTTCAAATGTGGACAAGCCATGATGGAAAATAATTCAGTAAATGATATAACAACTAAACCACTCTTTGCAGTTAAATCTCTGTATCCAATGCAAACAGAGGATCAAAGTCACCATTTTCTGAAAATTAACTTACTTTTTAAGTGGTATAGCTAGTCCTTTCTCCTTGATCATGCTGATAAGACTGTGGTATATCTTGTGTCCCGGCTCTAAAGCAGTCTCTTCAATATATTCTTCTATGATCAAATCGACAGGCAGGGAATTATTCTCTGTGTTACCCTGTAACATATAAAAGCCAGGTCATGAGCGAGATCTGTCAGGCATGTGTGAAGTACCGTAAATATTCTAACGAGAATTCTGCAGAAAGTCGTGACGACTCCCAAAAGCGCTTTGAGATGGAACTTACTGCAGTGGGAAGACAATGTTGATGATGACAACAACAATGAGGAAAACAATGCCACTGCAAGAGAGAATGATCCCTCCTTGCTCCTATGCTAAAGCAGACGGGACAAAAATTGGGACTCCTAAAAATGTAACTGACCTAAAATTTTACAATGCAGTACTGTATCAAAAGATGCAGATGGAACAGCAAACCATGCACACCCTGATCAGCTGCTCCTGCAGGAGCAGTTTGATCTGGGTCTGCACAGTTTGCTCAAACCTATCTGTCCTAATACATCAATTTTTTACAGGTATGCAAGTCAAACCAGCCTGTGCCAAATCTTATGTTTTGGAGTAAACTGACCATTCTTGTAGTTCAAGGCGATCTCGCCATTTCATACTGACAAGTAGCTAATTACAGTATAACTCATAATTTATGCACACCTTTCACAAATGTCCTGACCTATTGTAATCAGTTCAAATTTGTCTTCAGAAAGGTTTCTAATCTAAAAGCAGTCATACAAGCTATGTGCATATCCAACCACCATGTTACATCTCTTACCTCAAGGATTTCAAAACCAAGAAACTGAAATAAATTACAGATAATTCTGTATGTCATAGCGAAATCCAGTGAACAATTCTTCTAGTACGTGCGACAAAAGATCGCCGTCAGTCGTCATAAAATTAAATTTTACTGGGGCAACCATTTTTTCGTACTTTTCAAAAGTTTCAGGTACATAAATGATTCACACTGTAACAAAAATTATATTAGGGCTCCAGATAAGAAGGGGTAACCGGGATAATTTAGGGATAATTTCACTTATTGGTCCATAAAAACATACATTGTGACCCCTCATTAGAACCATGTCACTGAGACGGTTCTAGTGAGGGTTCACAACATATGTTTTCAATGCGAAATAAGTAAAATTGTCCTTAAATTATCTCTGTTACCACATCTTATCTGGAACTCTGTTATATTATCTTATAGCAAGTGTGAACAGCAAACTCAGATCAGCCTGCATATGTGCACAAACTGACCAATATTTTTTATGTATAAATTGTTTATAGACATAGATAATGGATGAGAACTGTAAATATTCTGGTTTTTTGATATGTGTGTTGTGATGGCTGTCACAGTTTTTGCTGTCTGCACTATTTTCAGTTCACAAAGTTAGTAGTCAACAAGACCTGTCTGCATACACTATAGCTTGCCTGGCAGCACCCTGCCAGTGACATAAAAACTTTAACCTAAAACACACTGGCGCTGGGTGACAAGAATAGCTCTTCCTGAACTTTTGTTCAGGTGAGCTAAACCTATACTATTCATTGAATATATGAATATTCTAGTCATCTATCTTATTAATTGGATAAATGATTTGGCAGTTTAAGGTCCTTTTCAACTGTAGTTCAGTCATATCAGGACAATAGGAGGAGGATGATTATGAAAGGTTCTGTGCAATGATATGCTGTTTAGGTTTGGACAGAACCTTGCCCCCAGCAGGACTCCCACCCTTGACCACATGATCTGAAGTCTGATGCACTGACCAATCAATGTGAATGCTTCTTCTAGTTATCTCCATCTATATCACCATAAACCATTGTTTTGAAGCTGACAGAACCCAGACCATACCAAGATATAAAAGTTTCTCACTAAATCATAACCCATCCAGTCCCAAATAAGGTTGGATTTTGGTCATAATTCTGATATCATTTTGTTCTGTTTCCATCAAAAAATGCGTTGTGGTGATAAGAACTGCCTTGCCAAGGCAACTCTAGTAAGGCATCAGAGACATGATGCTGACCTCCTCATCAGGACCCTCTTGGCATACGCCAGAGCTACAGATAAGACGGGGTTTTGAGAAGAAATCAGAGTGAAATTTTCTTCTTTCTCGATGAAATCACTGTAACCCCTCCTTAGAACCATCTCGGTGAGACAGTTCTAATGAGGGTTACAAAGTGAGTTCTACAATTACCATCAAAACCCCACCAAATCTTGAACTTTGCTGTCTTTTTCCTACCTTTCTTTTGATGAAGAGCTTATTATTTTTGATCTGTTCCTCCATAAACTCACTGGCCGTCCTTGACCAGTTCTTGTTTCCACCTGCTGGTGTCAAGTCCGCTAGGTGGCAGCAGAACGAAAAACATCTTGGATCTCTGAACTGCTTCACTATAGTTCTTAACTTGGAAGTGCTGACAAGCTCTTTAAAGCCATAGTCCAGCATTAAAACCTGTAAGAGTATAGTAACAGTTAAATTCATAAATGGCTTTCTGGGAATAGAGAATTCCAACCAACCTGTACAGCATCTGTGGAGTCATGTCAGACCCTTGCCTGGTCTGAGTGTTAACTGATGAAAGATACAGTTTTGTACCTTTAACCTTACACAGCTTTACTCTGTGTGACTTTGGAACAAAAGTCAACTACCTAAGATAATTATCCAGGTGATTACAGTATTAAAGGTCACTTCTGCTGGAGTAAATTTTACTAATATGAAGTAGAAGTATAAAGATACAAAATGCTTTCTGCCGCTGTAATATATCTGTTCAAATATAAATAGCATCTGAGACAAGTTTGAAAAGATTATTCTCTCCCATGAACTTACTTCTATGAGATTCTTATGTATAATCTTAGTAATCCTAGCTCTGTACCATTTGCCGTCTTCTGACAGTGCAACACAGTGACCTCCCTTCTGCCAGGAGACCCATGTTACCTCACTGTCTTTGTACGCTTCTGCCATACTGCTCATTAACCTGGGAAAGAAATAATGCCAATTAAATATTAGTTCCTGTATGTAAATTATGAAATGATATAAACTTATTACTTATTACAAACTTATTACAAACTTATTACTTCCCACTGACTTTTCAAGAGTCATAATATTTTGTACCGTTGTGCTTATCGTATTTACTTGTTATGAAAAAGGCTTTTTCCACTCTTATTAGGCAGATCAAGATTTCTGAAATGACTTTAGAAACGAAACCCCCATCTTAAAGCAGAATAACAGGACTACATGTACTTTACAAATTTGGGGTCATTTTACAACTAAGTAAATAGGGTAAGCTACAAATGTTGCTAAGTGAACATACATCAATGCAAGGGCCCTTCTAAAAAATGCCAAGAAGAAAAGTAGCTAAAATATTTCTACTTACTCATCAAGCCCATCCTTCCCTGCTGAAGCGAGCTGGACGTTGAATTCTGATGGGGACACAAAGTGAGAGACAACCACCTCAACATCTATCCTTTTGTCTTTCTTCGTTGACCCTTGTTTTGATTCATCTGATTTTGAAGCTTTTGGCGACTTGGAAGGTGTTCTCCCTATGGTTAGTAACAGCAAAATTAAACCAATACTGAAAATCGCTTTATTTTCTTATGTTCTTTATCTTATTATTTTTGCAGGGTGCCACCTGTACTCCACTTCAAAATATCCTGACTTTACCCTGACATTTTCCAGTTTTCCATACCATTTTACAGGTCCAAAAGTAAACTGTTCTCATTACTTCAACAGTGTTAACTGTATCACTTGGAAATTGAGGAATACTCTTTGAAGAAAGAATACGCTCCACCAGGCAGCCAACTCTTTCCTGAAAGAGTGGCTCCAATAGAGGAGGAAGTTAAGCCAGAACTAGCTAAGCACATCCTTTCCTCTTAAACAGAAATAAGCATATTTTCTGAAGACTGCCATAGCCATTAATTTTCAAATCCCTGGATGTTTTCCGACTTTTCAATTTTCCATGACCAACCACAAAATTCCCCGACTTTTCTCCGATCTGGAAAAAATCTCATTTTTCAGATGTTTTTCCTTGACTATGGCAACCCTGTTTTGGTTTTGGAACTAATGGCAAGTTCTTAAATTCCAAACCAGGTGCTTGTAGTCCAGGCAGATTTCTCCTGGCAGTCATAGCCTTTGGTGGGGGGACCATAAAAATTTAGCTAGATCTATCTCATAAGACAGTTAGACAGATCTAGACTGTTCTGGCTTGTTTTGAAAAGGAAAAACTAACCAGATAGCAGAATTATGCACGGCTGCTTTAAAATTTAGATATTTTAAATTGTTTTGGAAGGAGGGGGCCAGTTTTATAGCTGAATAAGTGCAATATGCTTTTCATAGCAAATAACTTTTACTCTCAAAAGCTAGGCTAATCTTTTCAGATCCAGTGAAACAAACAACTAGTGATGCAAATAACAAAAATTTACAGTTACCTTTGCTATCACCCCCACCACCAAAAGCCAATTCTTTTGCTGGTGATTTATGTTTCACAACTACTGCTTCTTGCTTTGGTGACTTCTCATGCTTTGGTACCTCAACATCCTTCACTGGAGACATGGGTGGGGTAAGAACAGGTTCGGTTCGTCTACTGTGTACCTTCTTGTGTCTAGTCCTCCAGTAAGTTGGCTGACTTGTATCCTGCGGAAAACGTTAGAATGCTGTATTTATGCTACCCAGGAAAACTGAGCAAACATTGCAGACCCAGATCAGACTGCTCTCTGAGCAGTCTGATCTGGGTCTGCACTGTTTGCCAACCACTATATAAACATGCCCTAACACACAAAAAAGGACTGGTTCAAAATTGAGGAGTATACTTATATAATAAATGAGTAATACATCTTGTTATAATCCACAAGTCAATGTATAAAAAAAAAACTAAACAGGCTCTAGCTGTCCCATGGAAATGGGGCAGTCTTATTAGAGCCTTACATATTTGCTGTACATGTACAGTTACTCGCTGTATACAAATACTATCTTATTGTATGATGATATTAAGACATTTGCAGTATCACCTAAGTCTCTGACAGTTAACCATTTGTGTATCTTACAAAGTATGATATGTATTTCCTAATATTTACACTCTCCAATGACTTCATAACAAGTGACTTGAGTGGAAGTCCTAAGGTTTGAATAACTGTCAACTATGGTATCACCTTTTCAATGTAAACAAAACAATGCCATATAAAGCTTTCAGTTGTTATTTAAATCATATATGATTTAGAATAAAGTGTAAATACAAGAAATGAAATCTGACTTCGTTACAGTCATAAGATAAAGAAATTAGTGGTTGTCACTAAAATTCTCCAAGAAGAGGTTTAGGTTTCATGTAATTTTAACTTCTGCTACTAGCTTCAACATCCAATATCCAATGAATGATGAAATTTCAATTCTTAAATGAAGAAAAAAACTAGATTAATCATATAGTTATGACAACATTCAGTACTCACACTACTTGTCTGTGGGAATAATGAGCCTTCTTTATAGGTCAATCTTTGCACCTCTTCTGTCATGTCAGTATTTGATACCTCAATTTTATTTGTTGCCGACCTGAAAATTATTAACATGAATGAGTACACTCTCAGGAGAAAAAAACTATACTATTTTCTTTTTTGGCCTCCCTTCTTAATGACCCATTCTGAAAGAGCTGCATCATCAGGGCAGCGAACAGATAGTCAGAGTCTGCCCATCCATCTTATTAAAGTGTCTTACTCCAAATGGAAATTTTTTCACACCATAATTTGTTTTGTTTGCAATATTATTCCAAAGGACATGTTTACAAAATGGTTTATTCACAAACTCATGACAGCTTAGTACAAACATGAAAACAACAGATCACAAGCATAACATATATCAGGAGCCTGCCATCTCCATTCCTCCCCCTCCCCCGCTCCCCATCCACCACCACAAAACCATAAATGGTAAAATACATGTCAGGTTCAATGGAAGATGTCCTTGTATTATAAGCTTAACTAATCAAGTAAGGTTTTTATATTTATGATTTTACATTGTCCAAGGCTGATCAGTCTGACTTGGAAGAATTTATCTCTCTTTTTACAGGGGGCTATTCATTAGAGGAAAGCATTTGATCCCAGGGGGAGCAAACTCTTTCCTTCAAGAGTAGCTAAATATGAGAAGGGATTCTGATCCAGGAAAACAAATCCTAAAAGAGGCCTATAAAATGGGAGGTAAATATTTTTCACCTCGGAGTAATCTCCCTTTTGAAGAATATCCATTCAAACTGAAACAAATTACCATTTTCCTGTACTAGCCGCCAGCTCATTCTCTACAATTCTGATGTTGACAGAGTCCGTAGGGTCAGCATCAAGCTCTCTGAGGACCACAGACCAAGTTGAGTTGATGTCTGTTATCTTCATGGTAAAATTTTTCATTGTAACAACCTCAGACCACCACCGCAAACACTGAAACAAAATTATGACCCAATCCAAAAAAAAGAAAATATAGTAACTAATACTTTCAGATAGAACTAGGTACTGCCAGAAAAAAATGTTGTCAGTATACTAGCAAAATAGTATGTATCCAATACAATACTGTATCATGATACTCGGACCCTGTTGGATTTTAAAATATCACTTAATGAAAGTAACATTATCACTATGCTTTTGTGTAAAATCTTCCAAATTTATGTCAAGCTTAGGTGTTCATCACTGGTTACAAGATAGCAGCAGAAAATCTACTAGAAAATTTAGAAGCTATACAAGAATTCCCCGGAATGCTATGTTGCACCTACCTTATGCTTTCTCAGTAGTAGGTCCCATGGTTAGAGGGAAGTGTACACTAGGTCTGATGAATTTATGTAGAAATTTGAGCAAATTGGACTTACAAACTAGAAAAAATGCTGTTATATAAAAATATAGGTTAAAGTTATAAAGTAGTCAAACAATCGAGGACACCAGCTTAAGTAAAACATTTTATGCCATGTCTGATGATTGTAGGTGGTATAGTGAGGAATGGACTTGATTGCTCTTGTCCATATAATCATGGATGCCAGGCTGACATAAAATTTCCAAAGTCAACAGAGCATGATATTATGGTCAAGGATACAAATAATAGCAGCATCCCAGGAGAGTCTTCAAGCCAGGTTTGATGATTACAGGCATTGTATTTAAAGAGAAATGGACACAAGCCCTTAGGTTGACACAATTTTGGATGTGAAATTTTACAAAATCAATAGCACGTGAAATATATATCAAGGGCTGAAACAAGTACATTCATCCTCGAGTTCATTCCAAGATGAAACTTTATACCAGGTTTGATGATTCTAGATATCATAGATTGAGAGAAATGGACTTTAACGATAGGGTTGATGTAATTTTTTAAGTAAAATTTTACAAACTCAGCAGAGCATGAAATATGTGTAACAGGTCAAAATAAGTGCAACAATCCTAGACAGAAACTTTATACCAGGTTTGATGACTATAGGTATCATAGACTAAGAGAAATGGACCAGTATACTAGAGTTGACGCAATTTTTGACGTAAAATTTTACTAAGTCAGCAGAGCATAAAATATAGGTCAAAGGTCAAAATAATGGCAACAATCCTCTAGACTGTTTTAAGAAAAAACTTTATACAAGGTTTGATGATTGCAGGTATCATAGATGGAGAGAAATGGACTTAAACACTAGGGTCGACATAATTTTTGACGTAAAATTTTAGGAAGTCATTTAAGCATGAAAAATAGGTCAAAGGTCAAAATAAGTGTGAGGTTTCTCCAGACCATTCTAAGAAGAAACTTTATACCAGGTTTGATGAGTGTAAGTATCATAGATTGAGAATAACAGACACGAACATTAGGGTCAACGTAATTGTGGACGGCCTGACTGCAAGACGGACTGACGGAAAAGTAAACTCCTATATCGCACCTTGCTAAAGCAGGTGCGACAAAAACAGATGGCTGTAGGTTTTTGGGACTGTTTTGGAGATAGAAATCCCCCTTCTAAACAAACAAGCAAATTCAACAAATTTATGTCCCCCGCCTTGGGAACTATGTCTCCACTGTATATACACTTAGAGTTTGAGCTGTAAAAGCGGCTAAGTTAAAAATGTGAAAAAAGTAATAAAAAAAATAATGTGGAATTATATCCAAACCACATGCATATCTTCAGACCATGATCAAAACACCTGTGAAGTTTCAAAGGAATCGGCATAAAACTGTAGGAAGAGTTGCACACACAAGGTACCCACTATCTATTCACTTTGATAGTAAAAAATGTATGAAATATAGCTAAGTTCAATTTGCGAAAAAGTAATAACATATAATGTGAGAATTATACCCAAACCACATGCATATCTTCAGACCATGACCAAAACACCTGTGAAGTTTCAAAGGCATCGGCATAAAACTGTAGGAGGAGTTGCGCACACAAGGTACCCACTATCTAGTCACTTTGATAGTAAAAACGCCTAAAAAATGACTAAGTTCAACTTGTGGAAAAAGTGACAAAAAATAATCTCAGGATTACATCCAAACCACATGCATATCTTCAGACCATGACAAAAACAGCTGTAAAGTTTCGAAAGAATCGGCATAAAACTGTAGGAGGAGTTGTGCACACAAGGTACCTACTACAATAGGGGGACGGAAAGACAGAAGGACGGACTGACGGAAGGACAGATGGGCGGAAAGCCAAAAACTATGTCCCTCCGCTTTTCTTCGAAAAGGCGGGGGACAATTAACACTGTAACTCACTTTTTCTGACCATCCTTCTTCAACATCTGTAGGTTCTACATCTGTCAGTGAGCAACACAGAGCTTGTGATGGCAGCACCAGAAAACTGTCTAGGATTTTACGGCAATTGAATATTGACACCCTCTCAGAGTTTCCGAAGTCAACATAATGGACGTCCACTTGCCTGTTGCCCGGGAGACCAATTATTCGGGCTCTGTACCACATGCTGTCACCACTAAACAGTGCCACACAGATCATACCTGAAATGATAAAGGATCACAGTGCTACCTGCCACTCATCTTCCACTTTAAAATTTCCAGACTTTTCCCTGATTTTTCCCTGACATTTTATAGTTTTTCATTACCATTTTAGGATCCAAATGTTGATTTTACACTTTTCTTTATCAGTGCTACACGTATCACTTGAAAAATGGGGCTACTCTTGAACGAAAGACTTTGCTCCCACTGGAGCAAATTCTTTCCCTTAAGAGTAGCCTGCAATGAGGAGGGAGATGTGCTGGGACTTTCTCCCAAGAAAATACATCCTTTCCCCTTATTTTCTTAAAACTGACACAGCCATTAATTTTCAAATTCTCTGACTTTTCCCTGCATTTGCAAATCCTTTCCTATCTTCCCTGATCAACCAGAAAATTCCCTGACTTTTCCCTGACCTTGAAAAGATGTTTTTCCCTGACCATGGCAACCCTGTCCTGATATTAGGAGTATTTGATGACAATTGTAGGATAATTTTTAAAAAAATTCCCTCAATACAATATGTGGCGACCCCAATCTGAGTCGCATCAACAAGGCAGTTCAAAAGAAGAATCCCAACCTACGTTCTAATGCAGATTTAACAGTAATATCTTAATTGTTATAAAAAATAATCTCTTTTATCTACAGGTTAGAAATAAATAGTCATTATAACAATTTCACACAGTGCTATGTCATAATCCGCTTCTCCCTTCCCACAAACATGAGCAGAAGAAACTGACTTCAACACTCAGGGTGAGACATGACAAGAATAAGAAGAGCATATGAACAGAAAACAAACAGACCCCTATGTAGCACCTTGGTATTAAATAGCTAAGCCTCAGATGATTTTATGCATAGGTGATTTAAAAAATTTCTGACTTAAATTCCTTTAAGCTTCTCTTGTTAACAATTAGTTTCCCAATACTTTGGGTATCTATAGTACTGTATTTATTCGGCTATAAGAGGGAGCTTTCACCCTCCAAAAGTAGCCCAAATATACGAATCATTGAGGTGCATTTCTGCAGGTATATAGTTTTTATTCTTCCAAAAAACAAACCCAAAAATCTAGATCCGTCTAATAAGATGGATCTAGACTTTTAGGATCGCTTTTGAAGGGAAAAGCTCCCGTCTTATAACCAAAGAAGTACAGTATCTTACCGATTTGTGGACAGAGAATCTGCCATGAATCTCTCATGTGACTGCCATAGGTATTCTGCATTTCTTCCATCATCTTAGCCAAGTACTGTGACTCCTCACCGAGCTACAACATATTTACCAGAGCTCTAGATAAGAGGGAGTATTTGGTGAGAATCAGGGAAAATTTTAGTTAATTCTGCGTAAAAACATATGTTGTGACCCCTCATCTGAACCGTCTCGAAGAGACGGTTCAGATGAGGGGTCACAATATATGGTTTTGAGGAGAAATAAGAAAAATTATCCTTAATTATCATCAAATACTCCCTCTTATCTAAAGCTCTATTTACTATTGGATTTACTGTTTTATTTCTAATATGGTTAAGAATTTGGACACCTTGAATAATAACTGCAACTGTCCCAGAAATGAGATGCCGGGCTGCATAGTGCAGTAGGTAGCCTGTCTGACTCAAGGGCAAGAGGTCCCAGGTTCTCCTTCCGCTGATTCAAGAAGGGTAGTTGTTGGTAGGGGTGTAACAATACATCGGACTATCGATATATCGCAATAGTGACACTGGCAATAGTCACTATCGATAGGGAAAGCTGCAATATCAATACTATCGGCAATAGTGTTTCCAATATCGCAATAGTTTCTAGACATGCATCTTTTTCTTGAAAGAAGTATTTTAACTAAAAGAATAATAGGAAAGGATGTGTTTTAGCTTGTATTGGATTTCAAAGAATGGAAAATATAACATTTTCTTGTATTTTGTTGTCATTTTGTGCACATTGTGAAATGACAGTCATTAAATAATGCTTTTTCGCCACAAACTTATGTGAACAAACAAGATTTTACACATAAAAGCAGAATTTCTGGATAAGAATGCTGTCTCCAATAGTTATTGCAATGCATTGCAATAGTAACCTGCAATAGTAATAGTATTGCAATAGAGATTTCTGCAATAGTAATAGTATTGCAATAGTCATTTTGGCTTGCAATAGTCACCTCTAGTTGTTGGTTACTGGCAAAAGTACGGGAACTTAGTACTGGTTAACTGCTTCGGAGGTCTAATAATTACGTTGGATTTTACTACATATCAAAATGTTTCTTTGACACCTCTATAGTATTTATAATAATTCTTCTGACTCAC
Organism: Ctena decussata; assembly: GCA_963989385.1. Classification (NCBI taxonomy): domain Eukaryota; kingdom Metazoa; phylum Mollusca; class Bivalvia; order Lucinida; family Lucinidae; genus Ctena; species Ctena decussata. The sequence goes on along the minus strand of OZ022502.1, from coordinate 57,292,042 downwards.
TGGTGCAACTCAAATATTGTTAGCAAATCTAAAGGAGCAAATTCTTTCCTTTAAGTGGGATTCATCATCTGGGGATGCAAATAAGAAGTCACAAAGAAGGCCTCGGGTCTACTTACTTCCTTTTCCTATACAGTCAACTCTTGATCGCAAATTCGAAGTTCATCTCAAATTACTGATATCTCAAACTAAATTTTCTGTGACCAGAAAATCTAGTTTGAGATATCAGTAGTTTGAGATAACAGGAGTTTAAATGTAAAGCAAAATTAGAAATGTGTTCAAACTACATTTTGTATATTCCTTGATATAAGACAGTACTTTGGGATGTCATTGTTTGAGATAACCAGATTCTACTGTTATTAGAAACATTATGACACACAAAAAGCAATGTACCTCTTGTGCATAGAAGCAGTCTGGTTTACCAGCATACGTGACAGCAATGTTGTACATTTGTCCTTCTGATGCTGGTTCTGGCTTGAGGAAGTTTCTTGATGGTATATTTAAATCTGAAAATATATATTGTAAATATCTTGATGTAAGTATAGGAACATAGTTCCAAGACATAGGTCCAGTTATTCATCTAATTTCTCAACAAACCACTGCTATCTCGATAAAGCAATTGTAACTTTAATTGGGATATGTAACATGAAAATTTCTTATCTCTTAACATTTTAAGCACCAGAGATGAAAATAGCAAAATTTGCAAACAGCGTAGATCCTGATGAGGCGGCTCATAATGAGCCACCTCATCTAGATCTACACTGTGTTCCCTCTAGTCTTTGGATTCTCACTATGAAATATCTTGGACAAGGCATTTTTTGAAATTTTGCAAAGGTAAATTTTGTTGGTTGGTTGGTTGATTTGATGCTTAACGTCCACGGTAAACAACTAAGGTCATGTCGGGACGGTCAGTTAACCTAACCACACTATTCCTGGGCAGGCTTAGACCTCCTAAGCGGTTAACCAGTACTAAGTGCACATACTTTCGCCAGTAACTGACAACTGCCCTTCTTGAATCAGCGGAAGGAGAAACGAAAGTATGTGGCCAGACCGGGATTCGAACCCAGGACCTCTGACTTACGAGTCAGGTGCCCTACCGATTGTGCAACCCGGCCCTGCTTCTTGGCGCTTAAAGGGTATTTAAAGCACAGTCTAGACCCATGTTAACCTTTCATCTGAATTCAAACAATAGAGTCTTTGCACACATCAACTTTTGGTTCTGTAAAGTCCTAATCAGACATTGTATTTTGACAGACTGTGCAGCATCTTTAATGCATGTAATTTCCTGATGCAACCCTTTTAATGGTAGGATAGCTGCGTATGTTAAGCGCTGGCCTGCTGATCTACCGGTCCCGGGTTCGAGCCCTCTTGTAGGCGGAAATCTTTTCAAACTTAAACATGGTTCCATTGCACACAGCCTTTCATTTTCACACACCCATTGTCCTGCTATGACTGAAATACTGTTAACATTGACGTAAAATGGAAAGTCATCCATCCATCCTTATAATGGTTTTGAATTTAAATTTGTACAAAGATATTTTGTATAAATTCTTGTAAAATTATGTTTATTTTTACTTAACAATACAATAATTACCTGTAATGCCAGGAACAGAATGTTTTGACTCAAAATTAGCTAGTTCCAGGAACACGAGGGCATCTCTAACAGAGACAGGTCGATCATCCAGAATCTCTTCATCAGGGGGTTTGCTAAGATCAACTTGCAGAACATTGTTCTCTTCTTGTATAACCTGCAAATATGAAGAATGGATATGAACTAGAAATGTGTCCATATGACATGGATGCCCTGCCTAGTGCATCAAGTAAGATGGTGCCTTGATTAAGGTACTGTCACTTTTATTTTAAAATAACTAGCTTCATAGAAGCAGACTTGTACAATATAAAAGGGAAAAGCAAAGGACCAAGAAATATAATAGGTCAAAGTGACTTACATTTATTTTGCAGTCAAACCTAGGACACAAATATGAGAAGAACATGTTTTCATTATAACCTATTCACAAAGCTTAAGTCTGCACTGTGACCTTGACCTAAAGTAATACATGTCTCACTTCTGCTAGTTGCAGGGGAGACCAAACGCACAATGTATGTTGACAGACTGTGCAGCATCTTTAATGCATGTAATTTCCTGATGCAACCCTTTTAATGGTAGGATAGCTGCGAAGGTTAAGCGCTGGCCTGCTGAGAACTAAGAAACTTGCCTAAATGCAGATGATGTCACTTTTAAATCTAAAAGGACAACTTTTGTCCACTATCAATCTTTGAAATCTACTAACAAGTTCTTGTACTCTGAAGCACTTACTGTTAATAACATAGGTTTGTTCTCCACCATCTTGGCAAATGTCCGAACAGCATCTAGTGACCAACCACCCTGAAAGAATGCAGGCAATGCTTTATATTTTAGTAAATGTACCTCAAAACTCTGAAACTTGGTAGACTACTTTGTTGACTGGCTGTTTCAGCTAAAAATGAAATGCTTTTGAAATATTGCTTAAATAAATAAATAGAAAAATAAATTAAACAAGAGACCAATGGGCCACAAAGCTCACCAGATCTTTAGCTCAAAATTGCTATCAAAATTGCTGTCACATTTGTACAGGCTAATACAAAATTTACAACTACAAAGTCTCAGTCTGACAGGCTAATACAAAATTTACAACTACAAAGTCTCAGTCTGACAGTGTGTTGAGTTGATAACAATTGCAGTAAATGCCATTTTTCAATTTTCCCCATTATAAGTCAATGCAACTCTAAGTTGCCATAGCAACCAAAGGAAAGAGCTGATTTTCATAAAAAACATAAATTTTCACCCCCCCAGCCTAAGGATACTACAGATGAAATCTGGGCCTTATTGGCCCAGTGGCTTCTGAGGAGATAATTTTGTAAGTATTTTTTTTCCCATTATTTTTACATTTTGGTTTCCATGACAACCAGTAAAAGGAGCAGAGGGTTCAAAAACAATTAAGCTAATAGAAGACTTCTTAAGGAACATTTCTATAAAAGTTTATCAACATATCTGCAATGGCTAGGCAGTAAATGCCATTTTTCAATTTTCCCCATTATAAGTCTATGAGAACTCTAAGTTGCCATAGCAACCAAACTAAAGAGCCGATTTTCATAAAAAAACTTTCAATCCCCCAGCCTAAGGATACTACAGATGAAATCTGGGCCTTATTGGCCCAGTGGTTACAGAGGAGATAATTTTTAAGTATTTTTTTCCTTTTTTTTTTTTTTTTGGTTTCCATAGCAACCAATAAAAAGGGCATTAGGCCAAAAAACATATAGCTGATAGAAGACTTCTCAAGGAACATTTCTATAAAAGTTTTGTCAACATATCTGCAATGGCCTGGCAGAAAATGTCATTTTTCAATTTTCCCCATTATAAGTCTATGGGAACTCTAAGTTGCCATAGCAACCAAACTGAAGGGCAGATTTTCATAAAAAACACAAAATTTCAATCCCCCAGCCCAAGGATGCTACAGATGAAATTTGGGCCCAATCGGCAAAGTGGCTTCAGAGGAGATGTTGTTTAAAAGTGTTGACGGACGACGACATACGACGACGGACAACTGCCTATCCTATAGGCTCCCCCGGAGCCTTCGGCTCTGGTGAGCTAAAAATAAATAAACTAAATAACAGCTTTCACCTGTTTTTGTCAAGAGTTACAGCACCAAATGGGCAGCTTACTTTTGAGAGCCTTATAGTGCACCATTTGTTTTTTTATCCTTTATAAAAAATATTGTAGTGGGGTGGTTCCAAATAGTGGTCACAACTCATTTGTTTTCCTGTCAGAAACGAGCATAATCATCTGCCCTCTGAATAGTTTATAATTAACATTAAGAATCTGTTTAAACACAAGATGTCTATCTTACAAACCTTTTTTTTTAACACTGACAGGCATAATCTACATCTATTATTTATACACTGTATTTAATTGTTACATTATTTCAGTGTAAGGCAATGGATATCCCTCAAACATCTGTGGGAGCTTCCAGAACTTGCATTCAAAGACAGGAGACTTCTGTAAAGAAATAGTTGTGAGGTCAGTATATTTACAATAAATGTCTTACCTTATCAAAGGGTACTATGTTGAATAGGGCACATTCCATAGAAAATGGTGGATGTTTCATATACTTTGGCTGAATTCTTCTACATCTGCAAAAGTGATTAAAAGTCCAGTCATGAATTACATCTTAATATGCTGATAAATGGACATACCTCCATGTCTTTCCACTATTTTTACAATTTAAGGCATTTCCTACATGCTTCCCTGGACCATGAAGCCCTTCCAAAATAAAGTCTATTCTTAAAGAAAAGAAGTGTCAAAATACATGAAAACAGTTATCCTAAGAATTATTCAAGCCTCTAAAATATTGCCAGAGATATGACATTATCAGTGAACTGTAAAGTATAGGGTACAGTGACCCAGAAGTGATGAGATTAATCACTGTATCTGAAGGTACCATTATACAAAGTATAATGCAAGTCAATGAAATATTGTTGAAGATATTGGCTCAAATCACTGGACCATTAAATATAGGTCACACTGACCTACAATTAGTCGGAGGTCACTCACAGTGTCAACCAAACCTTTAACCCAAGTATAATGAAAATCCATGTAATAGTGTAAGAAATATGATGCAAAATCACTGGACCATGAAATATATGTCACACTGACCTACAATTAGTATGAGGTCACTCACAGTGTCAGCCCAAATCATTTACCCTAGTCACGTGTAAAGTTATGTGTATGGATAAACCTCGATGTTGTTTCTGACCTTTTTACAAAAGAACAATTTTTGTGGTTTCTGTTTGGTTCCCTGGCCATCTCTTAGAATTTGTTTCTATTGGAGTAAATTCTTTCCTTTAACATTTGACCCCAATGAAACGGGATAACAGAATTGCTTCTCTTGCAAATGTTCCCATTCATTTAGGAAAATTTTACTCACCTATCTAGACCAATGAGCTCTGAATTGCCATAATCAATATAAACAACCTCTACTTTAACGGCACCTATGTCCTCTTCATCATCCGTCAGAATCACGTTCTTAATGCGTGCCCTATACCAATTCTTATCATGTGTATACCTCGCTAACACAATGTCACCTGAAATATGACGTGAACATTCTTAACTCTTTTCTGTCCAGTGGACTTGTCCATCCTTCTGATTGGATGCATCCATTTCTAGTTTTAGGGGTTTCTGTGTAAGTTTGCATTTGTGTTGTATTTTGCAAAGGAATTCCTTTAAAGCAAACAGTGTAGACCCAGTTCAGACACCCCGTTTCATCAAGGTTCATTTGTAATGTATTTTGCATAGAAACTCATTTGTATTTTCATTGTATTTTGCATAGAAATTCTTGTATTAAGCTAACTGTGTAGACCCTGATTAGATGCCCCACTGAACTCAGTCTGCAAAATGGGTTTCCGGTCTAAAAAGGGTTAATATGAGAGTCATCCAAAAAGTTCTGTCATTGCCTTATATCTCAACAAGACCTGTCACACGGCCAGGAAAGCTCGCCTGACAGCGCGTTGCCCATCACATAAAAAACTGTAACGTAAAACTTTAACATTTTGCTAATGCCGCTGCCACATCCGCCAACGCCGACGCCGGGGTTAGTGCAATAGCTCTTCCTAACTTCGTTCAGGGGAGCTAAAAACGAAAGGTGATATTCACCTAAAATAAAAACCATTCAGAAACCCGGTTTTTTTATCACATAGCTGGAAAAGACTGATCCTTGTATCAATGACATAACATTCACAAGCTGCTTTAAATTTATTCAATGTAAATTACATAGTTACAAGAAAAGTACAATATAACATGGTACAGGATCTGACGGTAAGCGAAACGCTTGTATTAAAGTCATCAATATGTAGTTGCCGAGATATGCAGCATAAATCACAAGCCAGTAGAAAAATAAAAATCATGAAAATTATAGGTCCTCATTTGAGCGTATAGCTCAACCAAATGGCAAAGTAAAGGATTTTCTTTAGATTGTTGCAAACCGTTGTCAGCTATCACCAGGGCTTGACAAATCAATATTTTATCTACTTGTCTGTTACGAAGATTCTACTACAAAATGCCGAAATTCTTCCATTTTCGCTATATAGCCTATACATTTTTCTGGGCAATTAAAAAATATTTTACTTGCCCAGCAAAAGTTTTAACTTGTCCCGGGCAGCCGGACAATGGATTTGTCAGGCCCTGGCTATCACGTCTGTGAGCAAAGTTGTGAGTCCAGTGACACAACTTTTTGGACAATCCTCGTACAAGCCATGTTACAAAAGTCCCTTCATAGTGCTATCACTGAGGTTAATAGAAGGGTACAGTACTGTAAGCGAATGAGACTAGACTGTAGAGTACTGCCGTATCAATAGTTCTGACTATTGTCCCATTTACACTGAAGTAAATGAAGCAGTAAATAGTTTTGACTATTGCCCAGCAAGTGATGTCATACTTTTCACTAGCACAACTAATAACAGATGAAACAAGAATTACACAGAATGTGTTTCACCTGCCTGCGCAATGCCTGAAAAGTAATTTGAACAATTGTGCATCCGGTCACCCACATCTCCAGGGCCTGGTTGTTCAAAGCATCCTTCGCTTACCAAAGTTATTAATCAAGCATTTATTATGTCAGTAGTACCCTTAAATTCAAGAGTGCTGATAATTTTGCTGAGAAAATGAGAAAAGCTCCTCATATTTTTACAGCAAAAATGGCAAAGCTTTTGCATTTAATCTGCATGAAAATTTAACATCAATTTAAGTAATGATGTCGTTAGTTTTCAACAACTGTGCCCAGGTTAAAGTTTTGCCATCAGCCCACAGTCATTAAATAGTAGTGTATTTTACCACACTTCAAGCAAATTAAATACTATTGGCCATCTTGACCTCTGTCATACTTACCAATTTCGACAGCGGACACAGTTTGTTTATCAGCTGCTGGGCTGTTACACCAGTTGTTCAGAGAATAGGACAGTGTTGTAAGCTTGGAGCTGTCAGCTTTTGACTGTACCATAAATCTACAGGGGTTCTGAATGTGGGTCACAAACACCTTGTCATTATGACCTGTAAATGGGATTAAAAACACTGAAACACTGTCATCTAACAGTATGGTATTTTTTATTTTCTTATTCAGCTGAAGATTCTCTTTATTAATTGAAGCCATGGTTATGAATGCTAAAATTAATCTACACTAATACATGTATGTCATTTTCATTCAACGGCAAAATTTTGATACCAACGATCAAGTCTTTTACAGTATCAGAGATCTCCGAATTTTTTTTATTATATCTAGCCAAAATGTTTCACATTTTCTTTTTTTTGGCCTTGCAAGTGGTTCTCCATAAAAATGTATCTTGTCATCTATAACCAGAACTATCTAAGCTAGGCAGCTCTACCAAGAGGTTCCAAATTCGAGCCCTGCTGGAGGCGTAGATCTTTCCAATTGTAAACGGGGTTCCATTGCACACAGCCTTTCATGATCACCCACCCATCATTCTGATATGACTGAAATACTGTTGAAAAGGATGTAAAATCACAAGTCCTCCATCCATTGACCAGGTCACAAGCCCAATGTCCCATTTCATGCAGATCCAAGAAAATAATTATCAAATACATGCCTTTCTAGAGCTCTGACTACTGTACCTTTGATCTTAGCTTTTGTTGGTAAATCCTTCTCTGTCTTGTTTCTTTGTGGCTCCTGCTTCTTTCTGATGTTCTTGCTGGAACGAGCTGATCCATCAGATGTCACTGACGAGACATCATCCAGAATGACAATTTGTTCCTCTGTAAAAAGAGAACAGGGGTCGTATTTATAAAACGACTTAAGTGGCTGCTATGCTGTTGCTAAGTTTTTTTCAGACAGTTCCTCTAGAACAAAGTTCATAGTTGTAGGGAATCTCCTTCATAGAAAATTAGCCTTAGCAACTGCACAGCAACCATATAAGTTGTTTTATAAATAAGGCCCCAGGGTATTGTGACATCTTAAGGTGAATGGATACACTTTCAGGGACTGCAACTCTGTCATTTTTCTTATTGCCTCCCATCTTGAGTATTGGCGTCATCTCAAAGGCAAGAGTTTGCTCCTCTATGAGCAAATGCTTTCCGTTAAGAGTAGAACCCCTTGCAGGGGAAAGGGGTCATCACCCTGGCAAGCAAAGTTGTTTCCCTTTGCAAAAATGGCAGAAAAACATGGTATACCCAATAATTTCAATTATTGAGCAAGAAATGCCTTGGTGTGGAGTGTTGACCAAAATCAGACAACTCTCTGCTGCAGCATTTCAATGTTTTAGGGCAAGTGACAAAATTTCCTGTATTCAATAAGTACTATAATCAAAGTGAATTTCTGCTACCATGGGAAAATATGCTGGCGCCCAGATATAAGCTTATCAGGAAGATTGTACAGTACTGGAAAGCTAAACAGATACACAAATTCCAAGCTGTCTCACATTACAAGCACTAGAAAGTACTCAGCGGTGCTCTGGCAAGGCTAGTGTTCTGAATAAAAGCACTCTGTCCCTCCGTGACCTGCCACAATGAACACACCCTAGACCTACCTTCTATAATGACCGCATCAGTGGAAGTTGAAGAAACCATACTTCTCACATCATCAGGTGTGGTTGATCTCAGAGATTCTGTATCCTCTGTAAACTTCTCTGGCTTGTCTCGCAGTGAAAACAGAGAAAAACTGAAAGTCAATGCGAAAAGGTTTATTTGCAATATACTAGATATTCTAAATCAATAACCCTATATATTCAGCATTAAGACAAGAGTGTTTCCCTTCAAATTTTGAAGGGAAACACTTGTCTTAATGCTGAATCAAGATAATCCCAAAATTCTAGAACTGCCTTAAAAGACAGACCTAGAATTTCGTTTTTTCCAAAACAATCCCAAAACTCTAGATATGTCTCTAAAGACAGATCTTCCTTTTTGGGATTGTTTTGAAAGGGAGTAAACATCTTCTAGTAGAATTGATAAAACAGATTTACATATTTGGTGCCATTTTCGAGGGGAGACTGCCCCCGTCTTATAGCCCAATGAACATGGTAATTCATTTATTAATCCTGTTTAGCTGAGTTATTATATTTTTTTCATATTAGACAATTCTGGTTTTAAGTAATCCTCTCCCTATTGTCTCCATTCTCACAGGGTCTACACTTAAAGGAAAGAATTTGCTCTCAGAGAGCAAATACTTTCTTTTAAGAATAGCCCTGAATTTGGCAAAGGAATTCCTCTATCGGGGAAGGTAATATTGTTCTCTTAAAGTTGTCTCCCTTGTAAAAATGCCAACCAAATCATGAAGGTGTAGCCTTACACCTTAAAACTGACTAGGCTGATACGTAAGAATATACAATTTAACAGCTTTTTCTATATATTATTTATTATTATCTATTCATTCATATATTGCCCGGGTATTGGTAATCACAAGATTAACTTTAAACTTCGCAAATTAGTTTCATAGCATCAAATCCAAAATAAACTATTTATTATAGTGGTTTTTCATTTTACAATTAGAAATCTAATTATATACCTTAATATTTTGCATCAATATCAATCTCTGATCACAAAAGCCATTGCGATGTGACATGCAAAAACGGTGCTACATATGAGCTGCAACATAACAAAACCAACAAAGTGGCATGTGCCCCTAGTGAAGACTAAGATCAGCCTGGGAATCCACCCAGTCTGATCAGAGTTTTCGCTGAGTGCTTAAAGGTTAGCTTAGGGTCTAAGCTAGCTTCAAGCGGATGGCGAAGACTCTGATCAGGCTGGGCGCACATGCCACTTTGTTGGTCTTGTCATCTTGTGGATCATATAGCAATAGCACAGTCTAGTCAGAGTTTTTGCTTTACCGAGCCTGAAGTACCTACAGGCACAAAATGGAGGTTCAATATTCACAGAGTGGTTTGAGTGTGCACAGTCTGCATATACTTTTACATTTAAAATGCATGAAATGTAAATAGTTGAATTTGCAAACAGTGTGCACCCTGATGAGGTCCCTCATCATGGGCCGCCTATCTGGACCCTTCCGGGTTTGACACCAGGTCTGGCCACTTACTTTTGTGGAGACTGATTCTTCCCCTTCTACTGATTTAAGATGGGCAGTCATCAGTTACTGGCAAAAGTATGTGCACTTCATGCAGGTCTAAGCCTGCCCAGGAATAGTGTGTTACGAGTGGTGTTCATTAAACAATGGAAACACCTGTCTAGATTTTATTCCCAAATGAGTATCCTTCATGTAACACTAAAGACTGCCTTTTGAGCTTTCAAATTCATGTTTGAAATTAAAATTTTTCACGTGTTACCATAGCAGCAACATATGATGTTACCTTCTTGCTGGGTATGGCGTGTGAATTTTTTTGACGTCATTTTGGTAAGGAGGTCTTTGTATTATGTTTATAATGCAGGATATCTAAAGATATATTGAAAATTGATGAACATCTTCCATTTAAGTTAGGTTTTGGCTTTACAAATACACATATAATGATAGATTATGAAAATGTTCTGAAATCTGGTATGAATCAAAGCAAGAACAGGGGTAAAAATAATTGATATTTAGGGCTTTTGACATTTTATTCCGTAATGTTTAGTATTTTGCTGAAGTTAATTTATTGGATGTTTAGTACATGATAATTTTGGTTCTTTTTTGCTGTACAATTCTCCCAAGACTCTGCTTGTTTAAATGATGTCAGAAGTTTGGTCCCTCAGGTCTAAAATAAGCAAAAAACGTCATCTTCTGCTCATTCGAAAGCCTTTTACGATCTGTATCTCTACTAGGTTTGAGAGCAAGTCATGAATAGCTGTATATTTCTTAAGGTATCTGAGACTTACATCAAGCCATCACACCACTACAACCTTTTATTCATTCTTTGTGCTTTTCAGCAGCATATATATATGGAAATTTGCAAAAATTTAGAGACTTAACCCTTATAAGTTTAAGGCATCGTTGCCATGGCAACGATATTCCCATACAGTGCTGTAAGTGTTAATTATATGTCATATGCATGCCTCTTAGAAATTATATATCTAGAATACTGTTCTTATACATAGCTAATGAGATAAAGGCTAGTTTCTTTTATTTAATGAACATCCCTCGTAACTGACTGTCCCAACGTGACATAGCTGTTTATGGCGGACATAAAGCAACAACACAACTCCTCATCTGGATCTACACTGTCTGCCTCCTAGTCTTTGAGTTCTCAATATGATATAGCTTGGGTGATCTTTTTATTTTAATTTTCTAGTCATAAAGTTTGTTGTCTGTTTTTTATTTTGAGAGGGTGGGTGGGTGGAGGGACTTTAAGTGTTAAGCCCCAATTGTGCACGATACAGTTCAATGTACCTTTCTGCAGCTGTTCCATCCACTCTACCATATTGCAGAATTTCTGTGTCTATGGATGTACCTGGACAGAACCTAGAAAACATGTATATAACAATATTTTAACTATAGCTCATATTTGTGACGTGTGAACAGAAAAATTAATACTGATGTTCACTCTTTGGCATCACAAGGCTTGCAGAGTCATGCTGAACAGTGATCTCGAGGGACAAACTTGATCTATCTGTACCTCAAACCCCAAGACAGACACTTTTTCTTCCCTATTTCTTGAATTTCAATGTATGACTATAAACACAGCATAATTTTACCATTTGAGAGGTGTCTATTCAAAGAAACCACTCTTTCAAAGATTGATCTATGGTATTTAATGTTAACATCCAGCTTGACACAAACTGACATTATTTTGCTGTCTTCATGATGCCATCCTCTGTAGACCAGTATCACCTGACAACACAGGTATGTGACATCTTACACATCCAATCCTCTGACTACATGATATTCGTGTGACTTTTATGCTGGTCCTTGGTGAAAACGTGAGATATGCATTGCTGATACAGCTACACCTTGACAGTATCTAATCTACTTCTTTAGATAGCCACACCTCCTTCACTATGAATAAAGAAGCCTGTGCTACTCACATAACTTATCTTCCTGTTTCTACATCATCAAACTCACTATAAACATGGAATTGAATGACTTGATAATAATTATTTAATTGAGAAATTATGAAGTTTCTGTTGAAAGAATTTCAGTTTGTAATGTCATTGAAAAATTGGCGGAGCATGGCATACGCACACCATATGCCATGCTCTATTACCAATGACATCATAGATCTGTTACCACAGCAACTGAGAGTTCATACTGATGTCGAAGTGACGTTGAGACATCATTCTACCAAGATACTAAGCACAACAGTCAGTGATTCCATAATTGCTACGGTAACAGATCTATGCCATCATCTCACTTATAATTCGAAAGAAGCATGGCGTACAGTGTATGCCATGCTCCTCTTGAATTGTGAGATGCTACCTTAAATTCATACAATGGAACAGTGTGACTTTCTCAAACCTATGTCATTTTCAAATAATTTGATTCTCTGTTTATAATCCAGCTTTTGCCTGTCCCATTTCTAACTTCTGCAAACCACACTCACAGCCACCTATCTGCAGCTCTAACCACTCTTTCTTCTTAATTCTATATTATAATATCTTTCTGCTTGTTCTATATGCAGGTTGTGCCCATCGTATATTTTAACTTCTGCAGACTGCTCCCCTATCATCCCATAAACCTCTCCTCTCTTTCACCCTGCACCCTTCCTATACCCAGGAACTTTATTTGGGTATAAAATGATGTTTTTCCCACCACCAGAATGACCCAAAAATATCTAAAAAGTCTTATGAAGTTCTGCTATGAAGGAATTTTTTCCCTTCTACAACAAACTTAACCAGAGGACCCATGGTCAGGGTTCGCGCTACTGCTCGCCAAAGTCGCCAAATGCGATAAAATAATATTTTTGGCTCCAAAAATATTGATTTGGCGAAAACAAGTGGCGAAAAAAAACATCTAGAAAAAAACAACAAAAAAAACGTATGGCAAAGTTTTACGGTATCAGAGACGATCTCCACAATCATTAATCAACACCTTCCATTACCGTTAATCTGCTCCTCAAGTAGTCCACAGTGACAGGACACCAAGCAGACGCTTCATGCCTCAAGGATCAGTGCGTAATCATGTTATGTAAACTTGAACACACTCCATGTCTATGCATCTCATTATTTTTGATAGCTCAGGTAAACACAACATTGACACCTTCCGAGCTAATAAACTCACTGATCTGTGAAAATACAGGGTTTTTATACCTGCCGATTGTTAATTAGATAACGGTACTTGTGTAAAAGATCAAAAGAGATACCGACGGAAGGTTGACCGTGTGAAAAGGCGCTTAAGCCACTTTTCACAATTATACAAATCAACATGTGCAATACGTTTAAGAGACTTTCGTTTTCACTTTTCAGATCATAGAGTTCATAGACTGTATATGCGAAAGTCTTATTAGACTGCATGAATGCGCAGGCTGATCAATGTCTTCAGCATTCACTTGACGCAAACTCTGTAAAGTAAATTTTTGGGGCCATTTATCCGAACTTTAATAGCGTATGGTGTAAAACAAACTCATATTAAAGATGTAAGTTTTGATTCTGCCTTCTTACATATGCCTATCTTTTCATGTCAAAACAGAATTTGGACATTGTGGACATTGGGGGGGGGGGGGGGGGGGGGGAAACTGACGTGTGTGTGTCCGGGGGGGGGGGGGGACTGCTATGCATAAAACTTCATGGAAGCATGTCCATAATGAAAACACATTTATGAACAAAAGCTATGTCAGAAATAATTAAAATAAAAAAAAATGAAATGAAATTTCAAAGTCCATGAGCTTGAGGTAAAGGCTAGGATGTATCAAAACCCTGAACCATTATCTAACATCAGTCCAAGTATTAGTATCAACTGAGTCCATCATCGTGGCACTGTGAAATTATGTCTTCATAAATATAAAACTTTAACCAAAATCTTTAAGACAAAATTCTAAGTCGATGACCTTGACTTCAAGGTCACCCAGTGGGGTAAGTATAAGGTGTTTTGTAAAAACTCAAAAAAGAGTCTAACACCAGTTCAAGTATAAACTAAATCTCTGCAAAGCATTATGAATCAGTATGCAATTACAAAACTTTAAAAAGACAAAAATTTCCTAAGTCCCTGACCTTGACATCAAGATCACTGAGCGGGGTTGGGGTAGTACTCTGTAGATCTAACTACAGTGCAAATATAAAAAGAATTCATCTATGGGTTCAGGAGATATGTGTCTTTAAAAAAACTTTAATCAAAACATCCAATCAATATAAAGACAATGTTCTAAGTCCATGACCTTGACATCAAGGTCACAGAAGGGGGTGGGGGTAGTACCTTCGAAAACTTTAGTTCAATATCTAACTTTAGTGCAAGTATCAAAGGAATCCATCGACGGGTTATGGAGATATTGGGCTTTATAAAACTTTAACCAAAACATCCAGTCCAAAAAAAATACCAATTTTCTAAGTCCATGACCTTGACATCAAGGTCACGGAGTGGGGTGGGGGTGGTACCCTGTTAAACCTTAGACCAATATCTAACTACTGTGCAAGTATCAAAAGAATCCATCCATGGGTTAAGGAGATACAGGTCTTTAAAAAACTTTAACCAAAACATCCAATCCGAACGCCGACGCGGACGCTGACGCCGTGGTGACAACAATAGCTCTTCCTGAACTTTCGTTCAGGCGAGCTAAAAAAGGAACAGTAATAATAAACAATTAGAAATAAATAATCATAAGGATATTTAAAATGTCTTAGGCTATTTATAATGAGATAAGTTCCTACAAAAATAGAATAGGGAAGAGACTACAACTCATGAAAAACAGAGGGCAGTTAAAAGATTTAATTACTAGATTTAAAGCTTTTTAGTAGTGTTTATCTCTTTCAGTTGTCAGAGTAAAATGATTATGTCATGTAACAGACTGAAACCAGTCTAAGCAACCACAGTAAACAGCAGGTTAAGAAATGAGAGTGTAGTTGGGGTGGGTGAGATATTTCAAAGAATTCTTTATATTGCGAAAATTTGGCTCAAGTTTAAAGAATCTGGCACAAACAATATCAATTTGGCGAAAGTAATGGCGAAAGAAAAAAATATCCAAGCGCTAACCCTGATGGTCCTATATCGCTCACCTGAGCACTGAGATTATGTTGAAAAAAACTTTAAGTTGTCACAACAACAAAACCACAAGCACAACAGCAATAAAACACACCATTTATGTAGGAGATAATAGGGAGGTTAAGATTTTTAACTTGTACGTGTACGTGTACGTCTAGCAATGATTTGTGTGCATACGTCATCAAATATTGCATACTCTCTACCAGTTAGAAGTTAATTCTAGACGTTGACTACTTCTAGGGGACCGTTTACACGTAGCTTAATAAATGTGTACTTTGAATTCATTTTTCGGATTGATTTCGTAAATGTACATTTTATTTTATGGTATCAAAGTTGAGAGCATATATCTGAGAAATAATTTAAAGCGTTCACTTGAAAATCAGTGAAGCTTAAATAAGATACACCAATGTTTACAGGGAGGGTGGTACATGCGAGGCATAGGCAATATTTGTTGTAGATATCTCCGCAGTTGTAAAGATAGATGGATGAACTATTTCGTGTTTTACGACCCTTTCAACAGTATTTCAGTCATATGGGGCATATTACAAAATATATGAGATATGGAAGACGCTGAAATAAACAAGATGCAGAAAAAAAACGTGACCTTAACTGGAATCGAATCCATGACCTCGTGATAATGAGTCTAGAGCATCATAGAGCATCAACCTCCCAGCCAGCAGTAAATGGGGGACATGTGTATTTCAGTTCTCGTAAAGACCCCCCCCCCCCCCCCCCCCCCCCCCCCCCCCCCACAAACACACACACTCCCCAACGCACCTCAGCAGTACGAAACCATGGCCACAGAAACGGGGCACCGTGCGTCCGTCCATGTGAGGTGGGATAATTATATCCCAATCAAAGTGGGGAATGGGCTACATTACCAATAAACGATAAAAACGGATAAGACACAGGGGCTTCTGGTGGTCATTGTAATCAATGAAAGCTTTCAAAAAATTGGGGACGGTGGAGAAGAAGTAAGTGTACGCAGGTAGTGAACTGACAATAGTAAGGGCTTTCCTTTACTGTAAAAAGTAACATTACAGGATAGTACCACAACATTTTAAGATGGAAAATGACTGCACTGTGTACAAAAGCTGATTAGATTCCGAGTTTGGTTGTATATTTATTAAAAAGAATTTAAATGCGGATTTAAAGCAAGGTTTTAACATAATGCAGTCGCGTTCCATATCAAAAACTTAAAAGTAATATCCTTTTTATACTTTTTATGGTGAAAGGCCTGGCAGCCAGGCGTTTTCCCGTAGAACCTATGGGACTTTGTAACAGAGCAGTTATTAGAAAAAAGAGGGCCATGAGGCCCTGAATTGCTCACCTGAGCAATTGGCAAGGTGGCTTTTTTCTTATCATGTCTGAAATTGTCAAAATATGAGTCTTGGGTCAAAAGTCAAAGAATGACCATGACCACTTGTACTCATAAATCTTCATGTACTCATTAAGACAACCATATTTGCCATTTTTAGGCCAAAATCTCCAAAACTTTCCATGAAATCTTATGTTCTAGCATTTTCCCATATTTGAACATGCCGCAAAAAAGTGAAGGTGATCCCAAGGTCATCATTTGAACAGTTATGGTGGTACTCTAGTACTCCATGCTACTTACCCAGTTTCAAGGCCATAGGTGTATTGGTTCTGGAGAAGAAAAATATATTAGATTTATACCATAAATGGTAATGGCGGCCATGTGACCTGGACCGTTTGAACTTTTATTCAATCAGCCCCTGGAGGCTCTATATGAAATGTGTTTACAACTGGCCCTTTGGCTTTTGAGGAAATGTTTGAAAATATCAAAATATGAGAGATCTGGATCAAAGGTCAAGAAACGACCTTGACCTCTTGTACTCGTAATTCTTCATGACCTCATTAAGACAACTGTATATACCAATTTTTAGGCCAAAATCTTCAAAACTTTCCATGAAATCTTATATTCTAGCATTTTCCAATATTTGACCTTGCCGTAAAAAAGGCCAAGGTCAACCCAAGGTCATAATTTGAATAATGTTGATAGTACTCGAGTATCCAATGCTACATACCAAGTTTCAAGGCTATTGGTCAACTGGTTCTGGAGAAGAAGATTTTTAAAGGTTTTTACCATATATGGGCATGGTGGCAATGTTGGTCATGTGACCTGGACTGTATGAATAAATTTTCATTCCCTCAACACCTGAAGGCTCTTTATGAAATTTGGTTTCAATTGGCTTAGTGGCTTTTGAGGAGATTGTTATTTTTGTCAAAATATGAGAGTTCCGGGTCACAGGTCAAAGAATGACCGTGACCTCTTGTACTCATAAATCTTCATGTACTCATTAAGATGACTGTAGATACCAATTTTAGCCCAAAATCTTCAACAACAGTTTCCAAGATATCTTATGTTGTAGCATTTTGCCATATAAAAGCATAAGGAAGCAAATCTGACCTTACCGTAAAAAGGGTCAAGGTCAATCCAAGGTCATTATTTGAACAATCTTGGTTGTACTCGCATACCTAATGCTACATACCAAGTTTTAAGGCCATCAGCCTATTGATTCTGGAGAGGAAGATTTTTTTAGGTTTTTACCATATATGGGAATGGCGGCCATGTTGGTCATGTGACCAGGACCACTTGAACAAGTTTTCGTTCCTAAGATCCCAGGAGGCTCCATATAAAATTTGGTTACAATCGGCCCAGCAGTTTCAGAGGAGAAGTCGTTTGAAATTGTGGATGAACGGACGACGGAGCCTTTCCATCCTATAAGCTCTCCCGGAGCCGCTGGCTCAGGTGAGTTAAAAAATGTGGTGTATATAAGATGGTCGCCGTGTGTGATATTGGTCGACGGGCCTGTACGCTTTCATTTTGACACCAAAATAATTAAAACGTTAAGTTTCGACAAAAACCGACCGAAACAAATGGTACAGAGGAGATAATGTTAACCCATAAACGTACACTCGGATGAAAAGTCACGCAGATAGCTTTTTTCTATAATTACTTTTTTCTATATTTACCATGACCATCTAAAATTATTCGCCGCATTTATTTTGGTTACACGTACACATACAAGTTACATATATCTTAACATTTAATAACTATAATTTGAACTTGTACCTGTACGTGTAGCTACCAGTAGCCGTACGCGTACAAGTTCTAAATCTTAACCTCTCTAATATCATAAACATTTATGCAAATAAGATTCAGCTTTATCCCCCTTTATGGCTTCTGAGAAGAAGATTTTTGGCAAAAAAAAAAAAAAAAAAAAAATGAAAATGAAAATCTGGCCTTTCTGTTGCGATGGCACCCAATCAAAATCAGGGATTTAGGCAAAATTCATATGGCTGGTAGAGGACTACTCCAGGAACATTTTGTAAAGCTTTTGTCAAAATATCTGCAGTAACACAGAAACATATGCAATATTTCCTATTTCCCCATTGTCAGTCTATGGAAACTCTAAGTTGCCATAGCAACAAATTCACATGAGCAAAGGTAAAATAAAACACAATTTAGGTAGAGGCTATGTCATTAACATGTATGCAAAGTATCAGCTTCATCCCTCTTTTAAGGCTTCTGAGGAGAAGATTTTGTAATATTGTTTCAAAAAATTTTCCCTTTATTTTGCCATGGCAACCAATCAAATTCAGCAATTTCGACAAAACTCATAGGAATCATAGAGGACTACTCAAGGAACATTTTCATAGAAAAAAATTCTAAATAACTGGTGTGAGACAGCAAAAATTGCCAATTTCACTTTCCCCATTATAAGTCAATGGAAACTATAAGTTGCCATAGCAACCAAAGTTCTGATGGGATTCAAAGAAAAAACATAATTTATGTAGAGGCTAATGTCATTTACATGTATGCAAAGTATCAGCTTCATACCCCTTATGCCTTCTGAGGAGAAGATTTTTGAATATGTTTTCTAAAATTTAGTCTATATATTGTCATGGCAACCAATCAAATTCAGCGATTTGGTCAAAATTCAAATGTTTCGTAGAGGACTACTAAAGAAACATTTCTGTAGAAAAAAAATCCAAATAACTGCAGTGAGATAGCAAAAAATTGCCAATTTCCATTTTTTCCCATCATAAGTCAATGGAAATTATGTTGCCATAGCAACCAAACTGCTGGAGCAATTGCCATGACAAACAGTTATTATATAGAGGCTAGTACTAAGATCATTTCTGTACAGTTTGGGCTTTATTGGCAATAGAGTTTCTGCGGAGATGAGTTTTTAATATTTTTCTATTTTTAACTATTCGGTTGCAATGGCAACCAGCCTAATTGTGCAATTTGCCGTAATCTAATACAGCTGGTTGGGGACTACTCAAGGGACATTTCTATGAAAGTTTTGTTAAAATATCTGTAGTGACAAACCAATAAATGCAAATTTTCCATTTTGCCATTATAAGTCAATGGCAACTTTAATTTCCCATAGCAACCAAACTGCTAAAGCAATTGCCAAGAAAAACAGTACTTTTATAGAGGCTAGTACCAAGATCCTTTCTGTGAAGTTTGAGCTTTATTGGTTGCATAGTTACTGGGGAGATGATTTTTGATTATTTTTTCTATTTTTAACCTTTCAGTTGCCATGGCAACCAGCCTAATTGTGCAATTTATATAAATTTCATGTGATTGACGGAGGACTACTCAAGGAACATTTCTATAAAAGTTTTGTCAAAATATCTGCAGTGACATGGCAATTAATGCAAATTTTCTATTTTGCCATTATAAGTCAATGGCAACTTTAATTTCCCATAGCAACCAAACTGCTAAAGCAATTGCCAAGAAAAACAGTACTTTTATAGAGGCTAGCACCAAGATCCTTTCTGTGAAGTTTGAGATTTATTGGTTGCATAGTTTCTGAGGAGATGATTTTTGAATATTTTTTCTATTTTTAACCTTTCGGTTGCCATGGCAACCAGCCAAATTGTGCAATTTACATAAATTTCATATGCTTGATGGAGGACTACTCAAAGAACATTTCTATAAAAGTTTTGTCAAAATATCTGCAGTGACATAGCAATAAATGCAAATTTTCAATTTTTCCCATACAAGTCAATGGCAACTTTAAGTTGCCATAGCAACCAAAGTTCCAAAGCGATTTGGATAAAAAACAGTATTATTGGTTCCCCCTGCCTATAGATGCTACATATGAAATTTGGTAACAATGGGCCTTGTAGTTTCAGAGGAGATGTCGTTTGAAAATGTTGACGGACGACGTACGACGGATGCCTGCCTATACTATAAGCTCACCTGTGAGCCTTCGGCTCAGGTGAGCTAAAAATCTAGATCTGTCTTATGAGGTGAACCTAGATTTTTAGGATTTTTTTTTTTTTGGAAGGGGAAAAAACCCGTTCTTATAACCAAAGAAATACCATACTTACACAACTTTTCTGGTGGAGTCCGCATCATCATTTCTCTCTATTATGCAGGTTATGTCCTTTGCATTTTCTAACTTCTGTAGAATCTCTTTGGCATTTACAATAATCTCATCATTGTTGTTGATCACTCTCTGAGCAGCTAAAATACATCAATTTACTGTATGAGAATGTCTTGTGACGTTTGGCCACGAAAAGAATAGTAAATATGCAAATACGAAGAACCCTATAAAAGGGATAATAAATATATAAGAACTCTGCTTTTGACTTAATCCCAAGCTTGTATCGTATACCAGATAAGCATGGATATTTTGTAAAGGCTTTTTAAGGAAAAAACTACATACTGGGGAAGTACCAGAAACTAATTGAAGTTTTGGTGGTGGGGGTTGAAGAGACAAAAATACTTGCATTAAATGTTGTAGGTGTAACTTAAATTTCCTTGGCACTACCACACTCAACTATACAGAAGACTCCCAGTTTTTAAGTATTATATATTTGAAAATTTGACAGCTCATTAACTAACAATGTTAGTTTTGAACAATTAGGCCCTGGTGTCCACTCTACCCTGAGGCACATTTTTCATGGCAATGCTCCACTACACTTACATACCTTTAATAGTAGTATCTAACTGTTTGATTTCTTCTTGTTTCTCCGTCCTCTGCAACAAAAACCAGAGAAAGTAAGCACAAGCTCACAATATACCTATTTTAATCAAATTTAATGTATATCTTTAATGCAAATATTAATGGACAGACTACAGGCCAAATGAACTGATAGACGAATATATCATAGTTTCACGTCCAAAACAAAATTAAGGCTCTAGCCAGACTGAACTGATTCACAGACTGGTTTTCTGATTCACACACTGGACTGAGTCATCTGTTTGCATCTGCGTTAAGCAACCTTTTTACTTGATGCCTCTCATACTGAACCTACCATGCAAGATAGATTTTTCCTTTCAAAAAGATCCCAAAACCTAGATCTGTCCTATAATGTCCTATAAGATGGATCTAGATTGTTGGGACTGTATAGGAAGAGAAAACCTCAATTCAGCTACACTAGACTGATTTACGTATTTGCTGTAATTTTGGTAGAATAGGCTCTCATCTTATAACAAAATCAATACAGTATCTTTTCTTTTGCATACCAGTTTTGAGATAGGTTCCAAGCTGCCCTTGTACACCTCTATTATCTGCTTTTCCAACTCTTGTTCTCTGATCTGCAGTAAGCCATGTAGGTGTTGGAAATGATTGTTAACTGCCTCAAGAGCAGGAAAATACTCTTGTCGGAAATCTGGTAACTGTTCTACAATATCCTGCAATTTAAAACATCAATAGTCAAGTAGGAACATCAATAGTCAAGTAGGAACATCAATAGTCAAATCAGAAGGGATAGATCTATGCAACCTGGAGGTGTTGATACTGCTGATAATCCATATTTACATGAAATTACTGTATATGGGCATGCTTCTATATTTTTCAATAAAATTTACAATGAGAAACATCTTTTGGGCCTGTTTGCTTTCCTCGACAATGTGGGATCTACTCTTAAAAGAAAAGGGGAGCAACTTCTATCTTTTAAAAGTTGATCCCCATTAGGAAGGGCAGCATGAATGAAAATGGCAGCCCTGGAGGTGTAACCATTCACCTAAGTTATGAACTAGTTTCATAAAATTTAATGGCAAGGAAAAGTGCTACACTGTTCTTGTACTGTTTGCCTGAGCAAACAGGAAATCTGCCTAATGCTGTGTCTGGCCTATATTGTCATAAAACAAGAGCTAAATCAGAAAACTTGACAAAAGTAAACTCCCCCAACACTGGAAAATTGCATCTGCAAGTCACTATCCAGATAACAAGACCTGTCCCCGTACAGGATAGCTCGCCTGCAGTGCCTTGCCCATCACATAAAAAAACTTTGACGTAAAACTTTCAAGTGTGATGCCAACGCTCACGCCGATGTCCAAGTGACAACAATTGCCCTCTGTACTTTCGTACAGGCGAGCTAAAAATGGCAGAAAAACACGATGGTGTACATACACTCATCAAACTTACTTTATCTATTTTCTTCAGCCTCCTATGAACATGATTTGCAACTTGAAGAGCTGGCTCCATTTCTGCTACAATATGGCGGTTCTGAAATAAATATATTGGAATTAAAAAGTCTTGTATAAAATAAACCTTTAAAGTGCCAAAAAATGATAGTAGTTGAAATTGCAAAAAGAGCAGATCCAAATGAGGTGGCCAATCTAGATCGATAATGTTTGCCCTCTAGTCTCTGAATTCTCAATATGATATAGTTTGGCAGCATCTTTTTTTAAAATTTGCAGACATAAATTTTGTCATCTGCTTTTTTTTTAGCTACAGGGGTTCAGTTACAATCAATGCTCAGATCTGTTTTCATTATTCCAGTCAGTTGGTCCTTAACCAGCAAAAGATTGTCAATCAAAATGCATAACATGAAATATGGTAATAGCTTGACAGAGGTGTTGTAAGGTGTTTGCTGAATGACCGCACCTCTTGCTCAATCAGCAACTTAATATTTGCAAAGATTTCTTTTCTCTAATAGTTGTGAATCTACTGCATCAGGAATACAAGTATCCTGCCAATATTTGAAATATGGAGGCCCAAGTCAATGATGCCAAATGACACTTGGTCCCAAATTCTACAACATGCCAATAACTCCAAAAACTAAAGCATCACAAAATAAGAGGTCACAACATATCAAAATCCTTGTATTCTATAGCTCTGTCAAATGTCACTGTTCATTTGACAAGAAACAGATGACACAATTTATCCTATATTACCACACTTCAGTGACCTACCTTATCCTCTATTGATGAGATATTGTGACCTTTGTGACTGCCAACAATGACACATCTTGAACATATGATCATGTCATCATCCTCACAGTAATATTCAATAGGTCTGTTGTCATGTATCTTACACATCTGGGATACTTCCAACTGCCTGTAACACAATATATGGCTCAGCATGAGAAAGAACATACAGTCAACTCCCGATATCTTGAACATTGATATCTCAAAGTATCTTCTTATATCAAAGAATATAAATCCTATTTTTATTTACATTTCAACTCCAGTTATCTCAAACTACTGATATCTCAAAGTAAATTTTCTGGTACCAGAAAATTTACTTTGAGATATCAGTAGTTTAGGCTGAAGTTCGACTTAGAGATATCGAGAGTTGACTGTACATGATGGTACATATTTATTCTGCTACAAGAAAATGTAATTCCCCTCCAAAACCAGTTTTCCAAAGTATTGTTAGCTTAACACTAGTCCCCACCCAAAACCAGTTTTCCAAAGCAGTATTGATTTATGAAGTTGCTAGTTGGGAATTAGATTAGTCCGCCAGTACTTATAAAATAAGGTGTGCTAATATTTTTGCTAAAAAAATGTGAGGAGCTTTGCAGTGCAAAAGCACTTCAGTTTTGTTTATTTTTTTTCTTTTCAGCCAAAAAATAAATGGCAGTGTCTGCATACAACGTTAGTTTTTAATAAACAAGGCCCTGGTAAATAACACTCTTCAAAGCTCTGAATATAAGTGATTTTTCTGATTACGCAGAGTTTTTCTACATACAAACACTCCAGGTCCAATTCAAATGTGGGTCCACAACATGTGTCTGTGGGGAATGCTGTTCTTTACTCAGGCTCCAATTTTTGCGAATAAAGCCCATAAAGCCCCAATACATTAAGAGATTGAATATTATGAGATGCAAACCTGCCTTTCCCTTATTTCTTTTTGAACACACAAAATTAGTGCTCCTGCTCAGACCAAAAGGCGACCCCAAATATGTATCTTTCCTAAAGATTTTTCGTCTGCCACAGCTCCAGGTAAGGTGGGTTTTTGAGGATAGTTCTTTAATAAATTTCCATAATCTTTATGGAAAGCATGTTGTGACTCCTCATTAGAAGCATCTCACTGTAACATCTTTTTCAATCGTATTTTAAGTCATATCAGGACAATATGAGGATGGATAATGAAAGGCTGAGAGCAATGGAACCCTGTTTGTGGTTGAAAAGATCAGAGCTCTAGATAAGATGGCGTATTTGATGATAATTAAGGATAATTTTTCTTATTTCTCATCGAAACCATATGTTGTGACCCCTCATCTGAACTGTCTCGTCGAGACGGTTCAGATGAGGGGTCACAACATATGTTTTTATGCAGAATTAACAAAAATTATCCCTAATTATCACCAAATACACCCTCTTATCTAGAGCTCTGAAAGATTGCCTCCATCAGGAATTGAGCCCAGGCCACTTGGTAGGCAGTCCAATGCTTAACCCACTGAGCTACCATAGCCCCTAAACACTATCTGGAACTTCAGTATTTTGTTCTTACCCGTCATCATCCAATGGTACCTGTGTGTGTTGCTGTAGGGTACTGGATCTTCTGTGTATCTGAAAGACAGAAAATGAGCCATACAGGAAATGCTTCTCTCATAATATCTTAATTATTGCAGCAAAGGTCTGATCAGCCTGCAAGTCTGAGTAAAGTAAGTTGCATCCTAATAATTACACTTGTCTCTGATTTCTCTTACACAAAGTGTATCAGACCAATGAACTTAATCAGTAGATAAAGGTCTGTAAGTTAACATACTGTGACTTAAAGAATCTAACATGGGGCAGGGGGGGGGGGGGGGGGGTCATGAAAACATTCAAAGGACATTCAATTATACTTATGAACATAATGGAGGCCAATGGATGCTAAAGCAAATTATTTGTATTCACCTACCTTGTCAAAACAGCTATGGCATAAAACAGTGGTACAGTCAACGCATTTCACTGATGACAGCTTCTTTTTGCATTCTTGGCACATGTGATCTTAAAATAAAATGGCAAAGTATATAATTGACAATCAAGCTTTACAGTTACATCAAAATGCGAACAAACTGCTGAACACATAATGTTTAACTGGTGACAGTATTTACTTGCATTCTTGACATATACATGTATCTTCTTCAAAATAAAACCTATAAATGATAATCAAGCTCTAAAGTACCTGTTCCACTTTGCTCTAAATCATAGCAGTTTGACTTAACAACATATTGTGGTAGACACTGTTTTGATTTTTATATTGTGGTACAATATTGACAGGCAGATATTGCAATATTCCAATTTACAAGCGTACAAGTGTATTGTGACAAGCCTGGTTGTCTTTATATGAAGTTTTTAGCTTTTTTCACTCACAAATAACACTGATACACTAAAGTTCTATGATAACAATAGCAAAAACATATTTTGTGATCCCTTGCTAGAACTGCTTCACTAGGCAGTTCTAATAAGGTTCAAAACGTGTAAATAACTGCTTTTAAGGTATACAAGTAGACCGCAATGTATTTCTGCCATGTATTTCTGCCAGTGTTATTGAGAGGCGCGGTAGCCGAGTGGTTAGAGTGGCTTGGTTTGGCCAAAGAAAATAAAAGCATCGTAAACGACTGCGTAATACCCCGCCACTGCAAACCAATACCCCGTCTTCTATCTTTTATACATTTTTTTTTATCATGACATGAACCTCATATTACCTAGATAATGTGTTCAAGTTTCAGGAAAATCCTGTTAATCTTTGATTTTATACAGAATTTTTTCATAATTTTATACATGTATATAGCTCTGGGGCAGGGGCAGGTAACCTATGTGGACTTAATACTACTTGTAACAGAAAGCTTATGTTATTTTAATCATTTCTATGAAATTTCATCAAGATATACCGAAAATCTGATTTTATATTGATTTTTTCATGATTTCATACATGTATACAGCATGTGTCAGGGGCAGATAACCACTGGGGGACAAAATTTTGATCAAGACATAAAGCTTATATCAATATGATAAACTGTTACAAGTTTCAGAAAAATCCCTTTCGACTCTAATTTTATACATTTTTTTTCATTATTTCATACATGTATATAGCCCTAGGGCAGGGGCAGATAATCCAGGTGGACAAAATTCTGCTTATAACTGAAAGCTTATGTTACTTCGATCATTTCTGTGAAATTTCAAGATATTTCAAAGTGTAAAAGAACTACAGACCAAAAACTGTTTTTAAGACCATGAAAAGGGCAATAACTCCATAAGAAGACATCGAAATTTGCCCATTAACAATCCCAACCGAGATCTTCCCAAGACCAATGCACATGCAATGTATGAATAAAATCCGTTAATAAATACTCAAGTTATCGAACGGAAACGAAGTGCTCACGGACGGACGGACGACCGGACGGACGTACGTACGACGGACGGACAGACACACGGACAGCCAGCGGGAAAACATAATACCCCGCCACACGTTATAATACCCCGCCACTAACGTGTGGCGGGGTATAAAAATGTCTTGTTTCCGGAAACGTCACCAAAAAAAAAAAAAAATAGGGTCGGTAGGTAGGAAAAATTTTTTTAGAGAATTTTTTTAAACTTTCTCCAAACATAGCTGTGACTCTAAACCCCTTTTCAAATGGGTGGAGTTCTTCTAAAACTGAATTCACTGAGCGCGAATGCGCAATCCTTCTGATGACTTTTTTTTCGTCGAAACATGCTGGCATTTCTCAATGTAAATCGCCAGCAACAATGACGCCATCTTGATGGAAGACACGATTGCAGTAATGGCGGTATGCGCCGTTTGGCTTACTGGCTTACACCGCGGGACTTGTATACAAACCGGGACTACCGAACCAGGACTACCGGCAAAAACGAAGGTTGCCGATTTTTACCGGTAGCGAGGCGCCTTAAAAAATTTCGAGTCGGGTCCAAAAAAAGGGGTCGGTCGGGTGTCCGGAAACAAGACATTTTTTTTCTTTGGCCTTATTGTGCAGAAAGTCGCCGGAAGGCCTTGAGTTCGCGGCTCACCGTCGCCATCTGACGACTGGAAAACTCTCTCTGTCAACCCAGCAGTAAATGGGTACCTTTTTCGAATTACGGAAGGATAAGGTAGCAAAAGGAGAGAGATGGGCTCCGCCTTTCGTCAGCTGTGCCCAAGATACAGTCTGTCTCTAACCCCCACTGCCCCTACAGCTATTAGGCTATGGGAAACCTGTACCTTTACTCTTTTTTTTTTATAAAGAGAAACAACTCGTTACTTCCTCTTTGCTTCCTTGGACAAAGCACCCTGCCGAAAAGGGGTCTACTCTTGAAGGAAGGAAGGAAAATCTTTCTTTTAATAGTTTACCCCCGTTGAGAAGGGATTGACAAGGAAGGCTAGAGTTGTTCCCCTGGAAGTGTAGTTACTTACTTTCAGGAAAAAATAAACAAGAGGGCCATGAGGCCCTGAATCGCTCACCTGAACAATTGGCAAGATGGCTGTTTCTTATCATGTCTGAAATTGTCAAAATATTAGTCTTGGGTCATGTACTCATTTTTTGGCCAAAATCTTCAAAACTTTCCATGAAATCTTATGTTCTAGCATTTTCCCATATTTGATCATGCCACAAAAAAGGTCAAGGTAAACCCAAGGTCACCATTTGAACAGTCTTGGTGGTACTCTAGTACTCCATGCTACTTACCAAGTTTCAAGGCCATAGGTGTATTGGTTCTGGAGAAGAAAAATATTAAAGATTTATACCATAAGTGGTAATGGCGTCCATGTTGGTCATGTGACCTGGACCGTTTAAACAAATTTTTATTCAATCAACCCCTGGAGGCTCTATATGAAATGTATTTACAACTGGCCCTTTGGCTTTTGAGGAAATGGTTGAAAATGTCAAAATATGAGGGATCTGGATCAAAGGTCAAGAAATGATCTTGACCTCATAATTCTTCATGACCTCATTAAGACAACTGTATATACCCATTTTTAGGCCAAAATCTTCAAAACTTTCCATGAAATCTTATGTTCTACCACTTTCCCATATTTGACCTTGCTGTAAAAAAGGTCAAGGTCAACACAAGGTCATAATTTGAACAATCTTGATAGTACTCAAGTACCCAATGCTACATACCAAGTCTCAAGGCCATCGGTCAATTGGTTCTGGAGAAGAAGATTTTTAAAGGTTTTTACCATATATGGGCGTGGCGGCCATGTTGGTCATGTGACCAGGACCATTAGAAAATTTATTCATTCCGTCAACCCCTGGAGGCTCTATATGAAATTTGGTTTCAACTGACCCAGTGGATTTTAAAGGAGATTGTTTGAAATTGTCAAAATATGAGAGTTCTGGGTCAAAGGTCAAAGAATAACCTTGACCTCTTGTACTCACAAATCTTCATGCACTCCAGGGATCTCCTCAGACCATTAAGGCATGTCGCTTGCAACATGCCTTCCTCTTCAAATTACCTTTACAACATGCCTTAATTTCTAATGAAAAATTATGAAAGTGCTATTATTTTCATTTCTTAGCCAATATATTTGTTTTAAATGCATCAAGGATCATCAATAAATTATTTATAATGTGAATTTAGGCTAATTTTGACAGAACATTGCTATATTGAAGATTTGAAAATTGATCAACAAATCAAAATATGATTTTTGTGCTAAAAGCGACATGCCTTCTGAAATTTCTGGGGAGAACACTGTACTCATACCAATTCTTAGGCCAAAATCTTCCAAACTTACCATAAAATCTCATGTTCTAGCATTTTCTCATATTTGACCTTGCCGTAAAAAAGGTCATAATTTGAACAATCTTGATAGTACTTGAGTACCCAATGCTACATACCAAGTCTCAAGGTCATCAGTCAACTGGTTCGGGAGAAGAAGATATTTAAAGGTTTTTACCATATATGGGCGTGGTGGCCATGAATAAATTTTCGTTCCCTCAACCCCTGAAGGCTCTATATGAAATTTGGTTTCAATTGGCCCAGTGGCTTTTGAGGAGTTTGTTAGAACTTGTCAAAATATGAGAGTTCAGATCAAAGGTCAAAGAATGACCTTGACCTCTTGTACTCATTAATCTTCATGTAGTCACTGTAGATGACTGTAGATACCAATTTTCAGCTCAAAATCTTCAACAATTTCCAAGATACCTTATGTTGTAGCATTTTGCCATATAAAAGCATAAGGCAGCAAATTTGACCTAACCGTAAAAAAGGTCAAGGTCAACACAAAGTCATAATTTGAACAATCTTGGTAGTACTCGCGTACCCGATGCTACATACCAAGTTTCAAGGCCATCGGCCAATTGGTTCTGGAGAAGAAGATTTTTTCATGTTTTTACCATATATGGGCATGGCAGCCATGTTGGTCATGTGACCAGGACCGTTTGAACAACTTTTCGTTCCTAAGGTCCCCAAAGGCTCTATATGAAATTTGAGTTCAATTGGCCCAGCGGTTTCAGAGGAGAAGTTGTTTGAAATTGTTGACGGACGGACGACGGAGCCTTACCATCCTATAAGCTCCTCCGGAGCCACTGGCTCAGGTGAGCTAAAAAGATATCAACCCTCCCCCTGATCTATAGCGCTGACATAAGCATACCTGATACAGATGCATGTCTTTTAGTAGCTTTCATCATTGCTGGTGCTGTGATCTTGCTCAACTCTCTGTCAACAGAAGACACCATAGTTTTTACAATGAATAACTAAACAGACATACCATAATTATCCAGTTATAATATTCAGTTATAAGCCAGGGGTTTGCCCTCCAAAGCAACCCAAAAATCAAAACCTTTCTAATAAGACAATCCTGAACTTATTGTTTTGGAAGGGATCAAGACAGCTTGCTTGCCCATCGCATTAAAGTCTTAAACTTTAACACATAGTTGGGCGTCCATGTGGAGGCGGTGGTGAGTGCAATAGCTTCTCCTGTACTTCTGTACAAGGGAGCTAATAATCCATTGTATAGCTGACCTACAAAAGGCTCACAGAGACTATTGGATACATTCTGATCTATGAAAAGTCCTGTCCTATAGCCAAATTAATACAGTACCTGCACAACTGATGCATAAACTTGTCAATATTCGAAGAAGAAGGAATTTATTATAGAAAGGATTCAGTGGCTGAATGTTAAGTAGCTTAACTTTTCAGTGCACTTTAAATCCTCTTCCCACCTCCCCCACCTTGCAATTACAATAAGAAATTAAGAACTGTGTCCCCCCTCCTGCACTCCTGGGCCCAGTTGTTCAAAGCATCGTTAGCCTAACGAGCTCGTTAAGAGGTCAACTGGTTAAGTGTTTTGTGACTTTATAGCCAAATACACTAATATTTTGTGTTGAAAATATGTGAGAAGCTTTTGTATTGCAAAAGCTTCTCACATTTTTTACAACAAAAAATATAGGCATATTTATGATATTAACGTTTGAAATTTTAACGTCACGTTAACTAACGAGGTCGTTTGTTTTGAACAACTGGGTCCAGATTTACAAAGAGAACTAGAAAGTAAAACGGATTATAATTACATAATTACAGTCTTGATAGCCGATTCTAAAATGCCTGCTGAATTACTACAAATTCTTAGAACAAGAGGGCCATGGTGGCCCTGAATCGCTCACCTGAGCATTAATCAGTTCACTGGCTCTGGTGAAGATTTATAAGAGTTTTTACCATACTAACATTTGACCTAGTTTTTGACTCGACATGACCCAGTTTCAAACTTGGCCTGGATATTGTAAGAATAAATATTCTAACACAGTTTCATTGAGATTGAATCAAAACTGTGCCCTCTGGAGCGTATACAAGGTTGTTCTTATATTTGACCTAGTGACCAAGTTTTTGACCCGACACGACCCAGTTTCAAACTTTACCTAGATTTCATTAAGATAAACATTCTGACAGAGTTTCATGAAGATTGGATCAAAACTGTGCCCTCTAGGGTGTACACAAAGTTTTTTTAAGATTTGACATTGAGCCGACGTGACTCAGTTTCATAGGGGGCTTAGATATATGGACAATAAACATTTTGACATAGTTTCATGAAGATTGGATCAAAACTATGCCTTCTAGTGCTTACACAACGTTTTTCTAAGATTTGACCTAGTGACCTAGTTTTTTACCCGACATGACCTACTTTCAAACTTGGCCGAGAGTTTATGAAGATAAACATTCTGACAAAGTTTCATAAAGATTAGATCAAAACTGTGTCCTCTAGAGCGTACACAAGGTTTTTCTATGATTTGACCTAGTGACCTAGTTTTCGACCCGACATGACCCAGTTTCAAACTTGTCCTACATATTATGAGGATAAACATTCTGACAAAATTTCATGAACTTTGAATCAATACTGTGCCTTCTAGAGCGCACACAAGGTTTTTCTAAGATTTGACCTAGTGACCTAGTTTATGACTCGACATGACCCAGTTTCGAACTTGGCCTAGAGTTTGTGGAGATAAACATTCTGACAATGTTTCATAAAGATTGGATCAAAACTGTGTCCTCTAGAGCGTACACAAGGTTTTTCTATGATTTGACCTAGTGACCTAGTTTTTGACCCGACGTGACCCAGTTTCGCACTTATCCTACATATTATGAGGATAAACATTCTGACAAAGTTCCATGAACTTTGGATGAAAACTGTGCCTTCTAGAGCGTACACAAGGTTTTTCTAAGATTTGACCTAGTGACCAAGTTTTTGACCCGACATGACCCAGCTTCAAACTTATCCTACATATTATGAGGATAAACATTCAGACAAAGTTTCATGAACTTTGGATCAAAACTGTGTCCTCTAGAGCGTACACAAGGTTTTTCTATGATTTGATCTAGTGACCTTGTTTTTGATCTGACATGACCTACTTTCAAACTTGGCCGAGAGTTTATGGAAGTAAACATTCTGACAAAGTTTCATAAAGATTAGATCAAAACTGTGTCCTCTAGAGCGTACACAAGGTTTTTCTATGATTTGACCTAGTGACCTAGTTTTTGACCTGACATCACCCAGTTTCAAACTTGTCCTACATATTATGAGGATAAACATTCTGACAAAGTTTCATGAACTTTGGATCAAAACTGTGCCTTGTAGAGCGTACACAAGGCTTTTCTAAGATTTGACCTAGTGACCTAGTTTTTGACCCAACAAGACCCAGTTTCTAACTTGGCCTAGAGTTTATAGAGATAAACATTCTGACAATGTTTCATAAAGATTGGATCAAAACTGTGTCCTCTAGAGCATACACAAGGTTTTTCTATGATTTGATCTAGTGACCTAGTTTTTGAGCCGACGTGACCCAGTTTCAAACTTATCCTAGATGTTATAAGGATAAACTTTCTGATAAAGTTTCATGAACTTTGGATCAAAACTGTGCCTTCTAGAGTGTACACAAGGTTTTTCTAAGATTTGACCTAGTGACCTAGTTTATGACTAGACATGACCCAGTTTCGAACTTGGCCTAGAGTTTGTGGAGATAAACATTCTGACAATGTTTCATAAAGATTGGATCAAAACTGTGTCCTCTAGAGCTTACACAAGGTTTTTCTATGATTTGACCTAGTGACCTAGTTTTTGAGCCGACGTGACCCAGTTTCACACTTATCCTACATATTATGAGGATAAACATTCTGACAAAGTTTCATGAACTTTGGATGAAAACTGTGCCTTCTAGAGCGTACACAAGGTTTTTCTAAGATTTGACCTAGTGACCAAGTTTTTGACCCGACATGACCCAGCTTCAAACTTATCCTACATATTATGAGGATAAACATTCAGACAAAGTTTCATGAACTTTGGATCAAAACTGTGTCCTCTAGAGCGTACACAAGGTTTTTCTATGATTTGATCTAGTGACCTTGTTTTTGATCCGACATCACCTACTTTCAAACTTGGCCGAGAGTTTATGGAAGTAAACATTCTGACAAAGTTTCATAAAGATTAGATCAAAACTGTGTCCTCTAGAGCGTACACAAGGTTTTTCTATGATTTGACCTAGTGACCTAGTTTTTGACCCGACATGACCCAGTTTCAAACTTATCCTACATATTATGAGGATAAACATTCTGACAAAGTTTCATGAGCTTTGGATCAAAACTGTGCCTTGTAGAGCGTACACAAGGCTTTTCTAAGATTTGACCTAGTGACCTAGTTTTTGACCCAACAAGACCCAGTTTCGAACTTGGCCTAGAGTTTATAGAGATAAACATTCTGACAATGTTTCATAAAGATTGGATCAAAACTGTGTCCTCTAGAGCATACACAAGGTTTTTTCTATGATTTGATCTAGTGACCTAGTTTTTGAGCCGATGTGACCCAGTTTCAAACTTATCCTAGATGTTATAAGGATAAACTTTCTGATAAAGTTTCATGAACTTTGGATCAAAACTGTGCCTTCTAGAGTGTACACAAGGTTTTTCTAAGATTTGACCTAGTGACCTAGTTTTTGACCCGACATGACACAGTTTCGAACTTAGCCTAGAGTTCATGGAGATAAACATTCTGATAAAGTTTCATAAAGATTGGATCAAAACTGTGTCCTCTAGAGCGTACACAAGGTTTTTCTATGATTTGACCCAGTGACCTAGTTTTTGACCCGACGTGACCTAGTTTCGAACTTGTCCTAGATACTATGAGGATAAACATTCTGACAAAGTTTCATGAACTTTGGATGAAAACTGTGCCCTCTAGAGCGTACACAAGGTTTTTCTAAGATTTGACCTAGTGACCTAGTTTTTGGCCGGAAATGACCCAGTTTCCAACTTGGCCTAGATTTTATGGAGATAAACATTCTGACAAAGTTTCATAAAGACGGAATCAAAACTGTGTCCTCTAGAGCGTACACAAGGTTTTTCTATGATTTGACCTAGTGACCTAGTTTTAGACCCGACGTGACCCAGTTTCAAACTTGTCCTAGATACTATGAGGATAAACATTCTGACAAAGTTTCATGAACTTTGGATGAAAACTGTGCCCTCTAGAGCGTACACAAGGTTTTTCTAAGATTTGACCTAGTGACCTAGTTTTTGACCCGACATGACCCAGTTTCGAACTTGGCCTAGATTTTATAAAGACTAACATTCTGACAAAGTTTTATAAAGATTGGATCGAAACTGTGCCCGCTAGAGTGTACACAAGCAAAAGTTGACGGACGTCCGTTCGGACGTCCGGACGTACGACAGACAACGGACATCAGGGTATCCCAAAAGCTCACCCTGAGCACTTCGTGCTCAGGTGAGCTAAAAAAAAAAAAATATTGTTTCTGAAAATGAACTTTTAAAAGATGTATGGATTATCCTCTGTGATGTTCCACCCCTTTACAAATGGGACAACCATTGTGACTTCTGGGAGGTTTATGCATACACATTCAGAGCTCTAGATAAGAGGGCGTATTTGATGATAATTAAGGATAATTTTTCTTATTTCTCATCGAAACCATATGTTGTGACCCCTCATCTGAACCGTCTCGTCGAGACGGTTCAGATGAGGGGTCACAACATATGTTTTTATGCAGAATTAACAAAAATTATCCCTAATTATCACCAAATACGCCCTCTTATCTAGAGCTCTGCACATTAAGATCAAAGTCAAGATACTTACTGCTGAAGTAGGATATTCTGATTGTGCACCATCAGGCCAATTACATAGCGATCTGGATTCAGGAACTTGGTACCTGACTCTCCAGTCGGAACTGTGGTCACTTCCTGAATAGTAAAAATAGCCATCACAGATGATGGCAAATCCCTCGAGCAAAGGCCCCATGTGTCTGAGTAATCAGGGTGCACTTCAAAATACATACAAGCAATATATTGTCATTCTTTTATGCTTCTTATTGACACTATCTGTTTAATAGATGCCATGATTATCTAAACTGGCCCTCTGGGTAATCTGTAATACCATAATTTGCGTATATATTGGGACACCTAAAAATAATGAATTTTCCATTTGGGACAAATGGAAAATTTATTATTTTAGGTGTCCCAATACTTAAGCACATTAGGGTACTCAAATTTTGAGCCTGTCTTGTCAATTCCTATGCCAAAGAATACAATACATGTAGTATTTTTTTTTAAGAATTTCTGTGCATTCTTTTTGTTACAGCTCTCTTGATTTGTGTAAGAATTTCTGTGCTGTGCTGATACTCTAATATAATGGCTGAAATGATGACTAAAAATATGTGACATGAGCATGGATACCAGTCATGTAGCGTGAGTCAAACTGAAAAAAGAAAATCTCTTCCAAAACAATTCCTAAAATCCAGATCTGTCTTATAAGAAACCTACAGCTTTGGAGTTGTCTTGGAGAGGAAACCAAATAAATATGTTAGGCAGAAGTTAGGGTGAAATGGTACGGTTTCATGAGAAACAACTTAATCAGTTTCTTTTATGTCTCCTTTTTAAGTGAAGGTAACTCTGAAAGAATTTGCTCCCATAGGAGCAAATTCTCTTATTGAAGCATAGACAGTTCCGTTGTTTCAATTCTTATAATGACGTTCCCCAAGTGAAGAGTAGACCCCATTTTGTAAGGGCTTTGTCACCCATGGAAACATAAAGGGACACATAAAAGTTGCCTCCCTTCACAAAAATGGCTGATAAATGGGAATGTACCCATACACCTAAGACCTGTCACTTTTTTCATTATTTAGGATAATCATAATATGAGCAGGGACATGACAAAACCAACAAAGTGGCATGTGCGCCCTGTGAAGACTCAGATCAGCTTGGGCATTTGCCCAGTCTGATCAGAATCTTTGCTGTCTGCGTGGAGGAAGCTTAGACCCTTAGCTAACTTTTAAGTGCACAGCAAAGACTCTGATCAGACTGGGTGGATGCCCAGACTGATCTGAGTTTTCAACGGGTGCACATGCCACTTTGGTTTTGTCCTGAAGTGCTCTAGATATGAGGGAGTATTTGATGATAATTGGGGATAATTTCTGTTGATTCTGCATAAAAACATATGTTGTGACCCCTCATCTGAACCGTCTTGACGAGACGGTTCAGATGAAGGGTCACAACATATGGTTTCAATGAGAAATAAAAAAAATTATCCTTAATTATCATCAAATACTCCCTCTTATCTAGTCCTGTTGTGGCTCAATTGTCATGTTACCTTGCATGCTGGGCATGGCAGAGCTGTCTTATTCTCCTTCACCAGGTGTAACATACATGTCTCACAGAAAGTGTGACCACAATGCAACAGTAAGGGCTTCCTGTGCTGGCGAGTGTCTGCAAATATATAGCCAACTCTCAATATCCCAAAGTCGAAGTTCATCCCAAACAACTGATATCTCAGAAAATATACTTTGAGATATTGGGGCAAACAGTGCAGATTGCGATGTAGTGTTCTCCTCATCTGGATCTACATTGTTTGCAAACTCAACTTCTAGACAAAAAGCATACAGAATCAAACTTTTAAAATGCCAAAAAATTATATTT
Source organism: Ctena decussata (assembly GCA_963989385.1). Taxonomy (NCBI): domain Eukaryota; kingdom Metazoa; phylum Mollusca; class Bivalvia; order Lucinida; family Lucinidae; genus Ctena; species Ctena decussata. The sequence continues at coordinate 57,255,337 of OZ022502.1, read as the reverse complement.
TCTCAGAAAACCTGAACAAAATTCATAGGCTTCACAGGAGAATTCAGGACTTTTTCAGGTAGGGTCTGGTCACCCTAAACAAACATATTGTTTTATTTGGCCTTGTCTATATGCCATGTTTTTGCTACTTTATGCCACTTAACGCTCCTTGATGCCAGTTTACATAACGTCACTGTTTGCTAGTGACGGGCAATTGGTTTAAACTAACAATCAATCTCGGTTTACAGGGAGGCCCTGTGCAACAAGAGCTGTCGCCTGACAGCATAGCTCGCCTGAATTGGTGCTTGCCCATTACACAGCCGCTATGGTGGTGTGGACAGCTATGCATAAAGCTTCAGGCAAGCATGTCCATAATGAAAACACATTTATAAACAAAAGCTATCTCAGAAATAAGTCTTAAAATAAAATTCAAATAAAAAAATGAATCAAATTTCAAAGTCCATGAGCTTGAGGTAAAAAAAAAACTGAGGGGTGGGGGGGGGGGGGGGGGGGGCGGGTAGGAGGGGGTGGGGGGAGGAGGCTAGGATGTATCAAAACCCTGAACCATTATCTAACATCAGTCCAAGTATTAGTATCAACTGAGTCCATCATCATGGCACTGTGAAATTATGTCTTCATAAATATAAACCTTTAACCAAAATCTTTAAGACAAAATTCTAAGACGATGACCTTGACTTCAAGGTCATCCAGTGGAGTAAGTATAAGGTGTTTTGTGACAACTCAAAAAAGTGTCTAACATTAGTTCAAGTATAAACTAAATCTCTGCAAAGCATTATGAATCAGTATGCAATTACAAAACTTTAATAAAGACCAGAATTTCCTAAGTCCCTGACCTTGACATCAAGGTCGCTGAGCCGGGCTGGGGTAATACTCTCTAGATCTAACTACAGTGCAAATATAAAAAAGAATTCATCTATGGGTTCAGGAGATATGTGTCTTTAAAAAAACTTTAACCAAAACATCCAAACAATAAAAAGTAAATTTTCTAAGTCCATGACCTTGACATCAAGGTCACTGAGGGGGGTGGGGGTAGTACCTTCGAAAACTAAAGACCAATATCTAACTTCAGTGCAAGTATCAAAGGAATCCATCCATGGGTTAAGGAGATATTGGGCTTTATAAATCTTTAACCAAAACATCCAGTCAAAAAAAAACCCCAATTTTCAAAGTCCATGACCTTGACATCAAGGTCACTGAGGGGGGGGGGGGGGTAGTACCCTGTTAAACTTTAGACCAATATCTAACTACAGTGCAAGTATCAAAAGAATCCATCCATGGGTTAAGGAGATATAGGTCTTTAAAAAACTTTAACCAAAACATTCAATGCCAACGCCGACGTGGACGCCGTGGTGACAACAATAGCTCTTCTTGAACTTTCGTTCAGGCGAGCTAAAAAGCCCCATTATTTCTCAAAAAGGCCCCCTTTTCTGTAAAGTGTGGGCCCTATTGGTAATGTAAAGGTACAGGGAGTAATTATTCTGGCCAAAACTTTCTATGGCATTTTTTTTTTTTTAAAAAAGGCCCCTTGCTTCTGTCGGCAAGAAATATCCCTGGACCGTTTATAACCAGGCCTAATGAACTAGTTATCGATTGCACAATCAGATTAAATACAGTCCACTCTGTTTGCTTCATTCTCAAAGCTAATACAACGTTTTAAAATAAAAAAAAAAAATGGGCATGCTTTGTCAGGTATGAGCCTTTAATTAACGATCACAAGTATGTTTCATAAAAAAATAATGTTATTTTCAAACTCTCTACTATGACTAATTTAGTATTTTTCAAAGAAAATATTTATTTCTGATTATAACTGATCAGGAATTTTAGTATTGATGACTGTAATTGGTTGCATAAACTAAGTCCACCAGACAACTACATTTAATTATGACAAACACATGCAAGTAATTCTCGATTCTTGTCATCCGGGTATTTTGCACTAAACAAATCTCCAATTGAAGAGCTCCACAGAATTACTAGGTGAAAAAAGAGCCAGAGGCTTATTAAAAGGCGTTGAAAATCACGTTATTTTAACCCACAACATAATATTTTTGATTTTATCATTTATCAGGACAAAATCATGTTTTCAACTGATATTGAAAATTTTATCACAAAATTCACATAAATATACAAGTTATTGCCATTCAAAAATGCAAAGGCCATATAGTGAATGACCCGTGTTTTCTCTGAGTGTGTAAAGCGCCTCACTCACCCACAAGCGGTTGAATTAAACAAGACCTGTCACAGGGACACGATAGCTCACCTGACAGCGCCTTGCCCCTCACCTTTCTTTCTTTCTACCGATACTGTCCTCGGTCAATTTTGACCATGATGACAGGTTTTTGGTGTGGCGCATAAGTTGTCACAAAAAAAAAAAAAATAAAAAAAATAAATGAATTTGTGACATAGCCACCAGCAGATTAAAACTATTTACAAGAAGTCCTCAGGGGCAGGCATTCCATGCCTAACCCCTGCTCTACCCTAGGATATTAAATTTTGGCCTTAAACCCATCAACTGTCTCCGAAGAGACAGCTTCGGTTGTAAGGCCATTCCAAGTTGCAATTGTCCTGGGGAAAAAAGAATTCTTAAAACCGTCCGTGTAAGCGTTTGGACGGTGGTACTGGAATGGGTGGGACCTAGTTCTCCTGCTCCCTTCACCGACCTCAGATAGGTACTTATTCTTATCTACAATGGCAAGATTATTATGAATTTTGTAGAATAGAGACAGAGAAGCCTGCTGTCGTCTTTCCTGCAGGTCTGGCCACTGGAGTTCTTCTAACATTTCTCCCACATGACTTTGATTGCGCCAGCGCCTACAGGTCCAACGGGCAGCAGTCCTCTGTACTTTTTCTATTCTGTTAATATCAACTTGGTGATGGGGCATCCAAACTGGCGCTGCATATTCTAATTTGGGCCGGACCAGAGTTTTATATGCAGCAGCCTTGATTTCCTTCGATGCAAAAGTCAAGTTTCTACGAAGGAAACCCAAAGTCTTAGTAGCCTTACTGGTAATTTCATTAATGTGCTGACCCCACTCGAGGTCATCTGTAATTTCAACTCCTAAATATTTGGCTGACGATACATTCTCTAGGACTTGGTTATGCAATGTATAAAAAACTTCAATGTAAAACTTTAACATTTTGCTTATGCCGCAATATCTCTTCCTGAAATTCATTCAGGCGAGCTAAAACACTGCTTAGACTTTCAACGTTTCTTCAGTTGCATCGGACATTTAGCCCAACTAGTCAAATCCTTTATTTACTTTTGGTAGATTGTACCTCCAAATTACACAAAAATGTGCCTAAGTCTTATAAGAGTGGGATAAAAATGTCAGGAATTTTGCAATGTTGTATGACTGAAGTGTTCATTAGATCATAGATGGACTGATAAGCCATATCTATAATCATTTTTCCGACTTCCATTGGCAGATTAACCGATACTACGACTAATTGTGGTAGCACTACAAAACAGCCTACAAAGCCCCTGTGATGTCGGAAACATGCACGTGTTCGTTACGAATTTAGGTTACATGCACCAAAATAACAGTCACGTTCGCTTGTGACATTTTTACAAGATAAAAAGACATGAAGGCTTTCGAAGGACAAGCGGATAACCTTTCAATATGTATGCATTTTTGCATGTTGGACAAACTGGTATAGTCTGCATCGAGCCAAGTCCAGTAAGATTCATTTTTATTCCACCCTCCATGCGAGAGGTTGGCGCGCTACGTCGTTTTTAAACGGGTAAAACTCAACACCCTATTTCGGTATTTCTAAGCACCACCGAAAAAACACTTTTCCCAGGGGTTTCATCATACATACATACATACATACATACATACATACATACATACATACATACATACATACATACATACATACATACATACATACATACATACATACATGAGTCATATTACTATGAAGGGACTCTTCTTGAAACCTTGATAATTATTTTGATGTTACAATTAAAACGTTCGAGTTGAGATGGCTCCTCTCTCACATTGGAATCGTTTGTATATGGCAAAAATACCATTTGGCTTCTTTAGACAGACAGACAGACAGACAGACAGACAAACAAACAGACATACACACAGATAGATAGATAGATAGATAGATAGATAGATAGATAGATAGATAGATAGATAGATAGATAGATAGATAGATAGATAGATAGATGGGTGGGTGGATGGATGGATGGATGGATAGGTGGATGGATCGGTGGGTGGATAGATAGATAGATAGATTGATAGATAGATAGATAGATAGATAGATAGATAGATAGATAGATAGATAGATAGATAGATAGATAGATAGATAGATAGATAGATAGATTGGTGGGTGCGTAGGTGATAGATAGATAGATAGATAGATAGATAGATAGATAGATAGATAGATAGATAGATAGATACTGTTGAGGCGGTGTTTTACTTCAAATCGTCCAAAAGAAACCATGCAAGGATTCGAAGTTCGAAGCTGCAAACGAAACGCTTATATATGCGTCCAAAACTAAAATATGCAGCACCAATTTAGAATCCATATAGGCCTACCAAAACTCAGTTCTGTCAAACTGAGACGCTGTAGAGGACTGCAGTCCGATGGAGTTGCCGGTATCAGTAGAACACGTCATGTTGGTGAGATAACTGTATACACTGGAAGCCCCCTGTCCCCTCCCCTACCCCCGCCCGGGAGTAGCCCTCCTCAATCTTCATTCATGGCCATTGATAAAACAAAACACCTGACCACTGCACTTGGGATTGGATAGAGAAGTCACAGTGAGAGAAGTGTGTCACAGCTCACAATACACGAGGTAGGAGACAAAATGACGCCTTCAAGCATTCATTCTTCTCACGTACTTGTATTTTTATCAACTATTAAACCACTGTACATTGTATTTTTCCTCCTATTGTTACCTTTTGTACCTTGTGAAACCGAAAGCAGGTCAAATCGTTTTTATGAGAAACTCAGAGACGTTTTAATTTTTCACGGTTCATTGAAATACCGCAAACCACCGCAAACTACCACAAACCACCGCAAACCATCACAAACCAGCCCCAAATTACCACAAACCACCTCTAAAACTTTTTCAATGTATATTTAATCAGTATATTTGATATTTGTTGGCATATTAACGGCACATTTACTGTATTAAGAACCTTGGAATCTTTAATTTCATCCATATATTTTCTAACGTGCCTATAGCATTACACAGGCAAAGTGTGAAAACACCTGCAATCATATTTTCTTTTTGGAGGGTTATAAAAACAACTTTAAACTTCTAGCGGATCAAATAATAATAATAATAATAATAATAATAATAATCATACATTTATAATGTATTTGATAATAATAGTAGTTTTAACAATAATGCCTTAGTGTTTGCATAATTAGCCTTTTCGGTGCTATATTATAAGACAAGTCAGCTGATAAAATTATCTCAAAATTGTTGAAAAATATTGAAAAGGCGCTTAGAAATGTTTTTTAATTGGTTTGTGGTGGTTTGTGAAGAGTTGAGGGTGGTTTGTGTTGCAGTGGTTTGCGGTAGTTTGCGGTGGTTTGCGGTATTTCAATGCTCCCAATTTTTCAAAGCCGGCCAATCACGACCATATACAATGAAGAAACTGTAGTGAGAAGCTTGTAAGCGATACTTCGCGATAAAATATTTCATGCTGATAAAGCAACGGGGCTTTAAATGCTACCTGTCGGCGAGAACTTGCTGATAAACGAATAAAGACAACGCTACAAAAATCATAGTTTGGGGCCCTTTCCAAGCCCTATTGTTTTATTGTGGGGAAAAAGCTTGCGAAACTAGTATTTTAGTCCATTCCAATGACTTATTCTCAAAAACCACTGCATCCATGGTTCTCAAATTTCACATGCAGCATGGTCAGGCTGCAGGGCTTCAGAACGATAAAATTCAGCCAGGTCAAGAATCCAAGATGGCCACAGTTACTAAAAATAGCAAAACCAATAAAATCGTGTTTTTCTCGAGAACCCTTTGGTATATTTGGCCGAAATTTTGCATGAAGCAGTAGGTGGACCTTGGTTTTCAGAATTTACAACATGAACAAGATCGGCAGCAATGTTAGGTCACAGTGCCCTACTTTCTATTCACGAGTCGATCATCCAAAACGGCTGCCATTTGCCGTTACTAAAAACAGGAAAAGTATGAAACGGACAATATCTTATGAAATACCAAATGGATTTTGAACAAATATGTATCAAACTGATGCTTTCATTGAGTTCCTCCTGTGAAGGTCCTTATAAGCCAGAGGTCCTGGGTTCGATATCCGGTCCGGCCACTTACTTTCATTTCTCCTTCCGCGGATTCAAGAAGGGCAGTTGTCAGTTACTGGTGAAAGTAAATGCATTTAGTACTGCTTAACCGCTTAGGTCTAAGCCTGCCCAGGAATAGTGTGGTTAGATTAACTGACCGTCCCGACATGGCCATAGCTGTTTACCGTGGACGTTAAACAATAACACTATCAATCAATCATGTGAAAGCACATAGCAGGTCCGAGGAATTCTTGTTTGTTTAAATTTGGCTAATCACGGCCAATGACAACGACGAAACTATAGTGAGAAGCTTGCAGCGATACCACATGATAAATCATTATTGGCAGTTATCTTAGGCTAAGCATAAAACAATTACTGTGGCGAAAAGCTAAATGAACAAGCAAATTCGGTGAATTTGCATCCCCCGCCGAAGTGGCCCTGATTTGTTTATGGTTTATTTTAAGTTACATAAAATTTCGTTCACTGGTTACTTAGTTACGGGTGAACTTGTGGATTGTAAATAAAATCAAGGGCAAAATCTCTGGGATAAGTGAGGCATATACTGAAGCTGTTCTTAAACACTTGTCTCGGCATCGCTGCACTATGATGCTTTATTTTTAATTCAGTTTCAAGAAATTTTGTTCACCGATACCTTAGTTATGGCTAATTTGTGGATTTTAAATCAATTCAAGGGCATTATTTCATTCTCCTATGGAATGGATTTCCCGCTTTTGGGGTTTCTGACCATAGAACAGTTCAGAGCTCTTGCTTAAAACCCATATCAGAGGTCTGTATTTTAGCATACTTCTGATAAAAATGAATAAAATCGGAAATAATATGAAATTTGAAATAAAAGAGCTTGAATTAGTAGACACCTTCACAGACTTAACACCTACTTGCTTTTGTGGTTGCATCAGAAGGGAGTGTGCGGCTGTGCGCATAAAAAACAAATGAATCTCCCAGCAGTTTCTGCTACTGTTCGTACCAAAGCGGAAGTAGGCACCTTCACAGACTTAACACCTACTTGCTTTAGTGGTTGCATCAGAAGGGAGTGTGCGGCTGTGCGCATAAAAAACAAATGAATCTCCCAGCAGTTTTTCTGCTACTGTTTGTACCAAAGCGGAAGCATTTCATGCTAAATCAGTTTGTTATTCCTTTACCCCTTGACCCACTCCTCCTCGCCAAAGGAGAAGGTGAATATGGTCATTGTGTCCGTCCGTCCATTCGCCCATCTGGCAGCTCTAATCGAAGGATATTTGTGGATTGAGCAGTGGGTATGAATCCTACTTGTGGAGTGATTTCCACTTGTCTTGTTCACCGTACAAGTTTTTTTTGTAGCAACTTCTGTGGTGATGAGGACGTTAGCGGGGCTATTTTTTTGCACAAATTTCGGACAACCTGGCCTTGATTGGTTCTTATACATAGAAAAGCACGTGTGAGTTGTGATAAAACCACAAATGCCCTATATGTACGGCTTGCTTCCTGTTTTGCTTTCTTTGTTCTTGGTTTGAAATAGAAAATATGTGGGGTAAAATAGATGTTCTGTGCGTTTTGCGTGGATTTGACGTATGTTGTGCTGACCTACAGTTTCTCCCGCGCAAGCCACACTTTTGAATCGACATTTAATCTACGTTGATTCAAGGTCATGGCGTTGAACTTGAATAAACATTCATCTAATGTTGATTCAAGTTTGTGTGCCTGCTGGGTCTGCGTTAGACTCAAATTGTCAGTTATCAAAGACAGTCTGATCTGTCCTGTTTTGTGGCTCACCTTTCTCCATTCATCTTCTTTTGGTGTTTGGTGATTGTGCTTTCCCAGCAGGCACATGGCGTCGTAATGACGTCACACTGGCGTCGATGTAATTACGTCACATCGACGTCACTACGACGTCATGTGCCCGCTGGGTTGTGACTGTGGCATTTTCTGGATATCTTAGTAAGAAAATGCCAATGGATGACAATTTATTTTGGGGTAATTTTTTTGCACCAAATATAGCCATTTACACCTCAATTAATTTAAAAATGAATGAGTTCTTTCAGGGACAGCAACACTACCATTTTTGCCCCCCTTTTCAACAAGAAATCAACGCTTGCTCCATGAGGAGCAAATTATTTATTTTAAAAATAGATCTGTCGTCAAAGGAAATATCGTCTAGGGAAGTGAACAGGAAGTCGCGAAAGTTGTTCCCTTTTGTAAAGTTGGCAGAAAAAACATAAAGGTGTATCCATACACCTTAAGAATAATCATACGGTACTAGAGCATGCAAAGAGACATCCGCATGTAGAAGAAAATTCTGTAGTTAACGGCCATTGCAGCCATTTACCCCTAACACTTTCTGTAAATGTTAAGGATCGCCAAGACAAGCTTCCTACGATGTATTGGTTGTCTAAGCTTCATAATAAAGTTTCCTTGTAAAAGGAAAGGCTTGCCAAGTTAGCACTTTGTTTCCGAAATACATGTAGTTAAATGTTTATGGTCTTTGTGGTTTATGGTTTGTGGTCTTGGGAGATGGCGTCTTACTTGGAGACACTTTCTTCAATTAAAAACGTCCACAACTGTAGTAACCAGTAGTCTAATTTGGATCTACACTCTACACTGTTTGTGCAGGCATATCAACTATGTTGAAATATTTTAGTCTACGTTTTACAAAGTCCAGAGTCAAAAGTCCAGGCTTTACATATACAAAGTCCACAGTCCAGGTTTTACACAGTTTCGGACTGTCCATAGTCAAAGTCCAGTTCACGTTTTACATAATGCCCACGAGTTGCGCTTGTCGTTATTTGACAGTGGACTATTAAGAAACATTCAAATACACCGGATAAATGAAAATAAAAATAACTCGAGTACTTAGGGCAAAAATGCTAGATATGCTCGATTATTTAATGTGCCAGATTGTGGCGTGTCGTTATTTTACGGTGCTTAGGTACAATAGTGCCACCTACAAAAGACACAGTCAAACGAAGTTGCGCCCCGTAGACGCTCTCCATATATTGGTTCTCCACTTGTAAATATTGACCATTCTCGAAGCTGGGAACAAACCAGCGTCTTCCGCTTGAGTGCGCATGACAGGAAGCCAAAAAGCGTATAAAGCGCGATTTATTGCTAACTCAAGTGCCTCCACTAATACTGAACTTTCTAAATTATCAGCTTCTTGTCTCACTGCAAAAAGTTTTTGGTGTGTTAAAACTTCTGGCGAGGTAATTAATAGAGAGAAGATAAGAGGACTACGTGCGACCAGTTTGTCAACTTATGATTCATCTACTGCCACAGAATTTGATGGCCCAGTCTGATCAGAGCCTTCGCTGTCCACATGAAGCTAGCTTAGACCTTTAGCTATCTTTTAAGCGCATAACGAAAATTCTGATAGGACTGGGCGGATGCCCAGGCTTATCTGAGTCTTCGCTGGGCGCACATGCCACTTTGTTGGTTTTTTCGTGTCGCGGCTCAAATTATAAAAGATAATGATTTTATGCTTGTTTCGTTGATTTTGTAATGATTCCCATCCTAGATCACCAAGCTGTTTACGAGTGCTACAACGCTTAGTAACACCAGCAATAGTCCATACCTGGCTGCTTCTATTTAGTTTCAGTGGAAGCATTATCCCAGGCTGAGTCACAATACTAAAGTAGGGGTCATATGCATTTGTTCTAATGATTTTCGGCTTATCCTAAATTTAAGCGCTTTCATGAGATTAAGTCTTACCACGCCTGTTCAGGAATAATGTTATCTGCCCATGTATATGAGCTCCAAATGCTCCTGACAACCGGTCTTTGTTAAAACTGTGTTATTCATAAGAAGTGGCGGATGCTGTATAGGATTATGTTTCCGGGAGACTGTCATAGAAACGGTTTTGCTTGCATTAAATGTAACTAACCATGATTCTGTCCATTTATTTATGGGTTCTCAAATCAGTATTTAGAAGACCAGCAACAGTTTGCGGCGAATCAACCATGACATAAAGACTAGTGTCGTTGAAGCAAACAGACGGATAGAAGATCCAATGTCCTTGACTATGTCATTAATATAAATCAAGAATAGTAGGGGCCCAAGAATAGAGCTGTGTAGGACACCAGCATTTATTGGAACCCAATCTTTTGACTCGCCGTTAACACGGGTGATAAAGTTTCAAATTGACCACCAAGGGAAGCCTGTGAACAAATAAGCCCTGTTAAAGATTTAATAAGAAAAAAAAACCTGTAGAGGATTCGAACCTCAGACCATTAGATTTTCAGTCTTCTTAAACAAACTGTGTACCAAGGGCGTAGCTACGTATACGGCAAATACGCAAGTGCGTATTGAAATTTTGTCAAAATTGACAAAATTTCAAAACGCACCTGCATATTTGCATGCTGAAATTTTATAAATTAGACAAGATTTCAATACCAATTACCAAAGTGGCTGAAATACTAGCTTCCCTTTCAAGAAGTAGAGCATAAACCATGGTTGTGCGTATCATGAAATTGCCCCTAGTTACGCCCCTGTGTACGAATATTAAGGTTCAGACAAATCGGCACTCAGGGGAGGCAAATCGTCACAAACGGGGCAAAGTATACAAATATTGGTACAGAAGTGTCATAGCAAACATTGTTGGAGTAGTCTGATCAGGGTCTACAAAGTTTGCCATTCTGTCTTGATGTCTATGATAACAATAGGTCCGTATCGGGTTACCGGAGACCTGGGGCCGTATTTATAAAACAACTTAAGTGGTTGCTATGCTGTTGCTAAGGCTAAATTTCTATGAAGGAGATTCCCTACAACTATAAAATTTGCTCTGGAGGAACAGTCTTTTCCTCCAGAGTAAATTTCATAGTTGTAGGGAATCTGCTGCAAAGAAATTTAGCCTTAGCAACAGCATAGCATCCACTTAAGTCGTTTTATAAATACGGCCCCTGTAGCCGGGATGATGGGTGCTTTTTGCAAAGGATGGCTGAACCTGAAAGAATAATACTTTTAAAGGTTAGACGCGGCGTCTGATCAGGGTCTACGCTGTTTGCAAGAAATATGGATGACGTCTCATCTTTTCCTTTGTCCCAAAATTCAGTTGGTTTATCGGGTTACCGGAGACCTGTCAGATTTTAACAAAAGCCGGGATGATGTATGAGGACATTAGCATAACAAAGGATGGCTGAGGCTGAGCAAATAAGGAAGCTGTCGTCCTTACTACACCACTATCATTTCTGTTTGCTGCGCATTTATGTTGTAAAAATATTGTAAAGGCGATGACCTGAGGTGTCTATATTTGCGCAGGTTGGTTTGGAATAACCCATGCCATATGCAGTCTTTATTGTTCCAGTTTCGCAGGCTCAAAACACATATGCGCACGCGCAGAATTTGTGATGTAGAACTTTTAAGGGGAAATGATTTTGAAAATCTTATAATGGTACTGGTATTAGTCAGATGTTTCATATTGATAAAAACTGTCAAAAAATAATTGTTCAGATCACTCAAATCTCTAAAATTAAATCTATTTTGTATTTACCGTTAACATTCGGTCAACCCGCCCTTCACTTCGGCTGGGTAAATTGGAAAGCCACAGAAAAATAGGTTTAAAACCTGTATCTGAAGAGCATTTTGCATACTCATTTTTATCTGAATTTCATTTTTAAGCTGATTAAAAGTATAGAAGTACGATCCGATTAAATTTAACATTAACTGACACATTTTATCAATGTTGCTCTTTATCGCGGGTGCGTAATAGCGCAAACTTTTTTTTCGATTTTATACAAATCCGGTGCCGTAACTATGGGCAGTTTTTTTTCATACTTCATACACACAATCATGTTTTTATACTTCGGCGAAGGAGACAGTCATTTTTGTAAGCGGTTGGTACAGAAGTCGAAGTCTTGTCGAACTGACAAAATTTCTATATACATGTACATGTATATGCGACTGCTTTTTTTGCTCATGAGCAGGTACGCAATTGTATTCAAATTGTCAAAGAGGGGATATTCCATAAAATCATTCCTAAGCAGTGTAGATCCTGATCAGAATGCTCCGGAAGCAGTTTTAGTTGGTATACTCTGTTTGCCCAGGCTTTAAAGCCTTTATTCTGCAGAAAAAAGAACAAACACTTTTGTTTTAATATATTTTTAACAGCTCTCCTGACTTTGAAACTATAAAAATCAACCAAAATAACCCTGCCAGCGGGTTTTGTCATATATAGGTATACACAGGGTATAATCGATGCCGCTAAATTTCGCTTCCTGCAGAGACTGTACATCATATTTGGCTTCCGCCGAGACTGTCGGCGAACTCTTGCTTCCTGCCGAGACTTCTGTACATGATAAATGGCTTCCTGCAGAGACTGTCCGCGTGATTCTGCTTCCTGCCGAGAGCGGACAGTCTCGGCAGGAAGCCAATTTTCGAGGACAGTAGTCTGCAGGAAGCAAGAGTTCGCGGACAGTCTCGGCGGAAGCCAAATATGACGGACAGTCTCTGCAGGAAGCGAAAATTGGCGGAATCGATTATACCCTGTGGTATAGTTAAACATAAAAACAACAACAACAGAACAAACGACAACAATAAACTACTACCGTAAAATTCCAAACATTGGGACACTAAAATGATAAACATAATTGTCCTAAATTTGGAGCAGTTTGGTTTTACAGTGCAGTAATGTGCCCGAAAATGTAAATGGGGTGGCAAATAGTGTAAACCCTTGCACTATTTGCTCAGACCTAACTGTCACAATATATATAATTTTTACGGTAGCTCTAGTTTGGTCTGGATGGAGTCGCTGTACTGGCGTTCGACCGGTGGCGGCAATAGTTTTTAACACTTTTTACCCTGTAGTGTTTAACGAGGTAAGGGGGGTCGTCGGAAAAACCCGGACTTTTCATGCTCCTATCTTTCCACGTGCAGCTACCTTCAATATTATACATGGACTCTAAAGTTGCGTCCCGGGATAGCCCAGAAAAATGTCCTTCTGCCCCCTCTCATACTGCCTCATCAACTCCTTCAATTATTGTCAGTGATTTCAGCTCTAAAGCGGTACCTTAGCAGTAGTCTACTTCATGGTTTGCAGAGGGAATACAAAAGCTCCCACGAAGATGGCAAAACTGTATAGACGTTGGCGGGGAGTACTTTGAAAAAGAATAAAAAGTTTCTTTTGAAGAATATTTTCCGACCATCCCGCCTATCTAGTTATTCTGCATTTTGATCAAGCCTATTAGGGGTGACTGTCATTACTATTCCGATTAATTTTTTGACTATAGCATGTGCCCGTAGCAGTAGGTCCTCAAAGTAGGGCACCAACCAGTCGTACTGTGCCGGTGGCGGGCATCAGAACTGCCGCGCGTTGAATGATGCATTTTCCAAAGCCTTTATATGGATTTTTGCTGTTGAAAGACTGCAATTTTATCAGTTTTGACAGCGTAAGTACACATATCCGAGCGTCTCTTTTATGTGTGTGTGTCAAGCTTCATAGTCTCCCGGAAATGACTTGACATTTGTATGATGGTAGCTACGGCAAGTTGCAATCGCTTGCCTCCTAGGCTGCGATTTGTACCGATCTCTTTGTTGGAGTTCCATCTTGGTTTGTTGACAAAATGCCCTAAATCTATGACACAACAAATATGCAACTGCGCGTGTGCAAAACGAAAATGGTCGCCACTGGTACGCGGCCGCCACTGGTCGCAAGCCAATATATAATACGTGCCCTGAAAAATACTTTTAACAAGTGCAAACAGTGAAAACACACATCATCCTGCGCATCCGCGCTGTCTTATTTATGTATATGTGTACATCTCTACGTTTTCCTGCCAAATTTGTAAACTGAAACAACTTTGGGCCTCCCTGTTTTCTTCCTTGGGCGATAAAACCCTTCCAAAAGGGGTCTACTTTTAAAGAAAGTCTACTTTTAAAGAAAGAATTTGCTCCAAGAGGAGCTTTCCTTTAAGAGGTGACCCCTACGGAGAAGGGATGCGAAAATGAAAATGGCGGATTTGCTTCCCTTGAAAGTGAAGCCATTCACCCCAAAGCATTCGACATGTTTATGTTGTGTATATTATTAAACTAACATTGAAGAATCGTATCGGAAAGAGGGGCGAAATCTTTCTGTACCTACGCGATAAAGTACAGTTTTTCGTAGCTACGGCGGACATATTCTTACTTGTCCGATAATTTTAGTTCTACCCTCGTAAACTAGGAACATAATCAAAACCGGGTCCAACGGAACATCCAGCTGAGTCTGGTGCTTTGACTCTTTGTAAGTCTGTTTCTCTCCCAAGAATTATACAGATCACTCATTTCCTCAAACAGATATCTCAGATTATATGCCAAAGTCAAAGTGAATGCTTTTTTTGTATTAATGGACATAACATTTCAGCTGCTTTTACCTCAACTTTCTGTTATCTCAAAGCAGAATTTCAGACTTCTTTAACTTTGAGACAATGGCAGTCGAGACTACAATTACAGTTTTATTCTAGCATTACAGTCCTCTTTTTCAACATGCATCATCTTGGTGTCCGGCCTGTACGTCGGTACTTGAAAGCACTGGGTCTTCTGTTGTAAAATGCTTCGTTCCTCCTAGGTGGCTCCTGATTATTTACAGACGAGCGGGAATGGCTCCTGAAGTCGTCTGCTGAATCCAGAGTTTGCTCTTCCACGTCGATCGCTCGAACCTAGTAAAACAATTAAACAAGTGCACCATTAAACTCACGCAACGGGGTCAACCATAGGTTGTCATATTTCAAAACGAGCCCATAAGGCGAGCGTTCAAACCCCGAGAGGGTTAATGCATAAAACATAGAAGCAAAATGTCGTTGAAAATGTCAAAAATGATGTTTTCATGTTCGTTACTTACAGAGACGAAAGTCTGCGAAAGGTGCAAAGACTGTGATGTAAAATAAAATCGTTTGAATTAATTGATCACGAAACATACCCGCAATCAACTATACAGAAATTTAAATGCGAAAAATATTCAAAGACATTCAATTTCTAGGTAGAAATCAGGGTTCGAGGTTATAAAACTTGAGAATAATCTCAAACTCAAAATAAAGCACACTGATTGGCTGCTTCCGAGCATGTGCTCGGAAGCAGCCAATCAGTGTGCTTTATTTTGAGTTTGAGAATGTACTCAAGTTTTATAACCTCTGGACCAGGAATATGCCCAAAATACGTTGTTTGCCGATGACAGTAGTTTCTTGCCTGCCTGATATTGCCATTATGCGTTTAAACTTTAAGATGAATGGGTACACCTCCAGTTTTTTTAAAGACATATTTGCAAGGGGAACAACTTTTGTAAATTCCTGTATACTTCCCTGGATTATATACCCTTTCCAAAATGGGGTCTACTCTTAAAGGAAAAAATTGCTCTTAAAAATGGGGTCTACTCTTAAAGGAAATAAAAATGGGGTCTACTCTTAAAGGACAGAATTTGCTCATACGGGAGCAAATTCTTTCCTTTAAAAGTTTACCCCAACTGAAAACGGAGGCAAAACAAATTGGCAAAGTTACTTCCCCTGAAAGTGTAGCCATTCATCTTAACCAAAATCATACCCTTGCAGCAGCTCTATTCCTTACGCACTTATAGACTAACGTCGTGAAAAGTACCACGCCAGCGAGGCTTGCAGCTGCAACTCCTATAGCTATAAGCGCCGTTTCTGTAACAAAGAAAACATTGAAGAGCTGCTCATGTAATATAAATGCACATATTTATACCCCCACAAACTGTGTTTGTGTGTGTGTGGGGGGGGGTATACTGTTTTCACGCTGTCCGTCCGTCCATCTGTCCGTCCGTCCGTGTGTCCGAAATGCTCATGGTTTCCGCTCAATAACTTGTTTTAATGATCCGCTTTTGGTGAAATTTATATGGTACAGGACCATCAACAAAATACAGTTGGAGTTCGAAAAATGAGATTGTGCCTCAATCTGAACAGGTGTTATGGTCCCTCGTAGACATTAAAATTTGCATTTTTTGTTTCCGCTCGATAACTTAAGTTCAAAATGAATGGATTTCTTTGAAATTTATATCGTACATGTCCATTAGTAAAATACAGGTTGGGTTCAAAAGGAGAAGTTATGAATCAATTTTGGCAGGAGTTATGGCCTCTGATAGCCATAAAAATGGAGAAAAAAATGGTTTCTACTCAATCAAGTGCATGATGTGCTAATGCTGTTTATGTTTTCTATGATAGCTTATTGTACCAGTGTTGGCTCTTAACTTACAGATAGATTTTGCGAGGGGTATCTAATAAGCCCTGCTTACTGCCATTGCCAGTTTTGTTTTTATTCATTTATTAATTTTTTAGTTTGTATTGTGTTTCGTGTAATACATGGTTTGTTTTTTGCATATTAAGTGTCATGACTTGCTGATAATCGTAACTTATAGGTCAATTCCGCAGTGAGTGAATGAGTGAGTGTACTCGGGTTTGACGCCCCATCAACAACAAAGGTCATACTGAGACGGGACCTCGATTTAAAATCTCATCCGAAAGACCGGAGAAGCGGGGAATCGATCTTGCAATCCCTGGATTGGTAGTCCATCGCGTTATCCACTACACTATTGCCGCTCCTGTCAATTCCGCAATCTGAATAAGGACTAGTTGGTTAATTGTGGTAAGTATTTTAATTTTTCCATGTAAATACTCGTAAATGTAGTAATTAACCCTATGCTTCATAATACTGCTGTCGCTATGTATGACATTGTAGTTAAAGATAGGAATGGTACTACATGCATATAAGGAGGATGAGGATTAATTTACACAGTGTCATTCATTGGACGAACACTCGGCGCCAATTGCGTGCAACTATGGTTACGTATCGCTGAGCCACTTGGGGAACGTCGTTACGAGAATTTAAACAGAACAGCACAGAACAGTGTCATTCTGTTTCTTGATCACATAGTGCCAACGCCTCCACTCAGCCAATGAAATTATTAAAACAGATAATTCTGGTACACTGATTGGTTGAATAAATTTTCACAGCTTTACCTGTAGAGGTAAGATATGCTATTGAAGGGAACCAGACTCCCGGCAGAGAAGTCCTCTCCTTAAAGACAGGACTTCTCTGCCGGGGGTCTGGTTCCCAGCACATAACAATGTTACCTGTATAGGTAAAGGTGTGAAAATCTAGTCAACAAATCAGTGGACCAGAACTAAGAGTTATGATGATTGTATAGGCTGATAAGAGGTGTTGACACTATGAGATAAAGACAAAGAATGGCACAGAGGAGGTTTATCCTCCTTCTATAGTCCCATCTCTGTCTTAAGGTTTTTATTCATATCATGAACGCGGGTCGATCTTGTATGAACAAAGCAACCTCTTTAAAGTAGGCAAATACACCTCGAATGAAAACAATAAATTCACCTCTAGAAGAAATGTGAACATCATCTCCATACTGCAAAGCATCTGCGAAAGGAGAACTTGTGCTCGCTGTAGAAGAATGTGTGGCAGCATCTAATGTGGAAGACATTGTGCTCGCTGAAGAAGATGCAGATAATGTTGCAGCATCTGTTGTAGTTGACATTGTACTTGCTTTCAGCGATGTAGAAGGTGTGGCAGCATCTGCAGTAGTGGACATTGTTCTCGCTGTAGAAAAAGTTGCAGCATCTGTTGTAGTAGCCACTGTACTTGCTGAAGAAGGTGCAAAAGATGTGGCAGAGTCTGTTGAGGTGGATATTGTACTTACTGTTGCAGCTGTAGAAGATGTGGCAGCATCTGTTGTGATAGACATTGTTCTCGCTGTAGAACTTGTGGCTGCATCTGTGGTAGTGTATATTGTACTTTCTGTCGAAGACGCAGAAGATGTTGCAGAATCTGTTGTTGTAGACATTGTATTTGCTGTCGAAGATGCAGAGGACGTGGCAGCATATGTTGTAGTAAACATTGTACTTGCTGTCGAAGATGCAGAATGCGTGGCAGCAACTGTTGTTGTAGACACTGAACTTGCTGAAAACGATGCAGAAGGTGTGGCAGCAACCGTCGTAGTAGACATTGTTCTTGTTGTTGAAGATGCAGAAGATGTGGCAGCATGAGTTGTAGTAGACATTGTACTTGCTCTAGAAGATGCAGGAGTTGTGGCAGCATCTGTTGTAGTAGATATTGTACTTGCTGTCGAAGATGCAGAAGATATGGCAGCATCTGTTGTAGTAGACAATGTACTTAATGACGACGACGCTGAAGGAGTGGCAGCTTCTGTGGTTGTAGACATGGTACTTGCTGAAGACGATGCAGAGGGTGTGGCGGCATCTGTTGTAGTAGACATTGCACTTGTTGAAGACGATGCAGAGGGTGTGGCAGTATCTGTTGTAGAAGACATAGTATTTGCTGCAGAGGATGCAGAAGGTGTGGCAGCATTTGTTGTAGTAGACGTCGTACTTGCTGTCGAAGATGCAGAAGATGTCACAGCATCTGTTGTAGTAGGCATTGTACTTGCTGAAGACGATGCAGAAGATGTGGTAGCATCTGTTGCAGTGAATATTGTACTTACTGTCGGAGATGCAGATGTCGTGGCAATATTTGTTGTAGTAGACATTGTACTTGCTGTAGACGATGCAGAAGGTGTGGCAGCATCTGCTGTAGTAGACATTGTATTTGCTGTAGACGATGCAGAATGTGTGGCAGCATCTGTTGTAGAAGATATTGTACTTGCTGTCGAAGATGGAGAAGATGTGTCAGCATCTGTTGTAGCAGACATTGTACTTTCTGTCGAAGATGCAGTAGGTATGGCAGCATCTGTTGTAGAAGGCATTGGACTTGCTGAAAACGATGCAGAAGGTGTAGCAGCATCTGTAATAGTAGACATCGTACTTAATGACGACGACGCTGAAGGAGTGGCAGCTTCTGTGGTTGTAGACATTGTACTGGCTGAAGACGATGCAGAAGGTATGGCGGCATCTGTTGTAGTAGACATTGTACTTGCTGAAGTCGATGCAGAAGGTGTAGCACCATCTGTAATAGTAGACATTGCACCTGCTGAAGATGATGCAAAGGATGTGGCAGTATCTGTTGTAGAAGACATAGTATTTGCTGCAGAGGATGCAGAAGGTGTGGCAGTATTTGTTGTAGTAGACGTCGTACTTGCTGTCGAAGATGCAGAAGATGTGACAGCATCTGTTGAAGTAGACATTGTACTTCCTGAAGACGGTGCAGAAGATTCTGACATTGTATTTGCTATAGATGATGCAGAAGGTGTGGCGGCATCTGTTTTAGTAGACATTGTACTTGTTGAAGACGTGGGTGTGGCAGTATCTGTTGTAGAAGACATAGTATTTGCTGTAGACGATGCAGAAGGTGTGGCAGCATTTGTTGTTTGTAGACATTTTACTTGCTGAAGACAACGCAGAAGGTGTGGCAGCACCTGTTGTCGTAGACATTGTACTTGCTGAAGACAATGCAGAAGGTGTGGCAGCATCTGTTGTAGTAGGCATTGTACTTGCTGAAGAAGTAGCAGAAGGTGTGGACGCATCTGTTGCAGTAGACATTAAATTTGCTGTAGACGATGCAGAAGGAGTGGAAGCATCTGTTGTAGTAGACATCGTACTAAATGACGACGCCGCTGAAGCAGTGGCAGCTTCTGTGGTTGTAGAAATTGTACTTGCTGAAGACGATGCAGAAGGTGTGGCAGCATCTGCTGTAGTAGACATTGCATTTGCCGAAGACGATGCAGAGGGTGTGGCCGTATCTGTTGTAGAAGACATAGTATTTGCTGTAGACGATGAAGAAAGTGTGGCAGAATTTGTTGTAGTAGACGTCGTACTTGCTGTCGAAGATGCAGAAGACGTGACAGCATCTGTTGTAGTAGACATTGAACTTGCTGAAGACGATGTAGAAGGTGTGGCAGCATCTGTTGTAGTAGACATCGTACTTAATGACGACGACGCAGAAGGAGTGGCAGCTTCTGTAGTTGTAGACATTGTACTTGCTAAAGACGATGCAGAAGGTGTGGCAGCATCGGCTGTAGTAGAGATTGCACTTGCTGAAGACGATGCAGAAGGTGTGGCTTCATCTGTTGTAGTAGACATTGCATTTGTTGAAGACGATGCAGAAGGTGTGGCAGTATCGGTTGTAGAAGACATAGTATCTGCTGTAGACGATGCAGAAGGTGTGGCAGAATTTGTTGTAGTAGACGTCGCACTTGCTGTCGAAGATGCAGAAGATGTGTAGGCATCTGTTGTAGTAGACATTGTACTTGCTGAAGACGATGCAGAAGGTGTGGCAGCATCTGTTGTAGTAGACATCGTACTTAATGACGACGACGCTGAAGGAGTGGCAGCTTCTGCGGTTGTAGAGATTGTACTTGCTGAAGATGATGCAGAAGGTGTTGCAGCATCTGCTGTAGTTGACATTGCAATTGCTGAAGACGATTCAGAGGGTGTGGCGGCATCTGTTGTAGCAGACATTGCACTTGTTGAAGACGATGCAGAGTGTGTGAGTGTATCTGTTGTAGAAGACATAGTATTTGCTGCAGACGATGCAGAAGGTGTGGCATCATTTGTTGTAGCAGACATCGTACTTGCTGTCGAAGATGCAGAAGATGTGACAGCATCTGTTGTAGTAGACATCGTACTTGCTGTCGAAGATGCTGAAAATGTCACAGTATCTGTTGTCGTAGACATTGTACTTGCTGTAGAAAATGCCGAAGGTGTGGCAGCATCTGCTGTAGTAGACATTGTATTTGCTGTAGACGATGCAGAATGTGTGGCGGCATCTGTTGTAGAAGATATTGTACTTGCTGTCGAAGATGGAGAAGATGTGTCAGCATCTGTTGTAGTAGACATTGTACTTTCTGTCGAAGATGTAGTAGGTGTGGCAGCATCTGTTGTAGTAGACATTGTACTTGCAGAAGACGATGCAAAATGTTTGACAGCATCTGTTGTAGTAGACATCGTACTTAATGACGACGACGCTGAAGGAGTGGCAGCTTCTGTGGTTGTAGACATTGTACTTGCTGAAGACGATGCAGAAGGTGTGGCAGCATCTGTTGTAGTAGACATTGTACTTGCTGAAGTCGATGTAGAAGGTGTGGAAGCATCTGTTATTGTAGACATTGCACTTGCTAAAGACGATGCAGAGGGTGTGGCAGTATCTGTTGTAGAAGATATAGAATTTGCTGTAGATGATGTAGAAGGTGTGGTAGCATTTGTTGTAGTAGACGTGGTACTTGCTGTTGAAGATGCAGAAGATGTGACAGCATCTGTTGTAGTAGACATTGTACTTGCTGAAGACGATGCAGAAGATGTAGAAATTGTATTTGCTGTAGATGATGCAGAAGGTGTGGCAGCATCCTTTTTAGTAGACATTGTTCTTGTTGTAGACGACGCAGAGGTTGTGGCAGTATCTGTTGTAGAAGACATAGTATTTGCTGTAGACGATTCAGAAAATGTGGCAGCAATTGTTGAAGTAGACCTTGTGTTTGCTGTAGATGATGCAGAAGGTGTGACAGAATATGTTGTATAAAACATTCTACTTGTTGAAGACGACTCAGAAGGTGTGGTAGCATCTGTTGTAGTAGACATTGTACTTGCTGTCGAAGATGCAGATGTGGCAGCACCTGTTGTAGTAAACATTATACTTGCTGAAGACAATGCAGAAGGTGTGGCAGCATCTGTTGTAGTAGGCATTGTTTTTGCTGAAGAAGAAGCAGAAGGTTTGGCAGCACCTGTTGTAGTAGACTTTATACTTGCTGAAGAAGAAGCAGAAGGTGTGGCGGCATCTGTTGCAGTAAACATTGTACTTGCTGTGGACGATGCAGAAGGTGTGGCAATATTTGTTGTAGGTGACATTGTAGTTGCTGTAGACGATGCAGAAGGTGTGGCAGCATCTGCAGAAGTAGACATTGCATTTGCTGTAGACGATGCAGAATGTGTTGCAGCATCTGTTGTAGCAGATGTTGTACTTGCTGTCGAAAATTGAGAAGAGCTGGCAGCATCTGTTGTTGTAGACATTGTACTTGCTGAAGACGATGCAGAAGGTGTGGCTGCATCTGTTGTAGTAGACATTGTACTTGCTGAAGTCGATGCAGAGGTAGTCGCAGCATCTGTTGTAGTAGACATTGTACTTGCTGAAGACAATGCAGAAGTGGTGGCAGCATCTGTTGTAGTAGACATCGTACTTAATGAGGACGACGCTTCTTTGGTTGTAGACATTGTACTTGCTGAAGACGATGCAGAAGGTGTGGCAGCATCTGCTGTAGTAGACATTGCACTTGCTGAAGGCGATGCAGAGGGTGTGGCAGTATCTGTTGTAGAAAAAGACATAGTATTTGCTGCTGAGGATGCAGAAGGCGTGGCAGCATTTGTTGTAGTTGACGTCGTACTTGCTGTCGAAGATGCAGAAGATGTCACAGCATCTGTTGTAGCAGACATTGTACTTGCTGAAGACGATGCAGAAGGTGTGGCAGCATCTGCTGTAGTAGACATTGCACTTGCATAAGGAGTGGCAGCTTCTGTGGTTGTAGACATTGTACTTGCTGAAGTCGATGCAGAAGGTGTGGCAGCATCTGCTGTAGTAGACATTGCACTTGCTGAAGACGACGCAGAGGGTGTGGCAGTATCAGTTGTAGAAGACATAGTATTTGCAGAAGACGATGCAGAAGGTGTGGCAACGTCTGTTGAAGTAGACGTCGTACTTGCTGTAGAAGATGCAGAAGATGTGACAGCATCTGTTGTGGTAGATATTGTACTTGCTGAAGACGATGCAGAAAATGTGGTAGCATCTGTTGTAATGAATATTGTACTTGCTGTCGGAGATGCAGATGGTGTGGCAACATATGCTGTAGTAGACATTGTACTTGCTGTAGACGATGCAGAAGGTGTGGTAGCATCTGCTGTAGTAGACATTGTATATGCTGTAGACGATGCAGAATGTGTGTCAGCATCTGTTGTAGAAGATATTGTACTTGCTGTCGAAGATGGAGAAGATGTGGCAGCATCTGTTGTAGTAGACATTGTACTTTCTGTCGAAGATGCAGTAGGTGTGGCAGCATCTCTTGTAGTAGACATTTCACTTGCAGAAGACGATGCAGAAGGTGTGCCAGTATATGTCGTAGTAGACATTGTACTTGTTTTCGACGATGCAGAAGGAGTAGCAGCATCTGTTGTAGTACACATCGTACTTAATGACGACGACGCTGAAGGGTTGGCAGCTTCTGTGGTTTTAGACATTGTACTTGCTGAAGACGATGCAGAAGGTGTGGCATCATCTGTTGTAGAACACATTGTACTTGCTGAAGTCGATGCAGAAGGTGTGGCAGCATCTGCTGTAGTAGACATTGCACTTACTGAAGACGATGCAGAGGGTGTGGCAGTATCAGTTGTAGAAGACATAGTATTTGTTGTAGACGATGCAGAAGGTGTGGCAGCGTCTGTTGAAGTAGACGCCATACTTGCTGTCGAAGATGCAGAAGATGTGACAGCATCTGTTGTGGTAGATATTGTACTTGCTGAAGACGATGCAGAAGATGTGGTAGCATCTGTTGTAGTGAATATTGTACTTGCTGTCGGAGATGCAGATGGTGTAGCAATATATGCTGTAGTAGACATTGTACTTGCTGTAGACGATGCAGAAGGTGTGGCAGTATCTGCTGTAGTAGACATTGTATTTGCTGTAGACGATGCAGAATATGTGGCAGCATCTGTTGTAGAAGATATTGTTCTTGCTGTCGAAGATGGAGAAGATGTGGCAGCATCTGTTGTAGTAGACATTATACTTGTTGTCGAAGATGCAGAGGGCGTGGAAGAATCTGTTGTAGTAGAAATTGCAAGAGACGATGCAGGTGTGGTAGATTCTGTTGTTGTAAATATTGTACTTGCTGTCAAAGATGGAGAAGATGTGGCAGCATCTGTTGTTGTAGACATTGTACTATCTGAAGACGATGCAGAAGGTGTCGCAGAATCTGTTGTACTAGACATTGTACTTGCTGTAGACAAGGCAGAAGGTGTGGCAGCATCTGTTGCAGTCGATATTGTACTTGCTGAAGACGACGCAGAAGGTGTGGCAGCATCTGTTGTTGTAGATATTGTACTTTCTGAAGACGAAGCAGAAGGAGTGGCGCTATCTGTTGTAATAGACATAGTGCTTCCTGAAGACGATGCAGAACGTGTGGCAGCACTTGTTGTAGTAGACATTGTTCTTGTTGAAGGCGACGCAGAAGGTGTGGCAGCATCTGTTGTAGTAGATATTGTATTTTCTGAAGACGATGCAGAAGAAATGGGGCAATCTGTCGTAATAGACATTGTGCTTGCTGAAGATGATGCAGAAGGTGTGGCAGCATCTGTTAAAGTAGACATTGTTCTTGTTGAATACGATGCAGAAGATGTGACATCATCTGTTGTAGTAGACATTATACTTGCTGAAGACGATGCAGAAGGTGTGGCAGCATCTGTTGTTGTAGACATTGTACTTGCTGAAAACGATGCAGAAGATGTGGCAGCATCTGTTGTAGTAGACAGTGTACTTGCTGAAAACAATGCAGAAGATGTGGCAGCATCTGTTGTAGTAGACATTGTATTGGCTGAAGACAACGCCGAAGATGTGGCAGCATCTGTTGTAGAAGACATTGTACTTGCTATCGAAAACGCAGAAGATGTGGCAGCATCTGTTGTACTAGAAATTGTACTTGCTGTCGACGAGGCAGTAGGTGTGGCAGCATCGGTTGTAGTATATATTGTACTTGCTGTAGAAGATAACGAAGGTGTTGAAACATTTGTTGCAGTAGACATTGTGGTTGCTGTGGAAGATGCGGAAGATGTTGCACCATTTGTTGTAGTTGATATTGTACTTTCTGAAGACGATGCAGAAGTTGTGGCAGCATCTGTTGTAGTAGGCATTGTAGTTGCTGTAGACGATGCAGAAGGTGCGGCAGCACCTGATGTAGTAGACGTTGTTGTTGCTGAAGACGATGCGGAAGGATTGGCAGCATCTGTTGCAGTAGACATTGTACTTGCTGAAGACGATGTTGCAACATCTGTTGGAGTAGACATTGTACTTGCTAAAGACGATGTAGAATGTATGGAAGCACCTGTTGAAGTAGACATTGTACTTACTGTTGAAGATGTAGAATATGTTGCAGCATCTGTTATAGTAGACATTGTACTTGGTGAAGACGGTGCAGAAGGCGTGTTAGCGTCTGTTGCAGTAGACATCGTACTAGCTGAAGAAGATGCAGAAGGTTTGGAAGCGTCTGTTGTAAAAGACATTGTACTTGTTGTCGAAAATGCAGAAGATGTGGCAGCATCTGTTGTAATAGACATAATACTTGCTGAAGACAATGCAGAAGGTGTGGGAGCAATTGTTGTAGTAGACATTGTACCTGCTGAAGACGATGCAGAAGGTGTTGCATCATCTATTGTAGTAGACATTATACTTGCTATAGAAGATGCTGGAGTTGTGGCAGCATCTGTTGTAGTAGATATTGCACTTGCTGTCGAAGATGCAGTAGATGTGGCAGCATCTGTTGTAGTAGACATTGTACTTTCTGTCGAAGAATCAGAAGGTGTGGAAGCATCTGTTGAAGAAGACATTGTACTTGGTGAAGACGACGCAGAAGGTTTGGCACCATCTGTTGTCGTAGACATTGTACTTGCTGACGAAGATGCAGAAGATGTGGCAGCTACTGTTGTAGTAGACATTATACTTGCTGAAGACAATGCAGAAGATGTGACAGCATCTGTTGTAGTAGACATTGTATTTGCTATAGACGATGTAGACGGTGTGGAAGCATCTGTTGAAGTAGACATTGTACTTACTGTTGAAGATGCAGAATATGTTGCAGCATCTATTATAGTAGACATTGAACTTGGTGAAGACGGTGCAGAAGGTGTGGTAGCGTTTGTTGCAGTAGACATCGTACTAGCTGAAGAAGATGCAGAAGGTTTGGAAGCGTCTGTTGTAAAAGGCATTGTACCTGCTGTCGAAGATGCAGAAGATGTGGCAGCATCTATTGTAGTAGACATTGTACTTGCTGTAGAAGATGCAGAGGATGTGGCAGCATCTGTTGTAGTAAATATTGTACTTGCTGAAGACGATGCAGAAGGTGTGGCAGCATCTATTGTAGGAGACATTGTACTTGCTGAAGACGATGCAGAGGGTGTGGTAGCATCCGCTGTAGTTGACATTGTATTTGCTGTAGACGATGCAGAAGATGTGGCAGCATCTGTTGTAATAGACATTATACTTGCTGAAGACAATGCAGAAGGTGTGGCAGCAATTAATGTAGTTGACATTGTACTTGCTGAAGACGATGCAGAAGGTGTTGCATCATCTGTTGTAGTAGACATTATACTTGCTGTAGAAGATTCTGGAGTTGTCGCAGCATCTGTTGTAGTAGATATAGTACTTGCTGTCAAAGATGCAGTAGATGTGGCAGCATCTGTTATAGTAGACATTGTACTTTCTGTCGAAGATGCAGAAGGTGTGGCAGCATCTGTGGAAGAAGACATTGTACTTGGTGAAGACGACGCAGAAGGTTTGGCAGCATCTGTTGTCGTAGACATTGTACTTGCTGACGAAGATGCAGAAGATGTGGCAGCTACTGTTGTAGTAGACATTATACTTGCTGAAGACAATGCAGAATATGTAGCAGCACCTATTGTAGTAGACATTGTACTGGCTGTCGAAGAAGCAGAAAGTGTGGCAGCATCTGTTGTAATAGACATTGTCCTTCCTGTCGAAGATGCAGAAGGTGTTGCAGAATCTGTCGTGGTAGACACTGTACTGCCTCTCGAAGATGCAGAAGGTGTGGCAGAATCTGTTGCAGGAGAAATGGCGCCATCTGTCGTAATAGACATTGTGCTTGCTGAAGACGATGCAGAATGTGTGGCAGCATCTGTTGTAGTAGACATTGTTCTTGTTGAAGACGATGCAGAAGGTGTGACATCATCTGTTGCAGTAGACATTATACTTGCTGAAGACGATGCAGACGGTGTGGCAGCATCTGTTGTTGTAGACATTGTACTTGCTGAAAACGATGCAGAAGATGTGGCAGCATCTGTTGTAGTAGACAGTGAAATTGCTGAAAACAATGCAGAAGATGTGGCAACATCTGTTGTAGTAGACATTGTATTGGCTGAAGACGACGTAGAAGATTTGGCAGCATTTGTTGTAGAAGACATTGTACTTGCTATCGAAAACGCAGAAGATAAGGCAGCATCTGTTGTACTAGAAATTGTAGTTGCTGTCGACGAGGCAGTACGTGTGGCAGCATCGGTTGTAGTATATATTGTACTTGCTGAAAACAATGCAGAAGATGTGGCAGCATCTGTTGTAGTAGACATTGTTTTGGCTGAAGACGACGCAGAAGATGTGGCAGCATCTGTTGTAGAAGACATTGTACTTGCTATCGAAAACGCAGATGTGGCAGCATCTGTTGTACCAGAAATTGTACTTGCTGTCGACGAGGCAGTACGTGTGGCAGCATCGGTTGTAGTATATATTGTACTTGCTGTAGAAGATGAAGAAGGTTTTGAAACATCTGTTGCAGTAGACATTGTGGTTGCTGTGGAAGCTGCGGAAGATGTTGCACCATTTGTTGTAGTTGATATTGTACTTTCTGAAGACGATGCAGAAGTTGTGGCAGCGTCTGTTGTAGTAGGCATTGTACTTGCTGTAGACGATGCAGAAGGTGCGGCAGCACCTGATGTAGTAGACATTGTTGTTGCTATAGACGATGCAGAAGGATTGGCAGCATCTGTTGCAGTAGACATTGTACTTGCTGAAGACGTTGCAGAAGATGTTGCAACATCTGTTGGAGTAGACATTGCACTTGCTACTGTTGTAGTAGACATTATACTTGCTGAAGACAATGCAGAAGATGTGGCAGCATCTGTTGTAGTAGACATTGTATTGGCTGAAGACAACGCCGAAGATGTGGCAGCATCTGTTGTAGAAGACATTGTACTTGCTATCGAAAACGCAGAAGATGTGGCAGCATCTGTTGTACTAGAAATTGTACTTGCTGTCGACGAGGCAGTAGGTGTGGCAGCATCGGTTGTAGTAGACATTGTACTGGCTGTCAAAGGTGCAGAAAGTGTGGCAGCATCTGTTGTAGTAGAAATTGTCCTTCCTGTCGAAGATGCAGAAGATGTATAAGCATCTGTTGTGGTAGACACTGAACTGCCTGTCGAAGATGCAGAAGGTGTGGTTGAATCTGTTGTAGTAGACATTGCTGAAGACGATGCAGGTGTGGTAGCATCTGTTGTTGTAAATATTGTACTTGCTGTCGAAGATGGAGAAGATGTGGCAGCATCTGTTGTTGCTGAAGTCGATGCAGAAGGTGTGGCAGCATCTGTTGTAGTAGACATTGTACTTGCTGAAGACGATACAGAAGGTGTGATAGCATCTGTTGAAGAAGACAATGCAGAAGGTGTGGCAGCATCTGTTGTTGTAGACATTGTACTATCTGGAGACGATGCAGAAGGTGTCGCAGAATCTGTTGTAGTAGACATTGTACTTGCAGTAGACGATGTAGAAGGTGTGGGAGCATCTGTTGTAATAGACATTGTAATTGCTGTCGATGATACAGAAGGTGTGAAAGCATCTGCTGTAGTAGACATTGTACTTGCTGAAGTCGATGCAGAAGGTGTGGTAGCAGCTGTTGTAGTAGACATTGTTCTAGCTGAAGAATATGCAAAAGGTGTGGCAGCATCTGTTGTAGTAGACATTGTACTTGCTGAAGACGATGTTGAGGATGTGGAAGCATCTGTTGTAGTAGTCATTGTACTTGCTGTCGAAAATGCAGAAGGTGTGGCAGCATGTGTTGTAGTAGACATTGTACTTGCTGTAGACAATGCAGAAGGTGAGGCAGGTCCTCTTATTGTAGACATCGTACTTGTTGAAGGCGATGCAGAACGTGTGACAACGTCCGTTATAGTAGACATTGTACTTCCTGAAGAGGATGCAGAAGGTATGCCAACATCTGTTGTAGTAGACAGTGCACTTGCTGAAAACGATGCAGAATGTGGGGCAGCATCTGTTGTAGTAGACATTGTACTTGCTGTCGAAGATGCAGAAGTTGTGGCAACATCTGTTGTAGTAGACATTGTACTTGCTGTAGACGATGCAGAAGGTGTGATTGCATCAATTGTAGAAGACATTGTACTTGCTGCTGAAGATGCAGAAGGTGTGGCAGCTACTGTTGTAGTAGACATTATACTTGCTGAAGACAATGCAGTATATGTGGCAGCACCTATTGTAGTAGACATTGTACTGGCTGTCGAAGATGCAGAAAGTGTGGCAGCATCTGTTGTAGTAGACATTGTCCTTCCTGTCGAAGATGCAGAAGGTGTTGCAGCATCTGTTGAGGTAGACATTGTACTGCCTCTCGAAGATGCAGAAGGTGTGGCAGAATTTGTTGTAGTAGACATTATACTTGTTGTCGAAGATGCAGAGGGTGTGGCAGAATCTGTTGTAGTAGACATTGCTGAAGACGATGCAGGTGTGGTAGATTCTGTTGTTGTAAATATTGCACTTGCTGTCGAATATGGAGAAGATATCGCAGCATCTACTGTTGCTGAAGTCGATGCAGAAGGTGTGGCAGCATCTGTTGTAGTAGACATTGTACTTGCTGAAGACGATGCAGAAGGTATGGCAGCATCTGTTGTTGTAGACATTGTACTTGCTGAAAACGATGCAGAAGATGTGGCAGCATCTGTTGTAGTAGACAGTGAAATTGCTGAAAACAATGCAGAAGATGTGGCAGCATCTGTTGTAGTAGACATTGTATTGGCTGAAGACGACGTAGAAGATTTGGCAGCATCTGTTGTAGAAGACATTGTACTTGCTATCGAAAACGCAGAAGATAAGGCAGCATCTGTTGTACTAGAAATTGTAGTTGCTGTCGACGAGGCAGTACGTGTGGCAGCATCGGTTGTAGTATATATTGTACTTGCTGAAAACAATGCTGAAGATGTGGCAGCATCTGTTGTAGTAGACATTGTTTTGGCTGAAGACGACGCAGAAGATGTGGCAGCATCTGTTGTAGAAGACATTGTACTTGCTATCGAAAACGCAGATGTGGCAGCATCTGTTGTACCAGAAATTGTACTTGCTGTCGACGAGGCAGTACGTGTGGCAGCATCGGTTGTAGAATATATTGTACTTGCTGTAGAAGATGAAGAAGGTTTTGAAACATCTGTTGCAGTAGACATTGTGGTTGCTGTGGAAGATGCGGAAGATGTTGCACCATTTGTTGTAGTTGATATTGTACTTTCTGAAGACGATGCAGAAGTTGTGGCAGCGTCTGTTGTAGTAGGCATTGTACTTGCTGTAGACGATGCAGAAGGTGCGGCAGCACCTGATGTAGTAGACATTGTTGTTGCTGAAGACGATGCGGAAGGATTGGCAGCATCTCTTGCAGTAGACATTGTACTTGCTGAAGACGTTGCAGAAGATGTTGCTGTTGGAGAAGACATTGCACTTGCTAAAGACGATGTAGAATGTGTAAAAGCATCTGTAGAAGTAGTCATTGTACTTACTGTTGAAGATGCAGAATATGTTGCAGCATCTGTTATAGTAGACATTGTACTTGGTGAAGACGGTGCAGAAGGTGTGGTAGCGTCTGTTGCAGTAGACATCGTACTAGCTGAAGAAGATGCAGAAGGTTTGAAAGCGTCTGTTGTAAAAGACATTGTACTTGCTGTCGAAGATGCAGAAGGTGTGGCAGCAGTTGTTGTAGTAGACATTGTACTTGCTGAAGACAATGCAGAAGGTGTTGCATCATCTGTTGTAGTAGACATGATACTTGCTGTAGAAGATGCTGGAGTTGTGGCAGCATCTGTTGTAATAGATATTGTACTTGCTGTCGAAGATGTTGTAAATGTGGCAGCATCTGTTGTAGTAGACATTGTACTTTCTGTCGAAGATGCCGATGGCGTGGCAGCATCTGTTGAAGAAGACATTGTACTTGGTGAAGACGACGCAGAAGGTTTGGCAGCATCTGTTGTCGTAGACATTGTACTTGCTGACGAAGATGCAGAAGATGTGGCAGCTACTGTTGTAGTAGACATTATACTTGCTGAAGATAATGCAGAAGATGTGGCAGCACTTATTGTAGTAGACATTGTACTGGCTGTCGAAGATGCAGAAAGTGTGGCAGCATCTGTTGTGGTAGACACTGTACTGCCTGTCGAAGATGCAGAAGGTGTGGTTGAATCTGTTGTAGTAGACATTGCTGAAGACGATGCAGGTGTGGTAGCATCTGTTGTTGTAAATATTGTACTTGCTGTCGAAGATGGAGAAGATGTGGCAGCATCTGTTGTTGCTGAAGTCGATGCAGAAGGTGTGGCAGCATCTGTTGTAGTAGACATTGTACTTGCTGAAGACGATACAGAAGGTGTGATAGCATCTGTTGAAGAAGACAATGCAGAAGGTGTGGCAGCATCTGTTGTTGTAGACATTGTTCTATCTGGAGACGATGCAGAAGGTGTCGCAGAATCTGTTGTAGTAGACATTGTACTTGCAGTAGACGATGTAGAAGGTGTGGGAGCATCTGTTGTAATAGACATTGTAATTGCTGTCGATGATACAGAAGGTGTGAAAGCATCTGCTGTAGTAGACATTGTACTTGCTGAAGTCGATGCAGAAGGTGTGGTAGCAGCTGTTGTAGTAGACAATGTTCTAGCTGAAGAATATGCAAAAGGTGTGGCAGCATCTGTTGTAGTAGACATTGTACTTGCTGAAGACGATGTTGAGGATGTGGAAGCATCTGTTGTAGTAGTCATTGTACTTGCTGTCGAAAATGCAGAAGGTGTGGCAGCATGTGTTGTAGTAGACATTGTACTTGCTGTAGACAATGCAGAAGGTGAGGCAGGTCCTCTTATTGTAGACATCGTACTTGTTGAAGGCGATGCAGAACGTGTGACAACGTCCGTTGTAGTAGACATTGTACTTCCTGAAGAGGATGCAGAAGGTATGCCAACATCTGTTGTAGTAGACAGTGCACTTGCTGAAGAAGATGCAGAAGATTCGGCAACATCTGTTATAGTAGACATTGTACTTGCTGTCGAAGATGCAGAAGTTGTGGCAACATCTGTTGTTGTAGACATTGTACTTGCTGTAGACGATGCAGAAGGTGTGATTGCATCAATTGTAGAAGACATTGTACTTGCTGCTGAAGATGCAGAAGGTGTGGCAGCTACTGTTGTAGTAGAAATTATACTTGCTGAAGACAATGCAGTATATGTGGCAGCACCTATTGTAGTAGACATTGTACTGGCTGTCGAAGATGCAGAAACTGTGGCAGCATCTGTTGTAGTAGACATTGTCCTTCCTGTCGAAGATGCAGAAGGTGTTGCAGCATCTGTTGAGGTAGACATTGTACTGCCTCTCGAAGATGCAGAAGGTGTGGCAGAATTTGTTGTAGTAGACATTATACTTGTTGTCGAATATGCAGAGGGTGTGGCAGAATCTGTTGTAGTAGACATTGCTGAAGACGATGCAGGTGTGGTAGATTCTGTTGTTGTAAATATTGCACTTGCTGTCGAATATGGAGAAGATATCGCAGCATCTACTGTTGCTGAAGTCGATGCAGAAGGTGTGGCAGCATCTGTTGTAGTAGACATTGTACTTGCTGAAGACGATGCAGAAGGTGTGATAGCATCTGTTGAAGAAGTCAATGCAGAAGGTGTGGCAGCATCTGTTGTTGTAGACATTGTACTATCTGAAGACGAAGCAGAAGGTGTCGCAGAATCTGTTGTAGTAGACATTGTACTTGCTGTAGACAACACAGAAGGTTGGGCAGCATCTGTTGCAGTAGATATTATACTTGCTGAAGACGACGCAGAAGGTGTGGCAGCATCTGTTGTAGTAGATATTGTACTTTCTGAAGACGAAGCAGAAAGAGTGGCGCCATCTGTTGAAATAGACATTATACTTGCTGAAGACGACGCAGAAGGTGTGGCAGCATCTGTTGTAGTAGATATTATACTTTCTGAAGACCAAGCAGAAGGTGTGGCAGCATCTGTTGTAGTAGACATTGTACCTGCTGAAAATGATGCAGAAGATGTGGCTGCATCTTTTGTAGTAGACAGTGTACTTGCTGAAAACGATGCAGAGGAGGTGGCAGCATCTGTTGTAGTAGACATTGTATTGGCTGAAGATGACGCAGAAGATGTGGCAGCATCTGTTGTAATAGACATTGTATTTTCAGTAGACAATGCAGAAGGCGTTGCAGCAACTGTTGTTGTAGACACTGAACTTGCTGAAGACGGCGCAAAAGGAGTGGCAGCATCTGTTGTAGAAGACATTGTACTAGCTGACGAAAATGCAGCAGTCGTGGCAGAATCTGTTGTAGTAGACATTGTTCTTGCTGTAGACAATGCAGAAGGTGTGGCAGCATCTGTTGTAGTAGATATTGTACTTTCTGAAGACGATGCAGAAGAAGTGGCGCCATCTGTCGTTATAGACATTGTGCTTGCTGAAGACGATGCAGAAGGTGTGGCAGCATCTGTTATAGTAGACATTGTTCTTGTTGAAGACGATGCAGAAGGTGTGACATCATCTGTTGTAGTAGACATAATACTTGCTGAAGACGATGCAGAAGGTGTGGCAGCATCTGTTGTAGTAGACATTGTTCTTGTTGAAGACGATGCAGAAGGTGTGACATCATCTGTTGAAGTAGACATTATACTAGCTGAAAACAATGCAGAAGATGTGGCAGCATCTGTTGTAGTAAACAGTGTACTTGCTGAAAACAATGCAGAAGATGTGGCAGCATCTGTTGTAGTAGACATTGTTTTGGCTGAAGACGACGCAGAAGATGTGGCAGCATCTGTTGTAGAAGACATTGTACTTGCTATCGAAAACGCAGATGTGGCAGCATCTGTTGTACCAGAAATTGTACTTGCTGTCGACGAGGCAGTACGTGTGGCAGCATCGGTTGTAGTATATATTGTACTTGCTGAAGAAGATGAAGAATGTGTTGAAAAATCTCTTGCAGTAGACATTGTGGTTGCTGTGGAAGATGCAGAAGATGTAGCACCATTTGTTGTAGTTGATATTGAACTTTCTAAAGACGATGCAGAAGTTGTGGCAGCATCTGTTGTAGTAGGTATTGTACTTGCTGTAGACGATGCAGAAGGTGCAGCAGCACCTGATGTAGTTGACATAATTGTTGCTGAAGACGATGCGGAAGGATTGGCAGCATCTGTTGTATTTGACATTATACTTGCTGAAGAAGAAGCAGAAGGTGCGGCAGCATCTGTTGTAGTAGGCATTGTACTTGCTGAAGACGATGAAGAAGGTGCGGCAGCACCTGATGTAGTAGACATTGTACTTGCTGATGACGATGCGGAAGGATTGGCAGCATCTGTTGCAGTAGACATTGTACTTGCTGAAGACGATACAGAAGATGTTGCAACTTCTGTTGGAGTAGACATTGTACTTGCTAAAGACGATGTAGAAGGTGTGGAAGCATCTGTTGTAGTAGACATTGTACTTACTATTGAAGATGCAGAATATGTTGAAGCATCTGTTATAGTAGACATTGTACTTGGTGAAGACGGTGCAGAAGGTGTGGTAGCGTCTGTTGCAGTAGACATCGTACTAGCTGAAGAAGATGAAGAAGGTTTGGAAGCGTCTGTTCTAAAAGACATTGTACTTGCTGTCGAAGATGCAGAAGATGTGGCAGCATCTGTTGTAATAGACATTATACTTGCTAAAGACAATGCAGAAGGTGTGGCAGCAATTGTTGTAGTAGACAGTATACTTGCTGAAGACGATGCAGAATGTGTTGCATCATCTGTTGTAGTAGACATTATACTTGCTGTAGAAGATGCTGGAGTTGTGGCAGCATCTGTTGTAGTAGATATTGTACTTGCTGTCGAAGATGCAGTAGATGTTGCAGCATCTGTTGTAGTAGACATTGTACTTTCTTTCGAAGATGCCGATGGTGTGGCAGCATCTGTTGAAGAAGACATTGTACTTGGTGAAGACGACGCAGAAGGTATGGCAGCATCTGTTGTCGTAGACATTGTACTTGCTGACGAAGATGCAGAAGATATGGCAGCTACTGTTGTAGTAGACATTGTACCGGCTGTCGAAGATGCAGAAAGTGTGGCAGCATCTGTTGTAGTAGACATTGTCCTTCCTGTCGAAGATGCAGAAGGTGTTGCAGCATCTGTTGTGGTAGACACTGAACTGCCTGTCGAAGATGCAGAAGGTGTGGCAGAATCTGTTGTAGTAGACATTGTACTTGTTGTCGAAGATGCAGAGGGTTTGGCAGAGTCTGTTGTAGTAGACATTGCTGAAGACGATGCAGGTGTGGTAGTATCTGTTGTTGTAAATATTGTACTTGCTGTCGAAGATGGAGAAGATGTGGCAGCATCTGACGCTGCTGAAGTCGATGCAGAAGGTGTGGAAGCATCTGTTGTAGTAGACATTGAACTTGCTGAAGACGATGCAGAAGGTGTGATAGCATCTGTTGAAGAAGACAATGCAGAAGGTGTGGCAGCATCTGTTGTTGTATACATTGTACTATCTGAAGACGATGAAGAAGGTGTCGCAGAATCTGTTGTAGTAGACATTGTAATTGCTGTCGACCACACAGAAGGTGTGAAAGCATCTGTTGTAGTAGACATTGTGCTTGCTGAAGTCGATGCAGAAGGTGTGGCAGCATCTGTTGAAGTACACATTGTCCTTGCTGAAGACGATGTTGAGGTTGTGAAAGCATCTGTTGTAGTAGACATTGTACTTGCTGTCGAAAATGCAGAAGGTGTGGCAGCATCTGTTGTAGTAGACATTGTACTTGCTGAAGACAATGCAGAAGGTGTGGCAGGTCCTCTTATTGTAGACATCGTACTTGTTGAAGACGATGCAGAAGGTGTGACAACATCTGTTGTAGTAGACATTGTACTTGCTGAAGAGGATGCAGAAGGTGTGGCAACATCTGTTGTAGTAGACAGTGTACTTGCTGAAAACGATGCAGAAGACATGGCAGCATCTGTTGTAGTAGACATTGTACTTGCTGTAGACGATGCAGAAGGTGTGACTGTATCAATTGTAGAAGACATTGTACTTGCTGCTGAAGATGCAGAAGGTGTGGCATCATCTGTTGTAGCAGACATCGTACTAGCTGAAGACGATGCAGAAGGTGTGGCAGCATTTGTTGTGGTAGACATTGTACTTACTGAAGACGATGCAGAAGGTGGGGCAGCATCTGTTGTAGTAGACATTGTACTTGCTGAAGAAGATGTAGTAGATGTGGTAGCATCTGTTGTAGTAGACATTGAACTTTCTGTGGAAGATGCAGAAGATGTGGCAGCGTCTGTTGTAGTAGATATTGTACTTTCTAAAGACGATGCAGAAGGTGTTGCAGCATCTGTTGTAGTAGACACTGTTCTTGCTAAAGACGATGCAGAAGGTTTGGCAGCATCTGTTGTAGCAGACACTGTACTTGCCGAAGATGATGTAGAAGATGTGGCAACATCTGTTGTAGCAGACATTGTACCTGCTGAAGATGATGCAGATGGTGTGGCAACATATATTGTAGTAGACATTGTACTTGCTGTAGATGATGCAGAAAACGTGGCAGCATCTGTAGTAAACATTGAACTTGATGAGGATGGCGCAGAGGTTGTGGCAACATCTGTTGTAGTAGCCAGTGTACTTGCTGAAGACGATGCTGAAGATGTGGCAGACTTTGTTGTAGTATACATTGTACTTGCTGTCCAAGATGCGGAATATGTGGCAACATCTGTTGTAGTAGACATTGTACTCGCTAAAGTCAACGCAGAAGCTGTGGCAACTTCTGTTGTAGTAGATATTGTACTTGTTGAAGACGATGCAGAAGGTGTGGCAGCATCTGTTGTAGTAGACATTGTACTTGCTGAAGATGATGCAGAGAGTGTGGCAACTTCAGTTGTAGTAGAATTTGTACTTGCTGAAGACGATGCAGAAGGTGTGGCCACTTCTGTTGTAGTAGACATTGAAACTGCTGAATATGATGCAGAGGGTGTGGCAACATCTTTTGTAGAAGACATTGTACTTGCTGAAGATGATGCAAAAGGTGTGGCAGCATCTGTTGCGGTAGACATTGTACTTGCTGTCGAAGATGCAGAAGCTGTGGCAGCATCGGTTGTAGTAGACATTGTACTTGCTGTCGAAGGTGCAGAAGTTGTGGCAGAATCTGTTGTAGTAGACATTGTACTTGCTGAAGAAGATGCAGAAGATTCGGCAACATCTGTTATAGTAGACATTATACTTGCTGTCGAAGATGCAGAAGGTGTGGCAGCATCTGTTGTAGTAGACATTGGACTTGCTGAAGACGATGCAATAGATGTGGCAGCATCTGTTGTAGTAGACATTGTACTTGCTGAAGACGATGCATTCGTTGAGGTAGATATTGTACTCGATGTATAAGCTGTAGACGCAGTTACAGCATGTGTTGTAGTAGACACTGTACTTTCTGTAGAAGATGTAAATATGTTGGCAGCATCTCTTGTTGAAGACGTTGAATTCGCTGTAGAAGATGTAGAAGGTTTTGCAGCATCTGTTGTATTAGACATTGTACCCGTTGTAGTAGGCGTAGAAGATATGGCAGCATCTGTTGCTGTAGACATTGCACTTGCTGTAGAATATGAAGAAGTTGTGGCGTCATCTGTTGTAGTATACCCTCTACTCCCTGCAGAATACGTTGCAGCATCTATTGAAGTAGAAATTGTAGTTTTTGTAGAAGATATAGAAGGTGTGGCAGCATCTGCTGTGTCGGTGTTGGCTGCAGTGAATGTAGTTATGGGAATATCTGTGGTCGTAGACATTGTACTTGCTTTAGTAGATGAAGAAGGTGCGACTGCATCTGTAGTAGGAGACATTGTTCTCACTGAGGTAAATGTAGAATGTGGGGCAGTTTCTGAAGCCGTAGACAAAGTTCTCATTTTAGTAGATGTAGAAGCTGAGGCACCATCTTTTGTGGTAGATATTATGTTCACTATAGTAGATTGAGAAGATGTGGCAGCATCTGTATTTGTAGATATTATGTTCGCTGTAGTAGATGTATAGGTTGAGGCATCACCTGTAGATGTAGGTATTTTAGTTGTTGTAGATGGTTTGAAAGTTGATGTAGCTCTTGCTGTCGTAAATATGGTGCTTGTAGTACCTGATATAGATTTGGTGACTGCGTTTGAAGCCGTAGACTTGTTAACTTTGAGCGGCGATGAAGAGGTGACATCGTTGCTTGGCAAGGTATTTGCTGTAGTAAATGAGTTAGCATTGGCGGCAGCGGAAGTCGTGGAGGTGATGTACTCTGATAGTTGTGTAGAAACGGTAGTTGTTGCTGTAAGCAGTATATTTTCTTTGCATAAGTAGATATAGAAGCAATGGCATACTAGGTTGTGATAAACAATATGTTTCCTTTAAAGCCTTATATTGTAAATTTAAACATTTTTTTCGGAAGAAATTGAATTTTAAATCTATGAAATCATGTGCAGCATAAGTCTTCTACATGTATCTATTGAAAATCTTATGGTTACTGCTCGGAGAAGTGACTATACTCTGATTTTTATGCCCCCAGAAGTCGCACCGCCCCGTCCATCCGTCCGTAACAAATCGTATCTCAGCGATAACTTAAAAACTGCTGAAGCAAATTTCATGAAACTTCACAGATAAACATAATGAGAAGGTGTGTCGCGCACAAGATTTAGCTCCCCTCGCACAAGGTCTATGCGACAATTAGGTCAAAGATCAAATCATGTCTTAAACGGTGCCTCATCTATAACTTATAAACTACCGAAGCAAATTAAATGAAACTTAACAGAGAGATAAAGCATAATCAAAAGGTGTGTCGCATATAAGACTCGGGTTCCTATGCCTAAGGTCAAGGTCACTGTCAGGGGTAAGTGGTCAAACCCTGTCTTTGCGATCACTTTTACACTAACAAAGTGAATTCATCAAACTTCACACAAAGTAAAGTATACTGAGAATGTTTGTAACATATAATACATGTATTTATTTTCTCAAACCCATGGTCAAGGTCATAATCTGGGATCAGATGTCAAATCATGACTCAGCAGTTGCTCAGAAAAGTACCAAAGCAAACTTCTAAGGTATGCCACACACGCAAGACATACGCTTCCATACCCAAGTTCAAGATCACAGTCAGGGGTCGAATGTAAAGTTATTTCTCCCCCAATTACTAAAAAAACTTCTTAAGCAAATTTGGTTTAAACTTCTTGAAATGGTAAAATAAAAAGAGAGGGTATGTCACAACAAATTAAAGTCCTATGCCTTAGGTCAGGGTCACAATCAGGGGATCAAAGGTCATATTATGTCTCCAGACAGACTCGAAACTGCTTAAGTGAATTTCATCAAACTTCACAGAAAGCTAAAGCATGGTGAAAAGGTGTCTCACTTACAAGATTTGGGATTCCTTACCTAAGGTCAAGGTCACAATTAGGGGTCAAAGGTCAGTTTAAGGGTCCTCAGGGACATTTGATACATACTGTAACATTTCTTGATTTTTTTTTTTAAGTTCGATCGTGTCTGTTCAAACTGGCAGTGCCAGTCACTGTCAAAACGGCTCTTCTGTCGTATTCAGAAAGAGATGTTTTTTTGCACGAGCTCTTTGTATTCATTCAATTCTGACAACACGTGCATAATTTCATAATATTACATTATCAGTGCAAAGCTTTCTTTAAATTCAACAAGTATGCAACCCGATGTTGTTTACAAACCAATAATTATATTGGGTCACGTGTCGAAATTTTCCGTTCGCATCTTTGCGAATGTATACAGGCACTGTTGAGGCCTGATTCCAAATGTCTATTTGGTAAATTGTATTATCAAAAATTAATGTGTTGAAGAAACATTCATGATCAAATATGGGGTTTAAATTGCCGTTTGGAACTATTTCTTTGACACAGGGCTTCGAATCGAAGCGGGGTTTCGAAATGTTATGACAGCTGTTCAATCAGTTGTACTTATCCACCGGCAAGAGAGACTTTAAAGGTAGGTTCCTTGACTAGCGATAACAATTATGTCCACAAGATAATTTCGTCTTTTTCTGAGCAGTATTGAATTTTCTTATTTTTTTGAATTTGTTGCTACTGAGAAACTCGTCAGATGTTGAAGAAAATAGTCGTTTCCCTTTTGGTTTATTTTCTTTCGTTGGAATTCCAGTTCTAAAAATAGCTATGTTTATTATGTCTATAAGTGGGCGATTTCTGATGCCATTCTCCAAAGGTCAATTTTCCCTTTCCGTGAGCTCTCCTAGAGGTCCTGGCATGGCGGATGGGTTAAACCCAAAATGTAATGCAGCATGACGTGCGCCACGTTATCTATTTTTGGCGCACACTAAAATAGCTCTAACTGGTGTGCGAAGCAGATTTAGGAAATCCCTTGCAAAACAACTTTTCTGATATTTTTTATATACACTTTTTAGTGAAACTTATTCATTCCCTTTTATAAGTGCTTTCCAACAACTTGGATGAACGATCATAAAAATTATGATGCATTCCAAAGTACAGGAACCTACCTTTAAAGGTAGGTTCCTGTACTTTGGAATGCATCATAATTTTGATGCTCTTTCATCCAAGTTGTTGGAAAGCACTTATAAAAAGGGAATGAGTAAGTTTCACTAAAAAGTGTAAATAAAAAAATATTAGAAAAGTTGTTTTGCAAGGGATTTCCTAACTCTGCTTCGCACACCAGTTAGTGCTATTTTTAGTTCGCGTCAAAAATAGATAACACAGCTGGCGTCATGCTGCATTGCATTTTGGGATAGTTTTAACCCATCCCCGTGCCAGGACCTCTTGGAGAGCTCACAGCAAGAGAAAATTGACCTTTGGAGAATGGCATCAGAAATCATACACTTATAGACATAATAAACATAGTTATTTTTAGAATTGGAATTCCAACGAAAGAAAATAAACCAAAAGGGAAAATGACTATTTTCTTCAACATCTGACGATTTTCTCAGTAGCAACAAATTCAGAAAAATAGGAGAATTCAATACTACTCAGAAAAAGACGAAATTATTTTGTGAACATAATTGTTATCGCTAGTACAGGAACCTACCTTTAAAAGCTGTCTTTGCTATTTTGACATTTTTTCTTAAAATTGATTTTTGTGGAAACTAGAAAAATAATATAAATTTAAGAAATAAGCTTGCTTTGCTCGTGTCTCGATGTAGTTTATACTTCAGTAAACGTTAAAACATAATATTCATTCCTTAATAAAATTTTAACAACGACAAGGTCTGCCTTATTACAGATGAACGACAAGCTATTCATAACCTGAATACCGAAAGCAAAAATAAATACGCGTGTACAAAGTCAGGCACCATCAGGTCAGTCTTAAAATATCGGGGTATAAACTGATGAAAGGCACACTTTGAAACAAATACTTTTTGTAAATAACTGAGATAATTACAAATGTTTGGAGTTTGGAGAGTCTAAATGAAAGAAAAGAATATACAGTCAACTCCCATTATCTCGAACACTGATATCTCAAAGTTTCTTCTTGTATCAAAGAATGTATTTCCTATTTTTATTTACATTTCAACTCCTGTTGTCTCAAACTACTGATATCTCAAAGTAAATTTTCTGGTACCAAAAAATTTACTTTGAGATATCGGTAGTTTGGGCTGAGGTTCGACTGCGAGATATCGAGAGTTCACTGTAGTATTGGCTGTTTTCAATACTGTCACAACGAAACAAAGCAGACATTGAAATATTTAAAAAAAAAAAGAGTTGAACATCAAAATAACAAATTCTCTCAAATGACCACCCGTTATGCAGTGTCGTAACGTCATTACATAAATGTGATATGGTCAAACTTTACATATACTGAGAGGATTTAAAAACTTCCGCTTTTAATTGCTGGCTGATGATCCTTTCACGAATGACGGCGTTTAAGGTGGTGATAATCATTGATTTGGGGCAAAGACAAAAATCTGCATAAAACACTCAAAATACCACTGATCTTTCCAAAACTTAGCATATGCCTTCTTTATGTTGTTTCTGACAATTCAGACTCCTATAATGCAGCATTTGTTAATGTTAAAAAGTGTTTTTATAAGGAAAGATCAAAGGGTAATTTTGTGCGCAATAATCTGAAAAAATAATATTGTTATTGAAAATATACTTAGTGCTGAGAGTTCCTTGTTGCATAATGGAGAGCAAGCTAGCAATTATTTTTTCAAACTCTTTCACACATTATCAGGCTGAGCAGATGAAAAAAGATGCGGTCTGTGTCCATTTTTTTTTGTCAAAACACACAGGTGAGACAGGTGAGACTATTTCAACAAGGTTGAACAATTTCATCTACACACCACTGATCATGTAAGTAATGTATTATTCATACTGTTTCATACTGTAGGTGTTACATAGGCATGCTTGCCTACCCTATATTTAATAAATGCATCCAGTGTACATTACCTTGTACATGGTTGAACAGTTGAGAAAAAGCTACCATTTTCATCTGGTCTACATTACAATTTGAGAAAGAGTTGGAATAAATAATTGCTAGCTCGCTCTTCATTATGCAATAACGCACCTTCAATACTACGTAAATTTTCAATAACGATGTTAATTTTTTTGATTATTGCGCAGAAAACTACCCTTTGATCTTTCCTTATAAAAACACTTATTTAAGCAGCATGTACGTCTATTTTGTATTCTAAACTCTAAAGAACAACAAAAATAAGAAGTCTGCTAACTTTCAGGGAGATACCTTACTTTTTTATGGTTTTATGCAGATTTTTACATTTACCATAAATCACCACCTTAACTTCTTTTAGACGGTTTCTTACTGTCTAGATATTGTTACGTCTTCCACGTTGGTTTGCAATAATGATTGCAGCCGATGCTGTCGCGCAAAACCTATTACAGAGACGGCGTCGACGTGAGTTAACGTCATGTCCTCTGGTTTTTAGTTTCGGTTAGCTGCTTTTCTGGCGGTCTTTAGAGCTTCCTGTAAAGCGTGCACGTCGTCTGAGAGTGTAAATTGCCGTAATCAACTCATAAAATTGTCTCACCACGTCACTTTTTGAAATTTAAGCATTTAACTGGCCCAAAAATCTGCACCCGTTTGCTGTATTTAGGCGCGTTATGCGAAATAAAGCCACAGACGGACTTCAAACTTTTAACAGTTGATTTGATATTGTAAAAGAAATGTTTCCTCAGAAAACTGTACACATGAAGTGATTCATCTGTATGTAAACTGTACTAACAACATGAGAAACACGTGCTTATTCTTTGCCGATTCGGTTGAACGATTTCAAATTCGTGATACTGACATAATCAGGTATAAAAGAATAAATATAAATATGTTGGGAAATTTTGATAGACGTAGCTGCATTCATTTTTTTAGATATTCAAAAATAAAGGGGGGGGAGTTTTTTAATCCGTTCAGTTTTTATCATAGTTACGGGGCATGACGTAACGTCGACATCCATGACATCTCTTTAATTATGTGCCTAAAATGGTCATATGATAAACAGAATCTTAAACTGATGGTTACTCATTATGCTATTTCTGAGACTCGCCGAAGCAGCTCGTTTCAGAAAACCTCTCGTTAAAGCCTTTTGCATGGAATCTTTTTACCATGACGTCGCATCTGAGAGTGTAATAAAGCCATGCACTAAAAACAATTATTAACTAGTGGATTAAATATGCAAATTACGTCGCAACGTGGTGCGTCGACGTCCATACAAACGTCGCGTTTTCTAATGGCGAAATCGTGACATTTTAAATAGGGCAAAATTGCTAATAAAGTGCGATTTTAGTGTCATATGATAAATAGAACCTTGCTCCTGTATTGTTCACTGGGTGGTTGCTTAGTC
The DNA here is from genome assembly GCA_963989385.1 of Ctena decussata. Lineage (NCBI taxonomy): Eukaryota > Metazoa > Mollusca > Bivalvia > Lucinida > Lucinidae > Ctena > Ctena decussata. Next base: position 57,211,356 of record OZ022502.1, on the reverse strand, counting down.
CCGGTAGGCGGTGATTTTTTCTGACAATGGTCAACGATTTTTTCTGACAATGGTCCCGGATTTGTTCCAAATTGTCAATGATTTTTTCCGTGACGTCATAATAGAAAACTGATGCGACAAAAATGGTGAATTTTGTTAATCAACCATTAGTTTTACAAATCTTAAGCGTATTCCTGTTAGATCTTAAGCAGATTAGATACAATACAAAGATTAACGTTGTCAACAGACAAATTCAACCCGGAAATTTTCATTTAGGGTACAGCTCGATGAACTGTCTGCTATGTCTATGTCTTCGAAGTTTACCATAGGGAAAAGCTATTTTAAATCATAAATCGGCGTTGGGAAACATATTATATTACTTTTTGACACTTTACAATAATATAAATGGGTCTATCAGCTGATTTTATTTTTTCATAAGTCCCGGATTTTTCCCTACAAGTCCCGGATTCGCTCCTACTATAGATTTTAAGCGCCTGACTGATTTTTTTCTGACAACGCAAACTGCAAAATGGGTAGTCAGTATGATACTTTATTGCTTACAGATTGAGAAGCAAGATTTAAGCATGTCCCAAACTTTTATTGTGGTGCATAAATGGAAGACGAAATACTTTGTGGTCATTAAAGGACCAGTCTTTTAATTATATACAGACCATTCTATTGCTCCATATATAAAATGTATAAATTTGGAATATCATGTGGTAAAGACCTGAGTAACCTTAGTGAGATTAAAACAATATTTAGAGGCCTTCCAAATGCAGGTTCTAACTCTACCAACTGAACGACGTGGCCACATGGTCGTCCAATGCCAAGATAGCTCATACGGTAGAGCTGTCTTGATCAGTGCCTAACTTTTTACTCAGTAGTATCGAGAAGGTTTAAGATTCGAGTTCCGCCGCGGCCAGGGTGTTTTCCTCGCTCAGGCGGCGTAGAAAAGATTAATAAGTTTCTTCAAAATTGTGCGTACATGCCTGCGTACGTGCCTCTGTGTGTGTGTGTGTGTGTGTCCATAGCATCAATCTTTCCATTTGTACTATCCTTGGTGTGCAACAGCTACCTGTTCCTCACTGTAGCGTAGTTTATGTTAGACTTGATAATTCTGAAAGCAGTTCACATTTCCAGCCGGTGCTGGAGCACCGGTGCTCAGTAGGTTAAATGCTGGCTTGCTGATCTAGCGGTCCCGGGTTCGATCCCCGGTTGAGGTGAGAATCTTTTCAACCGTTAACGGGGTTTCATTGCAGACAGCCTTTCATTATCACCCTCCTATCGTCCTGATATGACTGAAAATGTTGAAACGGACGTAAAATCGCAAGTCATCCATCCATCCAGCCAGTACTTCTCTTGAGGGCCTGTGCAGTTTTGTATACTGCACTGCAAAACTTGAATAGAAAAGGTTCTGAAAAGTCGGATCCTTTGAAAGCAAGGAAAACACCAAAGAAATGAAAATAGCAGACTCGGTTTAACTGCGGCTGTTCATGACCAGTCTTGAAATGTGCAACTCCGGCCATGCCCCTAGTAGCGGTTACTGCATTATTAAAATGGGTCGAAATGAAATAAGTGTTTCCAAAGGACCAGAACTTATACAATCTACACTATAACTGAATACCTAGGCACGATTAAGGGCCGTCACACGGTGCCTAACACCAGTTTCAGTTAAGTTTCAATAAAATGTACAAATCCAGCCATGCCCCTAGCAACAGCTGGGCTACTTTATTTTCAGAATGACTCGAAATGACATCATTGATTCGAAAGGACTAGAAATTATATAATCTGCACTATGATGGAGTACGTGCTGACTTAACGGCCGCCGCACAACACCTCCAGCATCCTGTGAAGTTAAATAAGATTTGAAATGTTAGAATTTTCGGAAGCAAGAAATGGTCCGAAAGAATGAAAAAAAGCAGACTCTGTTTATTGAGTCTGCACTTGAAAAGAGGACTGAAGTAAACAAAGACTTCTGATGTTATGTCTTTCACGTATTCATTGCTTCTAAAGGGTCCATATTTTCGATTTCATCATCATGATAAGGCATACATGACAGAAATGCTTTTGATGTTCATTCGGTGAAGTAAAATTAGTTCCCACACTGAAAAAAATCTAATTGCTGATATTTTACTGCTAGTTTTAGACTCTGAAATGCAGTATATGTGGTAGGAAAAAATCCGGGACACTGTAGGAAAAAATCCTGGACACTACAGCCGTTGTAGGAAAAAATCATTGACATTTGCAGTAATTTTTGTCCTTGGTTTGCCGAGGCTATTTCACAAAAAAAATATGACAAACGACTAAATACGTCTATAAAATGATCCAGCAAACAGCCTGGTTGCGAAAGATCCCAAGAAAGTATTGAAAATAAGTTTGTTTACTTACCTTATTGCTCCGTTACGCTTATGAGACATAAATTGTCAGAAAAAATCGTTGACGATTGTCAGAAAAAATCACCGCCTACCGGGACTAAGCAACCATCCAGTGTTATTGAATTTATTAAAACTCGGGGCGGGGGGGTGGGGGGGGGGGAACCGATAAGATGCGAGGCATAGGCTCTCATCTTATTTTTTTCCTCAGCTCGTTTAACTCGTTTAATAACTTCAATAATACATGAGAACTCATGTAAGATCCTCTATTTATATAGCTCACACAATCGGAATAATCTTGTGTTCCATCCCATATTTCATAATTCTTACAGTGTGTTGCTACAGCACTCCATGATTTTCCCCCTAGTTTCTCAAGGAAGATAGCTTTTGCAAAATAGATAAATAAATAAAAAATAAATAGATAAAACTCGTGCCGTCAACTCTCGATATCTCAAAGTCGAAGTTCATTCCAAACTACTGACATCTCAAAGTAAATTTTCTGGTCCCAGAAAATTTACTTTGACATATCGGTGGTTTGAAATAAAAGTTGAAGTGTAAATAAGGTAGAAAATGTGTCATAACTATATGCTTTGATGTAAGGGGGTATTTTGAGATATCAATGTTCGAGATATCGAGAGCTGCCTTTAAAACATTTTCTCAGGCGGAGTCTGCGCTTAAAGGAAATAATGTTCTTCTCTCTAGAGAGGGCAAATTCTTTTCTGTAAGGGTAGTCCCGAAGAAAAGGGTGGTAAATTTTTTCTGTATCAGGATAATCTGTCTTGGAAGTTCATACATACAACTTGGTGAAAGACTACACCTCCATGCTTTTTCTGCCATTTATTCGAAGGGAAACAATTTTTGTGACTTCCGATTGTCTTCCTTGGGCAACGGGACCTTCCAGAGAGGTGACAGGAACCCCGGGTCGTATTCATAAAACGACTTAAGTCGTTGCTATGCTGTTGCTAAGGCTAAATATCTATAAAGGAGATTCCCTACAACTATGAAATTTGCTCTGGAGGAACAGTCTTAAGGAGATTCCCTACAACTATGAAATTTGCTCTGGAGGAACAGTCTTACAAAGACTGTTCCTCCAGACCAAATGTCATAGTTGTAGGGAATCTCCTTTATAGATATTTAGCCTTAGCAACAGCATAGCAACGACTTAAGTGGCTTTATGAATATGGCCCACGGTAGCTCAGGAGGATAAGCGCTGGTCTACTGATCTAGCGGTCCCGGGTTCGAGTCCTGCTGTAGGCGGCAATATGTTCAATCGTAAACGGGGTTCCATTGCACACAGCTTTTCATTATCACCCACCTATCGCCCTGATATGACTGAAATACTGTTAAAAAGGTCGTAAAATCGCGTCATCCATCCATCCATCCATCGAATAATGATATCTCAAAGTAACTTTTATATTAAAGACTATAGTTTGGACACATTTCCTATTTTAATTCACATTTCAACTCCTGTTATATCAAACTACTGACATCTCAAAGTAAATTTTCTGGGAGTTTAGAATGAACTTAGACTTTGAGATATCGAGAGTTGACTGTAATTTGCTCTTACAGACACAGCAAATGTAGCATATAACATGCTAAATATTTATTAATTTAATTTTATTACAGAATTTTTCTATGGTTTATACAAATGCCCAGTTTCTTATTTCATCTAGAGATATCACTACAGGCTTCTGTCGTCGTAAATGAGCGTGATTGACAACCTCCTTGGTTTCATTATGAAAATGGCGTTGAAAAACGGTTTTAGCCTATTTGGTCCCACAATGAACTATTCTCGATATCGTTAAATAGAATAGTAAAAAATATATAGCGTACAAAAAAGGATCCCTTAGGAGAGATTTGTATGTCCGTGCTACGTTTTGCCAGCTACGGCATAATGCATGAGTATCTTGTCAAGAAAGAAGAAAGTTCAATTTCTGTTTATTAAGATATATATGTGACAGTGTCGGACATTTTGAGCCTTATGGAGCGAAAATCGAATTTTTTTAACAATTTCATATTTATTCATATGCGTAGGAAGGTTTGAAATATTGGGGGGGGGGGGGATACTATATGGGACATTTTTTGAGAAGAAGAAAGTGGAAAATTGTTCAAATATTAGGGGGGGGGGCAAAACAGGCTTCGCCCCCCCCCCCCCCCCCCAATTATTGGGGGCCTGCCCCCCCCCCTCTTCCTACGCCACTGTTATTAGTGCTTCCAGAAAAGATTTCGAGAAGCATAAAGCAATATCGCTAAGGTTTTATTTCCCGTTCGGCAAAATCAAACGAAATTCACACCAACCCGAGTTTTTGTTTTCGTTTCACTGATTGGATACGATTTACGCTACTAGCTGGATAAACTTTATAACTCTGGTTCGTGACATCGCTTTTCAAAGATCTATAGATAAAGAAAACTATTGACGCCGATAGAAATGTTGAATCACTCTTTTCAAGTGACGCTTTGAAATTTATTAATCAGTGCTCCGAAATCCAAATAACTTTCTGTAGGCCTACAAATTATGACGTCACTTTCATTTCACGTTTCGTCTCGTGACGTCAATGTTGCACCTCCAAAAGGCTCAACATGTCAGGCACTGTCAAACATACGTTTGGACGCTTAGGATAGCAATGGAGTTCTTTAGTTTGCCTAAAACTGTACTATCGGGAGATCTGTCAAACCATAGCCAGCTGAATGGCAGAGCAGAGCAGATTCTGATCAGGCTGCCACTTCTGAAGCAGTCTTCTCTGAGTATACATTGTTTGCTCAGCCTCCTTTGTTCCGAATATTAAGCAGCCTATATGGGGTGAAGTACAGTCACCTCTCGATATCTCAAAGTCAGAGTTCATCCCAAACAACTGATATATCAATGTAAATTTTCTGGTCCCAGGATATCAGTAGTTTGAAATAATCGGATTTGAAATGTCAATGAAAATAGGAAATATTTCCACCAAACCATATTCTTTAGTATAAGAGGGTACTTTGAGATATCAGTGTTCGAGAAGTCGCGAGTTAACTGTATTCCACTTGGCTGGGTACATACAAAGTCCGTCATTTTCTAAAAATCCAGTTTATTAGGCTTTCTAACAATACAGTGCTCAAGTTTTGTTGTTCTGCTTGCAATCCAGCCGGCCAGGGTTCATTTTGTATTTTTACTACTTTATTCGTTTTAATACTGCGTCCCACCCATATTCAATCTCTTCTGTGATATTTTATTCCAGTTTGCAGGCTCGTTATCAGCACTCAGATTATACCAGGACGGCGAACAGTCTGAGCCTAAATAGGCTCATCTTCGCAAGCCAATGGTACAAAGTCAGCTTTGTTACGTAAGGAACAAAGTGGACTTAGCACCTTGGCTTGCGAAGATGAAATAAGCTACGTTTGGGTTGAATTCGATTCCAACAAATATGGCTAACAATATTCCAAACAGTTTTAAATCAAAATGAAAACTTTTTTTGTCATTTTGGAAGTAAAGGTTTTTCTGTAATTTCATTTTCCCCCAAAATTTACCTTAGGCTAATAACGTCTAAATTTGTGCCAAAAATTAATGTCTTGATTTTTGCCGCCTTAAAATATATAGTTAAAGCGTGTTAATCCGTTTCTTTTTATCTAATTATAATTGCCTTCGTAATTATCATTATTTTCATTAATATCATTTTTTTCTTTTTATATTATGTTATACTGTATTATTATATCCGAAATTTACTACATATATAATGACTCCAAATTCTTGAGAAACCAGTTTAAACTCGCCATCCGTCATAAAAAGAAAACAATCCAGGCTTCTCAAAAAGAATAGTCACATGAGCCGCGACACGACAAAACCAACAATGTGGTAGTGCGCTCCAGCGCAGACTCAGATCAGCCTGGGCATCCGTGCAGTTTGACCAGACTCTTCGTGAAGTGCTCAACGGGTAGCTTAGGGTATAATCTACCTCCATGCGGACAGTGAAGACTCTGATCAGACTGGGCGGATGCCCAGGCTGATCTGAGTCTGCGCTGGGCGGACAACCACATTGTTGATTTTGTCGTGTCGTGGCTCACATTATTATAGTGCTATTTGGATCGGATCTATTTAAAGCATAACAGCAAAATATTCAGCTTTTTTAAAGATCAGCTGATGGAGTTTTCACAAAACTTCCGAAATTGCCCAAACCGAAATTTCGGTTTGGGCAATTTTCAGGAGTTTTGTGAAAACTCCACCAGTTCTTTATTCCAAAGAGAAAAATGCACAAGTCTCCACTGTATACCTTTCTGTCACCAGTTTTTTACATATTGTAAGATAGTACAATCAGCTACCGCAATAATCCTATAAAACGCCCCGGGGGCGCTGCATTCTATGAAACGGGGTTGGGATACTTTATTTAGTGCCCAAAGAGTAGTGAATCAGCGACAGCCAACATATTTCTAATAAACACTGTTTAGATGAATGGATACACTTTCAGATGAAGCAATTCTACTATTTTCCCTTTCTTTTCCTCCCTTCTCGAAAGGTTTACCTCTTCCAGGAAGGAATTTGCTCCTCTAGGAGCAAATTCTTTCATTGAAGAGTGGACACCATTCAAAGAGCTGAGTCTTCCAGAGAAAGAAACATGGATTCATGTTGTTCCCCTTTGTAAAGCTGATGAAAAAAACACGGAGGTTAGCGATTCAATATAAAAGTATTTCTGGAAAAAAGACAGGGGCATTTATTAGAGCAGAGGCGTTTATTAGGATTATTTCGGAATTTAAACATATAATAGATATTAAAGTAAATGGTCAAGGGGTCATGATACTTTTGGTAAATTACGGTATTGTAATGCACTGGCTTATGTAACGCCACGTTTGATTGGATAACGTCAAAAATATCCTGTGAAATACTGTCGGAAACCCGACGCCATTAAGTAACGTCGCTTCTCATTGGCTGACGTCTGGTTTTACGTATGTGAAAGCGCTTGCTTTGGATGTAAATTAGTACAATTTGAATGGCGGAAATGTGAAAAGTGCATTAGAATGATGGGGATAACTGTATTGAAAACTGTCATTTGGGGAGGAAAATCGTCGGTTTTATGGTCGCAAATTGCGTTTTACGGCGCCGCTGCTGACGCGTCGTCGTAAAACGAAATTTGCGCCCATAAAACCGACGATTTACCTCTCCAAATGACAATTTTAAGTAGGTTATCCCCTTATTGTTACTATGATCAGTATTGTTCTTGTTGTAAATTCAAATACCTTTAACAGTTGTTGTATGTAGTGGGTATGTCAGCTGCAACAAGCCGATGATGTGGACCACGAAGATACCATTCCCACGAAATATCATTCCCACGAAATATTTGTGGACACAGTTGATACTTTAGACCATCGTGGAGAAAAAAATCCAAGTTTGTTGTAAAACCAAAATCTGTCGTAAGGAGCGATATATTGCTATATTTATACCAGACCTCAAACGTTTTATTCACAACATACACAACATAGAGAAATCCAAGTTTCATGTAAAACTTGAACCCTGCCGTATTTAGTTCAATTTGTTGTTATACTTTGGACCAGATTTCAAAAGTCTTATTTACAGCTTCTGTCACAAAAATGTCAACCACACGAAACAATGAGTTAAATAATATTTTCTTTTTATTAATAATAAATTTCACTTTGAAAGTAGTTTAGAATCCAACAAAAAGAAACGAAAAGTGTCAGTATATTGGTATTTCAAAAAGTGTGTATCATTATAAACTTAACAGACAATTGAAAATTTCAAGAACAAATATAAATCAATTTAATTCTTGTTTGAAATAGAATGAACCGAATCTCTAAAACTAACTCTCAAGACCACTTTGAGAACAAAACACCAAAATTTTTGAGTACCACTCCAAACTTGAAAAAATTGCATATCAATGAAATAACATTTTTCTATCGTTTCGGAAAAATATTCATGAATAAAAAGCGATCAGTATAAGTAGTTGATAGTTCCGCCTAATTGTATTTACACTAGATTCAACTACAGAGATTCTTAATTCTCATATTTACAGTTTTTGACGTCCACTTCGCATGAGAATTTTTTGTATCCCTACTTTTTCATTTCATCGAAGTCTAACAAAAAATATGTCGGCGGCTATGTCCAGGGATCAAAATGGTAAAAAGTTACGGAATGAGTTAAAAAATGCATATAAAGTAAGGTAAATGGAGACAATTTCAGGGGAAGCAACTCTTTCGAAATTTTCTTTATGTCTCCATCTAAACGGGTCAATTCTTAAAAGAAAGAATTTGCTCCATAGGAGCAAATTCTTTCCTATAAGAATAGACCCCATTTTGGAAGGGCTTCGACGTCCAGGGAAGGAAACAGGACGTTACAAAAGTTGTTTCCCTTTGTAAAAATGGGGAAATGCATGAAGGTATATCCAGTCACCATAATAAACAGGCAAATATAGTAATTCTGACGTTTGTAAATTGCCACAATTTCACTCAATATTGAGGAATCGTAGCCCACCACTAAAATTATTTAAAAATTGAAGTATGTTGATTTACCAGCATTGAGTTAAAACGGTGCCGCTGAGTATGGCAACTAGTGCAGATCTTGCTCAGACTATTCCTTCCGAGCAGGGTATATACTGTTAACACAGGTACTTATGTTCCTATATTTAGGATCAGCACATAAAAATGATCAATTTGCAGTCACACTGAAACATTTAAAACACTCGAAAATTTTAATTCAAATATTGATGGGACAAACACGTTAATCAATAAAAATCGTACAAAAATAACTTCAGTCGGACAACGCTAGTAATAACTAGGCCTAAACTTTTTTTACAATGCTTGTTATCTAGAATATAAACATTTATTATATTTCATTTCCGTTTTTCAAAGCTTCAGCAAAACGCATTGTCAATGCACTGTAAAAAATTCCTGTAGATTTTACGGTAAAAGACCAGGGGCCGTATTTATAAAACGACTTAAGTGGTTGCTATGCTGTTGCTAGGGCTGAATTTCTATGAAGGAGATTCCCCACAACTATAAAATTTGCTCTGGAGGAACAGTCTGAAAAGACTGTTTCTCCGGAGCAAATTTCATAGTTGTAGGGAATCTCCTTCATAGAAATGTAGCCTTAGCAACAGCACAGCAACGACTTAAGTCGTTTTATAAATACGGCCCCTGGTAACTGGCTGCACTGCCAAAGTACGGGATAGTACCGTAACTTCTGAATATGGAAAATGACTGCATTGTGCCAACTTGTTCTTTAATTCAGCATTTAATCTCGTAATATTCAGCCAGTTGCGAGGTATTATACCGTAAAACACATTTATCATATGACGCCGCTGTTATATTCATTGGATAACGTCGTGTCATAAAAATCGAATGACCACACGTGTAATAACACTTTGGAGCGTACACGTAACCTCATTGACCAACGTCCATGTCAGCAATGCGTTTCCTTATTGAAATCATGCTCAGTTTGAGGGCGTTAAAATCTCATTTTAAAGGGTCATATGATAAACAGAATCTTACACTCGTGGTCATTTCATATGGAATTGATGAAACTCGCCGAAGCTCGTTTCATAAATTTCATATGAAATGACCACTCGTGTAAGATCCTCTATATATCTCGAGTTTTACGAGGCCGAATTTAATGCCGTAAAATACAAATATCGGAGCATTTTCAGTATATGCGTGGCATATAGGCCGTCGTTGAAACAAATTTTGTAAAAACGCCGGAGATTTTGTATTTTCCTTTTATAGGTATAATAGTCTTAAGACCGAAACTCGATTTTCATATTTACTTTTCAATCCACGATACAGTTTGTGGTAGGCTAACAGTCCATTTGAGCCGCGACACGAGAAAACCAACAATGTGTTTGTGCGCCCAGCACAGACTCAAATCAGCCTGGGCATCCGCCCAGTCTAATCAGAGTCCTCGCTGTGGGCTTAAATGGTAGCTAAGGGTCTTAGCTAGCTCCATGCGGACAGCGATGACTCTGATCAGACTGGGCGGATGCCCAGGCTGATCTGAGTCTGCGCTGGGCGCACAACCACTTTTTTGGTTTTTTCGTGTCGCGGTTCATTTAATTGATGCCAGTCTGACAGGCTACTGGTTTCAGGGAAACACCCATGTCTAATCAATCCATAGAGTAATACTTTTATCTTATAAAGAGTATTTAACTGCAAATAATCATGATTTAACACAAATACTTGAATGTGATAAAAATTGATGTGTTGGGATTTCTTGTATTTTAATAATGCCCCAGAGAAAGAGGACCATTAGACACTGAATCTTTCATTTGGCTTGATTCAGCAGAAGGCAGTCATGTTGGATCAAATGTCAGTGTTGGTGACCATTGAATTCACTTCTCGCCAAAAGTTTAGCATAATTAATATTGAACTAAGCGGCAGCTGATAAAACTGATCCAGTGGACCTCTCATATGTCAAAAAGTTTGTCATCATCGGTCTTATCCGTTGTCATAACCATAGAAGATGCTGAGGCACTCAGGAGTTCTTTGGAGACAAAGTGCCAAAAGTTAAGACCACTGTACATGTATTTCAGTGACAAATTTTGACCCTTTTTAAAACTGTGTCCAAAACATCACCAAATTTAGCTTCATCTTCACCAAACTAGCATAGTCTATACACGAAATTAATTTTTAATTGTAATGTTCTACAGTGATTGTGGTCATTTCGTTACAAAGGACAAGGTGCGCTTAGGGCGGTTTTCGGCCTATCCTTAGCGCACCTCGTCCTTTGGACATTAGGTGAAAAAAAATCCAAAACGACCGATACTGCAATTTTCCTGTACGTCCCTATCATTTTTTGTCTTATGGAAAATTGGTCAGTCTTTGATACTGGAACTTCAAACTTTTTATAAAACACGTCAGTTATATAGCCTCTTATCTGACGCATCATGAATTTTTACATGCGCTGTGTTTCCGTATGCAGAAAATTAAAATTTAAAAATAATTTTTAACTAGAAAAATACAAATTTAAAAATAGTTTTAACCTTTCTAGTTAAAAAAATACAAATGTATTTTCAAGTTAAAAACTATTTTTAAATTTTAATTGTAATACAATTACACACGCCAAAGTTCTTTTAAAAACTGATATGTTTGGACCAAAATGTCTTACAAAATCAGTAAATAATATCGTTGTTACATATTTTGCAGTTCTTCTGCAGAATGTGTAGCAGAACTAAAGTGAAACTAAACTATGCTAAAACTTTGTCGAGGTGTATATAACAAACCAAACATGGTGTTTCAGTCATAAATGCTCGCCAGGTCCCGAGGGAGATGCTTCGTCCTCGGTTTTCAACATTTCCCGAGGGATTCAGCGAATGTTAATGCAATTGATAAAAAATGTTTGACCGCTATTTTTGCATAAATTTAACGAAATATTCGTTAAAATTTGCGAAAAATATGACACTACATGTTGTCACTGATAGTCAACATGTGCACGCATTTTTTTTTCATCATCTGCCTTCCGGGGCCGAGCGATAACGGATCATCTGTGCGTGACAGAATAACTCGGAACGTGCATATTGAAAGTTGCGAAGCAGCTTTTGCTTTTCCTGCGGCGGCGTCGGCGGCGGCAGAGGCGTTGGCAAAGTAAACTTTTGTCAAGTTTTCTGGTTAAGCTCGATTTCTCAGGAACTATAAGGGCTGGATTCATGAAACTTGGTACATGTTTACATCTAGAGGAGGAAAACTGAATGCAGCCATTATTATTAAGTCAGAACCTATATTTTACGCTTCAACGACTTCACAAATGTGCGCCATTTTCTGGTTAAGCTCCATTCCTCAGGAACTATATGGGTTAGATTCATGAATCTAACCCATATAGTTCCTGAGGAATGGAGCTTAACCAGAAAATGCGTGCGTTTCTACATCTAGAAGAGGTAGCTGAACGCAATAATCATTACTAGGTCATGACCTATATTTTACATGTCAGTGACTTTACAAATTTGCGTCAAGTTTCCGGCATCATGGAACTTGGTTGATGTTTATATCTGGAAGAGGGAAGCTGAACCATTCAATCATTATTAGGTCATGACCTGTATAGTACGACTTTACATTTTTTTGAGTCAAGTTTTCTGGTTAAGCTCCATTTCTCAGGAACTACAGGGGCTAGATTCATGGAACTTGGTTCATATTTGCATCTAGAAAAGGGAATCTCAAAGCTGCCATCACCATTAGGTCATTACCTATATTGTACGCTTCACTGACATCACAAATTTGCATCTCTGATTTAGCTCTGTTTTGTGACAATGCGCTATCAGGAGCGACACCACATTCCGTGGAATTTTTAGTCTTACACGTGACCGTTTGCACATGACTGGTAATAGCTTCTGACACCAATTTTTATGCAATAATTATAATTAATTCCTAGGTCTGTTTCTCATTGATGAAAATATTGTGGGCTGTGAGTGTGGCGGGCTGTGACGGTTAAATAATATATGAATTTAGTTCGATTCTAACTGATATCACACGATACGATCTAGAATGCTAATTAGGTATAATTTATCATCTGATACTGGATTTAAATCGTGCATTTTTTCTATGATACCATATGCTAGCTTTGTTGTACCGAATAGGGCCGAATAGGGTTATGTACCTTCGAATACAGCTACTACATTAGCTCTATTCGGAAGAAGCCTACGAACAGAGCTACATAATAGCGCTATTCGTTGTGCTGAAGAATTGCTGTATTTTCGGAGCATGGTATGTTTTCCTCGGAATAGATTTGCCCTGGGCTTGGTGATCCTAGATTATATTTAGACAGCAATGATTCAGTGCTAAATGTATTGTCGAGTTGTTTATCTTCTGCTGTTTCTTTCATCCGCTTCTGAGACTAGAATCTTATCCATTTGAGTAGTACCGGGTACCATGAGCGGCAATCATGTGTAGATTACTTAATCGAAATTGTTTAATTAACTCTTGGAGTTATGAGCCTTGAATAATAACATGTTAGTTGCGGGTATTATGTTTTCACATTGGTCGTCCGTTTGTCTGTCTGTGCAAACGAAGGTGCATTTATACTGGGCAGACACTTGATGCGTATTTGCCATTTATTCTGTTTATGTAAAAAAAAATAACAAACTTAGAAAGCACTTGTTGGTTATTTTTGCTGTTTTTAGGCAGTAGTTGGGTATTTTGAGTCGAAAATATAAGCCCTACTGTGAAAAAAACAAAACAAAAAAGGTTCATTCGTAGATTCCGTCTGTCCGTCCGTCTGGACTTCGTTTCTTTTCGTTAACTTAAGTATTTATCTACTGATTTCATTCTTATGTTGTACCAAGAATGTCTCGCTTAGAATTGTTAATCGGCAAATTTCGATAACTTTTGACAGAGTTAAGGCACTTCAGTTTAGATGTAGAACAACAGGGGCAGTTGCTATGCTGTTGCTAAGGCTAAATTTCTTTGAAGGAGATTCAATAACTCTATGAAATTTGCTCTGGAGGATGAGTCTGAAAAAGACTGTTCCTCCAAAGCAAATTTCATAATTGTAGGAAATCTCCTTTATAGAAATTCAGCCTTAGCAACAGCCTAGCAACCACTTGTCATTTTATAAATACAGCCCTAGATTTTTTGGCCTCTAGTTTCCATATTGTCGATAAAGAGTTGCATTCTAGTAGGGTAACAAGGACTTGCATTTACTCCTGATTGCCTTTTATCAACGAATCTTTTCATAAGCCTACCTTTAAGAATTATCTTATCGTTCGAATAAATTTTCTCTTTAGTTGCTACAGCAACTAGAATTTCTGGCTGGCTGAAAAGAAAATATGAGCCGCGACACATGAAAACCAACAATGTGGTTGTGCGCCCAGCGCAGACTCAGATCAGCCTGGGCATCCGCCCAGTCTGATCAGAGTCTTCGCTGTCCGCATGGAGGTAGCTTAGACCCTTAGCTACCCTTTGAGTACCTAACAAAGAGTCTGATCAAACTTGGCGGATGCCCAGACTGATCGGAGTCTGCGCTGGGCGCACAACCACATTGTTGGTTTTGTCGTGTCGCGGCTCATATGTTAATTAACTTTCTTCTTTGTGCCCTGTTTTAAAATTTCAAGATCGCAGGATCCAGTGTTTCTTGGTAGACGGACGGCTGACCTTTTGTCCCCTCCGGCACTAAAATTCGTGCGAATAGAACTAAAGGAGCGGCTGCATTCGAAAGATGCCCTATTCGGTACAACATAGCTTCAATGTTGGTATTCACGCAACAACCAAGTCGGATTCAGCAAATTCTTTTATCAAACGACTGGTGAACTGTTAGCTCAGACCTAGCTGTCCTAATATTTAAAATTTTTACGATATTCAAACTTTTTATGCTTGAATCTGTTACTACACTGGCTATTGGTATATTGAGCCGCGACACGGCAAAACAACAAAGTGGCATCAGCCCAGTCTGATCAGGGTCTTTGCTGTGCGCTAAAAGGGTAGCCAAAGGTCTAAGCTACCTCCATGCCGACAGCGAAGACTCTGACAAGACTGGGCGGATGCCCAGGCTGATCTCAGTCCTCGCTGAGAGCACATGCCACTTTGTTTTCTCATGTCGCGGCTCAAAAATTCGGTTCCGAACAAAACTTCAGTGGGTAAAAAGTAACCCTCTTCCAGCGGCACATCCCTGTAATGCGTCATATAGGGAGAGATCCCCACGACACCTCATCCCAACCGCACAGACACACATTACTAACACACATTCCGAGGAATTTGATGAAATATATGGGTTTTTTTGTGTATTGATACCATGCATCTGCACGCCTACCAATCGCTCTCATGCGAAACCACGGTTCAGAACGCCAATCCATGAGAGGAGTTTCCGGTTTTGCAGGAGGGGAGCCGAAATCGTAAACAAATTTGACATCGGCACAAGGTTTGAGGTGTTTATTTTCTCTGAAAACTATTTATGCAAAATATAAGAATGCTATTTTGTCACATATACATTGTTTCTTCGGCACATGAAAGGATTAGGCACATGGTCTTGAATTTTTGCAGATATGCATTTAGTACGGCGGAGCATGTGTTCAAGGCCAATCTCGGCGATATGTACATGTAGGGAAAAGCCGCATTCTCTTGCTTGATTTTGAGTCTCTGACCTTGTCAGTCGCAAAGAAGTGAACAGAACTACTGTATGCGTGAATCCAAACGTTGGAAGTAAGCTTACCGTGATGGACAGTTTAGAATTTAGAAAATATACGCAAAAACTTAGCATCGTCAGCAAGGGCGTAGCTGCCTATACGCAAATACGCAGGTGCTTATTGAAATTTTGTCAACTTGACAAAATTTCAACACACACCTGCGTATTTTAATACTGATATGTTGTTAATTGGGCATAATTTTAATACTAACTGCCAACAGACACTAAAATTTGAAATATCTTAGCGGCTAAACCCCCTATTATTTCCCTCAATGAGTATAAAACGTGATTGTGCGTACTGTGTAATTGCCCCTGGCTACGCCCCTGGTCAGCCCGGTTCCGCATGAGATAATAGAAAATAGAAGGAATTTTTATCAAACAAAAAATGGCTTCTGAACAACAATAATTGGATCAAAACTAACATGAACTCTGTGATATATCATTATTTCATACATTGCACATGACTTTCTGGCTGTTTTAATCCCCGTTTGTCTGTTCTTGAGGCGTGCAAGAGGGTTTGAAAGAGGGTATGCAAAACGCCTTAAAAGACAAACGGGGAATAAAAACAGATTGAAAGTCATCTGCAATGTATAAAATAATGATTTATCACAGAGTTCATGTTAGTTTTGATCCAGTTATTGTTCAGAAGCTGTTTTTGTGTTTGATAAAAATTCCTTCTATTTTCTATATCTCATGCGGAACCGGGCTGACGATGCCAAGTTTTTGCGTATATTTTCTAAATTCTAAACTGTCCATCACGGACAGCTTTCTTCCAACGTTTGTATTCACTCATAGAGTAGTTCTGATCACTTCTTGGCGACTGACAAGGTCAGAGACTCAAAATGAAGCAAGAGAATGCGACTTTTCCCTACATGTATATATCGCCGAGATTGTCCTTGAACACATGCTCCGCCGTACTAAATGCATATCTGCAAAAATGCAAGACCATGTGCCTAATCCTTTCATGTGCCGAAGAAACAATCTATACGTGACAAAATAGCATTCTTATATTTTGCATAAATAGTTTTCAGAGAAAATAAACACCTCAAACCTTGTGCCGATGTCAAATTTGTTTACGATTTCGGCTCCCCTCCTGCAAAACCGGAAACTCCTCTCATGGATTGGCGTTCTGAATCGTGGTTTCGCATGAGAGCGATTGGTAGGCGTGACCTGGATGTTTACTATACGCACACGACTTATAATCCGTTTCACGGGCGCCTATATTTCACATTCGTTCATCGCTCGTTTATTCATTATCATTATTATTTTTTTATTGGTTATTTTCAAAGTTACAATACTTCGACCTCTGATAAACAGGCCTGGCAATGCATGGCGATTTCTCAACCCCAAAAAACGTAAAAGCTACTTTTTGGCATCGCATGTTGTGATATAAAATCCAATAGCCGCCGATGCCCGTTGAGAAAGATTTCTTTCTATTAGTGATACAGGGATCCTTACAAGCTCTCAAGAAGCCTGGGCAGCCACAGTTGCTTGCACTTTCATTGTAGCCGATTATAAATTACAATATTGTCTTTTTAGTTGTTTTGTATTTCGCTTCCTTTCATTTTCGCCTGCTTTTTTCTTCTTTGTTTTTCATAGTTACTGTTTTTGGTTCGTTTTTTTTGTAGTTTTCACCTTTGTTGTTTGAACATATATATAATATTATCAATTAATAAAATCGGAATTAATTTGTTTTATTGATTGCATTGAAGTGCATAAAATTCTTGCTACATTTGAAGGTCTCTGGAATTAATAGATCATAAGTGCTTGATAAACTTTTCATTATCAAAGTCCAAAGAAAGATAAACATTTCTGAACTATACCTGATTTCCATACATACTACCGTTATCAGTCAATTCATTGGGATATGGATGGATGGATGACTTGTGATATTGCGTCCTTTTCAAGAGTATTTTTTATATCAGGAGGATGGGAAGGTGATAATGCAAGGTTGCGAGCAATGGAACCCCATTTACGATTGAAAAGATTTCCGGCTCTGGGACCGCAAGATCAGCAGGCCAGCGCTTAACCCTCTAAATTAACGGGAATCCTTAATTGGGATATCTGAACCTTCTGTCCTAAAATTTGAACATGATGATGTTACTATCTTGGAATGTATTGAGATAAATGCCACAACTCCATGTATTCCGCCACTTTTTCAAAGGGGAACAAATTTGTGAACTCCTGTTTCTGTTTGCTTCCCTGGACGATGAAGCCGTTTCAAAACGGGGTCTACTCCTAAAGGGAAGAATTTGCTCCCAGGGAAGCAAATTATTTTCTTTTAGAGTTGACCCTATTGAAAAGGGATGCAAAAATGAAAATGGTCAAGTTTCTTCCCCTAAAAGTGTACCCATTCACCCTAATAATAGTTGGCGGCATGGCGTACAGTGGAGACTCTGACCACACTGCTTAAAAGAGCAAACTGATTTGATCACACTGCTGCACAGAGCAAACTGATTTGATTACACTGCTAAACAGAGCAAACTGTGATTTGATCACACTGCTGAACAGAGCAAACTGATTTAATTACACTGCTTAACAGAGCAAACTGATTTGATCACACTGCTGAACAGAGTAAACTGATTCGGTCACACTAGTAAACAGAGTAAACTGATTTGATCACACTGCTGAACAGAGCAAACTGATTTGATCACACTGCTGAACAGAGTAAACTGATTCGGCCACACTTGTAAACAGAGCGAACTGATTTGTTCACACTGCTGAACAGAGCAAACTGATTTGTTCACACTGCTGAACAGAGCAAACTGATTTGATCATACTGCTGAACAGAGCAAACTGTGATTTGATCACACTGCTGAACAGAGCAAACTGATTTAATTACACTGCTTAACAGAGCAAACTGATTTGATCACACTGGTAAACAGAGTAAACTGATTCTGTCTCACTTGTATACATCTAGTGAACTGATTTGATCACACTGCTGAACAGAGCAAACTGATTTGATCACACTGCTGAACAGAGTAAACTGATTCGGTAACTCTTGTAAACCGAGCGAACTGATTTGTTCACACTGCTGAACAGAGCAAATTGATTTGTTCACACTGCTGAACAGAGCAAACAGATTTGATCACATTGCTTAACAGAGCAAATGATTTGATCACACTGCTGAACAGAGTAAACTGATTCGATTACACTGCTGAACAGAGCAACCTGATTTGATCACACTGTTGAACAGAGCAAACTGATTTGCAAACTTAAAGTTAGCTCTAAGCTATTTTGCAGAACATTTCTGTCGCAATAAATGGGTTCATTGCGCCATGTACGTGAAACGGGGCCGATAAACTACAACTTATTGAATCAAATTGAAAGGTCACATGACGTTGCCTTTTAGGAAGAATGGGGACACCACTTTCAGGAGAAGCAACTCTGTTATTTTCATTTTTGCCCCCCCCCCCCCCCGCACCCCCTTACAATGGATAAGCAACGTTACCCTAAATAACCATAATTTTCATATTTTTATCATTATCAGTTTGTTTTCTATTTTCTGGGTAACTTTTCCGCACTGCTCTTTTTAGTATGTGGGGTTGGATAAAAGACAACTTAACAAACAAAATACTTTATTAAAATTTGCAAGGCAAGAATATTGGAGAAAAGGAAAATGCTGAATGTTTCATTATTTCAACTGCCTCTGGGTATTATTTTCGACAGTTCAGCGTGGACACCTGAGAAAACTATAATGAACGAGCACCTCAGGATCTGCGCACTTACTCATTCTGCTAAAAAAAATATTGATCGAACATGTAGTTTTCAAGACTAAAAACGATGGACGAATATTTCACTGCCCATGCGACGTCGTGACACATGGAACTTGATACGACATCATTTTCATGCTGTGTGTCCTTTGGGTTTAGGTTGCAAAACTTAGAGAGAACACTTCCACACCACAGCCACTACTACCAACAACAATAAAATGAAAGAAAAAAAAAATAAACAAATAAATAAACATATTAAATGAACAAATAAATTACTATAAATACTTCCTTCATGGTTTATAAAATCGTGTTTCTGTCTTAAGAGAGAGGGGAACTGGGTACATTCTTTCTAAAAAAATTCAATTTTCAGTGAAAAATGAAGAAAAAAATGATGCAAGATTTTGATACATGATTACCAAATGCGTTGCATATTGAAATTTTTATTAACTGTCGAAACGTCAATACGCAACTGGGACTCTACACAAATGATAAAACTTATACATGCAACATGCATGCAGATACACACGAACTGGTGCAAGTATAAGACCAATTCTCATAGCGATGTTCCAAAGGATGCTCAGGGGGGAACGGTTCAATAACTCACATCCGAAGATCAATCGGAACACCGCTCAGCCAATTCCGTGAATCTGATTCACGGAATTGGCCGAGCGCTGTTCCGAATGGTCTGGAGATGAACACGAAACTGATTATTTGAGTAAACTGACAAAATGTCATAATACAAAAATGCGTATATAAATTTGCGTGGATTGCAAGTCCTATCAGTTACACTCCCGTTTTAAACGCACTAGTTCGAAGCATAATTATCATGAACTCATCCAAACTGATGTGCCCATCACCGGAAGTGTCAGCTTCATCCACCATTTCTCGAATCATTCTGTTGGATAGTTTACATTCGACGTCATCAGCTGCCCGGCGAAGGTCAGCAAAGGTCAGATAGCCCTTTCCTTGCGTATCCAACATTCTGAAACACTAAAATCTAAACAGTTTGCATACAATGCTGAAACAATGTAATATTAAGATGATCAATGTTGTTCCAACGGTGTTTGTACGTTGGGCGACATTTTGATTGGATAGCTCGGGTATCTATCTACATATTTTGAAATCGCAGAAGAAAGCTGCTGAATGCATTATGTTTTTTAATTGTATTCGTATGATAGGCAAATGCCTTTGAAAAGAAATATTCTGCGACATTATGCATTATGCATAAAATTTGGTATGCATTATGCTAAGATGTTCATGATAGTAACAATATATTTCTTCATTACGATTTTTATGTAATTATTTTGGCGTAAAGTCCATAAATACTGTTTCCGTCGGATCATGTTTATTTATGTCCGTGAACGTACGTTAATACCTTGCGACAGTTAATCTCAAGGTACCAAAATCTTTGTCATGAAGAACATGTACGAGGGATGATAAAAACATACGTGGACTTTTGCTGTAGAAATTTTATTATTGATAGTAAACTCATTAAATTTGCAGTAAATACAGATTTATCTTTCATTTATCCAGTGATTATTTAATTGACCAGTCTAACTTCGGGAAGTTGTCTACATGGGTCGTCATAGTAACCTTATCACGCAGTACAATCTTTAGGCCCAAAATTTACCGGCGTTGAACATATTAGGCGAACTTCCGGGAAAGTGAGGCTACAAAATTTATGTAAACAAATCGAGGATTGATTTAGCTGTCAGGTAAAACTTATATTTTACACATTATCTAGGAGCACCATTGCATGTCCGTGTGTGCAGTCTAAAGTAAATTGATGTGACTTGTAAATGAAGTCGATGAGAGAGTATAAAACCCCACAGGTTTATTGTGTTAGCTGTCAAAACATTTGAGCCGAAGCCGTGGTTGTAGCCTGTCCTGTCAAGTGACATCAAGATATGACGAATTCCAATTTTCTGTATTCCCTATGTTCTACATTCTTAATCCATTATCAGTTTTGTGCAATAATCAGTAAACAAATATGAAGTGACGTTATAAAATACAGTGCCGTCAATATGTTTTTGGTATAAGCGATTTTATGCGCGGTGATGAATGGTGTACGACGTGGTTCAAGCGGAGGTTGCTTAGAATGTCCCAGATGTCAGCAGACATTCTGGGTCCAGTTGTTCAAAACGTCGTTAGCTAGAGATGCCATTAATGGTCGATACTTTAAGTTATGCAGTGATTATAGGATAAAATACAGTGACTTTTAAATAAAAGAATGAGAGCTATGCTGTCCTTTTGTCATCACAAAGTTCAGTTTTATAACTATTTCAATTAAAAATTTGTTGGCTAACGTCATCCTTTGCTTCATATAGGTTTTAAACAGCGTTTACTGAAACAACAACAGCAAAAAATACTTTATCTCGGTATTGGCCATCATGAGTATTTTTGCTCACCTTCGCCGAGATCCAACGAAAATTATGAAATATGCAAGCTCCGTCGTCATCCGTGAAAATTTTAACGACTGAAACCTCTGAAACAACTAGGAGCCTCGGTAGGTTAAGCGCTGGCCTACTGATCTAGCGGTCCCGGGTTCGAGCCCCGCTATAGGCGGGAATCTTTTCAATCGTAAACGGGGTTCCATTGCACACATCATTCCATTATCACCTATCCATCGTCCTGGTATGACTGAATAACTGTAAAAAAGGACGTAAAATTGCAAGTCATCTGTCCATCTCTATGAAACACTCGGACGATAGTAACCAAAATTTATACGGAGTGTTCATTGGTTGAGTGGAACGAATTATGTAAAAACAATTCTTTTAGCATCATCAATATGGCCACCAGCCCCATACATGGTAAAAACCTATTACATGGTTTTAAACCTTTTCAAGATGCAATAGATTGATGGCCTCGAAACTTCGTTCGTACCGTTGAGTACTCGAGTACTACAAAGCATGTTCAAAAAATGACCTAGGGTCGATCATGACCTTTTCTGTGCAAGGGTAAATAGACCTTTTCACATTGAGGATAGGCGGTGTAACGTCGTTTTCTCGCATCAAAAACTTATGAAATATACTCAGCGTCAATGAAAACGCACCAGTTTAGAACTTATGGCACATTCTGTTTATTTAATATATGGCGTATGCAACAGACAATTCAAAAACACTTTATATTCTGGCATTGAGATAAGATGTATACAAACTAAACTTTTTTCACCAGTAGGCACTATCAAGCGTAACGTCAAAAGTGACGTTCTTGAAAACTGTCGACATCAAACCACACATTTGAAACGTAATAAATCCACATTACGCGATCTATAAAAACTTGATTGCCAGTATATCGTTCTTTGAAAATGTCTGCTGACATACAACCAGTTAAAGGCTATCTAATAATGACATAATTAGGCAATAATGGTGACGTTATATATGTAACGTCATATTCAGGCTGGGTTAATGGTTGATGTTTGTCTCACGAAATGTCTGAAATTCATTTTTTCAACCAATCTCAACATTTTGCTATTGAAAAAGGTAACGTTATCACCTTCAGTTTCTTTCATATGTCCGTTGTTAAATGAACGTGACAATTAAGTGACGTTCGACTCTAATTCAGTTTATTGTTTGCGGCTTTCTGGATTTCTTTTCTATGGCGATTTGTAAGGCTATCAGTTCTCTAGCAAAGTCACCAACAAAGAATTTCTACAATATGAAATTCATACTGGTTTGCTAGGTTTCTTGATTTCAGAGCTTACGTAATGTCACAGGCTCAGAGCGTATGTTTTGGCTAAATTTTATCATTGGCGCAATAACATATCTCAAAATAATAAATATATGATGCAGGTATGGTATTGTTATCAATTTGAAGAATATATATGACATTAATAGATATATTTATTTTTTGTGCAATTCAAATATTTTGTATGTTATTGTTACTGTAATTATTTTTTTTTTCAAGTTTGGTTTGAAATCAAAATGTAAATTGAAAATAAATCTCCTTTTTAATCATTTGATATATATATTGTTTGATTATTATCAAAAAGCCTATTGATACGTGTTGCTATATCAAAGGGTTGCCCCAAGCGTGTGAAGTATCGCAAAATCTCGCAAAATCCCGAGCTAGGGGAGATAACAATGTGAAAAATGTCTATTGGAAAAGGTTACATTTATATGAATTTGTTTGATACTTCGCTTTAGAACAGGCTTCATCAGCAGAATCGATTAAAATTATGTACAGTATAACAATTCTAAAGCTTGATTGTGTACCAGATCACATAGCGTTATGCAAATGACAACTTTCTAAAAATGATGTAATGAAATAAAGGCTAAGAAGACACTAAGAATAACTTATCAATCTTTTCCATCCTTGACCCACTTGCTGAGCGATCTTATAGCCATTCCTTCGCTTGCCCTCAACAAGGTCGCCCATCCTGTTAACTGGTTAAAAAACTAAACCCGGTACTGAACCCGGTTGTAATGTCGAGGCGGTTATCATCGTAAGTATTCCACAGAGCTGGTCTTTATATTATTGATATTTTTAGGCCGATTTTATGACTGATCAGACTGGGCGAATGTCCAGGCTGATCTGAGTCTGTGCTGGGCGCACAACCACTTTGTTGGTTTTTTCGTGTCGTGGCTCATATGTTGTTTTATATGTGTGAACATTACTACAATTTTCTTACATATTAAGAAGTGTAACATGAGAAGCTTTCTGTGGTTAGTTTGCCACTACGTTAAGCTTAAACAGACCTGGTCAAATATAAAACTTTGCTGTATTCTTTGAACTGAGGCAGTATATCCGGTCATGACTTGAACATGTGTTTTGACTTTATTATTTGACCATGGCATAACTTAATTTTCATATTAAAAATGTTATTTTCTTAAGTATTGCATCTATATATGGCGCCGTTTTACTATTTATGAGGAGTTCTCTAGTCACGACTCTTTAACCGGTGACACTAATTTCAACTCCGTAAATTTTGGCCTGGCTATAGCCTCACCGTCCAAGATATGCCCTAGCAGTGTTTGTCTTTTATCCTGTCTGAGGCATTTGACTTTTTGGGAGAAATTTCCACTATACATATCTAGAAAATATCCAAACTAAGCAAAACTTACCTTGCTGTTAGATAACGTCCGGCTTTTCAAACTTTTCACTCGAAAATAACGGTCTAGTGCGGGACGCTCACACGAGACTTGTGACATCTACTAACTTGTGACAGACTCGCCGTTTGCACGAGACACGAGATTACCATAATGATGATTAAATTCTTGTCTATTTTATATTTAGTAAAGACTGCACTTAGTTTAATCTTAAACAATACATGCAAACGTATATTTTTGTGTGGTTTTCTGATGCAAATTGGGAAACTCCGTCGAAAATACGGCCGTGCTTCTACCTCACCTTTACGTTTTGGGATTAAAAATTGAACTGCGTGCTTATGACGGTTCTGAGAAGCACGGTAAAATTTGCCGTTATTATTTCGAATTGTTTTCTTTATCTTTGGCTATATCTAATATTTGCAGAAGAGTAGAATGCTTGACATTTGGTATGCTTTTTTGTTATGGTTTCCGCTATATACTGTATCACTTTTTCGAACCTATTTAATGACAATAATATCTGTAAACTAAGAAAGCTTTGTAAATTTTTGGGTGTAATTATGTCCACATTTAGACAAACTCCTGGCTAGTAAACAGCTTTATACCCAGCGGACGCATAGCATTGAGGCAACGTAGGTTCGCTGTCGTGCAGTCGAACCAACGTTGCTTCGATGTTTTGAGTCTGAAGGGTACTTATATATGAAACTAAAACTGGAGATTATCCGCAGAGATATAAGATATAGATTGTACTTGTACATTCTTTGCTTCTATAAATCTTTTTTTCTTTTCTTCTTCTTCTTCTTCTTCTTCTTCTTCTTCTATACAGCCGAACAGCTATGCATAATTAGCGGAGCTCCAGACGGGAGGGGTTGTTTTATAATTGTGGGGATCTCCAATGATGCATATGCTGTGACTAATCATTGGAGCCGCCTCAGTGAGACGGTTCTAATGAGGGGCCACTGCCCATGTGTTCTTGGGAAGGCGTTTTGTTGTCATTTGGTATTACCTCTTATCTGGAGCTCCGATATTTATGCTTGTATCCCTGTATGATTTATCAAAACATTTTGCTATACAGCACGGTTTCCCAAATATTTGTATTCATGTTTTGTATTTGTACCTCATATTGAATGTATTTACATGTACTGAGAGTATCCAATAAACTTGTAAACTTGCAAACTTGTGAGGAAATTATTGTCGTGAACAATTGTTATACTTGTATAAGCAGCGTAAAATATGGCCTGGGGGTCATACAAGGGTGACAAAATGACGTCAAACATCATTCCGTGTAATCAATGCAAGTTCCTGGTTTTGTATATATAAGGACAGAGTCAAAAGGAATGTTTTAAATGATCAACTTTGATATTATTTGATCCTTGTATGTCAGTTTTGTCTGATGATGGCACTGATTTGAGGGTTGTAGACCTGCATTTAGACATACACCGCAAAATATTGTACGTTGAAACGATACTAAAAGCAAAAAGTTCGGCTTAGAATTATGAATCAATAAATATGAGAAGATTATGCTATAAAAGTCTTCAAAACAGTCATATTGCATGCAGATGTGTCTAAAATTGGTCAAAATCATGAGAAATCTGCAAAGAGGGAGTTAGTTGGTGAAAACAGAGAAACAAAAGTACCTCGACAATGTTAAAACGAGACAAAACGTCAAACGTGATTAATGTGGTGCTCCGCTGTAGCTGTACCTACCTAATATAAAATGAAATAAAATACTTATTTTTCTTTGAAATGTCTTCAAAACTTTACATTACATAGCTAAAAGATCGAACTTTTCTGCAGTATGAGAAACAATACAATAACTGCATTACCCTTACCGCCACAGCATTTTATCACCCCTCGTACATGTGATTCCTGACGTGAAAGGTCTTGCTGATTGTGGCATGTCAGACAGAGCCTAATTTTCCCGTCTGTACGGTCGATAATCCACGAGCTAATGCTCGTGGGTTCTCTCTCCGTACAGGCGGACAAACCATGACTATTTTCGAATTATATAACAACCTGTATAAACTGGGTATGTGGTAAAGACCAACTTCTTTTTTGCATGCTACATTTCACCTTGCAGACTTGCCCTGTCTTACCTGCACCACATCGTCAAAGGGGTCCGTGCCTTGTTGCTGTTTCACTAGGAAGTCCAGAAAGTTAATAAAAGTCACTTTGCCCCTGTGGTCCTTCGTCAAGTCATCTGAAAGAGATAGTCAAATCTCGATACCTCAAACACTAATATCTTAAAGTATTCTCTAATATCAAAGAATATATGTTGGACACATGTCCTATTTCTCTTTGCATTTCAACTCCCGTTATCTCAAACTACTTGTATCTCAAAGTAAATTTTCTGGGACCAGAAAATTTACTTTGAATTATCAGTAGTTGGAGATTAACTTCGACTTGGAGATATCGAGAGTTGACTCTTCAGTGTTTAGAATATGAAGCAACAACTGTACTCATCACAAAGGTGCAGCGCAATAATCGTAAAAGATGTATATTAGTAAACTTTGACAAGTAACCACATTCAGTAATGTTGGCGGGTGCTTTAGGACAGTGTACATTTAACGCTACATACCGGAGAGAAGCCTAAATTTTCAACCAAATGACCAAAATCAAAAGTATCGTACAAGCTATTTAGTGCTTATTATGCCATAGAAAGATGTCGCATGGATTGCGACGTATTTGTTACGCGCCGTAACTATGTAGGCCTAAAGTGCAGTCAAACAAAAATCTATCCGTTTGCGTTACTTTATGATATAACATATCTTTCTTTCATTAAATTATACATCGACCTAATTACCCAAAATAAGCATTTCAGGGGCAGCAACTCTGCCACTTTTATTTTTGCCTCTTTTTTCAGTTAAGGTTTGGCAATTCTGTTCTAAAATTTGGGGTCATTATAATTTTATTACAACAAATATTTATTATATGAGCCGCGGCAAGACAAAACCAACAAAGTGGTTATGCGCCCAGCGCAGACTCAGATCAGCCTGGGTATCCGCCCAGTCTGATCAGTCTTCGCTGTTGGCATGGAGCTAGCTTAGACCCCAAGTTACCCTTTAAGCTCAAGCAAAGATTCTGATCAGAATGGGCGGATGCCCAGGCTGATCTTAGCCTTCACTAACAACTTGGCTACATTTCAGTCGATGGGCTGTATCCCATTAGGCGTAGAGTTGAAACTACCTTGTCTCTACGTTGATGGCAGCGTCGTCATTGCTTAGAAGTTGATGCCAGCTAGGATCAAAATTAAATAAATAATGATACTAATGATAATTATAATGATAATAAAAACTTACCAATCAAATTTTTGAAGATGTCTTTCTTTTCCCGAAATCCCAAAATGCTTGAAATTTTGAGAACATCAGCCGGGCGAATATATCTGAAAAAATAATAATTTTGGTCGTATTAATAAGCCTTTGAATGTTTGTACCTGAATGCGCATTAGGCCGCAATTTTAATTTTTCACCACAAAGATCCAAAGATTTCCAATTTAGGATGATAAGATATGAAATAGTGCTACTAACAGTCAGTCATAGGTTGCCCAGGAAATAACTTCATAGATGTTCATTATTTTCTTGATATTATGTTTTACAGGAGCAAATAATTTCTCTCACGGGCTTTGGTATATGGAACGGCTAATGTGGTGGTCAACTCCACACCGGGTAGGCGGCAATCGAAAACGCTCATAACAATCGATTAACGCGGATCAAAAACCGTTAGAAATAGCGTCTTCGACTGCAAATTGTCGCCAAATTGTCGCCAATTTGCAATCGAACACGCAGTTTCTAATGGTTTTTGATCCGCGTTCGTCGACTGCATGAGCGTTTTCGATTGCCGCCTACCCGATGTCATCACGGCTGGGAAAAATTCCCTTTCTAGTATTGGCCACATCATGACAACATTCCTAAAATAACCGTGTAAACTGAAATGCTAAATGAAAGTTTGTAAACCAAGCAGTCTTTCCTGGTTCCGTTTCACAAATTTACACACTCTGAAAGCTTTGTAATTATCTGGTATAAATGCACAAATGCAGCTGCCCTAATTAAATTCCCATGACATAGCTCGTTTAATAAACCACATAAAGAACAGCAACAGCCAGTGAAACAATATCTTTCCTAGGCTTAACTGTTCCCCAGTTGATAGCCCCGTGAGAGGAATTATATGCTCCTGTCCTGGTTTAACTAATATATCACTGAAGTTTCATGCTTTTCATTTAAAAGTACTTTGCCTTTTTGGCCGGATGCGGACCATGATTACAGCTTAAGAAGTCGGTCAAGGCTTTTCTACATTAAGTAGATACGATTTCTAATTAATTGCAGACAAACAACCGTCTCTGTGAACGTATGAAAAGCCCTAAACAAATCTAATTCAACTGCAAACCATTTGAAGCCGAAAAATCAATCAAAGCTCAGTAGTCTTCATCAAAGTTCTTCAAGAGAAAGAAGATATTGTTTTAAAGAGCAACAGGGAATTACACAATAAGACAAAGAAGATATGGACAGAGGCTAAAACTTTTAAAGCTAATTTTCTCAGTTGTGTTGCTAGAAATTATCCAGTGAGCAAACCTCGTATAATTCCGATAACAGTCGGCAAATCTCGTATGATCCCACTTCTCTTTGTAAAGAGTCGGAATTATACGAGTTTCCTCTTATGGCATATTTACCCAATCGGCAAACCGCGCGCGAGTTTGATCCTCAACCAATCTGATTTGGTCGCTGTTCCTTTTATCACTTGTTGTCCCTATGGTAAATCAATAGCCAATCAAAACAGCCTAAACAAATATATGGTTCTTTGATTTTAAGGAGTTTTCCGAGCGCGGGAAACCAGTTACAACCTCGGTTCAACCAAATGAACTTGTGGTTTGTCTACTCTCTTGTTGAAGCACTCCAGCAAGTGGTTTTTAGTGGATCTTTTTTCTTTAAAGATGCTTAAATATCAAAATTTTAGGTTTAACAAACCCAAAACCATTTCTCGTAGCTAAATACTGACTTGCAGCATATTGCATGACCTTCTTTGTCTATTTTTTTTTATCATTTTTGTTTGGAGGTGGGTTTTCCAATAGTTAAAATATTCTTTCTGGTTTCCAGCCTTTGATGAGGTTCATTTTAATTTTAATTAAGCTGGGAACCACCCATTATGACATCACAACAGAAATTATGTCATCACTAATCACCTGATCTGTTTTGGAATATGATCATTTCAGCAAAGGGTTGCTTGCAGTGTCAGCTACACTTATGCATCTTTTTGTTTTCCAAAAAGATATTACTTACGAAAATAACTGCTATAAGATATAAGAATAAAGTCTTCTGAACTGATTTCATGTTAATTTTATATGAAATGGTAATTTTCAAGAATGTGCTTGAAACATGCCACCCCTACAGCAATAATGGTTATCTTGAGGCCGCCATTTTGAAACTGAAAAAAATACATTGCAAGAGATTACTTTCCAAGCTTGAGAGCATGCCAATGAATTTCAAAAACTCTACTGGACAAATCTGACTACGAGAAATGGTAGTAAATTGAACCATGTAAGTGGAATTTGCTGTTTCTTTATCCTTTAAGTATAAACTTCGAAAAACCACTTGCTGGGGTGAGTCAACAAGAGAGTAGTCGTTCCTAAGGGATCCAAATTGGGAACTAGTAAAACTACACCAGAGTAAGTCTTATCAACCTTGATTAAACCACAGTTAACCGGTTACTGACCGAACCCGCACCGCGTATGTTTCCGTTAGTCTCCTTCTCGTAAAGAATAGCATGGTTTGTGTAAGCTTTGCCGACTGGTATCTCGGAGTTTAATTGAATCAAAGCAGATTTGACAAGTTCTTTTTTCCCTGTGCATGCAACATATGTAACAATTCTCGCAAGAGGTAACGATAGCTCGTTATAACCTCTTGGCGCATGGCCTTATGGGTATGATCCAGATCTGAATAGAGATGGCGGGCAAAGCCACGTTGAACGAATGGCTGCTGAACGTATCCGAATAAAACTTCTCAGCTTTACTCGCGCGACATGCGGTAGATCGGTGCGGAAAGTGCCGACTGTTTGCGACAGTGATGTCTATTTTCCCACCCGGTCGACAAACTCTCGATGAAGGGTAACGGAATCAAACGAGTTTTGCCGATTATATTAAACATATGTTATTGCCATTATTACATATGATGGGGATTGGCTACAAGTTCTCTCAACATTAGGTACAACCCTCCCCCTACAATACCAAACGCAACAAGACAAGGCAAGAAACAAACATATAAAATATGTTTGCCGGTTGAAACTTACCCTGTACCTGCAACATCAAAAAGGTCAAATATCTGTTTCAGATCTTTCATTTCTTGCTGTGTAAGTTCTTTCACGATTCTATCAGGCAGCCCGTAGTCATTGGAGGCCCTGGCTGGTGATATGAAGTCCTCCGCCATTTTGACTAGATTCTGAGATTTTCTCTTGATGTGGAGGCCATATTTCAGACTAATTTCATTCTTTAGTCGAGAGGTCTCGGCTGAAAGAATGCACCCGACAATCATATTTTAGGATAGGAGTTGTGTTTCGAACGGGACCCGAAAAACAACGAAAGTCTCAATTTCCCTCTTAGCCATTAAGGCTAACCTACAGCTGGCAACTGAATGCTAAATATGAAATACTCCGGGAATGAGACGACTTTCTTTCTTGGTCTAGTGAGTGGGCTGATATATAACCAGTTACGTTCGGTAATGAAGCAACTATAATCTTCTTGTCGCGGCGCACTTTGACTTTTTTAAATGTTTTTATTCTTTGTCTTGCATCTAAAATGAAAGCGCCGGTAAGACACGGAACAAGAAACAGGTACTTGTTTGCATGTGTATGTGAATGAGTACTCTTTCACGGGAAGTAACTCTGACATTTTCTTTTCATCCACCCTTCTCAAGGGAGTCTTAACTTAAGAATTTGCACCCTAACGGGACAATTCTTTCCTTTAAGAATAGTACAAATTTTGCAACGGCTTTAATACTCGGAGTAGCAAATAGGAAGTCACAAAACTTGTTGCCATTTGTAAAAAATAGTGGGAAAACATTAAAGTGCTCTAATATACCTTAAGACCTTGGCATTTACTGGTCTAATGCTTGATTTTCTCATATTCCTTAAATGAAATGGCGCGGCTCTATTATAGTACTACTGCTGTCGTTTTGTATGAAAACAACAATGTTTATGGGCATACATTCATTTTTTCCCTGACACTTTTTTCAAGAGAGAACACTTTTCGTGACTTCCTGTTCACTTCCCCCTCCCCCCCCCCCCCCAAAAAAAAAATAAAGCCCCTCTGAAAGGAAGGTCTACTCTTAAAAGATATCTATAGAAGCAAATTCTTTCTATAAAGAGTTGAGCCCCCCCCCCGCCCCCATTAAGATTGGGGGGGGGGGGGGGGGGGGGGGGATAAAAATGACAGAGTTGCTTCTCCTGAAAGTGTACTCATTAACCATGTTTTTAAGTTTTCGATCTCAAACGCAGCTAGAGACATGAAGTTAATGAAACAGAACCATAGCACCTCCTAGCTCATTCTTTCCTCCTGTATGGCGTGTTTCACCTCCTGGTAAATCAGGGCCCAGTTGTTCAAAGCATTGTTAGCCTAACAAGCACGTTAAGAGGTCAACTCGTTAAGTGACTCGTTAAGTGATATTTTTCGCTGAAAAAAGTGAGAAGCTTTTGCAATGCAAAAGCTTTTCACATTTTTTCAACAAAAATATTGGTATATTTGAGATATTAACATTTGAAGTTTTAATGAAACGTTAACTAACGACATCATTAGTTCTGAACAACTGGCCCCAGATTTTTACTCTCTGCTAACCCTGGGTATAACTGAATTACCTTCTCAAGTCACTCTATTTAATACTGAGCATTTAACTTTTTCACTTCCTACCTACGACTTACTGTGTGCTTCCCAAGAGGATGAATCCCTTTGAAAGTGTTCTACTCTTAAATAATATAATTTGCCTGTAAAAACATATGAGCCGCGACACGAGAAAACCAACAATGTGGTTGTGCGCCCAGCGCAGACTCGGATCAGCATAGGCATCCGTCCAGTTTGATCAGACCCTTCGTTAAGTGCTTTTAATGGTAGCTAAGGGTCTAAGCTACCTCCATGCGGACAGCGAAAACTCTGATCAGACTGGGCGGATGTTGGTTGTGTCGTGTCGCGGCTCAATTATTATTTCTTTGAAAAGTTGACCTTAGTCGAAAGGGATCTACTCCTAAAGGAAATAGTTTACAACGCACTTGATGTCCCTGTGAACATAACAAGATAAGGGAACCTGCTAGCTTCATTCGTTCCTCCTGCATGGCATGTTTCACCTCCTGGTAAACATTGTTCGCTATCAGATCCTTACTCTCTGCTACCCCTGGGTATAGCTGGATTCCCTTCTCAAGCCTCTCTTTCTGATACTGAGCCTTTAACTTTTCCACTTCCTGTAAATGAGATGCAGGTTGTTACTGATTGTGTTTTGGGCTTCCTCGCTCTATATGGAATTTATACAAGTGCTAGATAGAACACTTCCGTTAGCGAGCTGATTGCTGTCCGTATCACACGAGTTTGTAACGTACAGCTGATTGCTGTCCGTATCACACGAGTTTGTAGCGTACAGCTGATTGCTGTCCGTATCACACGAGTTTGTAGCGTACAGCTGATTGCTGTCCGTATCACACGAGTTTGAAGCGTACAGCTGATTGCTGTCCGTATCACACGAGTTTGTAGCGTACAGCTGATTGCTGTCCGTATCACACGAGTTTGTAGCGTACTCTTCTTTCAGGCTAGAAACATAGTTTAGTATAATCGATTCCGCTAATTTTCGCTTCCTGAATAGACTGTACATCATATATGGCTTCCGCCGAGACTGTCCGCGAACTCTTGCTTCCTGCCGAGACTTCAGTACATGATAAATGGCTTCCTGCTGAGACTGTCCGCGTAATTCTGCTTCCTGCCGAGGCTCTCGGAAGGAAGCAGAATCACGCGGAAAGTCTCGACAGGAAGCCATTTTCTGCAAAAATGGCAAGCCTCGTCATTCCTACGCTGTTTCTGGTCGAGCCTGATAAACTTGATATCAAAAGACACTAACATGGTATTCTCTATCTACCAGCTAGCATGAATTGCAGATGCAGTGGGGTTGCATCCCACTTACATTGCTTCAGATAACAAAATGTTGCAAAAATTGTACTAGAAAGGGCTGACAAATATATGCATCACAAATCCAATTATTTTATGAAGCCTCATAACGATACATTTGATCTGAATTGGCAGTTAGTTATATGTCCATGAACCCTAAAATATTACATTTAACTAAATGATCCATAAGCTTACAAAATTCGTACTACATTTATTGACAACACGAATAAGTACATATACGAACAAATGAATGGTTTTGTCAAGTATTCATGGCTAAAGAACTTTCACAAACAGCTTAAGGTAGTTGGATACAGAATAGAAATATTGGCGGGGCATTCAAACCATTATACCAGCTAAATACCCCCAAAAGTTATAAAACATTTGGATAAGAAAAAAAATCACAGTTTTGTTTTCCTACATAACTATATTTTGTATTTCTACATACTTTTTTTTTTTTTACACATTTTCCATTTAAATTAATATTTCTAGCACTCGAATGCACTTTCATTTCTGCAAATCATATAATTTATAATATAGGATATTTTGAAACAAACTGGTAAAAACGCAGTTATCTTGAAAATAAGTATTTTTTTTACATTTCTTAAAAAGCAAGAAATGTGAATTTAATGAAAAAATTCATTAAAAATATATATAAGCGATGGGGCATGCTTATGTATATTATTTTGGTAAAACTTACATTGTATGTTACAGAATAGATAAATAATAATAAAAAAAAACATTTCACCGTTTCGTTTCCTAGCAAAACAATGTTAAAGTTTAAAAATATCCCCAAAACAAACAACCCCATTGTGCACCTACTGCAAGCACAGCCTGTCCTTGCCCTATTATTTATTACCCTCTTATTCCGGTTCTACCATAGAGACATGCATACAAAAACGCGCAAATGGAATGGCAACTGTGAAGATCTTGATCAGACTGGTTCCTAAGGAGCATTTTGATATGGTTTTCCACTGTTAACGTTTGAACAGACCTATCTGCCCGACTCTTAGGAGTGTATGTTACAACTGTATATACTCCACAGATGGCCGATTTCATCATGAAAAATAACTGTTTTGTTTTAACGAATAAAAAAGCAGAGTTATTGAGTAACCAACTACCTTAGGGAATAAAGATAATCATTATGGTGGTCGACTGGTCGCACATAAAACTGATATGTCAGTAGTTTTAGACAGCATGAACCACACTAACATTCAAGGTTCACATGAACAGAGCCAATCATAATTTTTCCTAGAACCTTTTATCATTCCTGGAAGTTGCACGTTTGATCGCTGACCTGGCAGGAATATTGGCTAATAAAATGATACTTAATTTGTTCAAGATAAGAACATCTTAATTGCACTACTATACTTTTTGCACCAACAGCAATAAATGAAGTTTACAGTTAAAATGAGCCGCGACACGAGAAAACCAACAATGTGGTTGTGCGCCCAGCGCAGACTCAGATCAGCCTGGGCATCCGCCCAGTCTGATCAGAGTCTTCGCTGTCCGCATGAAGGTAGCTTAGACCCTAAGCTACCCTTTAAGCGCAAAGCAAAGAGTCTGATCAGACTGGGCAGATGCCGAGGCTGATCTGAGTCTGCGCTGGGCGTACAACCACATTGTTGGCTTTGTCGTGTCGCGGCTCAAACAGAGTACACAGCATAAACTGAGCAGGGTCTTCACCTTTCTCTTCACAGACTACCCATGAGTTATAGTTAATTTATGTGAACAAGGAAAATGGGGAAGTACATGATGGTTTGGGTCTACACTGTTTTCACATGTCGTAAGTTTTCATGAGACAGGTCTCTTTTTTTGTCGAGCTGAATGTAAACCTGTGAAAAACTCGTATTTATTATGGATGCCTTATTACAAAGATAAGTATAATAATGACTTATGCAAGTACGAATCGATCATGTTCTCTAATTTTCACACAAGTGCATGCATGCAAAAATTTTCAGTATATTCAATAAACGAGCCGCGACACGAGAAAACCAACAATGTGGTTGTGCGCCCAGTGCAGACTCGGATCAGCCTGGACATATGTCCAGTTTGATCAGACTCTTTATTAATGGCTCAAAGGGTAGGTAAGGGTCTAAGCTACCTCCGTGCGGACAGCGAAGATTCTGATCAGACTGGGCGGATGCCCAGGCTGATCTGAGCCTGCGCTGGGCGCAATACCACTTTGTTGGTTTTCTCGTGTCGCCGCTCAAATGTTTTTTTCCCTTTCTTTCTTATTTTACGCGTTTAAGGCTCAGAGTCTAGTACAACCGCCTCCGTCGGAAGCCTGACTTAAGATATTGTATGAACCATACATATTCAGTCCGCGCACATGCGCCGTTCGCAGCATATGCACTGACAGATTGCGGAGTTCTTGTCACGAAACAGTGTACTTATAGACTATTATACGTACACGAAAAGGCAGAAGTGTCATGCTTTTGTCAATTCAAAGAAAACTGATATGATAATAAGATGAAAATGTGCCATGCTTTTGCCAGTTTATAAAAAAAACTAATATGATGTTCAGATGAAGAGGCGGCATGCTTTTGTCAATTCAAAGAAACTGATATGATAATAAGATGAAAATGTGCCATGCTTTTGCCAGTTTATAAAAAAAACTAATATGATGTTCAGATGAAAAGGCGGCATGCTTCTGTCAATTCAAAGAAAACTGATATGATATTAAGATGGAAAGGTGTCAATTCAAAGAAAACTTATATGATAGTCAGATGTATTAAAAGGTGTTATGCTTTTGTCAATTCAAAGAAAACTAATATGATATTTTTATGTAAAGGTGTCAAGGGGCAGAAAGGGGCAAAATCTTTCCTTTAAGAGACGACCCCTATTGTGACGGAGCCAAAACGAAAACAGTATACCTTCCCTTAAAGTGCGGTATACCCATACACAGTATAACTCGAAAAGGGAAGATAATTTATCATTAGAATCATCGTTGGTGCCAAAACTTGACTTGATCTCTGTATGGAAGAGAGCATATGTCATGGAATTGTTATTCACCTGTCAGAAGATTTAGTTACATTAAAAAACGAGCAGTAATGATTGATAGAGTTAAGCAGAACGTGAGAAACCCAAATGCCGATGGCTTGAGAGAAAAAAAAATGATTCTATGGTGCGAAAAGTCTTTCGTAGTAAAAAGAAGTAGTTCAGGCTGTACTCGGTGCGTAAATTTACCGGAACGGACCTAGTTACCGGGTCGGACCGGAACGGACCCTTATTATTCATATTTCCAGCCGATTTTTGAGATATTTTGATACAATCTACACGCGCAGATTAATTCAAGGCCCTACCTATGACTAACATGTATTATCTTAACTTGCAACCCCTGATTTCATCCACCGACTTGATACATATAGCTCTACATATTTTCTATGGCTGAAATGTTGGTCATGATACTATGGAACAAAAATTCGGGATTTTTTTTGTGTTTTTCATTCGCTCCAAGTCTTGGAAGAAAGATAACCAGATTTGTGTTTAAGATTATATGATTTTAAGATGAAACGCATACGCGTGGGGTATTAAGAGGCCTACCCATGGCGCAAAATACTCAAAGAGTATTTTGACTAATATCTCTAATAGATTTGCGCTAGATGGCATACAGAATATGTATTAATATTAAATAAGAGTTATTTAATAAAAAATATTACGAATATCTACTGAAGATAGGGGAAAACTGGTCCGTTCCGGTGTCCGTTCCGGTAATTCAGTCCATTCCGGTCCGGTCCGGTAAATTTACGCACCCGGCTGTACTGAACCGGGTAAAATACAGTACCGTATCATCGGAAGCATATCGGAATGTACCGAAGAATGTCAATAATTTACGGATCAGTTTGGTTTCTCGCCATAGTGGATAACCCCAACATAAGGGTACTGCTATTCAATAATAATATCAGACATGTGATACAGCTGAGAAGACAAATAGGGAGATTTTCCTCTACTTTTTTTCCAAACAGGGAGAATGATTAAACAAAGAAGGGAATTCTTGTATTTTGGTAGGGAGATCTGACATTTACAAATAGGGTTGGTTGGTTGATTTGATGCTTAACGTCCACGGTAAACAACTAAGGTCATGTCGGGACGGTCAATTAACCTAACCACATTATTCCTGGGCAGGCTTAGACATCCTAAGCGGTTAACCAGTGCTAAGTGCACATACTTTCGCCAGTAACTGACAACTGCCCTTCTTGAATCAGCGGAAGGAAACAAATAGGGAGATGTACAAGACATATATGGGGAAATCCTGAAATTCCAAATAGGAAATTGGCAATTTCAACAGAAATAAAAAAAATATATATAATTTGTTTCAAATATGTCTTCTTTCACTTCGTCTTATATCTTTTTTTAAAGATATTCCTTGTATTTCTATATTCTTTTAAAGAAAATAATAGAGTTGTTTCCTTAAAACTCGAATAGGACCGGTATTTAACAATTTGTCATATTTTTTGTAACTAAATGGAAGATTTCGACTCGTACTCATGCAGGCCCGGATTCATGGGGGGTGTCGATATGTATTTGGGAAGGGAGGGGTGGAGGGGGGAGGGGTTGAAAGTGACATAATAAATTATAAATTTGATGAGATTTTTTTATAAAGTCTTTTTTTTTGCCTTGAAATATATGTTGTGATATCACATAAGAATCGCCTCGCCGAGGCGATTCTAATGAGATGTCACAACATAAATTTTAATCTGACCAGACCCAAGTGGCGGGGCTGAAGCCCCAAAGCCCACCCCCTGGATTCGGGGCTGCTATGCACCTTAAAAGTCCCCAAAAGGCAGATAATTTACCATTTTCTTGTATTCTTTTGCTCGTCTTTCTGTTTCTTCGTCTCGGCGTTTCATTTTCTCCAGTTCTGCCTTCATGACGTCAAGATGGGTTGTTTGTTTTGGCTTGACTTTCTCATCATCAACAAAACTTACAGACTTCTTTGTGAGTCGTTTGCCTCCTAGATCAGACGTTTCCGCTTCCAGCGTCGTTGCCATGACAACCGTTATTCTGAACAATGTGTATAAAAATGGGCAGTTAGTTAAAGAAACAGCACTGTCTTCAAGACCATATTTATCAAATAACCCTTATTTTAAGAGGTCCAAAATTTTATGTCCCATAGTAGCGTTTGTTCTGTATCAAGCAAGCACTTACTCTAAGCAAACGGTGTTGGTGCTTGCTTCAGACAGGTTTGACACTGTTTTGTATTACAAAATCTTTCTTATAAAATAATCCAAAATATTAACGACTCCATAGACATTTATGTAATTCTAATTACGGTTGATGGGAACATCCTAATCTTTTTCCACCAGTTTTCAAAGGGTGGGGATGGGGGTGGGGGGGGGCACATTCTGTGACTTCCTGTTTGCTTCCGTGTATGACGAAGGTAAAGATAAAGGTTTCCCATGGCCTTGTAGCCATAGGAGCAGTGGGGGTTAGAGGCCCACCGTGTCTTGGGCACAGCATATGCAAGGCGGAGCCCATCCCTCTTCTTCGCTGCCAAATCCTTCAATGATTCGAAGCAGACACCGACTGACTGTCCGCTTCGCGTCCGTTAATATGTTGTTTGCAGTTCAATCAAACTGCATATTCACTACAACAAAAGTCAATAATTGTATAATACAGTTACTGACTTTTGTTGAGGTGGACATGAAGTGTTGTTGAACAGTAAACTTCATACTGACCGACGCAAAGCGGAGGTCAATATCATTTTTGCTGCTTAATAACACTTTATATTATTTGACCGATGTAACACAAATTTCAATGGCTGATTCGACATCATGTGACATTCAATATTTTGCGATATTCACCCATACAATGTAAGTGAAGATTACTTTCATGCCGACGTCATTATTTTCGTGACGTAACGTTGTAGATACATTGTACAAGTATTGACCTTTATTGAGGTGAATATACAGTTTAACTGACCTGCAAACTACATGTTGACCGTCGCGAAGCGGAGGTCAATATGTTATGTTTGCAGGCCAATAAAACTGCATATTCACCGAAATAAAAGTCAATAAATGTATTATTATATAATATTCTAAATGCAGTTTCCTCTGACAATTGTTTCGGAACTATAGAGTATTTTCTCGAATTGTGACGCCTAAAACGTTAATGCATACGAAACGTTACGCCACGAAACTACAAAAGAGGTCAGCGTAAAAGTAATATTCACTGGCTACCCGGTGAACATCGCAAAATACTGAATGGCACGTGACGCCGAATCAGCCAACGAAATTGTGTGTTACATCGTGGTCATATAATAATAATGTTAATGGCGTAACGTCGCGCGAGTATATCATGTAGCAGCGTCATATCTTCAGACGAAACATTTAGAATTGTCGTATAATAAAACATTTATTGACTTTTATATCGGCGAATATGCAATTCAATTGACCTGCAAACTTACCATATTGACCTAATCTTCGCCTATTCACCTCAAAAAATAAAGTAATCAACAAAACATGTGACAATGATTGTTTTATTATATATAAGGATATTTTCAGTTGAAAGGTCTGCCATGTTAGTAGATTTGACTAGACGTCGTTCGGAAGACGTGAAGAAACCATTCGATCGTTAGACATAAATTTACGTCACAAACCATGTGGCATGAAATATTGTAGATATCACGTGATCAGCCTCTGAACCAGTGAAATGAGCTGCGACACGACAAAATCAACAATGTGGCTGTGCGCCCAGCGAAGACTCAGATCAGCCTGGGCATCCGCCCAGTCTGATCAGAGTCTTCGCTGTCCGCATGAAGCTAGCTTAGACTCTTAGCTACCCTTTAAGTGCTTAGGAAAGACTCCGAACAGTCTGGGCGGATGGCAAGGCTGATCTGAGTCTCCGCTGGGCGCACAACCACATTGTTGGTTTTCTCGCGTCGTGGCTCAAATGTCTTTTCTTTACAAATTATATAAAAATGGTTTTATGTCTTCTGGGTACAACCTAAACAACTAAAAAGTATAACATGTCCAGATGCACTAAACCTGAATGCAACATTTTCTGAAAAATTATGAAGATTAGTTGAGTCACGACTTTCTTTGATAAGCAACACTGTTTACGCTGTCTGACATTAAAGAGAAGAAAAGACTAAACATTTAATGAAAATCGCCGATTATGGCCCTAAAATAAAATAAAGCCTCCGCCATCTAGTTTCAGGTGCAATCAATTACTGACTAAATACAATATAACTATACTTCTAAGATGAACCTAGCCTGCAAGGCAATATTATTTTCAAAGATTCTTTGTTTACCAGTCATCTTAATGTGCAAAGACCCGTAGCGCGAACCTTTTAAGTTTTTACATGATAATACATCAGCAAGATTTTATCTGTAGTATCTTTGTATAGTTTAAAATGTGTCTATTCCATGACCTTAAAATTGGCAAACGTTAAAGTAAGTCTGATATGCATAGTATCTCACAATCAAAGCATTGCTGCCGCAGTATCCGTATTATGCGACAAGATCAGATCATCCTATTATTATGTAATTATAGAGGATCTTACACTCGTGGTCATTTCATATGAAATTTATGAAACGAGCTTTTGGCGAGTGTTTATCCTATGACCCGTTAAAATGGGATTTTAACGCCGAAATTTCATAAATTTGATATGAAATGATCCTCTTTGTATAACACTAGGCTACCATCT
Source organism: Ctena decussata (assembly GCA_963989385.1). Classification (NCBI taxonomy): domain Eukaryota; kingdom Metazoa; phylum Mollusca; class Bivalvia; order Lucinida; family Lucinidae; genus Ctena; species Ctena decussata. The sequence goes on along the minus strand of OZ022502.1, from coordinate 57,170,388 downwards.
GGATCCTGAAAGAATAGCGTAAAAGGAAATTAATTCTTGACGCTGAAACTGAATTGGTTCACATCTTACCTTTCAAAATCTTGGATTAAAAATCTTCTTTACTGTATCCGATTTTGTATCATTCTCCTTTATCAATATACTGTACTGTATCATTCTTCACTGGCCATCTTCTCTATCATTCCCATCTTGACCCACCAAGGCTCCAATACATGCAGTATTTTATCTCTTGGCCTGCTAATCTAGACTTTTTATGATTGACCATTAAATGTAGATTCTTCCGGTATTAAAGATAATTGCGTGTATATGATACTGCCTTCTTATTAGCTGCTGAAAAACAAATAAACGAAAATAAATAAGATAATTAATAAAAACACAGACGGCCATTCGATTACATGATATCTATCTGCAGCTCTGCAACTACCTTGCTTTTCATATATCCATAGATTACAGCTTAGTCTTGTGTTCTTCAATCTAACCTACATACTTCTTCAGACAGTAAAAGATGACTTGTTCCATGACGATGTACCAAAGATGCACTGCTAATTACCACCGCATTCGCCTAGTCTTTTTGCACTTTGCTGTAGAATGTACATGTATATGGCTTCTTAGCCTTGTTCTATACCGGGGAGTTGAGATATGAGATAATGTGGCCTCGAAGCACTTGCATCATACTGTTTATATGGCACGTATTTACATGAAAAGACGAGACTATTGTTTTAATTAGAAAGATGACTATCAAGGTTAATACACCAATAAATTGTTTGAGCTCAAGTTTAAATCAATAAGACATGCTTTTGTAGAAGTGGACGGGAAATAATCAAGACATCAGTATTGCTCACAAATACGAAACTTTCCACTCGATCACACAGTTGACTCTCGTTATCTCAAACAAGGGCGTAGCTACCTGTACGGCAAATACGCAAGTGCGTATTGAAATTTTGTCAAAATTGACAAAATTTCAAAACGCACCTGCATATTTGCATGCTGAAAATTTATAAATTAGACAAGATTTCAAGACCAATTACCAAAGTGGCTGAAATACTAGCTTTCCCTTCAAGAAGTAGAGAATAAAACATGGTTGTGCGTATTATGAAATTGCCCCTAGTTACGCCCCTGTCAAACACTGATAATCTCAAAGTACCCATTATATCAAAGACACAGTAGCGACAGTTCCTACTTTTCTTTATACTCTCAACTACTGATACCTCAAAATAACCAGAAAGGAGTCGGAAAATTTACTTTGAGATATCAGTAGTTTGAGATGAACTTCAAGTTTGAGGCATCAAGAGTTAACTGTATATATAGTGTAATCTTAACCTTTCCGTTTCCCATGCACAGTCTATGAATCCTGAAGAATCTAGAAAGTGACAAAGGAAAAGGACTCTGCTTAGTTTGTGCTGGTTCGCACATAGCTTAAGATCCCTTTTCACTCAGCGACAACCCAACAGGCACACAACGTTGAATCAATATTGAATAAACGTTGATTCAACGTTTATTCACTGTTGATTCAGTATTGTGTGCCAAGTGGGAACGCACTCGGAGATGATACAGAGGGACTGCAGCAGAGTGGTCAGTAGAAGCACTAACGTTACTGGTGGTGGCCTGCGTTTACAAAAAAACTACCATGAAAAAATTGTTGAAGATTCTATGCAAGTTCATACATTTAGTCTGAGGTGGATGGATGGATGGATGGATGGATGGATGACTTGCGATTTTACGACCGTTCAACTGTATTTCAGTCATATCAGGACGATGATAAGGGTGATAATGAAAGGCTGTGTGCAATGGAACCCGGTTTACGGTTGGAAGGATTTCCGCCTCGAGCAGAGCTCGGAACCCGGGACCGGATTCGGTTTGATGTGTTGGATCTAACGGCTCTTTGAGGCATTTATGTATTCTATATCAAGCCGTCTCCCAGAGAGAGAGAGAGAGAGAGAGAGAGAGAGAGAGAGAGAGAGATCCAAACACTTTCCTCCCGCACCTACTGCAAGCACAGTAGACCCTTGCCCTACTATTACCAAATAAGTAAGAGGCCTCGGCGCTAAAAGGTACCCTGCACCCTTGCCCGACCGGAACAACCTCAATTAGTCTGAGGCTCGACTCATTCTCTACAATTTTTAAAAAGGTCGAAAATTGACTACTTACTTGTAGCACTTAGGATACTTTACTTTTTTGTACGTTTTCCGTCAGTTTTTTTTGTTTTCCTTAACACAATTTAATTTCATAAAGAGGTACATTTAACCAAAGGTTTGTAATGATGCAGAATATTTCTCGTAGAGATCTGGAAGAACCCCAGCAGGCACATGACGTCGTAATGACGTCGAAATAAAGCAGCACTGACGTCGATGTCAATACGACGTCATTTCGACGTCATGTACCTGATGGGACAGTTGTAAAACTTCGGGTACGTCACAAAACAGCGAAAAAAATAAACTTGAATGCCTTCATCATTAAAAATAGACAAACTTGTAAAATGTTTTATTGACAAATACAAAAATGAATGAGTCATGAAATGAATGAAAGAAAATTAATATTCTACTGACCATTTTAAGCTAGTCATTTACATTCCTTAGATACAGTCTTTCTTTGCAAATATTTTACTTCTTGTTATCTTTATGAACTTCAAAATGTTAATTGAATAAACGTCTATAAATGTTTACCTGAGTTGAATTGATTTGAGTTTATGTATGCCGGTAGTATTTAAGCAAGATAAATTGTTCATATAAGAAATAAAGCAGATTAATTATCAGCTGTTGTCTTTTTGTTAATCCTTAATGCGCCAAAAAGCAGACGACAAAAGTTACGTCTGCAGAAATTTAAAAAAATGCTTTGTCCAAGCTATATCATATTGAGAATTCAAAGACTATAGGGCAAACAGTGTAGACCCAGATGAGGTGGCTCATTATAAACAGTGTAGATCCAGATGAGGTGGCTCATTATGAGCCATCTCATCTGGATCTACATCAACAATTTTTCATTTTTGGCGCTTTAAGGGTTAAAATACTGGTATGAGTTATTCAATATCGTATATGCATTGTTTCAGTTTTGTGACAAAGATGTGTTTAAGATTAATTTTGGGATAGTCACATATGAATTAAGATTATCTGTATACTGATGGTCGAAAGAAACGCACGGAGTATAACATCACGTATTGAATAGCGAGACTTCGGATATCATCCAAATCCAAAACTTATCAGTAACCCAATAGATAGAACACCCTTGTGGCCACTACTATGGTAGAGAAATAGGATTTTGAAAACATTTGTCAAAACAAATACAGAAAAAAACATGTGCGATTCTTTTTTTGCAGTCAGTATATAGAGCGGGTACGGGTATTACCGACTATTTAAGCCTTCGCTTCTATCAAGCTTTTCTGCTGAGGAACATTCGGTAGGTAGCCAAAATAATCGGATATATAGGCTGTGCAGCAAAGACTGTTATCATAAATAGCAGTGTGCTCAATCGTTTAAGCAGCGAAATGACTACTTTGTGGCATGATTGTCGGCGTGAATTACCGACCATGGAAGGGTGTACCGACCAGCAACTGTGGGTATTAACAGATTAACTTTTTGATTTTTGAAGAAATTTAAAGTTCGACGGCCGTAGCGTATTTTTACGTAATTGCTGGCAATTGCTTTTTGAAGGATCCTCACAACCTCATTTATTCAGTCATCTTATTAATGTTGATTTCTCTGTATATGCCAGAAACATGGTCTTGCATGTTCTTATTATCAGTTCTGAAATGCAAACTGGGAGGACACTAGACGCTTTCAAATGCCGAAAAAACCTTGAAAAATTCACTTCTGATATAGGAGATAAAAGCGTGACGTCACTGATAAGATACCTGGGGGATTCCCCGAGTCTGGTTGGCAGAAAGGTTGATACAGCATTATAGAATATAGTTAATACGCGTGATTGTTTGTGTAAATTATGAATTTAAAACAGCAAATGTTTAATGTTGTAGACAGATTATATGTAAGACTTACATTTTCTGTAATGAAATTGAATTTCATGATTTATTTGCGTGCTAAGATGCTTCAAAAATATATTTTGTTTTTCCTGTCTATCACAAATGTTCATAGCGCAAATTTATAAAAGTCTAGATGATGTAGCGTGTAAAAGGGGAAACGGAGAATACAACGAATGAACGAACGGACAAACAAACCATTAAATGAATGAATGATTGAATAAATGGCAGTGAATCGTTGATGAATGACTAGATGCATATTTTTTTCTTTTATATTTCTTAGTTCAAAGTACTGTTGGCTTAGCTCTATTATAGAATTTTATAAACTGTTATAAAATCAATATTTTAGTTTTAGGATATAGCTAAAAGCTTACACTGAAACGAGATGAAAAGCGAAATTCAATTTTATCATTGAATTATTGTTAGCATTAAACTGTTCTTAACTTGTTAGATCATCGTATTCACAAAATACAATATATACTTTTTATCATAGTTACTCTAATAAAAAGTATCTGAGTCTGTATCCTATGTTAATTTTCTGATTTAAAAATGTTTGTTTCCTATTGTATAATAGTATATTCGCGGTCTTTAGTGGATTCTTTGATCAAGGACGTCTTATCATAGCTCAAAACACGCCGCGGGTGTCATGTGGTGACAATTTGAAATAAACATGTATAGCTAAAATAAACTGTTTGTGCGCCGAGTGCGGCTAATTATCCGTTAGCACAAACGTATGGCTTCCTCTATTTTATTTATTTTTTCTTTCTTTATTGTTCACAGAATTTTAAGAAATCGCAACCATCGATATATATTATTATTTCTATTATTTTAATTTTTAAATTTCTTGTCCCTAAATCCAATCAACATTTTACAGTAATTCCGCTTAAGTTCTCTTAGATATAATATTCTATTGTTTTTTTTCTCCATCTTATCCTATTTATACTAATAAATACAATTTATAGTAGAAAAGATTCTGCAGTATTTTTATTTTATTCTGTTGATATTTTTTCAGTCGTACTTATTGAGAAAAACAGTCCGGTTACGTTAATGGGTTTATCCAAATACGCGTTCTACTAGATGAATTCAATTTATTAAATGAATTCTTTTTCGTATGACAGGTGACTAAGACCTTATTTCCAATTGTTTTAAATCAGTAGCTATTTATTCGCACTTATTTTAATTATCTTTTACGCATTGTAGTGATTACACGTCAGACTATCCTATAGAAAAACAGTGTCCGCTGGCTAATCTTTTGCCAACCAAGCTACCCACGTGATCATTCGATGACGTCACTGCGGGGATTCCCGTTATCTCCTATTCGGCTTTTACCTTGACTTTTTGTAAACGCCCTATTTATCTTACCAAACAATCAGGACCAAAAGAAAAATATGGGATAAACGCGCAATAAAAAGGATAATTAGAAAAGACAGAAAAAGAGAATAAAAAAAGGGAAAGATCTGTGGCAAAATCGAGACCCCCCCCCCCCCAACCCCCCCCCCCAAAAAAAAAAAAACAAAAAAAAAAAAAACAAGTCCTTGCGCATCTTTCTTGGTAGGGTGACTCCTGCGCCATGACCTCTGACATCATGAGAAAAATAATTGTCATATATTGTGTAGCTTAATATGTCTTCTATCGATTGTACTTTTGATTTTACTCATCAAATTTAGGGTCGAATATTCTGCCCCACCCCCTTTCCCAGTGAGTTTCTCGAAACCTCTGGCCGTCGAAAGGATATACACTCACTGTTTGCCAGTGTTTGGGCAAACGTTGTATTTCACTGAAATTTTTGTTTTGCAAATTTCAGTATATTCTGTAGACAACTGCTGTTATGGTAACTTCTTAAGATCTACAAAAAAATCTGGGGCCGTATTTATAAAACCACTTAAGTGGTTGCTAAGCTGTTGCTAAGACTAAATTTCTATGAAGGAGATTCCCTACAACTATGAAATTTGCTCTGGAGGAACAGTCTTTTTCAGACTGTTTCTCCAGAGCAAATTTCATAGTTGAAGGGAATCTCCTTCATAGAAATTCAACCTTAGCAACACCATAGCAATAAATACGGCCCCTGTTTTTCCTTTGGTCGACATTGCGTCAAGTAAATGGATGCAACAAATGCTCCAAAATAGCCGGCAACTGCAAAGCTCGCTCTGTCAACCCAGCGGTAAATTGGTACTTTTTTCAAAACGGGAAAGAATCAGGCAGAGAAAGGAAAGAAATGGGCTCCGCCTTTCATATGCTGTACCCAACACACATTTAGCCTCTAATGCCCTCTGCTCCTATACGGCCGCCAATAGGCTATGGGAAACGTTTATCTTTTATCCTTTTCCACGCGATGCCCACTTACATATTTATGTCACTGAAACAGACGAATAGTGAAAAGTCGATGCGACCTAGTTCCGAGAAAGCATCAGAGAAAGTATTCGGGAAATAAAACTATCAACGCGTTTCAAAACCGAATATGCACACACACACGCACGCACACAATGCAGCAGTTTTTATAAAAAAAAACACACATACACATGCACGCACGCGTGTACGCACGCAGGCACATACACACACGCCCACATACTATTACACACCTCTTTTGCGTTGTCTGATACCTTATTCTCACTTAATCCTCCTTGACTTCTTTTACCGATTTAATTAATTAGACGGATAGAAATCATACAAACGATAATTGACCGCAAAATAGAAGACAGTAACTTTATTTACCTCAATATTAGAGCACCCAACCAATCACTGTAACTGACAGATTGATTAACGATGTATGGGTACAGCTCCACATTCTCCCACCATTTTTGCAAAGGGAGACAATCGTTGTGATTTCCTATATGCATCTCTGGATGACGAAGTCTTTCAAAAATGGGATCTACTCCTAAATGAAAGAATTTGCTCCTGAAGGAGCAAATTCTTCCCTTTCAGAGTTGATCCCCATTGAGAAAGGAGGCAAAAATTAAAGACAGTTAATTGCCTCCCTTGAAAGTGTATCCATTTACCTTAACTGTTCGGCACCGTTCAAGGGTTCCATTGCGCACAGCTTTTCGTTTAATCAAAACCCATTGTTCTGACATGACTGAAATACTGTTTAAAAGGACGTCAAAATCGCAGGACATCCATCCATCCTCACACTGCTGACAGAATGGAAAACACTGCACAGTCTGTTCAGATTGTTTCTAAGGAACAGTCTTATTTTCTTTGTTTCTAGGAGCAGTACTTTTGTCTATATCTTTGTCTATATGGTTTGTTCAGGGACTACTGCGTCTATATTAAGGTTCTTTGCGGTACACTGGAGGAGGAAGCAGAAGCAACGAAATGACAAACCGTAGTAATTAAACAAATTGGGGCACCTTAAAACATTACCGTAAGTGTCTTAAAATGCAACATTTTGGTTTTACAGTGCAATAAAGCGTCCAAAGATGCAGATGGTATGCAAACAGTGTAGGCCCTGATCAGACTGCTCCTTAAGGAGCAGTCTGATCTGAGTCTGCACTGTTTGCCCTGACCTGTTTGTCTCAATACATAGAATTTTTTTCGGTATACTGAAGGCTATTTTGGAATCCTTAATAGACAGTAGAATCCTTATTAGACACGCAGCCAGTGATTTTCACACCTGCGCACTACGAAAATAGAATATAAACAAAGATCCAGACAAGTTTATTTTCTCAAAGTACAAATAAACATGGCCTTATGTGCTTCTGATAAAATGTGGATGAAAAAATGTAATTTACTCGGACAAGGTCGCAAGCACAAAACGCAACCCATCATAGAATTAGAACTTTTGCTGCAAAATTAAAACGAGTTTTACTGATTTCTTGAGTAAGACAAACAGCCATTACAGTTCTAATGATTTCACAGTAAGTGAATACGAAAATTCTGTTAATAATAATAATAATAATAATAATAATAATAATAATAAAACATTGCATGTACAGTGTAATTGTTAGTTTTTTTGTTTTTTTTTGCTGCTTGTTGATGCCCTGTTTCGAGGACCTGTATCGGGCACTTGCAACAGTGTATATTTCAAAAATGCATCGGTATGATAACAACAGTTTTCTTTATAGTTTATTCAGTTAAAATATAGATCAACTAAATACCTTTATTAGGTCAAAGAATGAAAAAAATGTTACCAAAGATGACCACCACTGGCCGCACGCCAGAACAGTTGCAGGCGTAGGCCAATAAGAAAATCTGCACGCATTTTCCATGGTGTTAATTGTTAGCTGCTACCATGCTGTAAATAAGCATTGTCGGAAAAGAAATTACGAATGAAACTAGTCAACATATAATAATAGCAGAGTTCTAGCCATTCTTTGCAGGAGCTGACTAGAAATTGAATTTCATATATGAGACTTTCCTTGATTGGAGACCAAATTCGCCAAGAAGGTCAGCAAGACAAAACTAGCGGTAGTGGGATGGGTTGATGTGTGTGTGTCATTAGAACATAACACATTATCACTATATTACAACCTCTTAACGCTTAAAACGCCAGTGGTGAAAATGGCAGAATTTGCAAACAGTGCAGATCCTGATGATGTGGCTCATAATAGGCCACCTCATCTAGATCTACACTATTTGCCCTCTAGTTTTTGAATTTTCAATATGATATAGCTTGGATGAAACATATTTTGAAATTTTTGCAGACTTAAATTTTGTCGTCTGCATTTTGGCGCTTGAAGGGTTAACACTAATGCTCCAAATGTTTGGGTTTTTTTCTTGTCAGAGGAGCTGGTATGTAGTTTGTTCTTTGAATTGTATAAAAGTTTAATTATTTCCAAAGCGGAAAGCACACCTTCCCGCAGGGCTGACATGCGGGTATCTTCCTTCTTTTTCTTCCATTATCCAACTAGAAGGAAGCATAATCTGTTAAAAAGATACTTATAGCTTCTAAAATACTATTTTATATTCTATTGCATCCAACAGAATAAGTAATAGTTTCCGGCGTTGTATGGCATTTAGGAGATGTGATTCAGGGTAATATAGCACAAAACGCACCTGCCTATGTGTATGACAAACCATTTCAGTACTTATTCTATAAAGTTCCGGTTCCGGTTCTGAAACCTAGAGCATAATTTCAAAGTTAGGGTCGGTGTTAAGGCGCACTGATCTTTCTTGACTTTTTAAAGCGTTTGTCAAATTTCTATGTAAAATGAACAATGAACTGGGTCTGTTGTTTTCACTTTTTCAAATTCAGTAGTGGGCAAGCGAATCATTGTGAGCAAACTTCTCTCTGTTTTGAAGCAAATGAAAGTTTGCCTAAAGTTTCAGTGTCTGCAAAACAAAGATAAAAAAGGAACATGGAAACGTCAACAGAAAGTAAACTTGCGGCTTTATCTTTTTCTCCCACCTTTGCCTATATAAGATAGGCTCTCAGCTCATATAAGAATATAACAATCCATCATGAGTGTCCATGTAGGATAGGGAAATCTCACCCGAGGGGTCGGAATTTCAACCAGGGACGAGGTTTGCCGAAGTTAAGAAAACAGCTATATGTCAGTGAATACAACTAATGGCATCCGTATCAGACGTCTCCAACTGGGAACGGACAGTAGCTTAAACTATCGGGGACTTAACCCAGTTTTATGCGCCAAACTTTGCACTCCCTTCTGTTGCAGCTTCACCCACAAGTGGGTGTTCGGTCTGCGTACACGCCTTCTAACGCATCGGTGAGATATCGCAGCAAACACATAGAATCAACAATAAACTATGATGAAATAAAGTTGAGGGTCCTGTGCAATCTGAAGCCAGAGAGAAAAGAAACCACTATTTGGACCATAATGGGCCCGACCGAAGACACTAGAAGTCAAGCGCCAACTTTTCGAAACATATTCCTTCTATAATAGCTGTTGGTGGGTGAGGTCATTTAATCTGAGTCCCGACTCACAGTCGTGCAATTGAAGAAGGAAGCAAAACTTTCAACCATGATTACGTTAACCACCATGCATGCAGTTTGTCGCATAACATCCCTTTATTTTCAAAACACAAAACTGCCTTGATACACGTGGGCCTATTCGGATTTGGATGAAAGTGCACGCAAGCAGTGATGAAATGTCTAGACATCATTTTGCCGAGTCACTAAATCGTGTTATATATTTGTTTATTCTATATCCTTATTACAGAAAGGAAGAGCCACTGAATAAGCAATGAGCGGATTAAGACCCCAACAAATTTTCGTCATCTTAAGACAACTTTAATTCCAATTCAAATCTAATACAGTCTGGCTGGTCCATGTTAAACGGAAAACTGTTTCGCTGAATCTACCAGGGACTAATTTCTGAAGAACTTTTATATCGGCGACATCTTAAATCCCCAGTCAATCTAACCAAACTCTAAGTGGTATAAAGTCAAGAAATATTTTATCGTGAAGTATCGCTAGAGTTTCATCATTGAAAATGGCCGTGTTTGGCCAACTATAAAAATTATAAACAAGTAAAACATCATTGAGTTTCTCATAGAAAATGTGGAAAGTGTAATTTGGGACTTTTATATAGCAACCAATATGACACACTTACACCATAAAAAAACCCTGAATAAATGGGAAAATACAATGTACAGATGTGTACCCATTCATGGTCTCGCTTTTCTTTAGATTGTATTGATCGACGGGTAACCAGTTAAAGAAAGAAATGTTATTTGTGAACTGATTTGTCATTTCCCCCCACTTTTTGTCAGTTGAATGGCACAGAGTATGCACAATAGCCCATATGTTTTTTTTTTTTTTTTTTAAAAACTTGAGCTACCTTTCTCAATGATTTGTGTTTTAGATGGGTTTGCCGCTTGGATGGATGATGGATGACTTGCGAATTTACGTCCTTTTCAACATTATTTCAGTTTTATCACAGAACGATGGGCGGGTGATAGTTGAAGGCTGTGTGCAAGGGAACCTCGGTTACGATTGGAGAGATATCTGTCCCCAGCGAGCTCGAACTCGGGGCCGCTATACCAGAAGGCCAGCGTTTCACCTACTGAGCTACCGGGGCTTCTCCTTACCGCTTGGAAAACTATGCAGACTTCAAAAATATAATATGACTGAGAACGGCTGAAAACTGTGGATTTCCGGAACATTATTCATCATTGGAGTATCTGCCTTTTCGCAAAATACGCGGGTGTGTATTGAAATTTTGACAAACGGACAAAATTTCAACAAGCACCTACGTATTTGGGGTCTGACTTTTATAAGTTGGGCAATATTTCAATACCAGCTGCCAAACACACACACACACACACACACACACACACACACACACACACACACACAAAATCAACAACACGAAAATATAAATTATATTAGAGGCTTAGCTTGTTTGAATTTGCCTTGAGGAATACATGTGATTGTGAATCTCGTGTAATTGACCCTAGCTACGCCCCTGTTCATAAACGTATTGTGCTGATCTAGCGGTCCTGGGTTCGAAATCCGCTGGATGCGAACGAAATTTTTTCCAATCGTAAACGGGGTTCCATACTACACAGCCTTTTATCATCACCCTCCCATCGTCCTGATAATGACTTAATACTATTACAAGAAATATCTTTAAAATAAAGATATAAGACGAAGTGAAAGAAGACATACTTGAAAAGATATAAGACGAAGTGAAAGAAGACATACTTGAAACAAATAATATTTTTTTTTTATTTCTGTTGAAATTGCCCATTTCCTATTTGGAATTTCAGAATTTCCCCATATATGTCTTGTACATCTCCCTAATTGTAATTTTCAGATCTTCCTACCAAAAATACAAGAATTCCCTTCTTTGTTTAATCATTCTCTCTATTGGGAAAAAAGTAGAGGAAAATCTCCCTATTTGTCTTCTCAACTGTATCACATGTCTGATATTATTATTGAATAGCAGTATCCTTATGTTGGGGTTATCCACTATGGCGAGAAACCAAACTGGTCCGTAAATTATTGACATTCTTCGGTACATTCCGATATGCTTCCGATGATACGGTACTGTATTTTACCCGATTCAGTACAGCCGGGTGCGTAAGTTTACCGGAACGGACCGGAATGGACTGAATTACCGGAACGGACCAGTTTTCCCCTATCTTCAGTAGATATTTGTAATAATTCTTATCAAATAACTCTTATTTAATATTAATACATATTCTGTATGCCATCTAGCGAAAATCAATTAGAGATATTAGTCAAAATACTCTTTGAGTATTTTGCGCCATGGGTAGGCCTCTTAATACCCCACGCATATGCGTTTCATCTTAAAATCATATAATCTTATACAAAAATCTGGTTATCTTTCTTCCAAGGCTTGGAGCGAATGAAAAACACAAAAATCCCGAATTTTTGTTCCATAGTATCATGACCAACATTTCAGCCATAGAAAATATGTAGAGCTATATGTATCAAGTCGGTGGATGAAATCAGGGGTTGCAAGTTAAGATAATACATGTTAGTCATAGGTAGGGTCTTGAATTAATCTGCACGTGTAGACTGTATCAAAATATCTCAAAAATCGGCTGGAAATAGGAATAATAAAGGTCCGTTCCGGTCCGATCCGGTAATTAGGTCCGTTCCGGTAAATTTACGCACCGAGTACAGCCTTTTTTACTACGAAAGACATTTCGCACCATAGAATCATTTGTTTCTCAAGCCATCGGCATTTGCGTTTCTCGCGTTTTGCTTAACTCTATCAATCATTACAGCGTTAAAGTGAAAAACATATTTAAAACTAAATGCAAAGTGCAAATAATAACATTTTAATGTAACTAAATCTTCTGACAGGTGAATAACAATTCCATGACATATGCTCTCTTCCATACATAGATCAAGTAAAGTTTTGGCGCCAACGATGATTTTATTAGACTTCGTCTAAAAAAGGACGTAAAATCGCAAGTCATCCTTCCGTCCATAAACGTATCCCATTAATGCGTAGAGGGTCGTTTCCAAAATATTAAGGGGTGTCGACTTTTATTATAATTGTAATAATTCCTGTATTCGGTGCAAAGCTGCGTTGACCCTGATCAGACGCCGTAGACGTGTCTGATTTGAGTCTACACTTTTTGTTTGTCTCTAAGAAATATCTGCATTAACCCTTAAAGCGCCAAAAATTAAAATTGTTGAATTTGCAAACTGTGTAGATCCAGATGAGGTGGCTCATCATCAGAATCTACACTGTTTACTCTCTAGTGTTCGAACTCTCAATATGATATTCCTTGGACGAAACATTTTTTGAAATTCTGCAGACGTAAATTTTGCCGTCTGCTTTTTGGCGCATTAAGGGTTAAATGCAAACACTGTAAACCCTGATCTGATGCCGAGTTCTGTGACATCAAATCTTGGTCTACGCTGTTGGCTTAGATCCCTCATTTGGGATGTTACTCTAAATAGCGGATCTTACACGAGTGGTCATTTCATATGAAATTTATGAAACTCGCCGTAGGCTCGTTTCATAAATTTCAAATGAAATGACCACGAGTGTAAGATTCTGTTCATCATATTGCCCTTTAAAATGGGATTTTATCGCCTTTAAAATGAACATTATTTCAATAAGAAAACGCATTGTTGACACGGACGTTGTCAATGACGTTACGTGTACGCGCCAAAGTGTTATTACACGTGTGGTCATACGATTTTTATGACACGACGTTATTCACTGAATAACAGCGACGTCATATGATAAAAAGATTTATGGCTGTATTCTAAGACCTCACTCACTAGTGAGTGACTCAGATTTGTAGCCAGAGGAAGGATTATCCCATTGAAATTTGAGCAATATTCAGGATTAACTCAGTTAAACCTACACACTACTGGCCACTTGTACAACAACAGCTTATCTGACTCGGACTTATGCAATTATCTTCGGATCATATAACTGCGAGTTAACTCGTGCTCAAGCGCAGATCAGCTCACATTTGATCGGCTTTATCACGTGAAGATCAAGTCACACTCATTTGAGTAACGATCAAGCTGTTCTTGAACGATACAAATAACTGAGTTCGAAAGGTTTGTCATGTACCACTGTCATGTACCTAGTATCAGAATACAGACACAACTGACCCTCGGTAACAGGGAGGTCTAGTTCTCGGCACATGTAAACTGAGAAAGCCATGACCAGTCTGCGCACTTTTACAGTTATATTACATGTATTCATAATATTCGTCATTGCTGGCTGACATTATACCATAGTCCGTAGAAAGCGAGAAATCTGAACGTCACGGCATGAATTTGCAGGCTGATCTTGGCAGGGACATGTCCATTCGAAATTACAGGGCACGCTTCCGTAGTCTGCGGCGACAGGGACGTGCGGGTCCACATTCATATATGGGGAAGTTAGTGAAGCTCTTACCCGTTTGTAAAGCAACCGTTTCTTCAACGGCACTTGTTCAAATTCTGAGTTTGTATCTCGACCTGGTCGTTGAGCATGACAAGACAACAGTGGGACAGTGGTCAAGTTATCATGTAAAAATTTAAGAAAAGTAATAATTTTTGTTATTAAGAGTGCTGCAACAAAAAAGTTAATAAATAAATAAAAAAGGGAAGGTGAAAAGGAAAACTTTAAAGGGAAATTGAGATCGTGGGGCATGAGTGAAGTTGTGCATACAGAACAATTTTAAACAAAGCAATGATCAGTTATGGCAATTAAAAGTTTAATAAATTCGGAACTTCTTCTTAATTCATTTGACCTAATAACTTAAAGCAGAATGTTACAGTGTATCCAAAGTCCTTCGTGCTGCTTATAAAAAATAATATTGTTTTCTTTTAGGTCTGTACGCTGTAATATGAGCATATGTGAGCGCATGACAAATTTGATTTAGAATTTCACATATTTCCATATACATGTATCCCTGCTGAAACTTAGGGCTCACTATCCTGCGTTAATAGCAAAGTAAGTAGGAAAATTCTCAGGAACTGACACAATTCAATCTCAGATGCCACCCAAGTAGTCACCATCAAAGACGTCACCAGCGGCAGCCATGTGAACAGCCATTTCCCGTGCAGGTGGTCATCGGGCTAGCCTTAACATCATAAACAATATATCAATAACTGACAAAGCAACAAACAACACACAAAACAACCAAGAATAACCAAAACAGAAGTGCCGCCTTGGGACTGCTGCAAACAATGTCAAGGCTGATCCGGTTCTATAGTAAGAAAGGCAGTCGTTCCTTGACGCAGACAATATATCCCAGCAGGCGCATGACGTCGTAATGTCGTCGCATTGACGTCAATGCGACTTAATAATGTCACACCAACGTCGGTATGACGTGATTTCGACGTCATACGCCTGCTGGGACACTTATAAGAAAAATTCGTCATATGGACTCTGTTCATAAAACGTGACGGGGTCAAGTCTATTACGAATTATTTTCTTTTTTCCTTATCTGAAGCCCTTACTAAAACGTCCATAAATATATTTCAGTTCTTTTAATGTTCAATACAAAATGATAATGTACTTACCTATATCTTACTTTATTTAAGATTTAACACATCGAATTGAGAAGAAATATAAGGGACAAGTTACCCAAACCTGCTATGAAGCAGGTTTGGGTGATCCATACTTTCTGAGCGTCACTCACCGTTTTATTATCGATGCAAAAGCCAAATGAGTGAGAGTCAAACCTGATCGGAGTCGTGATCCTAACTTGAGTTGGTAAATCCGATCAGCTGAGATTCTCACCTGAGTACCGCTCAACTCCTACTAATCCCGTTGTACAAGCGGCCATACAAGCTGCCCCAGAACAGAGTCCCCTAATGTCATCTGAACTAACTTTGAGTGATTACCAAGATTATCTCAGTGAGCTCACGAAAATTTAAATTGGACTCTTTCTTTGTTGACTTCAGATCTGTCCACTATTAAACAAAAGTAATGATTGACTCACCCAGTTTTGAAATGGACTCACCGGCGCATTTGTGTGTGAAGAAGTCCATTGTGCTGAACAGGGGTTTGGTACTTAGCATTTTCTTAATCCCCTAGAATATATCAAATTGACTCTCCCATCGATTTTGGTCTAGTCCATTATTTTAGAGAAGGGAGTTTTTTTTAGGGAAAAGTTCATTCAAAGTAAAAGTCCTTTCATCCCTAACTATCTTAAATTGACTCTTCCATCACTTATTTTGAAGCAGTCCATTATGAATAGTAGGATATTCAAAAATGTAAAACACATTAATTACCCCTGAATATATAAAGTAGACTCTTCCATCTTTGTCTTTGGGTCAGTCCATCATTTAGAGGGGTTTTACTCCTAGTAAAAATGATTTTCCCCGTTTATATGAACCATCTGTCCATCATACAGCCGTCTATTATTCAAAGTAGGGGTAGGGGTATTCGATTGAGTATGTAGCAGCACAGTATACCTTACACATGAACTTTTTGTTTTTGGCATGGGTCAGGCAATATTTAGGGGAGGTGTTTTACAAAAAAAAAAATAATAAAAAAATACATAATTCTGTTCTGTTCATAATTTACGAGTTGAGCAATGCTCAAGTGATAATCTTCGCTGATCATGTAATAGGTCAGTTGGCTTTTGTATCGATGATAAATGAGTGAGTGACGCTCAGAAGCGCCTTTCGGGTAACATTCCGTTTTTTATTTATTTATCTATTTTTGTTTGAAACGAAGAAAGATACTGATGCTAAATTTGTATCGATAATAAATCGGTGAGTGACGCTCAGAAGCGCCGTTCGGGTAACATATTCCGTTTTTTTTATTATTATTATTATTTATTTTTTTTATTCTTGTTTGGCCTTTAAATCTTAAATAAAGAAAGATATTGATAAATATATTATCATTTTGTATTCGAGTAAATCAACATAAAAAGAAATGGGATATATTTAGATACATTTGATGTTTAAATGAGAATTCTAAGATCGGGAAAATGTCCATTCCAGGCTTGGTCCCGTCACATTTTACTATGATTTCGTATTTGAGTAGATACCATTTGTTTAAGTATATTGGCCGCGCCAAGGGAAAGACTGCCTTCATACTTGTAGAAGTGTAGAAGAGAATTAGCCTTTACATCGGTAGATTCTGTTGGGCAGCTGTCATGTACGCAGGAATATTGGGCAATAGTGAAGCGCTGTATAAGGTCCTGTGGGGTTGGAGAAGTTGCTGTTTGCTCTTTCTTTTGACGTGGCTCATATTTCATTACATGCTTGTCAAAGTTGGCATGGGGTATGCAGTATGGTATACCATTTATGGTACTACTCAGCTTGGTATTGGCTCCGGTATTGGCCAGCATGGGGTTAGCCATACATGTTCAATTTCGTCCATTTTCTGAGTAGCGGAATGAGAATGAAGCCATAGTTGACAGTAGGCGAAATGGGACCATCCCTCAAGTTCATTTTTTACTCTTCTGGTTTTCTCATTATCGCCCGCTAGGCGACATAAAGAAATAAATAAATAGACAAATAAATAAATAAATAAATAAACCTTCGAAGCAGGAACAATAATGACAATTGCCTTTTAGAGTTCTAAACGTGTGCTACAATTCCGTTTTCTGCCTTCATGAGCCACTCTGAAACGACTTAACCCTTAAAGCGCCATAAAAGCAGACGGCAAAATTTACGTCTGCAAAATTTCAAAAAATAGTTTTCCCAACTTTTTCGTATTGAGAATTCACAGACTTGAGGGCAAACAGTGCAGATCCAGAACAGGCGCTGTTTGCAAAATCTACGTTGTTGTTTTTCTGTGTCTTGTGTGCAAATAGTTGCCAAAGAAGATTTTGGGTGTTTTGCATAAATGTGCTCCCCAACAGGTCTTTACATTGAAAATTAATGGGCTTTTTCTGAAGACAAGAAATCGATTAAGTATGTTAAGTTGATTTCAGACGTATCAGTGTGACCAGAAAGTTTGCTATAGAATATGTAAATAAAATTAAAAAAAAAAAACTATGGTGATGATGCTTGAAAACTTTGCTCAAAATCAATACAGTCTGATTTGAACAACGTATATTAAACAAAGAAAATGTGGCATGGATGGTTGTTCACATTAATAATGTTTATTTGCCGACAAAGCTTTGTTCCTGTGAAAACTGCAGAACATTTGTCTTCGCCAAAGATTCTTTGTCATTCTATGCCATAATTTGTTCAATATGAATGCAGAATGTTTGCAAAGTTTCTTAGCTATACTTTCTACAACAAAGTAACTTTAAGGCATAGTTTCTCAATTAAGATGACCGTGTATAGTTTCAGTGGAAGCTGTCAGACAGTAGCCTTTCCCCCCTAGTAGTTTTCCCCCCCGGAAAAATGACTATGATTTTTCCATAGTAGAATTTCCCACCGGAAAAATGGCTATATAGTAGAATTTCCCCCCGGAAATATGACTATATAGCCAATTTTCCCCGGGGAAAATCTACTATACGTGTTTTTGCGTAGCCGTTTCTCCCCTCTATAGTGGATTTTCCCCCAGGTAATATGATTGCAGGAAAACACGCTACATAGTGGAATTTGCTCCTTCTACAAATATAATAGTGAGGTTCAGAATTGAAACAGAAATATGAGTATCTGTCCCTAAAATATCGATGGATAACAGATGCTAGAAACGCATGCATGTGTTCATCAGTCTGTCTTATTTTTGTTTTGGGGAATTCAGGCAGGAATTTTGCTTTTTCAAGTTAGCCAAAAACGGATATAAGTATACGTGGTTGTGTGCATAAATTTGTATAATTTTGTATTTGTTCACGCGTTCCTCCGAGTGTGCGTGCGCGCAGCGGAGTGCCTAGACTAGTGTTCGCCTTTCATGCAGGAGTCGTGGGCTCGACTCTCATTGGCACACACGTCCGATTATGATTTTCAATGTAATAAACACACTACTAAATCAAACATGACTAGACAAAGCACCCGTTCGTACATCTTCGTGTAGCTTGCATGTGTATGTGCACGTTTATAAATATCTGCAATGATAAAAATCGCACCCTGCTCGTTCCTTAAATTAGTAATTATTGATTATCATAAAAATATGGTTGCTAAATTTGCATATTGATTTTTTGGAATTAATCACGTTTGTTACCTTCCTTGAAGTACCTATACATTTCTTCTGCGATTAATTCCGTAAAATTTCTCTATTCCATTCCGTTCCGTTTCGTTCCGTTCCGCAAAATATCAATAGCCATACCAAATTCACTAATTGTCAATTTCCCGGTGGGGGAAAAGGGACTATGGGGGAAAAGTGGCTCTATGAGGTCCGGACAATCCACTATATAGCCGTCCTTCCTATAGCCATTTTTCCGGGGGGAAAGGGGGAAAAACCACTCTCTGACAGAAGCAACTGTGCCGTTTTCATTATTGCCCCTCTTCTCAAGCGGGTCAGTTCTTATGGGGAAGAATGTGCTCCCCTAACAGTGAATTCAGTCCTCCAAAGGTAATAACCATTTTTAAAGGGCTACGTTATCCAGGATTGCAACAGGAAGCAGAAAAAAACATGGCGCTGTACCCATACATTTTCACTTTAGGTTAACTAACCTAAAAGCTGTGGTTAACTTTGATGCAACATGTCAGTTTTAGGGTCGCGGTTAACCTAGGCGTCCTGCACTCATCTTTCTTGGCTATTGTATATATGGTAAATGAATAATGAACTGTATAATGCATTTTGCATGGCTTTTGATATGATAGTGTTCTTATTTACAGTTCTTCTGTGCTGGGATGGTGTATCCGGTATCGAACATGTACTGTTCCGTTACGTCGTTCTTCTTGTGTTTTGTGATTGTAGCCTTTCCTTGGTATTTTCATTAATGAGCCGCGACACGACAAAACCAACAAAGTGGTTGTTCGCCCAGTGCAGACTCAGATCAGCCTGGGCATCTGCCGAGTTTGATAAGACCCTTCGTTAAAGTCTCAAAGGGTAGCTAAGGGTCTAAGCTACCTCCATGCGGACAGCGAAGACTCTGGTCAGACTGGGTGAATGCCCAGGCTGATCTGAGTCTGCGCTGGTCGCACAACCACTTTGTTGGTTTTGTCGTGTCGCGGCTCAATAATATTTTGTAAGCCTTTGCATATTTGGACAGAAAATTAAACAGGTTTGCCGTCTTTTCATTTTAACACTTTCAGCCAATGAAAAATTAGACAAGATGCTATTTGCCTCGAATCCAAAAAGGAGCTTGCCCAGAATGATTCAATTGGCAACTGCTTTTGTTATTAAACATAGAATAGACTGACATCTATTTTCAACACAAAACAAAGAGGGGCAAATTGGACAGCAAAACAGGCGACACCACATCACTATGCTACAAATACGACAAATGGGATCTGCATCAGAAATTTCAGCCTTGGAAAGAAAGACGCTGAAGCTATTAGGGTCTTAAGCCAGTTTTATAAGCGCAGCCTCCCAATCCATTTTAATGCTTCTTTAAACACAAGTAGGTGTTCGCTTCTAACTCATCAGTAAGACATCGCAGAAAAACACATAAAATCATCAGAAAACTATGAGGACTCTGTGCCGTCCGAAGCCAGAGCGAAAGGAAACCACAAGTTGGACTACGATGAGCCCGACCAAATACATTGGTAGTCAGGTGCCAACTTTTCGTAACAGATCTCTTTTCTAACAGCTTTTTGAGGGTGAGATCATTAATTCTGAGGCCTAAATATATGAGGTGCCGTTTTACTATAAAATCCCTATTTCGTGATAGCACAAATTCTATTTTGTGATATCACAAAATATTTTGTGATATCACAAAAAATAGAATTTGTGATATCACAAAATATTTTATGGTATCATAAAATAGAATTTGTGATATCAACGTTGTGATATTCAAAATAGAATTTGTGATATCACAAAATATTTTATGATATTATAGAATAGAATTTGTGATATTACAAAATAGAATTTGTGATATCACAAAAAAATTGTGATATAAAAAAATCTTCACATTTTTTGATATCACAAAATAAATTTCATGATATCACATATTCGATTTTGTGATATCACAAATTTGATTTAGTGATATCACAAAATCATAGGGATTTTTTGAAATCGAATTAGTGATATCAAAGAAATCGATTTTGTGATATCACAAAATCAGATGTATCTATTGATGTCACATATTCGATTTGTGATATCACAAAACAGAATATATGATATCACAAAATCTTAGCGATTTTGTGATATCATAAAATCTATTTTTTGATATCACAAAATCGTTTAGGCATTTCTTAGATGAAAAATTTTACACATTTTTTGATATCACAAAATCTATTCTTTGATATAAAAAAATCGCCTTGATTTTGTGATATCACAAATTCTATTTTGTGATATCACAAAATATATTTTATGATATCAATAAATGAGCCTGATTGTTTTATATCACAAAATGGATTTTCACAAAATCGAATTTGCTTTATCAAAAATTGCATTTATTGATGCCACAAAATGAAAGAAATTTTGATATCATAAAATCTTTTTTGTGATATCACAAAATCAATTTTGTTATATTACAAAATCTATTTTGTGATATCAAAAAATCAAGCTTATTTTCTTATATCAAAAAATGTATTTTGTGATACCAAAAAATCGAATTTGTGATATCAAATAATAGAATTTATGATATCAAAAATACTGAATTATAGTAAAACGGCACCTCATACAACTCATCCTCGTGCAGTTGTGGGTTACCACCTTGCATGCAGTTTGTCGCATAACACCTTTTTATTTTACAGTGCTCCAGATAACAAGGGGCAACAGAAATAATTCTGGGATAAGTTTTCTTATTTCTCAATGAACACTTATGTTGTGACCTCATAAGAACCATCTCGGCGGGACGGTTCTTCTAATGAGTGTCACAACATAAGTTTTAATGGAGAAATAGGGAAGATGTCTGTTCATTTTCTCTGTTACCCCTTGTCATTCGGAGAACTGATTGTACATGTAGATAAAAAAATCCTGTTGTACTCGTACTTGGATTAAAGTGCACGCAAGCCGTGCAAATAGCTATCTAATAAAATGTCTAGACATCATTTTGCCAAGTCGTGCTATATCTGTTTATTTTATATTCTTATTACAGAATTGGTTGGTTAGTTGTTTTGGGGTTAACGGCTCTTTGAGACATAATTTTAGTCTATACCGAGAGAGTGAGAAAGAACAGAGAAATGATAGGCGAGAGAAAAATGTCCAAACAATCCCTACCGCACCTACTGCAAACACAGTAGGCCCTTGCCCTACTATTATTCAGTTAGTAGGACGCCACAGCACTGAAAGTTACCCAGCACCATCGCCCGACCGCAACCAACCCTCTTATTGCAGAAAGGAAGAGTCAGGATATGGATTCCATTTAACGCAGTCTGATTGGTCTGGAGGGAGCCGCGGAAAACGGTTTGCGGCTGAATCGGAACTTGAAACTAGTAAGGATTTGAGTCTAAGGAACTTTTATTGAGCCGATAACTTAATGGTCTCGTCGATTACTAATATAAATAATTCTTGAAATATTTTATCATAGAGGTATCGCTATAAGATTTTCACTACAGTTTTATCATTGTACATGACCGTGGCTGGCCAACTTTAAACAAGTTAAACATCATTGAGTTTCTCACAAAAAAGTGTGGAAAAAATATTTTGGTCATTTAATTTGGCAACTTTTGATACCATAAACCTGAATTAATGGTACAATATACAATGTACAGGCGTGGGACCCCATTCATAGTCTCGCTTTTCTTTAAATTGCATTGATCGACGGGTAACCAGAAAAAGAAATAAGCGGTTTGTCAGTTCCCCAACGTTTTGATAGTAATAAGACGCAATGTATGCACATCAGACGCATACATGTTGTATGCACATCAGACGCATACATGTATGCACTGTATTACCAAACATGACGGTTGAACCACATTTCATTATGATTTGTTTTTAGACACTTTCACCGCTTGGAGTACTATGAAGACTTAAAACATATAATAATTATGCCAAACGGTGAAAATTTTAATACGCACCTGCGTATTTGCAGTCTGCATTTTTTGTAAGTTGGGCAAGATTTCAATACCAGTTGCCAAAAAAAAAAAAAAAAATAATAAACATGGAAAACATTATTTATATTAGGGGCTTAGCCCTTTTGACTTTCCATTGAGGCATATAAAACATGATAGTGCGTATTGTGTGAATGTCCCTAGCTAGTCCCGGCTCATAATTATAGGAGTCTTTTTTTTTTATCTCACTGTATGAACAGGTCCGTTTCCAAGAAGGGGTGTCGGATTTGATTATACTCCTGATAATTTCTATATTCAGTGGAAAGCTACATAACCTGATCAACCGATGTAGACGTTTCTGATCTGAGTATACACTGTTTATTTCTTTCTAAGAAATACCTGCATTAAATTTAAACACTGTAGGCCCTGATACAACACCGCGTTCTGTGGCATTAGATCTGGGTCTACACTGTTTGCTAAGATCCCTTGTTTGAGCCGTTAATCTAAAGAGATTTCACTCTGCCCCAGGACAGATTTCCCTATTGTCAACTTTGAGTGATTACCAGGATTCTTGAATGTTTAAAATGGACTCTTCCATTGTTGACTTCAGATCGGTCAATTATTAAACAAAAGTAGTTCTTTCACGCTCTCCCAGTTTAGAAATAGACATAACCCGAAGCTTTTGTGTGCGAAACAGTCCGTTGTTTTGAACAAGGGCTTTGGAACTGAACATTACCTGCACCACCTCGAATATATTAATTGACTTATCCATCGATTTTTGGACGAGTCCATCATTTTGGAAAAGGTTTTTTAAATAAAAGTTCACAGATAGTAAAAATCGTTTAATCCCTAAATATCTTAGATTGGCTCTTCCATCAATTATTTTGGAGCAGTCTATTATTAATAGTAAGGTAATTAAAAAAGCAAAATACATTAATCACCCCTAAATATATAAAGTAGACTCTTCCATCTTTGTATTTGGGTCAGTCCATCATTTAGAGGGGTGTTAATGGTAGCAAAATCATGTTACTCAAATAATTGAAATTGACTCGTCCATCAAAGAGCCTTCTATTTTTATAATAGGGGTATTCAATAAAAGTCTATAGCAGCACAGTTTACCTTACATCCTGAATAATTTAAATGGACTCTTCTGTTTTTGACATGGGCAAGGCCATATTTACAGGAGGTGTTTCACACACACACACACACAAAAAAAAAAAGAAAAAAAAGACGCGAGTTTTGAGTTAAGCGATCTCCGCTGATCATGTAACAGGTTAGTTGGCCTTTGTATCGGTGAGTGACGCTCAGAAACACCGCTCGGCCAACATGTTCCCCTGTTTCAGTGCTGTTTTTTTTTTTTTTTTTTTTTTTTTTTTTCAATTATCTTGTTTGGTCGTTTAATATCAAATAAAGAAGATATTGATAAATATATGATCATTTTGTATTCGAGTAAATCGACATTAAAAGAAATATATTTAGATACATTTGGTTTTAAATGAGAACTTAAGATCAGGAAAATGCCCATTATAGGCTTGGGAGCGTTATACATTTTATGATGATTTCGTATTTGAGTAGATACCATCTGTTCATATATATGGGCCGCGCCACGGGAAGGACTTCCTTCATATGTATAGAAGTGTAGAACTGGAATAGCCTTTACATCGGTAGATTCTGGTGACCAGTTGCATGTACGCAGGAATCTTGGGCAATGGAGAAGTGCTGTATGGTCCTGTGGGGTTGTAGAGGTTGTTGTTTGCCGTTTCTTTTGACGCGGTTCATATTTCATTACATGCTTGTCAAACTGCCATGATATTGTATGCCAAGTTGGCCGATGGGGTATGCAGTACGATATACCATATATGGTATTGCCCAGGGTGGCACTGGTTATCACGGGATACCGATGCATCGTATATTGGCCAGCATGGGGGTTTGCCATACATGTGCCATCTGAGTAGGCGTTCTTTACAGTAGCGAAGCAGGAGTAGGTAAAATGGGAAGAGGCGAAATGGGAGTAGGCGAAATGGGAAAAGGCGTCACGGGAACGCCCCTCAATTTCATTTTTATTCCTCTTTCTACATGATTATAGGTGTACAATAGTATAGGCGGTGGGGCTTAACATTCACGCCCACCACGAGAAAATGTTTTCAAAGGTATCAAACAAGTACAAAGGTTGCTGCAGGGTAAACTGTTTAGTTATTACTAGCCCGGTGAAAAAAAAATATGCAAAAAAAAATATGCAAAAAAAAAAAAAAAAAAAAAAAAAAAAAAAAGAGAGAGAGAGAGAAAAGAAAGAAAAAAGCATCTGCTTGATATCACGATTAATCGAAACAACAAATTAGAGACAGCTCTATACTGAAAAACTCATTAAGTCATTCGGTGGTCCGAAAATGTAGTGCTTAACGTTGTTACCATGAATTCAGTGATCAAAGGATACCATCAATTCCAGATAATATCAACAAATGGTCCTTTACTTTATATTCACCTCGACTATACACTAATGGGCACGACGAGAACGCTACTGGGTCCCTTGGAAAATTTGCACGAAAGCAAAATATTTATCCGCCGGAACGGCTAAAGAAAATAAGTAATAAATCAAAATAAACAATTCAAACCTGGTTCATGTGATTTTAGAATGAGGAATCGACATATTTATATTTTACACATACTTTTT
This sequence comes from Ctena decussata, assembly GCA_963989385.1. NCBI lineage: Eukaryota > Metazoa > Mollusca > Bivalvia > Lucinida > Lucinidae > Ctena > Ctena decussata. The sequence goes on along the minus strand of OZ022502.1, from coordinate 57,144,909 downwards.
TTTTACACAGATATTGTCTTGACCGTTATTCATAACTGGTTTGAAAACACGTCCCAATTGTCTTTCTAAATATGTATTGTTTACCAGTTTTAAACCCAGTTTTCAGCAGTTTAATACAGGAACGAACCATTTACTATAAATGTATTTTGCCGACACTTTGTTTAACGACGGAGAAAAAAATCGAAATACACCGAATAGGCAAGAGCGTTGGAATAGGTCAACTTTGAACAATTGTAAGTAGCTAGCCTAACACTGCAGTTAGCCGCATTCTACCATTTATGAGTACCTGAGTCTGAGGGTGTTGAATCATGGCTAATAACACAGCGACAACCCTGTCTTAAAGGCAACCTCTTTTAAGCAAAAATCTGTCTTACAAGACCAAAATCTCATTTTCCACAGAAGTATTTTCAGTATAGCACTTCTCTCAAGCAAGCAGTTTTTGCCCATTTATTAGGTGCTAGCTTCAAACTGGTTTGACATTTTCACCTTTTTAAGGTTATTTCAATATTAACAGGAAATGTTACAGTATGTAACAAAAGCCCCCGAATTTCCCTTTGACTGACACTTGACCCCTTTTTGTGACCTTGACCATGGGCATGGAACCTGAAGCTTGCTCATGACATACATTCTCATCTTTCTTTACTTTTCTGTGAAGCTCAAATGCATTTCAGAATTTTAAGAGTATTCATGGGGACAATTCGACCACTGACCAAACTGTGTTGTGTGGGCGTGGAAACCTTAATCTTGCATCTAACATATCTTATCATCTGTGAAGTTTGATGGTATTTGCTTCAGTCGTGAATGGTTTTGCCGATTCCTGGAGACAGGATTTGACCTTTGACCCTTTACATGATTTGACCTCTGGTCCCTGATTGTGGATCATCGACTGTGTTAAACCACCTCATTGTGTTTTACCTTTTCAAGAAATTTAATCAAAGTTACTTAGGTATTTTTTTCAGTAATTGGGAAGACTTGGCCTCTGACTGTGACCTTGACTTTGGGTGTGAGAACCTACGTTTGCACCTGGCATAACTTTTCATTTTGTTTTATGTTTCTGTGAAGTTTAATGAAATTTGCTTCGGTAGTTTTTCTGAATAATTGCTGAGACATGATTTGACCTCTGTCCGCAGATTGTGAAATTGATCTTGTTCTGGGAGCATAGATATTGAGTGTAACATACCTTCTCATTATGGTTTACCTTTCTGTGAAGTTTGATCAACTTCGCTTCTGTAGGTTTTAAGTAATCGCAGACACGGTTTGAACTCTGATTCCTGATTGTGGCCTTAATCTTGGGCATGGGAAACTAAGTCTTGTGGGCGGCACACCTTCTTATTGTTTTATCTTTCTGTGAAGTTTCATAAAATTTGCTTCAATAGTTTATAAGTAATTGCTGAGACAGATTTTAGACACAAATTGACCTCTGACCCGCGGCCGACTGTAGCCTTGATCTTGGGCGTGGGAACCTAAATATTGTGCGCGACACTACTTCTCATTATGTTTTATCTTTCTGTGGAGTTTCGTCAAATTTGTTTCAGTAGTTTTTAAGTTATCGCTGAGACACGATTTGTAACGGTCGGACAGACGGACGGACATTGCGATTTTATTATGCCTCCCGAAGTTCTTTCGGGCGCATAAAAGTATACTGACACAACAGTAGACGAGATTTGACATTACCATATTTTCACTAAAATCTCAGAGAATGTGATGCAGGATCATCACAGTCCTCTCGTTTGTATGAAATGCCTGGTATTAAATGCAAAACTGTAGGCCCTGATTTGACGCCGCGTTCTGCGGCGTCAAATCTGGGTCTACACTGTTTGCTAAAACCCCTCTTTTTGGACTTAAATCTAAAACAAAGATTAAACACACTCACAACACGCTGCCCCAGGACAGATTCTCCTCTTGTCCTCTGATCTACCTTGAGTGATTATCAGGATTATGAATACAAAATCTTTTAAAATGGTCTCTTCCAATGTTGAGTTCAGGATTGTCCATTATAGCCCCTTTGAATCGTTGACTCTTCCAGTTTTGAAATAGACCTACCCGCCTTTGTGTGCGAAGCAGACCATTATGATGAACAGGGGTTTCTAAACTGGACATTCCCTTCTCCCCCGAATATATCAAATGGACTCTTCCACTGGTTTCGGACGAGTCCATTATTGTAGAGAAGGGTTTTTGATAAAACATACTGGATATTATTAATTTCTTTCATCCCTAAATATCTAACATTGACCCTTCCATCAACTATTTTGGAGCAGTCCATTATTCATAGTAGGAGTGTCAAAAAAGCACAATTTATTTCTTACCCCTGTATATATAAAGTAGACTCTTCCATCTTTGACTTTGGGTCAGTCCATAGTTTAGAGGGGTGTTACTGGTAGTATTAATCATTTCACCCATATATATTAAACTGACTCTTCAATCACAGAGCCCTCCATTATTTATAATAGCGGTGTTCGAATCAAAGTTTACCTTACCTCCCTGAATGATTTAAATGAAATCTTCTGTCTTTGATTACTTAATGAAATAGTTTTACCAAAATCACGAACACTGAACAAGGGCTTTTACGTATTGAGCGATGCTCAAGTGAGAATGTGAGGTCAGCTTTGGCCTTCGAATCGATATGAAACGGTGAGTGACGCTCAGCCTGAAAGAGCGAAAATCACACATACCTGCGCAGCAGGTTTGGTCAGCATGAGTGAGTGAGTGAACTCGGGTTTAACGTCCCACCAACAACGAGGTCATATGGAGACGGGACCTCGGTTTAAAGTCTCATCCGAAAGACCGGAGAAGCGGGGGATCGAACTTGCGACCCCTGGATTGGTAGTCTGGAGTGTTATCCACTACGCTACAGCCGCTCCTTTGGTCAGCATGTCCGCTGATATTTGTTATTCTTGATATAGGTCTTTTAAGTCTGAAAGAAAGATGTAGGTAAATATTGTATTCGACCGTTAAGGAGCATTGTATATCACATTGGATATTTTGATTTTAAAGCTTCCATATAGCCTATCAGGTGGTAAAATCACCTAAACACATAAAGGAAAGTCGGGTAAATTCGGACAGCGGGTAAATTCGGACAGTGACATTGATTCCTTTATATGTCAGTTGTTTGGAATTGTAACAAAATTAACTGGGCAAACAGTGAAAATCCTGATGAGAAGGCCATCCCATCTGGATTTTCACCGTTTGCAATAGTACGTCCGAATTTACCTGCTGTCCGAAGTAACCCGACTCGACTCTATATATTATGAAAAGCGTTTCAGTCGTCACGATTGGTGACAAAATGTGTGTTGATGTGCATGAATCGTGTCAGATAACTGGCAAAAACTAAAGAGGCAATAAATTGGAAAAAATGTCGTATCGCTCAACGAAACACAATTTCTATTCCTGGTTTCCAATCAAGCTCTACAATATAAACGAATACTAGACAATAAATGGGGTTCCAGTCTTGTACATTGTATTTTTACCATTTTATTCCAATTGATAAAACCGAAAAGTGGATCGCCCACTTAAATGACGCAAAAACATTTTAAAACCTTTTAATGTGAGACACAAGGATGCTATATTAGGTTAAAGTTGTAATCACGGTCATTTGCAGTGAGAAGCTGCGATACCTCACGATAAAATATTTCATTCCGACAGAGCAATAGGGCCCTTAAAGCGCCAAAAATTTGAATTGTTGAATTGGCAAACAGTGTAGATACAGATAGGTGGCTCATGATGAGCCACCTCATCTGAATCTACACTGTTTGCCCTCTAGGGTTCAAATTCTCAATATGACATCGCTTGGACGAAACATTTTTGAAATTCTGCAGACGTAATTTTGTCGCTTGCTTTTTGGCGCATTAAGGGGAAACAAATATCCTTTGTGGAAACTTGTCTGGACATTCCCTGTTCGCAGGTATCAGATAAGAGGATGTTTCCCTGTAATTTCTGATGAGAAAACCAATATGAATGAATCCGAATGTATATTGCCTTTTTGCGTGTAATCATCGAAAGATGCAATGATAAAGATCAGAAATGCGATGAAATAAGTACTCAATTACTGTTATGACTCTAAATATTGTGAAAGACGTGCCAGAGCATACACCGGTGTAGACTCAGATCACACTGCTCCAGTTAAGGTGAATAGATACACGTTCAGGGGCAGCAACTCTGGTTTCAATTTTGTTTTCCTTATCAATAAAGTCAACTCTTTCAGGAAACAATTTCCTTCAAAATCTTTAAGTAAACCCAATTTTCCAAGGGTTTTGTCGTCAAGAGAAGTGAAAATAAAGTTACAAAGTTGATTCCCTTTGCAAAATGGCGGAAAACATACAGGTGTACCCACACACCCCTTTGAGACATTGTTGGTAATTGGGTGATGCCTGCAAATTCCCCGGGTATTATTTACTGTGATCTGGATTGGTCTCACTCATAGCGATTTATTTACAGAGTGACTTATTCACCTGATAAAAATACTTCTTTATAAAATGAGAAAAAAATCTGCGCCGGTGCGCCGGAAGTTTTCAACTTTAACACTCCGACAATTTGTCAAGGTCCGCCTCTTACGTTTTGAAGATTTTTATATGCGGAGGCGTAGTGGCTTAGAAATGACTGTTCATTGCATGTCCGCCAGTTCGTCAATAACACTCCTAAGCCTTGCTATACAGCTCAGTCATTTCAACGAATTTAAACTTTGTTGCATAGCACACTTTGCTTAGAAATTGAGGAAGGGAGAGAGAGAATTCTGACGTCATCCCTGCAGTCCTAAAGTGATGTCAAAAGGCCATAAAAACAAAATGTATCGAATTTCACCGCAAACAATAAAGCTCTGACTTAATATTCTAGAACTAGGCTACGGATGTTCTATTTTTAATGTGGATTATGGAAAAAGTAGGAAAAAAAGATATCCCGAGAGTATCGTGAAATGCATCCTTTATCTTCAGACATATTCTTCTCAGATTTCAAGCTGTAAAATATTCAACATGGTAGACTCTATAAAGACATAATGACAATTAGATATGTCTACCATGTTATGTTTCATAAGATTTGAAATCTTAGAAGCAATAAAATTGCTTCTAAGATTTCAGATCTTATGAAACATAAAATGGCAGACATATCTTATTATCTTGACATCAGCCCAGTTCACCTTTAACAACACTGTGAGAGTTATTTACAGGAAAATGAAAGAAAATCTTACACTCCCTTCAGTAGGTATTATTTCATTGTTAACACGTCTTTTCGTGTGATTTCGATATCGTTTCAACTTTACTCCCACTCAATCACGAAATTCTAAGTGAGTCCGTATTAACCTTCTGTTTTCGAATTTTATTTCTTTACTTTTTGCTTTATTTTATTTTTCCATATTTTTTCACTCAGATTATTTTTATTTCGACACTGTTGTTAGTAATTATCAGTCATATCCTTTAAGTATTTTTTCTCTTCTTGTATATTGATGTCGTCGTGTTTCTCCTCTATCTGTCATTTAAGGCTGACACAAGCGTATTTCGGAGTGCGTAAGAAAAATCAATCCGCCAACTGTTTCTATATACATTACCGTATTCGTCCCTTAAGCGCCTCTTTCCATATAACCGTCCATCATACTTTTTCAAGTAAAATAAATTAGTCCCCCACCTCCCCAAGCACACACACACCTAGAAACTGCTGAAAAGGTTGTACGTTTATCTCGAATAGTATTTTGAGTCAGTCTATGACTGCGGAGAGAGTAGTGTAAAAGTTATTCTTCATGTTTTTTCCAGGCCTCCCGCGAGTTTTTTTACTGGGCACCTTGCGGTAGTTTTGTTTATCGGTATCCTATTATAGATTAATACACATGGCACATTGCAAATATAGACTGGACACCCTCTTGTAGGTTAAGTCCGTCGGAATACCGCGGGCATTGTATGTCAATATCAATACACTAAACATTCAATGAAAACTTGTTATCGTTTTCGGGAATCAGACATGAAGTATATACAGAAGATAACATTTTGCATGTGTGTGAATTGATTTGCACTAAATGGCCCACTTACATAAAACTTCATATTTTTCAAATCATACATCGAATAGGGCTACAGTTCGAAATTCTTTTGAACAAACGACGTACATTTCTACCGTGACTTTATTTTGATAGAATCTGTCATTTCAGGGCTATCGGTCCTTTGATTTTATGTATGTCACCGCATAATTTAGAGACCCGCACATTTTACTATGCGTGATTCATTTAGCTATGGCATAATGTTACCAAACATGTTTTTAGTGGGCGAAACAGTTATAAATATGACATTACTTTAAAAGAATCCGATTTCTGTTGCATACTGCATAGTTTCACAGGGTATAATCGATTCCGCCAATTTTCGCTTCCTGTAGAGACTGTCCGTCATATTTGGCTTCCGACTTTCTTTGATGAGCAACACCGTTTACGCTGTCTGGCATTAAAGAGAAGAAAAGACTAAACATTTAATGAAAATCGCCGATTATGGCCCTAAAATAAAATAAAGCCTCCGCCATCTAGTTTCAAGTGCAATCAATTATCACAGGGTATAATCGATTCCGCTAATTTTCGCTTCCTGCAGAGACTGTACATCAAATTTGGCATCCGCCGAGATTGTCCGCGAACACTTGCTTCCTGCAGGGACTACTGTCCTCGAAAAATGGCTTCCTGCCGAGACTGTCCGCATGACTCTGCTTCCTGCCGAGAGCCTCGGCAGGAAGCAGAATCACGCGGACAGTCTCTGCAGGAAGCCATTTATCATGTACAGAAGTCTCGGCAGGAAGCAAGAGTTCGCGGACAGTCTCGGCGGAAGCCAAATATGACGGACAGTCTCCGCAGGAAGCGAAAATTGGCGGAAATGATTATACCTTGTGAGTTTCAAAACAAGAAAATGCTTCAGTTACAGAGCATATGAAATCCAACACTTGCTGTAAAATGTTCAATTAATTGATTAAAGACGCGAAAAAATGGACCTTATTGCGTGTGCGAAAAGGAACGACTCAGATCAGACTGCGCGTCCGCGCAGGCTGACCAGAGTCTTCCATTTCGCATATACCATCTACGAATATTTGCTCATCTAAAACGTGAAAAACGAAGTTCCTGATCAGTCTAAACTGATGTGCATACTGATTCGAGTATTCATTGTAAGCACAGTGACGTAAGGTTCCTTTTCACGCGACGCCGGTCAATTTTTTTCTATTGCTAATTGCTTTTCTCTCCTCTGCTCTTGTACTTGCAGAATTCTAATATTGCTTGCTGTCTTATATGAGTTTGTATCTTATGCAGTTGCAAATAAAAACTTGTTCGCACGACGAAAACTCTAATCGGTCTTCGCATAGCGCATACTGGTCAAAACCTTCCATATTTGCTCTTATACTATTTCTAATGAAGAGAAAAAGTCTGATATGACTGTACGTACGCGCAGGTTCATCGGAGTCCTAGCTAGTCACAGGTGCTGCACAAGGCAAGCTTTCCCGTGGCGCGACTCCTTAAGGTTGTTGCACCGTTACTAGTCTGCCAAGATTTCCTAACAACTTATTTGTTTGAAAGTAAGGATCTTTGTTTTAAGAAAAATCGTGAAATTAGCTTTCATTTATGGCAGTTATGACTAATCTCCCGTAAGCTGAACACACTCCACACATCAACTTCCAAATATCGGATCCAAGCCAGTGCAAAAGCTCGAGAATTCGGTTGGAATAATGGCGAAAGACACCTTTTATTAATGGCTGTTGACCATGCTGATACTGCTGCTGTCGATTGTCTCGGTCGACGGCCACTTTTATATGTACGGTAACTGACTTGCCACTGGTCGAAAGCACAGGTGGGGAAAATGGTATTTCCTCCATGATTACGTCCCCAAAACGGATACACTTGTTGTCAACGGCCTGTCGTGTAAAGGACGGGTTACACTTTGGCCGTTTTTGTGCCCACGACCGATCTTGATAAAATTATGTTAATAAAAGCTTGGCATTTGGCAGTTTATATAAGCACTTTTTTTAAGTTTGCGGTTTCATAAATAATCACGTGACTTCCGGTTTATTGCATATGCGGTGCTGAAAGGGGTACACTAACTACCTGCGGTTTTTCGATTTAATCAGCGATTCCGCTGACATATCAGCCCTCCAAACTGACAGATATAACACTTTTGGTTCTTATCCACAGTCTAAAAGAGATGAATTCGTTCAAAACATCTAGTAAGGAGAAAATTTTATTTGAATTTTTACGAAACCTCAGAACAGTAGATTTTACAAGTGTTTATTAACACAAAAATAAGCATGTAAAGCCTTTGTTTTTGTGAAAATAATGAAACAAATGAACAGGAAGTCGATTATAACCGACCGATAAGGTTAAGCAAATATATTCTTGGCGAAACGCTTTGAACGCTTGTACTCTGGCAAGTGCATGAAAAGGTCACCAACCTTCTTCTTTTCTTAAGCATTATTCACCACTTAAATATATAATGAAAGCTTCATCATATCAAATATTAATTAACACGTATGAAATATTACGTATTTATGGATGCTACACAGGTACAGATGTTTAAAATATTAGACAAAATCAGTGAACCAAGAAATTCAGGTCACATGGACCTACATGTAGTACCAGATGAGACGCAGCGCTGAAGTAACTTACTATTCCGAGTCCGAGGAAGATTCAATTAAATATTAGTTTGATATAAAACATTATTCAGTGGATCCTGAAATACAAGTCACAATGACCTACACATAGTATGACGTCATTTGCAATGTCTAACTGAACCATTGTCTTTAGTATGATGCATATATAATGTTGAATATATCAGAAAAGAACAGTGAACTTTTAAATATATGTCACAGTAACCTACAAATAGTATGAGGATTTTTTTGCATCGTTTGACTGACCAACTATTTGTAATTACATGTATGTTGCGAATCCAAAAACCGTGTTGAGAAATAAGTGACAATCTTGGTCCATCCATAAAGTTTAAAGACTCAGTGTGCATGGATGCTTTGCAGTTCCTACATTTAATGGATATGATCTGATCAAATATCAGCACTCTAACCCCAATGCAAAGATATCAAAAGAGGTAAGGAAAAAGCTCATCCAAGTAACTTTTCATACAAAGTTAGTGGACCAAAGTTCAATGTCACAGAATTTTACAATGCATCAGCTTCAGGCAGAGGAATACATCATCTGACCACGTCGCAACATTATAACATCCGAGGTTATATCAAAGCATGATGATGAAGGACATTCAGTCTAACGCCTTACATACGCATATTACGCCATACCGATACGTATGCCCAGTGCTGCCCCCCCCCCCCTCCCCCCCCCCCCCCCCCGACATCGACACACACATACACGGAATCCTTAGTGGGGGCATTAGGAACACATACTACATAAATGAACACTTTTAGAAAGATGTGTTGTGTCGAATAATGCCACTATTTTTTATCAGTTACAAAATATACTGCTGCGACTTTGATATAAACCCTTTAGTGTTGGATACATGAAAATTTACCCAAAAAGTTTATTTTTCGTTTACTCCTACCCTCGTAACCACTCTAATATAACCCGATTGTGATGAATATGTATATGAGGAATAATTATATATAAAATTTGTAGTGGTTACGAGGGTAGGATAAAGTGAAATTTGGATGCATAGTGGACGTTGGTAGTTCAAATTCCCATAGACCCAATGTTAACTGCTGCAGACAGTACATGTTTTCAACCGCAAAATTAACCTAAAAGGCATTGAAATACGGGAAAATGAAATCGTACAGAATAAACTAGAAACATATAGCTAACATTCCTGCGTGTTTATGTGGTTATCTGCCTACCTTCGAAAATCGGCCTTTTCAGTGGGCACATTGCAATAGTAAAGTGTAACTCGTCCTTTACTCCCATCATGTATGAAGTTTAAAAGCTGCAGCATTATTAAGACGGTGAATGAACTGACAAGCCAAAACCTATAATACAGGCCTAGATCAGACTGCCTTTAAAGGAGCAGCCTGATGGTGGTTTGCACTTTTCGCCATGTGTCGCAGTGAGAAGAGTTATATTGGGCTTAAAATGATAAGTTTCTGTTTCTACCGCAGATTAATACAAAGCGGCATCACGAAATTTGTCAGCGTTTTTGATTGAAAAAATTGAAAATTCCTAGTAGTGACTTCTTCAGTAATAATTCATCGTTTAGTGGTAATTCGTAAAGTGGATCACATGACGAGCGCGTAGCGCGAGTGGAATATTTTCATAACACTTATGGACGAAACACTGTTAACTTTTTTCGATTTTAAAACTAAAAAGCGCTAAACTTTATATTCTTTTCCTTCAAAATCAGGAGCGGCTGTAGTGTAGTGGATAATACTCCAGACTACCAATCTAGGGGTCGCAGGATCGATCCCCCGCTTCTCCGGTCTTTCGGATGAGATGTCATGCAGCAAAATTTCATACATTTTGCTTAAAAGTTAACAAGTAAAATTTAATAATGATTTAAATCAGCAAACAGAAAATAAACAGAACTTTAGGGAATGGAATCAGTTTCATTGAAAATTCATTTAGAAATTAGCAATTAGAAATTAGTTACAATTTTTATCATAAATAGTTTACAGCAAATTATTTTGTTAATTCAGATCTTTTACTTGTTGAGAAGGTTTTCATACCAACGCTAGGAGATTAGATGTCAGTATTAGGTGCTAATAGAATTTTGTCGGCTTAACAAACAACGTGAAAACCTGTCACGCCATAATTGCGCAATCTTAAGACCCCAAGCAATTACGAAGCCATTTGTTTATCGCTCTCTAAGAGTCTTTTCTTTATTCTTGTAAAAACATGTTTAATTCGGTTGTGTCATAAAATGTGCCAAAGACCTAAGAGTTTTTCATTGGTTACCGTAGGAACATAGTTAGGTGAAAAATGTAACGGTTAATGTGATTGGTTGTCAAGATCATGTGACTCCCAAAATTCAGGTAGCGCGCGTCTTTGTTGGAGACCGCGGTGAACTCACTTTATGCTTTGCTTTCAACAAGTGCAGTTCAATCAATAAACATCAACCTGAATTTGGGATTTCTTTTTATTTTAGGTAAGTCAAGTTATCTTTCTGTTTAGAGCATTGTAAAGTATTAAATGTTGCTGATGTAACTGAACTTCTATTATGCAGTCTTAAAAGAATTTCTCTCTGAGCTCCCTGGTTCTTACCTACATGGATCTGAGAAATGTTTTAAGTCATATAAGCCACATTTCGTATGAGATTGACCTTTGCATCTCAGGATCATAAAGACTTCTATTTGTGCATGAAATTGTATGTGTCTGTCAGAAAAGAAGAAATTCAGTTACATCTGCTTTGCTGTACATATGAACCTTTTGAGCCTTCAATCCTAAGTTGAAACACCTTTATTGTGAAAGTTTTAATAGTTTAGCATTTAAACATTATGTATGCAGACTCAGGAATGATGTGGTTTTACCTAAGTTGTGGGTGTAGATTTTGGTATTGGCATTGCCGTGAGTGGAGTCTGTTAACGGCGGAATCCAATAGTCCATTGCGGTTCATTCTGGTCGATTGGATATCGTGTTAATAGTCCAAGCGCCATTTTGGAAAAGCTTCAGAAATGCAAGCCGTATGATAAACACAATTTAGTATTGCAAAATAAAGAACCAAAGAAGCAGATTGCTCATGTCTGATGGCCGTACGTTTGTCGATGTTCTGGTCTACTTCTCACCAGCGGAAACCATGCCAAGATTCTGCTGTTTGTAAGCTCTTCTTTGTGTCAAAAAAAAAAAAAAAAAATGTGAACAAATACAGGGTTCTTCTGAGTCAATTAAACTGATCCCACTCATCAGTAAGTTATACTCCTGAGTCCGCATATTGCATTTTTGTAAATATGTGAATACTTTTGTATGCCAGCCTGTTTGTTTGTGGAGACCTTACTGTGCATCAGTTTTAAGTAAAACTCATAGTTGTGCTGATTGTGTCTGAAAATGTGATTGAACGGTTTTCTGTCTGCTAAATATATGCATGTGTTTTAAATGCAGTTGCATACTGGACACTTAAACGTATGAGTTTAGCTATATGAGCAAGTTCTGTCACAGTTTCAGAAACAAGCACTGTAGGGTTGCATATGTGTGTGAGTTTCTGTTTTAATTGTAAAATATAAGTATGTCACTCAGAGTTCAGTTGGCTCACCTTGAGGGCTATTGTCTGTCAGAATTTAGGCAAGTGTAAAGGCCCATAACTGAAGTGTGATTGATATATAAGAAAAGGAAAACTAAAAAAAAAAAAAAAAAGAAAAACAGGTTGGAAGGTTTGTCTGAGGTCTGTCCACTGCTCGAATAATTCTGTACATGGCCTGCATTATCTGTTCATGGCATATCCTTGTTTCATGTGCAATTCTATCAATTGTCCAAATATAACATTTCCAGGTCTCTTCTGAGCCTGTCCATGGCATGCAGAATCAGTTACTAGCATCAACGGGTTTCATGCACAGTCTGATCCATGTCGGACTGATTATCACACGGACTGAACCTTTCATGTCGGCCTATACAGAATTATGACAAGTGTCATTGGCACAGATTCGGATTCACTAAAACAATACAGGGGACAGATCCACACAAACATGCTCATGTTTACCATGCAAATAGGAATGCAAAGACCTTATTTTTCATACTTTGATTTAAAATTAACGTTAAGTCTGCTTATCTTGATTAAAGGCATGCTTTCTTGTAAAATGTAGAATAAGTAGAATTCTCACTGTTATAAACCTTGACATTTTAACTCTTGTTGTGTGTAATAGCAGTTTGCACATTTTTGCAAACTTTTGCCCCAAGGTTGTGAGGATGGAGATATTTTGGTTGTGAGTATGGAGATTGGTTATGATTGTGAGGAATAATTTATGATTATTGAGATCAAAACTTAAGATTTGCCTGATAGTAAATATTGGATTGTAGACATATGCAAACGAACAACTTAATAAGGGAGATAGCTCATGCTACATTTGCAACTGCAAGTTTGCTTTCATTTTTGTAACAGCAAAACCAAGGTAACTGTAACTGCAAAAGTAAGATTACTAAAACTGCAGATTTGTTTCATTGTGTAACAGCTAAACGAGGATAACTGCAACTGCAAATTGTCTTTTCATTATTGTAACAGCATATTTGTTTTCATTCTTGTAATTGCAAACTAGGATAACTGCAACTGCAGATTGTCTTTTCATTATTATAACTGCAAGTTTGTTTTCATTCTTGTAATTGCAAACTAGGATAACTGCAACTGCAAATTGTCTTTTCATTTTTGTAACTGTAAAACTAAGATAACTGCAACTGCAAATTGTCTTTTCATTATTATAACTGCAAGTTTGTTTTCATTTTTGTAACTGCAAAACAAGAATAACTGCAACTGCAAATTGTCTTTCCTTTTTGTAACTGCACATTTGTTTTCATTTACTTGGATAACTATAACTGCAGATTTCTGTTCATCTCGTGACAACGTAACTAAGAGAACTGCAACTGCAAGTTTGGTGCGTTTTACAATGGGATAACTGTAACTACATGTTGAATGTTTTATTTTTGGTATAGCAGTAACTGCAAGCCTTTATGCACATTTTTGTTTGCTACTGCAGAATTTGGATAGCTGAAACTGCATATATGATGTACTCAAGTTAGTGCATCTGTGACTTCCTTTCTGCAGATTCAGAACAAAGTTGGTTTGAAATTGATAATGACACTCTCTTTTGTTTAGTATATGCTAATGTGTATAGCTAAGATGTTTTGATATGTTTTCTAGCATTCTAACTTGCTATTCAATACAAGCAATTGCTATGTATACCTGCAACTGCAGTCATTGTATCAGTGAGTTGCAGTATGTTTATCTAAAGACTTTATGCTTTGCTTTCAACAAGTGCAGTTCAATCAATAAACATCAACCTGAATTTGGGATTTCTTTTTATTTTAGTTATAGCGAGAGTCCCAGAGACCCCATCCCAGAGAACCAGATTTTCATCTCGGGATAGTTGGTGGAGAGAAAGTTACGATCCTGCATGTCGGTCAACGGACCAAGAAACTACAACTTGCGCTCTAACGTAACTGAAGAGCAAGACTCAGTCCTTCCCACAGCAGAAGAAGTCATCCCAGCGGAGCAAATCCATTCCACAGAAGAAGAAAGCCTTGAAAGTGAAATGGCCACTGGTTTAAACTCCTTTAGGTTGGAAAAGTTCCGGGGAGATGGCACAGACAGGATTGAGGACTTTATAAAAAAGTTTGATAGATATGTCAATCTATGCAATATCAAACCGGAGCAGCGGTATGACCTGCTGTGCCTTCAGCTAGAAGGACGGGCACAGTGGTACTTAGATAGCTTAGATCCAGCTCCAGCGGACTTAACAGCATTGAAGGCTGCCCTCCTTAACAAATTTAAAGATGAGAAACAAATCAAAATGGACATTTTCAAAATGAAGAAGCTGGACATTGAATCAATTAATGACTTTGTGTATAGGGTAGAGAAAGAAACACACAAGCTCAATTTACCCACTCAACTTCAGGTGCAGATTGCTGTGGGTGGGTTGGACCCCAACGTCCAGTCAGCAATAAGCTCTCATGGACCCAAGGACCTTGATGAAGTGAGAAAATTGGCTAACCGGGTGCAACAACCAGTTGCAGCTGTAAATGCGGTGGCAGCCCCACAAGACCGGACACTATCCCAAATATTGGAGTTGCTACAGAAACTAACATTGCAGAACACGCCAGGAGCTCCAAGACAGCAGCAACAGAGACCAGAAACTACCATTGATGTAGGGCGAAGAATGGACCCCTGTCAAGGCTGCGGAGGTAGGTCTTGTAGTAATCGAAGTTCTTGCCCGGCTAAGGGAAAAACATGCCATCATTGTGGCAAATTAAATCATTTTAAACCAGTTTGCCGTCAAGCAAAACGGGAACGTGAACAAAATAAACAATAGGGGTGCGAGCCTGTCCAAGGGTCTCGACCGGCGGATGGGCACAAAGTAGGCAATTGCAAAACTAAAACAAATAGCGCTGAGTATAAAAACTTAACAAATACATCAACCAAAAGTGCTTCAAAAAACTTGGATGGCAACAACTGTCAAGCTCCCAGTAATGCTCATATTAACTTAATTGCACCCATGCATAAGAATACAGTGCAGGTTTGTATCAATGGACGGAAGACCAATGCACTGTGTGATACTGGCGCTTCCATATCATGCATAAATAAAGCTTTTCTCCACAAAGTGCTACAAACTGAATCAGATATCAGACCTTCTCATATACAGACAGTAGTGGGAGTGGGCGGAGAGCAACATACTGTCTCCGGCAAAATTGATCTTGATATCTGTTTCAGTGGTGTAACAGTCTCTTATGCCTTCCATGTCATTGAAAACCTGCATCATTCTCTAATCTTGGGTATTGATTTCATGGAAAAGTTCCGAGTTAACATTGATGTAGGCAATAAAACTATGAGCATTTTAGATACAAAAGTTTGTACACTTTCAACCAATGCTGGCTATGCACGCATTTCAAATCCTGTCACCATTCCGCCATTGTCAGAAGCGGATATCAATGTAAAGATATCCCGTTGTGAAAATGAAGCGGAAGTTCTGATAGAACCAGTTGCATGGCTCCAAAAACTTAGAGTACAGGGTGCGAAATGTGTTGTTACAGTCAGAAAAGGCAAAGCATTCATGCGAATTTTAAATCCTTCAGAAAAACCTGTCCACATATCAGGCAACAAGGTCATTGGTATCGTAACACCACTGCAACATGCCTCTGTTTTTACTTTAAGTCCACACATACCACAGCAGAGCACAACATCTGCCTCAGGTAATAGCAATACAAGCCATACTGAAAGTCCTGAGCAGGAACTTCAGTTTGACTTCACAAACTCAGACTTAAACGAGGAACAGAAAGCAGTTTTGCTTACCTTTTTAAATCAAAATGAGGACATATTCACTACTGGTTTGCATAATCTTGGAAAAACATATTTACAAAGTCATGATATAGACACAGGCAACTCTCCTCCTGTAAAGTCAGCATTTTACAAGCAAACACCTGAATTGCGTAGAGAAACTGAAAGACAGGTAAAAGAAATGCTCAAACACAACATCATTGAACCTAGCAACTCAGCATGGCACTCCCCAGTTGTTTTGATAAAGAAACCCAACAATGAGTATAGGTTTGCTATAGACTATCGTAAACTGAACAAAATCACTAAACCACAGTCTTTTCCCCTACCAAGATTATCAGACATGTTCGATGCAATTGGAGAAAGCAATGCTAAGTTTTTCACTTCTGCAGATATTAGCAAGGCTTTCTGGCAGGTTCCACTAACAGAAGAAGCTAAGGAGAAGTCAGCATTTATTACATATGATGGCATATATGCCTGGAACTCGATGCCCTTCGGTTTAATGAATGCCCCAGCAACTTTTCAGGCCCTTATGACTCAGGTTTTAAGGGGAATTAACTGGCGATATGTACTTTGTTATATAGACGATATTGTCGTTTTTTCTCCAACCTTTGAACAGCATCTTCAGCATTTATCTGAAGTGTTTCAACGTTTAAGGGATGCAGGCTTAAAATTGACCCCATCTAAATGCTTCTTTGCACAGAAACAGATCAGATATTTGGGACACATCCTTAGCAAAGAGGGTGTGCAGCCTGATCCTGCCAAGTTTGAGAGGGTACAAAAACTTCCTGTCCCCAAAGACCCTTCAGATGTCAAGAGTGTATTAGGTCTTTTTAACTTTTACAAGAAATTCATTCAGGGCTATAGTAAAATTTGTGCACCACTCTTTGGTCTTCTTCAGAAAGACCAGCCTTTTATCTGGACTGATTCTTGTCAAAAGGCGTTTGATACTCTAAAACATGCTCTGCTAAACTCGCCCATCCTAGCATACCCTGATATGAACCGCCCATTTACCCTCAGCTGCGATGCTTCACGAAGTGGACTTGGATACATACTTGGCCAGGTTGGTGATGACAAATTGGAACATGTTATTGCCTATGGTGGAAGAGCCTTAAGGAAACCTGAGAAGAATTACCCTGTTACAGAGCTTGAATGTTTAGCAATTGTAGAGGGTATCAAAGAGTATCGTACCTACCTCTCCTCGGGTAAGTTCACAGTTTTCACAGATCACAAGGCCCTGAAATACCTTCAGACACTGCGGTCATCCAATCCACAGGGACGGCTGGCAAGATGGTCCATGGAACTGCAAGAATTTGATTTCGAAATCCTCCATAGAAAAGGTGTTAACAATCAGAACGCAGATGCCTTATCGCGTCTTCCTTTCAAAGACCAGGTGGAACAAACAGCAACAAACGCACATCCTGGTGCTAACTGTGAAGTCCAAGTCTTAGCCTCTAGCACAAATACCCCGGTGGAACCTCAGGAACACTTGGAAGCTGATAAGTCATTATCAGATCCAAATCCATCTGTCTTTACCCCATCTTGTCAAGAACTAAAACCTTTGTCTTCTATCTTTATGTCTCATTGCACTGAGTCTGTCGTTTCTTGCTCTGACGTAGCTGAAAAACAGTCCCCTACATTTCTCTCGGTCAATTCAGCCAATACAGGCCCTCATGGAACCTCTTCCTCAACTTCACATACACCTGTTGCCCAAAAAGAGTGGTTAAAGGTTTGTTTTGAGTTTGGTCAGCCTCTTATAGCCGCTATAGATCAGGACACGGAGAAAACTGTCCCTGATAATGAGCCCCAAGAGGAGGATGAACAGCAGCCCCCATTGTTTGAGAAGCAAAAATCATGCCCAGACTTTAAACACATAATAAAATACCTTGAGACCAAAGAATTGCCAGATGACCAAAATTTATCAAAGTCTGTCCGTGCTGAATCAGAATATTTTGATATAAATGAAAATGTTTTGATCCATTTTTATCAGTCTCGTTGGAAAAAATTGCCTCCAGAAGCACGCGAAATAGTTCAGACTTGCTTACCGACTGACTTGCGTCTGAAGGCGATGCAGGCCTATCATGATGATAATGGTCATTTTGGGGTCAAAAAGACTTTTGCACTGCTGTCAATGAAATATTATTGGCCCCGAATGTATAGGGATATTTTTCAGTTTGTCAAATCGTGTGACAGATGTCAGCGAGCAAAGCGGGATAATACTGCTGTTCCTCCGCCTTTACATCCACTTCCTGTTGTATCTGTTTTTGGTCGACTACACATGGATATCATTGGCCCTCTATGCAAATCCTCTGAAGGCCATCAGTATATTCTTGTTGTGGTTGACAGTCAGTCGAGATGGGTTGAGGCTTGGCCACTGAAATCGCAAACAGCTACAGAGATAGCCAGACTGCTGCATGATGAAATCTTTTGCCGATTTGGTCCAGCCATTGAGATCATTTCCGACAGAGGTAGGAATTTTTTGTCAAAATTGGTACAGGCAGTGTGTGAATTATATCAAGTAACCAGGCATAGCACAAGTTCATATAGGCCCCAGGCCAATGGCTGTGTGGAACGCCAAAATGCTAACATCATACAAACGATCAGAATGTACATTGACCGCAGCCAACGAGACTGGCACATGATCCTTCCGGTCGCTTTGATGGCTCTAAGGAGCTCCCCAAATTTGGAAACGTCAGGATTCAGTCCCTTCAAAATGCTGTTTGGGTGCGAAATGCGCCTACCATTTGATGTAAATTTGTTACCAAGAGATAATTTAGGCCCTGACGCCAAAATCCACATGGAGCATCTCCTGGGTCGTCTGAAAATATTCCGAGAAATGGCCAAGGACAATTCAGAAGCAGCAAAAGAAAAAGAGAAAATAAGGCATGATATTAAAGCAAAAGACTCCTCTTTCCTGGAAGGTGAACAGGTCCTGGTCAAAATCAACAAGGTTCCAAAAGATTTGTCCCCAAAATTGTATGACAAATTTGATGGCCCATATTACATAAGGAGGAAATGTCCAAACGACACCTACATCATTGCAGACAGCACCACAGACAGAGTGCAGCCAGTGCGGCACAATGCCACCAGACTAAGACGGTATTATGACCCAGAAGACTACCGATATGAGCCGATCACACTGGACCCAGTGCCGGAAGAGGAACAACCTGAGGAGCCTATTGAAGTGCCCTACCCAGCACCAAGACCAGACCATGAGCCAGATCAGGAAGAAGAACCGCCTCCTTCACAAGGCACACATGAGCACAGACGAAAGGAGCGAACTCCTACAAATGCTACCCCAGAGACACATATTGAGCAGAAGTCAACTCAGAGTAGCTCTTCTACAGCTGAGCCACCTCAGGCAGAAACCCACCCAGATTCGCAGGCAAACTCAAAAGCCCCTGATGTAGGCACCAGTGAAAATACACAATTCTTTGCAGTAGAAAAGGTGTTAAAAATGAGATTAAGAGGGGGGAAACGGGAATTCCTCATAAAATGGGCAGGGAACCATCCCTCAACATGGGAACCAGAAAGAAATCTTTCGGCCGCTTTGAAACGGGAATATTTCATCTCCCACACTAAACAGGGTAAACGGCGGAAGAGGAAGTACCGCTACTTCCACTAATGAGTCAGTTTCATGCTAGTAAAATGCCATGCAGATTGCTAGTTCATTGATATAACATCAGCAGTTCATGCACATGTTCACACAAACAAATGGATGAGTACACCTTTTTAACATAGAATTGAGATGAAAATTCTTTTAAGATCATTTGTTTTTACCTTTTTGTGGATACACATACAGTATCATAAAAAGTATCACTTTACGTATCGTATCATAAAGTATGTACCACTGCACACACTCTCATGGAGTGTGTCAACCTAAAACACTTGGCCTTTCGGTTCAAAGATTTTTTTTCATTCCATTAAGAGACAGGAAAATAATTAAGGTCAGTCTGCCTCAGAAGTTGCCATTTTTATATGCTGAAATTAAACTGTTCATGTCTTTGTACAGGTTCTTTTTCGCAGACCATGGAACTGAAATTTCAAAATTGCAATATTTTTTTTTCTGTCTTGCAGTCTATCCACCTTTTTTAAGAAGCTGGTCTTCTGTTTATAGTGCTAGAAAGAAGTAATTAATCTTTCACCGGGTAGATTACAAGCATCCTTTTTTTTCTCAATTTTAGGCTTTCTGTGGAAGGGACCCAAACTTATGACTTGGACCTTTCTGTGTATCATCATGGTGTCAGCTGTGGCAGCAGAGCCAGTATATTTCCAAAGACTCAACTACGGAATTGTCTTTGAACCAGAAAGCCAGTTACATCTTGGACAAGAGTCATGGCTCCACACCTTTGAGATATCATTACCAACAAACATGAACATTATAGAAATATCTGGTTGTAACCATGATGAGAATACATGTATCATAATCAATCAGATCTTGTCCCAAATTAATGAGGTTAGAATGCAAACTAAGCAACGGTTAAACACGACACTAGAAACTGTCAGTCGCTTGGTGCCGGAAAAAGAATCCGCCCCCAAAAGCAGGGGAAAACGCAGCCTCTTTGGGTTTGTCGGAAAATTGTCAAAGTCAATTTTTGGCACCGCTACTGTAGATGATGTAAACAAGCTTGTACGCCACATCAATGCACTTAAGAAAGAAACATCAAAAGTTGTTCATGCAGTCCAGCATCATGAACAAGACTTATCGTCCTATATGAGAACGGCTAATGAACGAATGACCAATTTGAAAAAGGGAATCGAACAAAATTACATGGCCATAGCGCACATACATACACAATTACAAGGATCATTTAAAACGTTAGAGCAGTCCATTATTTCCATGAATGGACTGGTTACCAGGCAAATACAAGAGTCAGAAAAACTGGAAACCATTCTTAATGAGTTGGTATCAGGAGTATATGATCTGGTAGAAGGCAGACTTTCTCCGTCTCTTCTTCCAGTCGATATCCTCCAACATACCATGAATGAAATTCAAACTCTTATGCACATGAAATATCCAGGTTTTCATCTCACTGCACATACACCTGCACAAATTTATGAAAATGCAAAATTTGTATACTTGAGACATGATTCAAAGCTGTATCTTACAGTTAAATTTCCCATGTCACCACATGCAAAGCCACTGTCACTATTTAAAGTACTGTCTTATGCTGTTCCAGTAAATGATACATCAAATCATGCAACACAAATTCTAGATCTCCCAGAGTTCTTTGCCCTTACACATGACTTACAGTTTTATACTACTTTCCAACATGTTGATTTTTCTGCTTGCATGAGAACACCACATTTAGTGTGCCAATTCAATAAGGCTTTATCACCAGCTACTCAAGAAACATGCATTATGGCTTTATTTGCAAATGACAAAAAATTAGTAAACAAGCATTGCAACTTTAGGGTGTTACTGAACCATTTGTTGCCAACAATAATAGAAATAAGCAAATCATCTATTCTGGTTTATAAATCTCCAATCTTAGAACTTGACTGTAAAACAGGTAAACGAATGATAAAGGGCTGTAATTTTTGCATTTTGTCTATCCCTTGTGAGTGTGGGGTAACAACACCTCAACTCTACCTGCCTCCTCGTCTAGCAGCCTGTCAAAATCATTCACAGTCAGTTACCAAAATGCATCCCATTAATCTGGCAATGCTGCAACAATTTTTCGATTCGCCATATTTGCAGAACATTACTGGTGATTCAATGTATCAGATTTTACCTGACGTAGATTTACCTCACTTTAAGGTTTACAATCACTCTATGTCTTCAGTGCTCGCAGATGATCGTAAAATTCACCTTAGCCTTGACAAAATGGCACAGAAAGCAAAGAAAGATGCTGTTATCTTTCAGTCTCTTACAGAACCTTTGCTGGATGGAGAGATTACTCTAGATCCAGACTGGTTCTCAACCAGCAATATAATGTTATTTGCTACAATGGGTGTTGCTGCAACATGCCTGGTTGCCCTTATTCTTATTTTTCTAAGACTGCGAAAATTGACGATAATGTTTCAAGTCTTACAATCATCTGTGGGCAAAGCAAGTGCAAATTCTCTGCCAAGTTTCCATTATAAGTCTCCGGTCACTCAAAGTGAGATAACTTCTAGCTTATTTGACAATTTACAACTTTCTTGGGAGCATGGCATATTTGTCATTTCAGCATTAACACTGATAATAATTATTATCTACTTTGTCTATAAATGTCTAAGCAAAACAAAATCTAACACCATTTTGTTGGAACTAACATCAGGTAGTAGGTGTGTCTTTATACCAGTAAAGTGCCTGCCTTTGTGTCCATCCTTCTGGGATGTTCATCTGCCTAGTACTATCAAATCAATTGATGTTCAGGGTGTTTTCTTTCCGACAGTCTACTTTGAATGGTCAGATTTCAAAATCATCAACAAAACTAATGAAAAAACTGTGATTGTCGAGAATATTTATCGTTTAAATCCAATCGCTGCTTACGTTCTAAGACAGTTAATCAAGAAGCCTTATGATGCATATTTTTACTGGTCACACGGTAATTGGTTGGAACCCATTCACACATAACTTTAAAGTCAAAACTGCATCTTACCTGGGCAAGAACTAGAGTACAAGACCTACTTTAAATATTGTGACAATTGTTTGATTCTTTTCATGGTATATAAATGTAAATGTATGTGTGAGAGAATTGTACAACATGAAAGAAGAGTGCCAGAAAATGAGTATTTCAGTTGAACATGCCTGCATAGCATATATGCAAGCTCGTCAAAAGTTTTTCAGTCATAATATATTTGTGTTATTAGCTCTGATTTTACCCAACATTTGAAAGAGAGCTGTATGAAGCGCATTCACCAGATATGGCATATATTGTTCCAAACAAATGGCATCTCTTCACATGTTTTTATTGCTTTTTGTTTCATTGTTCATATATTTTATACTGTACATTTTATTTTTGTATGACAACATATCAGACAACAAGAAAACCACTTTTAATGCTTCTTCAAAGAAGGAATTTGGTATTTGTACTTTTTCTCAACATTGTAGGAACAATGTTATGTTGGTCGGGGGGTAATTGTCATGCAGCAAAATTTCATACATTTTGCTTAAAAGTTAACAAGTAAAATTTAATAATGATTTAAATCAGCAAACAGAAAATAAACAGAACTTTAGGGAATGGAATCAGTTTCATTGAAAATTCATTTAGAAATTAGCAATTAGAAATTAGTTACAATTTTTATCATAAATAGTTTACAGCAAATTATTTTGTTAATTCAGATCTTTTACTTGTTGAGAAGGTTTTCATACCAACGCTAGGAGATTAGATGTCAGTATTAGGTGCTAATAGAATTTTGTCGGCTTAACAAACAACGTGAAAACCTGTCACGCCATAATTGCGCAATCTTAAGACCCCAAGCAATTACGAAGCCATTTGTTTATCGCTCTCTAAGAGTCTTTTCTTTATTCTTGTAAAAACATGTTTAATTCGGTTGTGTCATAAAATGTGCCAAAGACCTAAGAGTTTTTCATTGGTTACCGTAGGAACATAGTTAGGTGAAAAATGTAACGGTTAATGTGATTGGTTGTCAAGATCATGTGACTCCCAAAATTCAGGTAGCGCGCGTCTTTGTTGGAGACCGCGGTGAACTCACTTTATGCTTTGCTTTCAACAAGTGCAGTTCAATCAATAAACATCAACCTGAATTTGGGATTTCTTTTTATTTTAGGTAAGTCAAGTTATCTTTCTGTTTAGAGCATTGTAAAGTATTAAATGTTGCTGATGTAACTGAACTTCTATTATGCAGTCTTAAAAGAATTTCTCTCTGAGCTCCCTGGTTCTTACCTACATGGATCTGAGAAATGTTTTAAGTCATATAAGCCACATTTCGTATGAGATTGACCTTTGCATCTCAGGATCATAAAGACTTCTATTTGTGCATGAAATTGTATGTGTCTGTCAGAAAAGAAGAAATTCAGTTACATCTGCTTTGCTGTACATATGAACCTTTTGAGCCTTCAATCCTAAGTTGAAACACCTTTATTGTGAAAGTTTTAATAGTTTAGCATTTAAACATTATGTATGCAGACTCAGGAATGATGTGGTTTTACCTAAGTTGTGGGTGTAGATTTTGGTATTGGCATTGCCGTGAGTGGAGTCTGTTAACGGCGGAATCCAATAGTCCATTGCGGTTCATTCTGGTCGATTGGATATCGTGTTAATAGTCCAAGCGCCATTTTGGAAAAGCTTCAGAAATGCAAGCCGTATGATAAACACAATTTAGTATTGCAAAATAAAGAACCAAAGAAGCAGATTGCTCATGTCTGATGGCCGTACGTTTGTCGATGTTCTGGTCTACTTCTCACCAGCGGAAACCATGCCAAGATTCTGCTGTTTGTAAGCTCTTCTTTGTGTCAAAAAAAAAAAAAAAAAATGTGAACAAATACAGGGTTCTTCTGAGTCAATTAAACTGATCCCACTCATCAGTAAGTTATACTCCTGAGTCCGCATATTGCATTTTTGTAAATATGTGAATACTTTTGTATGCCAGCCTGTTTGTTTGTGGAGACCTTACTGTGCATCAGTTTTAAGTAAAACTCATAGTTGTGCTGATTGTGTCTGAAAATGTGATTGAACGGTTTTCTGTCTGCTAAATATATGCATGTGTTTTAAATGCAGTTGCATACTGGACACTTAAACGTATGAGTTTAGCTATATGAGCAAGTTCTGTCACAGTTTCAGAAACAAGCACTGTAGGGTTGCATATGTGTGTGAGTTTCTGTTTTAATTGTAAAATATAAGTATGTCACTCAGAGTTCAGTTGGCTCACCTTGAGGGCTATTGTCTGTCAGAATTTAGGCAAGTGTAAAGGCCCATAACTGAAGTGTGATTGATATATAAGAAAAGGAAAACTAAAAAAAAAAAAAAAAAAGAAAAACAGGTTGGAAGGTTTGTCTGAGGTCTGTCCACTGCTCGAATAATTCTGTACATGGCCTGCATTATCTGTTCATGGCATATCCTTGTTTCATGTGCAATTCTATCAATTGTCCAAATATAACATTTCCAGGTCTCTTCTGAGCCTGTCCATGGCATGCAGAATCAGTTACTAGCATCAACGGGTTTCATGCACAGTCTGATCCATGTCGGACTGATTATCACACGGACTGAACCTTTCATGTCGGCCTATACAGAATTATGACAAGTGTCATTGGCACAGATTCGGATTCACTAAAACAATACAGGGGACAGATCCACACAAACATGCTCATGTTTACCATGCAAATAGGAATGCAAAGACCTTATTTTTCATACTTTGATTTAAAATTAACGTTAAGTCTGCTTATCTTGATTAAAGGCATGCTTTCTTGTAAAATGTAGAATAAGTAGAATTCTCACTGTTATAAACCTTGACATTTTAACTCTTGTTGTGTGTAATAGCAGTTTGCACATTTTTGCAAACTTTTGCCCCAAGGTTGTGAGGATGGAGATATTTTGGTTGTGAGTATGGAGATTGGTTATGATTGTGAGGAATAATTTATGATTATTGAGATCAAAACTTAAGATTTGCCTGATAGTAAATATTGGATTGTAGACATATGCAAACGAACAACTTAATAAGGGAGATAGCTCATGCTACATTTGCAACTGCAAGTTTGCTTTCATTTTTGTAACAGCAAAACCAAGGTAACTGTAACTGCAAAAGTAAGATTACTAAAACTGCAGATTTGTTTCATTGTGTAACAGCTAAACGAGGATAACTGCAACTGCAAATTGTCTTTTCATTATTGTAACAGCATATTTGTTTTCATTCTTGTAATTGCAAACTAGGATAACTGCAACTGCAGATTGTCTTTTCATTATTATAACTGCAAGTTTGTTTTCATTCTTGTAATTGCAAACTAGGATAACTGCAACTGCAAATTGTCTTTTCATTTTTGTAACTGTAAAACTAAGATAACTGCAACTGCAAATTGTCTTTTCATTATTATAACTGCAAGTTTGTTTTCATTTTTGTAACTGCAAAACAAGAATAACTGCAACTGCAAATTGTCTTTCCTTTTTGTAACTGCACATTTGTTTTCATTTACTTGGATAACTATAACTGCAGATTTCTGTTCATCTCGTGACAACGTAACTAAGAGAACTGCAACTGCAAGTTTGGTGCGTTTTACAATGGGATAACTGTAACTACATGTTGAATGTTTTATTTTTGGTATAGCAGTAACTGCAAGCCTTTATGCACATTTTTGTTTGCTACTGCAGAATTTGGATAGCTGAAACTGCATATATGATGTACTCAAGTTAGTGCATCTGTGACTTCCTTTCTGCAGATTCAGAACAAAGTTGGTTTGAAATTGATAATGACACTCTCTTTTGTTTAGTATATGCTAATGTGTATAGCTAAGATGTTTTGATATGTTTTCTAGCATTCTAACTTGCTATTCAATACAAGCAATTGCTATGTATACCTGCAACTGCAGTCATTGTATCAGTGAGTTGCAGTATGTTTATCTAAAGACTTTATGCTTTGCTTTCAACAAGTGCAGTTCAATCAATAAACATCAACCTGAATTTGGGATTTCTTTTTATTTTAGTTATAGCGAGAGTCCCAGAGACCCCATCCCAGAGAACCAGATTTTCATCTCGGGATAGTGACTTTAAACCAAGGTCCCGTCTTCGTATGACCTCGTTGTTGGTGGGACGTTAAACCCGAGTTCACACACTCACTCACTCCTTCAAAATCTCTCAACCTTTTCGTCTGCACATGAATGATCCCAACATTTTTTTCACTGCAATACAGATAAATGCACGTTCTTTCTGGCCACTTCATAGTGAAATAGATGTGTTACACCTCAAATGTCTAGGCGTAACTGCCCGTGAGTGATGTTAGACTCATAAGCTCCGAAACAGTGAAATATCACGAATAAAGTACGATTGTCATAGACTGAGGGCGTTGAATCATGGCTTATAATCCTTGTCTTTAAGGCAACCTCTAATAAGAAATAAAACATGTCTTAAAAGGAACGAAATCTCATATCCTTAAGTAGTATTTACTGTATAAACTGACCTGTATTAAGCAAACACCCGGCTTAAAGATATACTCCCTTAATAATAATATCAAAAAATGATTTGATGAAATATTTCATCCCATACCTCCGACATGGTCTAGCTATACATTTGAAATAGAGTTTAGATAATAATATTTGATAAAAGTGGCTTTAAACAAAAAAAAAACAAATTTTTATACAATCGCGGACCGCGGTTGAAATCGCATTATTGGACAAAAATAATTTATTCATACGTCACAATCACGTGCACGAATAAGAAATATACCTGTACATGATTACATGTCACACGTGGTCAAAATCGATATTCTTACAGGCCGTGAGGAAAAAGGTAATTTGCATTTTAATTTGAAGATTATTTTTCATTCCACATTTATTGAAAAAACGTACATTTTCTCAAAACTTTTACGGTTAATTGTGAGACTATTACATATTGTCTAACGAAATTTCGTTAAAATATTTGTTTCTGAAAACATACTGAAATAAACGAGGGAGACAATCTTTAAGCAATCAGTTTATTGGCCTTCTTTTGGATGCTTGCCTAAGACAGCAGGGTTCATTCGATCAGTGCATCGGCACGACAGTAATCAAAACTTTTAACTTAAATCTCAAGGGAAAGATAAAGGACCATCCAAGAAATGCCTGTGTTAAATGTATAATCTGTGGCATCAAATCTGGGTCATCACTATTCGCCAAGATGCCTTTTTTCGGACGCTTAATCTAAAAAGTATAACCCCATTCATAACACGCTGCCCCAGGACAGATTTTCCGTCTGTCATCGGACCAACTTTGAGTGATTACAAGGATTATCTCACTAAGCTTGATTGGAAGTGGATACGAACGTTAATACTTTCATCTTGAATGTTAAAAATGGACCCTTCCGTCGTTCATTTCAGATATGTCCATTATTAGACAGAAGTAAAGCTCGAGGCATTAACCCTTTGTTTCTGAAATAAACTTAATCGCCTTCGTGAGCAAAGCAGTCCATCATGTTTAACAGGGGTTTTGGGCTTCACCTCCCTCTCCCTGAATATATCAAAAAGACTCTTTCCACTGATTTTGGACGAGTCCTTTATTTAAGAGAAGAGATTTGTGACAAAAAATTATTGATAGTGCAAATCATTTCACCCTAAATATTTTAAAAGGACTCTTCCGTCAATGATATTGGGTCGATCCATTGTTTGTAGTAGGAATGTCAAAAAACAAAATTCATTTATCACCCCTGAACATGTTAAGTAGACTCTTCCATCGTCGTCTTTGGGTCAGTCCATCACCTAGAGGGGTGTTTCCGGAAGTATAAATTATTTTATCTAAATATATGAAATTGACTCTTCTATCACAGAGCCGTCCATTGTTGTAATGGGGGTGTTTGATAAAAATACGTTGCAGCACAGTTTAACTTACACCCTGAATAATTCAAATGGACTCTTCTTATTTTGACATAGGTTAGTTTATTGATTGGAGGAGGTGTTCTTCCAACATGACGCATTCTGCGCAAGGAAGATTATTGTTGAGCGATGCTCAAGTGAAAATCACCCGTGATGTCATGTTCAGCGTTCATCACCGACACAACTAACATGATCAAGTTAGGTCACTGCAGCTTTTGTGTCGGTGATCATTGAACGGTGAGTGACACTCAGAAAGAACGGATCACACAAACCTGCTTCGAAACATGTACCGCGGATTATTTTTTCCCCTTTTCAACGCGTTTGGTCTTTAATTAGATTCATTTTAAATGAAGATTTAAGATGAAGAAAAATATCCACTTGCAGGCATCTCACGAACATAAAGTGGGCCGCGCCACGGTGAGGACTGCCTTCATCCTTCATATGTGTAAAAGTATAGTACCGATTTGACCTTTATTAAATAGGTGATTCTTCATGTATGCAGAAACTTTGACAATGGCCAAGAGTTGGACGGTCCTGCGGGGCTGTTTGTCGCTGTTTGCCTTTTCTTTTGACGCGACTAAACTAAATATATACTCGCCAAAATAACTTCTGCCGCAATTTTAATTGTGATATTGACAATGTCATATATAAAATTTTCTAAGTATTTTGCTTTTAATTGGTTGCCCAAATATTTGTCCACGGAAAAGTTTTTAATGTATCAGTTTCCTGCTTGCATGTACAGAGTTCCCCTGCATAATTAGTAAGCAATAGAAACTGTGACTAGGCGTTTACTACGCAGGCACAGTACCATTACATTTGTCTCATTTAATTCACGAGAACCCCTACAATTCAGAAACATGCAAATCAATCCCGAACAAACTTTCAAATAGCGAAGATTTCATCTTAAATTGTACAAGACCGTAAATTACTTCCCTTTGAAATCAAAACAATAGGAAAATTGATTATCGAATTATGAGCTTATTAGTAAAAAATGTTAGCTCTGCTTTTCTAGACATGTAAACAATTTTTTTTTCGCAACATTCTTAAATAAGAAAACATCGGTTTATTGCAATATTGTGACAGGCTGCACTTAGTCTGGCATACAGTTTTCAGATGTCTATGGCAACACCACTGCAAATTTAGAAAGTATGGCTTATCTGCCTAAACGTTGAAATTCAGAGGTGCTAGAGTATCGTTGAATCTGTCTTGAATGCCGGTTTTCTTCAGTTTGTAGGTCATTTGGAACCCCAAAACTGTACCTCAGAGGAACAGATGGGAAAATGAGACTAAAACTATAAGAAAAGGCGAGTTTGTTTCGTGAGAAATCTCGGAAAATTAGAAATACACCCCACTAAAGTTGAAAGTTGTGCAAACTTTCAGTTTACATTGAAATTTAAAAATCTGTCTGTCTAGCAATATGAAAATTGCATTTCAGTACCTCAATGACTGTTTAACTTAATTAATTATGGTACCTTTTCAGAAAAAGATGCTATTGTCAATGCGGTGGAACTTATTTTGACTAGTATATAACCCACGGCCTCGTATCTCCTCAATCACAATTCACAACACCGTCTTGTGAATGGAACTATAATGAGGGGACGCCCTGTTGCATTAAACTGGACTTGAAATAGGGCAGGGTGAATGAACTGGTTGAACCGGGATTTATTCTTTCCCGCCGTCAAATATCAAAAACTGGGAAATGTCACGCAACTCTCTATTCAGTTTCTAAAATCTGGGAATAGAATTTGAAATAAAAAAGATTCTATGTTTCATTTCTAAATTCCATTTTTGAAGAGTTTTGTCGGCCAGGAAAGTAACAGGAAATTACAAAAGTTGCTTCCCTTTGTAAAACTGGCAGTAAAACATGACGGTGTACTCATACACCTTACGGATAATGTTGGTGATTGGGAAGTGTCTCCAAATCCGTGGGTGATTACGGTGATCTACATTGATCACTCCTGAAGTGATTTATTCACAGAGTGACTTACACGTCTTTATATATTTGTAATATAATTTTCATGAAGAAATCTTATATCCTATAGGTAAATATGAAATTACTATAGCGGCAAAATTCCGTTAAAACTGAAAGTAGTGTTATGGTTCTTATCTGGTTACATACTTTCATGAAGAAATCTTAAAAGGTTTGAAAAGATATAGAGCGGACACGAAGCTTATATGAAATTACTATACGAAAAGTAAAAAGAGGCAAAATCCGTCCAAACTGAAAATAGGATTATGGTTCTTTTTTTTTCTGCATATTGTCTTGTGGTGCTTTAAATTAATATGAATTTTCATGAAGAAATCTTAAAATGAAGCGGACACGAAATGAACCTTTCGATCTTTGACCTCTAAGTTTGACCTAGACCTTTGTCGGATATTGTTGCCATATGAGTTCTGCACACCGTCTCAATAATGCGAAAATTTCATATAAGCTTCAAAAAAAAATCTTTCAGGGGGTAAAGGAGATATGGAGCGGACACAAAAAGTTAACGGATAATGCGACCCGTCTCACTACGGGCGTATAAAAAGGACTGTTTGGTAACGTAAAGATCGCTACAGTAAACGTACGAGAGACTTGCTATTTCAGTTTCTGTTAATTGTTCTGTACGTGACGCATTTGCGACGGCATCATGTTACCAAACGTGTGTTGGTGGGTTAGAATGTTATTTCTGTGACATCAACTTCGAATATTGCAAAACAAATTACATGTACTTCAGTTTCAGAGCATATGAAATCCAACACTTGCTGTTAAATGTAGAATTAATTGATTTAGTCGCGTAAAATGGGCCTTGTTGTATGTGCGAATAGAAAGACTCAGATTAGCCTGCGCATCCGCGCAGTCTGACTAGAGTCTTCCATTTTCGCACAATTATTCTATTAATATTGGGGAATCTAGAGAATGAAAAGCGAAGATTCTGACAAGACTGATTTTGAGTATTTATTATTGTACGCACATGGCGTAAATTTCCCTTTTCAAGCGACACCAGTAAACGGTACAGACCTTATATTGCTAATTACTTTCCTCTTTCCTTCGCTTCTATAATTGCAAATTTTAGTATTGCCTTCTGTCAAACGCTGATTTAGAACTGTTCAACGAAAACTCTTATCAGTCTAGGGATTGCACAGACTTTTTCATATACTCTGTCAGGAAATATCGAAACTAAAATGGCGGCGTAATCTGTGCGAACGTCAGTTCTTACACTGGTCGCCTATATAGCCAATGGTAAAATCTAATGATATATTGCGTGACAAATCACTGGGCGAACTAGCGTGACGTTATTTAGCGCAAACCGAACGTCATTTGATTCCTTTGGTGACGTCAATTTTCATTTCGTGGGGCCGGGCCGGGTAGCGCAATCGGTAGGGCACCTGACTCATATGTCAGAGGTCCTGGGTTCGAAACCCGGTCTGGCCACATACTTTCGTTTCTCCTTCCGCTGATTCAAGAAGGGCAGTTGTCAGTTACTGGCGAAAGTAGGTGCACTTAGTACTGGTTAACCGCTTAGGAGGTCTAAGCCTGCCCAGGAATAGTGTGGTTAGGTTAACTGACCGTCCCGACATGACCATAGTAGTTTACCGTGGACGTTAAGCATCATATCAATCAATCAAAACATTTCGTGGGGAAAGACGGTGTAACGTCGTTTTCTCGCATCAAAAACTTAAGAAATACATGTAAACCCCTCTGTTACAGTCAAAGTTGTTGGCGGGATTTCTTCGTGTAATCATGGCGGAAAACTGGAAAATCTGAAGGAAACACTTGCGTTTTCGTCGTTTCTTGCGTGTTAGAATCGAAATAGATTCTTGCTTACAAGTGATTTGATACCCAATATATCACTGGTTGTCGGTCAGTCGTCAGGGATATATCACGAGCGCGAAGTGCGTGTAATATATCCACTTTACGACTGACCTCCAACCAGTGATATATTGGGCAACAAATCACTGTTAGCAAGAATCTATTTCTTAAGCTAAATAAGTAACAGAGGCCTTGTCCAAAATACGAGTCTTCGTGGTTCCTACACTGAAGTGTCGGCAGGACCATAAAGAGATGGACTGGAAAGTGGTGCATAGATTGACGAGTGCAAATTATTTGAAAGAGAAATAATAAGCTCACATACACAGTATCGCCATTTTTTGGTGCAGCGTTACAAAACCAGAACCACGTGATCCTCCATCAATGCAAGTAGTTAATTACTAAAACGTGATTTTCATACGTCACCCTTTCTTGTTTCTTGGCATGAATAATAGTGACCCTCAAGTTTTTAGTTTTGACCCAAGCAAAACTAAAAATTTGAGAGTCACTATTACTTATGACTGAATTTAGGATACCTCTGACTGAATTTAGACTACGACGACTAGTGACCTTCAATTTTTTACTTTTGCTTGGTCCAAACAAAATTAAATACATGAGAGTCACTACTACTTATGACTGAATTTAGTCTACTTATGACTGATTTAGACTATGCTGAGAATAGTGTGTTCGACTGTGCGGGTTTCGGTGCACTGAGGCTGAAAACAGGTCAGAGTTGTTCGAATTAATTCATAGCTGAGTATGAAAATAAAACAAAAGTGCTTATCGGTACAAATAGATTAATTGAAAGTGGTTGCAGCTTGAGAGAACCTTTTTGTGGACGAATAGAACAATTTGTTTTGTTTCTGGAGAACAGATGCGAGGTCGGGAGGGCATGGTCAATAAAATACCCGTTGGATAAACACGAAATGCTTCCTATAGCAAAATAAATGCGATGTTGAAGACGTGGTTAACACACCAAATTAGAGTGCATACATTTTATTCAGTTTTACATGTATGCAATCAGCTAAGGATAAAACATAAATTAAAGCTAACAGACTCCAAACATTTAACAGTAATATAAATCAAATAATAAATATATTCTCATTAGGAATATCTTTATGTTAGATACTGAAAAATTGACAAAGTGTTAATATGATACTGAATTCAAAATAAGGCATGCACAAAGGGAATTTTGCTTGTCGAATTTCACTTAAATTATAACCAAAATATATGACTCTTTAGCAATTTCAACTAAATTTCATTAGCCATTATACTATCATGTCTAAACCCTCGGCTAAAGTTCATAGATGTATCTAGTTTGATAAGATTAGGATGAAATAAAATTAAAAGTTCTTAGGAAACTTCATTTGCGGTCTGTGATTCTTCCTTTTTTTGTCGTATTATTTATTTATTTATTTATTCTATCTTCAAAATATATTTTATCGCTATACTATGCACACAACCAGTGGCATGTAGTCAGTGCAGGCTCTTTCGGAGGAAATAAATAGTTGTTTGATAAAAGCATTTTTTGTACTTTAGCATAGGATAATCCTTTTTAAGTCCCAAAGCATCACTTGAAACATTAATACGAAAATGTATTTTATAATCAATCCTGTTGCGCAGTAATAAGCTAACCATACAAAACTAAACATATTCAGTTTGAAAACAGATCAGAACAATTGGTGCACTAAGATTGTGAAACCATACTAAATCAAGGCACTGGATCGACAGAAAATCATTCTTGCTGTTCAGTGTTATTCCATAAACATGTATCATACTATTATATACACTATTTCTAAACATATTTATGTTTTACGCAAAACAACACTGCTTGGGGCTTGACCAGACAAAAACGACACTGCTAGCGGTATGTCCAGATTGAGGTTCCTGTCCACCTCATTCCGTGTATAACATATGTTCTGCGCAAAGTAGGAATCGGTACAACTCCGGAATTGTCCTGCGCAAAGTAGGAATTCTCGCTTTGTGTTACAATTCCGGAATTGTACCGGTACAATTCTAGAATTGTGGAATGGATTTGGTGGTTTCTCGAACAGGTAAATGTGTCTGCGCAAAGTGGGAATCTTTAGGACGAAGTGAGAATCGAATATTCATTCGATACGAGAAACAGAGAATTGACTTTTTAAATGAGAAATTTGTATTTTTGACAAAATTATGGCCTCATACTTAGAATTTTTTCGGGTTTTGACTAAGAGAGGATGATAAGCTCGTATAATGATCTCTTTCCAGAGTTTTGAACAGTTGATTTGAACCTTTGTACACATGCTGCAGGCATATGTAGATGTGCATGTGCCTTTTGAAAAGTAAAATATTGGTTTGACAAAATTACGGCCTTTTGAAAGTTAGAAATTTGTAGGTAATGTCTAATTCTAAGAGACACATTGAAAACTGTTTTTAATGCCATAGGCATATACTTTTTATTCTCTCAGAATTATAATTACAAAAAATGACCATATCAAATAAATAAATGCAACCATATATTTGTTAAACAGTCTGGGGACTTGCGGTTTTCCATCACGCACATTTGTGATGCTCAGCCATAACTCTTAGAGTTTTTAGCCCAACTCACTGAAATGGCAATTTAACCCACTGGCAGTGTTCAGTATGACCTGTCTACACTTAAAATTGATACATGGTCCAGCCCTCAACTATTCTCAGTATAAACAGTCTGTATTTTGGTCTAGTCTATTCTCTAGTCTGTAGAATTATGGCCAAAAGGTAAATGAGCCACGACACGAGAAAACCAACAATGTGGTTGTGCGCCCAGCGCAGACTCAGATCAGCCTAGGCATCCGCCTAGTCTAATCAGACTCTTCACTAAGCGCTTAAAGGGTAGCTAAGGGTCTAAGCTACCTCCATGCGGACAGCGAAGACTCTGATCAGACTGGGCGGATGCCCAGGCTGATCTGAGTCTTTGCTGGGCGCACAACCACATTGTTGGTTTTCTCGTGTCGCGGCTCAAATATTGATGTGTATTTGGCTTGTTTTATTTCCAAGAAAAATACATGTTTACTTTCTATTTTTTCTTTTTGTTACGATCAAAATTGTCTACAATGCTTGCTTTTTCGCAACAGATGCTAATTGTATGAGTTTCTCAAGATCTTGCACCAGTTACTCAGTTGACAAGAAATGGGAGGTTTTGGTTTTGTTATGGTCAGCCATAATACCAGAAGAAACCAACGTTATGGCTTTCCATCACGTTTCATCCTTCGGACATGTAGTTGACATCTTGTGGTAAAAATTTCAGTAATTATGCTACGGTAAGCCATCATGTCAACTCATTTAAAGTGCATGGTTAACCATCACGAATATGCGTGATGGAAATCCATAGACTGTGTGTTGGTCCCCAGACTGTTAAACGCACTAACATTTTAAGTATTCTCACTTTGTTCCGATTCTAACTTTGCGCAGAGACAATTCCGGAATTGTTTTGGGCAACAAAGTCAGAATTCCTACTTTGCGCAGGACAATTCCGGAGTTGTTCCGATTCCTACTTTGCGCAGACCATAAACGAGAAAGTACGTAGGAATGTGGATATAAACCTGTAAATGAAGTTTCCCAGGAAAGGCCATAGTCACAGAACAGAACCCACTCAAGACACTGAAAGACGAATGAGTGGATGACTTGCGATTTTACGTCCTTTTCAACAGTATTTCAGTCATATCTGAACGATGGGCGAGATATAATGAACGGCTGTGTGCTAAGGAACCCCGTTTACTTTTGAAAAGATTTCCGCTTCCGACGGGAATCAAACCAGGGACTAGAAGGCCAGCGCTTAACTCACTGAGCTACCGAGGCTCCCCTGATAACGAAAGGAGACTGAGGAATAAATAGAACAGTACTACAAAATAAATAAAAAAAAACATACAAAACAGCTATAATTACGTATTTTCTATTTTGATAAGTTCTGAATAGTAAGATTCTTTGGAAGAAAAAAAAATCACTATAGAAACGAAAAGAGCAACCCCTGTTTGAGTCTTCGTGACCAGTAGATATGCAACACCGGTCATACACCGTAGTAACTCTATTACTTCAACTACCAAGACCAAAAAGGAAGCGAAGTGGACGGCAATACTGATGAACATACTGCTAGGCATGCAAACGGGAACAGCACCTGGGGCCGAGTGCACAAAGGAGGCGTAAGCTACGCCGGCGTAGGCTACGAACGTCGGCGCAACTAAGTCAGTCTTGCGACTGTATTAAAATACGAGTGGACGAAACAGGCGTAAGTCAGGCGTAGTTGCGACTAGAGTACGACTAGCGTAGTGCTCTCAAATAAAATTAGCACGTTTCTTTGATGAATGGTTTTCTTATATGATATGAGCCGCGTTAGGCATAAAGGTTGCTTAAGGCATCTGCGAACAGACAAGACTGAAACCAGTCTGTGATTCCGTGATTTTAGATAGATCCTTCACTTTGAACCTGTAAAATCCTTAGGTTCCATGCATAGTTTTCAAACCGCGCGGGTGCGCAGGCTGGTATGAGTCTCTGATGTTCGCATATGGCATATGCACCTTTTTGCATGTTATGGATCCATCATAAATCTGCACGACATATTTTAATCTTTTTTTTTTTTTTTAATTTATATTCATTATAACTCTTTCAAACAACATGCATGTGCTTTTGAGCTAAACGTTAAATGTCTATTAAAAAGAAATGAAGATAATGAAATATTGAAATTGTTGGCGATGTATAAGGACAATTCTGAGATCCTAAATTACAAATTTTCTAATGTGTCCACGTCAAGAATGAAAAAAAAAATGGGAAGAAATACAGTCCGCAGTAAATGCAGCTGGGAAACAACAGCGGACTCTGGGAGGGATCAAACAAAAATGGAAAGACCTGCTTTCTTGAGCAAAGAAAGACTACGCCAACAGAAAGTATCCTCATACTGGGGGTGGTCCAAAGCCACCAGAAGGACCTTACACGGACTTGGTACTTGACATAATAGGCCAGTCATCACCATTGTTCAAGCAGCCTATGGCGTGGCAAACGAAACCGTTCATATAGCTCTACATCATTATATGCATCCAAAGGATTTGTTCTGTCTCTGATTATCCTGTCTCTCTTTAAAACCCTTCTATATTGCAAATCGTGCATCCAATGTAATATTCCGGCCATGTTTAAATGAAACACTAACAGAATAACTCAAAATGAACACCTTACGCCAGTGTTAAGTCTACTGTAAAGCAGACGTGAGTTTAGAGCGATTTTACGACTAAGTTTGCGACACGCCTCGGTTGTGCACACGGATTAAATTTCTGCGACAACTTTACGACGGTCGTACGTTGAGCGTACGCTTACGTCTGCTTTGTGTACTCGGTCCCTGAAGACTAAAGCCACGACACGAGAAAACTAACAAAGTGGTTGTGCGCCCAGCAAAGACTCAAATCAGCCTGGACATCCACCCAGTTTGATCAGACTCTAATGGTAGCTAAGGGTCTGAGCTACCTTCATGCGGACAGCGAAGACTCTGATCAGCTGCCCAGGCTGGTCTGAGTCTGCGCTGGGCGCACAACCACTTTGTTGGTTTTGTCGTGTCGCGGCTCAAATCATAATTTTCAAAATGAAAAAGCCTTCTCCATCAGTAAGTAACTAATAATCAATTATGAATGATACGAGCAAGCAACGGTCTGATGGTATGATACACTGTAAAAAAAACCTGTAGATTTTACGGTAAAATAACTGGAAACCAGCTGCCAGTCCTTTCCCCGTTATTTGGTTTAAACAATATTTATTTCAACTCATTTACACACATAGCACATACAATAAATAACTGGAAAACAGGATCTGATAACAAGCGATAACCACTTATACAATCATCAATTCCCCGTTATTTCTACGGGCGTTTGCCTGTAAGATATTTTTGGAAATCACGAAATGGAAGTTTAATGTTAACTGGCCGCACTCGAAAATAACTTTGTATTGTTGAGGGGCTATCTGACCAAAACTACACCTGCTCTATTCTGTCGCACTCTGCTTGATGATTCCTGCAATTTTTACGGGCGCCCGTAAAAATAACGGTAAAATGACTGGCAGCTGGTTGCCAGTTATTTTACCGTAAAATCTACGGATTTTTTTTTACAGTGTACAACATTTGAAGATAATGCGTTAGCCGTGTCGCAGCAGCATTGCCCAGAACGAACCTTTCGGAATTACCAAACTTAATTCGCTATGCGTTTTACTGTGTTTTTTTCTTCTTTTGTTGTTGTTGTTTTTATAACACTAACCGCTGCAACAACCAGCACGGAATCGACGACCGCTGCGTGTGTGGAAAATGTTTGTTCAAAGCATTGTGGCCACCTGTCTAGCTGTCCACTTCGCTTTCTGTCTTTTTCCATGGTGAAACTGTGTGTTGGAAATTATGATTCAGTCTTCTGGTGCTGTATGTCTAGCAGTGTGTTCACCAGAATAGCTGACCATTTCGCCTGCGCTTTTGTTTTGTAGTTGAAGTAATAGAGTTCTGCTTGACTGCACGGAATGGAATTAGGGGAAAACTGTACTTACAATTTGGCGACAACTGTACTCAAATGTGTCATTTGGGGAGGTAAATAGTCATGATAGCAGATTTTGTTTCACGGCGACGCGCCAGTGGAGCCATAAAACGCAACTGGCAACCATTAAACCTACGATTTACCTCTCCAAATGACAATTATCAATACAATTATCCTCATTCTAATAAACCTTTTCACATTTTCATCAATCAATGTGTACTACATTGCACTCAAAGAAAACACTTTCAGCAGCGTAAAACCAGACATCAGCCAATGAGAAGCGACCTTTCATAATGATGCCGGGTTTGCGACAGTATCACAGGATATACAGGATATACTGTCGCGATTTTTTAACGTTTTCCAATCAAACGCCGCAATACATTTGTATATGCATCATTATGTATCTTATACGGCTTTTGGTGTTTGTTGTTATAGGAATGAATATCATTTTTGTGGATAAACGCCGGCGAATCACTCACAAACTGAATAAGCCCAAAGGGCTTTATATTAAGTTTGTGAGTGATTCGCCGGCGTTTACACATCCATAAACTTCATTTCTTATAATTCCAGCTCGGTCATTTTTATCTTTAAAAAGGCAGCTATACCGAGTATTTTAGAAACTGCCGCAAAGAAAATAGTCAAAGTAGTTCCCGATTTCCGGTTCAAGGGATTTATCGAAGTATAAACGCCGTTTTCTATACGCTCTTGACCGATCAAATTGCGCTGAATTAGCAGTAGAAAATTGAGTTGGAATTATATTGATGTACAATTCCTCTGTGTTGGGCCCGGACTGTCTATCATCGAAGATGTATTGTTCCGCTTTATTATGTGCTTTATTATTTGCCTTTCTCCCATCTTCTTCTGTGATTGTGGGCTTTCCCTGGGTATGTTCGTGTATAGTTTTGTCTGTAGCTGTTGGTTTTATCCGCATGTTGATTTTACAAAAGTGTATGCAGCAATGACTTGTAATAGGTTAAAAAGATAAGGAAAACATATATACTTTCAAAACCAGAATGGTTTACGGTTTCATTTTTATCTACACGTTCTTATGGTTATAAATGTGCAGCTATAAGGATGTACTAATGTCAGAAGCGGGTTTTTCCTAACATTGTGGGGGTGGTCGGGTGGTGCGATGGTGCTGCGTGTAACTTCCAGTGCCGGGGCGTCCTACTGATTTGGATAATCATAGGGCAAGGGCCTACTGTGCTTGCAGTAGGTGCGGGTGGGGTGGTTTGGACATTTTTCTCTCGTCTATCATTGCTTTCTTCTTTCTCCCTCTCTCCGGGAGACGGTCCAATATAGAATGAAATGCTGTCTAAAAGGGCCGTTAAACCCAATCAATCAATCAATCAATCAATCATTCAATCAATCAATCCTAACAGTTAACTCACTTTTCTATAAGTGATAAGTTGAAAGTAGGATCTTTGGCAAATAAGAAAATGGTAAAATTCATATATCAGAGCCTACAAATTTTATTTTGTAGTCAGCCAAACACAGGTGTCTGTTGGTTCAAAGTATCAAGATTATAATCAGATTCAAACCCTAGACCTGAGTTTATGTTTAGTGTGAATAAGAGAACTTTCAGGCTAAGCCATTATTTCATTTTTTGTCCCCTTTCCATTGTTTTTTTAAAAGTGGAAGTCAATACTTTACCCAGAAAATAGTCTTTTAACAAATTGCGAAAAACCATGAGGATGTACTGTATTCATTCGGGCATAAGAAAGAATTTCTCCTTCTAAAATCGCCACAAATATGTCAGTATGTCACGTTTTGGTCAACTAAAGGATTGCGTTTTGTCTTCCAAAACAATCCAAAAGATCTAGATCCGTCTTATAAGAAGATCTTAGGAATCATTTGAGCCGCGACACGAGAAAACAAACAATGTGGTTGTGCGCCCAGCGCAGACTAAGATCAGCCTAGGCATCCGCCCAGACTGACCAGACTCGTCGTAAAGCGCTTAAAAGGTAACCAAGGGACTAAGCTACCTTCATGCGGACAGCGAAGACTCTGATCAGACTGGGCGGATGCCCAGGCTGATCTGAGCCTGCGCTGGTCGCACAACCACATTGTTGGTTTTGTCGTGTCGCGGCTCATTTCTCTTGCAAAACAATCTCAAAGCCTGACAGATCTATATCTTTTGGATTGTTTTGGAAGGGTATTATCCCGTATTAGAAATGAGTAAATACTGTTTCCATATACATGTACAGGTTGACACATTTCTATAAAACACAACTAAAAATGAGCCCGGCGACACAAGAAAACCAACAAAGTGGTTGTGCTCACAGCGCAGACTCAGATCAGCCTGGGCATAGCCCAGTCTGATCAGAGTCTTCGCTGTCCGCATAGAGGTAGCTTAGACGCTTAGCTACCCTTTAAGCACTTAGTGAAGAGTCTGATCGGACTGGATGGGTGCCTAGGCTGATCTGAGTCTGCACTGGGCGCACAACCACATTGTTGGTTTTCTCGTGTTGCGGCTCGAATGTCTGATTTTCATACAGTCGCAGAGGCATATGTCGCCGTAGAATTGAAAGTAAAGCTGTCCGCTGAAGAGACACAGTCTACTGAAGACGGAGAGATCGGAACACTGTTCAGTCTATTTAGGTCTGACTTCCGGAAAGTTCCGGTGTGAAAATTATCTGAAGTGCCTACCACGTTCGTTTTTGCATGGCGTTTGTTTTCATACGTGTAAATAAACGGGTGCAGTACTGGCGACATAAAGGCTAAAAACAAGCAACATGTCTGTATCATGTCTATTTCAAGGCTTTCTGGTAATCCAAACTGCAAAAGCGTCACTAACGCGTGAGGCCCCCAGCAGACGATAAAACACACAATAACAGCCAGGGTCATCCGAGTAGCTTTTGATTCCAAACGGCGCTTTCCCGCGTCACTAGAGGATTTTCCGGGAAAAGAAACTTGTAAAAGATTCATTCTAGGAGCTAATCTCTTTTTTGCAGCTTTGAGCACGGCGTTATAGGAAATAAAAACGATGAATACTGTTACAATGAATAATATTACATAGTAGAAGTCGTAAAAATAGTACGGCTGAAATACCCATACAACATATCGACAATGCAAAATTTTGACACTGTCCAACTTGGCTTGTGAATAACTTCCCATGAGGAAACTCAAACTAGGCAGTATGAATCCAATGCTAGCTGATAATACCACAATAACACGACAAACTAGTACTCGTCTGCGAGTGAAGATCTGAGCTGTTGGCCTTACAACGGCCGTATATCTGTCCAAACTAACAAGCATTATACAAACCAAACTGGACGTACTTGAGAACATCACCGCTCCTTCCTTGATAAAACAAAGTAATAAATTATCTTCTTTTTTCAAAACCAATGTTATCAAACAAAAAGGAATGACAGTAAAACAGATCCAAAGATCCAGCACTTTCATTAGAGTGACAAAATTAGACCCGCGTGGTCCTCGCGCGTGCGACCTCTTCTGTCTCTCTATATACCAGAAGACGAGAATCACAAGATTGCAGACGACACCAACGAAAATTTGCAACCCAAATAAAGTGCACATCATGCCGACAAAAGCTATTGGGTAAGAATCCATTTTGTATTCCCATGAATTTTCGAAGAAAATAGTTTAAAGGGCGAGAAACGCTATCTAAAATGTCCACATTCGGCGTTTCTGTCCACAAACTTATCACTACTGAGTATTGCCATAGTGTTTTATAATCCGAGTTATATAAATGAAACGTAACCAACGTAACCAACACCTTTCCTCAATATATAGTCAACACCTCAAACACCGTTATATAAATGTTTCCATAATAGGCGTTGGCCTTTATTTCAAGAACAGAATTTCTTTCTCGGGAAACTATAAGAAAATTAATAATCTAAAATGCTTTCAGCGTCTTAAAATACATTAACGCTGTTTAATAAAAGTTATTTCATCTGAACACCTGAATAAGCTTCCTTCACGTGCTTTTAATAATCTCCGCGAAAACAAAAACTGTGTTAATGAATTCGACATAGAAATTCCTGCAGTTACATCGATCGTTAAAATGTTTTCCATTAACAATACGACATTTCTTGTCACTTGCTTCCGAAGGAATACGGATGAAAATGTATCATTTACGTCCTTAATTTGTTGTAGATTTCTATCACACCTGAGTACATATCCTTGAACAATTTGCAATTTACCTGCGACTGTTCGCATCCGATGAAGATGCTTAAAATGTTATTGCGACGGTTTCATTGATTTTTAAATGCGTCTATTCTTCCGATGAAGAGGTTTAAATTTACCATTTAGTGGTGCCATGCGAAAAACTGGCGGGGCTTCATGGATAGTGCGCAACCTGACGGTCCCTGTTTCAACCAACCATCTGTGGACTCTGAAAGGTTTATGTAGCAATACGAAGATTCGGATCAGAATGCGCGAATGCGCAGGCTGGTCTGAGTTTTTGCTATTGCATTCAAAATAAGGCACCATTTCTAATGTCGAGACTAATTAAGAGCGTACATAGATCCGATGTTAGAGTGAAAAACTGCTTCAGTTGATTATATTTTTTCAGATCTGTTCCGAATTCAATGGCTGAAGAAGAAGAAGAAGAAGAAGAAGAAACTTATTACAATAATAACAATGAGAAGAAAATGTTAATCATAATAATGTTAATAATAATAATAACAATAATAATAATGAAAATAATAATAATACTAGTAATAAAAGGTCGAATGTTAATACAAGCAAGAAGGTAAAACAAAAATGTTTACGTAGTGGCTCCATCAAATGAAGCTTCGAAAAAAATAAAACAGAATTTGAAACCGGTCACTTGTAAGCTGTTTACCAACATAGACAATAAAGTGATTTCTATTTCAGTCTAACTATTATTCTGTAAAGCCGCAAGAGAATTCGTGAAACATTATATAGAAACAATCACGAACAAATAGAATGTCTCAATTTGTTGTTGTTGCTTTTTTCCCGCAGAATACGTATGAAGTTTTAAATTTCAAAATTCCTAAAATTATTTGCTAGTATATCTCGCCACCATTCAGTTTTTAGTCCGAATCGAAAGCTCCGGGAAGCTTCTAGTTAACGCAGTGATCCGGCGTCAGTGGTCCGGACCTGTTAGATCGGTCAGTTTTATTATTTATGGGATGAGGTGACATCAAGTACTTTTTCATGTCAATTACTCCAGTACTTTGGTTGCTGTTTGACGGTCAATGGAAAAAAAGCCCGCTAATGCTTGTTGGCGATGCAGATAAAATAACAGTTTTTCTCGGAAACGTTCTTCTAATAGCCATGCATCACACATA
This sequence comes from Ctena decussata, assembly GCA_963989385.1. Taxonomy (NCBI): domain Eukaryota; kingdom Metazoa; phylum Mollusca; class Bivalvia; order Lucinida; family Lucinidae; genus Ctena; species Ctena decussata. The sequence goes on along the minus strand of OZ022502.1, from coordinate 57,101,027 downwards.
TGGTCTTGGTGTCAGTTTGCTTGGTTGCCATAACAATCAAACTGCCAGAAATCGCCAAATAGTAAAAAGAATACGTCTTTATTAGGTATAAGGATTTTGCAGAATTGTTCTAAGCATAGGCTGATATGGAAATCGGATCATGCATGTTTACATTATACTGTCCAAGCTGTCGATTGTCTCGTTAAAGACCAAGGCGTGTTATACTGAATTCACCAGAGACACCATAAAAGAAGAATCGTCGCTTTGAAAAGCAAAACCGCGTTTATTTCTTCACTGAATAGTGCAAAAATAGAAAATTCTGATTAATCCTAAAGCCAGAAAAATGTCATATTATATGGAATCTGTAAACAACATCTGGATTCTGACAATCTGACAAGAAATGTAACCATAGTTACGTTGAATAAGATATGTATCTCAAATTTGCAATGACGCCATAAACATGCCTCATAATTCTAAAAGAATAGTTCTAGATTTTTTTCTGATACATGTATCACGAAACAGAAAAAAAATAATGAAAGCTGAAATTGAGCTGCGCGTGCAGTGTGAAAATCGGTGTGCGTACTGCGTACGCTCAGGTCAGGATGCGCGTATAAGCAGTCTGAAAAATGCATGCTCAATTCGTTATCTTAGGGACCAGTGCATACCCTGATTAGACTGTTCATATTCGAAGTCTGATTTCTCTACGCATAAATTTGGATTAGTCTTAATGAATACGAGTACATCTACCTGTTTTCCAAATAAATCGAAACACCAATTTTAACAACTTCCTGTTTGCTTCATTGTTCAAGGTAGTCCTTCCTAAATGGGACCAGCTCTTAAATGAAAGAATTCGCTGTTAGGGAGCAAATTCTTTTTTAGCGTTGACCCCTATCGGGAAGGATGGCGGAAATGAAAATGGCATAGTTATTTCTCCTATGATTATTCCCATTCGCCTTAATAAGATGCGGGTATTTATAATACAGTAGAACTTCAATGGCTCGAACAGGGTTGGGACTATGAAAATTAGTTATAGCAAAGAGTAGTTCCAGCCATCCAGGGTTAATTATGAATAAAATGACCTCTAGGGACCATGGCAATAGTTCCACCTAATCAAGGTTAATGAGTCATCAGAGTTCGAGTTATCTAAGTTCTACTGTACCATTTATCTGTGTACGATAAACAGAGAAAAGGGATAAGGAAATTCTTAGATCCTCAAGCACTGGACGAAGAAGTGGGAGGTAAATAGAGAATACCATGTTAGTGTCTTTGGCTATCAAGTTTATCAGGCGAGACCAGAAACAGCGTAGGAATGGCGAGGCTTGCCGAGCCAGTCCGACGTGTTTCTGGTCGAGCCTGATAAACTTGATATCAAAAGACACTTACGTGGTTTTCTATTTATCATGCATCATAGAGTTTTTACGGCGTAAAGAGCACAAACAAGTGATAAGCAAACGCATTTTTGTTCGAACTTGCTGACGTCGCGAATGCGTTATGACGTAAGTCGGTGACGTCAATTAGCCAATCGAACGCTGATATCACGGCCAACGTCAGTGTGTAGCCAATTGTCTTCAGAGATCGCTTCTTAAGGCATGACCTGATAACATTCGCGCAAGCGCAGTTCTACAGTGACATGATAGCGAGCATTGCGAGCGGGCCCGAAGGGCCCGCTAGCCCGAAGGGCGAGCTCTTATGGTAGGACATTAGTCAAAAGGAAATGTAGATGATGTTGCATATGTTGCTTCAGAAAACCATCGTTCGATTTCTCGACCGGAATTTACCTCCATATGGGGGCTGCCATTATGAATAAACAGGAAGTTTGATCGACTTCATGGTTGCTATTCTCCGTAGACACAAAGATAAACACATCCTGATATGTGTATGTAAATAATTTTAACGTTCGACCGGAAGTTGAAAAATAAGCCGTGATGCAATCGTAACACTTCGGTCAGTTCCATAGGCGAGGATGTCCGATTGCTGCGACGTTGACGGGTTACGGTAAAAAAAATCCTGCATCGACATAGAACAGAATAGAATATACGGCCCTTCATAAGGGCTACAGCGATGCTCGCCAATAGGCAGTGCCTATTTTCATATTATCACATCATGTTATCTTACCCGTTATCAGGTGTATTTTGCAGCAGATGCATGATAAACATTACTATATATAACAGTATTTGATCAATATACCCGGAAATATCACAATGATTTTCAGCATGAGCCGGATGCCGGATTTATCTAACGATAATGATCCCGGAGCGTATCCCATTAACAATAAACTGGATTACAAAGGGGGTGTTTCAAAATGGCCCACGCTTGGATTTCCTTCATACTTAATATTTTGATTACCTGGGGTAAACCAATTAATAAAATAGGTTAATCAATTTAATTCAAGAACTGCAGGGCTTAGGGTCGCACCTTGCAGAACCCCTTATAAGACATGATGGGTAGGGCTAAGTTAGAACCTGTCAAATTAACAGTATAATTTGAATGCATTCGTTGCCTACTGAAATGAATTGCAGGTACCCTAAAAATTATTCTGATACCATGAACTTGTATGTTGACTTACACAAATATTTTTATGGTCAACCGAATTTGAAAAATCTGTCAAAAAACGACTACAAATAATATAACATGAAAAGTAATTTAAATGTTAAGATCTGTTACTGTATTTGTCAAGCTATTATTTTTATTCAGAATTAGGGTAAATACATCCCCTCTTTTTGTAAAAAGTTTCAAAAGATTTTGAAACCGGTAAAATAGTTTTTGAAACTGAAATTCGGGGATAGGTCAGGTTTTTGGAGAATGTCAGTTTCATAGTAAAGGTAGGATCTTTCACTGCAGCACTTGTTTATCTGTGACATAAATTATTAATGAGGTCCTACATTAATACACATTCTGTTTGCAATTATTTCCTTCACTGGCTAAGACTTGGAAGCCAAGGATAATCCCCAAATGTGACCCCTCCCCCTCTCCCATCCTCACACTTCTGCAAACAAGTGTAATCACCCAAAACAGTCAACATATTTTCTATCATCTGTACAGAACGATAAATAAACGGTGTCCGGAAAAAATTAATTTCAATGTTTACCCTATTTTTTCCTGCATCAGTGCCCTGGGTTTTTGGGTTTGAAGATAACTTTAGGTTAGTATCTGTAGCTGTCTCTAAATGTAAGGCAGGACGTTTCACCTTTTGTTTCTAACTGCTGCCTGCATCAAGTGCTAGTGTATTGGCTTACGTCACAGAAAGGGTGATGCATTATTTTTATTTTAACTATTGACTGCATCAAGTGTTAGTGCCCTGAATTTAATTTGTTTACATTTTTGCCTTGTACCTGTACAATGCACAGGCGTAAGGCAAGACTCCAACACCTGACTGCATCAAGTGTCCGTACACTAAAGAATCAAACAAAAAACAAGAAAAAGGCAAATCATCTGGGCACAACAGTTTATGATGGAAGATAAGCTGACACTTAGCAAGCTTGGGAAGACTACTCAAGCCATCATCAACATATCAACATACTGACAGCAAACAGATCACTTATGTTGAGAAACAGCAACATAAAATATGTTTTCAGTTGTGAAAAGACGCAACTTATTTGCGACTGATAATTTACTCACTTCTTGGCTATCCTCAGTATTATTGGAAGTGTCTATTTCGGTACTGTTAATACTGGGCCTGCAACCCGACCGTAGGTATTCAGAAAACCAGGAGTCAACCTCACGGTATCTGGGTTACGCTAATCCATATGTATCCGTACGTTGTACAGGTGTAAGACAATGGGTGATGAGAGGAATCTGGATTTGATCAAATAAAACTAAAGCTGAGCATACAGCAACAATCCTTGAGGAAACCAGTGCCTAAAAAGTGTCAGCTTAAACTGCTAGGGCTCAAAAATAAAATAGTTTTCCTGGGCTCCAAATAAGATATGTTGTCAGTCTAAGTCTAGGTAAAATAATTACTGACTTATTATTCAAAAAAAAAAAAAAAAAAAAAAAAACAGAAAAAGCCCACCAAAAGATTTGATCTGAAAAGTTTCTTGAGTTAATGGGTTTTGACAAGGCGACATTTTCATCAATATGCTTTTTAAACTGAAGTGGGATAATACAGAGATAGTATGCTTCACTGGGTCACTTTTACGTAACATATATCGAGAAAAAAAAATACAGTTCAACAAGATAATGCTTTTCTAATGTATTGGGGTGCCTGACAGCCCACATTCTGCAGCCCTGAAGTATAGTTTACCGGGCTCAGAATTTCTTTAATTTTCTTGCACAAGTATTAGAGGTATACAGCATGATTTACGCTTAGTATAAAATCTTGACAACAACTGGATCATACTTTAACTGATAATTAATTTTTTATATAGATGTCGTTTTTAGCTGATTTTGAGGGGTTATACCAAACAAAATACATTTTATACATAATCCGTTTCTTAAAAAATGAATATACATATTTCTAAAATGTTTCACATTAATTCACTGATTTCAGTTTATAAATGAAATAGCAAAATCTGAAAATTTGATAGTTCTAGGAACGGTATTTTAAGGGGACCCTAATTTTCAGGGTAGAAGTTACATAAGTCAATCCTGTGCTATGCTGAGCGCGTGAACTGAGGTAAATAATCCATAAGCAACACTGTTAGTCCTTAGGCAACATATATATATAAAATAAAAAAAATCTAAGCGTGGGCAGATTCCTATGTAAATTTAACATAGGCTGAAACTCCGCCTTTACAATAAACTCTCTGATACATGACATGAGGATGAGCGCAAATAGAATGATTTAAAGTGCAAATATGTACAATATTTACCCATTAACCCTGCCGAGTAGTCCTTAAAGCGCAAAAAAGCAGACGACAAACTTTACGTCTGCAAAATTTCAAAAACTTCGTTCAAACTATATCATAATGAAAATTTAAACAGTGCAGACCCAGATGTGGATCTACGCTGTTTTCAAATTTAACTATTTTCGTTTTTGGCTATTTAAGGGTAGAGCAAACACCAAAGACCCAGACCTAAAAGAGCAGGATGTCAGGGTCTGCGCTGTTTACAGACAGTGTCTTCAAATCGCCTCCTGACAGAACAATACAAGTCCAAGTGTCAAGCAGACTGAAAACCTAGCTGAGCATAAGACAAATGCCTGTAAAAATAATATTTTCACACCTGTCATATTAGCGTAGCGGGATGTGACCAAATTAGTTCATTTAGGAATACAAGAACAATACTTTAGTAAGCAAGCTCCATTGCAGATACGAGTATGTTTAAATATCTTTGGCCACAAAAAGATCAAGATGCTGCCATTGAAAAAGATATTGAGCCGCGACACGAGAAAACCAACAATGTGGTTGTGCGCCCATCGCAGACTCGGATCAGCCTGGGCAGCCACCCAGTCTGGTCAGACTCTTCGCTAAGTGCTTCAAGGGTAGCTAAGGGACTGAGCAACCTCCATGCGGACAGCGAAGACTCTGATCAGACTGGGCGGATGCCCAGGCTGATCTGAGTCTGCGCTGGGCGCACAACCACTTTGTTGGTTTTCTCACGTCGCGGCTCATATATTTTATTTCCGTATTGATATTGCAGAAATCAAAGATTACATCACATTAAACGGTGATTTACACTTTTGAAGTTTAGAAGTTCCGATGAATAATACATGTCAGCATAGTCTTTATAATGAGACAAAAATGACATTTAGCTCGTGTAATTTACGGAAAATTGATCACATGAATGCACTACATCCCGCACCTACTGAAGGCACAACATGCCCTTGCCGTACCTATGGTCAATACCAGCAAGACCCTCAAATGCCGAAAGTTTCAAGGCATTCTTCGTTCAAACCTATCACCGGCTACCGTCGTTTAGTAAATGACCAGAGTATTCAAACAAATTCACTCTCCAGTAAATATTTCTTTGAGCGGTAAAATTTGATAAGATTTAGCTAATATTGCGTGTGAAAATAAGCCCATCAGTGCCTGGAGATCCATAAAAATGACTTTGACAGACAGTTTAAATCCAAATCCGATGGCGCAAATGCAGGGTCTAATCAGAATTTACACAGTTTGCTTACATACTGATTTTTTTTAAAGATAAATTAGTCAAAATAAGACAAACCCGACACCAATGAAATTGGAAATGAACCTGTCCAAAGAATCAGTAGAAGAATCCACGGGCGTAGCTACCTTTACGCAAATACGCAGGTGCGTATTGAAATTTTGTCAAATTGACAAAATTTCAATACACACCTGCGTATTTTCATGCTGAAATGTTGTTAATTGGGCATAATTTTAATACTAACTGCCAACAGACACGCAAATTCGAAATATCTTAGCGGCTTAACCCCCTAGTATTGCCCCCAATGAGTATAAAACATGATTGTGCGTACTGTGTTATTGCCCCTAGCTACGTCCCTGGAATCCATTGGTCATAAATGAGTTAGATTAGTCACATAACAGTACAGTAAAGCCACTGGCACGACTCCTTTCTTCTGCAGGTTCATGTGTAAGTGATATGTGACACTGTCGGAAACGCCTTGTAATATGTTCTCGCAGACATCAGTAGCTGTAATTACACCTCAGTTGATCAGAAATTGAGTGAAATAATTTGAGCCGCGACACGACATAACCAACAAAGTGGCATGTAAGCGCACAGCGAAGACTCAAATCAGCCTGGTCAGCCTGATCAGAGTCTTCGCTGTGCGCTTATAGGGTAGCTAAGAGTCTAAGCTAAAGGTGTGAGCTATCTCTATGCCGACAGCGAAGAGGCTAATCAGACTGAGCGGATGGCCCAAACTTATCTGAGTCTTCGTTCGGCGCACATGCCACTTTGTTGGTTTTGTCGTATCGCAGCTCAATTTAACATCTTAGCGAGATTGTTCAATAAATACTAAAAAAATCTGGAAAAAAAATGAGAAAGAGCAGATTCGTAAGAGGATATGTTCTATCAATTACCTTCTTATAAAATCTGAAGCAAGTCTGGTGAATGATGATATGGCGGTTCATGAAAATAGCTCATTTATTAGCATGATGCCACTTAAATCAGCTATTATAAATCTTAGTTTACATAGTGACACGAAGCATAAAACCATCTTGTAATGAATTTGTTGGCTAAGTTGCTATACTTGTTAGTTATTTATATTTTTCTGGATAATGATGACCTTTGAGATGATATGCTACCGAAAGTTACTGAACATTATGGTACAAGGACCATATAACCAATGAGGAGGTTCGGAAAAAGATGCAAGCAGCCATTGGATAATATGATGAACTCCTGACCATGGTCATGGAAACTAAGGTGGTTTGGCCACGTCTCAAAGTCTTCTGGCTTAGAAAAGACGACTCTACAAGGCACAATGAAAAAGAAGAAGAGGTAGACAGAAGAAAAGGTAGACAGAAGAAAAGGTGGGAAGACAATATTAGAGAGTGGACAGGGATGGACTTAGCCAGCTGAACTAGGGCTGCTGAAAACAGGACAAGGTGGAAAGGGATCTATTGTGCCCCAGCAACCTTGTAATACTGGATTGAAAAGATGATAGAAAATAGACGGTCTAAAGTTTATCTTTTACGAAAAGGTTCAACCAGAAGAACACAAATAATTCCGGTTTTTACAACACTTTGATGGAACCAAAATGATTCGTTCTTCGGATAAAGACAAAATTTTGATTGACGCTCGTGCAGATTACGCCGCCGGTTTAGTTTCGATATTTCCTGATTGCAGTTTTGTGACAAAGTCCTTGCCCAAAGTGTGAATCTCTTCGGCTCCATCAAAGTGCCTTTAGAGTCAAGAAGATGTGGACTGAAAAGTGAAGCGTAGTTCAATAAGTATAAACGAAAAAGAAAATCTATTCACTCATATTTTTCCCTGCCGCCTATGCAAACAAAAACACGTGGTTCTCCACCATGGGTCCGGATGATAGAAGTGCCATACTAACCGTCATGGCAGGTTCAATCGCATTCTAAACTCTCCAAGGGTCAGTTTTTATTCGGATGAATTGCCGACGTTCGAACAGTGCAAGTTTGTTAATCTTCTTTCTTATATTTCTTTAGATGCATGTAATAGCAGTCATTTGAAAATTGCTCTTAATGTCTCTGAGTTTTATTGCCTATAGTTTCATAGGTCGGCGACTGACCACTATATTTGTATGCATTGAATTAGCTGCAGGCTTGTGCTTTTATTCCACAACTCTCCGACCATTACTTGGTAAAATAAATCGTGGCGTCTAATTGGTTTGTATTTAGGGACGTCCTGTGAAAACTACCTACACGCCTCCAGACTGGGCTACGCATATTTGCATATGCAAATCAAACAGTCAGAGACTGGTCATTCGAGATTTCGAATAGCTCTATACGAGCGGTGTTACCAGACGGTACATATGTGTAAATGGATCGAGTTCGCGGATTTATTATATTTCTAAAGGATTCAGGCTCACCTAGTAGCGTATTAAGGAAGTACATTTGTACATCCTTACTTTTTGTGTTCTTGTAGGGTCCAGGGTCTTTAGAAATTGCAATAACATCTCAAGATTTTCTGCGATGTACCAACGGAATTATGTTTACAAATGAAACAGGACTGTTCACTATGGCGACGCGAATGACGTGTTGTATTTCGTTATGAGAGATTATTAATAATGTGCGTTGTCTGCATTTCTCAGAATTTTTGCCCATTCCTTGTACAATCTTCCGAATACTCTTTATTGGGAATGCTACTGGCATGCGACCAGAGGCGGCCTTTTTGTGACACTTTGTCCGCCTGTAACATACTGAGTGTAGTTAGTGTGTCTTTATTTGATAAAATATACTAGCGGTAACGGTTGTTATCATACCGACTTGTTTTTCTTTGTTGTGTTTTTTTACGTAGACTGTGGCATGTGCCTGTTACAGCTCCTGGAAATAGGTCCCAAACAAGCAATAAAACACGTACGTACTGTACCAGTGACGGCCATTACGGTTGCCATGCGCTGAATAATGCATTTTCCAAAACCATAAAGTGAATTTTAAACTTTAAACAAGCACTTGCTGTTGTAAAAGGGCGTCCTGTGTCACATATTAACTAGCTATCCTACGATCTTAGGGTCACGGACCATAGTTCCCCAGAAACGAAATGGTGCTTGTATGAGGGTAATTCTATGTAGTCTTTAATTATTATTCAACTTTACTTTGCCTCCTAGGTTGTTGTTTGGGCCAGTTCTGTTTGTTCATGACCAGCTGTAGGTTTCTTTACAAATGTCCGAAATCTATGACACAACAAAATTATAACTGCACATGACTGCTACTGGTACGCGGCCGCCACTGGTCGCCAGCCAGTATATTCATGAATAAATGAGCCACGACACGAGAAAACCAACAAAGTGGTTGTGCGCCCAGAGAAGACTCAGATCAGCCTGGACATCCGCCCAGACTCTGATCAAACTGGGCGAATGCCCAGGCTGATCTGAGTCTGCGCTGGGCGCCCAGCCACTTTGTTGGTTTTCTCGTGTCGCGGCTCAAATGTAGGTTCATACCTACCACCAGCGTCTCACGACATGAGAGCGATATTCGCTGTGGTGTACCAAAGAATGCTTGTGGAAACTTGCACTGGTAAATTATCGATATCGGTTTATCGGTAGTTTTGACAGCGCGTGTCGCTCACAAGTCGTGTGACGGTTCATGTGAACCTTACCTTAGATATAAATGTTTGCAAACTTTTAATTTGCGATTCTCGTGTATGGCACAGATAAAGCCCATACTTTTATTATCGCGAATTTTCGCACACGTGAAGTTGTGCAAAATAAAACTCGAGCGAATAAATCGTGATTCACAGTATTTCTTGCTACCAATTACGTCTATTACTTATAATACAGTACAGAGGATCTTACATGAGTGCTAAGAATTGCTAACTTTATTAGACGAGTTGGTGAAAAAGTTATGCGAGGCTTTTCTTCAAGTCCTTCAGTAAGTTCAATAATGAATTTGATAAGAGTATTGGCACAGCAGGAAAGCTTTCCACAGACAAGGCAGCTGTTTATAGCTAGAGCAATCTTAACTAAACTTTCAATATACTAATCGCTGCCTAAGAAAATTGGAGAGAAGAGCTTCGCGGAGACCGAAATAATGCGAATATGCCATGTCTCTAAAAGAAGAGAAAACCCTGAAGTAAAACATATCGGCAACCATCGAAGGCTAGATTGAATAGCATTAGTACATCTGTTCTATGACAGAACTTCGTCGGTTTTAAGGGTGCCATAGAAGGACTACAAGCATGGTTATACAAGTATATTTTCCATAGTTTGAGCTATACATTTCTTTGCATAAACAACATACATGTACATACATACATTATAGGAAACAAATATATAGAAATTTACAAGATTACGATGTTATTATAAGGGGATAGAGATTTTAATCTTCTGAAACATTTTTAAAACATGTTTCAGGTGAATAAAATTTCTATTCCCTTCTTGCAATATCGACGCTAAATGCGATGTTTGAATAAAAAAGAGATTAATATGTTGAAGTTGTTATTTCTATTCCTTTCCTTTCTATACAACAAAAATCAGGAAAAGACGTCTGGATACAATGAGTTTAGTTCGTCTAACCGAATAATTGCAAGACTGAAAAATTGAAAGCGAAATAAAACTTGAGATGTGCCATGTTGCAAGAATGTGAAAGTTGGTACCATATATTTCACATAATTTATTTTTGTTAACAACAATGATTGAAAGTTTCGTTTTTGTATGTTAAGATTAATAACGTGGATGCAAGATCTCGTCGCCTTTGTTTATTGCATAAAATACTCGTATATACGAGTATTTATGCAATAAACAAAGACGCCGAGATATTTGTATAATGTATGAATATATTTCAATGCAGCGATAAATCTATACATTGTATAGTTTATGGAATAAACAAACACGGTACAACATATAAAAAATACAACTGCTAGTGAAGTGTATAAAGATCATCTTTGTGTGGACGGCTCCTCGATATTACACAACACGCCATCATCTCGCCAGAATTACCATCTATTTTACTCTTCTCATCAGCCCCTTGCCCAAGGTCATCTCTTGCTGTTTTTAGCTGTAAAATTAACAACAAAATATAAAGAACTCAGCGAATCTAAACAAAAGATGGTGATCTGGCTGCAGAGCATCTGTTCACCTATATATGTACACACATTCATACACATATCTGTGATGTAAGCAGAACTCGACGCCCACTATATGCCAGCAATGAGAAAATATGTGCAACGAAATATAGGATTTTGTTATAAGAATATTTAGGCGGAAGAGATACTAAAGGCACGATAGCCTTTCAACAATTTTACGTGCGCAGGCTAACGGTCAGTTGGGCCCTTAAATAGCTTAGCAATGAGCAAATGGCAACTAGAGCATCAGAAAACAGCGGACTGGCTCAGGTCGAAGGAAGATTATTTTGTTTTAGTCTTGTGACTGCAGAGGCGACCTGGGTTCATTTCTGTTAGCCAGAAAGCAAACTCGTATATGGGTAGGACCTGGTACCATGAGACAGAAGTTCAAGACTCAGTCTTCGGCAGGCAAGGTAATATGCACTGTATTCTAGGACGCCAGTAAGTGATTCTGTTAGACCTTTACCAGCGGGGATGACATTAATTGTCAAGTTCCATGCAAACTTATTTGACCAGTTGAGAATCACAATCCGTAAAACAAGACGTGGTAAACTCTCCAGCGAAATTCTTCTACAGGGAAAACAGTGCAGGAGTCCACAATTGCAAGTTTTCAGTGACTGCTTAATAAAACGGTAATGAAATAATACCACGTCCCATCTGTTTGCTGGTTTTGTACGTAGTGATTATTTTTTGTTCCCACTCTTAAAAAACATCTGTGGACTTCACTTCCGGTCCTATGTAGAAGTCAGTGCAGTGGTAGAGGGGTGTGAAAACGCAAATGGCACCGAGTCCTTTGAGTCTTAGAACATGTTGGGCCAAATGTACCATTACATAGAAAGAGAAGAGCTAGATATTGACCATTGGTGAGCTTACTGTCTCGCAGATACACTTTAAGAATATTTACCCCTATTCCCCGGCCAATAATAGAGTCTGGACCATATAATTTGGCCACGTAATCAACGATTCTGGTGTAGATTTTCCCGTCTTTTCGTCTCTGGCGTACGTTTCCCAGGTCACCTACATGCCTCAGACTGGAAGTAAAAGAAACATTTTAACTTGTTTTGCGATCAGTGAAGCTAATCATTTCTCACATTTTCTTCACCAAAAACTACATACTTTGTTACATATGATATAGCAAATTTTCTGTTTCTGACAAATTTTATTCGACAAACATCTACGTTTTCGAGTCCCAAGAAAGTTGATTGAACGAGAGTCGTGAGCCGAGTGTTCAAACTTCTTCCGAGGGACCCGGTAACTCTTTTTCCAAGAAAAAACAGTTTGAAAGCTGGTCTTGTATTGCATTTTGGACTTATTGCAAAACTTATAAAATTGCAGAGAAAACAAGAGAAATCATCGTTCACAGAGCATTGTATCGTGACGTCATTCCGTGAAAAATTGAATGACTTTGACACTAATAAAAGTGTAGAGGACGAAGCTTATTCCAGGGAGACAACGTAACGTCAGGTAACGTCATGCAAAATACTATAAAAGAGAAAGCCTAAAACGCTGCTCAAACTGCACCAGAATGTTATGATTTTAATACGAACTTTATCACATTTGATCATGGTTACAAACAGCTATGTACATAGCCATCTATGGTAGGATTAGCATTATTATATATTCTAGGTAATAATATGCATTACGTTTTCATTAAAATAAGATACATTTCTTTTCACCAAAATACAGATGAAAATACCAAGAACAAGACAGACAATTACAGAGCACAACAACCAACCAACCAAGCTTCTTAACGCCGAAAGAAAACAAAATGAGAAGCACAAACGATAACAGGCATACTGGTCTGGCATTTAACACAGGCAACGAAGACAACGTAGAGGCCAACGGAAATTTCTAACTGTAAAACTCGACCAGTTTTTCCAAATGAATTCTGTCTGGTAAAAGTACAGTGCAAAATAAAGTTTCTGCACCAATTTGTTGCCATGCTCATTATACAACGACCATGACAGCGAACTGGTGAAGAAGCTTATTTTTGCACTGTATTTTTACTAATTGGCATTTGTTAAATATCTGGCCTTACTTTGATGTCTAACAAATTGTAAGAATCCGTAAGAATGATAATTCGAATTTAAATAAGTATTTTGTGGGAAAAAGCCAGTGTTGAATACAAGACCAGTATGTAGGACATTTACAGCTACTCAGAACAACATAAAGAGACAACAAACAGACGTACCACATTGAAATTTCAGTAGTAAAAATATTTTGTCTTAGAAAATTTGCCCAATTGGACAAAACTAAAACAGTAGTTTTGAAACTCAGAAATATTCAACAGAATGGTAAAATAACTTTTGCCGAACTCTTTTAGTAAAATACAGAGTTAATGAATAGAAGCATTAGGACAAAAAGTAAATGATCACATTCTTAATTCACGAGTACCTGCCAACGTAAATAGCACTGCGGCCGAGAAATTATTTAGATATATGACAGGCCAGAAAATCATTCGTCATTGGTTTAAGATCGATCAGAAGGGGATGCTATTTCAGCAAATCTTGGTATGAATCTTCCATAAACTTTCAAAAAACCAATCAAAGACCTTTCCTTTCTCAGAGTTGTAAGCACTGGTATTTCTTCTATTGCTCTTATATTTTTCTATGACGGTTTAACTTCACCATTTCCTATAACATTAGTCAGAAAGTCTTTCTGCTGGAAGCCAAAATATAACTTTCACTGTTTAGCAGTTAAATTAGCTTCTTGAAGTGTTGTAACAGTGCGTCTTACATGAGCTATGTGGTCCATCCATGTGTCACTAATGATTAGTAGATCTATGTCATATATAACTGAATCGTAAAAATTTTCTTTTCTTGTAATACCTTTCTTATCAATCTAACAAAACTTGGTACTGAATTTCTCATTCCAAATGGCATTACACAAAACTGATATTGGCCAAAAGGAAAAAAGAGCCAAATCACTCAATGAGTTTGCTTGATCAGACAAAGCTAGGTGTCAGCTAGAATTGTAGGTAAAGTTTGCTTTAAACGGTTGCTTTAACAAGTCTGCTTATGATGTATTGGCTGAGTTTGACTATTCAAACTGTGTCAACGCAAAGTTTTAATGTCCGAACCTTTTTTTTTCCCGAACACATACTATGGTGCGGCCAAATGACCGAAAAATTCAATAATTGTTGCTCTCATCCTATCCATTTCCATATCATTGTCCATTTTCTTTACTTCACTTTTTTCTCAGAGTGCGAACGATAAGCAGTAAGTGTTCCTAAAACAGGCTAACTATCCCTGAGAGCTAATTTATGAACTGTTAAGTTAGTTTTATCTGGAACATTTGCTAGGTTATTATGATATTTTGCTACAGCATTTTTAAGCTCAGAGTGTTGGTCATGAGATAACAATGTCTTGTAGGTGTTCAGTTTGGATGGAAAGAGGATTATACAGTAACTTCCCTTGGTTGTCAATGTTATCTTCTACACAGCATAATCTAAACACTGCACAACCTCTTCTAATTATGTCTCATTTGGCTCTCTGTCAAAATTGGCTTTTGGCATATTAACATGAAATACTTTTGTAGTTTTTCTATTCATCTGTACTTTATAATCAACAGTGCTTACGTGCTCCTGAGTTGTGTAAAGTACCTTCCAGAGAGGCGCCGTGGCCGTATGATTATGGCGCAGAAGGTCGCCGAAAGATCGGAGATTCAAAACCAGGTCAGCCATCCGGCGACTCGGAAGCTCTCTCTGTCAGCCCAGAAGTAAATGGGTACCTTTTTTGAATCAGGGAAAGATACGGCAGCAAAAAGAGAGGGATAGCCTCCGCCTTTCATGTGCTGTGTCCAACATACAGTGGGCCTATAACGCTATGATAAACTTTAACCGTCACTGTTTTACCCTTCCATTGTGCTTATAGTTTGTTGTTTGATGTGGAAAGAAGAAGCAGTACTTTCTGTCTTATTTCTATCTCACGACTTTCATTTATCCGATCGAAATATTCTTTTGACTTTCTTTTAGCATTTATTTCTCTTAGGGAAGATTTATTGTTCATTTTTCTGGTGTTTCTCTAATTTCTGTAATATAGTTGAGCGCCGAGTCATTTCCAAGCTCTTTCTGCTTTTCCCAGCCTTCATTCATTAGCTGTAATGACCCTTACCTGTCTACCATGAAACCACAGGATACTCACCTTTGGAATTATGAGCTTCCCTATATGCAAATAAAACAAATTGGATATTGTTATCTCACTGAGTGGGGTTTTCTGAGCAAAGCATTTTAACATTTTCTTCCGAGGTCCACCAGGCTATTAGTCTGAAAATGATATGGAGTAGTGTTGATTTTCTTTATTCAAAACAACTTACAAAGCTGACTCATAAAGATGATTGTCTGTTTGTTAGAATTCCATTTGGAATACCTAGCCTACTAAATATTTATATCATTGCGTCTGCTTCTGTTTCACTTTCAATTGATTTAAATGAGACTGCCTGTCGGCATTTTGCGGCAAATTCCAAAAGGATTATATAAATTTATGACCCTGTTTTGATTTATTGACTGGACTTGCATTATCCATTGCAATATGTTTACAGGGTTCCCTTTGATGTTGGGGATAGGGTTTGGGATCTGATTCAGTCAGTTCCTGGAGTGTAGTTACTCTTTAAATTTTCATCCATTAACTGTATTGGTAGTAAATGTGCTCTAGGAATTCTGCCCTTAGGTAAACATTTTTGATATTTTTTCAGGACCTACAGTAGAGGTTGGAAGACATTTTGAAGGAGTGGAAAAGGATGGACTTTGATAACAGAACTAGGGCAGCTGAAGACAGGATTAGCTGGAAAGAAATTGTTGCTAAGTCATCTGTGGTACTCCAATGTGCTTACAAGGTTTTGGGATAGACTAGATTAGACAGTAAGTGCCATATCAGGGAATGTACCAGGCCAGTAATGATTTTTTCTCTGATTTTCTTGTTGCTAAGATGACCACCTCATGGTACAGCATGTGCTAACTCCGTGATTTTTTTCGTTGGTTGGAAGGTACAATAATATGTTCGAATAGTTAATCATTTGACCTTTCAAAATGACGAAAAAGACTGCTATTCCTGACAGAAAAAGATCTCTAATATATCTGCTTCAATTATAGTTCTCTTCTTTTGTCTAGAGTGTAATCAGATTCTTGTTCGCATCTTAAACTAACACTATTTCTTTATCCTTAACTGTTTGATGTGTATGTATTTATCTGATTATCAATTCTGCCTTCTTTATGGCCCGCTATTCTTTTATTGCTTTCCTTCCTTTATTTTCTCGTGTAGTTTTATTTTTCTAGTTTCTACTCCAGTTACCCTATTTTAAGAGAGGCGCTGTAGTCGAGTGGTTGGAGTGGCTCGGTTATTGTGCAGAAAGTCACCGGAAGGTTGTGAGTTCGCGGCTATCCGTCGCCATCCGACGACTGGAAAACTCTCTCTGTCAACGCAGCATCAATGGGGTACCATTTTCGAATTAGGGAAGGATAAGGCAGCGAAAGGAGAGAGATGGGCTCCGCCTTTCATCAGCTGTGCCCAAGATACAGTGGGTCTCTAACCCCCACTGCCACTACAGCTTTTAGGCTAGGGGAAACCTTTACCCCTTTTTACCTCTAACCGTAATCTGACCTGTTATAAACAAAATGGTCTGCACTTTCTCTAACAAACGTATTTTGCATAGCTGTCTGTGGTGTAATGAGCGTCTTTATTAGTGTTATTTCTCTTAAAATCACATCAGCAAATGGGTATTCCATTGTTAAAGCAATTACATTGCCTGATATGTATAGTGATTCTAAGGACACATCTACCTCATGACATAATCATTCAGATCAATTTGCTAGCCTTAAAACCAGTTTTTCTTCTTGGTTGGATACCCTTTATCTGACCTGCAAATTTCTTTGTAATACTCACTTGAGCATCAAGTGTCTTTCAATGGCCATGTTTCTTTGTCATTTTCGTAGTGTTTCAAAAGTGTAGGTCTATCACCTAATTCTTTGCCTGCTCATTTCCCCCTCCGCAGAGGCTGAACTCTTATCTTACGTGTATCTACACTTGTCTTCTTTTGAGTGAGTAGGAGTACATTATTTCATTACTTTCATTTACAGGTTTTATGTTATGACTCTTAATCTATTATCTTTTTCCTTGTTTTTACTGGACGACTTGAAAGCATAATTATTATGTTTAGGACCCACAAGAAAAACTTTTTTTCTAGTATAATCATTGGGTTGTTTCTGACATGCACCGGGAAGCTGGTACTTTTTTTTACCTAGCATGCTTATCCCACAATCTTTTTGACATGACTGTCCTACACTTGTCTTCTTATGAGCAAGATGGAAGGAGCCAGTTAAAAAGTCAGTTATCAAAGTTAAAAGATAGGCAATGATCAGGACCTAATATAAGTAAAGCCCATATTCCGCCCTCAAATCAAAAAAGGAAGGAAGTACATACACAAATTGTCAAAGGTTCACGAAAGACACGCACGGTAACCCACTGACCAGCTCTTTTCCAAACGGGTGGTCATTTAGTTGCCCCAGTTGAAAACAACAATAACATTTTATGTTTAAATAACAACACAAAACTATAAGCAAAGTTGGCAGCTATACATGTGACCATATTGCTTGAAGACCACAGACCTTACACCGAGGAACCACAATAGAAGTACCGACACGGAACGGCCAGTAATAAATTTCTTGGGGCAGGGGATAAAAGGAGTTTTACTGGATCCACATCGTCCTCTGCTTCTGCACGGGTTCGAAACATTTAGTTAGCTGTTTGGTTCCCATTAAGTTTACTAAGCCTTAAACGAATCATCACAGAAAACAAAAACATCACGGATAAGACCTATGACAAGTCAGATAAGTTGGTCAGAAGTTCGAGGGTTTCTTTTTTCTTAACCAGACCTTAAGATCATGTGAGGTAGTAAACATCAACTGTTCACGCATAATGTTTATGATAGTTCTCACCGATCTCTGGCATATTCTTTGAATAATTCTGTTTTCTTTTGTTTTGCATATCTAAACTTTTCTCTATATGCAAGGGCATTGAAACAATACCTTGCTGAAATGGCCCTTTTAATTTGTGCATAATCATAACTAGTACTGACAGTCATTTTAGAATATGCCCAAGAGCTTTACCTGAAAGCTTACGGCTCATTCTGATTTATCCCAATTGTAAAAAGTTGCCAACATTTCAAGTTCTAAAAAACTTCAATATCATCTCCTTCAGTAACTTTTAGTAAGGTTACTTGAGGTTTAAATTTTGAATTTTCAGACAACTCACTCTCATATAAAGTCACTTCTCTGGTTTTTAAGTCCAACTCTTTCGTCATTATATCTCTATCTATCTTTGTTGGTTTTTTCTTCTTATTCACTCTCAGCTCTTTGTTCCTCTCTCTAAGCGGCTTTTTCTCAGCCTCCCAGTTCTTATAACATCACATACACTATTCTGAATCTCGTCCCTTTTCTATAAACTTAGCTATCCAATCAGGTGTTGAGTTGTGCGCCATTTTAAATAAGCAGGAAGTGTTTTAGCTCGCCTGAACGAAGTTCACGAAGAGCTATTGTTGTCACCCTGGCGTCTGCGTCCGCGTTGGCGTCCGATTGGATGTTTTGGTTAAAGTTTTTTTAAAGACCTATATCTCCTTAACCCATGGATGGATTCTTTTGATACTTGCACTGTAGTTAGATATTGGTCCAAAGTTTAACATGGTACCACCCCCACCCCTCTTAGTGACCTTGATGTCAAGGTCATTGACTTAGAAATTGGGAGTTTTTTTGAACTGGATGTTTTGGTTAAAGTTTTATAAAGCCCAATATCTTCTTAACTCATGGATGGATTCCTTCGATGCTTGCACTGTAGTTAGATGTTGGTCCAAAGTTTTTCATGGTTCTACCCCGACCTCCCTCAGTGACATTGATGTCAAGTCATGGACTTAGAAAATTGTCTTTTTATTTATTGGATGTTTTGGTTAAAGACACATATCTCCTGAACCCATAGATGAATTCTTTTTAAATTTGCACTGTAGTTATATATTAGTCCAAAGTTTTACAGGGTACTACCCCAACCCCGCTTAGTGACATTGATGGCAAGGCCAGGGACTTAGGAAATTTGGTCTTTATTAAAGCTTTCTAACTGCATACTGATTCATAATGCTTGGCATAGATTTAGTTTACACTTAAACTGTTAGACACTATTTTTAGCTTTTACAAAACACTATATACTTACCCCACTACCCCACTGGATGACCTTGAAGTTAAGGTCATTAACTTTGAATTTTGGTTAAAGTTTTATATTTATGAAGACATAATTTCACTGTGCCATGATGGACTCAGTTGATACTTACACTTTGACTGATGTTAGATAATGGTTAGTGCACACCACCATAGCGACTGTGTGATGGGCAAGCACCAATTCAGGCGAGCTATGCTGTCATGCGACAGCTCTTGTTTGTATTTCACTACGCTACTTTAAAAGCAAACGACGGAGACTTCTTATTTGGGAAAATGTTCACTCAGCTTTCCAAATGAATTGGGGTACTTTTTTAACCTAAACTTGTTCGACTGTCAAACCATGACATATCTTTTTATTAAACTAACAGGCGGATTTGATTCGATTGACGCTATTGAAGATCGTTTGAAACGAACTACGAATAACAAGCGAAGGCTGGTGTATGAAATAAATGCCTTCATTTGCCACGTGATTTTCACCAAAAATGCAGAAGGAAGAGAAACTTTGTACCTGTTAGGTTGCCAAGGCGCTCCATGGGGCTTGTCTGCTGGATTAAAGTGAGATCCCATGCCCTGACATCCATTTGTCATGTCTCCATATTGATGAATATGAATCCCGTGGAACAGAGTACCGTCGTTCATGGGAACGTTGTCAATGTCCACTTGAATATTTAACGTGTCATATTCACATCTTTTCTTCTGAAAGACATATTTCGTAAAATATCTTATTATTGAGATAGATAGATAGATAGATAGATAGATAGATAGATGAGCCGCGACACGACAAAACCAACAATGTGGTTGTGCGGCCAGCGCAGATTCAGATCAGCCTGGGCATCCGCCCAGTCTGATCAGAGTCTTCGCTGTCTGCATGAAGGTAGCTTAGACCCTTAGCTACCCTTTGAGCCCTTAACGAAGAGTCCGATCGAACTAGACAGATACCCAGGTTGATCTGAGTCTGCTCTGGGCGCACAACCACATTGTTGGTTTTCTCGTGTCGCGGCTCAGATATGAACAAACAGAGCAGACCCAGATAGCAGTCTGATCAGGGTGTACACCGATTGCCATCCCATCTGCATCTTTTGGCCGCATTACTGCAGTGTAAAACCAAACTGTTCCATTTTAAGACAATTCCGATCATTACTTTATATGTCGATATTTTAAGAATTTTAGCGGTTCACTTTTTACAAAAAAGGGGTAATACTGCAGTAAGTCTAAATTTTAGGACACAAACATCAGATAAGTCTATCACCGAAGCAAATATTATTTTGTTTAAGTTGTTTCCCTTTTGAAAATGACAGCTATACCATGGGGTGTATCCATGAACCTTAAGATTTCCAGAACTTAATTTAGCTTATTCGAGAAGGTCACGAAATGTCGCTCGCTAAGCGCGATTTTATGACCAATCCTACCCGCCAAAAAGGGGTTATACATAAAACTTTAATGTACTAACTATATTATGCATATTACTCTATGTAAATGTAAACGTGGAGACAGTGGTAATCATCTAAAAAAAACAAACTGCGTTAATTGGACAGGTACGGCCATCTATCTATCTATCTATCTATCTATCTATCTATGTTCCGCTGAGCATAATCGGTTGTTCCGCTACGACTACTTGAAATAACAACGACAGACTCGGTGCAGCTACGGATTCGTTCCGCTGAGGCTCTTGAAGAATTGGAACAACAACAACAATTTGTTTAAAAAGCCGCTGTCTTGTAGACATTACATAGCCTATTGGTCGATAAATTGAGGTTTAACTGCCTGTCCACGCTAACCGTCAGATCCTGTATTGTTCCACTGCACTGTGTTATTTATAGGTATGTATAAATTATCTGAATAAAAATATTGTTTAAAGCAAAAACCAAACTGCCTTTGCATTATGGAATCACAGTCATGTACATATTAAATCATCTAACAACATCCGTTTTATGTAGAAATAGCAGAAATAATCCCAGAATTAGTAGATACATTGTACACGTCAGGGGCGTAGCTAGGCGCAATTACACAGTACGCACAATCATTTTTTACACTCATTGAGAGCAATAATAGGGGGTTATACCGCTAAGATATATCAAATTTTCGAGTCTGTTGGCAGTTAGTATTAAACTTATGCCCAATTAACAACATTTCAGCAAGAAAATACGCAGGTGTGTGTTGAAATTTTGTCAATTTGACAAAATTTCAATACGCACCTGCGTATTTGCGTATAGGCAGCTACGCCCTTGCACGTTAAGGTGGGTAGTACACCGCCATGTTTTCTCGCCCTTTTTTTGTCAAAGGGAGGCACCTTTTATAATGACTTTCTGCTGTTTACTTCTCAGGATAACAAAGCGCCCTTCCAAAATGGGGTCTACTTTGCTTCTAAAGGGGGGCAAATGCATACGCCAATCGAGAAGGGAGGTAAAATATATAAAATAAAATGGCACAATTGTGTCCCCTGAAAGGGGATCCCTTTATCTCTGTTTTATTCAATCTACTTACAACAGTCTGTTTCAAATAAAGGGTTCCTGTAACATTTTGATACTGTGGCTTGCTCGGGTTGCCGTCAAGGTTACATACGGCATACACATCTGTAATGAAATAATCACAAATACGCATGAACAGTCAACTCTCGATATCACGAACACAAATATCCTAAAGTAACCTCTAGTGTCAAAGAATATAGTATTGAAATATTTTAAATATTTGTTTTCATTTCAACTCATGTTTTCTCAAACTACTGGTATCTCAAAGTAAATTTTCTGGGACCAGAAAATTTACTTTGAGATATCAGTAGATTTGGGTGAACTTCGACTTTGAGATATCGAGTGTTAACTGTATTTATATTTTGTGTTATATACTTCACTACCAGACTAAACGTTGTAATCTGCCTTCATTTATCATTGGAATTTTAATTTTCTAGTTTCAAGTTTTGCAATGGACTATTGGTATTTTGCGGAACGGACCGAAACGGAACGGAACGGAATGAAACAGAGACATTCTACGGAATAAATTGCATTGTAAATGTATAAGATTGACACGGGAAGTAATAAATGCGTTTTATTCCGTAAAATATGGAAATAAGTATAGCAACCAAATCTATTTTAATAATAATTACTAATTTAAGAAACCAGGAAGGTGGTGTGTAATGGGGAGGAGGTGGCTAGTTCCGTTCCGTTCTGCAAAATACCAATAGCCTTGCAATGGATGTGGGTGATGCTCCTCTCCATGGTCAGGGTGAACCATAATAGCAATGTAGCCAACATCCATTAATTCAACATTCTGAAGATAACCCTCCAGTTTTTGCCACAAAACATCCATTAATTCAATATTCTGAAGATAGCACTCCAGCTTTTGTCACAAAAGTCATATTCAATAATGAATTCAAATTTTCGGTCTAAACTCCGATTCTCAAGTCGATTAGACAATGAACAGTGTGTTTTGATTTGAGACGTGACAGTACATGTACAAATATTACATTGGTAAGGTAAAGATTTCAAGTAGCCGAGTGGCATTAGAGACAGTAGATGTTTAGAGGCCGTCCATATCTTGAGAACAGCATATCAAAGGCGGAACCAATCCCTCTCCTTTCGCTGTCTTTATCGTTTCCTGGTTCGAAACAGTTACCCATTTACTGCTGGGTCGACAGAGAGTCTTACGTTTTGCTGACTGGCCGAACGAAGATTCGAAGCCGCGACCTCTTCACCATAGCCGAGTACCTCTAAACACAACCATGCGCCTTCCTTTATTTGGATTATAGGCTAAAACACCTGCCATTTCACATGACATTTTGCATACACCATCATAGACTGTAAATCTTGTGATTGGTTTTTTTTTTTGTTTTTTTTTTTTTTGCTGTAAGGAATCAATACACCAAGAAATATGTCAAAGGACCAAAATTTCATTCTTGTGTGTGAATTAGTGATTGAAAGAAATTACATAAACGAAACATTTAGAACCTTTTTGCGCACTTTAAAATTAGTTAAGCAGACATCTGACAACTTTGTTTTTAGCGACGATATATGAGCCGCGACACGACAAAACCAACAAAGTGGCATGTGCGCCCAGCGAAGACTCAGATCAGCCTAGGCATCCGGCCTGTCTGCGTTGAGTCTTCGCTATCCACATTAAGGTACCTGAGACCCTTACCCTTTAAGCGCATAGCGAAGACTGATCAGACAAGGCGAATCCCCAGGCTGATCTGAGTCTTAGCTGGGCGCACATGCCAGTTTGGTTTTGTCGTGTCGCGGCTCATATAGAGTATGACATATGATGAATTACATTAACTGGTCCAGCGGCTTATAATTCTTTCACGAGGGCTATCTCTAGATAAAGCTAAGGTAGATTCCCTGTTTACTGGGATGTTATCAAAAGCAGTTTTTTTCTGCTCGGAGAAACTGTTATATTCAGACGATCAGATAAAGCGGAGCCATTATTTTTGCAAGGCGAATTCCCCCTTCAAAGTCGAGTCGCTGTTAATAGCCCCAAGAGTAACAATTCGCTGGTCCTCAAAGTATTTTACTGAATATAAAGTGATTCAATTACAACACACACTCCTACTCAAGCTCTATGGAGAATGCATGCTGTTATATTTTATGCTCTTATATACTGACACAAACAAAAAACGTCCGCTTTACAATTGTGTCTCTGAATTCCAAATGTCCACTGAAATTTCATTCAAATGTTTTGTTTCAATAATGTTGATTATTCAGCAGTGGTGTGCATTGAACGGAAATCCATTAAATGAACATCGGCGACAATGACAATGTCGCAAGCGCCAGTACCCAAATTTCGAAAGTCACAAAATCAGTATCTCGTGTGTTCTTCCAGTTTTAACTATCACAGCCCACCCTAGCATCACTAAGCAGACACGCTGCTGAGATTTTATGGGTGCTGGATGCATTCTAAATTGTCACAACCACTGGCATAAATCAGTCACGTAAAGTGACGTCACAAAACGTCTATCATGACAGTGCGTAGATACACACAAACATTACCTTGTTGGTCCATCAGTTTGGAAGTCAGTGGCATAGGACTACTTCAGAATTCATTTCTAGCCATCAACAGCATTGAAATCAGTATCAATCAGCATTACAAAAATTTGGTTACAAAATTACTCGATTACTTTTCTGTAAGAGGTGGGGTTATAAAACGGGGTTTTAGTGCACCGGGGTTTCAGGTTTCAGCCTTAATTTTTATTTTCTGATGCATGTTGTCATTATTGTACACAAGTATAGTCAATTGAAATAAAAACGATGTCAGAATGATGAACGGTTATGGAGATACGGAAGTTCTAAAATCGTTATTTGTTTAATTAAAAGGGAGATAGTTTTATGAATCGAAGACTTTGGGCTGCTTTCTTGTTCATTTACTAAGCGGCTTTTGTCTTTAAAAGTTGATTTTTCGTTTGTCGATGTTTCTAATCCTTGTTTTACGCAAAACATTTCAGGATTTGATGAATAAAATGCTGCTGGGAATGAAAAATGGTGTTTTGACATTAGGTTCGATAAATCTGTGGCTATGGAGAAATATTTAAAATGGTTGCATTGTATGTGTGCCAGACGCTCGGGACACATTTTGTTTTATTTTTTTATGGCTACAACTTTACTGGTTTAAAAGGTACAGAACCTTAGAAAACGGAAGTTTCTTTTTTGTGTCAGTATATATCATGCTCTTATATTTGATGCTCATATATTTTATTTTATGTTACAAGAGGCCTAAATGATGCAAATTCCTTCTTTTTTTAAATTTTGTTTTGATGGTTATGTACCTTTTTATAACAAGGTAAAGTATTTTTACATGACAAAGGCATACTGTCATCTTAAGAAATAACTATGACATAAACTTGACAACAGTGTGTTCATAAATTGTTTTCAACTGATTTTTAAGGCTAATGCATGTTTCTTAAGTCCGCCACTATGACCTTTACAGCTAAATAATGAAATCACAATTTATCATGATATTTTTTTTTATTTAATTAAGAAGACAATTCTTATTATCCAAGTACATTGAAGTATGTCTTCAAACAAACGTCCTATACAGATGTATCATGCATCTGCGTTACGCGTTATTAATGTAAAATATACTGAAAGGATTTAAAAACTTCCACCCATTAATTTTGAATATCTCGAAAATGAATGCAGCTACGTCCACCAAACTTTTACAGCATATATATTCACTTATACCTGATTATATCAGTATACCGAATCTGAAATCGTTCAACCGAATCGGTCAGGAACAAGCACGTGCTCCTCGTGTTCTTAGTACCGTTTACATAAGGATGAATAGCTTCATGTATACAGTTTTCTGATTAAACATTTCTCTTACAATATCAAATTGAATTTTAAAAGTTTGAACTCGGTCAGTGGCTTTATTTAGCCAACCGCGTCTAAATATCGCAAACAGGCGCAGAGTTTTGGGCCAGATAAATGCTGAAATTTCAAAAAGTGACGTCGCGGTACAATTTTATGCGTTAATTACAGCAATTAACAATTTCAGACGACGTGCACTGTTTACGGGAAACTCAAAAGACCGTCAGAAAAGCACCTAACCGAGACTAAAAACCAGAGATCATGACGTTAACTAACGTCCACGCCGTCTCAGTAATAGGCTTTGCGCGACAGCATCATCCGCAGTGATACTTGCAAATCAACGTGGATGACGTCACAATATTAAGACAGTAAGAAATGGTCGAAAAGAGTGCTGCATAAGATAACGCCGGCATCGCCGTGTGCATTTCAGTGACGTAACGCTCTTTTACTGACGTCATGTAACTAAATGATACAAATGGTTTATGTAATCTTTAAATTTGATAAGTTTCAAGCATTTTGTCGTTAAATATTCATCACTGTCATGAGTGAACAGATCAGCAGCCACCAATAAAAAGTGGAAGTTTTTAAATCCTTTCAGTATATATAAATAGAGGTCCCAGAAAAGGCATCGGTCAAAAATAGAAAACCCATCGCATTTTGTGGAAATAATTGTATAAGGCGGGTTGTTTTGTTTTTACTCGATAAAATGAAGAATTTGCTGAGGAAAGGATCTCTGTCTTCATCTACAACATTGGCCCTGAGAACATGTTTTTGAGTGAGCAATATGCGGTTACACAGTGCTTTCATACACCAATAATTGGGCGTTTAAAACGGCTGGTGTGGAGGGGGTCTGGGGGAGGGGTTGGTGTCGGTCGGGCAATGGTGCTGGGTAACTTTCAGTGCAGGGGCGAGCTACTAATTTCGACAAT
The DNA here is from genome assembly GCA_963989385.1 of Ctena decussata. Lineage (NCBI taxonomy): Eukaryota > Metazoa > Mollusca > Bivalvia > Lucinida > Lucinidae > Ctena > Ctena decussata. Next base: position 57,074,514 of record OZ022502.1, on the reverse strand, counting down.
AGTAGGGCAAGGGCAACTGATTTTAAGGCTAATGCATATTCCTTAAGCCCGCCACTATGACCTTTACAGCTAATTAATGAAACCACAATTTATCGGTTTTCTTTATTTAATTAAGAAGACAATTCTCTGAATGGATCTCTGTCTTCATCTACAACATCAGCCCTGAGAACATGTTTTTGAGTGAGCAATATGCGGTTACACAGTGTTTTCAAACACCAATAATTGGACGTTTAAAATGACCGGTGTGTGGGGGGGGGGGGGGGGGGGAGGGGCTGGTGTCGGACGGGCAATGGCGCTGGGTAACTTTCAGTGCAGGGGCGTCCTACTAATTGCGACAATAGTAGGACAAGGGCCTACTGTGTTTGCAGTCGGTGCGGGTGGGGGATGTTTAGATATTTTCCTCTCGTCTATCACATCTCTTTTCTAATTCCCTCTCTCTGAGAGAGACTGAAATATAGACTGAAATACTGTATCAAAGGGCGGTAAAACCAAAAAGAACCAACCAAATTAAAACGGCTGAATTCTCTGAGTACTGTTATTTTAGCCTGCTTTCTATCTTAATACTATTATTTAAGCCTGCTTTCTTATCAAAGTAATCATACTAGCAGAGGGAGCTTAATTTTCTTTCTCGCTTGATCTCGCCTTCGGTTCTTTGGCGGCCCGAGACAGCGACTCAAGGTAACAAATCTAACTCAAAAATATAAATGTTTGTGTTTGCTCTTGATTCTTGCACCTTGAAGTTTTCGCTTCTTCTACGATAGTCTACCGATGTTATCGTAGTTTTAACCAATTATTATAGGGTTCTAGAATGGTTGCCTTTAGACGGCATTGCAGCGTAATAACATAGTTATGGCAGTCTACTGTGGTTTTTACGCTTATTGTACGTTAATGGTCAATGTTTTAAATGTCGCCCGCTCTTTGACGTCATCTGTTTAAAAGGATCGCCGACGTAGCGGGCGACACTTTTGACTGCCGCCCGGTCACGCGCAAGTGACGGCAATCGTAAATGGACGTTTTCTAATATGGGGCAAACATGTTTTTACATTAGATGAATCGCAAGTCTCTTAGAGTTTGATACCGTGATATAGCCGAATGAATAGCTAAATACATTTGGGGTAAAATTAGAGTTTAATACCGTGATGTAGCCGAAGAAATAGGTAAATATATTGGGGTAAAATTAGACTTTATTACTGTCATGTAACTGAATAGACAGGTAAATATGTTACATACCTTTCAAAGTACATACAGTTTTCACGGGTTTTGCTTTCTTTTGTGTGTAAACGGGCGCTGCTTCTCTCACGGCTGTTCCAATATCTCTTCCCAACCAGTCTACTGGTGGTTTGCTCTTTGGAAACCCTCCACCCAGATTTAACAAAGACATATCTATCAACCCTGGTGGTTTGTTCCATTTCATGCTTCCTCCAGTTTCAAGCAAAGGAGTGTTTATGGGAATTGTTCCCCCAGCTATTCCTCCCCCTTTAGTAGGCAATGACATATCATAAGATGGCTTAGCCTCAGGTGTGCCTCCAGTTTGTGATTCCCATGGCATGTCAACAGCTTGCGTGCCACTAACTGGGCCTTTATTTTGTGGTTCCCAAGGCATGTCAAAAGGTTGCTTAGCCCCAGCTGAGCCTCCGGTTTGTGAATCCCACGGTATGTCAGAAGGTTGCGTGCCACCAACTGGGCCTTTATTTTGTTGTTCCCAAGGCATGTCAAAAGGTTGCTTAGCCCCAGCTGAGCCCCCGGTTTGTGACTCCCACGGTATGTCAAAAGGTTTCGTGCCACCAACTGGGCCTTTATTTTGTTGTTCCCAAGGCATGTCAAAGGGTTGCTTAGCCCCAGCTGAGCCTCCGGTTTGTGACTTCCACGGTATGTCAGAAGGTTTCTTGCCACTAGATGATCCTCCATTTGGTATTTGCAAAGACATATCAACAGGCTGGTTGCCTCTAGCTATGTTTCCGGTTTGTGCTAACCATGACATATCAGTAGGTTTCTTCCCAGATACACTTCCACCGTTTGAAAGCCGAGGCGTTCTTGCTGGAGCTCCTCCCAAGTCAACATTAGACCCACCTAGTGGACTTTGAGAATTAATCATTTGTGTCATTTCATCCAAAACAGCACTTATTTCATTTTGCGAGACTTGTGGTTTCAGAGCATCGGGCCCTATAGCTGCTCCGGGAAGCATCTCAGAAAAGACGCCTTTAACTGAACCAAACTGATCCTGTGTAATTGGTGGAGCTCCGACGTTACTGGCTACTAGCATTTTTGAAGACGGGGGTTTTGGTTGGGACGGGCCTTTCATGCCTTGAATATTACTAAGCTGTGACTCTGGTTGAAAATCTCTAGACCCTGATGTCAAACTTAATTTGTCAACTGGTTGGTTCAAGTTAGAAGAAAGCAATTTTTGTTTTTGACTTCCTGGTAAGGGACCCAGCGCATCAATAGGACGATCTTTCTTGAGGCTTTCAACTGGAGTTTGCTTTTTGATATCTACAACTCCCGCAACAAAACCTGGCAAACCAACTTCTTTAGGAGGTCGAGGCGGCGGTGGGCGTTTGGATTTGGTAACTGAAAGAGGGGTGTTCAACGACTTTGGTTTACTGGGAGTTTCTGCTATCTTTGAACTTATGTCTTGAGCTGGAACCCTCATAGATGAGGGTTCTAAAATTGGAATCTTTAAATTTTGTGAACTGTCTACTTTGGACTTCTGGATATTGCTAGCCTGTGGCCCCGACAAAGGATTCTGTGGAAAACTCATAGAGGACATCCGGCTAAAAGCTGGCATAGCTCCAAACATCTTGTCAAGTTGTGCTTCTAGCACAGGATTCGGATATGAGCTGAATGGGCTCACTAAATTCATTGGTTTTGATGCTCCTAAGGGACTTACTAAATTCACTGGTTTCGACCGTGTACTTATCAAATTAAATGGTTTTGATCCTCCTGTAGGACTTACAAAATTCATTGGTCTCGATCCTGGACTTATTAAATTAAATGGTTTTGATCCTCTTAAGAGTGCGTCTAGATGTGAATTAAATAACGGATTGTTAAGAGCACTCAGAATATCAAATGTTGGGTCAAGTTTCTTCCTATCCGACTGTTGTTTCCGCAAACCATTTTTATCGGACACTATGCCGTTTCTTCGAATATTTGGTTTGACTCCCGGCTTTAAGCCTAATGGCATGTCATTACCAGGCGATTTCACACTTTTTGATTTAGGTGGAATTGCTTTCAATTCTCCTGAAGGGCTTCTTAAATTCACTGGTTTTGATCCTGGACCTATAAAATTAAATGGTTTCGATCCTCCTGTAGGACTTAATAAATTCATTGGTTTCGATCCTGGACTTATTAAATTAAATGGTTTTGATCCTCCTAAGAGCGCATCTAGTTGTGACCCTAATAACGGGTTGTCAAGAGTACTCGAAATATCAAGTGTTGGGTCAATCTTCTTTGTATTCGGCTGTCGTTTCAGCAAAGTATTTTTATCGGATACCAATCCATTTTTCCGAAAATCTGGTTTGAAACCAGGCTTTAAGCCTAATGGCATGTCATTGCCAAGCGATTTCACACCTTTTGGTTTAGGTGGCAATGCCTTCGGTTCTCCTGTAGGAGTTTTTAAATTTATTGATTTCGACCCTGGACCATTTAAATCAAATGGTTTCGATCCTCCTGTAGGATTTATTTGCTTCATTGGTTGCGATCCTGGTCCGTTTAAATTAAATGGGTTTGGTCCTCCTAGGAGTGCATCTAGCTGCGACCCCAACATCGGGTTGTCAAGGCTACTCAAAATATCAAGTGTAGGGTCAACCTTCTGTGTATTCTGTGGTACTTTCGTCAAAGCCCTGTTATCCGGTGCCATAACGGTTTTCCGAGTTTCTGGTTTGAGAGAAGACTGTAAGCCTAATGGCATGTCTTTGCTTGGTGACTTCGCAGTCTTTAGTTTGGATGGCCCAGGGGCCGGTCCCGTGCCCATCATCTCCGCCAGAAGAGGAGAACATGCTATCCTACCACAAAACGCGATGAAAAACACTAGAATAACACAATAATCCATTTTGAGGAGTGTCAAGACATATCACAACACTGCGAATGAATGGAATAAGAAAGGCACACTTTTAAAACTGACACATTTATTATTGTTGAGATCTAGTAATATCATAACTGCTCTAATATTAGAACACCCTCCTCAACTACTGTAATTATGCTTAATTTTGAACAAGCTCATTTCACCTCTTATTCAGATGTAAAACGTCTGGTGGAACGGTAAAAAGAACAGGCCGACTCAGTCGCAAGCCTGACTAAATAGCCTCTTCTTGATAGTATCTTGTACTTCACTGTTGACTGAGGCACTCCTGTCCTTATATTTAAAACCAGCACACTGTACGTAATTTCATACATATTTCATAATTAACGAGGCCGAAAAATACATTCTTCCGGATGCCTAATTAGTTATCTAACGAACACGTAGACAGGCAATATTAATATCTTGCGGTGATGTGTGGATTTTCCGAAAGTTTTATTTTAATTTTTCTTATGGTTCTCGTGTTCTTATCATAATTAATAAAACTTGGGCACTTCAGACACGAATTTGTCCAAAAAAAACTGTTAAACGGGCTACATGCGGACCAAAAAGCTAACTAAATATTTCGAACCACTGCAGAATCAAAGGGAGAGGATTTGGATCCAGTAAAACTATAGTTAAACCTTCCTTGTGGCCATCTCTATTCAGCATGCAACTTGTATTATGCAAGCATGCATTCAGTTCCGAGAATGGGAAGATTAGTTCAAATTTACCAGTATTTGCAAGCACCTCTCTTTAGCAAGCTTATTTTGAATATCCCTTAGGTGCTTACTTAATACAGCTTAGACTGCAGCTTATGCACCCTGTTATTACTGACCGTTCCAAGGCGGTACATCTGTTTCGGTTCCTCAATGTTAGGTGTTTTTATGTCCACTAGTCTGTGATCTTCTAGCAATATGGTCAACTGTATAGCTGCCGACTTTGCTTTCTGGTTTGTTTTGTAATTTAAAAAGAGAGTAGGTAAAAATAGATTTTATTGCTTTTTTCAATTTGGGAAGCTGAGTGACCACCTGTTTGGGAAAGAGCTGTTCGTTGAGTTTACCGCGCGTGTCTTTCGTGAACTTTTGTCAATTTTTGTATATACTTCCTTCCCTATTGGTTTGAGGGCGGGATAAGGAATCTGATTGAATAAGTTCCTGGGGCCGTATTTATAAAACCACTTAAGTCGTTGCTATGCTGGTGCTAAGGCTAAATTTCTATAAAGGAGATTCCCTACAACATTTAAATTTGCTCTGGAGGAACAGTCTCTGAATGCCACTGTGTTGATTTTGTTGTGTCGCGGCTCATTTATTATTTTAAACGGATATCAAATATTCTTTCCTTTCAATTCTGGTAAAGTATATAAAAACGGAATTGTATTAGGAGGCTTGGGCAGCCTTGCACACGGGATTGCTGTTCACAAATGTGAACAGCTATCCCATGTGCAAGGCAGCTCTACCGAGTCTTTAATTACTCCTGTTTTCTTTATTGCTTGTGTTCCCTTGTTTTCTTTTTTTTTTGGTGGTGGGTGGGGGGGGGAGGGGTTAAGGAAAAGGTTTAGAACTTATTCCGCTATATTTTACAAAGAAAGGGAAAGTCGATGCTTACGTTGTTCTGTTGTTGCAGTTTCTCTTTATTACGGCAGGTGGGTTGTTCCGCTTTGATGTTTGAATTTCTTATTACTACTTTCTTTCGTCTTGGGTGAGCTATGCTTCGCCTGGATAAACATCTAATTTAGATGTTTATCCAGGCAAAGCATAACTCACCCAAGATGTGTATCCAGGCAAAGCATAACTCACCCAAGATGTTTATCCAGGCAAAGCACCCAAGACGAAAGAAAGAAGAAATAAGAAAATGACTTTACAAAATGGCAGACACGATCTCATCTGGCTCTGCAATGTTACTATGGTCTCTTATAGTCTGTCAGTTTGAAACCGCTGACGTCACAAAGAAGATGAAAAGCCGATGATCAAGGAACCGGCACAAGCGGAGAGCATATTCTGCCCTTAACACCAACTGGGAAAGGAAAAAATAAAAGATAAAGACGACAAGTCTACAAAAAAAATCAGCTGGGATCTTCCGTCTATGCGTATCGGGGTTATAAAGTTTCCAAGCCAAGGAAAAATGTTGTCTCTTACTGAAAAGTGATTTTGTAAGTTGAAATAAAAAGGATACCAAGTAGATGTTAGTATTCCGAAAGCTAGACCTACTTTACTTGAGTTCTCATTTCCGCTCATATGTCAACTTGGTTTGTCAAAGCTCGTTGACACAAATGAATGGTTAATTGAGCCACGACACGACAAAACCAACAAAGTTGCATGTGCGCCCAGCGAAGACTCAGATCAGCCTGGGCATCCGCCGAGTCTGATTTGAGACTTTGCAGTGCGCTTAAAGGCTAGCTAAGGGTCTAAGCCACCTTCATGCCGACGGCAAAGACTCTGATCAGACTGGGCGTATGCCCAGGCTGATCTGAGTTTTCGCTTGGCGCACATGCCACCTTGTTGGTTTTGTCGTGTCGCGGCTCATTAATGTTCAGATTTAGTGTTTAATGAACTACTCCTCCACATATTGAATACTTCGTATAAATTATCTCTCTCAGCTGATGATATAAGTTAAGTAATTAGAACGATTGTGCCAATATCAATTCCAAACCACAACCCACGCAGCGATTATTTGGTATTTAAAGTACAATATAGTTAACCCAACCGCAGCTTCCATTGCGACAGAAAAGTATCTTTGTACTGGAAACGAAAAGGCTGAATACAACCGATACGAGTTTATTACTTAAAATATGACTTCATGTGCAAAACAAATATAGATAAATAAAATAAAACAATAATGAAAACTGTAATAATAATTATTGCTAAAAGATGTATTTGATTGATATACGAGTACTAAAAAGATCAGAAAAAATGGGCCAGTCTTTTTTTCTTTTTTATTCTTTTTCTTTTCTTTTTTATGTTTTTTTTTTTTTTTTTTTTTTTTTTTTTGGTTTTTGGTATTGAATCAAAATGTACTCATCTTTTGTTATCTTTTGTATTAATATTTGATTGCTGCAGAAAAAAATATAATAATACAACTAATATTTCATCTTGATGTATTTTTTAACTCTTATATTTTTCAGTGGATGCAGATGAATACGGAAGCGTATATACGCCACCACTTGCTACATAAAACTGCCGGAAAAATATGTTTTTCTCACGAAAATGCCAGAAATAAGTGGCTTGACTGGGATAATATTAATAATGTTAAAACATAGTGCGTTTAGATCATTATTTTCACGGTTAGTCTCAATTTAATGTTGACAGACAAATAAAAGAAAACAGTGCGTCTAACTTTTTCTTGTTTGGCAAATGATTATCTGATTTTGATAAACAAGTATTTCACTATGATCCGAAAGTATATAGCCATATATGTGTTGTGGCAATATTTTTGCTTTTAATTAAAAACTACCATTTTGCGCGAAAAGATTTTGCGTCTTCGCAGATCACTTTCTGTCTTCGGGGTAGAATGATTGTATTATTTCCTTCAAAAATATAAAATATCAAGCAAGAGAAAATCATATTTCGTTCAGATAGTTGAATATGTCGTATTGATAAATTTATATATGTCAGTTCGAGACAATTTATATTTTGTAACAGTATTAATGCCCTTTGTTGAAAAAATAACAAGTAGTACTAATATTTTTCATTTTATGACACTATTTTTGCCAGTTGCTTTTTGAAATATGCATCGTGATATATATGTAAGGAGCGGTGCTCATATTTTTGTCCACTTGCTACTCATTATCTCATTCAGATCAATAAATTTATTGTAATAAACGAAGAAAAAGGAGCATGCGGAATTTCTTTTCCGTTTAGTCGATTTAACTTTACGCAATAAGACGAAAGAAGACCAACATTTTTTTCTGTGTTCAGATAAGATCTAGCAATTGTCAAAATCATTTCCCTTAAACAATAAAAGTTCGCTATTTGTTTAAACTAAAAACTACTGTTCGACCACAGTTCAATAGCACTTTGCGTACCAGTAGGAAGGAAGTGGTAAAATCAAAATCTGTAAGAGTTCCTTCAAGAGCAGAGAACACATTCAGAAGAAGTTACATGGGCGAGACTACGTCGTTGAGGCTAATAAAGCCTCATCAGTGACCCTGACAATATCTGGTGACGAAACCTTAGAAAAGCATACTGTATTTTCTTAATTTTAATACGGCAGTCGATTCAATGACTGATTATTATCAAAAAGGGTCCTAATCTCAAAGGACGAAAACAAAATATAATCTGCACCATACATGATGTACGGGTTTTACGGCCGCCACACGGCACAACACTAGCTACAATAAGGTAAAATCAACTGTAAGTTAACAGTTTAAACACTTAAATTGTGCCTTGAAATGTCCATTCCTATATAGTGTCACGAGACGGTATCAAAAAAGAGCTACAAGGCCACTCGGAAAAGACGTTTTATTAGTGGCCGAGGAGGCACATGGTACCCAAGAAATGTTTATGTGTCACAGGATAACTTCCATGAAAATAAACTATACCTATGGCAAGCCATTTTACTATCTATTCTGGACTGTTGATATCTCATTTATTATATCAGATATCTTATATATTATATAAAATCTTATTTTTTTGTATAAGACATCTTTTATCTATAAGTATCTTACATAATAAATAAGATATCTTATAAAATATATGTTATCTTAAATAACATTTAAGATATCTAATTTAACATAAGAGATATCTTATACCCTATATATCTGATATCGGATATAAGATATCTTATATAGAATATATCTTATATAGGATATGAAATATCTCCTTAATTTTACATATAAGATACCTTATATGCTATATCAGCTATCTTATATAATATATAAGATATCTTATATAGCATATTAGATATCTTATATTCTATATCAGTTACCTGAAATATTATATAAGATATTTAATACGTAAATCTAATTAAGATATCTCATATCCCACATAAGATCTCTTATATCCCATATAAGATATCTTATATGCCATATAAGATATGTTATATTGTATAAAAGACATCTGATATATTACATAAGAAAGGTTATATGAAAAATTAAATATTATATCTCATCTCCGATATAAGATATTTTATATCTTATATTAAATTTCTTATATAGAATTTTAAGATGTCTCATATGTTATATTAGATATCTTATATGGCATATTAGATATCTTAATCGGCATATTAGAGATCTAATATACCATATAAGATATCTGCTATGCATTATAAATAGTAAAACGGCTTGCCATATATACCTGCTGCATCGTCTGACTACCTTGAGATTTATTGGACCCTTAGCTGGGAACAGTACCCCGAGGTGGGTGGGGAAGGGGGTACTCATATATAAAAGTGGTATACATATATGTGCTGCGTACGATTTAAATCTTAGGGAGCGACTTGTCACTGACAAAACGATGGATTAAGTTGACTTTGTTGAGGTTTAAAGGCCCAGTAAACAACTAAAGACATGTCGAGCCGGTCAGTTCCAGTGTCGGCCAAGACATCTTAAGCAGTTAACGAGTACTGCGTGCATATACTACCGCCTCTAATCTTGAATCAGCAGAAGGGAGAGAATGTATCATTGTCAATCTCGACGAAAGTGAAGTGGATGGGCAACACACAAAAATAGTGTGTGTGTGTGTGTGTGTGTGTGTGTGTGTGTATGTGTGTGTGTGTGTGCATTTCCGCGGTATATACCCGAATTGACTTAATATGAGAGTACCCGCCCCCCCCCCCCCCCCCCCCTCCCCCCCCCCCTCCACTCAACAGCACAAGTTTTTTATCAAGTTAACCTTGAAATGACTACTAATAATGGAATAATAACATTTAAACACACAAAACGTGCGTTAGAAATAATAACCCATATCAAAAGAACATTTAAACACACAAAACGTACAACAGAAATAACCTATATCAAAAGTACCGCCTTTGAGCGAACATTAATAAATATCATAAATTACAGGGAACATTGCATTTGTCCGACCGAGACAAAAATTATTCTTTAAGGTAGGCTGATCTTCAACCACATCTTCTCTGACTGAATTTATTGTTCTCCGATATATCCCTAATTACAGAGACACATAAGCAGATGTCAAGTGGTATTAGTTTAATTAACTTACATCTGCCAAATGAAATAAGATAAAACAAGAGGGCCAAGAGGCCCTGAATCGCTCACCTGAACGAAAAAGGATAAAGGTCAAACTAGGGTCATCATTTGAACAAACCTGATAGTTTGCAACGATTTCCAAATGGTTCTGAAGAAGAAGATTTTTAAATATTTTTTCTATGTATTGCTACGAGTCAAACCCTGGACCCCGTGGGGAGGGGCCATTTTGGATCCTGAGGCAATCATTTGAATGATCTTGGTAAAGGACCACTAGGCAATGCTATATACTGAATTTCAAGCAACTGAGCCAAGTGGTTCTAAAGAAGAAGATTTTTGAATAATTATACCCCCGGCATACGAAGTATGTCGAGGGGTATATAGTTTTTGTCTTTCCGTCCGTTCGTCCGTTCGTCCGTCTGTTCGTCCGTCCGTCCGTCCGTCCGTCCGTCCGTCCGTTCGTCCGTACGTAAGTTAACATTTGCGTTAAAGTTTTGTGTTAGGTTGTTTTTTTTTGCTTCTGTTATCAAGAGCTTGTTCGTAAGTTCTTAGTGTTACTACAGGATGTATACTGATCAGTATGCATCACCTTGATGCTGCTGCTGGCCAAAGGTCAAGGTCACAGACTTAGAAATTCTTATAACATTTGCGTTAAAGTTTTGCGTTAAGTTTTTTTCTTTTGCTTCTGTTATCCAGAGCTTGTTCATAGGTGCTTAGTGTTACTACAGGATGGATACTGATCAGTATGCATCACCTTGATGCTGCTGCTGGCCAAAGGTCAAGGTCACAGACTTAGAAATTCTTATAAAATTTGCGTTAAAGTTTTGCGTTAAGTTTTTTTCTTTTGGTTCTGTTATCCAGAGCTTGTTCATAAGTGCTTAGTGCTACTACAGGACGGATACTGATCAGTGCGCATCACCTTGGTGCTGCTGCTGGCCAAAGGTCAAGGTCACATACTTAGAGATTTATATAACAGTTGCATTAAAGTTTTGTGTTAAGTTTCTGCTTTTGCTCTGTTTTCATTAACGTCTTTACTCGAACTTGTTGATATGTGCTTATTGGTACTACAGGATGGATACTGATCAGTTTGCACCACCTGATGCTTCTGCAGGCCTAAGGTCAAGGTCTCAGACTTAGAAATTTCTACAGCAGTTGTTTTAAAGTTTTGTTTCAAGATTTTGCTTTTGCTGTATCTTTGTGACAGCTTCTATTGAAATTTGTTCAGATGTGCTTAGTATTACTACAGGTTGGACACATATTAGTACCTAAGGGCAAGGTCACAGACTTAGAAATTTATATAACATTAGTGTTAAAGTTTGTATTGAGCTGTATCTGTTTGCTTATGTTTTTGATATACTTGAATGGAACCTTTTGATGTGTGATTAGGTTTACTGCGAGGTTGAGACAGTTTTGTTGACATCATCTGACTGCTGCTGCTGATTGTAGGTCAGGGTCACAGACTTTGAAATTTATATAACCATTTGTGTTAAAAGTGAACTTTAAGTTTGTATTGTTTTGATTATTGTGAAACTTGAGATGTAGCCTAGTGATATGTGCCTACATGGGCAAGCAAAGTTTATTTCCTATAGGTGGTGGCGCTGGCCGGGGGTATACGTGAGCCCCTGCTCACTTGCTCTAGTTTTCTATTTATTTCTATGGTTCAAACCCAGGACCCAATGGGGTGGGGCCATTTTTTACTTTGATGCCACCATTTGAGCAAACCTAGTAAATGACTACTAGGCAATGCATCATGCAAACTTTCAAGCATCTGCACTAAGGGATTCTGGAGAAGAAGATTTTTAGATATATTTTATTTCGAACCCAAGACTCCCCGCCCCAGGACCATTTTGGATCCCATGGCCACCATTTATACAATTTTTGCAGGAGTCCACCAAGCAATGCATCATACCAAATTTCAAGCATCTGTGCCAAGTGGTCCTGAAGAAGAAGATTTCTGAATATTTTTCTATGTATTTCTATGGTTCAAACTCAGGACCCCCTACCACAGGGCCATTTTGGACCCTGGGGTCATCATTTGAACAACGGAACGACGGAAGACGCACGACGGACACGGGGCCATCACAATAGCTCACCCTGAGCCTATGGCTCAGGTGACCTTAAAAGGGATTACTTTGTGTATGTTACCCTAAATTTAAATGGATAGATCCTTTACAGAAATTCCTTGTGTGGCTGGGACATTTCAAGTCTTAGCATCAAATTATATTTTTTATACTTCAGATACTCTAACATGTCTAATAAACAAACGATTTTACTAAATCAATACATTCTCGGAAGCAGTTTGATAACGGTAGCGTCCGTAAAGTTTGGTAGGGGTCGGAAATCTTCTGCGGTTCGGTACATTATTTTACCCCAGTGCGGTGCGGTGCATTAATATTTGTGCATGAATATTTTGGGAAAAAATATTAAATATATAGCAATAAAAGATAACATCAAGACTTCTCGAGATAATAATGGCAAATGACAATATATTTAAACGCGTTGTCATACATTTTATGATCATTTTCAATTAAACATTTTACAAAGACAGATAATATGCAGAGAACAAATAAAATATTAAGCGCGAAAAACTTAAATTTTGCTAGCATATTTATGTAGCAAGTGGTGGCGTATATACGCTTCCGTAGATGAAGTTTAAAAACATAAACATAAAACAGTTTTTTTTTTCAAGCATATTGTTTATGGTGGAATGATTTTTTCTACTGTGGCTCAGCTGTAAAGAAAAATTAGGCGGTGTCATTGCTCTTTGAAAAATTTTCAGTTTTGGTTTGCCCATCAGTGCTGTTATTGGTCTAAGATCTTTTGCTTATGAGGTATAATCTGTTCGCATGTCTTTACGATTCATGTTTTCTGACTCTGTAAAGGTGACAGCTTTTCATCAGTATATTATCTCAAGCAAGTTACAATTTTGGCTTGAATTCAGAGCGAGGGCTGTGCGAATATAATCGGTTAAAGCCCCTACCCCGACCCCATCTCCGGTAATTAAATACTGACCGTTCCAAGGTGTGCTTCTATTGTGGTTTACTATTATTGTTACTTGCCTTTCTATTAGTCTTTAACTTTTGTAAACTCTTTATGATAGTCCTGCCGTCATCTGCTGGGAAGGAAGCTGGCCTCTTGGTTTTTCAGCATGTAAAACTGTATTTCTATTCAGATTATGGTTTCTTGTTGTTTCTGCTTTTAGTTTTACCTCTACTTTCTCACCTTTTCATGTTTGACTTCTTATTGTATCCGTTGTATATTGTGCACCGCGGCACCGCTCAACAATTGGCAGACATGATTTTACTAGAGAGAAAATATGCCAAAAACATTAAAATGCAGTATGTAACCATAGTGTTAACTGCTTGATGTTGAAAAAATGCTTGCGAGTTTCATATAATATTATTATATATATGTATTATTTAAATTGTCGTGCTGAAAGACAGTTCATACTCTGTCCTCGCATTCATGCAAAATGGATGCAAGTCAAGTAATAATGCATTGTGCGTATAATAAAAACAACGCCACATATAAGTTACTGTTGGTTAGCAAACGTGATTTTGGCATGTGTTGGATTTAATAGTTGTTAGTTAGAGTTTGTTGTAGAAACGACAACTTTAAAATATGTTTATATAGTTTGAGTCAACTGAGAATATACGTTGCATCTGTTGGTCCAAACAGTACGTGTAGATAATGCTTTACTTTTGAATAAAATCTACGCCTTTTTCACACAAGTTAATCTTCCCAAGCAAAAAAAAATGTAAAAACTGGAACCAAATACTGAAGATTTGGAATTACCTTGCAGGGGCTATGAATATAGAGGACAGCTCTGATTTTAGCGGCTGGCTCTAGTAGCGGCTGTCTGGGTTTATGTATTATTTCCCAAATTCTATTCATTTGTGGCATGTCTGCTTTAGACTAAACAGGCTAAACCTATATCAAATAAACTTTTGTTGTTCATATAATGTTGTCCACTGAATAGTTGTTTACATAGCCCTGATATTTCTTCAATGCCAGACCACGCCTATATCAAAGATAACTGTCCCGCTTCAGAATATAAATTACCATGTAGCGTTAATTTATTCCAATGGAAATCTATGAAATGGCCGGAGATACAGAGAAAAGTAAAATTCATACCGCCCATATAACAGCAAACCTCTAGAGTCAGAGCTGCCCTCTATTTGCAGGGCCCTGACATGTATATTCTAAATATTCGCAATTTGTCCAAATTCTTGCATGATTCACCTGGGGTACAGCTTGATTATGTGTACAGCAGATTCACGCTTGTAGCAAAATAAAAACTCAGAGCATGGTTTGTCTTGGTACACTAGCATTAGTAAGTACAGGCGACTTAATCATACTACCCTCGTCAAAGTAGACTTTGCTTTAAACCAGTAAGCTTATATTAAACGTAAGCATTTCATGGGAAAGGCTATGATAAAAAAGAATAAAGTACGAGTGTCTTAGGCTGAAAGAGGGCACAGTGTAAAACCAATGAATGACAACACACGAACATAAATGCATGGCATTTTATTGACATGCATTTATTTATGAAATAACATCACCAATCAAACAAAGCAATTTATATCTCCGCCGCATATATTTTCAGTAAAGCCTTAAAACACCGTTGATATGACGATGTTCCAACGTTGGCGCCGATATCTTAAATCGGCTGAATGAAACAACATGCGAGTCTTCTGCCGGCATTCCCCGTCCGTAGACTCTCCTCATTTCCTCCTCTGCCAAGGTCGTCAGTCTTTTCGTGTAGCTGAAGTAAAATTACCAAATACAGTCAAATCTGTCTCAAGGGGTCAGCCAAGGGAAGGACAAAAAGTGGCTACTTTAGACAGGTGACCCCTTAATACAGGTTCATTTGCACTATATCTTGGTTCAAGGGACCCAGAAAAGGTAGCTGCTTAAGACAGATGATCCCTTAATAGAAATGACCACATGAGCAGGTTTGACTGTATAATGTTTGCTGTTATAAACTTCCCTGTTTCTATGTACTGTAGCTTATACACAATTCCTTGAACAATGTTGCGATATATGTTTAACTGAATGGATATCTGTAATATACCCATGTGCTCATGAGCCTTTATTGTGTTAACAGTAATGCATTTTGAAGGAAATCTTCTAGAAGCAAGAAACGCCTTATAGAAACGAAAATAAAATTAGATAAAATTGGGTGTGTTCTTGTGCAGTAAAATTATGTTACAACACTGCCCACGGTCCTAGCACCGGTTTCAGTGGAACTCTTATTTTCAAACTCAGAATGAGCCCAATGATCCCACAGGTCCAGCAAATATATAATCTGTACTATGGAGATTGGAGAAGTACGTGGATGCTTATTACGGCCATCACAAAGCACTTAGCATGAGGTGCACTGCATCTCATGTTAAGTGCTTCAGTGTGATCGCTGCATTGCAGCGAAGATGAAACTTAAGATGAAGTTAACTTTATAAAACACAAAATGACAGCAAGATGTATAATCACATTATGCAACCACATCTGAGCCACAACACGACAAAATCAACAAAGTGGTATGTGCGCTCAGCAAAGACTCAGATCACCCTGGCCCAGTCAGACTCTTCACTGTCCGCATACAGCTTCCTTCGACCCTTAGCTACCCTTAAAGATTTACTCCCTTTATAATAATAACAAAAATGATTCGATGAAATATTTCATGCAATACCTCCGACATGGTCTAACTATACATTTGAATTAGAGTTTAGATAATAATATTTGATAAAAGTGACTTAAAATTTTTATACAATCGCGGATCGCGGTTGAAATCGCATTATTGGACAAAAATAATTGATTCATACGTCACAATCACGTGCACAAATAAGAAACTAGAAATGTTTTTCAGAGAAAAACTGATATCCGGCCACCAGCCCATTTTCCATCCCCTATAATGAAGTCCTCCTGTGACCTTGAAAATAAGGTCAAGGTCACCAGAATCTGATCAGCTCTTAAGCTAGTCCCAGTGATGTATTCATGCAAGTTTGGTGAAATTCCATCTATTGGTTCATGAGATATTATGGGTACACGAAATTGCCATCTAAGTCCTCCAATGACCTTGAAAATGATGTCAGGGTTGCAAAAATCTAAATCAGCTCTTAAGCTAGTCCCAGTGATGTATCCAAGCAAGTTTGGTGAAATTCCATCCATTGGCTCATGAGATATTGTGGTAATAGGAAATTGTCATCTCAGTCCTCCAGTGACCTTGAAAATGAAGTCAAGGTCATCAAAATCTAATCAGCTTTTAAACATGTCCCAATGATGTATCCAAGCAAGTTTAGTGAAATTCCATCCGTTGGTTCAGGAGATATAGTAGGTACAAGAAATTCTCATCTTAGTCCTTCAGTGACCTTGAGAATGAGGTCAAGGTCATCAAAATCTAATTAGCTCTTAAGCTAGTCCCAATGATGTATCCAAGCAAATTTGGTCAAATTCCATCAATTGGCTCATTAGAGATATTGTGGTAATAGGAAATTGTCATCTCAGTCCTCCAGTGACCTTGAAAATGAGGTCAAGGTCATCAAAATCTAATCAGCTTTTAAACATGTCCCAATGATGTATCCATGCAAGGTTAGTGAAATTCCATCTATTGGTTCAGAAGATATAGTGGGTACAAGAAATTCTCATCTTAGTCCTTCAGTGACCTTGAAAATGAGGTCAAGGTCATCAAAATCTAATTAGCTCTTAAACTTGCCACAATGATGTATCCATGCAAGATTGATGAAATTCTATCCATTGGTTCAGGAGATATGGTGGGTACAAGAAATTCTCATCTAAGTCCTCAAGTGACCTTGAAAATAAGGTCAAGGTCACTAAAATCTAATGAGCTCTCAAACTTGTCCCAATAATGTATCCATGCAAGTTTGGTGGAATTCCATCCATTGGTTTAGAAGATAACATGGGTACATGAAATTGTCATCTCAGTCCTCCAGTGACCGTGAAAATGAGGTCAAGGTCACCAAAATATAATCAGCTCTTAAACTTGTCCCTATGACGTATCCATGAAAGTTTGGTGAAATTCCATCAATTGGTTCAAGAGATATCACGCACGCAAAGTGGGTACATGAAATTGTCATCTAAGTCCTCCAGTGACCTTGAAAATAAGGTCAAGGTCACCAAAATCTAATCAGCTCTTAAACTTGTCCCAATGATGTATCCATGCAAGTTTGGTGAAATTCCATCCATTGGTTCAAGAGATATCGCGCACGCAAGAAACTGTCACGCCGACGCCGACGCCGACGCTGTCGCCGACGCCCGGGAACTGCACTGAAAACAATATGTCCCCCCTCACCTTTGGTGGGGGGACATAAATACCTCTACATGATCATATGACACACGTGGTCAAAATCGATATTCTTACAGGCCGTGAGGAAATAGGTAATTTACATGTTAATTTGAAGTCCATATTTAACGAATAAACATGCATTTTCTCAAAACTTTTACGGCTAATTGTGAGACTATTACATATTATCTAACGAAATTTTGTTAAAATTTTTGTTTCTGAAAACATGAAATAAACGAGGGAGAAATCTTTAACTTAGACCCTTAGATACCCTTTAAGCGCACAGCAAAGAATCTGATCAAAATGGGCGGATGCCCAGGCTGATCTGAGTCTTCACTGGGCGCATATGCCACTCTGTTGGTTTTGTCTTGTCACGGCTCAAATATTAGCCGTATACTTACAACAACTCCTCGTCGTAAAATAGACACCTGTCCAACCAAACTTGCTATATTATCAAACAAGGCACCCTGCACATTCCCATATGGGTCTTTTACAACATTGCCAAAATCGCCAACGTGCCTTCGACTGGAAAAAGTGGATATAATCAAGAATTAACTAGGAAATGTGTTAGTACAAAAATATGCCCCAACTATATTCGAACGCAAAAATAGCGCATCTTTTTCTTTCTCGCGTTTTATGTCAAAGCAGAAATCTGTTGATAATGGCCAAAAAGGAAATCATCAATGCATGGACTTCACTCTGTTGCCAAACTATTAAGATTTTATCCGTTATTCATGCAAAACAAAAGCGTAAACAATCAAGGGGTCAAACTAAAAAAATCACAAGTTCTGATGCAGTTAACTCATTGTCTGGAGCCGAGTTGTACCTGGCTTCAAAACTGATTCCCTCTTTATCTAGCATCTTAACAATGTCTCGTAAACATCATCATTGCTAACTCGTTACAAACAAAACTTTGCTACTCTATGCCAAATGCCAGAAGGTAAGCCATTTTTTGCGTTTTTATCATCTTAACTAAAAAGGGCAGTTCCTTCATTAGAATTCTCGACAAATCAAAGACAAATATTTTTTCTCAGGAAGGTTGTATGAAAACCATCTTTTTCATGGGCATTTTGGCATTTAAAATTTTTCCTTATTGACACTCAAACACAAGTCGGGTACTTACTGAACAGGATCTCTCTGCGATCCATGATTTACATTGAAAGGATTATAATGAGGTCCCATGGACTCGCATCCCTGTGACATATCCCCTGATTCGTGAACATGAATGCCATGATAGGACCAGTTACCATCTGCACTAAGACCAGATATGCTAATTTTTACCTGCAGGGAATAATGGCCGAAGCATGTCTGAAAATATAGCAAAGGCATCATACATTAAAAACTAAATAGCGTAAACTTTAGCATATGCTTGTTTTTACAACAATATTGCGATCTTAAGAGTTCGCGGTTCTATACACTACAATTTCCTCGAATAATTCCTGCATCACAGTAGGATCAGTCCAGTGTTACAATAGGCCATATCATAGCTATGCCCCTACTAGAAACCTGGGGCCGTATTTATAAAATGACTTAAGTGGTTGCTATGCTGTTGCTAAGGCTAAATTTTTATGAAGGAGATTCCCTACAACTATGAAATTTGCTCTGGAAGAACAGTCTGAAAAGGACCCCTGATATCAAGCTACGGTCTGAAACAGATACACTTTGATTCTATTCAGTAAACTGTAAAGTTTTCGTGATTGCTTACACTTGTTTTTTTTTTTTTTTTTTTTTTTTTTTTTTTGTGTGTGTTTTTCTTTGCTTTATATAATGATTTAACAGTTCTAATGATGGCTGTTTGAACTTGTAAAGATCATGTCCATTTTGCGATAGTTTTACTTTTGCGAAACTTAAAAAGTTTCGCATAAACAAAACTTTCACAAATAATTCTAGGTTACTAATTCATCATTTTAATAATGATTCATTGCATTGATAAAGCTCACATTCATGTTTCGATCATGCGTTTCATTTTCGTGAAACTGAGATTTTCCCTTTTCCGCAAAAATGCAAGTTTCGAAAATGTTCCTAGCTCAATTATTCCTCATTTAAATAACGATTCTTTGCATTTATTAGGTTAATATTCATTTTGCGATCATGTGTTTTATTTTCAAGAAACTTTGAGAACTTGCGCAAAATAATAATTTCGCGAGTAAACTTAAAGATACTATTATACAGTACAATATGACAATTCAATAAATACCCCAGGTAATGCCTGTTACAACCAGGAAAGTCGACAAAGTTTGCTCAGAGGACGACGTCGGAAAAGTAATGATTATCTCTCGCTTTCTACTAACTGCAGGTGAGATAGAAAAGGATCTCAGCTCGCCTAAACTCTCCGACGTTCATCTTGTAAAAATAATAATAATAACAATAATAATGATAAAATAATAATGATAAAATTAACCAAAAATATTCAAATGCGGATGCCGACGCTTCTAATGTCGGACGTGGATAAAGTGGCACTGATGCCAACTAGGTAAGAGGTTACATGACGTTTACAGAAACATTCCACAAACGCATGCAGTATAAAAGAGGAATTTCAATGTCGCCCACTTAAAGTTAAACTTCAAATCAACAACATCAAAATAAACATTCAGATATGCACTGAATTATAATGCTGAAGTACCTAGAATATGTGACCATTGCTCTTGATATTGAGACATTCTAACTAAGTACGGTAATTATTTTGAAACTGGAACAAGTTGTTTTACTATGCTGTTACTAGCAATGCCACAAGGAGCGCAGTCCCTGATCAGACAGTTCCAGGGTGATCTAAGTCTACACTCTGCTAAGACACTTTGGCTCAATATTTATTAGTATTATGGTAGCCTGTCAACATAAAGACATATCAAAACTACCGTTGAAGTAGTTGTCAGTTTTATTGCTTTAAAATTGCATCTATTCATACGACCGTTTTAATATGATGACCTGCTTTAGCTCGTCATTAAATATTGACCTCATTTGGAATATTTTCCTCAGGAAAAGTACGTGGTGAGATAGTGGTTGGGGAGATTCTATTTGTATACCGGCGACACACGGAAAGTTCCCGAGAGTTACCGAAACTGGCGTCTTAAACCCTACCACTTGTCAGGTTGTGTCCACTAGATGCCTTAAAACTTTCAGCATTGACAAGACCCTAATAATGTTGGTTTAAATTAGGTCAAAGGCCTGACGTACTTGCAGTAGGTGCGGGATGGGTGTTTAGATTTTTTTCTTTTTCGTTTTTTCTCTTCTTCTGTCTTTCCTTTTCAAACATGAAAGAAACATTTGTTGTTACACGACGTGTGTTGGCACACCTTCCTTATAATGCTTTATCAGCCAGTATCGTAAGGCAAGACACATGCAGCAGGTGCGGTCTGAAACTGTTTTTAAAACGATGTAGCCTAGCGCTGTGTTTATCAAGTACGCCAACACTTTGTGTTAAATGAATCCTTGACACTCTCCCTTGGACGGACACTCGGCGCCAGGTGTGTGCAACTATGGTTACGTACCGCTGAGCCACTTGGGGAATTGAAACAGAGCCTTGACACTCTAAGGGTATCAGCTATCGCTCATTCCGCAGCTTATTGTATTTTAGTAGTTTTGATTTATTTTAGCTTTCTTAAAATGCATTCGTTCTTTTTTTTTTTTTTAAACTCTGTTAAAGGCAACAGCTGAAAGCGCGCTTGGGTTGAATTTGTAATGCCCTTTTGATAAGTGACTCCTTGTATAAACAACTGTTCAAAATCGGTATAGTTTCTTTTATCGGCTCCAGTACTGTGAACACTATTTTAGATGTATGACTTTGTTTCGCCTATTTAGAATATGCTGTGAAAATATGTATTGCTTCCAGATATAATGAATATATTCATGATTATTTGAAGCAATAAAACGTCAAAAAATGACAGTTTAATATTTTGTAAAAACGATTATCAAGTACATACATATTCTTAAAATAGAACTTTGAGGTTGAGTTGATGATTATTTAATTTAACTTTTTCAACCGCATATCAAACATGTAACAAGATTGGTTCAAAAAATAGAGTGACGTCAAAACAATTATTTAATGAATGAGCTTTTTATTCTCATTCTCACGACTCACTTGTAGCTTACGTAAAAGGTTGACATCCAGATTTAAGCTTCAAATGATTCGATGTAAAATTTCCACCTGAGTAAAAATTCTATATCCATACCATAAAGCCGAATCACATTTTCTCTCTCCCTCTCTCTCTTTCTTTCTCTCTTGCTCTTTATCTCTCTCAACATTTTCTTGTTTGTAGAGCGGCATCCGAAGGGAGTTCGAGGTTGGCTCATAGAACTTCAGTAGGTAGACAAAAGTATTTGTCATAAAGTAACGTCTCCGTTTAAAGGTAGGTTCCTGGACCAGCGATACCAATTCTGTTCACAAAATAATTTTGTCTTATTCTGTGTAGTATTAAATACTCTTATTTTTCTGAATCTGTTGCTAATTAGAAACCCGTCAGTTTTTGTTGAAAACTGTCGTTTTTCACTCGCTAATTTTCTTTGCTTGAACAATGTGTTGGAATTCCTGTTCTAAAAATAACTTTGTCATATGTTTATAAGTTCGCGATTTCTGATGTCATTCTCCACAGGGCATTTTTCTCTTGCCGTAAGCTCTTCTGGAGGTCCTGGCATGGCGGATGGGTTATAAATATCCCAAAATGCAATGCAGCATGGGGTCAGCCGCATACTCTATTTTTGGCGCGAACTAAAAATAGTGCTAACCGGTGTGCGAAGCAGAGTTAGGGAATCCCTTGCAAAACGACATATCTAATAATTTCTGTTGTACACCTTTTGGTGAAACTTATTAATTCCCTTGTTATAAGTGCTTTCCAACACTTTAGAAAAACAATCTAAAAAATTATGATGCAGACCAAACTCCAGGAACCAACCTTTAAATCAATTCATTTACATAATAAAAAAATAATGTCGCGAAGTGTTTAAAGGCAATGTGGTGAAACATGCATGGATAAAAAGCGAATTGAAAACAGCAATATAAAATGAAATGAGCCGCGACACGAGAAAACCAACAATGTGGTTGTGCGCCCAGCGCGGACTCAGATCAGCCTTGGCATCCGCCCAGTCTGATCAGAATCTTCGCTGTCCGAACAGCGGTAGCTTAGACCCTTAGCTACCCTTTAAGCGCTTAGCTAAGAGTCTGATCAGACTGGGTGGATGCCCAGGCTGATCTGAGTCTGCGCTGGGCGCACAACCACATTGTTGGTTTTCTCGTGTCGCGGCTCAAATATTAAGGTAATTCAATATTAAGTATAGGATTTAACGTGTTTGAAATGAAAGTAATTTTTTTTCAAAATTCTGATTTACATCGACGTCAATGTTAACGTCGCCAAAAAAAAAATGGAAAATTTAATTTTTCTTTCCATATATTAAAAACTGTTGTTACAAGAAAATAGCAAAGAAGAGAATTTCTTTTTATACTTGTTTATTGCAGAAACCAATTTGCATATATCTGGTGAAAGCTGTAATACTTTTGTCCGCCTACTGTAGTTTAAGCCATCCCCCTATCCGAATCCCCCCCCCTCCTGCCCCCATAAAGCACGGTCGACTAGATGGAGGCGCTCTGCTATCTTACAGTGTCTCGCGGAATGGGTCAGTAAGTGTGGCTTGGAGAGGGATGCTCGTTTCCTGCCGAGACCTGCCCTTCACCCTTTTTCTTTCAAACGTTTGAGGTTCAGCGACACTAAAGAAGTTTGATACGAAACCGCGCGTCCGTCGCACTAAATTTGATAAAAGTACGTTTATATTTCATGTGCATCAACTACCGTAAAAACTGAACTTATCTTGATAAGCAATTAACCCCTAATCCAATTAGTCTACCAATATGGATGCATTTCTTTCCGTAAGGATTCTTTGCAGCAAATATTTTCACAGTATGAAAAGAAATACATGTGCGGGTATCAGTTGTAGAAATAATATAGTTTGCTAACAAAATTGAGCCGCGACACGACAAAACCAACAATGTGGTTGTGCACCCAGTGCAGACTCAGATCAGCCTGGGCATCCGCCCAGTTTGACAAGACTCTTCGTTAAGCCTTCAAAGGGTAGCTATGGGTCTAAGCTACCTCCATGCGGACAGCGAAGACTCTGAACAGACTGGGCGGATGCCCAGGCTGATCTGAGTCTGCGCTGGACGCAAAACCACTTTGTTGGTTTTCTCGTGTCGCGGCTCATTAATACCCAAAGGATGCCTCATTGAAAAATGAATGATTTCCTAAATTGAGGAGCATGCTGGAGAATGTCTGTTTTCGAATTTAACTTTATACTGACATTTTTTTCAACTTACTATTCTCTGAGTGAAGACAATAATACCGTTTACATTATTTGGAGGTAGGTT
The DNA here is from genome assembly GCA_963989385.1 of Ctena decussata. Classification (NCBI taxonomy): domain Eukaryota; kingdom Metazoa; phylum Mollusca; class Bivalvia; order Lucinida; family Lucinidae; genus Ctena; species Ctena decussata. Next base: position 57,050,666 of record OZ022502.1, on the reverse strand, counting down.
GGGATTAGGTCGTAATCTGCATACAGCCTGCACTGAAAAAGACAAACAATTTCAAGCATTAGGAATCACAAACTGCTTTATGTAGAGGCTAGAGGCTGTGAAGAGAAATCTAGTGGATGTTTTTTTATTATTATTATTTCTTCTTTATGTAATCTATTTTATTATTTTTGTCAAAGTGTTTGCAATGAATTAATGCTCGTTAACCGGACATTTACTTAGCCAGTATGTTATGTTTTACTTAGACTTAGATACATTACCGGTTGATGAACCTTCTTCATTGCGAACACAATTCCATCTACAGACTTCTAAAGATCTTTTCTCTTACGTATGTGTCTCTTGTAAATTCATGTTTTGTCTAAAATATAAGTAGTACATGACCAGAGAAGTATATTCATTTTGCACAGACCGTTTTACCTTCTGCCTGATGGTGCACAGTTTATTCATGTTCAGGAGAAGAGCTATATAAGCTATCAGCTTTCGTTCTGATCCTATTTCTTAGTGTAACTATCTTGTTTATACATGTATGTTGTAATGTGCATGCAGTTTTGGAAATAAAATATGTTTAAACCAAGAGAAATCTTCGCAATTAAGAACCTGAAGCGAGCGTTGCGAGCGGAGGGTTCTTAATTGCGAAGATTTCTCTTCGCAGCCTCTAATCGGCTTAGTGTTTGTCCAAGACAATAATCTGATCCTGGTGATTTCAGGTCTTTAGTAGATTCAATGGCCTTCATGAATAAGTGAGCAGTCTAGACCAATAACTCTACTGAAAATTTAAATTTTCCATTTATCTGATTGGATTATTATCTGGGGCTAACACTAAGTGGGACGAGAATACGGGGTATCTTAGGCCCTGTTTGCCGATTTCTTCTGACACCAGACGGTTATTGGGTTTCGCATAGTATTTTGGTGTACTTTTCTATTAATCATCAAAAAAGACATGGTCTGTACAAGACATGAGCTTTCGGCCAAATCTTTTTACACAAATTGTATTCTTTATCTAAAGGGCCTATAACGTGTCATTAATTGAATAAAAAAGGCTTGTTGATTAAACCAAAACATAGAAATGAATGAACACTCCATGACTGACAAGGCAAAAACTTAACATTCTGGATAGCCTTCTGTTTAAAGGGAGATAAATACCTCCAGATCAGAGTGATCTCCCTTGGTTAAACGTGTATCCAAACACGTATAAAGATTCTCTTTTATCACATCAAGAAAATGGCAAAACAATTGGTGATGCAAAATGTCAAGTCAGTAGCATAATAACTGTCAAATAAAGAAATGCAGCATTTTATTATTATTTTTATTTCTCACTTCTTTTTTCCAGAATATTTGCATAACGTTTAACCAAGTTATATTTGACGTTGAATTCAGAATATTTGCATAGCGTTTAACCAAGTTATTTGACGTGGCATTCACTTTGATACATTGTTTCAACTTTGTGCGCCCACAGAGAGTTATCCAAAAAATATACAAATAATTAAAAGCGACGTTTCTTTCTTCCGTTCAGTATATTTTCTACACTCTCTGTACCAATAAATCATAGTCAAATTAAAGAGCTGTCTTTTATAATGTGCATTGACGATCAAACGAAAATGTTTACAAGTCATAAAGTGGTCGTTCAAACTAGTAAACATTGCAATTAAAAGGAAATCAAAATGTGTCACGCAACTTACACAGTCTGCAACATGTACACACATACGAGGCAAAGGACAACGGCCAGACCTAAATATGTCCACAAACATTTTGTCATGCCTAAATAAAGGATCAATAGTTACATGTACGAGATGTTTCTTTCCTGTTTTGGAAATAAGCATTTGTCAGCTTTTTTGCAATTTTCGCAGTCTTTCGTCTTCACTGCTAACGAACAGTTAAACATTTTATATTGCCATTTTTGGTCGATTCGAATGATTCTTTTTGTTGATTTTGCAGGTATATATATGCAAGAATATGGAACCATGAGCTATAGCTCATTAGTGTTCGTCAGGTCCTTACACCCACCCTTCGAGCTTGTGTTGAAACGCCTTCCTAGAGGTTGGCGAATGTTAACGGAACACCAAGGGTCCGTGATTCATGTGCATATATATATTTCACTGAGCAATGAAGTAATGACCTTGGTAGTTAAAAGGAAAAAATGATAACTATTTTTAAAGCACATATTTCAAACAATCTTAATATTCACCCCCCCCCCCCCCCTCTCTCTCTCTCTCTCTCTCTCTCTCTCTTTCTCTCTCTCTCTCTCTGTCTCTGTCTCTCACACACACACACACACAGACACACAAACCTCACACACGCATACACAACTGCCACCTTTTCCTTTTCAGGTGTCGAGCTCAGAACCTGCATATAGCTAACTTGGAACCAGCTGTATCTGCAAAGGCTGCAAACGTTATGGTGCAGACAGGGTATGCTATATTCCTTTTACAATATTTGTAGGAGAGAGAGAGAGAGAGAGAGAGAGAGCTCCTAGTCTCGCCGTAATTATGGACACATTAAGGGGACGTGAATGCATGTTTTCATATACTGTTGTTCAGTGTGGCGACCGTAAAGCATCTTTCCGTGCATCATTATAGTGCAGATTATATCTTCTGGTCCGTTTTGAATTACTGAGTTCATTTGAGTCATTTTGAAATAGGGCTCTGTTTACGCTGGTGCCGGGGAGGGGCCGGTGATAGATATTTCATTACTGACCATGAGCAGACTCAATTAAACCGAGTTTGCTATTTTCATTTCTTTGGTGTGTTCCTTTCCACCAAGGGACCACAGCAGTCAAAATCCATTTCTTTACTTTGAGACAGAGGCCTGCTGATCTCTGCTATAAACAAATAAACAATGCAGCTGCAAATAATTATTATTTTTTATCATTTGCTCATAATGCAGTTGTTGGGACATGAAAAAGCCACCACAGAAAGCTGTGTCCCGACAGTATATTTTTTAAACTCTTTGTGTCTCTCTTATTGCGGGCTTGTGTATGTATGTTGAAAATATAAACTGACAACATGACAACCATCTTTCTGTTACACGTCTATAGAAACGCGGCACAATCGTTTCGTTAGAGTTCATATAAAGTAAGAGAGAGAGAGAGAGAGAGAGAGAGAGAGAGAGAGAGAGAGAGAGAAGAAGAAGAAGAAGAAGAAGAAGATTATTCAAGCTACTAGACGTCTCAATTTACTCCAGTTGGCCTTATAATGTACTAAGTAAAGTTTCCTATCAAGTGTCACGGTAAAGCTCATCTTAAGACATTCATTTACATGCACCTGTCACAATTCTTCCTGTCTCGCTTTAAACTTTTTTGAATTTAGATAAAACTACTCATTTCCGTCTTAACAAGAACAGGAATTTGTAACTACAATAATAATTATTCCTTTTCTATAATACAGGTCAAATTCAATAGATATTGTGCAACCAATCTGTCTGTGTCACGAGGAATATGTGGTTTTATTATTTTAACCTTTTAAAAGTGTTCAGCATTTATAATTATGATATTGACAACTTTTAAATATGAACAGTGATTCTTATTTAGGAGGACTACTTTTCTGGGCAAGTATCAGCCGTATATTAATACTTTCCTAGTCACTATTGGTATGTTGCTGGTTAATACCCTGTTGTAGGACTACATACGAGGGGAGTTCAATAAGTTTGTAGAATTTGGGGTTTAACTCACAGATTGGAAGATGGTTTCAACATTATTTTTCAATATAATCCCCCTTTACTTCAATGCATTTGGCCCACTTTTCTGTTAAGCAGTCTATGCCTTTGAAATAGAAGTCGTCTGTTTGGTCCTCAAACCAAGCCTCTGTAGCAGCCTTGAGCTCATCATCGTCCCGAAATCTCGTTCCACGCAAGTGGGACTTCAAATTTCGAAACAGACAATAATCACTTGAGGCCAGGTCTGGACTGTATGGCGGGCGATTTAACTGCTCGAACTTGCACTCATGAATAGCCGCAGGTGCAACTCTGGACTCCACCCTTTGCTGACGATCTTGCATGTTCAGATTTCTGGGTACCCACCTGGCAGATACTTTTGACATGCCTAAATGTTCATGGATTATAGCGTAAATACTTCCATTAGAAATACCACATTCTGAAGCAAGTTCGGCAACTTTGATTCGGCGATCGTTTAGCACAAGTTTCTCAACACGGTCGATCATCTCCTGGCTGATGACATCAGCAGGGCGACCTGGCCTTGGGTCATCTTCTAAGGAGTCTCGCCCACGTTTAAATTCTGGTGACCACTTTGAAACCGTGGAATACTTTGGGCTACTATCACCATACACATCAGCCATGCGCCGATGGATTTCTTTGGCGTTTGCACCCTCCTTAGTGAGGAACTTTATGACTGCTTTGAACTCAATATTCTGACTCCATTTTTGCCCATGGGTATAGGTTTTCAAACAAAAAGTAAGAGCAAAAAATGTACGTGTTGACTGAACGGCTGTTATCATTCAACTGACAAAGGTTTACAATGCACAAAAATGAAAAAAGAAATCTTGAATTGTACAGAAAAACATCGAGTTCTACGAACTTATTGAACCTCCCCTCGTATATGCACGTGTTTAACCTAAACTTTTGTCACTATATGAGCTAAATCCAGATGCATTCATTGCAGAACATTCAAGGTGTTTTCTGCTAAAGAAAACACCAATTGACCTCCCAAGATGGTGGTAGCTAGAATATCTATGAATGATATTGTTTCCAACTTAATGAAGGCCAAGAGGCAGAGAATCTGGTAAACAAGCGAATGATTACGTCTTTCTCTTTGAATTTTTTTTCTAAATGATCCTCTAAAAGCGGTGCATGTTTGTCAGGCTCTATTACATCAGCTAATTCACTAACACGAGCATTTAGATCACCACAAATGATAAAAACGTTATATTCAGATTCTCTAACGATAACTCGAAAAACCGAATCACCAGCTTTATTCCACAACATGGTTTGTTTTCTTCCAATCAGTTTTTGAAACTTCAAAAGGATGTAACTATTTAGAACTTACACATATAACTTGTCCGACATAGCTCAACCTTGTGACATTGACTAGAGGGTCATGGATGACAAATTTATTTGAATTGCCTCCACCAAACAGGGTTTTTTGGGGTTATACTATATTCACTTTGTCTGTCCCGCCCCGTGGTCTCGCCTTCCATCCCGTCTATAGCCCCTTTCAAAATGCCTTATTCTGGCAATTTGAAATAATGTAAACTTCTGATTTCTTTTAAGGTACAAAGATAGAATATAGAAATATTGGTGGTTATTCAAACCATTATAAATATATACCAGCTAAATGACACATAGGGCTAAAATACCGGATAAGTAAGAAAAATTCACCATTTAATAAAAACCAAAAAAATTTTTGCATATCTTATTTACACTGTTCTATTTAAATAAGCGATTTAATTTTAACTAGAATTATTTTCAGCTATGGAATGTTGGAATACTTTTATCAAGAAAAATTGCATGTGTTCTGCATCAATTTATCATGCTAACACTGAAAAACACACACAAAATATTGTGTTATGCAAGAAATTGTTCAGTACAGCTAGAGAAACCGATTTTACTTTCTTGGATGTCACACAAAACTAATCTAAGAAATGGTGTAACACAATGAATTAAACATGATAAGCAACTAACCCTGTGACAAGCATAGCCTTAGCTCCTAACCCCATGTCTGACAAGGAGTGAGCAGGTAACCGTGTGTCGAACACAGACTAGGCTGCTAACCATGTCATTCACAGACTTAGCTGACAACCCTGTGCAAAGCGCAGGCTTAGCAGCTAACCCTGTGTCGTGGACTGCCTTAGCAGCTAACTCTGTGCCGCACACAAACTTAGCAGCTAACCCTGTGCAGTGCACAAAGTTAGAGCTAAATTTTCAGTCCCAGCTAACCCTGTGTCATGCACAAAACTAAAGCAGCTAGTCCTGTCCCACGCAGAGACTTAGCAGCTAATCGGATGCAGTGCCAGACTTAGCAGTAAACCTTGTGCAATGCACAGCCTTAGCAGCTAACCGAGTGCAAGTTTACAGATTTAGCAGCTAGCCTTGTGCGGTGCACAGACTTAGCAGCTAACCCTATGCCGTCCACAGACTTAGTAGCTAACCCTGTGCCGTGCACAGACTTAGCAGCCAACTCTTTGCTATACACGGACATTGTTGCCATCCTCATGCCATGCTTTTTGTCATGCACAGATTTAGCAACTTACTCCGTGGCTGGCACGGACTTAGCAGGTAACCATGCGTCAGGCACAAATTTGGCAGAAAGGTCAGTTTAATATTGTAGCGGTTAACTCGCCAGTTGTTTGGCATAATAAAATTTCCTTTTAAAAGGCAAGGCTTGTCGAATTTTTACAATATGTTTACCCCACAGGAAAGGCATTTATGGGAACTACGTTTACGAGGACCGAATGAAAAGATTTGAGCATAAATATCAAATTGTCCTACACTTCTGGAAACAATTTTTTCTCGACCTACACAGCTGGCATGCAAAGTTAAAACAATAGCGTTGAATCAACGTTAATTCAATGTTGATACAACATTGTATATGTACACACAGGGAATCCCTTCTTAGACGCAGTCCAGCCTTTCAGCACCCGTTGATATGTGGGCAGGTTATGGTTACTGTTATGGTGCAACAAGACTCTTTTGGTAAGTTTTCCTCGGCGATGAATCTTGTTTTTCTGTCTTAGCTGTTGCAGAAGATTTAACCATTATCCTTCACTATTTTTCTATCCGTAAACAGGTAGTAAACAGGCAAACACTTTATACTTGTAAATCTCAAAGGCCTGAAACGATTACCTTGCCAACTGACGGCATAGCCTTTACCTTCTTTGGAAACGGGGTGGGACGTTGTGGCATGAGTGCTGGTACAATTCTGGCAGACAGATAGACCAGTGGCTCATCCATTATCATGATTGGTTGGTCCGTTGTTTTGGGTTTAACGGCCCTTTGAGAAAGTATTTCAGTCTTTATCGGTCCGTCTCCCAAAGAGATGGAGAAAGAAGAGAAATGGTAGACGAGAGAAAATATTCCACACACACCCACCTGCACCTACTGCAAGCACAGTAGGCCCTCGCCCTACTATAATCCAAATCAGTAGGACACCCCGGCACTGAAAGTTATACGCAGCACCATCGCACCAGCCAACCACCCCCTCCATTGTCATAAACCTGTCAATGAATCCCTAAGAGTCGGCCCCAACGAGCTTCAAATTTTAACGATTATGAATTGTCCACTTTTTGTTGTACCTGTATCATTGTCAGAGGTTTACAGTACAGGCTATTGATGAACATGTTGATGGTCAATAGGAAATTCATCAGATGCTAAAAATGTGTACAGTATATCGCCTTTTTTGCCGCAAGCCAAAAAGTTATCATGGTCTGAGTGTTGGATGGCAGTTAACTCATTTTGAGGAGAATAGTTGTACTTTTATCATGCATCAACTGCAAAATTCGCCTGATAACAGGGGTATGATAACATGATGTGATATCATGTCACTGTAGAACTGCGCTTGCGCGAATGTTATCAGGTCATGCCTTAAGAAGCGATCTCTGAAGACGATTGGCTACACACTGACGTTGGCCGTGATATCAGCGTTCGATTGGTTAACTGACGTCACCGACTTACGTCATAACACATTTGCGACGTCAGCAAGTTCGAACAAAATGCGTTTCCTTATTACTTGTTTGCCGCTCTTTACGCCGTAAAATCTTCATGATGCATGATAAATAGAAAACCACGTAAGTGTCTTTTGATATCAAGTTTATCAGGCTCGACCAGAAATACGTCGGAGTGGCTCGGCAAGCATCGCCATTCCTACGCTGTTTCTGGTCTCGCCTGATAAACTTGATATCAAAAGACACTAACAGGATATTCTCTATTACTAACCAAAGAATGAGTTTTGTTTAAGAAATCGACTAGGTCTAGCAGTTAATTGTTGAGTAACAATTCACTGTTTGGAGATCAGTTGTATAGAAGATTATATCACGAGCGCGGAGCGCGAGTAATATATCTACTTACAACTGAACGACAAACAGTGAAGTATCACTCAATGCTAGAGCTTAAATATTTCGATTCTAACGCTCAAAAACGCTGAAAAGGTATTATTTTCATTCAAACTCTCCCAACCTTCCTGCCAGCGCCTTCATGCTCCCGCCAATATTTTTAATTGTATCTAAGGTAAATGTACGTTTTTTTGGAGATTTTTGAAACAAGAAAAACAGACGTTACACCATCTAACGTCTCAAAACGTCACAAAATTATGCCAGTAAGTGCAAGTGTCGTCAGCAGTTACACTCACGCGCTCCGAGAAGACAGAATGCTGAACCTCCTGCCAAATTTATGCCTGGCACATGGTGCCTGCCAAGTACGGGGTTAGTTGCCAAATCTTTGCTTGGCGCGGGGATTGCTGCTAAGCCTGTGCATAAAGTAAGCTTAGCAGCTAAGTCTATGCCCGGCACAGGGTAAACTGCTAAGTGTGCACGGCACAGGCTTAGCAGCTATGTCTGTTCACAGCACATGATTAGCTGCATAGTCTGTGCAACGCACAGGGTCAGGTGCTAAGTCTTTGGTCTTTGCGTGTCACAGAGTTAGCTGCTGCTTAATCTGTGCACAGCACAAAGTTAGAAGCTAAGTATGTGCTTTGCAAGCTGCTAAGTCCGTGCACAGCATAGAGTTAGCTGCTTAGTCTGTGCACGGCACAGGGTTAGCTGCTAAGTCTGTGTTTTGCATAGGGTAAGCAGCTAAGTATATGCATGACACCTGGTTAGCAGCTAAGTCTGTGCTCGGCACAGGGTTACCTGCTCATTCCTTGCCAGACATGGGGTCAGCAGCTAAGTTCGTGCTTGGCACAGGGTTAGTTGCTCACCTTGTTTGAAGGTAATTGCATTTCTTAGAGAAGGGTTTGCGTGACATCCAATTATATAATTTTAACTTGTTCACAAACTGGAGAGGACAAATATAAGCATTGCCTACGTCCAATCCATTGGCACATGTATGTACTTGTATGTATATGTATATGTTGTCGTGAAATTATGAATAAATAAATAAATAAATAAATAAACTTGTTTCTCTAGCTGCATTGAAATATTTTGCTCGCATATCACAATATTTTGTGTGTGTTTTCAGCGTTACCGTGATAAACTGATGCATAACACATACAACTTTTATGCATAAAAAATTTCTTCCATTCCAAGGATGAAAATAATTCCAGTTTAAATTAATTCGCTGTTTTAAATTTTTAGCATATGAATGCACTTTCTTTTCTACAAATAATACAATATAGGATATTTAAAACAAACCTGTAAAACATTTGCTGTTGTCTTGATAATAACTTCTTTTTCATTTCATTAAACATGCAAGAAAATTGAAATTTATGAAATTCATGAAAAATATACTTAATCGATGGAGCATGCCTATGCATTTTATTTTAGGAAAACTTACAGTTGGTTAGTTGGTTGTTTTGGGTTTAACTTCTCTTTGAGACAATATTTCAGTCTATATCAAGCCTACTCCCAGAGCGGGAGAAAGAAAAAAGATATGATAGGGGAGAGAAAAATGTCCAAACAACCACCACTGCAAGTACAGTAGGCCCTTCCCTACCATAGTCCAAATTAGTAGGACGAGCCGGCACTGAAACTTACTCAGCAACATCGCCAGACCACAACCAGTCCCGTTAATTACAGAGTAAGGCAAAAAGTCACCTGGTTTTGTTTCCTGGCAAAACTGTTAAAGTCAGAAATACTCTAAAAGAAACAGAGAAACTGGCAGATTCAATAATGTTCGAGTAAATTCCCCCAGGAAATAGGTATTCCTATTTCGGTACAAAAAAGTAACTTTTGAGTGATTTGGTCAATCTTCTGAAAGCAATAAAAAGAGCAAACCGTGATATTCCCAGATTTTCAGACACCCAAAAACTTCCTATAATCAAAGTAGTTCTACTGCATGTAGTAATGCTTACAAAAAGTGCAAATGGAATGACAACTAGCATACCGTTCCAGACCTAACTTCCTGAAAACTTTGAATCTTTACGGCAGACATTGTCAGTATATAATGGGTTGATTGCTATTCCCGGACAGTTCCACGAAAGTACACGGTTTTGGCGGACTTCATCATCAACGATATTCGAGATATCTTTAACCTAAGTACCGAAAGTGTTGTTCCGAGACTTTAGAAAATTTCTCCTTACATAGAATAAAGGTCTTGTGAACTTATAAAATGGGCTTATGCATAATTTTATTTCTTTTCAGATGAATTTGTGTATAAGCAGAAATTTTGCAGCACTATATACATGTTTCATTATTATGAGTGCTGTATTATTGATGGCACCTTGGTGATGGGTATGGATCAGTGTGCTTTGCAATTGGGTCTAGTGTACTTATTGTTATGCATTTTCTTCCTTTTTCAGATTTTTGTTGCTTGAATAAGATTGATTGTACAAGAGACTACAGGTCAAGGGCATAGGCATAAAAGTTTAAATAATAAGCGTACTACCTTATAGTCTATTAGTTATAAGGATGAAGTGATGGTGCTTTATTTTTTTTTATAAAAATTTTCAAGTGCAATACAGACATCAGTCACATGATTACGATACATTCCATCATGACAAAGTTTTTTATACATTAAGAAATGGATTCGCCCGGTGGTATTCGAGCCCTACTGGGCACTAGCTGTAGTTTTGATTTCTCTTGTCTTACCAGCCTTTATTTTTTCTTTATTTCAGAGGTCGAGAAATAGTTCAATTTCTTTGTTACACTAAAAACAACGTAATAAGTATAAATAAGACATATACATTACATAGTGGTTGTATGGTACATAGTGGCGGGGTAACTTAATACCAGTTTGTAGTTATACGACAGGATAATAAACGCTGTTAAAATATGAAAGTAAAAAACATATTTCTATTCTGATTTTCTAACCTGTATGAGGTGAGTGCACAGTTATGTTATTATTTAACTTTACCACAAAATTAATGTACTCAACACATTTTGCAAGATGACAACATTGTGTATAATTAATGGTTCATGCCGAAAGTAGGAAAGTCGTCTTTTCTTTTTCGAACTGTATTTCTTTACATAAATAGCTTAGCATGCTTAATAAGGACATGCGCAGTCAGATCTTTTATCGTGTTAAAAACGTGGTCACCTGGGTGGGGTACATGCTTATTTATGACTGACAGTTTATGCACAGCTTTAGATGGTTTCTTTTGACCACATTGTGACAGTAATCATATGCCCCGGCTGATACAGGAACATGCTATTTAAGTTCAAATATTGCACGGGGGCCCGGCCAGAAAAAAAACAGTATACAGTCAAACCTGTCTTAAGGGGTCACCCAAGGGAAGGACAAAAATTGGCTGCTTAAGTCAGGTGACCCCTTAATACAGGTTCATTTCACTGAATTTTTGGTTCAAGGGACCCAGAAAATGTGACTGCCTAAGACAGGTGATCCCTTAATAGAGGTGACCATATAAGCAGGTTTGACTGTATTTGATTTCCCCTGATGTCCTCTTTGAATGCATGCCGATGGGTCGGGCCTTAACTTAATGATGACTACCACCTTGAAACTTTCTATCAAACTGGTTGGAAAGTTAGTTTTGGCCTCAGCTGTTAGATTTTTTTCCAGCGTTTCAGTGTTGTCCTTGCTCTTGAGTGCTCATCTAATTAACCCTTAACGCGCCAAAAATTAAAATTGTTGAATTGGCAAACAGTGTAGATCCAGATGAGGTGGCTCATAATGAGCCACCTCATCCGAATCTACACTGTTTGTCCTCTAGTGTTCGAATTCTCAAAATGATATCGCTTGGACGAGACATTTTTTTAAATTCTGCCGACGTAAATTTTGTCGTCTGCTTTTTGGCGTATTAAGGGTTAAATTCTGACTGATGTGTTTGTAGTTTCGATTCTATGATGGGTTAGATAGAGAATACCATGTTAGTGTCTTTTGATATCAAGTTTATCAGGCGAGACCAGAAACAGCGTATGAATGGCGAGGTTTGCCGAGCCAGTCCGGCGTGTTTCTGGTCGAGCCTCGTACTCACGGATAAACTTGATATCAAAAGACACTTACGTGGTTTTCTATTCATCATGCATCATTAGAATATTTTCAGGTGTAAAATAGCGTCAAACTAAAAAAAGTAAACGCAGTTTTGTTTGAACTTGTTGACGTCGCTAATGCGTTATGACGTAAGTCGGTGACGTCATTTAACCAATCGAACCTTGTTATCACGGCCAGCGTTAGTAGGTAGCCAATCGTCTTCAGATATCATTTCTGTAGGCATCGCCTGATAACATTCGCGCAAGGGCACTTCTAAAGTGATATGATATCACATCATGTTATCATACCCCTGTTATTAGGGGAATTATGCAGCATATGCATGATAAAAGTAACGTTATAGCAATGGTCAGGAACTAATATAATCAGATCCCATATCCTACCCTCAAGCCAACTAATGTTGAAAGAACTTGTGGTCCGACCCAATTGCTTGACATATTAAGAGGCAATAAAATATGTTCAAACTAAACCCTCAAACCAAAAAGAGAAAGATGTATATAGATAAACGACAGTTCATGAAAGGCACACAGAGTAAAGCGAATGAACAACATTTCCAAGACAGGCGGTCATTAAGCTACTCAAAATGAAAATACCATTCATACAACAGGTATACGAATGCCTGGAAATGGACAAGAAGATGAAATAACAGTATGGAACCACAATAGAAGTACCGCCTTTGAACAGTCAGTAATAAATTACTAGCGGCTCAAACTGGTTTTACTAGATCCAAACCCTCGCCCTTAGAGTCTGCAATAGATCAATCCAACCAAAATAATGCCACTCACACAACAGATGAACGAAAATGTCAATACGGGACAACTTAATCAAAACTCGTTAAACATCTATGTTTACCTATTTTCAATTTTAAATCATGAAACAAAAGAAAAGGCAAAGTTGATAGCTATGCAGGTGACCACATTGCTAGAAAACCACAAACAAGCGGACATAGAACAAGTAACAGTAATGAGCCATAACAGGAGTACCGCCTTGAAACCGTCCGTGATAAATTACCGGTTTTACTGGATCCAAACCCTCACCCTCAACTTCTGCAATGGTTCCAAACTTTTAGTTAGCTGTTCGGTCCAAAACCATCGCCCTTGGTTCTGTTGCGGTTCATAAACATACAAGTTATTCGGTCCGTGCGAATGTCATTTAACCACTCAATGGATCAAAACAGACTTGTAACCAGTAAATGGATCAAAACAGAAAGCATATAAATCAGGATAAGATACTGAGATGAAAAAAGATGAGTATGCGACAGCTGGAAAACACTGAAACTGGATCTAAAGTGTTCATTACTAATCGCAAATTCTTATGTAATTTGTTATTTTGCATTACGGGTTTAGGAAATGTTTTCGTTGTTAACTTTGACTTATGATCTTTAGACAGACATCTAAAAAAAAAGAAACAATTAAACCAAATCGAAAACTTTGTTAAAATATTTTGGCTTTCGTAGATAAAATCTGTTCACTTATGAAACGACAGCGTCACAAATGATATATTATGAAGAACTGCATATAATATACAGTATATATTATAAAGTATATTTCACTAGCTTTGTTTTTGCAGTATCTGTTGTCAATTATTTCATTGTTTAAAGTAATATTCGCATTGATTTAGTGTCTGCTTCAATTATAAATCACTTTGTGTGTTTCGTCTGCTTTAATCTTTTTTTTTTTATTTCCGTGAGCGTCAGTATCTACTTGTAATTACTACATTCTGACTAAGGAGAGTTTCCGTTGTTTTTACTCCGCGTTAGGATGTATCTATTTTGAATGGCGGGATAATTTTCTATGAACTGTTCAGTTTTTGGGGTTTTTTTGTTGTTGTTTTTTGTGCGTTTTTTTTCCATTTTGTACATACAGTTACACATCGAAAGTATCGAAATGCAACACACACGTAATCAGATGCACCATATAAACCCATTCCTAAAACTAACTAGCCATAGTTCTGTAGCAGCATTATGTGTGATTGGGATCATGTCATTCCATACAAATTTTGGGGTGAGACATTTCAATGTACTTGGCTCAAGGACAAGCATAATGTTCTTATACCTATTCAGGAAAAGCTGTGACAACTCCAAAAACATAATACAACAAAGTCGTATCCGGTCAGATAAATTCAATAAAACTATAGTGAGACAGACGCATGATTCTGTATTTGACTTCTATAGTGTTGTATTATGTTCCTGGACACAGTATGGAGAGATCTTTATCGCTTGTGATACTTTGTCAGACCAAGCATTTATAGTTTAAGGGCGTTAGCTTTATACTGGTATATAGTATATCCATTTCTATACAAAAATGATCCGATATGAGAAATTTAGTCTTAATTTCTTTCTCTGTGTCTCTGTGTGTGTGTGTGTGTGTGTGTGGTTTTCCCTCTCATGTGTGTGTGTGTGTCCAGTGTCCCCCCCCCCCCACACACACACACATCCCCAACCCTCCCACCTCTGACGTTCTCATATTTTATGACCAGATTTGGTCAAAAGCTTCCAACATTACTTTGAAGATGAACCAGACTATCAAAATCTGATGTATTTTACTTGCTCTTCCCATCTGCTTCCTTTCGACCAAAATTTCAAAAAAGTAGAAGATTCAAAAAGATCTCAAAGATGTTGAAGATATACTCTCTCTTTCCATTTCACAACTTTCATATTTTTTTATTTTGTTAGACATTATATTGCCTTTCCAAATCCAGGGTGAACGTTCATAAATATGTTTGGTGTAAGGTAATTACGAATCAAAGAAATAGTCAAAACGTATATGAGCCGCGACATGAGAAAACCAACAATGTGGTTGTGTGCCCAGTGCAGACTCAGATCAGCCTGGGCATCCGCCCAGTCTGATCAGAGTCTTCGCTGTTCGCATGGAGGAAGCTTAGACCTTTATCTACCCTTTGAGCACTTAATAAAGAGTCTGATCAAACTGGGCAGATGTCCAGCCTGATCTGAGTCTGCGCTGGGCACACAATCACATCGTTGGTTTTCTCGTGTCGCGGCTCATATGAAAATTGAAAGACCAGTGAGCCCGTGACCAGTAAGAAAATCAATATTAGGTATTACCATCACGTGAAGATACCCAGGTTTTTTGTTTTCATTTGCGCACATGATTATAATGTCAGTAGATTTTATTTGATCCAATCACACGATTTCAGTCGCGGCCCTCGATTCTTCCAGACTTTAAATATTTATTGTTTTAAATATCTTCTGCCATAATATTCAATACTAGTGGATAATAGTCGTTTTGGACTATTTCAGAGCTGTCAAGAAATATTTCTTCTTCTTCTTCTTCTTCTTCTTCTTCTTCTTCTTATTATTATTATTATTATTGTAGTTTTTGTTGTTGTTGTAATTATTATTATGTTACTTATTCTTCGATAAGCAAGGGAGTAGATCTTCAGATATAAAATTGCAATAAGAGTTATAGCAGAGAAAGTCAGAACAACATAGAGAAACTGAGAATGAAGTTAAATTTTATGTTGCTGCTTACCTGGCCTTTCGATACATGCCCAAGGGTATGGTAAATACCACTGACAAAGTCCCACCATAAATGTACTGGCGAAGCATATCACTAACAAAAAATTGCTGGCTCTCATTATAAACTTATAAACTTTGATAATTCGAACTACTGACTGTTACTGTCTTTTTACTAATTATTGTCCTAATTATTACATATCACTTGTTTGTGTCGCGGTTTGAGCCGCTGACGTTAATGTTTGTTACATATTTTTGACAGAAAACATGGTAAGCTTTACTTATAAGTTGTAATTATGTTAATACATCACCAACAATCTTAAGGGGAAAACAGCCTGCTTCATCGAATAAGGATTTATTGAATTAACCTAGGGGCATCTGATCTAGGCTAATGACCTTATTTGAAACACTGTTTACACCATGAGTAATGTTTACATATGTATACAAACGAGACCTTGATGAAACCACAAAAGCACGGAGAGATCTAATTTGGTTCTATTTCTCTCGTGCCAAGACACCTTTTCCATTGCAAGTTGAGCCATGTCCTAGACTCCAATAAGCATGTATTTGGCCTGAAAACGGGCATGCCACTACCGCACTATCAGAAAAAAAAACATTATAATTTATTACTGAATTAACTTTTAAAGTATCACGATATTAAATTTAATTGCTTTTAAACTCTCCCAATTATGTTATCTGTGTAGTATGTCCATGGGGTCTTTAATAGATAATAATGGAGTGTCAAATTAATTTATATTACTTATCTGGCACTGTCTTAATGCCATTTGTAAAATGTAAAACCATATTATGTAAAGCATACTGTACTTGAGAATTTTTCGTATGGTAGAAAACCCGAGACCGCAACATTTAGTGAGAGGGCCATAACTAATGTTGTGAGAACTTGAAGCTCAATCCCATTGTTTTCGCTTGTTGTTTGTACAGAGACAATAAAATATGTTCGAATTTGACCTAAGCGTTCAACCTCTGAGCGGAAAGTAAAACTTAGATTTTTTTTTTCAATTTGAATTTGTTTAGTAATATGTCTTCCTTTTTATAAACTTTGATTTATTGACTCGGAAGAAAAAAAAATAGTGCTGGATAAGAAAGAGCGAGCAATTGCTATAATTTGTTTCTTTTCTATCTTGGTTCAACAGCTGTACTGAAATACAATGGTTTGTCCGCCTTTACGAGGAGATAACCCACAAGCTTTAGCGAGCGGATTGTATCTCTAATACAGGCGGGCAAACCATGGTATAATTACAGTAAACTTTCGGTATCTCAATGTCGAAGTTTATCTCAAGCTACCGATATCTCATAGTAAATTTTTGAGATACCAGCACTTAAAGCTATCCGGTGTTGAAATGTAAATAAATTTAGGGCATATATCCGAACCATATAAGTTGACATAAGAGGGTCTTCGAGATATCAGTGTTTGAGATAATTGGAGTCAGCTGTATGTTAAATCACCCTGACGAGGATGATTTAACATACAGTTGACTCTAATTATCTCAAACACTTATATTGCAGAGAGTTTGTATTATATATACAAACACAAAATTCACAGGGTATAATCGATTCCGCCAATTTTCGCTTCCTGCAGAGACTGTCCGTCATACTGGCTTCCGCCGAGACTGTCCGCGAATTCTTGCTTCCTGCAGAGACTACTGTCCTCGTAAAATGGCTTCCTGCCGAGACTGTCCGCGTGAATCTGCTTCCTGCCGAGAGCCTCGGCAGGAAGCAGAATCACACGGACAGTCTCGGCAGGAAGCCATTTATCATGTCTCGGCAGGAAGCAAGAGATCGCGGACAGTCTCGGCGGAAGCCAAATATGATGTACAGTCTCTGCAGGAAGCGAAAATTAGCGGAATCGATTATACCCTGTGAAATTGCAGATAACGACATATTACACGCTAAAGTTTGGGTTTTCTGGCAAGGGTGGCATAACATACACATCTTATATATAAGAAGAAAACAAGCCTCAAGCCTTACTTACTAGTACCTACACCTACAAGTTACAAAGCAGGATCACATCCACTTACATATTGCAGTGTGGTCTGTAGATGACACTGTAATACCATTTGGCCTACTCTTTTTTATAACAACATAATGTTCATCCTCAGCTATGGTACACAGTCTAAAGCAATAGACCGCTCCGAGATACAGCTTGAATGTCACTCAAAGGTAATTTATCATATGACGTCGCATCTGAGAGTGTAATAAAGCCATGCATTAAAAACGATAATCAACTAGTGGATTAAATATGCAAATTACGTCGTCACGTTATGCATTGACGTCCATAAAAAGGTCGCATTTCTAACAGCGAAATAGTGACGTTTCAGTGCGAAATTTGCTAATAAAATGAGATTTTATTGTCATGTGATAAATAGAATCTTGCATTCGTGCTCCTGTATTATTGAATTTATTAAACTCGTTGGGGAAAACCGATAAGATGCTCGGCAAAGCCTCGCATCTTATCTTTTTCCCCAACTCGTTTAATAAATTCAATAATACATGAGCACTCATGTAAGATCCTCTATGTATAACTGGCAAATGCAACGACATAAAAACGCACATGGTCAATGTCCTACAATAAGTCTGTGATTTCCATACAGCTAAGGAAGGAATGCATACCTGGTTAAAGTAGGCGAAGAACTATACTGGTCAAAATAAGTTAAACCCCAGCCGAAAATTTCCCATAGACTTAATGCAAAAACTTCCATGTTTGTTTTATCATAACTTTTTACAGAATAAAGATTTTTGCATAGAATTTTCAGCGAAGTAGCAGCAATGTGTCTTCTCAAGATGTGCTAGGTTTCACTTATATTGATAAATTTTCTATAGAGCTTGACACATTTCAGTAAATGTCCCGTTTCGTTCCCTATCATTCCTATAGTAAAATTGGCAAAAATATGGGTACTCTTGGAACATTTAGCACATATCGAAAGGCAATCGGTATTTTCTATTGAAACTGTGTGTAATTACACCTAAGATACTGTTGTCTTATTTGAGTTGAGTTGGAGTGTTCAATTGTTTTAGGCATTTTTTAAATATACAACTAAACATTGGAAATTTAACATTATACCTATGGAAAAAACTGACATGGGGCTAAACTTATATACTAAGCAAAACAACTATATCAGCATTGTGCTTCCGTTCGTATCCTTATATAAAGATATTATCGCAGTGTATGCTATACATAGAATTTTTCAAAATAAAATAAGGCCAAAGTTGACGGGGCTTAAATTCAGAACGGTGAATCAGGAACTGATACAATCAACCCACGACCATAACGGTCGTGAGTTGATTGAATCCGCTTCTGGTTATCACTCTTTTACACTACTTTGCTATGGTACACCGAAAACAAACCGGTCTACCTTGCACCATAGTCGAACTCTATCACAATGCAATAAAAGATAATCTATGTGGCAAAGAAGTTCAAGTCTCATGCAAATCTAAATCTGTAGCATTTCGTTCGCCAAGCGACGAACTTAAAGAGTCCAAGAATCACACCAATAACACTAAACTGATTACGCTTTGTATGGGTTCATAAAGACAGTTTATGGCTCGCTTAAATACCGTTGCTTTGTCACTACTATTTGCTGTGTGGCATATTCTTTATGAAATGAACTGCCAAAACTAAGACTTGTGATATAAGGGTTTGCGCTAACATGACACCTTAAAATGTAAAAGCACTAAGAATCGCTTATATGAAACAGATATCAGCATTTGCAGAGTATTTTATCCATAGGTCGACTGATAGTTAAATACTCAAGAAGATACACAACCACAAACATTGGCGGTTCAAAAATCCCCATATTTCAATTCAAAGTGAGACTACCTAAGAACCTCGCCCGTACCGCTGCTCGGACATTTCGGCCATGGACGTTTCGGCCTACGACGTTCTGGTATATGACAGTTTAGCCATGAACATTTTCGGCCTTGGAAATTGTAATATGGGACATTTCGATCTACATCCAAAATTTTGTATTAACCCTTTTTGTCCTGCTGACCAAAACTAAAACTTCTTGTCTTACCAAGCCCAGATATAGCAGTGTAGATCCAGATCATATAGCTTCTGAAGAAGCTGGCTGTCTAAATTTATTTGTATCGACTGACAATAATTGACTATCACTGAAAATTAAACGTGCTAAAGCTTATTTTCTGGCCAACTCCTACACTTAAGGCATGGCAATGGTTTTAGAAATTCATATTTGAATTCAAATGTAGGAAAACTTACTGTTAGCTGGCCAGCCTGGGTGCTGCAGATACTGCAAGTCTTCTGCTTTAGTGGTTCACTGTTCGGTGTGTAATTTTCATATGGTATACATTTCATTTATTGAATTTAAAAGTACTTTGTAAAAATAGGTTTATCAGAATCTCGCAAAGTCTGAATAAATAACTATGTGTTTCCCGTTTCGAGCCAACCCTAATCTTATTTGGTTTTGGACCATTACACTCACTTGTACATTTAATATATATTGGATTTACCAACTTACCACGTGGCACGTTCCCATGAAATGAAAGCGAACATTATCTCACTTAATGTAACACATTACAGCTCCATGTGTGCAACAAAAGATTAAGACAAAGAGACCATCCAAAACATTGATAGTAACAGAAATTTATCTAAAAAATTTCAAGTATTGAAAAGTGATCGAAATGTCCATGGCCAAAATGTCCATGGCCTAGGCCGAACTGTCCTGAGCCGAAATTCCGTGGCCGAAATGTCCTTGATTCGATAAGGCATATGATATTATAAGCGGTTTTCGAAATACATGGAAAACAAATTTTGAATGCTGACTCTTCTGTTAATTAATTCTTGCTCATTTAAAAGAAATAAAAGAAATGGAAACCTTCTTTAGTGCAAAGAAAGTGTGTAAATATGTGTTTTTAGCTCACCTGTCAAGGTGAGCTTATAGTATAGCCTTGGTCCGTCGTCCGTCGTCGGCGTCGTCGGCGTCCACACTTTTAAACAGATTCTTCTCAGAAACCGCTGGGCGGATTGAAGCCAAATTTCATATGGAGCCTTAACAGAATATGAGAACGAAAATTTATATATTTGGCCCAGGTCACATGACCAAGATGGCCGCCATGCCCATATATGGTAAAAACCTTTAAAAAGCTTCTTCTGCAGGACCACTGGGCCGATTGCCTTGAAACTTGGTATGTAGCATTTTGGACTCTGGTACTACAAAAATTATATAAATCATGACCTTGTGTTGACCTTGACCTATTTTATGGCAAGGTCAAATTTGGTCCCTTAGGCTTTTGAATGGGAAAAGTTGAAAAAGTGCATTTTTATATTGCTATTGTGCTCTGTGATACTGAAATGCAGTCATCGTCAACCCCTATGAATACTAGAGGTCAAGGTCATTAAGTGACCTTGGCCAAAGGTGATTTGTCCGTTGTGTGTCAACATTTTTAGAGGACTTCTCCTCTGAAACTACTGGGCCAATTTTAATTAAATTTCATATGCAGCCTTCAGGCAAAGCGGGAAAGAAATTTTATATATTTGGCCCAGGTCACATGACCAAGATGGCCGCCATGCCCATATATAGTAAAAACCTTTAAAAATCTTCTTCTCCAGAACCACTGGGCCGATTGCCTTGAAACTTGGTATGTAGCATCTTGGACTCTAGTCCTACAAAATTTATATAAATGATGACCTTGGGTTGACCTTGACCTATTTTATGGCAAGGTCAAATTCGGTCCCTTAAGTTTTTGAATGGGAAAATCTGAAAAAGTGCATTTTTCTGTTGCTTTTGTGCTCTGTTATATGGAAATGCAGTCAATTTACACACCTATGGATATGAGAGGTCAAGGTCATTTAGTGACCTTGATCAAAGGTCATTTGGCCATTGGGTGTCATCATTTTCAAACATCTTCTCCTCAGATTGAATCCAAATTTCATATAAAGACTTAACAGGATGTGGGAACGATAGTTTATATACTTGGCCTAGGTCACATGACCAAGATGGCCGCCATGCTCATATATGGTAAAAACCTTAAAAAATCTTCTACTCCAGAACCACTGGCCCGATTGCCTTGAAACTTGGTATGTAGCATCTTTGACTCCAGTACTACAAAGCTTACATAAATGATGACCTTAGGTGGACCTTGACCTGTTTTATGGCAAGGTCAAATTTGGTCCCTTAGGCTTTTGAATTGGAAAAGCAGAAAAAGTGCATTTTTCTGTTGCTATTGTCCTCTGTGATATGGAAATTCAGTCATCGTCAACCCCTACGAATACTAGAGGTCAAGGTCATTGTCGTCGTCATCCGTCGTCAACATTTACAAAGGACTTCTCCTCAGAAATCACCGGGCTGATTGAAGCCAAATTTCATATAGAGCATTAACAGTAGTGGTAGTATTTCAATTCTCATATCGACGTTGCCCCCACACCTCAGCGGAACGAATCCATAGCCGCAGTAACAGTATAAAGAAACAAAAGTTTATATATTTGACCCGGATCACATGACCAAGATGGTCACCATGCCCATTTATGGTAAAAACCTTAAAAATTCTTCTTCTCAAGAACCACTGGGCCGATTGCCTTGAAACTTGGTATGTGGCATCATGGACTATACTACTACAAAGTTTATATAAATGATGACCTTAGCTTGACCTTGACCTATTTTATGGTATTTGGTCCCTTAGGCTTTTGAATGGGAAAGGATGAGAAAGTGCATTTTTCTGTTGCTATTGAGCTCTGTGATATGGAAATGCAGTCAACTTCAACTTGTATAAATACTAGAGGTCAAGGTCATTTAGTGATTTTATAGAAGTGGCAATGATGGAACAGTTTACAAACTCACTATCCAATCCTATAGAATTGCAGCCTGTTTATTAGCCTGCTTGAGCCGAAAGCTTGCATTTTGGCCACTTGACCTGAGCATATACTGGCAGGTGAGCGATCGTTGCCCTTGGGCGACTTGTTTTTATATTCTTTGACCGTTGCTGACACTACAGAGCTAGTACACATTCCATAAACGCTCAGTCAAGAAAGTTTGTAACAGGACAGTTATCTAACAGATATTGTCAGGGTCACTGATGAGGCCTTATTAATCGAAACTACGTAGTCGAACCCATGCTCCTTCTTCTGAATGTATTCTCTGCTCTTGAAGGAACTCTTAAGATTTTAATTTTATGACCAAACAAACATGTGGGCGTGTATTTAAAGCTGTTTAATTGCAGAATCATAGTAACTGTTGTAATTTTAAACCGTGTATAAATTCTAATGACCGAGGCAGAAGGAAAGATCTGAGAGATTTCCTGAAAAGTGAAGAGGCAAAGTGAAAAAAGTATAAATTGATGTGAATTTAATCGGGTATTTAAAGATTTTTTGTTTCTTTCCTGCATTTTTGACTGAAAAATGCCAACCTTTAAAATTTACAAATCTGCGATTAGCCGAATCCATATTACCAACATCTGGAGTATATGTCAAACAGTTGGATCCCAAAGTGAACCTGTAAAGCTTCAAGCCTATGAAAACTATCTCACATTACTTCATCATCATATTAAACATGAGGAGATAAGGTAGTTAAGTAATTATAGTTTGTATAAGTTGAAATCTATAGAATTTCAGGGAGGTGAAGAAGTCATATTTGTTGCCAGCCAAAACAGTTTGTGCATTTCACCAGTAAGACATGTAAGTGCATTACACTGGTAATAAAACAAACCAGTTTTACAATGAGAAAACTGGTTTTGAAGTATGAATTATAAAATAAGTCACTATGCTTTATATTTAAGCACAGAGCTTGCAACATAATTAAGTATAAATGTATAATTTCTCGTCATAAAGACATGGCATTGCCGTTCATTTACAGAGTTTACAACTCTGATGTTTTGTTGTTGTTTATTTCCATGCCTGTATCTCTTTTGGAAAGGGTGCAGGAGATTTAAAAAAAAAATAGGACCATTCTTTTACGATTGTAACAAGTGCTTGAGCTATGTCAGAAACAAACGTTAAGGTTCAGAAATGAGCTTGTAATAAACCAAGAGAATTATATAAATAAATACCTAGTGACTAATTCGAAATGTTTTTGGAAAAGAAAATAAGTTGGTAGTAATTGCTGAGCAATAATCTTCATATAGAAATTGAATTAAATTGAACTGGAAAAGAAAATAAGTCGGTAACGATTGCTGAGCTATAATCCTCATATTAAAAATGATTTAAAATTCTTCACTGACGCATGCATTTATTGATAGGACTATGTGCTTCCAGTTATCAAAGCTGTAGTGTCCGCAACAAAATTAAAAGGGTGAATTGAGAATAAGTGTCACTACTGTACTGAAAAAAAATACATTTAGTCTACAGTGTACCATCTTAGTGTTGATATTAGTTACACCTCTAATGAGATGGCTGCATATTTATTTAACCAATAATTTTTAATTAATACACCTGTAAATTATGAGTTAATTATAAAATGTACAACATCCCATGATTTTTTGAACATCAAAGAGATGTTGATTATTTCATTGGTATGTTTAGATTTTGAGGAGATATCATGAATTAGACCATAAACAGCAATCAGAATTGTAGCAGCCACGAAATATCTCGATACTGAGACGATCATTTTCTGTTCATTGCCTCAGGTGTGGTTGGTGGTAAATTTAGAATTTGGCTCAAAGGGAAAACAAGCTTTCAGGGTGGGCCATTAAAACTATTTACAAGAAGCAGATCAGAGGCATGCTGAAACACATGCCTCTGGACCGATAATCTAAATAAGGGCCTTAAACTCCTCAGCTGCTTTGGCAGAAACCACCGAAGAGGGGAGACTGTTCCACATAGGAATAGTCCTGGGGAAGAATGAATTTTTCAGGGCATCACTATATGCAAGGTATCTAGTGTGTTGTGAGTCATGGGATGCCCTAGTTTTTCTCGACTTTGGTGCTGGGGTCAACTACTTATCTTTCTCAAGGGACACTGTATCAGAGGGAATCTTGTAAAAGAAGGTTAAGGAGGACTACTCCCTGCGGACCTCCAGGGATGCCCACTCAAGCTCGTCCTGCATATCGCCGACACTACTTGTGTTCCGCCATCGCCTTCAGGTCCACCTGGCATCTGTTCTCTGACCCTTCTCAACCTGCTGAATCTGAGTTTTATGATAGGGATGACAAATAGGTGTTGCATACTCCAATTGAGGGCGAACCAATGTTTTGTATGCAGCTTCCTTAGTTAGCCGAGGTGCCAGTGCCAAATTGCGCCGAAGAAAAACCATTGTCTTAGTTGCCTTACTTGATATTTCTGAAATATGTTGACCCCCTATCCAAATTGTCTGTAATTGTTATTCCAAGATATTTGGCGGACTGAACCTGTTCCAATCTGCGCTGGTGGAGAGAGTAATTAAAGTGTATTTGCTTGCTAGGTAGGTGTGGAGTCACCCTCATAGAATGACATTTGGCGACATTTAAATTTCATTTGTCAATCGGTCTCCCATTGTGCGAGGTTGTTCAGGTCATCTTGCCAGATCTAACAATCCATGGGGGAGAAGATATTCCTATACAAAACACAATCATCAGCAAAAAGACGAACAGATGGCCTGATGTTATCTGGAAGATCATTAATGAAAATAAGAAAAAAAGACCGGACCTAAGACCGATCCTTTAGGGACACCAGATAGAACCGGGACTGGATCTGAGGCTTGGCCATCTAAAACCACTTTTTGAGAGCGCTCAGAAGCCATTAAGTGATCCACTTATGAGTAGATCCTCTAATCCCGTAATAATCTGATTTGTACAATAGCGTGTGTGGAACCTTGTCAAAGGCCTTTGCGAAATCCATAATAATCACATCAGTCTGCTTGTGGTCACGATTCAGGGCACCATCCAGGTTGCTTACCAAATCGTGGTAGAACTGAACATGTTGGGTTTCGCAAGACCTCTGACTTCGGAAACCATATTGATCCATAACGCAGCATAACATGTAGTGTCCGCAACACCTACCCTATGCTAATGAAAATACACATAGCTTCTTACTGGTTCAAGTTTCAGCCGAAATCATTTGCAGCTGAATGCACTGATAAAATGTAAGTTGATCTACATTAATTTTATTTTACTCCGAGACACAGTTCAATTTTTACCCCAAAGTGCAACAAAGTTGTGCAAAATGTAGAGAAAAATGCGAAAGTTTTCCATTTTAAGTGACGAGTTATTTGTTATCAGGTGAGGGAGGGGGGGGGGGGGAGGGGGGGGGGGCGGAATATTTTTTGCCTTGGGGGGGGGGGGGCGGAATATTTTTTGCCTTGGAGCAGGGGGGGTCATATCATATATTTTATGTGGCATATTGGGGGTTAGAATTCTTCCATCAGTCATCATTTTTAAAAAAGCTCTATTCTTTCAAAAAAAAAAAAAAAAAAATAAAGACATTTATGGAAATGGCACACAAAACTTGGGCAGCTTCTATCCGAAAACAGATCTTTTCATTAACTTGCTAGTAGAACAGTATACAATTATCTATTAAATTATCTCGAATAGATGATTTTGTTCTCAATCAAATTTAATGCCTGTGTTTGTGATATCAGCTCTCCAGGTGCCAAGCTACTGTGGTTTCTAGGAGGGGATGCCCCCCTGACCCCGCCCTCCCCATTGATATTATCAACAGTTTTATTGAGCGTTCGACAACAGATTTCAAGATGGCCATAATCAGAAGAAAGTGCAAGAATTTAAACAGACCATTAATCGGCATTCACGTGATTAATTAACATGTCAGAATAAGAAAATGTTCTTTGTGTTTCATATAGGTTTTGATTGAGATCAGTCTGACATAAAATATGTAATTTGATGTGTGTATGAAGGGTAGCTGGGATCGGGGGTGGGGGTCATAAACTCTTTTTCACCAATCCGGGGGGGGGGGGGGTCGGAAAAAATTCTGGTGAGAAGGGGGGCGGGAATTTTGGTGAATCATATGAAAATGTACTAATTCATTATAAAGGAAAGAAACAAGTTTGGTAGTGTCAGTAACAATAAGTGTAGCCTCAGCTGGTATTTTATCTAATTCTTGTTTTTAATATTGTACACAACAGTCCAAAATGGCATTTCCATATATTCTGAAATTTGTTATAAATGTACAATAAATGGTTTCAAGTGATCTGCCAATTTCAAAATAAGTTTAAACATTATATTTGGCCTAGTCCACGCCTTTTCCTTAACATTTTAAGTGCTTGTGTCAAGTGCATAAATTCATATGTGTTGTCTTATGAGTCGACTTCCGTTATTTGGTCGCCGTTCATGGAAGAGGGGGAGGGGGTGGGGGTGAAAAGGGTCATTAGATAGACAGGCAAGGTGTATGCACAACCAGTGAGAATTATGTCTATGAAATAACCCTTGACACTATTTACATCTAATGTGACGCTGAAATAGAGAGATTCGTATAGATAAAAGATAAAAGCACATCTGATATTTACGGTGAGACATGGACTACTTGACACACAGCATGACTGAATTGTGCCACAGTAAGCCATTCACCAGCACAACTAGTAATCTTCAACAAAGCGTAGACTAAGCATTATGAGAAAGCCATTCACCAGCACAACTAGGGCAACTGTAAACAGGATTAAGTCCAGTTTCTTCCCCCAGACTGTACAGATTGGTATTCTCTGGCAGATTTTCTCATTTCTGCCGCTGAGTGTGCAGAGGTTTCAGTTACTAAGTTTACTTCTCTTATAAGGGCTAGCGAATAGAACACAGGCCCTGGTGAATGATTGTCCTTCGGCGTTTAAATTAGTTGACGCACGTGAAATGCATTTTGTATTTTACCTGTGGGAAAACGGTCAAATAGGGCTTAATCTGCATTTTAAATGCGACGTGAAATCGGGCCTACGTGTAGCCTCAGCTGGTATTTAATCTAATTCTTGTTTTTAATATAGTGTATAACAGCCCCAAATGACATTTCCATATGTTCTGAAATTTGTTATAAATGTACAATAAATGGTTTCAAGTGATCTGCCAATTTCAAAATAAGTTTAAACATTAGGGTCAAGTCAGCTAAATTCGGACAGCAGGTAAGTTCGGACAGTGACATTGTTTCCTTTATATGTCAGTTGTTTGGAATTAAAACAAAAATAACTGAGCAAACAGTGAAAATCCTGATGAGACGGCTCATGATGAGCCGCCTCATCTGAATTTTCACTGTTTGCAATGGTCTGTCCGAATTTACCTGCTGTCCGAATTTACATGCCTTGACCCTATATTTGGCCTAGTCCACGCCTTTTCCTTAACATTTTAAGTGCTGTGTCAAGTGCATAAATTCATATGTGTTGTCTTATGAGTCGACTTCCGTTATTTGGTCGCCGTTCATGAAAGAGGGTGGGGGAGAAAAGGGTCATTAGATAGACAGGCAAGGTGTATGCACAACCAGTGAGAATTATGTCTATGAAATAACCCTTGACACTATTTGCATCTAATGTGACGCTGTTCACTCAACTATGTCTATAATTCCTGTTTCAATATATGAATGCAGTGGCCTTGGTAATCTCCTTAGTCCGAGAATCATTAAATCATTATGTAAAAATGTGGTTCTGATTTTCTAACTGTTGTGCACCAACCTTAGCGACTTGTAATATTGTAATTTAATAGTATTTTTTGTAAATGTGGATAGCGGGTATAAAGTTTGCGTCTGTCAATCGTGAAATTCTGGGTTTGTTGAGAGGGACAGTAGGATTGACTTCTTTTGAGTTTATTTTATGAGAGGTCAGACTACTGCCCTCTCTATGATGCAGGCTGCCGAGGAAGATTTTTCCTTCCAGTGAAGCAGTGTACCCCTCCACTGGCCCGATGCAGCTTGTTTGTCAAGGGTTTCGACGTGCGACAGCAGACCACTGGTCTCTGACGCCTTACGAAGACGAGACTATGTCTGTTTTGGTTCTGTCTGAATACCGAGCAAGCTTGCTGTGGTTCTTCTCTTCTTCTTCTTCCGTTACGTCTTAACCTCCGAGGAGGACATCAGACGGGGTTTGGTATACAAGTGCAAAAGGGGTTAGTTGAGATAAAAGAGGTGAACAGTTAAGAAAAAGTATACAAGTGAAATAGAGAGATTAGTATAGATAAAAGATAAAAGCACATCTGATATTTACGGTGAGACATGGACTACTTGGCACACAGCATGACTGAATTGTGCCACAGTAGGTAAGACAGGGATATAGGATGGGAGGGCGTTCCAATAGACTACTGTGTTGGGAAAGTATGTGTACTTGTAATAATCTTTGAGAGTAGGAATTTGCCTGTAAGCTAGTTGGTGATTGTATCTTGACGGGTGTCTCGTGTCCAGTCATGGTTACAATTACCTCCTCTTGCCATGTGGCATGTAGGAGGGTGAGCCTCATAAAGGCTGGAATACCTGAGATACAAGTGCAAGAATCACGTTTAATAAAATACTGGAATTGTTGGTAAGTCAAGTAATCTTCAACTAAGCGTATACTTAGCGTTATGAGAAAGCCATTCACCAGCACAACTAGTAATCTTCAACTAAGCGTTGACTAAGCGTTATGAGAAAGCCATTCACCAGTACAACTAGTAATCTTCAACTAAGCGTAGACTAAGCATTATGAGAAAGCCATTCACCAGCACAACTAGTAATCTTCAACTAAGTGTAGACTAAGCATTATGAGAAAGCCATTCACCAGCACAACTAGTAATCTTCAACTAAGCGTAGACTAAGCATTATGAGAAAGCCATTCACCAGCACAACTAGGGCAACTGTAAACAGGATTAAGTCCAGTTTCTTCCCCCAGACTGTAGAGATTGGTATTCTCTGGCAGATTTTCTCATTTCTGCTGCTGAGTGCGCAGAGGTTTCAGTTACTAAGTTTACTTCTCTTATAAGGGCTAGCGAATAAAACACAGGCCCTGGTGAATGATTGTGCTTCGGCGTTTCACCAGTAAATAATTCTGATTCTGAGGTGGAAAGGGGTTGTTGTAAAGTCATCTGAATCCTCTGCACATTCAGCAGCAGAAATAATGCAGTCTTCCAGGGAATTCCAATCTCTTACAGTCTGGGGGAAGAAACTTATGGCGTACCAAAAGGGTCAAAACTACCGATAGGTGCACCGCTAAAAATTTAGCGGTGCACCTGTAAATTTTAACGGTGGACCAATAAATTTTGTCGGTGCACCGCTAATTTACAGGTCCACCGATATTTTATCGGTCCACCGATACTTAGAATATATAGGTGCATCGATAAAATTACAGGTGCATGGATAAAATTACAGGTGCACCTGTAAAAATATCGGTGGACCGATAAATTTCAGCGGTGGACCAATATTATCGCTGCTCCTACATTTCGGTACGTAAATTCACCGGATCGGACCGGATCGGGCACAATCACCGGATCGGACCGGATCGGACCCGAAGTTTGCCATTTATAGCTGTTTTATCATACTTTCTTTGGCTTTTGCCTAAGATAGTGTATCCAACATATATATTACAGTAAGATTTGAACTTAATGTACCTACTGATACTGTTGAGTTATCATGTTTGATATTTCACAGAGGCAGGTACGTAAACATGCATATATGCAATACAATGTGATTTCAATAGCTATGAAATGAAATAAATTCTGGGATGCAATGATGTGTTGTTGTTTTTTCTATTTTTGTTCAAAACATAGATTGTGGGAACAGGTCACTGAGGCAGTTAGAGCAGAAATAAAACCTGCTGGATACACCACGTTAGCATTAGTCATAAATGCTGTGAGGAAACCTTGAAACCCGCACATTAAAGTAATGTATCTGTTGGATACACTATTTTATGCAAAATATAAACATTAATAGTCCAAGAAAGTATGATAAAATAGCTACAAATGGTAAAATTCGGGTCCGATCCGGTCCGATCCGGTGATTATGCCCGATCCGGTCCGATCCGGTGAGTACACGTACCCCCTACATTTGATAAGAGCAGCGATACAACTAGACCAATCAGGCGTTAAAATCAGCTAGAGAGAACATGTGATTGGCTGTTTTAGATGTATGATCTGCGCCAAAACGGGTCATGAAAAATATATACGTGGGCTGCTAATTTTATCGGTGGACCTATAAATCTATCGATGGGCCGATAAAATTTATTGGTCCACCGATACTTTCATAGTGGCACCTGTAATTTTATTGCTGCACCTGTATATTTGATCGATCCACCGATATATGCTAAATATCGGTGGACCGATAAAATATCGGTGGACCTGTAAATCAACGGTGGACCGATAAAATTTATCGGTCCACCGCTAAAATTTACAGGTGCACTGTTAAAATTTAGCGGTGCACCTGTATATTTTTACAGGTGGACCGGTATCGGTAGTTTTGACCCTTTTGGTACACCATAGAAACTGGACTTGTAAAAGTCAGTTCCAGCCAATGGGGGTTGAAATGCCAGGGAATGATGATTCCTGGTATGCCTACTTGGGGGAACAAGGTCATTTATGGGTATACTGGCTGCACCCTTCAGACCTTTGTAAAGCATTATGAGTCTTCTATCTTTCCTTCTCTTTTTTCAGAGATCCCCACTTAAGTTTCTCCAGAATGCCAGTCATACTCCCAGTTTCATACGTGTAATTTTCCATTACAAATCTTGGTGTCTTAGATCTTGTACTTGTATGTGTGAAATTGATGTCCTGTATGGCCTTTTTTGTCGCAATAAAAGCCCTACAATGCTTATGTTGCACGTTAGCCTAAGTCGACAATAAAGAAATCTTTCTGTTTTGTTCTGGATCGCTTCGGTGATTCGTCACACCGCCCGCATTAGGGTTGTTGTGTTTTATACCTCTCGATTGACGATGGCGGGATCCAAGGGATCAAAACTGTTGAATTGTTACCATATTTAAGCGCTTGCAATTGCCACGGAAACCCCGGAAACCGTGCTTTGCCACAATCAAAAACAAAGGTTTAAATGCCACCTAAAACAATTAAGTATATGGGGAGAATTTCTCCGAAAAGTGTTGCTCTGTACTCAAAAGCATCAATAGTGCACCTGCTGTCGTGCGAACCAAAATTCGTTCGACGCTGTATAGAGAAATACCTGGCCACACCAGAACGCCTCTATGATGACCAAAACTTTTTATATATCTGGCTGCTTCTCTGTAGAAAGAAAAGGCTTAGACTGCACTTTACTGGCCTTTCTTTTTTTTTACCGGGTGCGCATGCACTAGCTGCTATGGGGGGCGTGGTCTTTTTTGGTTTACATTTCTGAATGTCCACCATGTTGTTTTTTTCTGTTCTTGCTGCAACACACATTGGCCTCAGTTAAATGATTAGTAAAACTGTAGTTGCATAGATTGTCAAAAACTATAAAGTCGTATTAAATCAGGGGTCGATTGGTTGGTTGGTTGTTACTAAGCCCCAACTGGCCGTAGTGATCTCTCGGTATGTTTCTCTGGGTATTCTTCTTTAGGTAGACTTAACACACTTGTACTCGCGTAGTAGGTGGTGCGCCGAATGTCCCTTCTGGGCCCCCATGAAGCAAATAATAAAGTTTGGATGTGGTGGCGGCAGCCCCCAAATGCATGCTCCATTGCAGTTCCTCCAACCAGTTTTCAAAAATCAAACGAGGAAAACAGTTAACAACATTTACCGATGATTCTTAGTCATTCAAATAATTTTTCTAAGTCTGAAATAAGTTGTTAGTAGAGTAGATTCATTGTCTTTCATGTGGATCATTACAAACAGATGCAGGGGGTTTTTTAAGCGCGGGTCCGTTGGCCCGGGCCCGTTGATTTTGGCCTCGGGCCAGTTAAATCCCACTGTAGCAGGTCCGTCAGGCCAGTTGAATTTCGGGGAGTCATTTCGGGACATTCAGTTTGTTTCAAACTTGAAGCTAATACCATCTGAAAACCAGTCTACTTTCGTTTTGCTACGGATGATTTCATTGGACGATCAGAAATGTTTAATCCAATGAAATTTCTCCTCGCATTGCAAATAGACAATATGGCCGACCGATGAAGTTTGGGGATGAATCGCAGAAGTCACATGTAAAAAAATGGACCCCAAAGGACTTCTGCGCTTATTTCAACCCCCGCCATCTAAAAAACAAAAACAGCTGCTGAAGTCCGATGAAGAAAAAAAGCCACCCGAGACAAATACGAACAGTCTGGCCGCCATCGGTACTTTCAACATGGGTGGCTGACTGAATTCAAGTGCCTGAAGTAGCTCGAGTTTAGTGATGCCCTAGGAATGAAATGTTCAATTTGTAAAACTAGGGACACAGTTGGCTCTTATGTTACTGGATGCACCAATTACAAGAAAACCTCACTGCTATATCATGAGGTATCAGACTTAGCTAAATGGGTTAATTATCTTAAACATTGGGATACTAAACAACTACAGATAAGACTGGCTTTTTGGTGATAAAGGATCATACATTTTAATGGTGCTTTATTTTATTGAATATAATTAGTCCTGTATATTCCGCATTGGAAAAATAGTCGGGCCAGTTGAAAATTTGGATGGCCAGTAGATTTTCCGGCCAGGTGGCCCTGCAGGCCAATGGCATTTTGGTCCCTAGGAAAACCCCTGCAGGTGCATTTTCCATGTTTTCAACAGCTAAAACTTGTTTGTTTACAAGTTGATGCTGAAGTCGCTGAGTCGCTGTCGCAGCGTGGTCAAAGTTCACCTGAATAATTTACATGTCAACCGATGAAAAGCGACAAAACTAGTTCCACCCACTCTTCGATCCAAAAACTTCCGGAGCAAAGAATCTCGAAACCAACAATTTAGGGCTTCTATGTTTACAAAATATTGTAAACGTTTACACGAGCGCTAGAAAACGAAACGATTCTGTTTAAACGACCATTACCGTTGAAATTTTATTTTTAGTATCGGACATCTATGAGACGCCCCCCATACCTTATAATTATTATAATTATGTTACCACAGTGACATCCAATAATGCACTGTCATTTTCGGGGGTCAACTCGAGGTTTACAGTAACCGAAGGTATTAAAAAAGAAAACGTATTTACTACATTGTATTGACCAATATCAGATGACAGCAATTACTTCCACCGTATTTGATAATTACATAGGTTAGATTTATAAAACATCGGACATAATAATCCTGTTAATTGATAATTACGGTCAACGTTCGCCGTAAGCTTATCCTATGAAACACAAGTACCGAGACAGTCCTATTTTTTATTGCACAACACGTGCTGTCGGCAGACATAACCTTTCCTTTGATCTGTACCTTATAAAATTAGCTGCCGATTATGACGTAACACTTTTCTGGCAAAACGTGTACATGTCATGCTTTGCGTAAGGTACACAGAGGTTAGAAAATAAAGATTTTAATAGCTGTTTTCGAGGACGCCATCAAGTACATTCGGTTAAAACTGACTACTGACGACTGTATAAGATATTATAACTTGTTTGTGGTTTACCAGGTGTTAAGGTTCGGTTAAACGATGTATGAATTTTGTAAACGTTTAGCACATATACACGAACCGTTACCGTTTATCCGTGTAAACGTAGAAGCCCTACCTGTTGTTGTTTACAACTGATTATTGTATTTTTAGTTAAAACTTACGGTTTAAAACGTTAGTTTTAACCATAAAAATGCATGATGTTTACAGTTTTGAGGTCTGTTTTACATTTTGCTTATTTTTCGCATTTAGGTCAGGCTCATGCGCTCCTACTATATAGACCTTAGCAACCTTGAACATGTGTATTTTCCTTCGGAAAACCAGTTACAGGTAAAGTGCAATTGCCCAAAGAAAATGAGATCGTTGTACTAGCAATGAATTGTTAGATTAACCACCCATTTTGTTGCTATAAACTGATAAAGTGATTGGATAACTAAGTGATTGGATAGCTTCATATCCTTCCATATCTTTTAACCTGTTTTAAATATCTTCATGAAAGTTCACACAAAGATAATTCACTTTCACACAATGTGTAGAGAAAAAGAATCCTAACCCTACTAGCCTAGGCTTACTTCTAGGTTTGACAGACACATCCCCCCTTGTATATTTCTTGCAGTGATTTCATGTCTGCTTCCTAACTTTTACATTGTACAAGATTTTGATTTACTTGATGTAAACATAAGGCACCATCAGACAATGTGCAGAGACTGTACTTGAAGTTTTGACAAAATTATGACTTTTTGTATTTTTATTTTGCTACTTCAAACCTGCGTGATACTGGGCACATAGTACATACAGCTCCGCTATTGAAGATTTCAGTTACTGACAAAGTTCTGTCATCTCTTGTTTCCTTTCCTACTTTAAACCTCAACAGGCATATATTGCTCTGCTAAGGGGAGTTCTTGATAACCTTGTTCTGCCCCCTCCCCCGACCCCTCCCACTATCCACAATTACACCCACATACCTAATGTATTGCTGGAAAACAGAATGATTGTCAAAACAAAAAAACGCCTCAAGCTCATGGCCCCTGGATAATAAACAAGTTTGAACCTGCCAGCTAATAACTATGTTACAATGTGAGAAATTTAACCTTTTTTTTGCAGGTAGCAAGTACTACCTGGTATAAAAGCTAGTAGCAAAACTCACATACCTGGTAGCAAAAACTGGATGCCAAAAATAGTCCTCTTGCCATTCAACAGCTGTCAGATTTATGACCAAACAAAATTCCATGAGGTCAAAGGCATTGATAATGCCTTTGACCTTATGGAATTGTGTTTAGTCTTACACGTAGATGCAGTATTTTAATGAAAATTGGCTAGTACTTACAAGAAATTAACTTTTACTAAAGAATTCCTAGGCATCAACTTTTTGCTACCCACTTTTTCTTCAGGTGGCAAATGGGATTTTTAGCTAGCAGATTTACTACTGTTAGTTTGGAACCTTGATGTTATTTCATTTACATCTTCAGATGGAGAGGAGGCTGCAGCAGGCAATAGATGAAGATTTTGAGAGGCTGGTGAGGGAGAGTCCACGTCCAAGGGTAAGAAGTTAGATTGTAGTTTGATTTACAGTAAAAATTCTAAATATTGGGAAAGATAAGGCCATCCTTAGAAATATTCTTGTTTCCCCTTACCCGACCCTTTTTCTCAATGGTGGGTAGGTCGGTCGGGATTTTATTTTATTTTTTTCCCGGAAAAGTCAGAGCTCCAGATAATCTTTATAAGCGGGGACATGCTGACGCCTCACTCGAGCCGCTTCATCTGATAGTTTTTCCATCCCAAATTAAGACGTAGGAGTGTTTTTAAAAGTACTTGCATATAAGTCCTATAAAAATAGACGACGCAGTTTTTATAATTAAATAGGGACGGGCGAATGGCACCCCGTTACTGCGACTACGGATACATTCCGCTGAGGTGCGTGGGGCATGGAAGTATAAGACACACACGTACAAAACACGCACACACTCATAATTAAATGTAAGTGTGAACGTGTCATATCGGGGACGTGTAATGCGCATTCTGATCATGGTCTATTCAGGCCTCATACTTTTCAGGCTTTTGCAGGATTTCAGGCTTTCATTTCTTGAATTTTACTTGATTTCAGGCATTGATTTTTAAGTTTTCAGTGTTTTCTCTGCTTAAAAAGGGCTATTTTAGGCTGCGAAAGCAGGCATTTCAGGCTTGGAAAAGCTTTGTCAGTATGAGGCCTGTCTATTCTGGTTACTTACATAGTTGTTTAATCAAGCAGTGTAGATATGAGGTGACAGTCCAAACTGGTACACAGATTTTTATAAAGTCCGTCGCATTCCTTCTTAGCCAAGAACAGTATATAACACGTTCATTCAAGTTTTACGATAAGAACAGTGTGACCCCGACGAGGCTGCTTTGTAAGCAAATATGGGATCGGATGCACCGGAGATAAACACATTCTTGTTGCATCGTCGTCTATACACTTTTGTCACATACATTGTACCCAGAGGCTTACGAATTACTCACATAGTTATAAGCCTCTGATTGTACCCTGTTTTAGATATTGGAACAACCCAAATATGAAGATCTATCTCCGTAAGATGAGTTTATTAGGGTGAACGGGTCAATCTGTATCAAAACAACATGCAAACATTAAATATGGTCATTGCGAGTTCTCATTCTCATCAGGGAATACGCTATAACGGTGTGTAAAGACGGTAGTAGTTTTTTTTTTTTAAATACGGTAACCACCTGCACGTGGTTATGTTGATCAGACATCAAAGAACGCCGCATTGAACTGGACACATGTCATATAAAGCCATGAGACAGGCAAAGGTACCTTACACCATATGCCCCGATCAGCCTGCGCAGTAATGCAATGTGACTGGTGTTTCCTATTCACAACTTTGATCTTTGGATTATGAAAACTTTTACCATAAATTAGAAAAGCGAATATTCTCTGCGCGTTCGCGTTCCGTTGGACACATTTGGCACCACTGGAGACGTTTTGATTAGCGTCGGCAAAATGAGATTTCAGCCATGTGCGTTTCCTAATTATCGAAATAGTTTTCAACCTAATACTAGATGAATTGTTTGTCCAGACAGGGATGACTCTGATCAGACTTAGCCAATACACATGTTTATCTGCGTTTCCCCTATATGCACACGTCGTAAAGTACCCTAGAAATGTAGCCTTTAAAGCATAATTTTATGCGATTTTTGCTAGTCTAATAACTCAAATCCGATTTTACTTTTTTGGACAGTCTCCATGTATTTCAGAAAAAGACAAATTGAAAATAACAATACCCGGAATGCAATTTCGTTGCTCAACAATTTTCGCATGCCACTCTGTATCAAAGAATGACCCTTTGTTTTTGCCCGACACCGAAATTTTCAGCTCCAGGTTACTCTACATAAAACATTGGCACGTGCGTTGAGCGGCAGCCAGTGACTTCAAAAGCTGACTGAAATCCTTTGATCTTTTGCCAGTCTTATCTAAGGTGGTTGAGCGGATTTTTGTTTGGCTATCTCGCTCTGCTTCTTTTGTCTCCAAACATAGTTAAAAAGACGTTGCCGTTCGTTTTTATGATGGATAATCCTGTTTTAGTGGGAGTAGCTTATTCTTGACTCATTAGTTTGGGACTGCTGGCGTTTTTCGTCAGAAACACCTTTATCTAGAGCTCTGAAGACCCAGATTTTTGGTACTCGGCACAAAGGTAGAAAAAAAAAATATTTTTTTTGAATTCGGAAAAAAATATTTCCAGTCGCTACGATTTTTTACAGTCGGTTGCGTAAGGGGAAACATTAAATATTTTATTTTTGGCCTAAGTCTGATCAAACAGTGCAAATCCAGATCAGACTGCTGCTAAAGGAGCAGTCTGATCAGGGTCTACACTGGTTGCCATTCCATGTACATCTTTTGGCTGCACAACTGTCATGTTAAACCAATATTGTACCATTTTTAGGAATTTAAGGTTATATGCAACTTTGCCAGCTCAACTAGGGCTGCTGAAAACTGGACAAGGTGGAAAGGGATTCTTTCGAAGTCATCTGTGGTGCCCCAATGATCTTGTAAGGTTATGGGATAGAATAGAATAGTAATAGGTGTCTCGCTTGGTAGAATTTAAATGTAGCTTTATTCAAGCATGGCTCTACCTGCATCTATGACCCTTTAACTCTGGACAGAATATCTGTGATTTAGTACTTTAATTCATGCCTCTTTCATACTTTTGATACTTCTAGAAGAATACTGGTACTTTGCTGATGCTTCTAGAATACCAGAAGTTTGCTGATACTTCTAGAATACTGGTACTTTGCTAATGCTTCTAGAATACCGGTAGTTTGCCATGTCCATTGAGGCAGTTCTTTTGAGAGGCTATACCATGTATCAGTGCTCCAGATAAGAAGGGGTAACGGGGATAATTTAGGGATAATTATCCATATTTCTGCATAAAACATACATTTGACCCCCCATTAGTATAATAGTACGTCTTGGTGAGACAATTGGACTAATGAGGGGTCACAACATGTTTCCATTGAGAAATAAGAAAAATTTACCATTCAATTTTCCTCAGTACCCCGTCATATCTGGAGCTTTGAATTATATTTTTGGAAAAATGACAAGAATTTCAAATTATTTGGAAATACTTAGAATTTCAAATTATTTGGAAATACTTGCCTGATCGGAAGGCTACTTGAACCAGGTTTATTCAGTTACAAGACAGAGTTTTTCCCCAAAGATCTAAATCCATCTCACAAGATTGTTATAGAAGCGAACATACATTCATAACTGAATTACAGAAGATTGTGTTACTATATAATTAAATAAACATGCTAACTAGCATTTTGGCTCTTTCTTTCAGCTCATGAATGGTGAGTTGGCTGGTGATTCTGGAATCTTGGAGATGTCTGAGCAGCATCAGCAGCTGGTGAGACCAGTCCCAGTGGCACTTGTCAGAAATAGAGCAGTTCCGACCTTGGTGTCACCTCTCACTCAGACCCTAGTCTCACCTCATCCACAATACACCAGCAGGGCAAACAGTTGTGATGATTCAAGTGTGAATGAATCCATCGAAGAAATATTTGACTATCTGAAACAGAAGAGCTTTGAATCTGTATGTGAGAACTTGGACAAAAACTCTTCAAACATTAGTAATCAGGACCAGAGCAAAAGCTTCAATTTTTCTAAAAGTGTGTCTGAAGGAAATGTTTCCGATGGTTTTGATGATGATGTTGAAACAATTGATAATTCATTTAGTCCTCAGGTGACTGGACCTAGTCATGCTAATGAAAAGACATCTGTCGGCTCTGAACATCAGACTGAATTTCAGAATGAGGAGACTAGGTTACATCAATCAGATAATACTTCAAAGCACCTGGGTGACGCTGATCAGGGAAAACACAATGATCATGATGATGACAATGAACTCTTTAGCAGAGAACAAGACTTAGAATTTTCAACTCATGATGAGACTGATGGAGGTTTAAATGTGAAACAAAATGGCTACTCTTACCCATATGAGATCGAGTGCCGAGAAATTGGAGAAGATGAGCAAGCGTCATCAGTGGACACAGATGATGGTAGGTGTTTAATCTTTATGTCACTAGATATTGGAAACCGCAGAGGCCCAGATAAGGGTGAATTATTTTTTCTGTTTAAAAGTACCCCAAGGTTATTGCCAAATGGATGGTGTGTAATTTGGCTATTAGAGGGTTTTCCCTTAAAAAACAATCCGAAATATCTAGATCCATCTTGCAGGACAGATCTAGATATTTGGGAGTGTTTATATGAGCCGTGACACGACAAAACCAACAATGTGGTTGTGCGCCCGGCCCAGACTCAGATCAGCCTGGGCATCCGCCCAGTCCGATCAGACTTTTCGCTACGCGCTTAAAGGGTAGCTAAGGGTTAAACCTACCTACAAGCGGACCGTGAAGACTGTGATCAGACTGGGCGGATGCCCAGGCTGATCTGAGTCTGCGCTGGGCGCACAACCACATTGTTGGCTTGTCATGTCGCGGGTCATATCTAGATTCATCTTGTAAGACAGGTCTAGATATTTGGGATTGTTTTGTGAGAGAAAAACCAGTCTTTTAACCGAATAAATACTGTATTTGGAGACAACATGTGACAAGGGAGACAGACTTCCACAGAATTCTTGTTTATAAATCCTGCTTTTTGAATAGTATGCAGTAAAAATTTTTGTTCTTTATTAGTTGATCTCAACTTCCTATTATTCGCTCTTACTTAGATGTTACAGACCATTACATAGAGTTCTTTGTTTCAGGAGCACATGGTTTATTGTGCAAAAAATTAAAATGGCTAGTAATTTACAACTATCAAGCTTGCCGTTACAGGCTTTCAAGCTGTCCCATAAATTCCTAAAAAAATCTTATTCAATTTCATGACATCTCCATGTTCACAGTTTCTTGTCAAATATATTATAGAATTGTCATATTACCAAATACTTTCTTCAACATTAAGTAGATCTTAACTGGCCAATCTTAATTTGATAGGGAATATGCCAGCCGGTTGTCAATAGCGAATGCTAGCTGTTGACAACGGGCTGTCAATATCGAACATTTGCTATTGACAACCGGTTGTCAATAGCCACTTCCTTTTTTTTAGGCCTCCCCTAAAACTCCTAAAAAATCACTCAAAAAATGTCAAATTCCTAAGACGAAACCTTATTTTTCATCGTCATCCCAAATTTTTCACAGTTTCCAATCTTTATACGTGAAAACTAGGAAAATGCTTTGGCTTCTGTAATACATGTTTGTAATAAGAAGACTACTCAATTTCAGGGCAATACCAACAGCCATGTTCTCTGTACATGTGGATTATCAAGCCTATTCCTGCAACACAGTTTATTTGTGTGGAAGGCAAGAAACAGTATGTATTTTACTAGATCTATGTTGAGGACCTCCCTCCATGTTGTTTTTTTACCATTTTTGTTGCACCTGCAGTCGGCAGAATTGA
This sequence comes from Ctena decussata, assembly GCA_963989385.1. NCBI lineage: Eukaryota > Metazoa > Mollusca > Bivalvia > Lucinida > Lucinidae > Ctena > Ctena decussata. The sequence continues at coordinate 57,009,859 of OZ022502.1, read as the reverse complement.
GACATAGTTATTGCAGAGGCATTGGCTCAGAGCCCTAGATAAGAGGGGGTATTTGGTGATAATTAGGGATAATTTTTGTTAATTCTGGATAAAAACATATGTTGTGACCCCTCATCTGAACCGTCTCATCGAGACGGTTCAGATGAGGGGTCACAACATACGGTTTCAATGAGAAATAAAGAAAATTATCCCTCAATTATCGTCAAATACCCCTTTTATCTAGTGCTCTGCATTGGCTTTAACTTCTTTCCGTTTTTAGCTCACCTGGCCCGAAGGGCCATAGTGAGCTATTGTCATACCAATGCGTCCGGCGTGCGTCGTGCGTCGTCACGGAATGTGTCCGTCAACACCTAAAAACAAATATTCAAACATCTTCTTCTGTAAAACTACTGGTCCCATGGTTCTCAAATTTCACATGGAGCATGACCTGACTCCAGGGTCTCAGAATTGTAAAATTGGGTCAGGTTGAAAATCCAAGATGGCCGCCGTTACTAAAAATAGCAAAAACAACAAAATAAACTTCTTCTCCAGAACCACTGGGTATATTTGTCTGAATTTTGGCATGGAACATCAGTGAATCCTTGGTATTCAAAATTGTAAAAATGAAAAAAATCTGTAGCGGAGTTTTGTCACAGTGACCTACTTTCTGTTTACGTGTGTAATTTTGCTCAAATGCCAATGTCAAAAAATGACCTATTTAAACAACTTCAAACAACTTCTTCTCTAAAACTACCGGTCCCATGGTTCTCAAATTTCACATGGAGCATGACCTGACTCCAGGGTCTCAGAATTGTAAAATTGGGTCAGGTTGAAAATCCAAGATGGCCGCCGTTACTAAAAATAGCAAAAACAACAAAATCAACTTCTTCTCCAGAACCATTTGGTATATTTGGTTGAAAGTTTGCATGGAACATAAGTGGGACCTTGGTATTAAAAATTGTAAAAATGAAAAAAATCTATAACGGAATTAGGTCACAGTGACCTACTTAGCATTTACAAGGCCGATTTTGCTCAAATGTCAATATCTAAAGAAAATGCAACCAAGTCTGACCAGATTTGGTCAGAAATGGTCCTTGAATGGAATTATTTCAATTTTGTGCCAGTTGACTATCCAAGATGGCCACCATGGGGGCCGTTACTAAAAATAGCACAAACATAAAAATGACAATTACTCAAGAACCCTTTAATGGAATTGGACCAATTTTGTGTCAGAATGTTCCTTGCATGAAGCCGTTTCGATGAATTGCAATTTGGCATTCCAAGATGGCCGCCATCTGGTGTTACTAAAAATAGCACAAACATAAAAATGACAATTACTCAAGAACCCTTTAATGGAATTGGACCAATTTTGTGTCAGAATGTTTCTTGCATGAAGTCGCTTTGATTAATTGCAATTTGGCATTCCAAGATGGCCCCCATCTGCCGTTACTAAAAATAGCACAAAACATGAAAATGACAATATCTCAGTAACCGCTGAATGGATTTTGACGAAATTTGTGTCAAAATGATTCTTGCATTGAGATGTTTCAAAAATATCTAACTGTAGACCATTCATATTGGCCTCTGTTACTAAAAATAGAAAAATGTGAAAATTAGAAAATCTCAATGGAGTTGGATTAATTTTGTGTCAGAATGATCCTTTAGTTAAGCTTTTTCGATTTTTTGCATTTTGGCATTGCAAGATGGCAGCCATTTGCCGTTACTAAAAATAGCACAAAACATGAAAATGACAATATCTCAGTAACCACTGAATGGATTTTGACGAAATTTGTGTCAAAATGATTCTTGCATTGAGATGTTTCAAAAATATCTAACTGTAGACCAGTCATATTGGCCTCTGTTACTAAAAATAGAAAAATGTGAAAATCAGAAAATCTCAATGGAACTGGACCAAATTTGTGTCAAAATGGTCCTTGCATGAAGGCTTTTCGATTTTTTGCATTTTAGCAATCCAAGATGGCCGCCATCTGCCGTTACTAAAAATAGCACAAAACATGAAACTGGCAATATCTCAGTAACCCCTGAATGGATTTTGATGAAATTTGTGGCAAAATGATTCTTGCATTGAGGTGTTTCAAAAGTAAATATATAAAGACCAGGCAAGTTGGCCTCTGTTACTAAAAGTAGCAAAATGTGAAAATGAGAAATTCTCAGTGGAATTGGACCAATTTTGTATCAGAATGGTCCCGTTGCACAATAGCCAGGTGAGCGATATCAGGCCCATTTGGGCCTCTTGTTCTGGTTTAGCTCTGCAAACACCATATTGTGCTTAAGTATTGGGACACCTAAAAATCATTAATTTTCAGGTGTCCCAATACTTAAGCATTTTAGGGTAGTATAGGCACCTCTTTGTGACAATGCATGACAGGCATTCTGTGGAACTGTTCTTACAAAGGAAAAGATTGTGACTTCCTGTTTGTTTCTGTGAATGTTATAACTCTTTCAAAATGGGGTCAATACTAAAAGGAAAGAAAGTGCTCAGAAGAGCAGGGAAAAGCAGCAGAATTGACAACGCAGAGTTGCCTCCAGGAACCATTTCTGCTATACGTCAATGTCATTTGCTAACCTTCAGACCTTGAACACCTACTTTTCATGCTCTGTTGAACATAGGTACCCACTAGGTTTGGCTCCTTTTCTTAGAGACTATAATAGCATTTCTGACAAACCTTCACATAGGCTTTCATTGCATGCTGATCATGATATACTTTTCATGCTGTCTTTCACATCTATCCACTATGAGTCATGACATGACAAAACCAACAAAGTGGCATAGGCTCCCAGCAAAGACTCAGATCAGCCTGGGCATTCACCTACTCTGATCAGAGTCTTTGCTGTCAGCAAAGTGTTAACTTAAACCCTTAGCCACCCTAAAAGAGCAAAGCAAAAACTCTGATCAGACTGAGCAGATGTCCAGGCTGATCTGAGTCTTTGCTGGGTGCACATGCCACTTTGTTGGTTTTGTTGTGTCTTGACCCATATCTTTCACAGTATTACATTCACATCTATCCACTATATCTACCTGCATTTCTGAAAAGGATAGAATTAATCGGCAATATGGGCAAGTTGAATAATCCAAACAAAATGAGCATTTTGCAGTTACAACATAGCCTTTAGAGGAAGTCTTGTTTACTAAGGGGAAGTCTTGTTTACAAAGGGGAACAACTTCCATGATGCCCTGTTTACATGGCTAGAGGACCCAGACCTTCCACAAGGGTGATCTATTCATAAAGGAAAGAATTTGCTCCAAGAGGAGCAAATTCTTTCCTTTAAGAAATGACCCCTTTGAGAAGGGAGGTAAAATGAAAATAGTGGAGTTGCTTCCCCTGAAAGTTAGCCAATCACCTTAAAGGTAGGTTCCTGTACTTTGGAATGCATCATAATTTTTGATGATCTTTCATCCAAGTTGTTGGAAAGTACTTATAAAAGGGAATGAATAAGTTTCACTAAAATAGTAAAATCAAAAAAATATTAGAAAAGTTGTTTTGCAAGGGATTTCCTAACTCTGCTTCGCACACCAGTTAGCGCTATTTTTAGTTCGCGCCAAAAATAGATGACGCAACTGAGGTCATGCTGCATTGCATTTTGGGATAGTTTTAACCCATCCACCATGCCAGGACCTCTAGAAGAGCTCACGACAAGGGAAAATTGACCTTTGGAGAATGGCATCAGAAATTGCGCACTTATAGACATAATAAACATAGTTATTTTTAGAACTGGAATTCCAACGAAAGAAAATAAACCAAAAGGGAAAAAGACTATTTTCTTCAACATCTGACGAGTTTCTCAGTAGCAACAAATTCAGAAAAATAAGAGAATTAAATACTGCTCAGAAAAAGACGAAATTATTTTGTGGACATAATTGTTATCGCTAGTACAGGAACCTACCTTTAAAGTATGATTTTTATGTCAGAACACATACTTCAGCCAAATACAACAAAACCAATTAAGTGGCTGAGTGCCCAGCAAAGACTCAGATCAGCCTTGGCATCTGTCCAGTCTGATCAGAGTCTTCACTATCCACATGGAGCTAGATTAGACCCTTAACTACCCTTAAAATGCACAGTGAAGACTCTTATCAGACTGGGCGGCTGCCCAGGCTGATCTGAGTCCTTGCTTGGCACACGTTGGTTTTGTCATGTAGGGGCTCACTGGGCTCAGTTATTATTTTCACAGCCCCGATGAAGAGGAGTTCTGGAAAAGTGGCATAATAACACAGAGATTGGATTCCAAGACAGTTATCACACAGAGTGGCAGTATTTACAGGCTGGAGGAAAACATTGAAGAAGCTGATGCTATGTATGCAGGTAGGTACCAGTGGCATAATAACACAAAGATGGATGGACTGATGAATTGCAATTTTATGTCCTTTTTAACAGTATTTCAGTCATATCAGGAGAATGGGAGGGTGATAATGAATGGCTGGATCCAGTGGACCCCCCCCCCCCCCTTAGGGTTGGAAAGATTTCCACCTTCAGTTAGTCTCCAACTCTGGACTGCTAGATCAGCAGGCTAGTGCTTAACCTACTGAGCTACCGGGGCTCCTCAAACACAAAGATGAAATGCCAGTGCAGTGGTCACACAGAGAAGCAGTATCTGTAGACTGGAAGGCAACTTTGAAGAAGCTGACACTATGTATGTGGGTAGGTAATACCACAGAGGTCTAGATAATAATTCTCAAATGATATAAGATTCAACTACTGGTTTTATGTGTTTGATATAGGGATCAAACATGTTTTTATGCCCCTGCACGAAGTGGGGAGGGGCATATAGTTTTGCCCTTTTCCGTACATCCGTCCATCCGTCACACTTTGTAGTACTGTTCTTGTGTCCGCAGCTCCTCCTACAGTATTTGATGCAGGGATTTGATATAAGATTCAACTACTGGTTTTATGTGTTTAATATAGGGATCAAACATGTTTTTATGCCCCCGCCACGAAGTGGGGAGGGGCATATAGTTTTGCCCTTGTCCGTACATCCGTACATACGTCCGTACATCACACTTTGTAGTACTGTTCTTATCTCCGCAACTCCTCCTACAGTATTTGATGCAGGGATTTGAAACTTGCAACACAGTTCAGACATGCATTGAACATGTGCATAAAGGAAACAGAACTTTGATTCAGGTCTTTATTGCAGAATTATGTCCCCTTGAATAACATACATATTTTGACCATATTTCAGTGGCTTATATACAAGCTCACCTTTTGTTATGGCTCTAGCGGCCTCATTTATGAACTGATTTTGATATTACGTCACAGCTATATTGGGTATGACAATACCTCAAACAAGTTTGTGTTTCAGGTTGGTAGAATCAAGGTCAAGTTCACAGTTGCTATTTTTAGAAAAACTTTTGCATCCCTCTAGCGCTTTTATTTATGGAGTGATTTTGATATAACTTCACACAAATGTTAAGTATGCCAATATCTTGAATAAAATTACCATTTCAGCACTGTGTGTTCAAGGTCAAGGTCACAGTTGCTATTTTTAGAAAAATCTCTCTAGCCCCTTTATTCATTGACAGATTTTGATGTAACATCACCCAAATGTTTAGTGTGACAATATCTTGGAAAATTTCGCAGTCCAGAATTTTAGGGTCAAGGTCAAGTCACAGTTGCTATTTTTAGAAAACACATAGTCATCCCTCTGGAATGATTTGACATAACTTGACACAAACATTTAGCATGGCAATATCTGGGACAGATTTACATTTCAGTGTTGTCGGTCCAAGGTCAAGGTCACACATGCTATTATAGGTACATGTAAAACTTTGTCAGGGTTCTGGTGCCTTTATTTGTTAGCTGATTTTGATATAACTTCACACAAATATTAAGTATGACAATATCTTAGACAAGTTCACCTTTCAGGGTTGTAGATCCAAGGTCAAGGTCACAGTTGCTTTTTTTAGAAAAAATTTTGTCATCCCTCGAGCACCTTTATTTATAGACAGATTTTGAATAATTTCACACAAATACCTCATGATACATTACTCATTTAGTGAGGCATATGGCGGGGGCATTCATCACCTGTAGTGATTGTCTAGTTTCATGAAATAACGTTCACCAAGTCCTGAGGAAGATGATGAAAACTGAGGGTGAAGTGAAGCCCAAGGTTCGAGATTTGCAACATCCCCGGAAGAACCTGGCAAATGTTAATGGTTTTTCATGCATTAATGTTTGCCAACTCCTTAGGGGTATGATGAAAAAAGAGGGCAAAGCCCAAGGTTGTCAACATCCCCCGAAGAACCTGGCAAACGTTGATGCAATGAAAAACCATGTTTGATCGTTATTGCATAAATTCTGCCTTAATGCCACAAAAGTAATGAAATGTTTGGGCACTATTTTTGGGCCTCATTGCCAAAACCTAGTGGATTCCTACATGCACTATGCGTTTCTGTAAAAATCCTCTTTTCAGGCAATTGTCAGCTGTCATGAATTTTTGTCCAGCCTTCAGCAGCAGGTCACAAATCTAAATCATGTTAGGGGCAACTTCTCTCCTTGAAGAGCAGACCCTGTATAAAAGAGCCACATGATCCAAGGAAGCCAACAGAAATTCATGCGAGTTAACATAACATTATTTTCGGAAAAGAGGCAGGGGTCATTTATCAGGATTAATACAGTATTTATTTGGCTATAAGTTGGGTTATAACTGTCGAACACATTCCAAATAAATATGGTTATACTCAACTTTGGATATACAAAGTAAAAACAATGCATAAAAACATTTGTTGCAACCCCTCATTAGAACCATCTCACCGAGACCGTTCTAGTGAGGGGTTGCGACAAATGTTCTCATTGAGAAATAAGAAAAATTATATTTGAATTATCCCTATTTCCCCTTCTTATCTGGAGCTCTGGTTCACACTCTTTCCTGATCTACACTAAGTTAAAGTTTAAATTGGTTTGTTGCAGGTTTCTCTAGAGAAACAGTTGCAGCTTTTAGAACTGGTTTTCCTGAGGATTGGAAGGACGTAATTGATGATCACTTTAACAGCAGCTTAATTGACAGGTAAAAGTTGTGAAAGTTTTTATCTGTGGATGGATGGTCTGAGGTAATACCAAGCCCTTTCGACAGTGTTTCAGTCATTTCAAGCCAGTGTGGGGAAAGGATGAGATGATGTTAGGGCTGAAATAGGTTACAGAAGAATGATCACATAGGCTGATATGGAGCCTGCAACCTGTAGGTAGTATGTCAAGATTTTTAGACCTTGGCCAAAAACATAACAACTTTTTTCATTGGGACACCTTAACCATTCATCATACCCCCAGTATATGAAGTTTGTCAGTTGGTATATGAGCCACGACATGTCAAAACCAACAAAGTTGCATGTGCCACATGCAAAGACTAAGATCAGCCTGGGCATCTGCCCAGTCTGTTCAGAGTCTTCCCTGTGTGCTTTAAGGGTAGCTGAGAATCTAAGCAAGCTACATGCAGACAGGGAAGACTGTGATCAGACTGGGCAGATGCCCAGGCTGATCTGAGTCTTTGCTAGGCACACATGCCACTTTGTTGGTTTTGTTGTGTTGTGTCTCAGTTAAAGGTTTGTCATTCCATACGTTTGTTCTTCCATCTATCTGTCTGTTCATTTATCAACAGTCTTATCAGAGTTTTGCATTAAACTATTTTGATTGCTCATATCTCTGTAACCACATCAGATTCTTTTCATATTTTGTTATTGAGAAAGTGCATTAGAACGGGAAGAACTATGTTGAAAATATAATTTGGGGAAGTAAATAGTTGGTTTTATGGTTGCAAATAGTGTTTTAAGGCTAAGCTGACATGCTGCTTTAAAATAAAATTTGTGACCATAATACCCACAATTTACCTTCTTAAATGACAATGCCTCAATATAGACTGAAACTGTCTCAAAGAGCCATAAACCCCAAAACAACCAACCAACCAATCTTAAATGACAGGCCAGGTCGCGTAGCGCATCTGCCTCAAGAGCCAGAAGTCACGGTTTCGAAACCCGGCCTGGCCACTTACTTTTGTTTCTCCTTCTGCTGATTTAAGATGGGCAGTTGTCCAGGAATGGTGTGGTTACATGTACATTAACTGACCGTACCAACATAACCATAGCTGTTTTCCATGGATGTAAAGCAACAAAATAACAACTTAAATGACAATTTTGAGTACAGTTGTCCCCTAATTATATATTTCAGGCCTAATATAAGTGACATAGAAATTTCTACTACTACAGTGGATAAACCTATTGCTGCAGTGAAAGACCGCTGTACCAATGGCAAGGAAAAAGAATATGTGTTAGCAAAATGGTTGCTCAAACCTGTAGGGAAAGGCATTTGTGTTGTTGGTATAAATCCGTAAGTTTGTTACCGTAATGTGCATAAGTATTAGGATACCTAAAATAATTGATTTTCCATTTGTCTGTGCTTAAGTATTGGGACACCTAAAATCGTTAATTTTCCATTTGGGACAAATGGAAAATTAACTATTTTAAGTATCCCAATACTTAAGCACATCACGGTGTTATGATAGCTTTTAGACATAGGTCTTATTACATTTTCAAATGTATCAAGCAGAAAAACTAAAAAACAGTTATGTCTAGTGGAATATCAAGCATAGTGAATTAAGTGTTTGGCTTTCATTCAGGAGGTCATAGGTTCGACTCCTAGTAGCATATGTCTGATCAATTTCTTTGATCCAGTAGACCAGCAAATCCAGATTTTTGGGATTTTTTGTATGGGAAAACCTATCTATTAGCTCAATTACACACAACTGATTTACATATTTGGTGTACTTCATGGAGGCAGAAACTGTCTTATAGCTCATTCGGTAGTCAAAGAGCTAGAGGACATGGGTTCGATACCTGGCCTGGCCACTTACTTCCTCGTTTCCCCTTCCGCTGATTCAAGAAGGGCAATTAATATGGTGCCTTGATGATGTCCGATGTTAACATTTACTTCTGTTGACGTCCACCTTGAAATAGTCTTGGAAAATTTCACAATATCCGTGCATTTTCATTCTGTGTAATGTTAGAATCAAAATAATATCTTACTGATAGATTATTGCTAATTAACATGTGTTATCTGGCAGAGGATACAAATATTTATTTACTAGGGGTTCGCCAGTATAAATTAATATTTCATGATCTACCCTCCAACAGCATGTGTTAATCAGCGGGTAAGGAAAAATTTCTCTTATGTATCATTATCAAAGGAAACCTGCAGCACAGGATCATTCTTTTGGTGTGTGTTTTGACATCTCTAATGACAGTGATACTTGACATCTTTTCACAGTGAAGGCTTGTTATGGCACAGTTCAGCCATTGAAGAAAGACTGACCTGTAAAAGATTGGTGACCAGCAATGGATCAGTCTGTCGACTCAAAGGACATATGGATAAACTACAAGCCAAGGAAGAAAGTAAGTTCTTTAGAAAGTTTTGTAAAAATTATAATTATGGGGACAGATAGGTTTCAACAAACAGTTCAGACCTGGATCAGACTGCTCCTTTATGACTGCTGCAGCTGCATCACAGTGTCCTTGAGCTATTAGATCTTTAGATCTGGCCCATTAACTTTGGTTTGTATCATCCTTTTTTCTAGCCGGGCGGCATAGCGCAGTTGGTAGCATGTCTGACTCAAGAACCAGAGGTCCCGGGTTTGATACCTGGTCCAGCCACTTACTGTCTTTTCTCCTTTCGCTGATTCAAGAAGGGCAGTTGTCGGTTACAGGCAAAAGTATGTGCATTTAGTACTGGTTAACCGCTTAGGATATCCAAGCCTGCATGTGGAATAGTGTGGTTAGGTTAACTTTCTGTCCCATGATGACCATAGCTGTTTACCGTGGACGAAAAGCAACAAAACAATAACAACAACCCTTCTTTTTCTACCGCCAAAGTGTACTCAGTAACTTAAACATTTCACAGGCTTAAGAAGATTACAATATTAATTCATACAAAACTTACCTTTGAATAATCTTATGATCTTTCCTTCTCTGACAGATATTCCTGAAGCCATTATCACTAAATTCCACTCTGGGTTTCCTAAAGAATGGCAAGAGCTGATTCAAGAGCACTTCTCTTCAGAAAGGTAAGTGTGGAAAAGGAATTTTTTGCCTCTTTATACAGGAGGAGCAGTAGCACAGTGGTTTACGCGCTAGACTACCAATCCAGGGGGTGACAGGTTCAATCCCCAGCTTCTCTGGTCTTTTAGATGAGACTTTAAACCTTGGTTCCATCTCCTATGACCTATGTGTTGGATGGGACCTTAAACCTGAGTTTAGTCACTCACTACCTCTTCATATGTCACACTTGTGCAGTTGTGAAATTATTCTAGAGAAAACAGCAGGAAAAAGTATGGCTGGACTGGGACTGAAACTCAGGACCCTCAAAGGGCACTAGCTATACTGAGCTGAAGGCCCTACTTCGTCTACACACCTGTGCGATGTAATCAGTCTGGGCAGAGTTATTCTCTCTCCAGTGACCCCAAATATCTAAATCAACTTGTTTAATTCATTCAGTATAAGGCATTTTCTGTTCCTAAACAGTCCCAAAAATCTAGATAGATAGAGGTTTTTGGGATAGTTTTGAAAGGGGGCAAATGCCTGTCTAATAAGGGAATACAAAAAGCCTGGAAATAGAAACTTTGCCTCAGAAAAGACTCAGAATGTATCGGCAAGCATCCTGAAATTCAGTATTTTCCCTGGAGAGACCCCCAAACCCCCTTATGAGAGGGTGTCACACCCTCTTATACTTACCCCATTTGCCATGCATAATGTTTTTCTTTTTCTGGCTATGACTCTGTAAAAGGCAGTCTAATCAAGGTCTGCACTGTTTTACCAAACAGTTTAATTATGTTGGATTTTTTTACGCAGGTCTACTGTTACAGAAAATCACCAACAGATAGCAAAGACAGGAGAAAAAGAAAGCAAAGCAAGAAATGTCACTTCCATCACTAAAAAAGTAAGAGGCAATAAACATGTGAGAAGCAACAGAAAACAGCAACCATCAGCTCCTCAGAAAAGGAAAACACCAGATAACTCCTTATTAGTGGACACGTCAGTGGATAATGAAAGTCAACTAGATAAAACAGGTAAGTTGTTTTTACTTTAAAACAAGAAATGAGCCACAACACAACAAAGCCAACAAAGTGGCATGTGCATCACACGAAAACTCAGGTCAGCCTGGGCATCTGTCAGAGTTTGATCAGAGTCTTTGCTGTCAGCATGGAGGTAGCTTAAACTCTTAGCTACCCTTTAAGTGCACAGCAAAGACTGATCAGGATGCCCAGGCTGAGCACAGTCTTTGCTTGACGCACATGTCACTTTGTTGGTTTTGTAGTGTCACGGTTCAAATATTAGCAAAGGTTATGTTCGTTAAATATAAATAAATGCCAAGGAAAACAACTATAAAACTGTCATGGAATGGCCTTCATCGGGGTCCAAAGATCCATTATAAGTTGCAAATTCAAGACTGTGTGACAAGTTCCTTGATGCAAAATAAGCATATGCGAAGGTTGCTCAGAATACAACTGATTATTCCCCAGTACAAGAACGCAGCAACATTCATGTTATGCCAAAATATGTGCTGTAGAGTAACATTCACAGAAACCAAAGTCTGCCCTTTCGATCAGCAAAACAGAGATAAATTTGGTTGAGCTTCTGTATAACTGAAATAAAACAAATAAAATGAAATCTTAGACTAGTTGTTTTTGCCTCTGAAAATTGTTAAAAAAATGCATCACTAGGGTCCCAGATAAGGCTATGTTTTGATGATGATCTTGGATAATATCTTGTATTTCTTTGTTAACCTTTTAAGCACCAGTGATGTAAATAGCAGAATTTGCAAACAGCGTAGATCATGATGAGACGGCTCATCCTGAGCCACCTCATATAGATCTACACAGATTGCACTGTTTTGAATTCTGAATATGATATAGCTTGGACATGGAGACCATACAGAAGTTTCAGAAGGGTCATTAAACCCCACCCTTTACAGAGAGCCAGATAAGCTTGGTATTTGCGTAAAATTCCGACCAAAAATGACAAAATATGAAGTGCGGAAGTCATTTCTCAGCTTACGAAAGCAGCTGAAATTTGCCACGTATTTACGCTATAGCATGCGCGGTCAACCGTTTATGGATAGCTAGCATATTACCTATTTTTAGCATTTACTAATCATTGCTTCAGCACATGTGCAGTCTGAGCATGCGCAGTCAACCTTTTTCCGAGAACGGAAAGCACATGGTACCTATTTTAAGCATTTTGTATTCTGCTTAGCTGGTAGTTTTAATGAATAGACCGGGAACAAGCGTGAGTATTGGAATTTACCGAGCCTTGTCCGTAAATAGTTAGCCAATTGCTTAAACACACGTGATCTTTCTGGTCAATTGCATAGCTATTTTCATTTTCCTTTGAACAAAAATGTTGCATAAACGTCTGTTACTGGATGAAACAGTCAAAAAAAAAAAAATGGCCTTACCTGGTTGTGCGAAGCTGGGAAACTTTGGCTTCGGTAAGCCAGTGATTAATACTAGTTGACTTTCGCCAGCAAAGATTAGCCGATCATCACATGATTAGTGGTAAAAGGAAAGCCAAACATTATCAGGGTTTGACGGCCGGCAACCTTCAGGTATCATCAGCTGGTATCTGATCTCCAGGCATCATTTTAGCCTTGACCAAATCATAGTCTGACACAATTTCAGACAAATACTCATCATGCTATTCCAGAAACCAAATCAACATCGGGTCAGTCAAACCAGCGTCAGTGTTTACTGCTCAATTAATGATTACGTCAATCTTTAATTACCAGATTCTTCCTTCCAGTGCTATTTTCCCCGAAGTTATAGCCCCTCTCTGTCCCCAAAGTCAAAAAGGTGGGGAAATCCCTGCTCCAAGGCAACACTTCACCTGCTATACTATGTGTAAAAGGCTTAGCATACAGCTTACTTATCTCATGCATCAGGAGGAAGTGTTTTAAAACACAAAATGATAACAACACCAGAAGCAACAGCAAAACGACCAGCTACTCTTCCCCGAAAGAGATGATCAAGTTGGTAAAAAGTTACTAAACAGCCTCTGAATTTGATCAGTACCTTTACTGACCAAATTTTTCAGTTACTGAAAAGGTTTGAATTTTGGTAAGTAAAAACTAAACTGGGAAAAAAAGTTACCTGGAGCTCTGCCTTTACCAGAGGTCTTAGCACACTTTTTATGTTCTGAAATAAAAATCAGTGATTCTAAATCATTGTGTGTTAATTTCAGTGTTAACTCCAGGAGGGCAGGTAGTAAATCTTGACAATCTAGAGCGTTCCCGCACTGGCAGGATACTAAAGCCCCCTGTATCTTGGTGGGCAGGCCAGCGGTTCTCAGTCACAGATGAAGGTGTTGTTATCAAGGGTATCACGGAGTACGCCAGTAGATACTTGAAGAGTATGGAAGACGATTTAAAGGTTTGTTGCAAGCTTTATGTTGGCGGGGATTAGAGATAGACTTTTCATTTTGTTTTGTTTTATTCTTGCCTACCCAACAAGATTTTCCATCATTTTGAACAATGCTGAATTTTTTTTGTCATGCATGTTTCAGTTCAGATGGCAATTTCTTTCCATGTTGTAACTTTGGGCTGTAACTCAGACAGTCTTAGGCTTTTTGTTTCACCAACTTAACTTGCAAAAGATACTAAGAATTGTGGCTAACAGACATGGTTCAATAGTTTTACTGTCTATAATTTCATCAAAAGTTTTCCACAAAGTTAAAGTTTTCTGTAGTTTTGTAGCCTTAGGGACAGTGGTTGTTAGAGGTTACCATTTCTTGAGCACAGCATACATGTATGAAGACAGAGCCCATCCCTCTTCTTTTGCTGCCCATAACCTCCCCTTATCCAAAACAGGTACGCATATACTGCTGGGTTGACTGAGAGAGTTTTTGTTTGTTGGCATGGTTGGGAACTGAGCCCTCGACCATCTGTTTTATTGCCAAATGCTCAACCATGGCACCTCTTTAAAATGTTTGAACAGTTTTAAGGTGGATGAGTAACATTTCAGGGGAATCAAGTCTTCCATTTTCATTTTTGCCTCCCTTCAGAATAGGGAGAATTTAGCATAAACCAAAGAATTTGCTCCTGTAAGAAGAAACGCTTACCATTGAGAGTATTGTTAATTGCTTAATATTGGGACACCCCAAAATTAGTAATTATGCCCCCAACTTCGGAGAAGTTGAGGGGGCATATTGGTTTGGGCCTGTCCGTCCGTCCGTCTGTCCGTCTGTCCGTCCGTAACACTTTTAAGGAGCTTGGAAACTCAAGAACCCCTAATGCTAGGATCTTGAAATTTTATATGTGGCATCTACATGAAAAATAAGCAGACACATTTTTTTTCTTTTTCCCACTGGTCATGTATTTCTAGAGTTATGCCCCTTTTTTGACTTAGTGCATTGTAAGCCTATGGAACTTTGTTAGCAAAATATTTCAAGAACCCCTGATGCTAGGATCATGATTTTTTGCAGGAAGGCATTGCCTATGAAGTAGATGAACTGATTAACTTTTGAAAAAATATCGTGAATTTTTGACCGAGTTATGCCCCTTTTTCAACTTAGCGCATTGTAAGCCTATAGAACCTTGTTAGCAAAATATCTCAAGAACTCCTGATGCTAGGATCCTGATATTTTGCAGGAAGACATTGCCTATGAAGTAGATGAACTGATCAACTTTTGAAAAAATATCGTGAATTTTTGACCGAGTTATGCCCCTTTTTTAACTTAGTGCATTGTAAGCCTATGGAACCTTGTTAGCAAAATATCTCAAGAACCCCTGATGCTAGGATCATGATATTTTGCAGGAAGACATTGCCCAAGGGGTAGATGACCTGATTAACTTTTGAAAAAATATTGTGAATTTTTGACCGAGTTATGCCCCTTTTTCAACTTAGCGCATTGTAAGCCTATAGAACCTTGTTAGCAAAATATCTCGAGAACTCCTGATGCTAGGATCCTGATATTTTGCAGGAAGACATTGCCTATGAAGTAGATGAACTGATCAACTTTTGAAAAACTATCGTGAATTTTTGACCGAGTTATGCCCCTTTTTTAACTTAGTGCATTGTAAGCCTATGGAACCTTGTTAGCAAAATATCTCAAGAACCCCTGATGCTAGGATCATGATATTTTGCAGGAAGACATTGCCCAAGGGGTAGATGACCTGATTAACTTTTGAAAAAATATTGTGAATTTTTGACCGAGTAATGCCCCTTTTTCAACTTATTGCATTGTAAGCCTATGGAACCTTGTTAGCTAAATATCTCAAGAACCCCTGATGCTAGGATCAGGATATTTTGCAGGAAGACATTGCCCAAGGTGTAGATAACCTGATTAACTTTTGAAAAAAATTCGTGAATTTTCGACCGAGTTATGCCCCTTTTTCAACTTATTGCATTTAAGCCTATGGAACCTTGTCATAAAAATATCTTGAGAGCCCCTGATGCTAGGATCATGATTTTTTGCAGGAAGACATTGTCCAAGGTGTTGATGACCTGATCAACTGTTGAAAAAAATTTGTTTAATTTTGACCGAGTTAAGCCCCTTTTTCGACTTAGTGCATTGAAGCCTATGGTATAAAAGTACCTGTACATACGGTCAAAACCGTTAGAGATAGGGACTTGAAATTTTCTGTGTGGCATGTACATGAAAAATAAGCAAGCTTGTGAACAAAACATCCAAAGAACTGCTCAAGCTTTGTTCCTTGTATTTGGCATACAGTTACAGACTAAGATGTAGATGAACCGGTTAATACACCTTTCTGACTTGTAAATTATGGGATGAACCCGCTTTAGAGGCAAGCATAAGGTTGGGGGCATAGTGTTTCATAAACACATTTTCTAGTTTTCCATTTGTTCCAAATGGAAAATTAATGATTTTAGGCGTCCCAATTTTTCGCAGATTAGGGTAGACCCTTTTTGGAAGGGTTTCATTGTCCAGGGAAGTCACAGAAGTCATTTTCCTTTTTAAAACTTGGAAAAAATGGCTGGGTACCAATTCCCTTTAATTTTCGACATAAATATGTATTGTTATCTCTGTAGAACTACCTGGCCCAGAGGTTATAAAACTTGAGTACATTCTCAAACTCAAAATAAAGCACACTGATTGGCTGCTTCCGAGCATATGCTCGGAAGCAGCCAATCAGTGTGCTTTATTTTAGTTTGAGATTATTCTCAAGTTTTATAACCTCGAACACTGGATTGATTTGTTCTGTTAACTATTTCATATACCTAATTACTTACAAGTGATATGTTAATTGTTTATTATTACAGAAGACATCCAGAGTGTTTGGTAGATACAGATTTAGCAAATCAATGGACACTTCAATATCTTCTGTATCATCAGCATCAACAGTATCTTCACAGTCAAGTAATAAAAGTGTAGTAACATCAAAAAAGGCAAACAGTAAAAGTGTGGTAACGTCAAAGTCAAGCAATAAAAGTTTAGTAGTGTCAAAGTCAAACAATAAAAGTGAAGTAACGTCAGCATCACTTTCTAAAGATAAAAGTGTAGTAAAGGCAAAATCAGGTAATAAAAGTGTAGCTATGTCAGAGGTGAGTAGTAAAAGTAAAGAATCATCAAAGTCAGATAATGAAAGTGTAGTAACATCAAGGTCAGATAACAAAAGTGCAGTAACATCAAAGTTGAATAAAAGTAGTTCGGTAATGGCAAAGTCAAGTAACAAAACAAACTGCAAAGGAAATAACATAGTTAAAGGGCCTAAAGTTAACAGTGCAGTAACAGCTTCAAAGAAGCAGATTGGTGAGAAACAGACAAAAGGCACTTCAAGTAACTTATCTAATAAATCTGTTCTTAGTCAGTCCAGTTCAAAAGATACACACTCTGAATCAAAAAATAATAATTTGGAAGGGAATAAAGGTAAATCAGTGGTGTCCAGTTCATTAGGTAAAGATGCGGCAGCTCTGACAAAGTCTAACAAGTTGAGAAGAAATAAATGCATATCCCAGGAGCCTGACACTAAATTAGACAAGGAGATATTTGTTCTACTAAATGAAGTGAAAGAAACTAAGTTGAGAAGCAAGGCACCAAATCGGACTACTTGTTACAGCAGTTTAGAGACAAGGACTCGGAGTGACAATAGGAGTTCAGATTGTTCTAAAGATTCATTTACACTTGATGACTCGAAGGATTCATCTAAGGAAAACAAAGGTGGGGCTGTAGAACCAAAATTAACAAAAACTGGAGGTGCTGCGGGCTCAGATTCATTGAAGACTGGAAGGGCTACTAGAGTTTCAGAAAGGAATAGAAAGAAAAACAAGGAAAAACAGACAAATGTAGACTGTGAAACAAAACAGAATCTTAGGAACAAGGAGGACAATGGATTAAAAGAATTGATTAATTTACAATGTACCTTAAATGAAAAAGATACTGTTAACACAGGTGCAGCTTTCTCATGGGGAAGGGTGACACGATCTAAAGGAACACAAGGAGTAAAAGTGAATTACTCAGAATATTTTCAGAATGGTACACCAGTTAGACTGATAAAAAGAAAAAAGTTATCAACAATTAACGAAGCTGATGACAGTGTGAATAAAAGTCAAAATCAGCAAGTGTCGGCTGGAAGAAGAAAGCAGCCTCCAGGAAAGAGAAAAAGTAAGAAATCGAAAGGGAAAAAGGAGGAAAACATGGCGGAAAACATGGCTAAATCGAAAACTAAACAAGAAGAGGAAAACAAACAGTTGCTGAGGTAAGAGCATGAACTACTGTGATTATTATTCTAGAGTTGAGCCTGAGCAGACAGAGCATACCCTGATCAGACTGCTCCTAAGGGGGGGGGGGGAGCAGTCTGATTGGAGCTTGCACTGTTTTTCCAGAAAGTTTCTTTTTATTAATATTTGAGGTCGTGTAAAATGGCTTGTATTGTTGGAAAAGATGCAGACATGTTATGGAGTCAACGTAGGTCGTGAAATACAGTAGCAGAATTCTCAGCAGTAATTACTGGTAATCACTCCAAATTTGGCCAAAGTGAGAAATACAGTAAAATCGTGATATCTCAGAGTTGAAGTTCCTCAATATCCCAGAGTCAAAGTTCATCCCAAAATACTGATAGCTCAAAGTAAATTTTCTGGTCCCAGAAAATTTACTTTCAGATTTCTGTACTTTGAGATAACACAAGTTGAAATGAAAATAAAATCAGGGAATTTGTGATATCAGTGTTCGAGACATCAAATATTGACTGTATTGGGAAATATGAACTTCTGGTGCTGATTTAGCTGAAATAATCTGCTGTATGTATGAACTTTGGTTGATAGTACATGTTTCTCGTCAGTTAACTGAAATAAAGTTATGAATTCCTAGACTGGTCCATGCCAGAGGACACAGCAGATGATCTTGGCTGAAACGTTATAATTTTGAAAAAAAAAACAACTTCTTTTTCAGTTCATACTTATATAAATAACAGGGCCCAGTTGTTCAAAACTAACAATGTCTTTAGTTAGTGAGATGTTACAATTTTAGACATGTGCATGCAAAAACACTGCCTTTACTTTATGCTGAAAAAAATATGAGGAACTTTTGCAGTGCAAAGGCTCCTCACATTTTTGCAGCAAAAAATATTAGCACTTTAAGTTTTATGGGTACTAGAAGCCTCTACGAATCCTTGATTAAAAACTTTATTAAGCTAACAATGCTTTGAACAACTGGGCCCAGGATGTCAAATCCTTAATTATTACATGATTGTCTTGTCTGTATTCAAACATGAAATGCTTGGTTGCTATATCTGAATATTCAGGGTAAAAATAATGTGAAGGTTTAATTATTTTTCAGCAACGAGAAAAAGACTTCTTCAGAAAAGAAAACTACCAATCAACAAAATAAACCAGGTACTTTCTTTCTTGCATACCTGACTAAGTTTTGGATAGTTTTCGCGAAGCTAGATTTTACCGATTTATTTCTCCAGGCAAAATTCAAGCACAATGCATTCTTCTCTTTACTGTTCTCTCTATGACTGAAATAGGGCGTTGAACTTAAGTGAGGAATCCTGAGTTATGGATTAGTCATAATGAGCTGCCTCATCTGGATCTACACTGCTTGCCAATTAGTCTTTGAATTCTCAATATGATAAAGCTTAGACTCTTAGTTTTTAGTTTTGCAGATATAAATTTTGTCATCTGCTTTTTTTTGACACTTTAGAAGAGTCAATAAGTTATTGTAAATATGCTGTTTGCTTTTGTGTAAGTAAAGTAAAACTCCCTTTTTCTCCCAACATCACCGTAGCCGAAAGATAACCATTTTCCCAGTTTTATACATATAAGCATTGCCTTATCATTTTCATTTCTTGTTTTGCCAAATGATAATCGTAGTTTTCATCTTTAAAAAGGAAAACCAAAAGAAGTGGCTCTGACTGCCAAGGTTGGAACATTAAAGCGGAAGTTACAGCTGAAAGAAGTCCTAGAACAGCAGAACGAGAACTATGAGGATAATCTCTTTGATTCAACACCTTTCAGACACACTAGGAAACGGAAGGTAAGTTTATGATGGAATATTGAATATTATTATATGACCGAGGTGTAACAAACGCTTTCATTGGCTGATTCCACATCATGTGCCAGTCAGTATGTTGGGATATTCACCGGTCAGTCAGTGACTATTACTTTTACACTGAGGTCAGTTGTATTTTAGTGACATAACATTGCATATTTGGCATGCAGGTTTGGACCAAGGTGTAGATGAATTGACTAACTTTTGAGCATATGTCATAAATTTAGAGGTAAGAGGGCGAATTGAGGACTATTTGAAGATAATTTTTATTTTTGAATGAAAAATATGTTGTGACCCCTCGGTGAGAAGGTTCTAATGAGGAGTCACAACATATATTTTTATGACGAAATATGGTATATTACCCCTAATTATCCATGTTTTCCCTTCTTATCTGGAGCACTGAGTCCAGTCATGGTAATAAATTATGCTATTACCTGTTTCAGAGGGCTGTATTAGATGATATAGATGACAATGCACTGTTTGACTGAATGTGCATCCATATCCCAGTGCTCCAGATAAGAAAGGGTAACAGGGATAATTTAGGGGAAATTTTCCTTATTTTCCCGTTAAAACATACATTGTGACCCCTCATTAAAACCGTCTCGCCGCGACGGTTCTAATGAGGGGTCACAATGTATGTTTTCTCTAAGAAATAAGAAAACTATATCCATGTTTTCCCTTCTTATCTGGAGCACTGACTGTCAAGTCATGGTAATAAATTATGCTATTACCTGTTTCAGAGGGCTGTATTAGATGATATAGATGACAATGCATTGTTTGAAGAGCTTGCAAAGAAACAAGGAAAAACCAGGTTTGAGACACCTGCTGGCGGTGACCTTAGGAGTCGTACAGGGAGGTCAATACCACTGGCATCAGCCAGGAAAACTCCTGCATACTATTCTAAAGAAGAAGAACTGCTGGGTAGCACGTATGTACATATAGTTTTTGTCTTTCCTGAGACTAGCAGAAGCGACACATAGGTATTTTATTTTACCGGTGTTGGCAACAAAGTAAACTTCATTTAGCTCTGCTTTGTGACATTGAGCAGACAGGCAAGACATCACATTCAGCAGAATTCTTGCATCATCTTGGATTTTCAGTCATTCGTTTTCTTGGACTGTATTGTTTTTTTTTATATGCCTGTAATTGATTTCGGTTAATGTCAAGGTCGCTCAGCTTGACTTAGGTTGACTGCTTTCTGTCATTGCCTATTACATGTATATAGGTGCAACTTTCAAGTCCATTGGCTCACCTGTACAAAAGTACAGGAAATGCTGTTGCTGTCACCTTGGCATCTGTGTCAGCTTCGGTTTCAGCATACATTCATAATTAACAATGAAACATTAAAACTTCTTATTAAATGTGTATTCCTTGACTGGATTGCATTTACCCATTATCTTTGCTCCAGATAAGAAGGTTAAGGATAAGTTTCTATATTTTTGCATAACAAGAGGGCCATGAGGCCCTGAATCGCTCACCTGTGTATGGTGGCCATGTAGGTCATGTGACCTAGACCGCTTGATAAATTTTTGTTCCATCAGCCCCTAGAGGCTGTGTATGACATTTGGTTACAATTGGTCCTGTGGCTTTTGAGGAGACGTCTTAAATTGTCAAAATATAAGAGACATGGGTCAGAGGTCAAAGGATGACCTTGACCTCTTGTACCCGCAAATGTTCCATGTACTAACTAAGACGACTGTATATACCAATTTTTAGGCCAAAATCTTCTAAACTTGCCATGAACTCCTATGTTCTACCATTTTCCCATACTTGACCTTGCCTTGTAAAAGGTCAAGTCAGCCCAAGGTCATCATTTGAACAATCTTGATAGTACTCAAGTACCTGATGCTATATACCAAGTTTCAAGGCCATCGATCACTTGGTTCTTGAGAAGGAGATTTGTAAAGGTTTTTGCCATATATGGGCATGGCGGCCATGTTGGTCATGTGACCAAGACTGTTTGAGCAAATTTTCTTTCCCTCAGCCCCTAGAGGCTCTGTATGAAATTTGGTTACAATTGGCCCAGTGGCTTTTGGGCAGATGTGTGAAATTGTCAAAATATGAGAGACCAGCGTCTAAGGTCAAAGAATGACCTTGACCTCTTGTACATATAAATTTTCATGTACTCATTCAGATGACTGTATATGCCAATTTTCAGGTTTAAATCTTCAACAGTTTCCAAGAAATCTTATGTTCTAGCATTTTCCCATATAAAAGCTAAAAAAAGCAAATTTTACCTTACCGTAAAAAAAGGTCAAGGTCAACCCAAGGTCATAATTTGAACAATCTTGGTAGTACTCGGGTACCTGATGCTACATACCAAGTTTCAAGGCCATTGGCCTATTGGTTCTGGAGAAGAAGATTTTTAAAGGCTTTTACCATATATGGGCATGGCGGCCATGTTGGTCATGTGACCCGGTCCGTTTGAACAAATTTTCGTTCCCCTGCCCCCAAGAGGCTCTATATGAAATTTGGTTACAATTGGCCTAATGGCTTTTGAGGAGATGTGTGAAATTGTCAAAATATGAGAGACCAGGGTCAAAGGTCAAACAATGACCTTGACCTTTTGTACGCATTAATTTTCATGTACTCATTCAGATGACTGTATATACCAATTTTCAGGTCTAAATCTTCAACAGTTTCCAAGAAATCTTATGTTCTAGCATTTTCCCATATAAAAGCTACACAATGCAAATTTGACCTTACCGTAAAAAAGGTCAAGGTCAACCCAAGGTCATAATTTGAACAATCTTGGTAGTACTCGCGTACCCAATGCTACATACCAAGTTTCAAGGCCATCGGCCTATTGGTTCTGGAGAAGAAGATTTTTCTAGGTTTTTACCATATATGGGCGTGGCGGCCATGTTGGTCATGTGACCAGGACCGTTTGAACAACTTTTCGTTCCTAAGTCCCCTAGAGGCTACATATGAAATTTGGTTACAATTGGCCCAGTGGTTTCAGAGAAGAAGTAGTTTGAAATTGTTGACGGACGGACGGACGGACGACGGACGGACGCCGGACGCCGGAGCCTTGCCATCCTATAAGCTCCCCCGGAGCCGCTGGCTCAGGTGAGCTAAAAACATATATTGTAACCCCTTTGTTAGAACCGTCTTGCTGAGACGGTTCAAATGAGGGGTAACAACATGTATTTTTGATGAGAAATAAGAAAAATTATCTAACAAAAATTATCCTCAAAACCCCACCTTATCTGGAGCTCAGCTCATATTGTACATACCTAAACAAGGTTTACCCACAACTCATTTCAGAGTAAAGAACCTTGATGGCTATGTTCACAACCTGAAGAAAAGACAAATACTGCTTGCAAAGAGGCGTAGAAAGAATTACACTCCGAAATCAGTAAAGGTTTGTAGTCTGCATAACACCAATACCCTTGTGTTTTATGCATTATTTGGATGTTCAGGCTGTTTCAGAACAATTACAGATTTCAGCTTCAGTTCCTCTTCGTGTAACTAGTGTGCTGAAAACTATAACGAAGCCAAACCAAACAGTCCATAGTCCTAGTGTGCAATAAAAGGGACATAGGCAAACAGTGCAGACTCAGATCAGATTCCATGTAGAACCAAGTCATTTTCCTAGTGTAAGGAGTAAGAGATCAACACAGGGTTCAGATCAGCCAGAAGGTGGAGTGATGCATGTAATTTCATGGCATTATGCTTTTAATATAACAAAAATGTCAAGATGTCAAGAAACAAGGCAAGTCATGATCTGATATTCATGTTAAGTTTTTCTTGTCTCTATCTTAACTCCGCCTTGTTGCATTTATCGCTGCTGTTTTTCATCAAAATTTAAAAAGCAGTGATCTGATGTTCATGTGAAGTCTTTCACATCTCCATCTTAACTCCACCTTGATGACAATTCTTGATTCTGTTTTTAGCTCACCTGAGCACAAAGTGCTCAGGGTGAGCTTTTGGGATACCGTGATGTCCGTCGTCCGTTGTACGTGTGTCCGGACGTCCGTCCGGACGTCCGTCAACTTTTGTTTGTGTACACTCTAGCGGGCACAGTTTTGATCAAATCTTTCTGAAACTTTGTCAGAATGTTTATCTCCATAAACTCTAGGCCTCTAGGCGAAACTGGGTCATGTCGGGTCAAAAACTAGGTCACTAGGTCAAATCTTAGAAAAACCTTGTGTACGCTCTAGAAGGCACAGTTTTCATCCAAAGTTCATGAAACTTTGTCAGAATGTTTATCCTCATAATATCTAGGACAAGTTCGAATCTGGGTCATGTTGGGTCAAAAACTAGGTCACTAGGTCAAATCTTAGAAAAAGCTTGTGTATGCTCTAGAAGGCACAGTTTTCATCCAAAGTTCATGAAACTTTTGTCAGAATGTTTATTCTCATAATATTTAGGACAAGTTCGAATCTGGGTCATGTCGGGTCAAAAACAAGGTCACTAGGTCAAATCATAGAAAAACCTTGTGTACACTCTAGAGGACACAGTTTTGATCCAATCTTTCTGAAACTTTGTCAGAATGTTTATCTCTATAAACTTTAGGCCAAGTTCGAAACTGGGTCATGTCGGGTCAAAAACTAGGTCACTAGGTCAAATCTTAGGAAAACCTTGTGTACGCTCTAGAAGGCACAGTTTTCTTCCAAATGTCATGAACCTTTGTCAGAATGTTTATCTTCATAATATCTAGGATAAGATTTAAACTGGGTTATGTCCGGTCAAAAACTAGGTCACTAGGTCAAATCATAAACCTTTTGTACGCTCTAGAAGGCACAGTTTGTATCCAAAGATCATGAATTTTTGTCAGAATTTTTATCCGCATTATATCTAGGATAAATTTGAAACTGGGTCATGTCGGGTCAAAAACTAGGTCACTAGGTCAAATCATAGAAAAACCTTGTGTATGCTCTAGAGGACACAGTTTTGATATAATCTTACTGAAACTTTGTCAGAATGTTTATCTCCATAAACTCTAGTCCTGGTTTGAAACTGGGTCATGTCGGGTTAAAAACTTGGCCACTAGGTCAAATCTTAGAAAAACCTTGTGTAAGCTCTAGAAGGCACTGTTTTCATCCAAAGTTCATGAATTTTTGTCAGAATGTTTATCCTCATAATATCTAGGACAAGTTTGAAACTGGGTCATGTCGGGTCAAAAACTAGGTCACTAGGTCAAATCATAGAAAAACCTTGTGTACACTCTAGAGGACACAGTTTTGATCCAATCTTTCTGAAACTTTGTCAGAATGTTTATCTCCATAAACTTTATGCCAAATTCGAAACTGGGTCATGTCGGGTCAAAAACTAGGTCACTAGGTCAAATCTTAGAAAAACCTTGTGTATGCTCTAGAAGGCACAGTTTTCATCCAAATGTCATGAACCTTTGTCAGAATGTTTATCCTTATAATAGCTAGGATAAGATCGAAACTGGGTCCTGTCGGGTCAAAAACTAGGTCAAATCATAGAAAAACCTTGTGTACGCTCTAGAAGGCACAGTTTATATCCAAAAATCATGAATTTTTGTCAGAATGTTTATCCTCATAATATCTAGGATAAAGTCGAAACTGGGTCATGTCGGGTCAAAAACTAGGTCACTAGGTCAAATCATAGAAAAACCTTGTGTATGCTCTAGAGGACACAGTTTTGATCCAATCTTTATGAAACAGTGTGAGAATGTTTATCTCCAAAAACTCTAGGCCAAGTTCGAAACTGGGTCATGTTGGGTCAAAAACTAGGTCTCTAGGTCAAATCTTAGAAAAACCTTGTGTACGCTCTAGAAGGCACTGTTTTCATCCAAAGTTCGTGAAACTGTGTCAGAATGTTTATCTTCATAATATCTAGGACAAGTTTGAAACTGGGTCATGTCGGGTCAAAAACTAGGTCACTAGGTCAAATCATAGTAAAACCTTGTGTACGCTCTAGAGGACACAGTTTTGATCCAATCTTTATGAAACAGTGTCAGAATGTATATCTCCAAAAACTCTAGGCAAGTTCGAAACTGGGTCATGTCGGGTCAAAAACTAGGTCTCTAGGTCAAATCTTAGAAAAACCTTATGTACGCTCTAGAAGGCACAGATTTGATCCAGTCTTCATGAAACTTTGTCAGAATGCTTATCCTCATAATATGTAGGACGAATTTGAAACTGGGTCATGTCGGATCAAAAACTAGAGCATTAGGTCAAATCTTAGAAAAACCTTGTGTACGCTCTGGAAGACACAGTTTTGATCCAATCTTTATGAAACTTGGTCAGAATGTTTGTCTTCATAAACTCTAGCCCTAGTTTGAAAGTAGGTCATGTCGGGTCAAAAACTAGGTCACTAGGTCAAATCTTAGAAAAATCTTGTGTACACACTTGAAGGCATAGTTTTGATCCAGTCTTCATGAAACTATGTCAAAATGTTTATTGTCCATGGTTTATGCAAGGCCCCCATGAAACTGTGTCACGTCATGTCAAAAACTAGGTCACTAGGTCAAATATAAGAACGACCTTATATACGCTCCAGAAGGCAAGTTTTGATCCAATCTCAATGAAACTTTGTCAGAATGTTTATTCTTACAATATCCAGGCCAACTTTGAAACTGGGTCATGTCGGGTCTAAAAGTAGGTCAAATGTTAGGAAAACCTTGCGTATGCTCCAGAGGTCACAGTTTTGATCCAAACCTATTGAAATTTTGTCAGAATGTTTATCCTCACAATATATAGGCCAAGTTTGAAACTGGGTCATGTCGGGTCAAAAACTAGGTCAGATCTTAGAAAAACCTTGTGTATGCTCTAGAGGTCACAGTTTTGATCCTATCTTTTTGAAACTTTGTCAGAAGATTTATTGTCATAATATTTAGGCTTAGTTTGAAAGTAGATCATGTCGGGTCAAAAACTACGTCACTAGGTCAGATATAAGAACGACCTTGTGTACACTCTAGAGGGCTCAGTTTTGATACAATGTTCATGAACCTTTGTCAGAATGTTAACCTCACAATATCCAGGCCAAGTTTGAAACTGGGTCATTTCAGGTCAAAAACTAGGTCACTAGGTCAAATCTTAGAAAAACTATGTGCACACCTAAGAGGGCACAGTTTTGACCCAATCTTCATGAAACTTTGTCAGAATGTTTATCTCCATCAAATCTAGGTCAAGTTTGAAACTGGGTCATGTCGGGTCAAAAGCTAGGTCACTAGGTCAAATCTAAATTAAGTTATGCTGCAAGAATCAGAACTAACATTGCAATGATGCCAGCCACAAACTCCTTGGAATACATTAGTTTCACTACAGTGAGATAATGATGCTACCATTCTATCATCTGTGTTTGCCTAATTCAGTCTAGTTCCAATCCATCAAGAGAACTCAACACGAACAGGTACTTTTCAGAGAAGCAACTCTGCCATTTTCAGCTCACCTGAGCCTTACAGTATTGGTGTTAGCTGCCTCTGTCATCCATCCATAAACATTTTCAAACATCTCTGAAACCACTGGGCAAACTAAACTCAAATTTCATATTGAGCCTGCACATGGGTCAAAGGATTGAATTTTCTTCAAATGATATTGGTCACATGACCAAGGTGGCCGCCATTCCCATGTGTGGTAAAACTCTTTCAAATCTTCACCAGAGCCCGTGAACTGATTAATGCTCAGGTGAGCGATTCAGGGCCACCATGGCCCTCTTGTTTCATCAAAATTTAAAATGCAGTAGTTACTGCTTCATGTAAGATGACTATTTTAAAATTGTGAATATGAGGGTAATCATTAGGTTCAGGATTAAGATTTCCAAATATGGGCAACGGCACAACAACACAAACAAAGTTACATGTCCGGCCAACAAAGACTCAGATCAGCCTGTGCATCTGCACAGTCTGATCAGAGTCTTTGCTGTGCACTTAAAGGGTACCTAAGGGTCTAAGATATCTCCATGCCAACAGCAAAGACTTAGGTCAAACTGGGCGGATGCCAGTGCTGATCTGAGTCTACTGCCTGTCGATAATACCTTCTGTCACTCTATTTGTTGAAGATGAATTTTTTGATTTATAAACAATGCTAATTACCGTCTTTTTTCCCTTCACTATTCACTACCTCTACCCAGACAGAATTATAGTCCTTGCTATTTTGTGGAAAGAACTAAAATATATATAGGGCTCTTAATCAACAAATGGACTGGTCCCACCTTGGTTTTGTTGTGTTGCGGCTCATACAGTCATTACAATACAGTAAGTTTGCTTTATGAGTTGCAGTATTCTTAAAATGCATTGTTATATTACAGAAATCAACTACCAAAGATGATTCACCACAGAAAAAACTTTTTAACGAGTTCCTACATACGAAACAAGACATAGCAGAAAACCATAAAGACTCGGATTGTGAAGATGACTATTACTGGGATGAGGAGACATCGTAGTATTTCAGTAAACAGCGCTGTAGATCAGAGCTGCAGATAAGAAGGGGTAACAGGGATAATTCAGAGATAATTTTCTTATTTCTTAATGAAAACATACATTGTGACCCCTCATTAGAACCGTCTCGCAGAACCGTCTCGGCGAGACGGTTCTAATGCTGGGTCACTGTGTATGTTTTTATGGAAAGATAAGGAAAAGTTTCCCTTAATTATCCCTGTTACCCCTTCTTATCTGGAGCTCTGTAGATTATACTCTCTGAGGCAGTTCTAATGAGGAGTCTCAGTGTTTGTCTTTTTATGGAGAAATGAGACAGTTTATGCCAGAAATATCATAAAAAAATAAATATTTCATATCTGGAGATTTGAGATAGGCTTTTATTTTGGAGATGATTCATTGTATCTACAAAATTTAGTGAATAAAGCTGCAACCATGTAAGGTTTTAAAAACAACAGTACTCATTCGATATAGAAGAAGAAACCAGTGTTTTATTGGTAGAAATCACTAGCTGTTGAAAAAAATTAGAGAATCAAGACTGTTTAAGCTACAAAGCATTGATTTGAAGATAGAAATAACTAGCCATAGGGTGGAAAACAGCACTACATTTTACCTCAAGGTAGAGACTTGTTTTAAGAAAAAATAAACAAAACATTGTATTTTTAGAAAGAAATCACAGATTTTGAAAACAGAAATGTTTTATTCCTCATGCCATAATCATTGTGTTCAAAATAGAAATTGTTAATTTTATACAAGGATAGAAACCATTTCATTATCAAGACAGAAATCACTAGGTGTTGAAAAGAGAAATCACATTCATTTTGGTAGAACTATTGTGTTCAGGGTAGGTACCAATATTTTCCATATTTTTTTCTTGCAATAGATTCATTGTGTTTAGAAATGGTACCAGTATTTTCAAGGTACAAAACAAATGAGATGTTTAAAACAGAACAAGAGGGCCATGGTGGCCCTGAATCGCTCACCTGAGCATTAATCAGTTCACTGGCTCTGGTGAAGATTTATATGAGTTTTTACCATACTAACATTTGACCTAGTTTTTGACCCAACATGACCCAGTTTCAAACTTGGCCTGGATATTGTAAAAATAAACATTCTGACACAGTTTCATTGAGATTGGATCAAAACTGTGCCCTCTGGAGCGTATACAAGGTTGTTCTTATATTTGACCTAGTGACCAAGTTTTTGACCTGACACGACCCAGTTTCAAACTTTACCTAGATTTCATTAAGATAAACATTCTGACAGAGTTTCATGAAGATAGGATCAAAACTGTGCCCTCTAGGGTGTACACAAAGTTTTTCTAAGGTTTGACCTTCAGCCGACGTGACTCAGTTTCATAGGGGGCTTAGATATACGGACAATAAACATTTTGACATAGTTTCATGAAGACTGGATCAAAACTATGCCTTCTAGTGCTTACACAACGTTTTTCTAAGATTTGACCTAGTGACCTAGTTTTTACCTGACATGACCTACTTTCAAACTTGGCCGAGAGTTTATGAAGATAAACATTCTGACAAAGTTTCATAAAGATTAGATCAAAACTGTGTCCTCTAGAGCGTACACTAGGTTTTTCTATGATTTGACCTAGTGACCTAGTTTTTGACCCGACATGACCCAGTTTCGAACTTGTCCTACATATTATTAGGATAAACATTCTGACAAAGCTTCATGAACTTTGGATCAAAACTGTGCCTTCTAGAGCGCACACAAGGTTTTTCTAAGATTTGACCTAGTGACCTAGTTTTTGACTCGACATGACCCAGTTTCGAACTTGGCCTAGAGTTTATGGAGATAAACATTCTGACATTGTTTTATAAAGATTGGATCAAAACTGTGTCCTCTAGAGCGTACACAAGGTTTTTTCTATGATTTGACCTAGTGACCTAGTTTTAGACCCGACGTGACCCAGTTTCGAACTTGGTCTAGATATTATGAGGATAAACATTTTGATAAAGTTTCATGAACTTTGAATGAAATTGTGCCTTCTAGAGCGTACACAAGGTTTTTCTAAGATTTGACCTAGTGACCAAGTTTTTGACCCGACATGACCCAGTTTCAAACTTATCCTACATATTATGAGGATAAACATTCTGACAAAGTTTCATGAACTTTGGATCAAAACTGTGTCCTCTAGAGCATACACAAGGTTTTTCTATGATTTGACCTAGTGACCTTGTTTTTTACCCGACATGACCTACTTTCAAACTTGGCCGCGAGTTTATGAAAGTAAACATTCTGACAAAGTTTCATAAAGATTAGATCAAAACTGTGTCCTCTAGAGCGTACACAAAGTTTTTCTATGATTTGACCTAGTGACCTAGTTTTTGACCCGACATGACCCAGTTTCAAACTTGTCCTACATATTATGAGGATAAACATTCTGACAAAGTTTCATGAACTTTGGATCAAAACTGTGCCTTCTAGAGCATACACAAGGCTTTTCTAAGATTTGACCTAGTGACCTAGTTTTTGACCCAACAAGACCCACTTTCGAACTTGGCCTAGAGTTTATAGAGATAAACATTCTGACAATGTTTCATAAAGACTGGTTCAAAACTGTGTCCTCTAGAGCATACACAAGGTTCTTTCTATGATTTGACCTAGTGACCTAGTTTTTGACCCGACGTGACCCAGTTTCAAACTTATCCTAGATATTATAAGGATAAACTTTCTGACAAAGTTTCATGAATTTTGGATCAAAACTGTGCCTTCTAGAGCGTACACAAGGTTTTTTTAAGATTTGACCTAGTGACCTAGTTTTTGACCCAACATGACCCAGTTTCGTTCTTGGCCTAGAGTTTATGGAGATAAACATTCTGATTAAGTTTCATAAAGATTGGATCAAAACTGTGTCCTCTAGAGCGTACACAAGGTTTTTCTATGATTTGACGTAGTGACCTAGTTTTAGACCAGACGTGACCCAGTTTCAAACTTGTCCTAGATACTATGAGGATAAACATTCTGACAAAGTTTCATGAACTTTGGATGAAAACTGTGCCCTCTAGAGCGTACACAAGGTTTTTCTAAGATTTGGCCTAGTGACCTAGTTTTTGACCCGACATGACCCAGTTTCGAACTTGGCCTAGATTTTATAAAGATAAGCATTCTTAAAAAGTTTCATATAGATTGGATCAAAACTGTGTCCTCTAGAGCGTACACAAAGTTTTTCAATGATTTGACCTAGTGACCTAGTTTTTGACCCGACATGACCCAGTTTCAAACTTGTCCTACATATTATGAGGATAAACATTCTGCCAAAGTTTCATGAACTTTGGATCAAAACTGTGCCTTCTAGAGCATACACAAGGCTTTTCTAAGATTTGACCTAGTGACCTAGTTTTTGACCCAACAAGACCCACTTTCGAACTTGGCCTAGAGTTTATAGAGATAAACATTCTGACAATGTTTCATAAAGACTGGTTCAAAACTGTGTCCTCTAGAGCATACACAAGGTTTTTTCTATGATTTGACCTAGTGACCTAGTTTTTGACCCGACGTGACCCAGTTTCAAACTTATCCTAGATATTATAAGGATAAACTTTCTGACAAAGTTTCATGAATTTTGGATCAAAACTGTGCCTTCTAGAGCGTACACAAGGTTTTTTTAAGATTTGACCTAGTGACCTAGTTTTTGAACCGACATGACCCAGTTTCGTTCTTGGCCTAGAGTTTATGGAGATAAACATTCTGATTAAGTTTCATAAAGATTGGATCAAAACTGTGTCCTCTAGAGCGTACACAAGGTTTTTCTATGATTTGACGTAGTGACCTAGTTTTAGACCAGACGTGACCCAGTTTCAAACTTGTCCTAGATACTATGAGGATAAACATTCTGACAAAGTTTCATGAACTTTGGATGAAAACTGTGCCCTCTAGAGCGTACACAAGGTTTTTCTAAGATTTGGCCTAGTGACCTAGTTTTTGACCCGACATGACCCAGTTTCGAACTTGGCCTAGATTTTATAAAGATAAGCATTCTTAAAAAGTTTCATATAGATTGGATCAAAACTGTGTCCTCTAGAGCGTACACAACGTTTTTCCATGATTTGACCTAGTGACCTAGTTTTAGACCCGACATGACCCAGTTTCGAACTTGTCCTAGATACTATGAGGATAAACATTCTTACAAAGTTAAATGAACTTTGGATGAAAACTGTGCCCTCTAGAGCGTACACAAGGTTTTTCTAAGATTTGACCTAGTGACCTAGTTTTTGATCCGACATGACCCAGTTTCGAACTTGGCCTAGATTTTATAAAGATTAACATTCTGACAAAGTTTCATAAAGATTGGATCGAAACTGTGCCCGCTAGAGTGTACACAAGCAAAAGTTGACGGACGTCCGGACGGACGGACGTCCGGACGGACGTACGACGGACGACGGACATCAGGGTATCCCAAAAGCTCACCCTGAGCACTTCGTGCTCAGGTGAGCTAAAAACAAGGCTATAAACAGATCCATTATTTCTCATGATACAGTAAATGATAGTTGACATTTAATTTAGCACTATTGGCAGACCAATGAAAAGTGCCAAAATAAGTCTGCCAGTATTCAGTTTTCAATACATTTACATTACTTGGCATACATATGTAACTGTGAAGTGCCAAATTAACCCGAATTGTTATTCTCATAAAACCACCAACATTTGGCCACGACATGACGAAACCAACAAAATGGTATGTGGGCCCATGGAAGACTGAGATAGGCCAAGGCATTGGCCCAGTCTTCAGAGTCTTGCTGTTGGCATGGAAGTAGCTTAGACCCTTAGCTATCCTCTAAGCCCACAGCGAAGACTCTGATCAGACTGGGCAGATGCCCAGGTTGATGAGTCTTTGCGAGGTGCACATGCCACTTTGTTGGTTTTTGTCATGTCGCAGCTCATTCGATACTGCAGATATTGAGTGTTTTACAATACCAGTACTATATCATACCATGATGGATTCATTGTGTTCATAGTAGGACCATTATTTTTATACAGATTTCTAGATGTGTTCATGAGCCGTATCAATATTTGCATTCCTGCAGAACAATCCCAAAGATCTAGATTTGTTAGATTTCTTGGATTGTTTCGGAGGAGATAAATCCCCATCTTATGACCTCGGAGGAGATAAATCCCCATCTTATGACCAGATAAATATTGTACTCATTTTGGGTTTTATTGTTTTGAAACTGAAGCATACACAGTTCTAAATACATGACTTTGTTCCAGATAGAAACTAATATAAATCAGACAGAAATAAAATCACATTGTCAAAATGCTATGTTGCATAATTGTGTGGCATTGAAAATACAAATTACTTGTCACATGATTAATAGAGGTGACTGCCTAAGCATGTATGACTGTTTTATAAGGTGTTGTCAGCATAGAAACCCTATTGATGTAATTTGATGATAACGTTATATAAACACATTGTCTATACAAAATTACTATATTGTCAAGATTACTATATTGTCAAGATTGAAACCCTTATGTTATGGTATGTTATCCTGTGGAAGGTCCACAGAAGATAGGTTTTTGAAGATGTTATTATTTTCATTTTTTATGTGATGAAAGTGTTGTAAAAATCACAAAATATTTAAAAGTGTTGTCAAGGTAAAGCCGTGATATATTAATGTCAAGATGGAAATCATCTCATATTTTTTGGTTAACATAAAAACTGTGGTTTTAGAGATCTTATATTATTAGAAAATACATAGGTACAGGCTCTAAATATTGTATTGTCACAGTAAAAACCATAATGTGCTGTCGTGATATATACATAATGTTAAAGTAGACATTGCTATTAAAGTGTTGATATAGGAATCAGTGTTTTTCAGAATAGAAACTATGTATATTTAAAGATGGAAGCCTACCTTTAAAGGTAAAAATAACTCAATATTACCATAAGAACAGCAAGTGTTGGGATGGATAGGTCTGAGCAAACAGTGCAGACCCAGATCAGACTGCTCCTGCTGGAGCAGTCTGATCAGGGTCTATAATGTTTGCCATTCCCTCTGCATCTTTTGGAGGCATTTCTGCAATGTAAAACCAAATTTCCATTTATATGACAGTTTTGGTAATTATTTTAGGTATCCCTATTACGGTACAAAGTACTTGATATAGGGTTGTTGTGTTGTCAGAATAGAACTCTACGTGTATTGTCAAGGCAGAAACCCTAATATTAAAAACTCTAATGTTCAGCAAGAAAGGCTTTGAGTTCCACAGCCCATAGTGTTCCCAGTAGAAATCAGTTAAGTGTTGAAAAGAAATGCAGAGTATTTGACCAAGAAGAAACCCATAATAGTCACAGTAGAAATTAGTAGGTTTAAAACAGAAAGTAGTTGACTTGGGGATGTTGTGTTCCAGAGAGAAGCACATAGTGTTCTAAGTAGAAATGAGTAAATGTTGAAAGCAAAGACAAAGTATTTGACTTTGGGATGGATGGTTGATTTGTGATTTTACGTCCTTTTCAACAGTATTTCAGTTATATTAGGATGATGGGAGGCTGATAATGAAAGGCTGGGTGCAGTGGAACCTGTTTACGGGTGAAAAGATTTCTGCCTCTAGCGGGACTCAGACCTGGGACTGTTAGATCAGCAGGCCAGCACTAAACCTGTCAGAGTTACCAGGGCTCCTTTGATTTAGGGATAAAGCCCAATAGTGTTCCCAGTAGCAATCAGTGTCAAATACAGATACAAAGAATTTGGCACTGGACTGTTGTGTTCCAGTGTTAACAGTAGAAATAGTAAGTGCTGAAAACAACTACAAGCTATTTGACACTGGACTGTTGTGTTCTACATAGAAACCATAGTGTTTGTAGTGGAAGACAGTTTTATGTAGTATCAAAGTATTCACCATAGAACTGTTGTGTTCCAGAGAGAAACCCATGGTGTTCACAGTAGAAATCAATAAGTGTTGAAAACAGATACAGTATTTGTGTTCCAATGAATAATCCATACTGTTTACAGTAGAAATCAGTAAGTGTTGAAAACAGATACAAAGTATTTGTGTTCCAGTGAATGACCCATACTGTTTACAGTAGAAATCAGTAAGTGTTGAAAACATGTACAAAGTATTTGTGTGCTAGAGAGAAACTCCCATAGCATTCACAACAGAAACCTGTAAGTGTTGAAAACAGATACAAAGTATTTGTGTTCCAGTGAGAAGCCCATAGTGTTCACAGTAGTAATCAGTAAGTGTTAAAAACAGATACAAAGTATTTGTGTGCAAGAGAGAAGCACAGAGTGTTCATAGTAGAAATCAGTAAGTGTTCAAACAGATACAAAGTATTTGTGTTCCAGTGAATGACCCATACTGTTTACAGTAGAAATCAGTAAGTGTTGAAAACATAAAGTATTTGTGTTCCAGTGAATGACCCATACTGTTTACAGTAGAAATCAGTAAGTGTTCAAACAGATACAAAGTATTTGTGTTCCAGTGAATGACCCATACTGTTTACAGTAGAAATCAGTAACTGTTGAAAACATAAAGTATTTGTGTGCACGAGAGAAGCCCATAGTGTTCACAGTAGAAATCAGTAAGTGTTCAAACAGATACAAAGTATTTGTGTTCCAGTGAATGACCCATACTGTTTACAGTAGAAATCAGTAAGTGTTGAAAACAGATACAAAGTATTTGTGTCCACGAGAGAAGCCCATAGTGTTCACAGTAGAAATCAGTAAGTGTTCAAACAGATACAAAGTATTTGTTTTCCAGAGAGAAACCCATGGTGTTCACAGTAGAAATCAGTAAGTGTTGAAAACAGATACAAAGTATGTGTGTTCCAGTGAATGACCCATACTGTTTACAGTAGAAATCAGTAAGTGTTGAAAACAGATACAAAGTATTTGTGTTCCAGTGAATGACCCATACTGTTTACAGTAGAAATCAGTAAGTGTTGAAACAGATACAAAGTATTTGTGTTCCAGTGAATGACCCATACTGTTTACAGTAGAAATCAGTAAGTGTTGAAAGCAGATATAAAGTATTTGTGTGCAAGAGAGAAACCCACAGTGTTCACAGTAGAAATCAGTCAGAATGTGGAAAACAGATACAAAGTATTTGTGTGCAAGAAAGAAACCCAAAGTGTTCACAATAGAAACCAGTAAATCTTGAAAAGGAAACAACTGAGTGGTGACACAATAAAACCAAACAAAGCGGCATATGCGCCCATAAAAGACAGATCAGCCTTGGCATCTGCCCAGTGTGATAAGTCTTCCCTGTTGGCATGGAGGTAGCTTAGACCCATAGTTATCCTAAGCAGACAGCGAAGACTGATCAGACTGGGTAGATATCTTTGCATGGCTCACATGCCACTTTATTGGTTTTGTCATGTCAAGGCTCAAATACAAAGTATTTGAGATAGGAATTGTGTGCCATAGAAAAACTTATAATATTCAAAGAAGAGTTGTGGTTTTAATGAGATCTAAGCGCCTTCATAAGGCTTATAATGGAAAAGTTTGTTCTTACTGTATGAGCCAGAATTTTCAGTGGGGCTGTTCAATATTTATATTAAAATACCTTAGAATTTGAGCAAGATCAGTGAACTATGGAATTATGGCCCCTGGAATTTTTCATCGACTTAAAATGGGAAACGGCTTGTCCTGGTGCTAGAAGCAACATTTTTTCGAAACAGTACATTATGAATATCCAGGAGGTCGAGAGCATGTTGTTCTTTTGTTTAGACATTGTTGAGGTATTAAAACAACTACAGTCCAACCTGTATTAAGCAAGCTCCAAAGGGATAATCAAAATCTACTTAAGACAGGTGCTTGCTTAATACAGGTGATTGCTTAATACAGGTACATTTCTATGTAACTGCATGTGATGGGACCTGAATACATGCTTGCTTAACACAGGTTGCTTGCTTAATAGAGGTGGCCACTAAGACAGGTTTTACTATATTTACCCTATTGCACTCAGAACAGCCAAAACTCTATGGAGTTTTGGCTGTTCTGAGTGCAGTAGGGTTAAATAACCGTTGTGGCTGTAGTCAAAACTATTGCCATGGCTCTAGTCAAAACTAGAGCCCCTAGGTGCTGTTGGTGAGCTGATGACTATCACCCACAGCCTTTAAGACAGTACATCAGATCTTTCACAGCACCTAAGAGTGATATATTTTTTTTTTGAGAATAGCCATTAGTCCTGAAATAGTTGTAGCTTATTACCCAAACTCCTATGGGCAGTGTAATGAAATGTATTTTTGACTGTCTTTCATGCTTAAGAGGGTCGTAATATCACAGAGCTATTGCCTGGTCTGATCTTTAAGACTTGAACTGTCACACAATGAGTGATATCACGTTTGCATGCAACACAAAGTTGGCTAATGTACTATCACACTCTTCAGTGAGGGCATATATAGCAAGATTTTTTCTGGCATGATACTGGAAAAATTGATTGGGTATTAAAACAGCTATTTCATGCTTTTTAGGTGCAGCAGTCCGAACCATTGCCCCTCCCCACCCCTCCCCTCCCTCTTAAGCTTGTGGATAACCTGATGCACTATTTTCCTCAACCTGTTGGTCTGGGGTGATAGTGTACCAGGTTGTCCACAGCACCTTGGGTGATAGTTTTGGTTATAAGCCAACTTACTACATGCAGTGTAGTAAATAGTTATGACTATACTGCAGTTGTCACATTCACCTCAGATGACGGGTCAATATTTTTGACTATTGCCTGTTAATTGGCGTCACTCATTTCAATGTAATGGAGAAGTAGGGGGGCATTATTTTTTAATATTTACGTTCTTGGTGTATTTACTGAAAAGCCCTATAGTAAACCATTGGAACCTAATGTAGTTTACATTCCAATAACGACATTGAGACACGCGACGTCAAAATAAACAATGGCTCACTACAATCTGATTGGACATCAGCAATGTCATGACATCATGCATGCTGTTCTGCTGTTACATGTTTTACTGCTTCAATTTTAGTGCTTATATAAGGTTTTTCATGAAAGATTTGATTGAAACGAATGTAAATATAAGCAATGAACTTTCTGATGTTTATCGAAGTGTAAACTACATGTGGTTACTAGCAAAGTTTACATGAACCCCAAAGGGGGTCATTCACTTTGCATGTGACCCAATGTAGTTTACACTTGGATAAACCTCAGAAAAATGAAATTCATTCCTTAAATATCACCCAGTCCCGTGCTTGCAGACATAAATGGAGCTTCCTGACAAACCGGTAATGCAATCAAGTTTTTAAATTGTTCGGGTAATTAAAGTACTATTTCATGCCTTACAGGAACAACAGTCAAAACTATCACCCTTTTGTGCTATGGACAACCTGGGGGTCTGGGGCTATACTAGTGCATCCTTTCATCCACAGCACCTTGGGCGATAGTTTTGAGGGCGTGAATTAATTGTACCATAAAAAATTCTAGATATTGGAACAGATAGGTCTAAACAAACAGTACAGACCCAGATCAGACTGCTACAGGAGTAGTCAGATCAGGGTCTACACTGTTTGCCATTCTATCTGCATCTTTTGTACACATTACTGCATTGTAAAACCAAACTACATGTATTACATTTTATAATTTCGGTGTCCCAATTTTTATCATTTTTATACGCCCGTTTGAAAAACGGGACATCTTATGTTATGGCGCTGGCGTCCGTCTCTCCCTTGTAAACTTTTCGTTTCCAGATAACTCCTCCTACAGTTTACATCCGATCGAGCTGAAACTTGGTATATAGTAAGACTATGAGGTGGGCCAGCGCATATCGTTTCGAGGTTATTCTCCAATGATTTTTAAAAGAGTTACAGCCCTTTACTTAGAATTTTTGGGGTGTTTGTTTCCGGATATTTCCACCTACAGTTTTCATCCAATTAAGCTGAAACTGTGTAAATAGTAAGACTATGATGTGGAGTAGCGCATATTATATTATATGGGAATTTTGCGCCGATGATTTTTTAGCATTCCATAACTTGGTTACTCTTTGGAATATCATGAAACTTTATAACAATGTATATGAGGTTAAGACAACATGTCTCATACAAGAATGGTTACTCCCCTTTACTTAGTTTTTGAGTTTCCTCCCTTTGATTATTTTGTACACTTCATATCTAACTAACCCTTTGGACTATTGTGATGTAACTTAAAAGTGATGTATATTAGGTTCACACGATATGCCCCATATAAGAATGATTGCCTCCCCTTACTTATTTTTGGAGTAAGCTCCCTTTGAATATTTTCTAAGGCTATTCTTGTGCAAGCTGTAAGTAGGCAATCGTACAGAATATCTTGATTAAAATTTACAGCAATGTGTATTAGGTTGAGGATGTGTGTCTTATATAAGAATTATTGCTCCCCCTTCCTTATTTATGTAGTTACATCTGTTTGATTAATTTCTATGGCTATTCTTGGGCAAGTCATTACTAGGAAACTGTATGGAATATCTTGACGAAACTTTATAGCAATGTGTATTAGGTTGAGACAGTATGTCTAATTAAGAATAATTGCTTCCCCTTCCTTATTTTCTTTTTTGAGTTACATCCCTTTGATTACTCCTTAAGGCTTTTCTTTTGAGATCCCTATTGTTTGGAATATCTTGATAAACTTAATAGCAATGTAGACAAGGATGAAACGGTGCAAACAATCAGAAACGGGAGTATATTGCCCCGCTTGCGGAGCTCTTGTTATAGTTTTTGAATAGTTGATAGATTCCTCTGGTTAGGGAAATCTTATCAATAAAAGTATGTTCTTTTTAGCAATGATAGTATTCTTTTTCTTGTAAAAAAATATGGTCGGACATTGGCTCATCTTTTACTGTCAATAATTGCATGTACAAATGTACTTTGTTATTTTCTATTTCAATAAATAATGTATCATCCGGAAGGATTTTTTTTGTTGGATATTTCATGACATTGTTACTGTTAGCAGTTTGGCCATTGAGTTTTATTCTGGTGCACTGCCAAACTCGGTGACTTCTGCAAATATTTTTTTTGTATAACCATATATCAGTGGTATTGTACAGTCCAGACATCTATTTCCTGGGGGCAAACACCTCAGGTGCCAGCATGGCCAAGTTTGACAAATGCATCTTAACCCAATGCATTCTGGGTATTTTTTGTCGTCTGCTGGAATTGTCGTCTGCATCAAAGATCAAGAATATTTTGACAATATTGGTCTAACTAACTCTTGCAGAAAAGATGTCTAGGCAGCAAACAGTTTGGATCTCAGATCAGGCCACTGTGGGGCCTGATCTGGATGCAAACTGTTTGCCCAGATACCCCTAAAGGGGTATTCCGAATGGAATGGGTTAAAGGCATTGCATTAGACAAATTATATTCAGTACATTTGAAAGCCTCAGCAATTTCTGTTTTGGATTCTTTGACATTCATGCAGACTACCAATATTTCATACCACTGTTGATATATAAAACAGACCCGGATCAGACTGCTCCTTCAGGTGTATGAGAGCCATGTTTTTTTGCCATTTTTATGAAAGGGAACCATTTTTGTGACTACTTACCTGAAGGAAATAGCCCTTCCATAATGAGGACTGTTAGGGGAGCAAATTCTTTCCTTTGAGACTTGACCTTATTGAGAAGGGAGGTGGAAACAAAAATAACAGAGTTGCTTGCCCTGAAAGTGTGCCTAGTCGCCTTAACAGTCTGATATGGTTCTCAATTGTTCAGCTGGGTCCGTTTCTTCAAAGCATCTTTAGCTTATTGAAGCCGTTAATTGAGGATTCGGCAAGTCGTACAGTACTCACAAAATCAATTGCTGTAATATGTTTTGCTGAAAAATTGTGAGGAGCTTATGCACCAAGGAAGCTTTTCACATTTTTCCGCAAAAAATGGCAGAGTTTTTACGTATATGTTTGAAAATGTAATGTCTTGTTAACTAACGACATCATTACTTTTGAACAACTTAGCCCTGTTGTTTAGCTATTTCTACCAAAATATTTAGGATACTACCACTGTGGCTGTAGTTATGGAGGATGGATGAATTTACTCCTTTTAACAGTATTTCAGTTATGAAGGACGATAGATAGGTGATAATGAAAGGCTGGGTTCCATTGCACAAAGCCTTTCATTATCACCCTCTCACCATCCTGATATGGCTGAAATACTGTTGAAACGGACGTAAAATTGTAAGTCATCCATCCATTGATAATGAAAGGCTGTGTGCAATAGAAACCCATTTATGTTGGAAAAAATTCCACCTCAAGTCGAATTGGAAACCCAGGACTGCTAGATCAACAGACCAGCGCTTAACCCACTAAGCTGCTGGTGCTACTGGCTGTAGCTGAAACATTTGATTGACAGCACAGCTGTAGACAAAGGAGATTATTTCATGATAGTCCTGGGATACTTGTATGGATGGACGACTTGTGATTTTACATCCTATTCAACAGTATTTCAGTAATATCAGGACCATGGGCGGGTGAAAAGAAAGGCAGTGTGCAATGGAATCCAGTTTACATTTGAAAAGATTTCCTCCTCCAGGGGAATCAAAACCCTAGACCACTAGATCAGCAGGCCAGGGCTTAACCAAGCTACCGGGGCTCCCAATAATGTTTTGTTTTCTGCATGAAGGTATGTTTCAATCCACCATAACAAAGGGTCACAACATTTCTTTTCAATAATGGATGATGGTTTTACATCCTTTGAACAGTATTCTAGTCATATCAGGATGATTTTAGTGTGATTATGAAAGGCTCTGTGCAAAGAAGCACCATTTAGGTACGTACATAATCTTGCCTCCAGTGGAACTCAGTACCTAGATACTTTTATCTGAAGTTGGGAGCTGTTATAGGTCCTTCTCAATAGTATTTTAGCTATATCAGGATGATGGGAGGTTGATTATGAAGGATTCTGTGCATTGAAATGCTGTTTTAAGTTCAGACAGA
The DNA here is from genome assembly GCA_963989385.1 of Ctena decussata. NCBI lineage: Eukaryota > Metazoa > Mollusca > Bivalvia > Lucinida > Lucinidae > Ctena > Ctena decussata. Next base: position 56,968,157 of record OZ022502.1, on the reverse strand, counting down.
ATTTCCCCCCTAACCTGCAATCCCATGGTCCCAAAACAACCCCAAATTCTAGATCCATCTCATAAGATGGATCTAGATTTTTGGGGCTGTTTTGGACTAGAAAATCCCCGACCTATGGCCAAATAAATACAGTAATCCTCTTATCTTACAGCTCAGTGACAAGTTTCTTTGTCTTTATATTGTTACCTTTACTTGTTGGAGGCAATGTATGTTTTAACTGACCTGCAAAGATGACATGGTAGTAAATGCTTCCTGCTGAATGAATTGTTTTCTTTGTCAAACCCAATATGTATGGTAAACTGAAGGGTTCAAGTACAAAGGCAAAATATGTATTCCGGCATGTTGTGGAACATCTGGGCCCGGTTGTTCAAAGCATCATTAGCTTAACTAAGTCATGGATTACTTAAATCTTCTATTATACACAAAATCAACTTTGCTAAAAAAATTTTGCGAAAAAAAATGAGAGCTTTTGCACTCAACACATTTTTGGGACACAAATGGGTGAGTTTTAACTTATAACACATTTGAAAATTTAGGTCTCCTTAACTAACAAAGTTGTTAGCTTTGAACCTCTGGACCCTGATTGCTATCCAAAAGATGGATGGATGACTTGCAATTTTACATCCTTTTCAAAAGTATTTCAGTCATATCAGGATAATGGGCGGGTGCTTATGAAAGGCTTTGTTCAATGCATCCCCATTTCTAGTTGAAAGATTCCACCTACACGGTGAAATGGACCCAGGACACCTAGATCAGCAAGTCAGCACTAAACCCAATGAGCTACAGAGGCAGGGATCTCCCCAGACCATTAAGGCATGTCGCTTGCAACATGCCTTCCTCTTCAAATTACCTTTACAACATGCCTTAATTTCCAATGAAAATTTATTAAAATGCTATTATTTTCATTTCTTAGCCAGTAAAACTATTTTAAATGCATTAAGGATCATCAATAAATTATTTATAATGTAAATTTAGGCTGATTTTGGCAAAGCACTGCTGTATTAAGGATTTTAAACATTGATCAACTAATCAAAATCTGATTTTGTGCTAAAAGCGACATGCCTTCTAAAATTTCTGGGGAGAACACTGAGAGGCTCCTGCTTTGCTAAAGACTGTGACTGAAACTGACACAGTTTAATCTTGTCACATTTTCTTAAAATTGTGTCTTGCTTTTGGCAAAGGGCATATTTCACTTCCCAAATCTGGAATGATAACAAATACGATTTCATATGATCTATTTATTCAAGAGTCTCAAGGCTAAATCTTCATCGTCAGCCAAGGTATTGTAGTCAAGGTCAAGGTCAGTCTTCCTTGGTTGGCCTTTCTTCATTTTCTTCTGTCTCTTCCTTCTTGGAACACTGTAAGTCATGTGACAGAATTATTATAAAATACTGGAACCAGATAAATTTATAATTGGCATATTAATCCTTGAACCCTAAATAGCAGACGACAAAATTCACATCTGCAAACTTACAAAAAATGTTCCATCCAAGCTATATCATATTCAGAATTCAAAGACTAGAGGGAAAATAGTGTAGATCCAGATGAGGTGGCTCCTTATGAGTCGCCTCATCTGTATCTATGCTGTTTGCAAATTCACTTCTTCTTCTTTTTCTTTTTTTTTTTTTTTGGTGCTTTAAGTCTTAACTCTAACACTGAATCTTTGTTATAATAAATGCTTCAAATACTGTTAACCACCCAAATTATAATTTTTGAGGGACTTGCAACTGTAATACAGTTAACAGTCATTCCCAAAGCAGTAACAATTCATACATTTCAGACAAACAGGATAGCTTGTCAGATGGCATGTTTAATCATAATAAAAGGCCATCAGCCAAGTGTCACCTGATGTTTGAAATGTGACACAAACTGCAGCCCTTTATTCAGTTTCAGAGAAACTGTGTGGCCAAAAACTTAAATCAGTGTATTACAGAACCTGGTAAGCAAATAATAACTGAAGAATAAGCAAAGATATATACCCAAATACTAGGCCTCTATGAAGTTATAAAATACTTAAGTGTAGAAAGGGGTATATATGTGTAATCAGGTTGCTGAAACTTTCGGCCTTTACAGATAATCCCCAAAACATCAAGACTGTATACCCAAAATCAAAATAACTGGAGCATGTGAGCAGGGGCTCGCGTATACCCCCCGGCCAGCGCCACCGCAAAATAAAAACACATTTAATACAAGCAAATGTTAACTAACAGACAGACAGACAGATGGACAATCTATTACAAATCCAGTGAAAGGCCTATAAACAAATACCAAAAGGTTCCATTAAAATAAATGCAAATTATGTTATCAAAATTTCAACGTAAGTTTACATAAACTTCTCTGTCTGCGACCTTGACCTAAAGTCAGCAGCAGCATCCAAATGATGTCAACTAATCAGTTTAAAGCTAGATGTAAACCTAATAACATAGCAATCTGAGAAATTTTTGACATAAATTTTCCCATTTATTGCATTGGAGTGAGAGATGTGAAAAAGAAAAAGAAGGCCAAAAGAAATCTTAGCATCTTGATTTTCTTTCCACCAATATGTATGGCCATTCTCAAGATGTATACAAAATTTGAAGACTGTGGATTCATGAGAACAGAGAAATCTGTGACAAAAATTAGAGAGAAAGAAAAAAAGGACAAAGGGAAAGAAAAGCAGGAGATGGCTGATTCTCTCTTACACAGTACAACTTGTCATACACAACGTTTGAACCAAATTTCAAAATCCAAGCTAAAGTGGTTCCTAAGAAATCTTTGACAGAAATTTTATTGGAGAGAAAGAAAAAATGGACAAACAAAGAGAATGATAAGCAGGAAGAGGCTGATTCTCTCTTACATGATACAGCTATTCACACCCAACATTTAGCCGGGCCGGGTAGCGCAATCGGTAGGGCACCTGACTCGTAAGTCAGATGTCCTGGGTTCGAATCCCGGTCTGGCCACATACTTTCGTTTCTCCTTCCGCTGATTCAAGAAGGGCAGTTGTCAGTTACTGGCGAAAGTATGTGCACTTAGTACTGGTTAACCGCTTAGGAGGTCTAAGCATGCCCAGGAATAGTGTGGTTGGGTTAACTGACCGTCCCGACATGACCTTAGTTGTTTACCGTGGACGTTAAGCATCAAACCAACCAACCAACACCCAACATTTGTACCGAATTTCAAATTCCTAGCTGTAGTAGTGCCTGAGAAGTCTGTGACAAAACTTTAATTGGAGAGAAAGAAAAAATGGACAAACAAAGGGACTGATAAGAAGGCGAAGGCTGATTCTCTCTTACACGGTACAACTAGTCATATCCAATGTTTGTACCAAATTTCAAAGTCCTAGCTATAGTGGTTCCTGAGAAGTCTGTGACAAAAATTTAATTGGAGAGAAAGAAAAAATGAACAAACAAAGGGACTGATAAGCAGGAGAAGGCTGATTCTCTCTTACAGGGTACAACTAGTCATGCCCAACATTTGTACCCAATTTCAAAGTCCTAGCTTAAGTGGTTCCTGAGAAATCTGTGACAAAAAATTAATTGGAGAGAAAGAAAAAATGGACAAAGGGACTGATAAGCAGGAGAAGGCTGATTCTCTCTTACACCGTACAACTAATCATACCCAACATTTGTACCAAATTTCAAAGTCCTAAATGTAACGGTTCCTGAGAAGTCTGTGACAAAAATTTAATTGGAGAGAAAGAAAAAATGGACAAACAAAGGGAAAGATAAGCAGGAGAAGGCTGATTCTCTCTTACACAGTACAACTAGTCATACCCAACATTTGTACCCAATTTCAAAGTCCTGGCTGTAGAGGTTCCTGAGAAATCTGTGACAAAAATTTGATTGGAGAGAAAGAAAAAATGGACAAACAAGTCGCCCAAGGGCAAGATCGCTCACCTGCCAGTATATGCTCAGGTCAAGTGGCCAAAATGAAAGCTTTCGGCTCAGGCAGGCTAATAAACAGGCTGCAATTCTATAGGATTGGATAGTGAGTGTGCAAACTGTTCCACCATGGCCACTTCTATAAAATCACTAAATGACCTTGACCTCTAGTATTTATAGAGGTTGAAGATGACTGCATTTCCATATCACAGAGCTCAATCGCAACAGAAAAATGCACTTTCTCATCTTTTCCCATTAAAAAGCCTAAGGGACCAAATTTGATCTTGCCACAAAATAGGTCAAGGTCAACCTAAGGTCATCATTTATATAAACTTTGTAGTACTAGAGTCCTTGATGCTACATACCAAGTTTCAAAGCAATCGGCCCAGTGGTTCTTGAGAAGAAGAATTTTTAAGTTTTATACCATATATGGGCATGGTGGCCATCTTGGTCATGTGATCTGGGTCAAATATATGAACATTTGTTTCTTTATACTGTTTAGGCTCTATATGAAATTTGGCTTCAATCAGCCCAGTGGTTTCTGAGAAGAAGATGTTTAAAAGTGTGGACGCCGACGACGACGGACCAAGGCTTCAATCAGCCCAGTAATTTCTGAGAAGTCCTTTGAAAATGTTGACAACGGATGACGACGACACAGACCTTGACCTCTAGAATTTGTAGGGGTTGACTGAATTTCCATATCACAGAGAACAATAGCAACAGAAAAATGCACGTTTTCAGCTTTTCCCATTCAAAAGCCTAAGGGACCAAATTTGAACTTGCCATAAAACAGGTCAAGGTCAAGCGAAGGTCATCATTTATATAAAGTTTGTAGTACAGGAGTCAAAGATGCTACATACCAAGTTTCAAGGCAATCGGGCCAGTGGTTCTGGAGATGAAGATTTTTAAAGGTTTTTACCATATATGGGCATGGTGGCCATCTTGGTCATGTGACCTGGGCCAATTATATAAACTATTGTTCCCCCATCCTGTAAAGACTCTATAAGCAATTTGGCTTCAATCGGCCCAATGGTTTCTGAGGAGAAGATGTTTGAAAATGTTGACACTCAATGGACAAATGACCTTTGGTCAAGGTCACTACATGACCTTGACCTCTTATATCCATAGGAGTTGAAATTGACTACATTTCCATATCACAGAGCACAAAAGCAACAGAAAAATGCACTTTTTCAGATTTTCCCATTCAAAAGCCTAAGGGACCAAATTTGACCTTGCCATAAAATAGGTCAAGGTCAACCCAAGGTCATGATTTATATAAACTTTGTAGTACTAGAGTCCAAGATGCTACATACCAAGTTTCAAGGCAATCGGCCCAGTGGTTCTGGAGAAGATTTTTAAAGGTTTTTACCATATATGGGCATGGCGGCCATCTTGGTCATGTGACCTGGGCCAATTATATAAACTATTGTTCCCTCATCCTGTAAAGACTCTATAAGCAATTTGGCTTCAATCGGCCCAATGGTTTCTGAGGAGAAGATGTTTGAAAATGTTGACACTCAATGGACAAATGACCTTTGGTCAAGGTCACTAAATGACCTTGACCTCTAATATCCATAGGAGTTGAAATTGACTACATTTCCATATCACAGAGCACAAAAGCAACAGAAAAAAGGAATTTTTCAGATTTTCCCATTCAAAAGCCTAAGGGACCAAATTTGACCTTGCCATAAAATAGGTCAAGGTCAACCCAAGGTCATGATTTATATAAACTTTGTAGTACTAGAGTCCAAGATGCTACATACCAAGTTTCAAGGCAATCGGCCCAGTGGTTCTGGAGAAGAAGATTTTTAAAGGTTTTTACCATATATGGGCATGGCGGCCATCTTGGTCATGTGACCTGGGCCAAATATATAAACTTTCGTTCCCCCATCCTGTTAAGGCTCCATATAAAATTTGGCTTCAATCCGCCCAGTGGTTTCTGAGAAGAAGATGTTTAAAAGTGTGGACGCCGACGACGACAGACGACGGACCAAGGCTATACTATAAGCTCACCTTGACAGGTGAGCTAACAAAGGGACTGATAAGCAGGAGAAGGCTAATATTCTCTTACACAGTACAACTAGTCATACCCAACGTTTGTACCAAATTTCAAAGTCCTAGCTGTAGTGGTTCCTGAGAAATCTGTGACAAAAAATTAATTGGAGAGAAAGAAAAAATGGATAAACAAAGGGACTGATATGCAGGAGAAGGCTAATATTCTCTTACACGGTACAACTAGTCATACCCAACGTTTGTACCAAATTTCAAAGTCCTAGCTTTAGTGGTTCCTGAGAAATCTGTGACAGAAAAAATGTTAACATACACACAAACATATTAACGGAAAGACCAAAAACTATATACCCCCTATATACTTCGTATACCGGGGGTATAACAATGCCATAATCCTGCTAATATGAATCTGATGAAAAATGAACAATGCAATTATGAAAATTCAGCCCATTAATATGAATAGTTCTGGAGTTATCCTTTTACCTGTAAGTGAATGTCTATTATCTATGAAAGGGGAATAACTCTGTCACTAATCAATTTAGCACATCCGAACAATAATCAGAATAATCAATTTACCAACAACTAATAGTATACCAAATTTCAGCTCTCCCAGTCAAACGGTTCAAAAGTTGAGAAATGCCAAAAACGACAAAGGGCCATAACTTTATTAACCAGAGGACCAATGGTCCTGAAGCTCACCTGACACTAGGTCCTGGTATATATTTTCATGCTTTTATACATGTATATAGCACCAGGGCAGGGGCCCCCTCCCTTGGGGATTAATGTTGAGTCCCAATTCTATATACCAAGCCACAAGGTCACTGGGCCTTTGTTTCTGGACAAAGATTTCTGAAGGGTTTTTATCATAAATGGGTGTGGCGGCCACCATGTTTATACGACCATGACCATCTGAACAAACTTTGATTCCTTTGACCCAGCATTAAAGCTCCATATGAAATACAGTAATCATTTGTATAAACTATGATGGGCCTGAGTGCCCAATGCTACATACCGGTACCAAGTTTCAAGGTTATAGGCCTTTCAGTTCTTGAGAAAAAGACTTTTGAAGAGTTTTTACCATATATGGGCATGGTGGCCATCTTGGTCAAGTGACCAAGACCATCTGAACAAACTATGGTTCCTTTAAACCGGTGAAGCTCCATATGAAATATGGCTTCAACTGACCTTAGTGGCCTCTGAGAAGATGTTTGAAAATGTTGACGGGTGACAGAATCTCAATGACCTTGTACAAAAGTCAAAGAATGACCTTGACCTTTAACGACAAAATATCTTCATCTGGTCATTTAGTCAACCATATATACCAAATATTGCACGTTAGACTTAAATAGTTTCTGAAAAATCCACTGTTTAAGCATTTTCCCATATAAAAGACTACATAATGTACCAAAGTTGACAGTGTCATAAATTAGGTCAAGGTCAACGCAAGATTATCATTTGTATAAACTATGATGGGCTTGAGTGCCCAAAGCTACATACCAAGTTTCAAGGTCATACACCTTTTGGTTCTGGAGAAGAAGATTTTGAAGGGTTTTTACCATATACGGGCATGGCGGCCACCTTGGTCAAGACCCTGAGAACAAACTTTTATTCCCTGATCACACTTAGACTCAATATGAAATTTTGCTTCAATCAGACCAGTGGTTTCAGAGGAGTAGATGTTTTGAAAATCTTGATGACGGACAGACCGACAAAATGACCTTGACCTTCAGTGACATAATATCTTCATCTGGTCATTTAGTTGACCATATATACCATGTATTGTACCTTAGACTTAAATAGTTTCTGAGAAATCAACTGTATAAGCGTTTTCCCATATAAAAGCCTAACGTACCAAAGTTGACCATGTCGTAAATTAATTCAAGGTCAACGCATGGTCATGATTTGTATAAACTATGATGGGCCAGCATGCCACATACCAAGTTTCAAGGTCATAGGCCTTTTGGTTCTGGAGAAGATTTTTGAAGGGTTTTTACCATATATGGGCATGGCGACCATCTTGGTCATGTGACCCAGACCCCGGGTATACATACCAAGTTTCAAGGTCATAGGCCTTTTGGTTCTAAAGGAGAAGATTTTTGAAGGGTTTTTACCATATATGGGCATGGTGGCCATCTTGGTCATGTAGCCCAGCCCCCCGGTATAAACTTTAGTTCCCCTATCCCACTGAGACACCATATGAAATTTGGCTTCAGGCTTCAGAGGAGAAGATGTTTGAAAATCTTGATGACGGACAGACCGACAAAATGACTTTGACCTTCAGTGACATAATATCTTCCTCTGGTCTTTTAGTTGACCATATATACCACATATTGTATCTTAGACTTAAATAGTTTCTGAGAAATCCACTATATAAGCGTTTTCCCGCATGCCCAAAGCTACATACCAAGTTTCAAGGTCATAGGCCTTTTCTGGAGAAGAAGATTTTTGAAAGTTTTTTACCATATATGGGCATGGCGGCCATCCTGATCATGTGACCCAGACCCCGGGTACAAACTTTCGTTCCCCCATCCCACTGAGACTCCATATGAAATTTGGCTTCAGTCGGCCCAGTGGTTTCAGAGGAGAAGATGTTTGAAAATCGTGACGACGGATGGTCCGACGGAATGACCTTGACCTTTAGTGACATGTATCTTCATCTGGTCATTTAGTTGACCATGTATACCAAGTATTGTACCTTAGACTTAAATATTTTCTGAGAAATCCATTGTTTAAGCGTTTTCCAATATAAAAGCCTAACGTACCAAAGTTGACCATGCCGTAAATTAGATCAAGGTCAACACAAGGTCATCATTTGTATATACTATGTTGGGCCCGCATGCCCGATGCTATATACCAAGTTTCAAGGTCATAGGCCATTTGGTTCTGGAGAAGAAGATTTTTGAAGGGTTTTTACCATATATGGGCGTGGCGGCCATCTTGGTCATGTGACCCAGATACCCCGAACAAACTTTCGTTCCCCTAACCTAAGTAGGCTCCATATGAAATATGGCTTCAATCGGCCCAGTGGTTTCAGAGGAGAAGATGTTTGAAAATGTTGACGACGGACGGACGGACGGACGACGGATGCCTGGCTATACTATAAGCTCACCTATGAGCCTAAAGGCTCAGGTGAGCTAATAAAAGAATCGTAAAGGACTGCGTAATACCCCGCCACTGCGAACCCTTATTTTACCATTTTGTACATTTGTTACACGATTTTTATTATCATTTTATACATGTATATAGCCCCGGGGCAGGGGCAGATAACCTCTGGGGACAAAATTTTGATCATGACATGAAGTTCATATTACCTAGATAATGTGTTGCAAGTTTCAGGAAAATCCTGTTCATCTTTGATTCTATACAGATTTTTTCATAATTTTATACATGTATATAGCCCCGGGGCAGGGGCAGGTAACCCCGGGGGACTAAATTCTGCTTGTAACAGAAAGCTTATGTCATTTCAATCATTTCCGTGGAATTTCATCAAGATATACCGATAGTCTGATTTTATATAGTTTTTTTTCATGATTTCATACATGTATATAGCTTGTGTCAGGGGCATATAATCATTGGGGAACAATTGTTTTTATAAAGAGGGAAAGCTTATATTAATATGACCCCAGGGCAGGGGCAGATAACCCAGGTGGACAAAACTCCACTTGTAACAGAAAGCTTATGTTAATTGAATCATTTCTGCGAAATTTTATCAAGATATTTGAAAGTGTAAAGGAACTACAGACCAAAACCTATTTTTAAGACCTTGACAAGGGCAATAACTCCATCAGAAGAAATCAAAATTTGCCCATTAACAATCCCAACTGAGATATTCTCAAGACCAAAGCACATGCCAAGTTTGAAGAAAATCCGTTAATAAATACTCAAGTTATCAAACGGAAACGAAGTGCTCACGGACGGACGGACATACGTACAATGGACGGACGGACACACGGACAGCCAGAAGGAAAACATAATACCCCGCCACTAACGTGTGGCGGGGTATAAAAATTGGACAACTGAAATTCCAAAATCACATGTACATCTTCAGATCATGATAAAATATTCTGCACAATTTCAAGTCAATCTAATTCAAGATGTGGCAGGAGTTGCTGGGACAAGGTCTGAGTCAGCAAGGGCCGTAACTCCATCAAAAATGGCCGAAACAAAAATCGAAAACCAAATGCACATCTTCATATCATAAGGATACAATCTGTAAAATTCAAAATCAATCTGATGAAAGACGTAGGAGGAGTTGCAGGGACAAGATTTCAGACAGATGGACGGAATGACGAATGCACACATGGACGGACGAGGGTCATTTCTATAGTCCCCCTCCGCCTACGTCGGGTGACAATATAACAAGCCGTGGAATGCTATGTTTCACCTATCGGTGCATTGTCACAAAACAGAGCTAAACAGAAAACTAATACCTATATCTCACTTTTGCTAGTCGCAGGCAAGACAAAAAACTTCAACCAAAACCATCTAAAAATAAAAGCATCGTAAACGACTGCGTAATGCCCCGCCACTGCAAACCTTTCATAGCTTTTTTTTTCATGATTTCATACTTGTATATAACTCCAGGACTGGGGCAGATAATTAACCTCCTTGTGATAAAATTTTAACCATCACTATTATTGCTTAGACCATTTGTTACATGTTTCATAAAAATTCCTTTCAGTTATGATTTTATGCATGTGTGTATGCCGGTGGCAGGGACAGATATCCCTGCTGGACTAAATTCTGGTTGTAAAATAAAGCTAATGTTACTTATATCATTTCTGTGAAATTTCACAAAGATATACAAAAAACCTGATTTTACATGGATTTTTTTCACGATTTTATACATGTATATAGCCCTGTGCCAGGGGCAGATAACACCTGGGGACAAAATTTTGATGATGACAAAGATTATATTGCTTCGATAAGCTGTAGCATGTTTCAGAAAAATCACTATCAACCCTGATTTTGTACAGAATTTTTCATGATTTTATACATGTATATAGCCCTGGGGCAGGGGCAGATAACCCATGGGGACAAAATTTTGATCATGACAGAAAGCTTATATTGCTTCGATAAGCTGTAGCAAGTTTCAGGAAAATCACTTTCAACCCTGATTTTATACAGAATTTTTCATGATTTTATACATGTATATGCCCCGGGGCAGGGGCAGATAACCCTGGTGGACAAAATTCTGCTAACAACAGAAAAAATATGAGCCGTTCTCTGTGAAAACCGGGCTTAGTGACATTACGTAATAATTACCTTGTGAATGAATAAAAAACAACAAAACTCATGAATTTTCGGATCTCTGTTTACTACCATGAAAATACCTCAGACGCTGAGATATAACAGAAAGCGTATGAATTCAGACAAAATCCAGTCATAAATATGATATATGTTGCCATGGCAACACTTATTCCACGGTAACCGTAAAGCCTTGAAAACTGATGGTATGCCATCACAAAGACCTATCATTTGAGAAAGAATGTTAAAGCATGCAAACTGTAATGTGGGTGCTATGAAATACACATTGAAAGTGAGCAAACACACTTTTTGCCCGAGCTATTTTGTGAAACAAGGACAGAAAGCGCGTTCAAACAAACGTAATTACGTTGACGTCAAAACATACTTGCGTGATGTTAATAACATCATATAAAGAAACTGCACTACCTGTAAGCTTCTAAAGTCTGTATCTTAGTAATAAATAGAGGATATTTGACTTTTTCAGTGTAAGATCGATTTTTATTTCACCGAATGAACACCAAAAGCAGTATTTTCACGAGTGGCGAAGCCAGGAGTGAAAATACCACTTTTGGTGTTCATGAGTGAAATAAAAATTCATCTTACACTGAACAAGTCAAATTTTCTATTTCTTTTATGCTTGAAAATCGCAATATTTCTGTTTATTCAAGAGCGTCAGCCATCACGACTGAAACGCAACTTTTTTTCTAGCCGTTTTGCGTCAAATTTGATGCTTCCAGCGTGTTTATTGGGTATAATACTGGTTGTAAACGAAGTTTGCAACTGAAAAGTAGCTTTAAATATCACTTTGATGAACAGATCTCAAAAATTTGCCTAAAAGAATTCCTACAGGAGACTTAGGCGGCCTGACGTAGCGTGCAGTAACAATGTTACGTTGGCGCTTTAAGTGACGTCATTAACGTCGTAATGACGTGCAAACATGTGTGACATAATTTTTGTCCAGCCAGATAAGATTTAACTAATTAAGGTGGACGATCCCGGAAGAACTCTGTTCTTGCTTGTTTAAAAAACAAACAGAGTTATTGTTCATCATCAAATCAACTAACTGTGGAGTATATACAGTTATAATATACACTTACAATATCTACCGTAAAGATCCTAAGTTTTCGGGCATATAGGTCTGTACAAACAGTGGAAACTGAGATCAGACTGTTCCTTAGGAACCAGAATGATAAAGATCTTCACAGTTTCCATTCCATCTGCGCATTTTTGTCGACATTACTCTGTGGTAGAACCGAATAACAGGAAAATAAATAATAGGGCAAGGACCGGCTGTGCTTGCAGCAGGTGCAGAATTTGGGCAGTCTGTTTTGGGGATATTTTGAACTTAAACATTGTTTTTCTAGGAAACGAAACGGTGAAATGTTTGTTTTTTTGTTTTATTCTTTAACATACCATGTAAGTTTTACTAAAATAATATGCATAAGCATGACCCATCGATTGATGATGTTTTTCATGACGTTTTTCATGAAATTCAATTTTATTGCATTTTTTCAAAGAATGTAAAAATATACTTATTAACAAGAAAACTGCAATTTTTTGTTATCAGTTTGTTTCAAATATCCTATATTACAGATTATATGATTTGCTGAAATGAAAGTGCATTCATGTGCTAGAGATATGAATTTTAATGGAAAATGTGTAAAAAAAAAGCATGTAGAAATACAGAATATTGTTTATTAGGAAAACAAAACGGTGAAAATTGTTTTTTCTTACCCAAATGTTTTATAGTTCTTTGGGTTATTTAGACGGTATAATGGTTTGAATGCCCCGCCAATATTTCTATTCAGTATTCGTCTACCTTAATCAACAAAAAACTTGAGGCTATTTCACAAAGTCCAATTTCTGAAACAGTGAAATCGAAAGTGATAATTTCACTGTTTGAAACAGTGAGATTATCAGTTTCGATTTCACCGAGAAATCTCTATAATTCATTGAAAAGTATAAAAGAAATAATGGTAATCATCTCAAATTTTCAGGAAATGTTTAGAAAAGCTAACACTTTTCAGTGATGCATTTATTTAAGTTTTTATTTTTATGTCATTAAGCCCGGTTTTCACAGAGACTGGCTCATATATTATTTCAATCAATTCTGTGAAATTACATAAATGATATTTCAAAGTGTAAAGGAATAACAGACCAAAAACCACTTTTGTGACACTGACAAGGCCAATAACTCTGTCACAAGATATCGAAATTTGCCCATTAATAATCCCAACCGAGATATTCCCAAGACCAATTCATAATGCCAAGTTTGAAGAAAATCTGTTAATAAATACTCAAGTTATCGAAAGGAAACGAAGTGCTCACGGACGGACAGACAGACAGATGTACGTACGTACGATGGACGGACAGACACACAGACAGCCAGCGGGAAAACATAATACTCCGCCACTTGGCAGGGTGACAATATAATGATATTTCAAAGTGTAAAGGAATAACAGACCAAAAACCACTTTTGTGACACTGACAAGGCCAATAACACTGTCACAAGATATCGAAATTTGCCCATTAACAATCTCAACCGAGATATTCCCAAGACCAATTCATATGCCAAGTTTGAAGAAAATCTGTTAATAAATACTCAAGTTATCGAACGGAAACGAAGTCCTCACGGACGGACGGACAGACAGACAGACGTACGTACGTATGTATGACAGATGGACAGACACACGAACAGCCAGCGGGAAAACATAATACCCCGCCACTCGGCAGGGTGACAATAGTTCTTCAGATACTTTCATACTGATAAGCTATACACCTTTCCTATAAATCGATAAAGTCGCGTACGAGTTATCTACCCAAGTAGGCTGTGACGTCATCTATAGGAATATCCCATATAATTCAGTACAGGTGCAAGCACACATAACATGCATAAAGAAGACGTTTTGTAAATGTGAACTGCAAAAAATACATTGAAAGACCAAATTTAAGTGTAATTGCCTGTTGTCATGTGACATGTTTTATTTATATCATTTTTTTATTATTTGTTTCAATATCACATTGAGAATCCCGACAAGTCGCTCATGATTTTAATGACCCCTTTCATCGACGCTGTGTTTTAACACCCCGGCAATACATTCACGTTTGTTCAATATAAAAGAGTTACATTTCGTATAAACAAGTTTCGTAAATCTGAAAAGTTCTTTCCATTTTTCCGACAGGTAAAACATCAGCATTCAGATAGTAACTACGCACTATTACCGGACAGATTATAGCGCTGATATTTATGGTTTCTTGTGCGATACACAGAGTTAAAAGCATCAGCATCCAGACAGTTTTCCGTAAGTTTGAAACCGAGGTTGAATTTATATTTTTTTTCCATCTCTTACTTATCTTCGGTATTATTTATTTGATCGTTTTCATTTCACGGTAGGGTGTTCTTAAAGCTGTCTTCGGAACAAATGTCTAGGTAATATACAATCATAGGCGTTTGTTTATTGCGGCAATGTGCCGATTCAGTGATTACACAAACGAATTCCATATCAGCACACGTTGTTGTCATTTTTAGCGTGTGTCTGCTTTATAATCACTTAATCGTTTGTAATAACGGTCTGAACATCTTTCGTGATTTTCTTTCTTTTCCTTATGTTTTCTAAGCTGTACTTGGGATACATACTCTTTCGATTACGGTAATTTTGGCCCGAAATTTTAGTCGGGAATCTTTAATTTTATGTCAATTATCCATATGCTATAAATTATAAAGCTTATTTTCCGACAAAGAAAGAGCTAAATATAGTTGGAACAAAATATTTGTCTTAATCTTAACGTTTTGAATATATGGAAAACCGGCATGTATTTGGTTACACAATCAAATCTATCCTATAGATGACGTCATAGGCGTTGCAAGGGACAAAACTCGAACAGACTCTGAATTATAGGAAAGGTGTATAAAACAACTCATTTGTGCCACATCACATCAAAACCAACAAAGTGGCATATGTGCCCAGCTAAGACTCAGACCAGCCTGGGCATCCACCCAGTCTGATCAGCCTGGGCATCCGCCCAGTCTGATCAGAGTCTTCGCAGTCCACATGGCGGTAGCTTAGAACCTTAGCTACCCTGTAAACATATAGCAAAGACTCTGATCAGACTATGCAGATGCCCAGGCTGATCAGAGTCTTTGTCTGGGGCACATGTCACTGTTTGTTTTGTCGTGTCAGGGCAACTCGTTTACAATTACCCTTCACTGTAAGATTCATCATCCGAGGCCTCTCTTTCACCATATATTTCATCAGGATTAGGTATAAATGCCAAAGGATCTGCCTCTTCATCACTACTACTCGCTAACACTGCTTCTTCTTCTCCCTGTATAATATACACACCTGGTTAACTATGTTTTAAAGGATTATAGGAGTGACTGAAAAACCCCAGCTTTACCCTTGAACATTGATCCCGACTGGACGTAGTGTGTGGAGCTGATAGATCCAGTGGAGTTCCTTTCTCCGGCGGATGGCAGTGCTTGTTTCACTGTCGGGGTCTGATGCTAAGATTTCGATAATTTGAAATTTCATATGTTGTGGGGAATGATTGTTTAGGTTAAAATGGTTGGCGACCGGTGTGTCCCTTTGGTTGCGGGTGTCACGTTGGTGCTCTGTCATTCTGACCTTTATTTCTCTTTTAGTTTCGCCGACGTATTGCTGTTTGCAAACTTGACATGTTATTAGGTAAACAACATTTCTTGTTGTGCAGTGTCCTCTCAGTGCACATTTATATTTGTACTTTGTGTACGTGCTAGTGAACACTTTAGATTTGTTCATGAATGTGCAGTATTTGCAATTTACCGTGGTGCAATCTTGTACTGGGTTTTTGTGCGTCATTCCTGTTTGTCCGCGTGTTTTGGTATTAAATTCCGCTCTGATGAGTGTTTGAGATAGTTTACTTCCTATTTTGAAGGCAAAAATTGGAAGGTTTGCGAACATGTGTGGGTGATTTATGTTGAGGATTGGCCACATACGTACTACTGCTTTTTTTAGGTGGTGTATGTCGCGGTCATAGGTCAGAACAAATGGAATCCTGTTGGATATGTTTTGTTTATTGCTGGGTTGAAGCAGCGTATTTCTGTCTGATTCTCTTGCCCTTTTTAAGCCAGTTTCTAAAATATTTTTAGGATAGCCCCTTCTTTCATAATATTGTATGAGAGTTTGCGCATGTTTTTCAAAGTCCGTAATATTACTGCAAATGCGTCTGATACGGAGAAATTGACTGTAAGGTCCTGCTCGTTTTTGGTTTTCGGGATGATTTGACTGATAGTGCAAATAACAGTGTTTGTCTGTTGGTTTGCAGTATAAGTCGAATTCTATGGCGCCACTGTCTGTGCGGCGTACGATCGTATCTAGAAAGGTAATTTGCCTCTGTGAAAATTCCATGGTGAATTTTATCGAATGGTGGAAATTATTGCAGTAATTGTAAAACTCATGGAGTTGGGCCATAGTGCCAGTCCATCTGATGAAAATGTCATCGATGTAGCGCAGGTACGTGTGTGGTTGATAAGGGGCTGTTTGGAGCATTTTTCTTTCTAGTTCACCCATAAATATGTTTGCATATGATGGGGCCAATTTTGTTCCCATAGCTGTGCCTCCAATTTGGAGGTAATTTTTGCCTTCAAAAGAGAAATTGTTGCAGTGTAGTACTAAGCGAAGAAGAGACAATATGCTTTGATAGGATAAGCGATAGGTGGGCCTGTGTCTATTTAGAGTATGAGCTACTGACGTGAGGCCTTCATGGTTAGGGATGTTAGTGTATAGTGAAGTAACATCAAGTGTAACTAGAAAATAACTTAGAGGTAAGTTGTGGATGGACTCTAGCTTGTTAATGAAGTCTGTTGTATCCTTGATATAGGATGGGATTTTTTGCACGAAAGGTTTGATATGTTCATCAACAAAACTGCTGATTTTCTCAGTGCAGCTACCGTTACCGCTAATTATTGGTCTGCCCGGTACCTCGCCAGGAATTAGTTTCTTATGTATTTTTGGCAATAAATAAAATTTTGCCGTTCTTACTTTATATGGAATAAGTCCATTATATACCTTGTCTGTGATTTCTCCCTTGGCATGTAGATTGTTTAGAAGTGTTAGAACCATATTTTGGTGTTTTTCTGTCAGATCCATAGTTGTGCTTATGTAGAACCGCTCATCTTTGAGCTGGCGTAAGGCCTCTTTCCTGTAATCGTGGCTGTTTTGAATGACAATGGCAGAGCCTTTATCTGCACGTTTTATAACAATATTTTTATTGTTTTTTAGATCGTGTAAGGCTTTTAGTTCTTGTTCTGAAAGATTGTTAGAATAATAACGTGGTTGTTTGAAATGAACTAAAAACTGTTTACACAATTTAGAGAAGCTTTCTATGCTTTCATTTTTGCCCGATTGAAGCACGAAAATCTCTGAGGAGTCAGGATAATCTGACGAAACTAGTCAGAAACGTTGCAAAGCCTTTATGAGTGCACATAAGCATCACGACGAGGACCCAGGCCCGAGTCACCAGTCACTTCTTGCCAGTATGTTTTAAAGGATGTTATGAAACAAAAAAGAGCTGTTACAAAACAAAAAAGAGTCATAGTTACCAAACGACCTGGTCATCATGGCTAATTTGTTTAGCCATGATGACCAGGTCGTTTGGGAACTATGACTCTTGTTTTGTAATTGCTCTTCTTCAAACTGTTTAGCCATGATGACCAGGTCCTTTGGTAACTGTGACTTTTTTGTTTCATAAGAGCTCTTTTTTGGTTGGTACCAGCCCTTGTATATACAGTTTACCAGGGGTGAAATAGGGATCTTTCAAAAGAATGACAACAACAACTCTTAAACTTGACATAGAACAGTCCAAATAAACCCAGATCAGGCTACTCCTTTAGGTATAAAGGCAATCGAATCAGCACCATCAACACTCGCATCTTATATCACAGCATCATTGGCTAGATTACAGAAATAATCATATTAAAAGCCCTGGGGCTGTTGTATTTTACCTCCGCGGGAGGTGGGGGGGTGGGGGGGGATTTGGGCCTAAAGAGTTGTAAATCAGTTACTGGCAAAATACTGCAAATAACCTGTATTAAGGTGAATTTTCAGAAGAAGCAATTCTGTTTTCCGGGGTGTTTTTGCCTCGCATCTCAATAGGGTCAACCCTTAAAGGAAAGAATTTGCTCTAGGAGCAAAATTCTTTCCTTAAAAAGTAGACCCTCATTTGGATGAGCTACTTTCTTCAGAGAAGCGAACAGGAATTCATGAAAAGTGTTCCCCTTTGTACAACTGATGGAAAACAACATGGATATACCCATACACCTTAGGTGCTTTTAAACATCTCGGAAGAGGCCAGGGCGTTTATTAGAGCAGGGGTGTTTATTAGGATTAATATGGTATTTTGCGAGGCTCGGGGTAATGACCTTAAATTCTGAGACACAAATCCTGAGAAAAAAGTGTAGACCCAGATCAGGGCCTACACTGTTCAGGGTTACCACTTATCCTCAGTTTCAAAATCCCTTGACTTTTCCCTGACAATTTACAGTTTTCCATAACCCTTTTACTGATCCAAAAGCAAAGTTTTCTCTTTACTTTAACAGTGCTAACTGTTTTAACAGTGCTAACTGTATCACTTAGAAATTGGGGGCTACACTTAAAGGAAAAAATTTGCTCTCCCCCCCCCCCCTCCACAGAAAGTCATAAAGGTTGTTTCCCTTCGTAACCCCCCCCCCCCCCCCCCCCCCCCCCCCCCCCAGAAAGTCATAAAGGCTGTTTCCCTTCGTAAAAATGGCAGAAAAGCATGCAGGTGTACCCATACACATTAAGAAATAAGTATCTACCTCCATCTCTTGCTTCTTTTGTTTGTTTTCTGCTCTTCTCTTAAGTCTCTCCTCCTGCATATAAAAAAAGAAAAAAACAGTCATTAGTGAAATATCTCAAAAATTTGCATTTAATTCAAGTATCGGTATAAAATTAAAGATATATACAAAGTACATGTACTGTGTTTCTTCGATTATACGATTGGGTTTTTTTCCCACCCAAAACAATCTCAAAAATCTAGATCCATCTTAAAAGATGGATCTAGATTTTTGGGATTGTTTTTGGAAGGGATACACTATCTTATAGCAGAATTTCAAAAAGACTTTAAGATATTTAAAGTCATTCTACTGAGGAGAAAACCCAGTTTCAAAGCTGAATAACATTTTTGAAATTAAGTGAATGACAAACTCCATGATACATTACCAAATGGGACATACACCCATGGAAGTTTATACTAGACATGACCTAAACATTATTACCAATCCACTTGAACACTATTGCAAAGTGTCCAACTGTGACACACACAGGTAAACCTTGAAATATTCAAGCTGGCTATGTACAATATATCCAATTTGCTTTATTCCTTTATAACCATTTTGTTGAGGTCTATGCCAGTTTCTTTGTGGCTAAGAATCCCTGATATATCTAAACAAAACATACTGTGCAAATGAAACCAAAACAGAGCAAACATCATACCCTGTGTCTCTGCTTGATCTTCTGTCTGTAAATTTCTCTGTCTACAGTATCCTCCTGCCTCATCCTCTGTTTAGCACGTTCTATATCAATACCCCCAATCTTATCACTCCTCTCTGTATTCATATCAACTGTCGGAGCCTTTAATCTGTCTACTACAGCCTAGAATGATGAAATTAAGGATACTACAAAAGACTTTTGTGCAGATTTTTTTAGCATACAGTTGACCTCAAAAACTGATATGTCAAAGTACTGTCTTATATTTGAAGAATATAGTTTGGACACATTTCCTATGTGTTTCTTTACATTTCAACTTCTGTTTTCTCAAACTACTGTTATCTCGAAAATAAATTTTCTGGGACCAGAAAATTTACTTTCAAATATCAGTAGTTTCAGATGAACTTTGACTTCCAGATATCAAGAGTTGACAGTGTTTATCAGCTTTCTCCTTAAGATAAGCGGTTACACTTTCAGAGGAAGCAACTCTGCCATTTTTGTTTTTGCCTCCCTTTTCAATGGGGATCAACTCTGAAAAGAGAGAGCTAATTCTTTCGTTTAAGAGTAGAACCCTGTTTGGAAGGGTTTGGTTGGCCATGGAAGCAAACAGGAAGTCACAACAGTTGTCTAACTTCAAAGAAATGGCAGAAAAATATGACTGCATACCCATTCACCGTTATCGTAATATAATGCTGTTTCATCTTGCCAAAAAACATTTTACACTAGTTTCATAATAAACAATGTTTATCTTTATCACAGGGAAACAATTTTGATTGATTAAAATTGACAAATTAGGAGAACTTCATGCTTTAATATTTTCAACATATTTACTAAATGTAAGCATTAAATGTAGCTGAGAAACACAGTACACTGCTATCCTGCATAATTTTCTCTTAAACATGTTTGAAATAAGCTGTTACTGACTGAAGGTTCTTCCTTCTCCTGTGAACTTATGGAGAACAGATTCTGACATTAAGACTTGAAGTGAAAACAAGGCTGTCCATGTACAGGATAGCTCACCTGACAGAACCTTGCCCCTCACATAAAAACTTCAACATAAAACTCTAACATTTTACTAACGCTGCTGCTACTAATGCCGACACCGGATATTGTGCAATGCTATTTTTTGTTGAAAAACTGTGAGGAGCTGTTGCAAAGCAAAATACAAAAAGCTCCTCAATTCTTTAAGCAAAAAAATAAAAATAAAAATGTTATCGAACTTGATTTTATATCCACTATAGGACTTAACGAACCCTTGACTGATGACTGTAATGCTAACGATCCTTCAAACTGGATGCTGATATGGGTCCACTTTATAGTATAAATACGTTCCAAGTTTTTTTGCCTTTTGCCAGAAGCTATGTCACACAAGATACAACTGTTTGACTGATGTGTTGACAAACAAACAGAGGAACAACAGAAAACCTAACCAGTCTAACCACTATGTTGCATCTTCTTTCAAATATAGACACCAGTGCTCCAGATAAGAAGAGGTAACAAGGATAATTTTCCATATTTCTCCATATAAACATATGTTGTGACCCCTCATTAGAACCATCTTGCCAAGACAGTTCTAATGAGAGGTTGCAACATATGGTTTCATTGAGAAATAAGAAAAACCATCTTTGACTTATCCTCAATACCCCCTCTTATCTGAAACTCTGGACACAACGAGAATGGTTTTCACTGTACATACTTACATCTCCTTTTTCATCAAATGACACTTTTGTGTTCACTTGCATATTTTTATGTAGTAGTTTCTTTGCCATAGCAAATTTGGTCGGCAATTTCTTCCCTTTTTTCTTAGTTTGTACTGGTGGACTCTTTTCTGAACTCTGCAAAATATCAAGTTTATTAAAGATGGCACACCAGTCCAAATAACCAAAAACAGATGCAAAAACTTAGCTTTTTGTAAATTTCAGCATAAAATCATGGCATTACCAGGCTCATAAAGTATGGGGTTTTTTTTTTTTAAAGAAATACAAAATATCAATTAATCAATTATTAGTATGTAGCCTTATAGTTATGACACATTTGATAGTTAATTTTTTCTCGAATTCATAACAGAGCTTTATCCCTATACTATATTAATAAGGAATTATTAAATCATCTATTAATTGAGAGCAAAGACACGGTAGTATCAAGAGACTATAAAACCCTAACTTTTTCCTATACAAACCACAAAAAGCATTTGTGTTATATGTAGGAAGACAAAATCAAGGTAAAACTCACTTGTAATATCTTGTCATACTTCTTCAAATCTACATTTCTTTTCACTGAAAACAGCTCCTCTGGATCATCTTCAACATCAAAGGTTAATGTGTCTTTAGGACCACTGGTTACAACTTTACTTGATGCCGACTCATTTTCACTGCCTGATTCATCTTCACCACTGGATGACTGATACTTACTTTCCATTGTCATGTTTCTTAAATTCTTTTCATGTACTGGCTTTTCTATCATTTTACCTGATCTCTCTTTAGCAGCATTTTCTGTCACTTTACTTGGTTCTGAATCACTTTCCTCCTCACTGCTATCAGGGTCACTGATACTATCAGAATTTTCAGAATCACTTTCCATTATTGTGTCTTTTAAAATTGGTTTATGAACATTCATTTTTAAATTATTTTTACTCAACTGTTTGGACTTCCCCTTTTCATTTGATGAGGTAAGTCTTGAAGATTTTGCTTTTTTACCGATAAGAGTAGCTTTCGCATTCTTTTTTGCAACAGTGTTTTCTATCTCACTTTCATCTGAAGACTTTCCTGACTCACTTTCTTGTGAAGAACTTTCTGATTCACTCCCAGCTCCCTTAGTAATTCCTATAGAGTTTTCTAATTCACTTTCATTGTCTGAAGAGACTTCTAAACCACTTTCCCTATCAGAACTGCCTGAATCTCTCTCACCAACAACAAGCTTTTTGTTTCCCATGACTTTTGCTTTATTCTCTTGTCTGAGATTTTCCATCTTTTTAATTTTATCCTGTTTGTTAGGTTCACTTTTATCAGGTTTACCCAAATCAGTACTATCATCCTCAACATCAGAGTCTGATTTATTATCATCAGAACTACCAGACTGTAAATGGACAGATTTGTTACTACCAGATTTATGCTTTGTTTCTGATTTCTCCTGAGCCTTTGATTTCTCAGCCTTCATTTCCATTTCTTTCATATGTTTCTTAAGAAATCTCACTTTTGGAGGAATGGCTAAACCCAAAGATCTGAAACAGAAAGATGTAAGTGCCATATCAAGATTCCACTGAAGGGGGTGTCTCACCTATCAGCACAGGTCACAAAACAAAGCTAAACCAATCAAGACCTGTCTGCATGCAGGATAGCTCGCCTGACAGCGCCTTGCACATCCCATAAAATACTTTAACATAAAACTTTAACATTTTGCTAACTCCACCACTGACACAGGGGTTAATGCAACTAAAAACTAGACAAAACTTTAGGCCGCCTACGACATCAGAAAAGCAATACCATGTCTTGCTTCTGCTAGATGCAGGTGAGCCAAAAAGTTAGTATTGCATCAGACATGCCTAAACAAACTGTGTAGATGTGATCAGACTACTCCTCTAGAAGCAGTTTGATCAGGCTCTTCACTGTTTGCTGTTCACCTAACATTTAGTTTAAACATATTTATTGTATCATTAACTGTACATGATTATAATATTAACATGATACAAACAATATGATCACCTAACATTTCATACCACATGTCCAGATAAGCCCATCTGACTTGTCTAACATGAAAAGTTTCCACTGAAATTTAGATGAATGGGTACACTTTCATGGAAAGCAACTCTGCCATTTTCAGTTTTGCTTCCCTTCTCAATGGGGTTAACTCTTATACGAAAGAATGTGCTCCTCTGTGAGCAACAGAAAAATCACATAATCTCCTATAAGCAGAATTCAGCTTTCTCACATATGACTGAGCCAAGCTTGGCCCACAGCAGTATAGGTCCCAACAGGTATTTAGCAGACCTCTGTGTCTCGCCTGTCAGTTTTTTTGTCACAAAGTGGCCACCTATACTACTTACAAAGCAAAACTTGACAAAAGTAAATGTCCCAATTAAAGACATCACTGACGACGTCACCGAAAATGACAACAATGAAAAAGCTTTTTTTTTGCCTTTTTTTTAACAAAGGTGAGCAACTTCTGAGACTTCCCGTATAAACTTCCCTGGATAATTTAGCTCTCCCTAATGGCGTCAACTGTTAAAGGAAAGAATTTGCTCCTTTTCAAGAGTTGACTCACACTGACAAGAGAGGCAAAAATGAAGCAGGCAGAGTTGCTTCCCCTGAAAATGTATCCATTCCGCTTAATATCAACACATACCTTGAAAATTGCTCCATGTTAATAGCCTGTATATGAAACACTTTTTTGTTTCCCATCAAGAACACAGAGCGCAGATATGAGACAAATGCCTAAAACAGAAAATTAATTTGACACATTCTGGTTTATGACTATTTAAGCAATGAGGTACACAACTCTTGCTAAATAAAACAAAATAAAATTTGGTTTAATGTAGAATGAAGTTCCTTGAGGCAAGGTGTCATGCGTGAAGTTTAAGAGCATTGAACTTCAGTATTGAAGGTCATGGGGTCAAGCCTTGCTTGGACCAGTGCCGACAGTCTCCTTTAGTCCACCAGAAGTAAACATGTACTTCACTCAAAAAGGCATCCAAAGAATAGGACTAGGCTTAAACTGTAAGATGCTGTGCCCATGACACGGGCTCTATAAAGATTCTGTTTTCTTTATAATACGGACTGTGAAAATTTGAGGCACTATGATGAGCAGAGTGGGAGAATAAGGGATTAACGACTGACTATTCTGGAATAATTTTTATTTTTTTTCCTCAAACAATATGATGTGATCCTCATCAGAACTGTCTCATTGAGACAGCTTAGGGCTTTTCAAGGCAAAATTACATCCTTGGGCACGACTGGAAACTAATTAAAGTTTTGGTGGTGGAGGGCTGAAGAGACCAAAAAAAAACTATTATTTCCTATTGTGAATGTAATTATAATTTCCTAGGTAGTACCCTCACAAAAAGTTCCAATGACACCCAGGGAGGTACTTTTACCTGGAATAGCCCTTAGATAAATGCTTATCATATTTCTTCGATTTTAAGACCTGGGTTTTCCTTTCAAAAACAATTTCAAAAATCTAGATCTGTCTCACAAGACTGCTCTAGTTGTTAAGGAATGTTTTAGAAGGGAAAACCGATCTAATAGCAGAATTTGGTAAACTGATCTAGATGTTAGAGGTTATTATAGAGAAGGAAAAGCACCGTTTTATAGCCATATAGATACTGCATAACAAGCACAAACCTTCTGAGCTGTCTCTTTTAACTCGGGATGTGCAGCGCAGTTTGATTCAAGTTTTCCCTGTATACTCAGCAACCGCTTTTGATTAATTCTGGAAATAGAAAACCATTCTGTGACAGAAAATGCATAGCTTTCCATATCTATTCAGTTACATGTATAAGGCGGGAATTTTCCCTTCCAAAACAATCTCAAAATTCTAGACCTGTCTTGTAAGACAGATCTAGATCTTTGGACTTGCTTTGGAAGAGAAAACCCCTTTTACAGCTGAATAACATATGACTGATTCGCATATCTGTGGTAATTTTGGAAGAATAAACACCCATCTTATGACTGAAAAAAATATGGTACCCTCTGTATATATGAACACCTTTTCTGCTTTTGTAAAAACTTTCCAAACTAAACAATACACTATCAAGTGAAAATTTTCAGTGTTTTGTTTAAGTAAAATTTAAAACACCCAGCAGCTTTAATAGTGGGTTAAGGACTTGCCTGCTAAGCAAGGAGTCTGGATTTGAATCCTGCTGGGACCAGAATTCTTTTCAACTGTAAATGTGGTAACACTGCACAAAGGCTTTCATTATCACCCTCCTATCAGCTCTGTATGACTTAAATACTGTTGAAAATGCCATAAAACCACAAGTCATCCATCCACCCATTCAGTAAGACTTTTATCTTGCTACAATTTATCCATTACATGAGAGACATTAGTCCTTTTCAGGTGTACCAGTCACAAAAGACTGTCTCCCTTTCTTGTTCATATTTTACCTGTAACTAAAATGTTTAAAATGTCAAAAATAAAAGCAGTTTAATTTGTAAACTGTGCAGATCCAGAGGAGGTGGCTCATAAGAAGCCATCTCCCCTGGATTTACACTGTTTGCCCACTAATCTTTGAATTCTCAATCTGATATGAAACATTTTTTTGTAATTTTGCAGACTTAAATTTTGTTGTCTGCTTTTTGGCACTTTGAGTGTTAAACTTCAATAACCTTCATTAAAAATTTTATGTAGTTGGTTTGTAGTTTACTTTTGTAAGCCATTAGACCTGACAGCAAAATTTTCAGTAATATGGGTATATTGCAATATTTTGTCTCCATTTCGAAGGGACACAACTTTTGTGACTTGCTGTTTGCTTCCCCGAGCAACAAAATTCTTCCAAAAAGGAGTCAACTTTCAAAGGCCAAAAACTGCTCCTAATGGAGCAAGTTCTTTTCTTTAAGAGTTGATCTCCATGGACAAGAGAGGCAAACAGAAGTGGAAGAGTTGCGCCCTCTGAAAGTATAACTACTCCCCTAAAGATGCATACTATTTTGCAGCTTACATGAGAAACAGAGGATCTTAACATGAATGTTCCTGTATTATTGAATTTACTAACATAAGCACCACGACCAGGACCTAAGCCCGAGTCACCAGTCACTACTTTCAAGTTCTGAATCTATTAAATGAGTTGGGGAAAAAGAAAAGATGCGAGGCTATGCCGAGCATCTTAACGGTTTTCCCAAACAAGTTTAATAAATTCTATAATACAGCAGCACGAATGCAAGATTCTATTTGAAACATGACACTAAAATCTCATTTTATAAGCAAATTCTGCATTAAACGTCACGATTTTGCCATTAGAAAATGCGACATTTTTATGGGCATCAACGCATAATGTAACGACGTTATTTGCATATTTAATCCACTAGTTGTTTATCGTTTTTAATGCACGGCTTTATTACACTCTCAGATGTATGTCATATGATAAAAATTATTTGTAGTAAGCATACAGGGTATTCAACAAGAATTTTCAGGAAGGCTGCGTCTCATCTTGTCTAACCAAAGTCATAAAACAGAGCTAACCCAGAAAACTTGACAAAAGTTTACACCGACAAAGATGCAGACACTGGAAAAGTAATACCGATGTCTCGGTTCTGCTAGTCACAGGCAAGACAATAAAAACGCATGCCCATACTTTATTTTGCTGATAGGAATCTTCTTAGCTTTCAGCTGTTCCATCATTCCTTCTTCTTCTGATGGCAACACTACTAACAATGCCTCTCCATCTTTTTCATATCTGTATAAGAAAATGGAACCTTTTGGACACAACTGTCAAAACAAAAAGTTACAGTTCCAAGAAAAGTTTCATCAGTACAAAAATGAAAAGCCAGCTTTAAGTCAGCTTGTACTGCATTTCTTCAGCTATAAAATGGGGCTTTCCTCTCTCTGGAATGAGCCTAAATATTTCAATAAGCCTTACAAAATTCTGCTATAATACAGGTTTTCCCTTATATTTTGGGATTGTTTCAGAAGGGCAAACAACATCCCTCTTATATATGAAGAAATATGGCAGATGCAATTTTAGGATCCCTGCTAGTGTGGATAAATAGACAGATGAAATGACAGACTAATGGAAAACTGGGGTGCTAAATCACACCTTGCTTAAAGAAGGTGTAACAAAATGGAAATTCAAATCTAGAGTACATGCAAAGGTCAAAGTACACACATCGTTTGATGGCTGCTTTTATAGTTTGAGAGAAACACACAGCAAGACTGATATTAAGGTTGACATAAAAACTGACAAAGATAACACAGCTTGGAATACCATTAGATGGTACATAAATTCTGTTGCAGTTCCAGAATTACAGAATCAACATTTAGGTGTATGTATACATCTCAAGTATTTCTGCCATTTTCCCAAAGAGAACAACCTTTGTGACTTCTTTTTGTTTCCCTTCCAAAAAGGCGAGTAGGAGCAAATTCTTTCCTTCAACGGTAGACTTTCCCCTTCCTCACCCCCCAACCCACTGAGAAGGGAGGCAAAAAAAGAAAATTGCATGGTTCTTACCTTAAAAGGTGCCTAGTCACCTTATGAAGAAATTTACTGCTGTCCACAATACGACTAATGTAAGAATTTACTTGTATTTCATGATGCACTTGCAAAAAATGTTAAATTGACAAGGTTACCATAAAAATTATGAAATTGCGACACATGAAATAATAATCGTAACAGCACCAAAAATTGAACAGTTTGTTTTTTTGTGACAATAATGCATTCAGAATTCACAGATGGAATGGTAAACAGTGTAGGATCAGTCTCATCTGGGTCTGCACTGTTTGGTCAGACCTATCCATCCCAACAGTTAGAATTTTAACCCTAAAATTGGCTTCTGAGGCTAATGGCTAAGATTGCTGACTCTTATCAACACTTGGTCTCTTACTCTGTGTTTGAGCCAAGGCCGATACACAAGTGAGAAAGTCAGGGTATACTTACGGAAGGAGGTCGGGGGGGGGGGGGGTCCCAGAGAGCTCTTATTGTCGCTCACCTTTACTTTATGATAAGCTTGACATAAGTGAAATATCTTTAAAGGGTCGTAAAGAAACATATCAAGATCAAGGTTAAACTGACTTACCTCGCTGTCCTCCCCACCCTGTGGATGTAGGTATTAGCATCTTCAGGGCAGTCTAATTGAACAACCCAGTTTACTGCAGGAAAGTCTGGTAATATATAGAAAAGAAGCATGTCTTACAGTATGTTTAAACAAAAGATATTTGTTCAAAGTCCTCCAAAGCAAAGTAGTATCCATCAAATGAAATAAATTTACCCGAAAGTGCTTATGTAAAATTTTCCACAACTTTCTCAGGGATGAGCTTTAGCAAAATTTAAAACCATTACCATACAATGAGAAAGTTGTCCTATCACATAAAATTTCATGTATTAAGGTAAACACAAAATTATATCACCTTACCTAGTCCCCTGGCTGCTATATCAGTAGCAAACATGACCACATTTTGTTTCCATATAAACTGGTTATACGCGGCAACTCTCTTCAACTGTGGCATACCACCATGTAAGGCTAGTACTGGAATTCCTGGCTGTAGCTTCTTGAAAGCTTCATACACATACTTCACCTAGGCAATAATAGAGTTGTAAGTCAGGACAAGACTGGACTTTTTTTTTTTATTTCATTTTGATAGTTTGTTGCAAGTTTCATAAAAATTGCTCTCAACTCTGATTTAAAGAGTTTTTTTCATGTTTAGTACATGTATATAGTCCCTGAACATGGACAGATAACCCTGGTGGACATAATTCTGCTTGTTACAAAAAGCTTGTATTATTTCAATCATTTCTATGAAATATTAAGGTATACTGGCTGTTTTAAATATCCACTGATTCCAAATTCCCAACACACCACATGTTCACATTGCATACCTCATTTCATGCTTTACAACTGTTTGAAGAAATATAGGATGAGTAAGTCTTTCCATATGGTCAAATGACCTTTAATATCAATTCATGTGAAATTAAGTAAAACTGTTGGTAAATCTGACTATACCCCCGCTTAACTGCTTAAATCAAATGGTGTTATTTTCGTAACAAAAAGCATAGAGAGAGAGTGAAATCATTGTTACCATGTATACCAAATATGAATGGTTGCTGTGAAATCTGTTACGCTTCATCTCCATGTTTTCTGCTTTTTTTTACTAAGGGAAACAACTTTTGTGACTTCCTACTTGCTTGATGGCCTTTCCAAAATAGGGTCAACTGTTAAAGGAAAGAATTTGCTCCTAAGGGAGCAAATTCTTTCCTTTAACAGTTGATCCCATTGAGAAGGGAGGCAAGAAAAAAAATGATAGAGTTGTGTCCTTGAAAGTGTACCCATTCTCCTTAATGTAAGCTTTGATGCAGCCCATTTAGTTTAAACAATATTTTATTTGTATAAACAATCATAATTTACAAACATATTAATACATAATTACGTATTTATATTACGTTATACAAATGGGATTCAGAAGGAAGCCATAGGACTTTTGTGAATCTGTATCCCAACTTTTGTGAATCTGTATCCCATTTGTAGCCCATTTAACAGTTCTTTGTCAACAAAATACTTACATGTAACCAAAACAGGCAAATATGAATGCAAACATGCAAATGCATGCTGGCAGGCAAGTTAAAAGTAAAAAATTTTCTAAACAATTACCTCTTTACAGCTGGCCAAGAAGACAAGGATTTTTGACTTCTGGTGATTTTTCAAGAAAGACCAGAGAAGATTCAGCTTGTCATGGAGTTCACATACAACATAACTCTGAAATAAATGCAAGGTTTTATTTAGTTTCAATCACAAAAATACAAGTATGCTCATCTTTCCTTCTTTCAATGTCATTCAACATTTGAGAGGAGGTCTATGAAAAAAGGACCTTATGCCATCTGCATACTGCAAATAGAATATTATCCCTAATGAACACCCCTGCTCTAATCAATGCCCCCTGCCTCTTGTCCAAACTCCCCCTGTCTCTATTCCAGAAAAGATATTATATTGTCTTGCTAACCTCCACGTTTTCTATCAGTTTTACAAAGGGGAACAACATGAATTCCTGTTTGCTTCCCTGGAAGAAGCAGCTCCTCAAGCGGTCCACTCTTCGTGGAAAGATTGATTGATTGGTTGATTTGTTGCTTTACGTCCACGGTAAACTACTATGGTCATGTCGGGACAGTCAGTTAACCTAACCACACTATTCCTGGGCAGGCTTAGACCTTCTAAGCGGTTAACCAGTACTAAGTGCACATACTTTCGCCAGTAACTGACAACTGCCCTTCTTGAATCAGCGGAAGGAGAAACGAAAGTATATGGCCAGACCAGGTTTCAAACCCAGGACGTATGACTTATGAGTCAGGTGCCCTACCAATTGCGCTACCCGGCCCGGCTTCAAGGAAAGAATTTACTCCTAGAGGAGCAAGCAAATTCTTTCCTTAAAGAGCTGACCCCTTTTGAGAAAGGAGGCAAAAAGGGAAAAATAATAGAATTGCTTTATCTTAAATACATTTATTTACCGTATTTCTTCGGCTATAAGACGGGGAGTTTTCCCGCCGAAATGACCCCCAAATTTTGCCCCCGTCTTATAACCGAGGCTTTGGACACCCTAGCTATTTTCACCAAAGTCCCGGAGCAGCTGGTCACGGTCCACAAGGCGCTCCCATTTAGTTATGTCCAAACCCAATAGGTGTTGAGACATAAAACAATACCTCAAGTACCGATCACATGAAATGATGCCGTATGCAAACACTGATTGCATCTAGCAAAACCGAATTTCTCTACTGTGTGCCCTCATTAAACTCCTCTTGAATTCCAAATCCACAAACAATGTGTAACATTATCATCTTTATTTTTTTCCTAAACATTCATATAGGTATTTTTCTGCAACCTAGATGTAAAAACGTAAGGCACTTTTACTCTTTATCTGTCGGTATTAATATCCTGACTTGACCCGAGTGACCTGTCAAAACTGAGTCGGTTATGTAATTATTTTGAGAGCAGTACTGATCCAGCTGTAGAGTGTAGGATCAAAGAAGCCGCAAAAAGTGAGCCGGTCAATGACCTTTAGGTGACACAATGTTTGTTGAACTACTGGTGTTGGAGTATTTATGCTAGTGAATAAAAACAAAATCTGTTTAATATGGATTCTTCCATCTTCAAACTGGGATACAGGAATATGTTTTCTCCACTTGTGTACATGCAAAGCTAAATTCAACTTATGGAAATACGACCTTTGCTCATACTGGATAAAATAATGAGGTAATTAATCCAAGATATTTATGCACATTACGGTAACTGCATAGCGACCAGTTTAAATATATGTAGACATCGGTGACCGGTGATGACCTTTGGAGAATTTAGTAGTAAATCTAGCATCAGTAACGGGGCGCTGATCATCCACCCATGTTGGGGAATTGGCAGAAAATAGGCCCGTCTTATAGGCAAGGCTAAGCTAAATACTTGCCCAGACAGTCCAAAAAACACCCCCCGTCTTATAAACGACTCGCCCTATAGCCGAAGAAATACGGTACCTTTATTCTGTTTATTGCAAGTATTTTGGCAGTGGCTGATCTAGTACTTTTTAGACTCTAAATAATGCCCCCTTTGCATAAAATGCAATGAACCCAGGGCATTTAATATTATTATTATGGGGTTCTAATGTGCACTAATAGACTTAATGAACCCTGTGCTAATGACTTTGTCAAGCTAATGATGCTTTAAACAACTGGGCCCATTTGTTACCTAAGAAGCAACATACAATGTTCTTTCTTAATGAAACTCTCTTACCTGTTGGAGTCTGTCAGGTGTGCTCTCGATGGCATGTTCATGAACTGACACAAACACTGGTTCTGTCAAGCTCAGTCTTGCTAGATCTTTCACTGACCTAAAATATATCAAGGACACTGTACTTAGTTGGATATAAGACAGGATTCACGCCCCACCCACACCTAAGAATGACCCAAATTGTGTGTAATTCTGACTGCTATAAGATACATTCTTCCCTACCCAAACAATTCCAAAAATCTTGACCTGTCTAGATGGATCTAGATTTTTTTAGTTGTTCTGGAAGGGAAACTCCTATGTTATAACTGAATAAATGAATAAATAGGCAGGGCTTCACACAAGCCAAAACCTTGAAAATGAAAGTCCTTACTGTCATACATTTTTTTATTTTTCAGACAAGAGAAGGAGGCGTTGTGGTTGAGTGGTTGGAGCGACTCGGTTACAGTGCAGAAGGTTGCCAGAAGAACATGACTTGAAACCTGGGCTTGGCCATCTGACAACTGGAAAACTCTCCCTGTCAAACCAGCAGTAAATGGGTACCTGTTTCGAATCAGGGAAGGATAAGGCAGCAAAAAGAGATGAATGGACTCCGCCTTTCATATGCTGTGTCCAAGATACAGTGGGCCTCTAACCCCAACTGCCACAAGGCTATTGAAAACCTTTACCTTTACTTTTACCTGTATGTGGGTATCAATTAATGCTGGACCCTGGAGACACTAGAAAGAATAACAATCAGTGGTTTGTGCTCCACAGGCTATAAGCATAAATGAAAGCCAATGGGAAGGGCAGAAGCGTAGGACCAAATGGCTGAAGGGTGCTTTCAAAAAGGGGCAGGATGCAGCACCCTTCTAAGCCTCTGTTGGAGATTCACTAGGAAAGTGTACCTAGGTACCAGAAATCACATGTACATGTAGTATAAATATCGTATTAATCCTATTTTAGGCCCCAAGGCATTGCATTTTATGAAAGGTGGTGTTATTTAGAACCTAAACTGTAGTAAATCAGCCACTGCCATAATACTTTTCATAAACAGTATTAATGTGAATGGGTTTACTTTCAGAGGAAGTAACTCTACATTATTTTGCCTCCCTTCTAAGTAGGGATGGGGTCAACTAGGAGCAAATTCTTTCCTTAAACAGTGGATCCCATTTCAAAGAGCTATCTCATCCAGAGAAGTAAACAGGAAATTATGCAAGTTAATATAACATTATTTTCGGAAAACAAGCAGGGAGTATTTTTTAGAGCAGGGGCATTTAATACGATTACTACGGTATCTCAACTTAACTACAGTTAACTACACTTTACTGTATAGACCAGTCTCTGTGAGATTAGAGTTTTGCTCATTCAGCCTTGTAAAATAGCTGCTTTTAGTCGTTTACACAAAAGGACCACAGGAACGTGCTAGCTCAAAGCTGTTCATGAAAATATAGAAAATAATACTACACTTACCTTGTCTGAGTAGCTGAAAACAATAGTGTCTGTCTTTCTGAAGGTAGGTTCTCTATTATACCATTCATTGTCTGAGCAAACCCCATGTCTAAGATTCTGTCAGCCTCATCCAACACTGCCAATGGAAATGTGCATTTAAGAACCATGAGGGGCATTTGAGAAGTAGTGGCAATGGTCCTTTAACATCTAAATACATGTACTGTTATAAACATGCATGTTTGTATATCACAATAAACTAAAACCTTTCCTCTATCAATACACGTAAGTACTTTAATAAGTCCATGTCCAACATGTGTATAATTACTAAATCAAAATCGTCATAGTGGCCAAAATGGTCACAAATTGTGATGATACTATCCAAGAGGCACAAAAGGCAGGCTGTAAGATTTCTGGAAAACTCAGATTTAGTAGAGGAAGGGCTGTAATTAATTTCTAATGTCATGAGAAATTGTAGTCATATAACTGCTATGGCATATAGGCAATAAAACACATCTAAAAGATACTAAATCTACAACTGTTTTTTTTTTTTTTTTCCACCAAATTCACTTACCAAGTATTTTTAAAGAATCAGCTGAGAAGTATGAGGTCTCATCCATGTGCTGTAGTAACCGCCCCGGGGTACATATCACAATATTAGTCCTGTTTATTCTTCCTGCTTCCTCCATTAAAGGCTGTGAATGTAAAACTGATATGAGCTGCGGCGCGACAGAACCAACAGAGTGGCATGTGCGCCAAGCAAAGAATCCGATCAGACTAGGCAGCCACCTAGTCTGATCACAGTCTTTGCTGTATGCTGAAAGGGTTGCTAAAGATCTAAGCTAGCTCCACCCACAAAGCCAAGACTCTGAACAGACTCGGTGGATGCCCAGGCTGATCTGATTCTTCACTGGGCGCACATGCCAATTTGTTTGTTTTGTCGTGTCGTGGCTCATATCAATATTATCATAATTTTAAGAAAGAGGGGTATTAAAGTGAGTGTGTAGACTTTCAGGAGAAGCAACTCTGCCATTTAACTTTTGCCTCCCTTTTCAATGGGGTTAACTTTTAAAAGAAAGAATATGTTCCTGTTGGAACAAATTCTTTCTACAGGAGTAATTTCTTTCTTTTAAGAGTAGACCTCTTTTTGAAAGGGTTTTGTCACCAAAGGAAGCAAATGTGAAGTCTCAAAGTTGTAACCACAGAACACAGATGCCCTGGCCTTTTGCCTTATCAGAAAGCCTGTTACTGAAAGAGCCACTGACACCAAAGATCACATATTCTAGCCGCATACTTTTTTTCCCAGAAAATGATGCTAGTTTCTTGAACCCAACTTTAAAATAAATTAACACAATGCCAAATAAGAATTGCAGAATCAGTAGATCAACAGCTGTCTCAGCAGTGCATGAGGAAAACCAGCTTGGGAGTACAATAGACAACTACCGTTGACTCTCATTATCTCAAACACTTATATCTCAAAGTACCCTCTTATCTCAAAGAATATAGTTTACACACATTTTCTAATTTCTTTACATTTCAAACCCTGATATCTCAAACTACTGGTATCTCGAAGTAAATTTTCTGGAGATATCAGTTGTTTAGGATGATCTCTGACTATGAGATATCAAGAGTTGACTGTATTTAAGTAGATATATATTCTCATGTCTTATTCATATTTTTCTGTTATGAGAATTAGACCTCTGTAAGCTGCATCTGAAAATCAGTACCAGTGCTTCATTTTGAAGACTAATTTCCACATACAACTACTGCTGGAGAAGCTTGCAAACAGAGTAAACTACATCATGACTAGAAATGTGTTCACACAATACAGATGCCCTAGCCAGAAAAGCTTTTACCAACTGAATCAATTAAAGACTACAACAAGCTTGTCCCACATCTAATGTATCATATTTGTAAGGATTACCAGATGTTCACATTTTGACTAAATATCTGAACAGTCTCCTTTAACAAACACTGTAGATATAGATCAGGCCAGGGTTGCTACTTATTTTCCACTTTCTAATTCCCTGGCTTTTCCCTATTTTTTCCTTGACATTTTACAGTTTTTCATACCCCTTTTTACAGACCCAAAAGTAAAATATTACTCTTTCCTTCAACAGTGCCAACTTTATCACTTGGAAATTGGGGGTTACTCTTAATGGAAAGAATTTGCTCCCCCAGGGAGCAATTTCTTTCCATTAAGAGTAGCCCCCAATCATGGCCCAATGAGGAAAGTACATCCTTTCCCCTTGAACAGAATGAGTATATTTTCTGAAGATTGCCGTAGCCATTTATTTTCAAATTCCCTGACTTTCTAAGTCCTTCCCAAACACTGATCAACCACTAAATCTCCTGACTTTCCCCTAACCTGGAAATAAATTCAATTTCTAGATGTTTTTCCCTGACAACTCTGTCAGATTGCTCCTGTTTGTCAAAAGTTTTACAAAACACCGCCAGGTATAACCCAAAAACCTGGAGCCCTGGTAGTTCAGTGGGTTAGGTGCTGGCCTGCTGATATAACAGTTTCAAGATCGATTCCCCAAGGCAGAAATCTTTTCAACCGTAAATGGGGTTCCACTGCATATAGCCTTTCATTATCATCCTCCCATCGTCCTGATATGACTGAAATACTGTTAAAAAAGATATAAAATTGCAACTCATCCATCCATCCATTACTCAAAGGCCTGCTGAAATAAGAAGATGAAAGCGTCTGCTACAGAAGTGGTGGCAGTGTCTTGATATTTTTGGTAAAAACCATGACCTACCTTTCCTCCAATTACCAGGCCAGCAGAAAAGTCATGAAACTTTCCAACTTTTCTCAACACTTCAAAAGTCTGGTAGGCAAGTTCTCTTGTTGGTGATATTATCAGGGCTCCCAGTCCATCTAGCTGGCTCCATTTGTTCTTGAATAAGCACTCTAAAACCTAAAAGATGATACAGCACAACTGTAGAAATGCTCTAGCTATCAGCCCATACTGGACCCACTCACAAATCTTGGCTGCCCAGTCACAGGGCGTAAAGGGGGATAGTTCCAGGATACACACACACAACTGTTTCATATCCCTGGAGGGAAAAAGTAGGGGTTTATCCCATAAGAGTACAACATCATGTTTATATATTATATATTGAATTTTTTTCTAATTTACAAAACTAGTATGCCAACATCTAAGTAAATGTTGAAATAATGTTGATCTGACGAATTTTCAATGCAGTCGTCATAAATGCTGAATCAACTAGGTAAATCTCCACAGTATGCCTCATAAATCTCTTCTATCTACATACATGTTTTAGAATACTGGAGGATTGTGACTGACGACATGGGCCAGGCGCTCCTCGGTCTTGCTCATGCTGGTTCATGGCTTTCTTTCGCAATTTTCCTAACTAGTTTCTTCCAATAATATGGATTTCTTCAGAGGATTGTCACGATTCTGGCGAGCTGTGTTTTTTGCGCTGTTTATATACCATATCGGGGGGCCGGTGAACCGGCCCTTTTGGCGCCATTGCGCCTGCGTGGACGGCCATTGTTGTACCGGCCCTCGGGGGCCGGTGGGCGTGTTTTGCGCCTCTCGCCGGCCCCCGGGGGCCGGTGGCGTTGCTATCCGCCATTGTAGGCGTGTATGGCGACGTCGACCGGCCCCCGGGGGCCGGTGACGTTGCTATCCGCCATTTTCTTACTGTTGAGCGTGACGCTTGGTTCAGTGTGTTTATTTCCTGTTTTTAGGAGATTAAAAATGGCGGATCGTTGTGTGGAGTCCTGGCCGTTACATGCAAATGCTTTGAGCTATCCGCTTGGTTGCATGTTCATGAATAAGTACTGGAACGGGAGGAGACATAAATGTGAAAGTGAGTGGCTGACAAGCTCCAGTCTTATTCATGAACATTGATCCCGACCGGACGGAGTGTGTGTAGCTGGTAGATCCAGTAGAGTTCTCTGTTTTTTCTAGTAACAGCTTTTTTGGTGTTCCGGATCTTTGGACAGGATTTCAATAATTTGAAACCCCATGTGTTCTGTAGAATGGTTGGGTAAGTTAAAATGTGTTGCTACCAGAGTGTCCCGTTTATTGCGGGTGTCACGCTGGTGTTCTGTCATTCTAACTTGGTGACTATTCTCATAGCGAACATTTGTGGTTCGGGGTAAAGCCGTGGTGGGTAATTGTTAGCAATGATCATAATTGTATTATTGCTTTCTTGAAATGACATATGTCACGATCATGGGTTAGTACAAATGGGTTCGGCTGTTTGC
The DNA here is from genome assembly GCA_963989385.1 of Ctena decussata. NCBI lineage: Eukaryota > Metazoa > Mollusca > Bivalvia > Lucinida > Lucinidae > Ctena > Ctena decussata. The sequence continues at coordinate 56,930,473 of OZ022502.1, read as the reverse complement.
TGAACAGGCTTATTTCCCCGCCGTAGCAGGGTGTCCCCATTTGCTTTTCGAGCTTTTTCGAGGCTCTGTAGCAGTGTGTTCTGCGGATACCCTCTTCTAATGTAATAGCCCGTAAAGATTTCGGCATGTTTGTCATAATCATACAGCTGGACGGACGTAGTCTGACTGAGAGACCGGCGGGAGGTAGGTCCTTGCCAATGCATTCCCTCAGTGAGGAAGGAGACTTAGTTCTCTCATGTTCACCATTCTGGATAGAACTCGTCTTGCCTCTTTGTAGAACGGCATGACCATTGTTGTACCGGCCCTCGGGGGCCCTCTACGTCAGGCTCTTCGTCGCAAGTGACCATCATCCCAGCAGAGAACCTGAAGAAAAGGACAAGGGATGCAATGGCGGAGGAAGAGCCGTCCAAGAAAAGGAAGACTCTAGATCTACCAGCTGAGGTCATGCCGTTCTACAAAGAGGCAAGACGAGTTCTATCCAGAATGGTGAACATGAGAGAACTAAGTCTCCTTCCTCACTGAGGGAATGCATTGGCAAGGACCTACCTCCCGCCGGTCTCTCAGTCAGACTACGTCCGTCCAGCTGTATGATTATGACAAACATGCCGAAATCTTTACGGGCTATTACATTAGAAGAGGGTATCCGCAGAACACACTGCTACAGAGCCTCGAAAAAGCTCGAAAAGCAAATGGGGACACCCTGCTACGGCGGGGAAATAAGCCTGTTCAGCAAACAGCCGAACCCATTTGTACTAACCCATGATCGTGACATATGTCATTTCAAGAAAGCAATAATACAATTATGATCATTGCTAACAATTACCCACCACGGCTTTACCCCGAACCACAAATGTTCGCTATGAGAATAGTCACCAAGTTAGAATGACAGAACACCAGCGTGACACCCGCAATAAACGGGACACTCTGGTAGCAACACATTTTAACTTACCCAACCATTCTACAGAACACATGGGGTTTCAAATTATTGAAATCCTGTCCAAAGATCCGGAACACCAAAAAAGCTGTTACTAGAAAAAACAGAGAACTCTACTGGATCTACCAGCTACACACACTCCGTCCGGTCGGGATCAATGTTCATGAATAAGACTGGAGCTTGTCAGCCACTCACTTTCACATTTATGTCTCCTCCCGTTCCAGTACTTATTCATGAACATGCAACCAAGCGGATAGCTCAAAGCATTTGCATGTAACGGCCAGGACTCCACACAACGATCCGCCATTTTTAATCTCCTAAAAACAGGAAATAAACACACTGAACCAAGCGTCACGCTCAACAGTAAGAAAATGGCGGATAGCAACGTCACCGGCCCCCGGGGGCCGGTCGACGTCGCCATACACGCCTACAATGGCGGATAGCAACGCCACCGGCCCCCGGGGGCCGGCGAGAGGCGCAAAACACGCCCACCGGCCCCCGAGGGCCGGTACAACAATGGCCGTCCACGCAGGCGCAATGGCGCCAAAAGGGCCGGTTCACCGGCCCCCCGATATGGTATATAAACAGCGCAAAAAACACAGCTCGCCAGAATCGTGACAATCCTCTGAAGAAATCCATATTATTGGAAGAAACTAGTTAGGAAAATTGCGAAAGAAAGCCATGAACCAGCATGAGCAAGACCGAGGAGCGCCTGGCCCATGTCGTCAGTCACAATCCTCCAGCGTTTATGCTACTACCCCTCGCTAGGACTAGGATGCTCCGAGGTCGGCGTTCACTCTGATGAATCCAAGACAGACCACCAGCGACATGTCAGTCAGCCCAATCATTAGCTCACTGACCCTGACATCTACGTCAGGCTCTTCGTCGCAAGTGACCATCATCCCAGCAGAGAACCTGAAGAAAAGGACAAGGGATGCAATGGCGGAGGAAGAGCCGTCCAAGAAAAGGAAGACTCTAGATCTACCAGCTGAGGTCATGCCGTTCTACAAAGAGGCAAGACGAGTTCTATCCAGAATGGTGAACATGAGAGAACTAAGTCTCCTTCCTCACTGAGGGAATGCATTGGCAAGGACCTACCTCCCGCCGGTCTCTCAGTCAGACTACGTCCGTCCAGCTGTATGATTATGACAAACATGCCGAAATCTTTACGGGCTATTACATTAGAAGAGGGTATCCGCAGAACACACTGCTACAGAGCCTCGAAAAAGCTCGAAAAGCAAATGGGGACACCCTGCTACGGCGGGGAAATAAGCCTGTTCAGCAAACAGCCGAACCCATTTGTACTAACCCATGATCGTGACATATGTCATTTCAAGAAAGCAATAATACAATTATGATCATTGCTAACAATTACCCACCACGGCTTTACCCCGAACCACAAATGTTCGCTATGAGAATAGTCACCAAGTTAGAATGACAGAACACCAGCGTGACACCCGCAATAAACGGGACACTCTGGTAGCAACACATTTTAACTTACCCAACCATTCTACAGAACACATGGGGTTTCAAATTATTGAAATCCTGTCCAAAGATCCGGAACACCAAAAAAGCTGTTACTAGAAAAAACAGAGAACTCTACTGGATCTACCAGCTACACACACTCCGTCCGGTCGGGATCAATGTTCATGAATAAGACTGGAGCTTGTCAGCCACTCACTTTCACATTTATGTCTCCTCCCGTTCCAGTACTTATTCATGAACATGCAACCAAGCGGATAGCTCAAAGCATTTGCATGTAACGGCCAGGACTCCACACAACGATCCGCCATTTTTAATCTCCTAAAAACAGGAAATAAACACACTGAACCAAGCGTCACGCTCAACAGTAAGAAAATGGCGGATAGCAACGTCACCGGCCCCCGGGGGCCGGTCGACGTCGCCATACACGCCTACAATGGCGGATAGCAACGCCACCGGCCCCCGGGGGCCGGCGAGAGGCGCAAAACACGCCCACCGGCCCCCGAGGGCCGGTACAACAATGGCCGTCCACGCAGGCGCAATGGCGCCAAAAGGGCCGGTTCACCGGCCCCCCGATATGGTATATAAACAGCGCAAAAAACACAGCTCGCCAGAATCGTGACAATCCTCTGAAGAAATCCATATTATTGGAAGAAACTAGTTAGGAAAATTGCGAAAGAAAGCCATGAACCAGCATGAGCAAGACCGAGGAGCGCCTGGCCCATGTCGTCAGTCACAATCCTCCAGCGTTTATGCTACTACCCCTCGCTAGGACTAGGATGCTCCGAGGTCGGCGTTCACTCTGATGAATCCAAGACAGACCACCAGCGACATGTCAGTCAGCCCAATCATTAGCTCACTGACCCTGACATCTACGTCAGGCTCTTCGTCGCAAGTGACCATCATCCCAGCAGAGAACCTGAAGAAAAGGACAAGGGATGCAATGGCGGAGGAAGAGCCGTCCAAGAAAAGGAAGACTCTAGATCTACCAGCTGAGGTCATGCCGTTCTACAAAGAGGCAAGACGAGTTCTATCCAGAATGGTGAACATGAGAGAACTAAGTCTCCTTCCTCACTGAGGGAATGCATTGGCAAGGACCTACCTCCCGCCGGTCTCTCAGTCAGACTACGTCCGTCCAGCTGTATGATTATGACAAACATGCCGAAATCTTTACGGGCTATTACATTAGAAGAGGGTATCCGCAGAACACACTGCTACAGAGCCTCGAAAAAGCTCGAAAAGCAAATGGGGACACCCTGCTACGGCGGGGAAATAAGCCTGTTCAGCAAACAGCCGAACCCATTTGTACTAACCCATGATCGTGACATATGTCATTTCAAGAAAGCAATAATACAATTATGATCATTGCTAACAATTACCCACCACGGCTTTACCCCGAACCACAAATGTTCGCTATGAGAATAGTCACCAAGTTAGAATGACAGAACACCAGCGTGACACCCGCAATAAACGGGACACTCTGGTAGCAACACATTTTAACTTACCCAACCATTCTACAGAACACATGGGGTTTCAAATTATTGAAATCCTGTCCAAAGATCCGGAACACCAAAAAAGCTGTTACTAGAAAAAACAGAGAACTCTACTGGATCTACCAGCTACACACACTCCGTCCGGTCGGGATCAATGTTCATGAATAAGACTGGAGCTTGTCAGCCACTCACTTTCACATTTATGTCTCCTCCCGTTCCAGTACTTATTCATGAACATGCAACCAAGCGGATAGCTCAAAGCATTTGCATGTAACGGCCAGGACTCCACACAACGATCCGCCATTTTTAATCTCCTAAAAACAGGAAATAAACACACTGAACCAAGCGTCACGCTCAACAGTAAGAAAATGGCGGATAGCAACGTCACCGGCCCCCGGGGGCCGGTCGACGTCGCCATACACGCCTACAATGGCGGATAGCAACGCCACCGGCCCCCGGGGGCCGGCGAGAGGCGCAAAACACGCCCACCGGCCCCCGAGGGCCGGTACAACAATGGCCGTCCACGCAGGCGCAATGGCGCCAAAAGGGCCGGTTCACCGGCCCCCCGATATGGTATATAAACAGCGCAAAAAACACAGCTCGCCAGAATCGTGACAATCCTCTGAAGAAATCCATATTATTGGAAGAAACTAGTTAGGAAAATTGCGAAAGAAAGCCATGAACCAGCATGAGCAAGACCGAGGAGCGCCTGGCCCATGTCGTCAGTCACAATCCTCCAGCGTTTATGCTACTACCCCTCGCTAGGACTAGGATGCTCCGAGGTCGGCGTTCACTCTGATGAATCCAAGACAGACCACCAGCGACATGTCAGTCAGCCCAATCATTAGCTCACTGACCCTGACATCTACGTCAGGCTCTTCGTCGCAAGTGACCATCATCCCAGCAGAGAACCTGAAGAAAAGGACAAGGGATGCAATGGCGGAGGAAGAGCCGTCCAAGAAAAGGAAGACTCTAGATCTACCAGCTGAGGTCATGCCGTTCTACAAAGAGGCAAGACGAGTTCTATCCAGAATGGTGAACATGAGAGAACTAAGTCTCCTTCCTCACTGAGGGAATGCATTGGCAAGGACCTACCTCCCGCCGGTCTCTCAGTCAGACTACGTCCGTCCAGCTGTATGATTATGACAAACATGCCGAAATCTTTACGGGCTATTACATTAGAAGAGGGTATCCGCAGAACACACTGCTACAGAGCCTCGAAAAAGCTCGAAAAGCAAATGGGGACACCCTGCTACGGCGGGGAAATAAGCCTGTTCAGCAAACAGCCGAACCCATTTGTACTAACCCATGATCGTGACATATGTCATTTCAAGAAAGCAATAATACAATTATGATCATTGCTAACAATTACCCACCACGGCTTTACCCCGAACCACAAATGTTCGCTATGAGAATAGTCACCAAGTTAGAATGACAGAACACCAGCGTGACACCCGCAATAAACGGGACACTCTGGTAGCAACACATTTTAACTTACCCAACCATTCTACAGAACACATGGGGTTTCAAATTATTGAAATCCTGTCCAAAGATCCGGAACACCAAAAAAGCTGTTACTAGAAAAAACAGAGAACTCTACTGGATCTACCAGCTACACACACTCCGTCCGGTCGGGATCAATGTTCATGAATAAGACTGGAGCTTGTCAGCCACTCACTTTCACATTTATGTCTCCTCCCGTTCCAGTACTTATTCATGAACATGCAACCAAGCGGATAGCTCAAAGCATTTGCATGTAACGGCCAGGACTCCACACAACGATCCGCCATTTTTAATCTCCTAAAAACAGGAAATAAACACACTGAACCAAGCGTCACGCTCAACAGTAAGAAAATGGCGGATAGCAACGTCACCGGCCCCCGGGGGCCGGTCGACGTCGCCATACACGCCTACAATGGCGGATAGCAACGCCACCGGCCCCCGGGGGCCGGCGAGAGGCGCAAAACACGCCCACCGGCCCCCGAGGGCCGGTACAACAATGGCCGTCCACGCAGGCGCAATGGCGCCAAAAGGGCCGGTTCACCGGCCCCCCGATATGGTATATAAACAGCGCAAAAAACACAGCTCGCCAGAATCGTGACAATCCTCTGAAGAAATCCATATTATTGGAAGAAACTAGTTAGGAAAATTGCGAAAGAAAGCCATGAACCAGCATGAGCAAGACCGAGGAGCGCCTGGCCCATGTCGTCAGTCACAATCCTCCAGCGTTTATGCTACTACCCCTCGCTAGGACTAGGATGCTCCGAGGTCGGCGTTCACTCTGATGAATCCAAGACAGACCACCAGCGACATGTCAGTCAGCCCAATCATTAGCTCACTGACCCTGACATCTACGTCAGGCTCTTCGTCGCAAGTGACCATCATCCCAGCAGAGAACCTGAAGAAAAGGACAAGGGATGCAATGGCGGAGGAAGAGCCGTCCAAGAAAAGGAAGACTCTAGATCTACCAGCTGAGGTCATGCCGTTCTACAAAGAGGCAAGACGAGTTCTATCCAGAATGGTGAACATGAGAGAACTAAGTCTCCTTCCTCACTGAGGGAATGCATTGGCAAGGACCTACCTCCCGCCGGTCTCTCAGTCAGACTACGTCCGTCCAGCTGTATGATTATGACAAACATGCCGAAATCTTTACGGGCTATTACATTAGAAGAGGGTATCCGCAGAACACACTGCTACAGAGCCTCGAAAAAGCTCGAAAAGCAAATGGGGACACCCTGCTACGGCGGGGAAATAAGCCTGTTCAGCAAACAGCCGAACCCATTTGTACTAACCCATGATCGTGACATATGTCATTTCAAGAAAGCAATAATACAATTATGATCATTGCTAACAATTACCCACCACGGCTTTACCCCGAACCACAAATGTTCGCTATGAGAATAGTCACCAAGTTAGAATGACAGAACACCAGCGTGACACCCGCAATAAACGGGACACTCTGGTAGCAACACATTTTAACTTACCCAACCATTCTACAGAACACATGGGGTTTCAAATTATTGAAATCCTGTCCAAAGATCCGGAACACCAAAAAAGCTGTTACTAGAAAAAACAGAGAACTCTACTGGATCTACCAGCTACACACACTCCGTCCGGTCGGGATCAATGTTCATGAATAAGACTGGAGCTTGTCAGCCACTCACTTTCACATGTTTTAGAATACTGCCTATTGCTGGATATGCTAATACAGTAAATACAAGAAACTAACTTACAGGTACAATGAAAGCAAGGGTCTTCCCGGAGCCTGTCTTAGCTGCCCCAAGAATATCCAGGCCCTGAAGACCCAAACCAATAGACTCTCTCTGTACATCTGTAGGAACATCATACTTGCATGCCTTCAAACCTAAAATATTAAGGAGTATAAATACATCAACAAGGGAGATCACTTTGATCTGGAAGTATTTGTATCCCTCCTCAAATGGGGCTATATTTAAGGGACTTTACTTTTTATTTGATTCCAGTGATTTGATTTGGCAAGTTTTACCTCCTGTTATGTGAGTCATTCCCAATTTCCCAATCAAAAGAAAAAAACAGCCTAATTTTTTCCAATTTTGTGAATATTTTCCCAATATAATTAAAAAAACATCTGAAAGTTTTCCCAATCAAAAAGGGACAGGTAGATAAAAACACTGGATTCCCTGGATGACAAAAACCTCCCAAAATGGAATGTACTCTGAAAGTAAATAAATTGCTCCTAAGGGAGCAAATTCTTTCCTTTATGAGTTGACCCCACTGGGAAGGCAGATAAAAATGAAAATGGCAAAGTTACTACCCCTGAATGTTCATAATTACATCTTAACATGCTGGACAGTCACAACACAATTACTATTGTGAGAATAATCCAGCGATGTCACAAGTATTCAATGAAAATTTAAACATAATAGTTGACTGCATGAAATAAGCAGGCTGATCTAAATCTTAATTACCTATTTGCATATGTATCAAGCCTATTTTCACATGTGGCTGCTATTAATTAAGATAATTTGTTGTGATGCGTTGCATAAATTCAGCTTTTATAAACTGCTAACTATGAGAGCTGCTTAAATAAACATTAGCACAACTACCCAACCAAGTTTGAAGCAGTGTGTTTATCAAGCAGGTCTATCTACCAGAAACCTAAATAACCGATATGTGTCGCATGAAGCTTGAAGCTTAACTATGATGTCAATGACAGGTAATAACAGACAATAAGTATTTACCTTTTAATGTTTTCTTGGACAAAGGGAAGTCTTCAAAAGCTTTAATCTTTGATGACACAATCTGAAATGGCAATGATGAAGAGAGTTGTCTCTATACTATTTGTAAATATGAGGACTATCCAATGAGATACCCCATTTCCCTGAAATGTCTAGGCTCAGATGTTCATAACTAATAACACTGTTAGTTATTAAATGAGACATTACATTTTTAAATGTATTGTGTGCACAAAAACTGCCTCTTTTTTTGCTGAAAAAATGTGAGGAGCTTTTGCACATTTTCTCTATTCTGAAATACCACCATTGACAAAAAAAAAAACAGTTAACTTTCCATAAGAAATCTGGTGTGGAATGTTTCAGCAATTTATCTCTGCTAACTGCCCGATATGTTTAGTTTCCAAAACTGAACAATAGAATACATAATATGGCAATATAAATTACATGACAACCATTGTAAACAAGCCCACCCAGCTGGCTATAAAACGCAATATCCTGTTATAATATGACTCAGATGGAATACACTGCATGAGCTAATGAAATATGCATAGGAGAGGATGTCCGATTGCTGCGTTGACGGGTTACCGTAAAAAAAATCCTGCATCGACATAGAACAGAATAGAATATTCAGCCCTTCATAGGGGCTAAAGCGATGCTCGCCAATAGGCAGGGCCTATTTTCATATTATGATATAGTTCAACTTGCTGGTAATGGAAACAGAGAAAACCTGAAAACTACCTTAGTGCACTCCTCTGTCAACGTGTTGATCTCATCGTCAACCTGTTGCCGATTCTTTTTCTTAAAATACATCTGTTTTCGATCCATTTTACTGACACGGCCTTTCCTCTGACCTAGTTTTGCACGATATTGTGTTCTGGAAGCCATATCTAACGGCTTATCGATGCAGTTTTCGTCTAAATGATATTTTCATGAACCACGAATAGTCATGTTGTGTTATATGTTTTCGTGACAAGTACTTAAGAGTGACCTCCCCTAGAACCTGGTTCCCTTTCCAACCTTATTTGGATTCGCTTCAAAGAGTTTCGTTCTAGTTTTGTTTTTCCTTTCGCCCTCCTTCAAAGGATAACTGTCTGTTGCGTCAGACCACCTAAGATTAAGATTAAGATTAAATCAATTATTATATATTTATTTTTCATTTATTTCATTTTTCAGTTTAAAGAACAATGTGTAATTGAATACTGAGATGTTTAACAGAAGACATAAATTAAAAATCTAGAGGGCTAAGAGTCCATAAATGACCACTGTGGTTTGCCGATGATATAGACGCTCTGGCTGAGAAAGAGCAGGAACTAGAAGCCCTAGTTGACGGTCTCGACAAAACCTGCAAGGTATAAGATGGAGATCAGAGCTGAGAAGACCAAAATGATGACAAATAGCGCCAATGGCACCCAGAGGGAGATCAAGGTAAAAGGGCAGAAGCTTGGTATTGTATCAAGCTTCAAATACATTGGAGCAATTATTTCAGATGATGGCTCTTGAAAGGAGGCTCGCTCAGGGACTGCACAAGCCACTTCAGCTCTTACAAAGCTGAAGCCAATTTGGAGAGATAACACCATATCTTTTGGATCAAATGTGAGACTTATGCGCTCCCTTGTCATTTCCATATTTCTGTATGCCTGTGAATCGAGGACCTTGACAGCAGAGTTAGAGAAAAAAAAAACGCAGGCCTTTGAGATGAGATGCTACCCAAGGTTACTGAACATTTTGTACAAGGACCATATAACCAATGAGGAGGTTCGCAGAAAGATCCAAGCAGCAATGTGAGAGTATGATGATCCTGACCCTGGTCAAGAAACGGAAACTAAGGTGGTTTGGCCATGTCTCAAGGTCTTCTAGTTTAGCAAAGATGATTCTACAGGGCACAGTAAAAGGAAAAGGAAGAAGAGTAGACAGAATAAGAGGTGAGAAGACAATATTAAAGAGTGGACAGGGATGGATTTTGCCAGCTCAACTAGGGCAGCTGAAAACAGGAAAAGGTGGAAAGAGGTCGTTTCGAAGTCATCTGCGGTGCCCCAACGACCTTGTAAGGTTATGGGATACAACAGAAATAGAATAGAAATAGAGGTCTAGTCTAGTCTAGTGTATCCATAACCTTGCAAGGTGGTTGGGGCACCGGGCACCACAGCTGACTTTACAACAATCCCTTTACACCTAATCCTGTTTTCAGCTGCCCTAGGTGTGCTGGCAAAGTCCATCCGGATAATGTAAGGTCTTCTATACGCCTGTTGGGCAACACATTTGGGATATGTTTCATTCAGTAAGTATCTAAACCTTTCTGAATTAACATCCAGCTAATAATGGTACGTAACCAGTAGAGACCGCACATCAATACAGCACCAACAACAGCCATAACATGTATAAAACATGAACCCTGTCTTTTATTTGTATTTTTTTAATAAACCAGCATACAGGTCACCATGATGCTACATTCTATACTTTTGACTTAACCAAGCGGGCATAGGATGTCAAAATGACGTCATACTGACGCTTCGACTTCATTACGACGTCATGTTCCTGCTGGGTAAACACCTTGTGTTGTTGTTTCGTGCAACTATCATCCGTAAGACGTTGAGGGTGGGATTTTACTAATCATATTCGGTTATTCCTTTGACTTTGGGACACAGGCACAGCTCTTATTATAGATTGCTTCTTGTTTCAATTGAGTGACTTGATCGATTTATTTATTTATTTTCTCTTTTATTTATTTATTTATTTTCCTCTAACCCACATATTTACCTTAAATGGTGTGTTTGTACGTACTGAATAACATTTTTTTTCTTGAAGATATTTGCCTGAGTCACCATTCATTTATCGGGTCTTTTCCATTTAGATACCGTCTCCTCATTTGGCGCTAGTCCATTGACGATCTCCTAACGGAATCATTCACGCACACAGAAAATGCCATCTACATGCTTCCATTGTTGGGTCTCCCTGTTACCCATTTGTTTCCTCTGTAAAGAGCTTGCTTGTATGTTTAATCACTTAGAAAGACTCTTGCTGTTTTATTCAGATCTTCTTTTTTATGACAAAGGCTGCGTGGGGATTGCGATATTCTCTGATATAGTGTATAGTAGTGTCCCAGCGGGCACATGACGTCGAAATGACGTCGTACTGACGTCGATGCGACGTGATGACGTCGCATCGGCGTCAGTGCGACGTCATTTCGACGTTATGTGCCTGCTGGGGTGATTCTTAATACTTATATGCTTCATTCTGTAAGTATATAAATCTTTGTGAATTAACTTTGAACTCAATGAACGAAATTAATGGTTGTACGTAACCAATAAAGAAAAACCGAACATTAATTCGCACCGCCAACAACCATAATATGCATAAAAATGTACCTTACCTGTTGTTTTTTTGTTGCTGTTCTTGTTGTTTTTTTTTGCTTTTTTTTAATAAACCAGCATAAAGATTACCACAATGTTAGACTTCTGACTTAAGACTTCCCAGAGGGCACAGGACGCCAAAATGACGTCAAACTGTCGTCGATATAACGTAGTCCGTCGAATCGACATTAATTCGACGTCATCATGACGTTGTTCCGTTTGGTGTTGTGGGTGGGATTGGAATTCGACTTTATCAGTTTCTGACCAGCTTTGATAGAGGGGAGCCCCGGTAGCTCAGTAGATTAACTGCTGGTCTGATCTAGCGGTCGCGGGATCGATACCCGCTGGTAAACAGGGTTCAGCTGCACACAGCCTTTCATTATCACCCTGTCATCGTCCTGATATGACTGAAATATTGTTGAAAAGGACGTAAAATCGCAATTCATCTATTTTTATGGAGAGACAAAATTCCTTAGACTTTGGGCCACAGGCACAACGCTTATTATAACCTGCTTCTTGTTTCTACTGTGTGACTTGATTTATTTATTTATTTATTTATTCCTCTGACCCATCTATTTACCTTAAATGGCTTGTTTGTAAGTATTAAAAAAAAACATTTTTTCTTGCAGACAATTAGCCTGAGATTATCATTCATTGATCGGTTCTTTTCCACTTAGATACTGTCTCTTTAATTGGCGCTAGTATATTGACGACCCTCATTCAGAAACCTTTCACGATCACAGAAGATGCCATCTACATGCCTCAATTGGTGGGTCTCCCATTTCCCCTGTTGTTTCCTATGTAAAGAGCTTGTTTGTACGTTTTATCACCTTTAAAGACCTCTTGCTGCTTTATTCAGATTTTCCTTTTCGGACAAAGGCTGTGTGGGAATTACTATATTCTCTGATATAGTGTATAGTCGTGTGATTCTTAATATGCATACGGTAATATGTATATGAACTGCTCCTTTCCTGTGATATAAAATGCATATCATGCAAACTTTCAACAAAACGCATATCATGCAAACTTTCAACAAAACGAACTCATTCTATTTTAACTAACGCGTTCATACGTCCAGGGGCCGTATTCATAAAACGACTTAAGTGGTTGCTATGCTGTTGCTAAGGCTAAATTTCATTGAAGGAGATTCCCTACAACTATGAAATTTGCTCTGGCGGACGTTCCTCCAGACCAAATTTCATAGTTGTAGGGAATCTCCAACATAGAAATTTACCCTTAGCAACAGCATAGCAACGACTTAAGTTGCTTTATGAATACGGCCCCTGGGCACCGGGACTTCCCCAAATGGATACACACCATTGAAAAACATGTCACTGTTGATTTCATGCAGTTTCGAAGTTGTTTGTCAGCATGGATGATTCTTCTGGCATCAGGGGCCGTATTCATAAAGCCACTTAAGTCGTTGCTATGCTGTTGCTAAGGCTAAATATCTATAAGGGAGATTCCCTACAACTATGGAATTTGCTCTGGAGGAACAGTCTTTGTAAGACTGTTTCTCCAGACCAAGTTCCATAGTTGTAGGGAATCTCCTTTATAGATATTTAGCCTTAGCAACCGCATAGCAACGACTTAAGTGGCTTTATGAATACGGCCCCAGAATTTTACTTTCACTCAGTTCTCTCAGCAAAGCTTCAACAAATTCTTTCGAATCTCATGTAGCGTCGGGAAGAGTGCATACGTGTCTCGTATGTAATAAAATACGGCGTGATATTACAAACAGTTTGCAGATTAGTACTGATACGTAACCAGTCTGGGGACTTATGGATTTCCATCATGCATATTTGTGATGGTCAGCCATAATTCTTACATTTTTCAGTCCAACTCACTAAAATGGCAAATTAACCTACTGGCAGTGTTCAGTCTGACCTGTCTACACTTAAAATTAATATTTGATCCAGCCCTTAACTATTCTCAGTATTAACAGTCTTATTTTGGTTATGTCTGCAGAATTATGGTCAAAATTAGGCAAATATTGCTGTGCATTTGACTTGTTTTATTTCCAAGAAAAATAGATATTTACTTTCTATTTTTTATAAAGTGTTACGATCAAAATTGTCTACAATACTTGCCTTTTTGTAACGGATGCTAACTGTACGAGTTACTCAAGGTTTTGCATCAGTTACGCGACAGAAAAGTACTTGAGGGTTTTTGCCTTTGTTATGGCCAGCCATATCACCAGAAGAAACCAACGTTATGGCTATCCATCACGTTTCATCCTTCGGACATGTAGTGACATCTTGTGGTAAAAATTTCAGTAATTATGTTATGGTAAGCCATCATGTCAGTTCTTTTAAACTGCATGGTTAACCATCACAAATACGCGTTATGGAAATCCATAAGTCCCCAGACTGGTAACACGAGTTTTGCTATCTAAATTGTTGTTACTGTATATCTCGGAGCCCTTGGTATGTACATGTAAGTCCGTCGCTATTAGGAATTAAACGCATGACCTAGATCCTGGCCTCCATGTATAATCTACTGGACTTAAGTTAGAGCTGGACACTTATATCATAAACATGTATTTAAGCTAGAACTACAAAACATGCAGAGTTTAGTTAACTCTCTCTCTCTCTCTCTCTCAGCACTCTGTGTGTGCATGCGTTTCAGAGAGAGGAATTCCCCCAGTTTCCTAGGAAATGAAACAGGTCATAAAATATAAGATGCCCTTAATAACGTTTGCAAACTGATCACGCCACAGACCAGCTTGCTACCCTCCCTGACTGATCAGCATTTTCTTTTAATAAAAATTACAAAACGTCAAAACAGTATGGCCGTAAAGTCTAGCCAGAAGCAATATCGGGCCACTTTTGGCATTTGAGCGACATATTAGCATCATAGCCCATAAGTGGACCGCGACCAGTCCGCTAGAAACCAAAATTAAAATATCACAAGGCTTTGAAGGTAAAGAAGGGACTTTGCTCTTCGCTAATTTTACGTAGGCACAGAAGTTGAAAGAAAGCCTTGGCAACCACGCGTACGACGCAATGCCGTGACGTTGAATCTTCGTTTCTATCACGTTCTTTCAACTACATGTGCCCGTCTGTGGTTTCTCCCAAGCTGAATAAAGCTTTGAAAAACAAACGAAAAAGCAAGGAAAATAATTTTTGTCAGACAGACAACCATGTGCTCAATACGAACAAAAATATCTGATTCTTGACATGACATGTAGAAATATATCGAAATACAGCATGAATCATGAGACAGGTTATTACTCCATAAAACATATGCTGTGGACCATTATTAGAATCGCCTCTATGACGATGTTCTAGGACCAAAACATATATTTAGTAGGGAACAAGTGAAGAGTTATTTTAGAATTATAATTAAGGTAAATTTCTATATTTTAGAGGAACTATCTTTGCCATTTTCATTTTTTCCTATTCTAAATGGGTGTCAACTTTTCCTGTAAGAGTAGACCCCATTCTAAAAGAGTAACGTCGTCCACTGCAGCAAACAGGAAGTAAAAAATCGTGTAACGTTTGAAAAATTACAGAAATTCATGGCGGTGTATCCATACACCTTAAAGCCAGTGTAATTTTTAACAGCTCTGTTAAAAATCGTATGTTACTTTGCTTCTGAAACACCAGGTTATTGTCATTATATCTATTTGCCACCATATCTATCTGCCACACAATTAAAACTTGCTTTTATTCAGCCGCTTCTGCAAATATTAAGAACCTCTATGGTTGCGTTGCTCAGACGGCATTTGAATTTATCTGATAATTTTAGGCATGTATATCGTTTGTCACGTTGTCGACCATTTTTTGTTTTCGGCCAATTTTGGCAGAGACACTATTTCTCTATTTCTCTGTTCTTTCCTGCACCTTCTGGATCTCTCTTACAAACGTGCTTGAATATATATTGCTCTTGGTTTCATACTACATGTATACTGCTCTATATTACATTCTTAGCGAAGAGATACAAGGTTTTTTTTTGTCAATATAAATATGCTATTTCCCAGTCATCTACGAGGATTTATTTCCTCCATCGAACTAAATCTCTGTAGATTGGCTACCTTCCCTATAATACCGCCAGTATCTGCTTTAGAAATACTTCTCCAAGTTTTTATTTTTTCCACTGCAGTGAAAGCTATAAACACGCCGTTAACGAGGCAGTTTTCATGTATTCTTTCGCGTTATTATGTACAGGCTCTCGGAAGGACCCTTGAAAACATAAAAAAAAAAACAGATGGAAATATTCTTTAAATGTAAGACAACCAAATGTAATATACTGTTTATTGAATCGTCCCATTTAGAATATGGGATTTATAAACCTCGGGAGATCCGATAAAGAAACCCTTCGTGTCTTTATCGGCTCTATAAAAGTAAAAAGTATGCAAAGACCAGGAACTGAAACAATCAAAATCCAAATCCAGCCCTCAAACCATAGTTGGAAACAACTAAGATTACAAATAATCAAGATACAGAGAACATATGGCCAACCGAGTGAGCAGCTTGTTCCCAAAAGGTGGCCACTCAGCAACCCAAACCGAACCAAAATAATAATAACATACATAAGGTGAAACATCACAGAAACTCTGACACCAAAAACAGGCAACAAAGAACCACAACAGAACTACCGCCTTGGAACGGTCAGTAATGAATTACTGGGGGGCTTAAATCGATTTTACAGGCCCAACCTCACCCTCAGTTTCTGAAGTGGTACAAAACATTTAGTTGGTTGTTCGGTTCGCATGATAACCCTCTAACTCGTCAATGAATCATCACGGTAAACACATAAATCAAATTTCAACACCATGAAGAAGCAAAGACGTATAAACCTCCCTCGCTTAATGAATCACATATTTCAAATTGAACGATTAACAAACTCTATTTAAAACATTTTTATTTGTCTGTAATTATGACTGGTTGCATTTATCGCAAAGCCCGCAGTATATGTATTTATCTTAAAAAACCACATCATTTTTCCCCTCACTTGTTTTTTACTACACTTTAAGCCGTCTTACCGCGTACAAAACTATTTTAAAACCAAGTCTGGCCTCTTAAGGGCAAGTATATTTAAGCCTTAAAGTTGTTTAATCCATTCTTATCTATAGGTATTTTAGTAAAGCGTTTAAACTCTCTGTGCTCGTTGGCATCAAAATATAACTCGGTTTGTATATTTTGTACATGTAGACTGATCTATTATTACATGTATGACACTTATAAATCATCCTTTTGCAGTAATGTCAGGTAATACGTTCTGGTCCTTTTCTCGCATACAGTCACAGTAACGACATGTGGTTGCCGGAGTTTTTGTTCCTTGACTTGAAGCACCAAATGATACAACTTCAAAAGTGCTTTGTTCAAGTTCATTGCTACTCTTATGGCCAGTCTGTTCAGCATTTTCTGAATCATCTATTGTGTTTGTCTCTTCTTCGACCAGTTTATAAACAGGCTTCCTTGCCGGGAGAAGCTTTCTCTGGCGCCTTGGCTCACGCTTAAATTTGTCATAAACGTCACTGCTGGATTTAATTCTCCGTTTGATATCATTGTGAATTATATGACTGTTTACACTTGAAATAGAAGATCTAGGAGAAGTGTTGACTTTGTGTAACAAACTGTAGGATGATATAGCAGGCACTAGAGATAATTCTGGTTCTCTCTTGCGTATACCAGAATCAGATTCATAGCCGGTTCCTTTGACTGGAGAATATACTGACATTCTAGAATTTGGTGCCGTTGAACTGTATCCAGGAGTAGGCGTTCTCAAACTTGGTGTGCATGACTGACTGCGCTGAGAGCTGTTACAGGACCATGCTGATATAAGAGCCTTCTCTCCTGGTGTTGACACATCCCTCGAACTCCAAGCTTCGCGCACCATACTGGCTTCCAACCGTCTTTTGTATTTCACAAATATTTCATCCACTGGCTGAGAACACAGTGTGTTTAACCACTTTGAACGAACGGGTGATTCGGCCGCATTAAGCGACGGCTGAATCCTTGCTATGAAATAGTAATGTCTCCCTTTTGCTCGTATATCTTCGGCATATTGTCTATTATTCAACGATTTAGGCCGACTTTCTTTTCCATTAGAAACGTTTCTGGGTGCTCTTTGGCATCGATTTGTAAATGCAACATACATCTCTTCTTTAGGAGCCGGCGGGCGGTCATACATGGGTTGTTGTCCTCGAGGTGGCCGTTTGCCATTGGCTGGCGTTGAAACAGGGCATCTGTATGCGTCTGGATTGAATAAGTCAGAATCAGAGTGCGGTACTCGTAGTCTGTCATCGAATTCATGTACATGGGGTGCTGTGTCGCCGACAGCCATCATCCGTTGGTACTGCAGATAAACAATAAAAACAGTTACAACATGCTGTGTTGATTACATTTGAATATCAGCCGGATACATAACATGAAATGGATTGTAATTTAATGTGACATTATATCAATTTTCTACTAACTCAGTAAGAAAATGCACTGTAAGTTTCAAAATTGTCTTCAAAAGCTGATTGTTTTCTTTTCCTGCCGTTAAAATATTTGATATTCCAGAACACCCCGACCTCGCAGCCATAAAGCAGTGTGTATAAAAAGCTGAAACTCAATGTAAATTCCATGTTCTTTCAGAGATGAGAATGAGGTCTAAAAGCCGAGCAGGGAAATAAAATTTTAGCAATTTTTGAGATCCACAGAATGCTTCAACTGAGCCATATTCTACATAAATTTGTGCCTGACAGAATTATGCTGTGCAAAAAAATTATCTTTACGTGAAGAAAAAAAAACTGG
Source organism: Ctena decussata (assembly GCA_963989385.1). Classification (NCBI taxonomy): domain Eukaryota; kingdom Metazoa; phylum Mollusca; class Bivalvia; order Lucinida; family Lucinidae; genus Ctena; species Ctena decussata. Next base: position 56,912,254 of record OZ022502.1, on the reverse strand, counting down.
GTACTCGCATGTCTCTCAAAATCGATTTCTGGGACACTACAAGCAGGACTGCAAAACACCTTATTCCAAACTAAATGCATTAGATAAATAAAATATCATCATAATTTGGTACTACGGGACTATTCATTTATCATTTAAATACTTACAAATTACCAAAGCCAGTTATATGAAATAAGACCATGAAATTTTAAGAATTTACCTCGGCAAGAAAATACATAGCCATTTTGGAACTGTTGAAATATGTTAAACACAAGACCTCAAATGAACTCATTGATACCTTCTAATACGACAAGTCATTGACTATACCATTTAAAACAGTATTGTTTATACGTTTAACAGTATATTGTGTTAATTCTGGCGGTTTATAGTTACAAATGATAATAATCAAACTAAACAAATCCATCGATTGTTCATTATTATTCATATTTGCACATTCCGCCATTAGTATACGAGCTGTGTGGTGAGAAACCCTTAGTGCATATGCAAACTACCCATGATAAGACCAGCTGCGCGTTTGTGCATCTGGTCTGAGCATGCACAGATGGCCTAAACAATATTTTGACCATATAAATGTATTCGGAGTAAAATCTGTGTATATGCCAGGCAGCGGGTGTGCATACAGTGGACCGGGCATGTTCAGCTTGCATTCTCCCCCATGAAACGGCACATACAAACAAGTGTCGATCATTGCATTGTGGGTCTTTGGTATGAACATTTTATGGATAAAATAATTGTATCATTTATTTATTTATTTATTTATTAACTAAGACGAATGTCGACGAATGTCATAATGTTGAAGCAGCCCCTTAATATGTAGCAACTATAGAATTTGGAACATATGCATACTTTAGGCTTAGTAGCGGCTAAATGGAACTAACACACGCCTACAGTTTAACATGCCAAATGTGTGACCTAGCCTTATAAAATTTGTTTCACACTTTCACGCACAGTGGCTTAATGTAAATTTTGACCAATATTTTACAGTTCACTGAATTTGCAATTTGACTTTGTATGTATGTATGTATGTATGTATGTAAAGAAAAATCCACTAAATATACATAAAAATCATGCATTCTCATATGGTCCTCTTACCTGCCTCATGTGGGGTAGAAGCAAATATTAGTTTTTCCCACTGACCTCTATTTTACGGTTCTTTCAACATGTAAGTCAGCATTAGGTATGTTGGTTTATCTTTGTTTCTCAGGCACCCTGAACCCAACATTCATATACCTTATAACAAACCGTCTGTTTGGGGACGAGGGAGTGGGGAGGTAGCTGAATTGTTGCAATATTCAAGCAGGCGAGGCTGATAGTTTTACGGAATCTTTCTTGAATTTAAGCAAATTGTGTCGTTTTGATGAAAGTCTACATGCATAGTCTCGTAATATCGGTAACACTAAACTTATGACTTTGGAGCCGATTCTGCAAATAAACACCTTTTCCGAGACATTCGCACAGACAGACAATTTAAACGGACGTGCCTTCTGAGAAACATAAAAACAAGAAAATTCTAATAAATTTTCTTACCTTAAAACAGTAAATTCTTAAGCAAAACAGGTCAGGTAATATACACACAATTTTCATATACAATCATAATTCAAGTTAAAGGTGTTTTAATACCAAAACAGTTCTTTAGTTAACTGATTTTATAAAATGGGATTAAATTAATCTCCTTCAAACGAAATCCTTAACAAGTATGTTCCAATCTTGCAATGTTAGTGTAAATCTTTGAGACTGTCTGATACATTTGAGCCGCGACACGAGAAAAAACAACAAAGTGGTTGTGCGCTTAGCGAAGAGTCAGATCAGCCTGGGCATCCACCCAGACCGATCAGACTCTTCGCTAAGCGCTTAAAGGGTAGTTGAGGGTCTAAGCTACCTCCATGCGGACAGCGAAGACTCTGATCAGACTGGGCGGATGCCCAGGCTGATCTGCGTCTGCGCTGGGCGCACAACCACATTGTTGGTTTTGTCATGTCTCGGCTCAAATTTTATATTCTGTCGCACAGAGCGATTGCAGATAAATTCCCTTTCAATGTATAACACCCTCTGCCACAAGCAGTATACCGGCGGGTATATTTCGCTGAAAAAGGCGTGCATACAATTGTAAATCAACCTCAGAGCGTTGAATCAATGTTCGTTTCAGTGATACTTGCCCGCTTGGATAGTAAATGAAATAAAACGGTCTGAAAAGTTAGAATTTAAAGAGTAACTACACTTCAGGAACTGACTGAATCAGATCCCAAACACTATCCCCAACATCAGAGGGAAATATTGACAAAGACATCCCAACAAACAATAAATTACAAGTGATAAGCCGAGTCAGCAGTTCTTTCCCAAATAGGTGGCAACTCAGCTATCTTTACTAAACTAAATAATTTAGACCAGCAGAAGGGTTACAACAGACTAAGCAAATTATACGAAACACATTTAAAAACTATTTTTACCTATTTTCTATTTCTATTATAGAAGGGTTAAAATAAGAACACAATAAATTAAACAGCACCGAACACAAAACAAATGCAACCGCAACGATGCAATCTGGCCTCTAGACCATGGCATTTTCCTGACGTTTTATTTATTTATTTATTTATTTATTATGGTTTAAACAGTTTTTATTAAAAAAAATAATGTACTAAATAAGATGTCTAATATATGTTATATTAGATATCTTATATGTTATATTAGAAATCTTAATTGGCATATTAGATATCTAATATACTTATAAGATATCTACTATGCATAATAAATAGTAAAACGGCTTGCCACAGAAACCACTAGTCCGATACCACGGCTGGTGGAGACTTTGTCCACGAGAATATCATCAACCCAGAAATCGGTGTTTCAGTGCTAATTCTTGTTCTTTAGCATTGGGGTCAGTACTTAAAGTAGATGAGAAGTCAAAATCAGGAACCAACATAAAACACAGAAATAAGTGACTACAGAAGGTTTGAGAAAATCAAACTTTTCATTGTATGAATTTCAGGTAGAATCTTACTTATAATTCGAGAGGAGCATGGCGTAATGCCATGCTCCTCTCGACTTATAGGTGAGATGACACCATAGATCTGTTACCATAGCAACTATGGAATTACCAACTGTTATGCTTAGTATCTTTGCAGAATGACGTATCGATCGCGTCACTTAGACATCAATATGAACTCTCAGTTGCTATGGTAACAGATATATGGTGACACCACTGGTTCTGGAGCATGACAATGTATGCCAAGATCCACCAATTTTTCAATGACATTACAATCTGAAATTCCTTCGACAGAAACTTCAATTTTTTTCAATTCCCTGTTATAATCGCTTACCACATTCTGTCCTTAACACTAAATGCCCTTAACACCGAATGGGAAAGGAAAAGGTAAAGAAGGCACACAAAGCAAAGCAAGACAAGCGAAAACCCAAGAGGTCAGCTCTTGCCAGCAGATGCCACGGGACTAACTTTGAATAATGTACGAAAATTCAGACTAATAGAAAGCAGACAGACAATGACAATAATAGGAAACCACCATTGAAGTACCGCATTGGAGCGAACAGTCATGTAATTAATTATTTGGTGGGGATGGGAGAGGGGCTACATTTTGTACGTGTACACAACCTGACAACCTGGATTCTGTTGTGACGCATAAACATACAAGTTATTCGGTCCGTGTGAGGGAATTCTTACCCATCAATGCAGTCCTACACACATCCCGAGCAAATTGTACAGATTTTATACAGTGACCTCTGTTATCACTACCAGATGCTATAGTAAAGGTCAGAACTGGAATTGAAGAATCTCGGGATGTATGCTGGTCTGAATGGATGAAAACATACCTCAGGATTACATATTGAGATGAAACCAGATGAGCACTCAACAGCAAGAACAACACTGAAACACTGGTGCAGAAGTCTAGCAGTTGAATCCCGATGGGCCCGACCAAAGACAGATTAAATGAAACCGTATAAACCATAATAAGCCGCGACACGAGAAAACAAACAAAGTGGTTGTGCGCCCAGTGCAAACTCAGATCAGCCTGGGCATCCGCCTAGTCTGATCAGAGTCTTCGCTGTCCGCATGGGGGTAGCTTAGACCCTTAATTACCTTTTAAGCGCTTAGGGAAGAGTCTGATCAGGCTGGGCGGATGCCCAGGCTGATCCGCCCAGCCTGATCTGAGTCTGCGCTTGGCGCACAACCACGTTGGTTTTTCACGTGTCGCTGCTCATTATTATTATCTGATCAAATTTCTGAACTATTCTAAACCAAAATCTGACTTGTCCTAGCGACAGGTTAAAATGTAGTTTTGTTTCGCTTCCATTCTTTTGGATAATTTTGGCTTAGCTGCATCAGGCATCGCCTTAGTGATTTTCTTGCTTGTCATTTTTTCGGGACATAGAGGCTGAGGTTACTCGAAGGAGGACAGACACCTGCTCTCTCGAGGTAATACGTCGGTACCTCTTACCTGATGTCTGCAGCTGCTGTGCCTAGCTAAATGTATCAGTGAGGCTTGGTGAGAGCAGTACATTGTCCACCGAAATCACCATTTTCTTTCAAACGTTTTGTGTTAACCGACAACGAAGATTTTAAATGCGCGTCTGTCGCATTAAATTTGGTAAAGGTACATTAGAGCCGCGACAAGTCTGATCAGAATCTTCGCAAAGCGCACCTTGCTATTTGAAAGCAGGCACCTAAACATCATTTGCAAAGTAAAAATTTATAATATTCGATGTATTGGATTGGTTATGTAATAGTTATACCATGGTTTGTCCGCCTGTACAAGGAGATAATCCACGAGCTTTAGCGAGTGGATTATCTCCTCGTACAGGCGGACCGGACAAATTATGGTTTAACTATTTTATACCACCCTAATCAGTGTAGACCTTGTTCATAGCGTAATATTTCGTGTTAAAGTTGGCGTTTTCTGGTAAGGGTGGTATAAGTATCTTTGTCTGTGTTCGTATATCTATGCTTTTATGATCGCCCGGTACTACAAAAAGTTGTGAGTAAAAAGCTGTCCAAACTGATAAACTGATAATAAAAATGATCTATAAAATATGTGATGTCTATTTCTTATTTTTATTAATGACCTCCCGGATACTGCAAGGTATTTTGTTTGTCTGTTTGCAGACGGCTGTGCCCTCTACATGATCAGTCCTTCCCTCCAGGATAGTGAAACCTTTATAGTCTTGCATGCTGGAAGTATGTTTGGTAAATGAAATTTAATGTAGCCAAATGCTACTCTATGAGGGTGACACGTCGTCTCCCTCACATTACATAATCAGATTTTACAACAGGTTAAGTCCGTCAAGTGTACATGTATTTCACAGATAACCTAGATTGGGGTCAACACATATATCATAAATATCATCTAAATTCTTCGCCGGATTTTGGCTCTGACATAAAGATAAACCAAAGCAGCTGCATATAAAACGCATGTGCATCCAAAACTGGAATATGCAGCATCAATTTGGAACCCATACATCAAAACTCACTCCTGTCAGCTAGAGAAGGGGCAGAGGACAAGTCAAGTCGGCGAAATGCAAGTTTCAGTGGATAACACTTGAAGCCTCCTTAACCGTCCCCAACAATTCTCCTCACCTAGATATAGTCACGCACGGTACTGAAAATTCAGTTTTTGGATGTAGGGTAGTATTAAGTTTGTAAAAAATGACCGCACTAATATTTCTTTGATTTTCCTACAAAATATATCAAAAGATTTGTAAGATAGTGTAGAATACTAGGATAACACAACATTTTTGACTTAAGATCCGTGCTTTAAGAAAAACGTAGAAAACTGAGTAACTTTTTGCTCATTTTCTCTATTTTCACTATATACTATTAGGAAATGATGGCCATGTTAATCAGAGCAAAAATGACCGCATTAAATGTAAACTTAAAATTTTGAAAAAAATATCTATGTGCAGCTAAAAAAGTGCACTATATTGACCTAACACAATATTTTTCATTTTTTATTCAAGGAAGACAAAAAAAGAGAAAAACTGTCAATGTCTTATCTAATTTAATGCTATTTCAAGCTCACGCGATATCGTCTTTACAGGTAGATTATACGGGGCTGAGGAAAAAAGTTGCCCATGTTTCTTTTACAAAATACACTCTGCGGTTGAAGCCCGTTATAGAACAAAATACCTGACCCCTACATCTAGGCTGAGACAAAGTCGGGCGCCACATGAGTCGCAATATACAAGATTCTTGGCATACCTTGCCGCCTTCTAGCACTCTTTTTCCATACTTCTGTGGAATGGTCTTTCCGCTTCTGTGGTCTCCGCAGAGATCGTAGAACAGTTTAAAGGACTGGTGTAAGCCCCATATCAGAGGTTATGTTTTAGCAGCGGATGTTTTAGAAGTGGATGTAATGAAGAGAACTGCAAGTGAGGAGCAGGTACCTCCGGTTGAAATGTCGGAATTGAAAGTAGCCCTAAAGTCGATGAATAAAGGAAAATCACCTGATATATATGGACTCACTGTGGAAAATTTTGTCTTCGGTGGAGAAGAGCTTGAGATTCTACTCTTGGACATTATCAACATTATATTCATGAATGGCGTTATTCCGGAAGAATTGAAAACAGGGCTTTTAACCCCTATATATAAAAAGAAAGGTTTGAATATAGAAGCAAAGAATTATAGAGGAATTACTGTGCTACCAACTCTCTGTAAAGTTCCAGAGACAATTGTTAGAAATAGGATACAGTCCAATATTCTAAAAGTACAAAATGCAGCTCAAAAGGGTTTCACCTCCGGTTGTTCACCACTGAATGCAGCATTTATAGTTGAGGAGTTTTATAGAGAATCGAAGGACGACAATGTGCCGGCATACTTGATCTTATTGGATGCGAAAGCAGCTTTTGATGTTGTTCAGCATACTCACATGCTGAGAAGGTTATTCTATTGTGGTGTACAAAATAGGCATTGGACTTTGATTGAAAGCTTGCATACAATGGCTGCCAGTGTGGTCAAGTGGGACGGACAGATGTCTTCACCATTCCAAATCTCTCAGGGTATACGGCAAGGCGGAATTTTGAGTACTGATCTATACAAACTGTATCAAAACCCTTTGTTGAATACACTGCAGTCTTCTGGATTAGGTGCTAGGATAGGAAATATAGTCTATAATGCTAGTTCCTGTGCAGATGATCTAGCTCTTAATACCAATAACAGTGAGGATACTCAAGTGCTGATAGATGCTTTGGTGGATTATTCTGATAGGGAGCAGTACAAGTTGCATCCATTGAAAAGTGTTTCTCTGAATATACATCCAACAAGTTCTCAAGAAAATAAAGCTAGTACAGTAAAATTTAAACTTAAAGAGACAGAAATGCCTGATGTTGAATCTGGTACCCATTTGGAAATGAAACGGTGCACTACAGTTAAAGAGAATATAGTCGAAAATGTTGAGGAAAACATAAAAAAGGCCACTAGAACAGTTTATATCCTGATACCGAGTGGACTCCACGGTCATAATGGACTGGACCCAGTGACATCTGTTCATCTTTATAAAACATATGTTCTACCGGTACTTCTGTATGGAATGGAACTTTTGGTACCTAAGGGACCTCATTTAGAACGTTTAGAACTGTTCCAAAAGAAAATTCTGAAAAGAATATTGACTCTCCCGTCGAATACTGCAGCGTGGCAGTGTACCTACTATCAGGCATATTACCAGTGGAAGCCAGAATTCATCTGAAAGTACTTATCTTTTATAATGATATATGTAATCAGTCCGAGGACAGTATTGAAAAGAGACTTGCTCGGCGTCAGTATGCAGTTAAGAATGTTAAGAGTAACAGCTGGTTTATTGAAGTTAAGAGGATCTTGTTGCTCTACGATCTTGACGATATGGAAATTTATTTGGACAATCCGGTTGAACGGTTACAGTGGAAATCTACAGTAAATACAGCAATTTTCTCATATTGATTAGAGAAATTGCAAACTCTTAAGCCATTATATGGAGCTCTCAAATATCTGAATTCTGACTCAGTTAGACTTGGAAAATTACACCCATTTCTGCAAAATAGTACAGGCTCAGCTAGAGAAATTACACGTTTTCCAGTAAAATTGAAAATAATAACTGGTACATATATCCTTCAAACAAATCGGGCAAAATTCAACGGGAACGAGATTAGCTCAACTTGTCCATTGTGTGGTACTGATCCAGAGACAGTCGAGCATTTCATTTTGATTTGTCCACTTCTTTTTGACGTTAGACGTCCAGTTTTGACGTTAGACGTCCAGTTTTGAGTCAGCTTATTAAGGAATTCTCAGAACTCTCTAATATTGTTTGGACTAACCTTACTGTGGAGCAGAAGTATGCAGTTAAGAATGTTAAGAGTAACAGCTGGTTTATTGAAGTTAAGAGGATCTTGTTGCTCTACGATCTTGACGATATGGAAATTTATTTGGACAATCCGGTTGAACGGTTACAATGGAAATCTACAGTAAATACAGCAATTTTCTCATATTGATTAGAGAAATTGCAAACTCTTAAGCCATTATATGGAGCTCTCAAATATCTGAATTCTGACTCAGTTAGACTTGGAAAATTACACCCATTTCTGCAAAATAGTACAGGCTCAGCTAGAGAAAATACACGTTTTCCAGTAAAATTGAAAATAATAACTGGTACATATATCCTTCAAACAAATCGGGCAAAATTCAACGGGAACGAGATTAGCTCAACTTGTCCATTGTGTGGTACTGATCCAGAGACAGTCGAGCATTTCATTTTGATTTGTCCACTTCTTGATGACGTTAGACGTCCAGTTTTGAGTCAGCTTATTAAGGAATTCTCAGAACTCTCTAATATTGTTTGGACTAACTTTACTTTGGAGCAGAAAGTTCAGATTATTATTGACAGTTCAGTGCTGCCTGGTGTCGGACGGATTAAGCTGAAGGATTTGACAGCAGTTTAGTATCATAGTCGAAGGTTGCTATACATCCTGCATACACATAGATTTAGACTTTTAAAGTCAGTGGCGAATAGGTCCAGCAAGGCGGACACTGATACTAATACCTAGAAATAAATATTATAATGAAACTTTAACACAGAGCAAGTGTACATATGTATATTCTTGGTGGAGGGATATAGAAGTGATATTCTACCAGCCGTGACGAAACACTCTGGTGCGGTTCTCCTTTGATGGAGGTTTGGAAGAGGAACAAGAACAAGAACATGCCCTGATTTGCTTCTTGTATGTAGTTTTAATGACATATCATCTCTCTCTCTCTCTCTCTCTCTTTTTTTTTGGGGGGAAGGGGGTGTTATTAATGCTAAATTCTAAGTTTAACACCGCACATAACGACACAATGGTCTGAGTCGTAATTTTAAAGATAGTAGTAGTGCAGTGTTTAGTAGGACCTATATGGAGCGAAACGCAATAAGTACGAACAATGTCGGGTACCATTAAAGGTAAATAAGGAAGAGGGAAGGGAAACGTGATTGTGAGTCAAACAACGATTTTTCGTTAAGCGTCCTAGATTTAATTTCCGGTGCTGTCACAGTTAAGAAGACAGGAAAATGATGTGCGGAGGACCAAGCGCAACCAAAGATGCTGACAAAGACATCCAAGAAATCTGTGATCTGGTAAAATTTTAGCCCCAACTTACATCAGGGGTGGCCTAAGGTTTCGTACAGATCTAAAGGTTCTTACACTTGGATTTAAAGACCTCTACTATTTTCTTGTCAGCATGTCTATGAAAGAAATGTTACTGAGGCAATTACACAAACAATCATGTCAGTCATTGTCACTTCACGCCAGAGTTGTAAATTGCTGTCATTGCAGACATGTTTTCCAATGGTGCATGAAAGCGCGGTGGCTCAGTGGTCAGTGCACTTGACTCTGAAGCCAGAGGGCGTGGATTCGAATCCCGCCCGAGGTGATATCTTCCTATGTCCGAACGCGTTTTTCTAGCATCATTAAATTGTAGGGATGATGCTAACAAGTGTGCCGTCCTTTGGATCGGGGCGTTAACTGGAGGCCCCCTGTGCAGGGAGAGTCAACCCCTGCACAGGCTCAAGATCCCTACTATAGCTACATGGCTATACGTAGGCTTTCATCCTGCAACACCGAAGTGTACAAAAGTACACCGTCTGTGTTAAGGCCTAAATGGAAGAAAGAAAGAGTCATTGCTGCAGCCTTTCCTATATGACTAATTTTGTGGCCATGGAGCAGCATCTCAAACTCCATAGCCGATTCTAATAACAAATGGTGAGAAAGTTATTCTGCTACATGCTGCAGGGCTCGAAATTTACTCTCGTCCCCTTGTATTTATGAGTAGTTGGTTGGTAAGGAGTAGAAATTTTTACTCACTTGCCCTGCTGGACAAGTAATTTTTCCTCCATTAAATTTTCTAATCATGCTGTTCAGTAAAAGCACTTTACAAAGCTATCAAATTACAGCAAACAAATGTTGAATGCTATGCAAAATACATGATTTTCATATATTTCCACATCATGATATAGATCAGAAGTTGATAGAAATATTGTGCCTGCACATAGTGAACATCTACTGGTTCACTGATATTTCCTGGTCTCCATCAGATGACAGGTCTCCCCAGCGCAGTTTCACCTAAGTTGTTAGTACCAAAATATCTTTTTTTCTGCTTCATTCAAGGCATGTACCTTTTACATTTTGAAAGTGTATTAATACACCTGCATGATTTTCAAACCATTGATAAAGGCAGAGCTCCAGATAAGAGGTGGTATTGAAGATAATTCAAAGATAATTTTTCTTATTTCTCAACGAACGGCGAGACGGTTCTAATGAGGGGTCACAATGTATGTTTTTATGGAGAAAGACAGAAAATTATCCCTTAATTATCCCTGTTACCCTTTCTTATCTGGCTCACTGATAAAGGATTGATAATTGATAAGGGAAACAACTGTTGTGACTGTATTCTTACCTGGATAATGTATCTCTTCTAAATGGGGTCTTAAAGAATTTGCTCCTAGGGTTGCTGCCCATGTAAATTCTTTCCTTGTGCTCCTAGGATTGCTTTCCTAGGAGCATGTTCTTTCCTGTAAGAGTTGACCCCCATTGAGAAAGAAGGCAAAAAATGAAAATTGCAGAGTTGCTTCCCCTGAAGGTGAACATTAATGTTTTATGACACAGGTGACGAAATTAGCAGAATTTGCAAACAGCGTAGATCCTGAAGAGGCGGCTCATAATGAGCCGCTTCATCTAGATCTACACTGTTTGCCCTCTAGTCTTTGAATTATCAATATGAAATGTCTTGGACAAGGCATTTATTGATTTTTTAGCTCACCTGGTCCGAAGGGCCATAGTGAGCTATTGTCATACCAAGTCGTGCGTTGTCCCGAAATGTGTCCGTCAACACCTAAAAACAAATATTCAAACATCTTCTTCTGTAAAACTACTGGTCCCATGGTTCTCAAATTTCACATGGAGCATGACCTGACTCCAGGGTCTCAGAATTGTAAAATTGGGTCAGGTTGAAAATCCAAGATGGCCGCCGTTACTAAAAATAGCAAAAACAACAAAATAAACTTCTTCTCCAGAATCACTGGGTATATTTGTCTGAATTTTGGCAGAGAACATCAGTGAAACCTTGGTATTCAAAATTGTAAAAATGAAAAAAATCTGTAGCGGAGTTTTGTCACAGTGACCTACTTTCTGTTTACGAGTGTAATTTTGCTGAAATGCCAATGTCAAAAAACGACTTATTCAAACAACTTCAAACAATTTCTTCTCTAAAACCACTGCACCCATGGGTCTCAAATTTCACATGGAACATGATCAGACTGCAGGGTTTCAAAATTATGAAATTGGATTAGGTCAAGAATCCAAGATGGCCGCCATTACTAAAAATAGCAAAAACAACAAAATCAACTTCTTCTCCAGAACCATTTGGTATATTTGGTTGAAAAGTTGTGTGGTACATTAATGGGACCTTGGGATTGAAAATTATAAAAATAAAAATAATCTATAGCGGAATTAGGTCACAGTGGAATTAGGTCACAGTGACCTACTTAGCGTTTACAAGACTGATTTTGCTCAAATGTCAGTATCTCAAGAAAACGCAATCGATTCTGGTCAGATTTGGTCAGAAATGGTCCTTGAAAGGAATTATGTCAATTTTGTGCCAGTTGACTGTCCAAGATGAGCAGCATGGGGGGTCGTTACTAAAAATAGCACAAACATAAAGATGACAATTACTCAAGAACCCTTGAATAGAATTCGACCAATTTTGTGTCAGAATGTTCCTTGCATGAAGCCGTTTCGATTAATTGCAATTTGGCTTTCCAAGATGGCCGACATCTGCCGTTACTTAAAATAGCTCAAACATAAAAATGATAATTACTCAAGAACCCTTGAATGGAATTCAACCAGTTTTGTGTCAGAATGTTCCTTGCATGAAGCCGTTTTGATCAATTGCAATTTGGCTTTCCAAGATGGCCGACATCTGTCGTTACTAAAAATAGCACAAACATAAAATGACAATTACTCAAGAACCCTTGAATGGAATTGGACCAATTTTGTGTCAGAATGTTCCTTACATGAAGCCGTTTCGATTAATTGCAATTTGGTATTCCAAGATGGCCACCATCTGCCGTTACTAAAAATAGCACAAAACATGAAAATGACAATATCTCAGTAACCGCTGAATAGATTTTGACGAAATTTGTGTCAAAATGATTTTTGCATTGAGATTTTTCAAAGGTAACTAAATATAGACAAGTCATAATGGCCTTTGTTACTAAAAATAGAAAAATGTAAAAATAAGAAAATCTCAGTGGAATTGGACTAATTTTCTGTCAGAAAGGTCCTTTCATTAAGCTTTTTCGACTTTCTGCATTTTGGCATTCCAAGATGGCCACCATCTGCCATTACTAAAAATAGCACAAAACATGAAAATGACAACATCTCATTAACCACAGAAGCGATTGAGACGAAATTTGTGGCAAAATGATTCTTGCTTTGACATGTTTCACATATTAACAAATATTGACCCGTCAACTTGGCCTCTGTTACTTAAAATAGCAAAATATGAAATTTAGAAAATTACAATGGAACTGGACCAATTTTGTGTCAAAATGGTCCTTGCATGAAAGCTTTTCAATTTTTTGCATTTTGGCATTCTAAGATGGCCGCCATCTGCCGTTACTACAAATAGCACAAAACATGAAACTGACAATATCTCAGTAACCCCTGAATGGATTTTGATGAAATTTGTGGCAAAATGATTCTTGCATTGAGGTGTTTCAAAAGTAAATATATAAAGACCAGACAAGTTGGCCTCTGTTACTAAAAGCAGTAAAATGTGAAATTGAGAAAATCTCTGGAATTGAACCAATTTTATATCAGAATGGTCCTGTTGCACAAAAGCCAGGTGAGCAATATCAGGCCCATTTGGGCCTCTTGTTGCAGGTGTAAATTTTGTTGCCTGCTTTTTGGTGCTTAAAGAATTAATGTTTTATGGCACAGGTGAGGGATGAACTGGAACAAAAAAGCGGCAAGGGCAAGTTTGCTGACTATACTGCTTTGAAGTACAAAAGTCAAGTTGTGTCTGGATCCAACTACTTTGTCAAGGTAAGAAATGAAACCTTAAGGTGTTTGGGTACACCTCCATGTGTGTTTTTTTTCCACCATTTTACAAAGGGGGACAACTTTAGTGACTTCCTGTTTGCAAATGGGAGTCTACTCTCATAGGAATGAATTTGTTCCAAAAGTAGCAAATTCCTAGAGTTGTTCCCCATGGAGGAAGAAAAATGAAAATGGTAGAGTTGCTTCCCTGGAAAGGGTACCCTTTCAACTTAAGTACCATAAATATTCTAACACCTGGACCAGAGCTGGAGATAAGGAGGTAACTGATGATAATTCAGAGATATTTTTTTCTTATTTCTTTGTATAAAACAAAGGCTGTGGCCCCTCAATAGAACAATCTCAGTAAGACTTATGTTCTGATGAAAAGTTGACAATTGTCATCAATTTGTGTGGCCTGATCTGGATCCAAACTGTTTGCCTAGATTCCCCTAAAGGGGCATCTTGAATGGAATGGGTTACTGGTGCTTTCAATCTAATTTTGGGTAAGCTTTGTACTGTCGCTTGTGTAGCCTAAGTTGTAATTTAAAGATTTATTATGTTAATCATTGTATGTTCAGTTTAATATGACTTGAGTGAAACGAGTTATTGTCTGACTGGTGAATTCATGTGACATACCAGTGAGTCTTGAACTTTGAAGCAGTTAGCTGCCCTGACACTGGTTTTGATATGCAGTATTAATACAGTAGAACTCCAATGGCTCAAACAGGCTTTGGACCCATGAAAATTAGTTCCAGCCAAGGGTAGTTCTAGCAATCCAGGGTTAGTTTCTATATAAAGTGACCTCTAAGGACCCTGGAAAGAGTTCTAGCCAGGCAGGGCTAACGAGCTATCAGGGTTCGAGCCATTGAAGTTCTGCTGTAATTTCTAAAGTGCTGAAGTGAAAATGTTGAACTTGAAAATAGCATGGACCCAGATAAGGCAGCTCATGATGAGTCATCTCTTCTGGATCTACACTGTTTGCCTTCTATTCTTTGAATTCTCAGAATGATATAGCTTAAAGAAAACAGTTTTTGAAATTTTTCAGACGAAAATTGTGTCGTCTGCATTTTGGTGCTTTATGGTTAAAATGAACTGCAATGAAAGTTCTGGGATGGCAAACCATTGACCAGACTCTTTATCTGCACAATTTACTGCTCCGAAAACTCTGAGCATAATCAACATGTCTCACAGTGTTATCTCTCAACAGATTCAAGTTGGTCCAAATGAGTGTGTCCATGTAAGGATCTACGAACCACTGCCATGTAATAACGATTCTAACCAGCGTGTGTTCCTCCATGGTCATTTAACAGGAAAGACTGTCGGCGATGACCTGGACTATTTTCCCCAGCAGCAACAGAACTAACTACAGAATTTTCATTAAATATAATAATACTCTGTGATATGAGATGTAACATGCAAAAATGCTTAACATATATCAGACCAGCTTGGAGATCTAAGCTTCAGGAATTTGCAGGCACAAAATGAAGGCTGTAGCTATAGCTGCACATTTTTGCTTGATGCAGCTCATTTGATCCATGCCTGAATGTCACAACAGGTTTCTATGAAGATTTAACTGAAATTTTCTTTATTACCAAGTACTCCCTCTTATCTGGATCACTGATATTTGGATTCTTTTATTTTTTCCCATAAAACATACAGTCATACCTGTCTTAAGGGGTCATTCAAGGGAAGCCCAAACATTGGCTGCTTAAGACAGGTGACCCTTAATACAGGTTTATTTGCACTGTATTTTGATTCAAGGGACCCGGAAAAGGTGGCCGCTAAAGCCAGGTGACCCCTTAATAGAGGTGACCACATAAGCAGGTTTGACTGTATTTAAATCTGGTGGCCATTTTAGTGGTGGTTAAAAATAGCAGTGATCGCAGCCTTTGCTTTTGTTACTGTAGTGTAAATCACTTTATTTTTACCAGTTAATTTTTTTATCCCCCGCCGAAGGCGGAGGGATATAGGTTTCTCTATGTCCGTCCGTCCTTCCTTCCGTCCGTCCTTCCGTCCGTCTGTCCGTCCGGAGCCATAACTAAGTAACCACTGGACGGAATTTCATGAAACTTAAAATAAATATATATCACTATAACCCGCTGATGCACGTCAAGTTTCATCAGACTGGCTTCAGTAATGCCTGAGTTATTGCCCTTGAATTGTTTTAAAATCAATAAAATCAGCCATAACTAAGTAACCACTGGACGGAATTTCATGAAACTTATAATAAATATGTATCACTATATTCCGCTGATGTATGTCACGTTTCATCAGACTGGCTTCAGTGGTGCATGAGTTATTGCCCTTTAATTGACTTAAAACAATAAAATGAGCCATAACTAAGTAACCAATTATCAAAACTTCATGAAACTAAAACTTAATATGTACATGTATCACCATAATGCGGTTATGCACATAAAGTTCCATCAGAATGGCATCAGAAATCCATGAGTTATTGCCCTTGAATGAATTTAAAATTGACACATTTAGCCATAACTAAGTAATCAATGAATAGAATTCTATGAAACTTTTACTAAATACCCATCACCATAACACATTGGTGCATCTTAAGTTTTGTTGAAATTTCTTCAATTAGCAATGAGTTATTGCCTTTGAATTGGTTTAAAATCAACAAATTGAGTCATAATTAAGTAACCAATGAATGGAATTTCACGAAACTTCAAACAATTATGTATTGTCTTGACAGAACAATGTACATTAAGTTTGATCTTAATTGCATCAGTAATGCATGATTTAATGCCCTTGAATTGATTTAAACTCCACATACATGTATTAGCCATAACTTAGATGCTTGACTGAACAAAATTTCTTGAATTTTCTTGAAACTGAATTAAAAGTGTATCATCATAGTGCAGTGATGCTGAGGCAAGTGTTTAAGAACAGCTTCAGCTTATGCCTCACTTAAGCCAGAGTAATAGTCCTTGATTTGATTTACAGTCCACAAGTTCAGTCTAGTGAACGAAATTATATGAAACTTAAAATAAACCATAATAAACGAATCAGGGCCACTTCGGCGGGGGATATAAATTCACCAAATTTGCTTGTTCAATTAATTCTTATTATCTCAGAGTCCAAGAGCCCAGAAATTTACTTTGAGATATCAGTATTGTGAGATAACAGTAGTTGAAATGCAAATAATTATAAGAAATATGTCAAAGCTTTCATAAATTTACTTTGATGTAAGAGAATACTTTGAGAAATTGGTGTTTATGATAATGAGAGTCAATAATGGAGTTTGCCAGGTGATAGAATCATGAATATTCGCATAAATAATACTCTCATGAATATTAAGGGATTTATAGTACTACCTAGTCGCTTCATTTTTTTTATTATTTTTCATGTTTTGTCATGATGTGTGCCATGATCAATTTGTGTATTGCAATTTTCACATCTTCACTCAGATGCTTAAAAATTCAAATATGCACTATGAAGGGATTGGCCAACAATGCATATCAGGGTCTAAAGCGTTTGTCCCAGTACAAAGAGTTTTTAGAGTACTTCAGGCCTTAGAAGGTATGAAGAAAATATCTCACTGCAAAAAAAAATTTGGTGTGTGGTGAAAATACACTTACTGTATATACTCAGATCAGCCTGTGCATAAGCTGGTCAGGCTGTTCAAATTTCACTTTTAGATTCTCCAGGATTCTCTGAGCAGTGAAGCAGGATGATGCAAAGGCCAATCTTGTACATGCCATAATATACCATACAAATAAATACACATTAGAACCTCTTTAATTAACCCATTGCATTCTGGGTATTTTTTGTCTGCTGCTGAAATTGTCGTCTGCATCAAAAATCAAGAATATTTTGACAATATTGGTCTAACTAGCTCTTGTAGAAATGATGTCTAGGCAGCAAACAGTTTGGATCTCAGATCAGGCCCCCACGTTTGTGGCGCCTGATCTGGATCCAAACTGTTTGCCCAGATACCCCTAAAGGGGTATCCCGAATGGAATGGGTTAAATAAACCATTTTTACGTCATACACATTTTATACTATGACTTTAGTAAAGGTATATTTCCTATTTGTGTTTTTGTCTGACTACCATAGCCATACACTGAGTTACAGATATAGCTAAGATATAGCTACAATATTCTTTGTTGATAATTGGTAATTTTCCATAATCTCCATAAAACCACAAATTATGATCCCTTATCCAAGGCATTCCTGAAACCACCTAGCCAAGGTGGTAATCTGTAGGGTGGGTCTACTGAAGAGCTGCAGCATATAATTTATGGAGACATAACAAATTTATCATATTCACCATTTAAGTTATAGAAATATAGACTTTCGCTTACATTCTACCAATGACAAACCACTATTTGGAACACCACTTTATCATGCAGTTTGTTAATTTCAAATGGAGAACATGAATTGCACCGCGGCAGTTGAAAGCAAAGAAAGACTTTTAAGTACAGCTGTTTTATTCTGGCTGAAAATTGATGACACCATTCATAAGGGCTGCTTAGACTCACAGACCTGATTTGCTATGTAAATACCATTCACCTTAAAGTCTTCATCTATGCCCAAAGATAAATTTTCTCAAGGAATTGCTTGCAGTTTAACCCTACTGCACTCAGAACAGCCAAACTCCATAGAGTTTTGGCTGTTTTGCATGCGATAGGGTTAAATTGCATGCATGCGATAGGGTTAAACTGCACATATGCCTATAAATTTGCATCAAATCAGGCCCTACTATTATCTTAACCGAAGGCTTGAATACCAGCAGTTTTGTCCAGAGTTACCTTTCAAGCAGAAGTGGCTGTCAACTGAAGCAATCAACAGCATATCAGCTTGGCTGATGCTAAGAAACAACAGTGTCATTTACACCATTGCTCTGCAATCCACTTAACTCTTGGTTGACTTGATTCTAGCTTGGTTGACAATTGAGATTACCCATGTGATCCTGAGCAGGCCCAGGGGAAAGCACACACAGGGTTTAATATAAGTACTCCTTTGCTTCCAAAGTTCTTCTATTCCTTTGTTCATGGCACATCTTAGCGAGTCAAAACAATATGATTGCCGCGAGATGACAAAACCAACAAAGTGGCATGTGCTCCCAGCGGAGACTCAGATCAGCCTGGGCACCCACCCAGTCTGATCAGAGTCTGCACTATGCGTTTAAATCGTAGTTAATGGCCTAAGCTACCCCCACAATCGACAGCGAATGATTTGACTGGGTGGATACCCAGGTTCATTTGAGTCTTTGCTGGGCGCACATGCCACTTTGTTGCTTTTGTCATATCGCAGCTCACATGATTGCCATCACATGAAAATACACCTTAATGCCACTCAGCAAAGGATTAATAAAAACCATATGTTAGAGACTGTAAATGGACGGAGCTCTTGTGAAATGGTTTCACTGATAACAGTTCAAAGGCTCAAGGCTATTGGCCAATCATTTCTCAGATAAATTCCTTCAGACAAGCAACAACCAAACAGATCAGTTTTTGGAGTTTCACATGACCTACTGGGGATGTTTTTACTCTTTGGTGTCCAAGAGAAATATTGAGACACATGACCTAATTCTGCCTTTTATAATCCACCTAGACTTTTAAGCCATATGCATACAATAAGCACATCAGCTTATGCAGCTGGACAACCTGACCAATCTTTTTTCACTTTTAAAATTTGCCAAGATTCATTGACTGGACGTGCAGACTGAGCTGAGTCTGTCCTGTTTAGATGTCATACAGCATCCCATGTCAGTCAAAAACATATTTTGTCTTTGTTTCTTGCCCAAAATTCTGGTGGTCTGCACTACTGTCATCTTCGCTCTTGTTCCACAGCTAGCAGATCTTGTATTATCATTACAACTTTATCCTCTGTAAAGATAGAACGGTAACTGAAGTTTATCAAAACACCTCAAAGTTTTTCTGCCATTTTTAGCTCACCTGAGCCATAGGCTCAGGGTGAGCTATTGTGATCACCCAGTGTCCGTCGCCCGTCGTGCGTCGTCCGTCGTGCGTCGTCAACAATTTGCTTTAAATGATATCTTCTCTGAAACCACTAGGCCTAGGGCTTTGATATTTGGTATGAAGCATTGTCTAGTGGACCTCTACCAAGTTTGTTCAAATGGTGGCCCCAGGGTCCAAAATGGCCCTGGGGCAGGGGGTCTTGGGTTCGAAACTAAAAAATACTTAAAAATCTTCTTCACCAGAACTGCTTGACTCAGATGCTTGAAATTTGGTATGTAGCATTGCCTAGTGGTCCTCTACCAAGTTTGTTCAAATGGTAGCCCTAGGTTCCAAAATGGCCCTGGGGCAGGGGGTCTTGGGTTCGAAACTAAAAAATACTTAAAAATCTTCTTCTCCAGAACTGCTTGGCTCAGATGCTTGAACTTTGGTATGTTGCATTGCCTAGTGGTCCTCTACCAAGTTTGTTCAAATGGTGGCCCCAGGATCCAAAATGGCCCTGCGGCAGGGGTCTTGGGTTCGAAACTAAAAAATTCTTAAAAATCTTCTTCTCCAGAACTGCTTGGCTCAGATGCTTGAAATTTGGTATGTAGCATTGCCTACTGGTCCTCTACCAAGTTTGTTCAAATGGTGGCCCCAGGTTCCAAAATGGCCCTGGGGCAGGGGGTCTTGGGTTCGAAACTAAAAAATACTTAAAAATCTTCTTCTCCAGAACTGCTTGGCTCAGATGCTTGAAATTTTATATGTAACATTGCTTAGTGGTCCTCTACCAAGTTTGTTCAAATGGTGGCTCCAGGGTCCAAAATCGCCCTGGGGCAGGGGGTCTTGGGTTTGAAACTAAAACATACTTAAAAATCTTCTTCACCAGAACTGCTTGCCTCAGATGCTTGGAATTTGGTATGTAACATTGCCTAGTGGTCCTCTACCAAGTTTGTTTAAATAGTGGCTCCAGGGTCCAAAATGTCCCTGGGGCAGGGAGTCCCAGGTTTGAACCTTATAAATACATAGAAATATAATAAAAAATCTTCTATTTTAGAACTGCAAGGCTCAAATGCTTGAAATTTGGTATGTAGCATTGCCTAGTAGACCTTTACAAAGTTTGTTCAAATGGTTGCCCCAGGGTCCAAAATGGCCCTGCGACAGGGAGTCCTAGGTTTGAACCATAGAAATATATAGAAAAATATTTAAAAATCTTCTCTGCAGAACCACTTGGCTCAGATGCTTGAAATTTGGTATGTAGCTTTGCCTAGTAGTCTTTTACCATGTTTGTTCAAATGATGACCCCAGGGTCAACAAGAGCTGTCGCCTGACAGCATAGCTTGCCTGAATTGGTGCTTGCCCATCACTCAGCCGCTATGGTGGTGTGGACTGCTATGCATAAAACTTCATGCAAGCATGTCCATAATGAAAACACATTTATAAACAAAAGCTATCTCAGAAATAAGTCTTAAAATAAAATTAGAATAAAAAAAATGAAATGAAATTTCAAAGTCCATGAGCTTGAGGTAAAAAAAAAACTGATGGGTGGGGGTGGGGTGGGGGGTGGAAGCATGTCCATAATGAAAACACAAAAGCTATCTCAGAAATTCAGAAATAAGTCTTAAAATAAGATTAAAATAAAAATAAATGAAATGAAATTTCAAAGTCCATGAGCTTGAGGTAAAAAAACTGACAGTTGGTTAGGGGGGGGGGGGGGGGGGGGAGGGGGGGGGGGCTACTATGTATCAAAACCCTGAACCATTATCTAACATCAGCCCAAGTATTAGTATCAATTGAGTCCATCATCGTGGCACTGTGAAATTATGTCTTCATAAATATAAAACTTTAACCAAAATCTTTAAAACAAAATTCTAAGTCGATGACCTTGACTTCAAGGTCACCCAGAGGGGTAAGTATAGGGTGTTTTGTAAAAACTCAAAAAAGAGTCTAACATCAGTTCAAGTATAAACTAAATCTCTGCAAAGCATTATGAATCAGTATGCAATTACAAAACTTTAAAAAAGACAAAAATTTCCTAAGTCCCTGACCTTGACATCAAGATCACTGAGCGGGGTTGGGGTAGTACTCTGTAGATCTAACTACAGTGCAAATATAAAAAAAATTCATCTCTGGGTTCAGGAGATATGTGTCTTTAAAAAACTTTAACCAAAACATCCAATCAATAAAAAGACAATATTCTAAGTCCATGACCTTGACATCAAGGTCACAGAGGGGGGTGGGGGTAGTACCTTGGAAAACTTTAGACCAATATCTAACTGTAGTGCAAGTATCAAAGGAATCCATCCATGGGTTCAGGAGATATTGGGCTTTATAAAACTTTATCCAAAAGATCCAGTCCAAAAAAAACACCAATTTTCTAAGTCCATGACCTTGACATCAAGGTCACAGAGTGGGGTGGGGGTGGTACCCTGTTAAACCTTAGACCAATATCTAGCTACAGTGCAAGTATCGAAAGAATCCATCCATGGGTTAAGGAGATATAGGTCTTTAAAAAACTTTAACCAAAACATCCAATTCGAACGCTGACGCTGATGCGGACGCCGACGCCTGGTGACAACAATAGCTCTTCCTGAACTTTCGTTCAGGCGAGCTAAAAATGGCCCTGGGGCAGGGGTCCTGGGTTTGAACCATAGAACTACATAGAAAAATATTCAAAAATTTTCTTCTTCAGAACCACTTGGCTCAGATGCTTGAAAGTTGGTATGATGCATTGCCTCGTTGTCCTTTATCAAGTTTGTTCAAATTATGGCCCCAGGGTCCAAAATGGCCCTGCGGCAGGGAGTCCTGAGTTTGAGCCATAGAAATACATAGGAAACTATTAAAAAGTCTTCTTCTTCAGAACCACTTGGCTCAGATGCTTGAAATTTGATATGATGCATTGCCTGGTGGACTCCTACAAAGGTTGTGTAAATGGTGGCCCTGGGATCCAAAATGACCTTGGGGCAGGGAGTCTTGGGTTCGAAATTAAAATGTTCTTAAAAACCTTCTTCTCCAGAACCCCTTAGTGCAGATGCTTGAAATTTTGTTTGATACATTGCCTAGTGGTCCCTTACCAAGTTTGTTCAAATGATGGTGCCAGGGTCAAAATGGCCCCGCCCCAGGGGGTCCTGGGTTTGAACCATAGAAATACATAGAAAAATATTCAGAAATCTTCTTCTTCAGAACCACTTGGCTCAGAGGCTTGAAATTTAGCTTTTAGCATTGCCTAGTGGTCCTTTACCAAGATTATTCAAATGATGGCCTCAGGGTCCAAAATGGCCCTGCCCTAGGGGGTCCAGGGTTTGAAGCATAGCAATACATAGAAAAACATTAAAAATTCTTCTTCTTCAGAACCATTTGGAAATGGTTGCAAAATATTTGGTTTGTTCAAATTATTATGACCCTAGTTTGACCTTTAACCTTTTTGCTCAGGTGAGCTATTCAGGGCCTCTTGGCCCTCTTGTTACACAGGATAATGTAGCCTTCCTACAATAGGTCAACTGTTAAAGGAAAGAATTTGCTCCTAGGGGAGCAAATTTTGTTCTTAAAGAGTTGATCCTCATTGACAAGAGTGGCAAAAATGAGTTGCTTCCCCTGAAAGTGTATCCATTCACCTTAAATCATAATAGCTGAACACTCTTGTCGCACCAGCTTGTGCAAGCAGATTCTATATAGCAGTCTAGTTTTGCAACCATCTGTTCCTCTGTCCACACACAAATTAAACATTATGGGATGGACATAAAGGTTAGGACCCATGAATTTCCAGTTTAAATTGGAGCCCCAGGGGGTAAGCCCTGGCCCACTGATCTGCTGGAAGCAGAAATCTTTTCACCCATTAATGAGGCTTCATTTCCACCCTCCTGTTGTCCTGATATGACTGAAATACTGTTGAAAAAGACATAAAATTTCAACTCATCCATCCACCCATCCATTTCAAATGACATATTTAAGTGACTTCGCTGTGTGACTTTTCAGCCCCATAATGTACCTCCTTAACAAATGTTCATCCTTTTGTCTGCCTATCAATATTCACATCAAGCATCAACTGTAGCTTTTAGCTCCATTTCAAAATAACCTTATAATGGGGACATATGCAAACAGTGCAGATCCAGGTTAGACTGCAAAACAGGGTCTACACTGACTGCTTACAGGAATTTCTATGCAAAATGCAATGAAAATGGAAACATCCACTCAAAACCCCTAAAACTAGAAACCGACAGGGCTACTGATTAAAAAAAGGGTTAACAGAAAGATAAGACATCCATCAAAGTTAGCACCCAGTCTGATCAGACTCTTTGCTAAGCGCTTAATGGGTAGCTGAGGGACTAAGCTACCTTCATGCGGAAAGCGAAGACTCTGATCAGACTGGGCGGATGCCCAGGCTGATCTGAGTCTGCGCTGGACGCACGACCACATTGTTGGTTTTGTCACGTCGTGGCTCAAATAGCAATGAAACATAAAAATATTCTTACTAGTAATATCTAATTTTGGATTATCAAGCTTCTGTGATAACACTGAATCTAATAATTTCCGCAGCTCCTTGAACATGACCCCAGTTTTAGCATATGCACTATACTTGACATTGTTGTCTATAGCTAACAGTTTTTCTGTATGCTTCACTTCTATATCACCACCAAAGAGAAGAATAGCATATGGAGACACCAAGCTACAGTCACGTATGTATATTCTTGAAGATTTCACCTGGAAATATATAGAACGCCATACAAAAATTCTATATTACATGTAACAGAATGGGACAGGTTATTAGAAAACCTAAGACATATTTAAACTAAGTCTGCCCAGACCTGCCTGCATAGTTACAGGGTTGCCACTTACCATAATGACCCTAAAATTTCAGACACCCGAAAGTCAAACAATTATTGTTCGAAAATTCTTAGAGGATTTTAAACACATTACTGCATCCAAATGATGCTTAGTGAATAGCTAACATTATAGACCCTGATCAAACTGCTCCTCCAGTAGCAGTTTGATCTGGCTCTACAATGTTTGCTCAGACCTGTCTGTTTGAATATTTAGGGTCATTACAGTACCCTCCACTTCAAGATTCCCTAACTTTTCCCTGACATTTCCAAATTTCCACACCCTCTTACTGATCCAGAAGTTGATTACACCAGTGCTCCAGATAATAATGAGTAACAGGAATATGGGGATAATTCTCTGTATTTCTCCATAAAAGCAGATGTTGTGGCCCCTCATTAGAACCGTCTCACCGAGACGGTCATAATAAGGGATCACAACATATGTTTCCGTAGAGAAATAAGAAAAAATATCCCAGAATTATCCCTATTACTCCTCGTAATCTGGAAAACTGTTACATTCTTTACTTTAACATTACTGAAGGTAACATGAAAATTGGATGTTACTCATCAAGGAAAGTGAGCAAAGTTTAAGATTATTCCACTTATTATCCGTGAATAGTGCTGTTGTTTTTTTGTTTTTTTAAAAATAACAGGGAATTTGTTTAAGAAGCAAATGAGTTCCAGCAAACTAGGTCTACTGATTTTATAACAATTACTAGGTGCAGTTAAATGGCCTTGGTAAATGGAATCTGTACAAAACAACACAAACTGCAATTTGGAATATTACGGGATGGCAGAACAATTACATGGTCCCCATTATATCATGATATGACAACAAACAGGTGATGATTGTCAACTCAGTTTTTCAGCAATGAGCTTACTAATTTTTTATTTTTTCCTCAGACTGGATGAAAATGTTTGTTTCTTCTAGATGTTTGACTGAACAAATATTTGAACAAGCAAAACATACCAATTTTATGTGAAAATTACTGTTGACTCTGATCTTTAAAAGAAACTGGTAGGTGCAAATACATTACTTACATTTGGAACTATCACTAATCAGTTACAAGAATTTGTTTCATCAGACTCAACAAAGATAAGCAAAAAAAAAGAAATATAAGCTGCGACATGACAAAACCAACAAAGTGGTATATGCACCCACCGAAGACTCAGATTAGCCTGGACATCCACCCAATCTGACCAGTCTTTGCTGTGTGCTTAAAGAGTAGCTAAGTGTCTAAGCTTTCTCCTTGCGGACAGCAAAGACTTGATTAGACAGGGCAGATGCCCAGGCTGATCTGAGCCTTTGCTGGACACACATTTCTTGGTTTTGTCATGTCGTGGCTCATATAGTTTCAAACCTTTTGATGGTAAACAAGCCAGCCATTAGCCTGTAGGTATCTGTTAACTGATGATGGATGAGCATGTACCGGCCCTTGAGTGGTCTCCCCTACACATACCGTCTGTTCCGTGTTTACTGCAGCATCTACTCGTGGTGTGTGCGACACTTTAGCAATATTTGGATATAGTCCCGCTAGTAATACTGACTTGATTTTAGCTATAGTTCTTGAATCTAGAGTTTTAGCACTGATATATTTTGATATTTCAAGAACGTCCCCTTCATTATAAACAGGTTTTGATACTGTCCCTCTAGTTTGGTTTAAATCACTTATACTGAAACCTATACTGCCGATGAGTTTTATCAAATCTGATTTCACATTCTGAAAATATAACATCAAAACAATTGCATGTACATGTGTTTTTATAATTTTACAATTTTAACATTCTTTGAATTTTACGATTTTAACGTGTTTTTTTAAATTTTACATTTTTAACCCATAGATGCCTAGCATTCTGTATAACAGAGTAGATCCCTGTAAAACAGGGTACACCCAGATCAGATGTAAAATTATCCCAGAATTATCCCGAAAAGTTATCTGGAGCTCTAAGACTGCATACATACCGTATTAATCCTATTAAACACACAAGGGGCGTTACATTTTACGAAAGGGGGGCGTTATTTCTAGCCTAAAGTGTAGTAAATCAACCACTGCCAAATACCACTTTCATAGCAAAATATTGTCCTTTTCTGAATACAAATTCCAAATTGATGACTGTCTGAATAGGCATTCTTTGATCAATTTGTGACATACCTTGCTGTACATCTTAAGAAATCAATGCACTGAAAAGCTCTGACTCTGATCAGTCTGCACAAGTGGTCTGGTCTGAGGCTGCTGGGAAAAATGCCTCGAGACCTATTTTACAAAGACACGTCTCTCACAAATATTAGCCAATCAATGTCTCTCAAATATATATGCCAATCAAATTGTAGGTACCTGTATTTCTAGAAGAGTTTTTCTATTAAGAAAATTTTTATTACAATATGACATCTCAGCTTGCCTTCCTCTAGATCTGGACTCTTCCCACCTGCAATGGTAATTTTTTGAAGATGAGACAATCTGTTCATATTCTGATAAACAGTTGCAGAGAAGGTGGTGGTGTTAATCTGAATGGGTGCACTTTCAGGGGAAGTAACTCTGCCAATTCAAAACAATTAAATTTTGGGGAATTTTAAGGTGAATTGGTATACTTTCAAGGGCAGCACCTGTGCCTCTATGGGTCAACTATTAAAGATTTGCAATCCACGAAGCATATTGTTTTTTTTCTTTAAGAGTAGATCCTGTTTTGAAAGGCTACATCATACAGAGAAGCATAAAACAAGTCACAAAACTTGGGATTGTTTCAGAAAGGGAAAAAACTCCATCTTACAACCAAAGAAATACAGTAGGGTAATTACAGTAAATGGAAGGACAAATATGCTTACCCAAGATAAGCTTTATAAACAGTAAGTTGGTCTGAACAAGCGATTGCCAGGGCTTGTTTTGCCAGATTTGCCATCTCCTGTTTCCCTACTGGTGCCACAAAAGGGGACTTGTCAGTCATGGCTGCTGCTATCACTG
The DNA here is from genome assembly GCA_963989385.1 of Ctena decussata. Classification (NCBI taxonomy): domain Eukaryota; kingdom Metazoa; phylum Mollusca; class Bivalvia; order Lucinida; family Lucinidae; genus Ctena; species Ctena decussata. The sequence goes on along the minus strand of OZ022502.1, from coordinate 56,885,011 downwards.
CCTGAAAGACAAAATAAAGGATTGGCATAGTGTGAACAGATACAGTTTTATTTGCCTATAAAAAAGGGTTTTCCCCTCTCTAGAATGACCCCCAAATATCTAACTCAGTCTTATGAAATTCTGATATAAGATGGGGTTTTCTCTTTGAAAACAATCCAAAAAATCTAGATCCATCTTGATGGATCTAGATTTTTCGGGATTGTTTTTGAAAGGAAAAATTATCTAAAAACTGAAGAAATACAATACCTTATCACATGTGCACATATGAAAGGCTCTGACTAGCTTTGACAGCTCAGTCTGACCAGGGTCTTCTCTTTTGAAAGTACAATTTAGAATCCTGGGGAATCTCAAAAGCAACATACTGAAGACACTCTGAAAAGTAGAAACAGTCATGCGCTACTGGTGAAATGCCCAATGCCTTGGCTACCTTGTCCATCTGTCAGTGAATGCACCTATCACAATATATAAGATCCCATTTCATTGCATTTTCCTTCACCGGTGGCATCTAGTGGGCATCCAGACCTGCTTTCTACCCATCTGAACTTACAAATCCTGAATTTTACTTGAGCATGTGCTGGTGCAGAAGACCAGTATAGATTAGTATGCTGTACCCAATAAAAAATTCTATGTATTGGGACAGATAGGTGCAAGCAAACAGTGCAGACCCAGATCAGACTGCTCCCAAAGGAGCCCCAATTTTTAGAATTTATATGGTATCCGCTTACCACTGGCTCTAGGCAGTCAAAAACAGCACCATACAATAGCATCTTGCCGATTCTCACATGGACTGGTAGTGCAGCCAGGTGATGTCCCAGTGGAGTCAGTTTACCCCCAAAGCAGGCCCCGACACTGTGTAACAACGTCATGGCTCTAGTCACAGTCTGGGGCTGAGGGGGATCTAGGGCCATGCACAGTACCTCTTCTGGGTCACCATACTCACATTTCTGAAACAAAAAACAATTATGATTCCAAAAATGCACATTCTTTTTATTCAGTAAATCAGTAATTTACAACCGATAGTTGAATGGTAATGCTACAGCAATAGCATCTGAACTATCAGCTGTATATGAGCCACAATCCGACAAAACCTAGAAAGTGGCATGTGGGCCCAGCAAAGACTAAGATCAGCCTGGGCATCCACCCAGTCTGATCAGAGTCTGTGCTGCGTGCATGGTGGTAGCTTAGACCCTTAGTTACCCTTTCAGTGCACAGCAAAGACTCTGACTCATACTGGGCCGTTACCCAGGCTGATTTGAGTCTTCTCATGATGCACATGCCACTTTGTTGGTTTTGTCGTGTCGCGGCTCATATATTAACAATATTTAATCAGCCCATTTTCTGTATTAAAGCCTCTTCTGCCTTTATCCCATTTTATGCCTAGTGGACTTATAAATCAGATGTGTCTATTCATCATTTTGGGGGGTGTCTTGTGCATTTATTTTTTGTCATTTTTATAGAAATTGCTGTATATTTTATGTAGATCAGATGATGTGTTAAAACAATAATATCAATTAAATGAACCAGAGGGCCAATGGCCCTATATCGCTCACCTGAGCACTGAGGTTATGTTGGAAAAACTTTTAAGTTGCCACAGCAACAAAACAACATGCACAACAGAAATGCAATGCACCAATATGTAGAGGATAATATCACGAACATTTATGCTATAATAAGCTTTATACCCCCTTAATGGCTTCTGAGAAAAAGATCTTTGGCAAAAAAAATTTTTTTTTTGAAAATTTGGCCTTTCAGTTGCAATGGCAACCAACCAAAATCAGGTATTTGGGAAAAACCATATGGCTGGAAGAGGACTACTCCAGGAACATTTCTGTAAAGCTTTTGTCAAAATATCTGCAGTAACACAGAAATACATACCAAATGTCCACTTTCCCCATTATAAGTCTATGGAAACTTCAAGTTGCCATAGCAACGAATTCACACGGGCAATGATAATATAAAACATACTTTAAGTAGAGGCTAATGTTATTAACATGTATGCAAAGCATCAGCTTCATCCCCCTCATGGCTTCACTTTTCCCATTATAAGTCAATGGAAATTATAAGTTGCCATAGCAACCAAAGTTCTTATGGGATTGGAAGAAAAAACTAAATTTATGTAGAGGCTAATGTCATCAACACGTTTGCACAATATCAGCTTCATCCCCCATATGGCTTCTGAGCAGAAGATTTTTTTGATTTTTTTTCTCGAAAATTTACCCTATATTTTGCCATGGCAACCAATTAAATTCAACTATTTGGAGAAAATTCATATGAATCAGAGAGGACTACTCAAGAAACATTTCTGTGGAAACAAAATCTAAATAACTGCAGTGAGACAGCAAAATTGCCAATTTCCATTTTCCCCATTATAAGTCAATGGAAACTCTTAGTTGCCATCGCAACCAAACTGCTGGAGCAATTGCCATGAAAAACAGTAATTCTATAGAGGCTAGTGCTAAGGTTCTTTCTGTAAAGTTTGAGCTTTATTGGCTACATAGTTTCTGTGGAGATGATTTTTTGATATTTTTTTATTTTTAACTATTCGGTTGCAATGGCAACCAGCCAAATTGCGCAATAAGCATAAATTTAACAAAGCTGGTTAAACATTATTCAGGGTACATTTCTATGAAAGTTTTGTCAAAATATCTGCAGTGGCATAGCAATAAATGCAAATTTTCCATTTTGCCATTATAAGTCAATGGCAACTTTAAGTTCCCATAGCAACCAAATTGCTAGAGTAATTGCCAAGAAAAACAGTACTTTTATAGAGACTAGTACTAAGATCCTTTCTGTGAAGTTTGAGCTTTATTGGTTGTTTAGTTTCTGAGGAGATGATTTTTTAATATTTTTTCTATTTTTAACCATTCGGTTGCCATGGCAACCAGCCAAATTGTGCAATTTACATGAATTTCATGTGGTTGATAGAGAACTACTCAAGGAACATTTCTGTAAAAGTTTAATCAAAATATCTGCAGTGACATAGCAATAAATGCAAATTTTCAGTTTTTCCCATACAAGTCAATGGAAACTTTAAGTTGCCATAGCAACCAAAGTTCTAAAGCAATTTGAATAAAAAGCAGTATTATTGGTTCCCCCTGCCTATAGATGCTATATATGAAATTTGGTAACAATGGCCCTTGTAGTTTCAGAGGAGATGTCATTTGAAAATATTGTCGGACGGACGACAGACGGACGGACGGACGACGGACGACGGATGCCTGCCTATACTATAAGCTCACCTGTGAGCCTTCGGCTCAGGTGAGCTAATAATACTGACTACTTTCCACATTATCTTTATTATAAGTTATCAGACATTACATTTTCAAAAGTTTTGAATGCAAAAACACTGCCCTTTTTGCCAAAATAAATGTGAAAAGCTTTTGCGGTGCAAAAGCTCCTCACGTCTTTTTCAGCAAAAAATGACAAACACTTTACAAATCTCTGACTGGTGACTTAGTTAAGCCAACAATGCTTTGTAAAATTGGGCCGAGTACTCTATAAACATTGTTTCAAACTAAACACTTCAAATCTTACCAAGATATTGAGACATAATTCTTCCAGTGGCACTCTGAGTAATTCTGGTACGGAGAAGTTTCTCATGTTCTCATACCTAGAATGATGAAAATATATGATTGCATAAAGAATAATCTAAAGTAATATGATTGAAATAGCCCTTCCAAAATGGGGTCTACTCAGAAAATGGCAGAGTTGCTTCCCCAGCAAATGCTCAAGGCGTGAAAAGATGTCAGCGCATTGCCTCAAACCAGGGAACTCAATGGAAATTTATGCCACTAACAACGACACCAACGACAGAAAAGTAAACCTGTGCTCACTTCTGCTTATCACAAGGCAAGATAATGGTTGTGGAATTATCATCAAAAACCTCTTTATCGAAGCTTTGTCTAGAAACATGTCATTTATTGCACATGCTTCCTTGTATCTTCTCCTTACAGCAACTGTAATAAAGGGAAGTAACTTACAACTTCCTAGTGTAGAGTCTGAAACAGTAGCCTTCCCTGACTCTCCCAGCTCTTCCCTGCCTTTGCTTGGCATTTGCTTTACTGATGAACACCTCCTCCAGGGCATTCATTTCGCTGCTTTCTTTATACCTGAAAACAAAAGAAAATTCTACGATAGCATTTCTTCTACACTTATGCCTACCAGTCCTGTATGGTTGTTTTAAAGGTAAAGCAACTCCGAAACTCTCAGTTTTGCTTACCTCCTTCAATGGAGTCAACTCTTAAAGAAAAGAATTTGCTCCTCTGGGAGCAAATTCTTTCCTTTAGGAGTAGACCCCATTTTAAAAAGGCTATGTTGTACAGGAAAGCAAACAGGAAGCCATAAAAGTAGTTTCCCTTCGAAAAAAAATGCAGAAACACAAAGCTTTACAAAGACCCATTCCAGTGCATTCTTTCTTTATAGCTTCCAAGAAAATATTCTGTAAAAAGAACTCAATTCTCGTCAACAGAGATTAAACTTGTCATTTTCTGGCAAAGTTGTTTTGATGAAAAATATCCTCTTTGAGTTCATGGACAGAAGTTGTTTCTTCATATCTCCAAACAGAAATTAATTTCATCACAGCTTCAGTCAGAATCAAAACTGACACAGTTTGACACTAATTTTTTACCTGCATTGTGTTTAATCCATAAACATATGACTTGATTTAATATTGCCCAAAATCTGCATAATATATCTGATTCAGTTTGTGTGATTTCATAATGAAACTAAAAGATCAAATGGTTAAATTTCAAATCAAAATCCAGTCAAAAACTCAAGGAGGTGGAGTGGGGGGGGGGGGGGGGGGGGATGTGTGTGTGGGGGTGTGGGGGTGTAATTATGTAAATCATTTATATTAATACTCCTATAAGATGGTTTTCCCCCTCTCTCTAAATACTCCAAAAAATCTAATTTGATCTACAATGAATCTAGATTTTTGGGGTTGTTTATGAGGGTAAAACTCCCCACCTTATATCTGATAAAATATGATACCTATTTTCTTTCACTTTCCCAGCATCAATGACAAACACAACATCTGGTATTGTAATTCCTGTTTCAGCAATATTTGTGGCTAGTACAATCTTCTTGACTCCCGCTGGTGGTATATTAAACACTGACTGCTGGTCAGCAGATGACAGTATAGAATGTAGTGCTATAATCCAGTGTCTGAAACAGTTAGAAAACATTGATTAATTTGAATCAGTTTGAGTCTTAGAACCAGTGCTCCTGATAAGAAGGAGTTACAGGAATAACTTAGGGATAAATAGAGAATACCATGTTAGTGTCTTTTGATATCAACTTTATCAGGCGAGACCAGAAACAGCGTAGGAATGGCGAGGCTTGCCGAGCCAGTCCGCCATGTTTCTGGTAGAGCCTGATAAACTTGATATCAAAAGACACTATCATGGTTTTCTATTTATCATGAATCATTAGAAGATTTTAAGACGAAAAGAGAGTCAAAGAAATGAAAAACAAACGCAGTTTTGTAAGAACTTGCTGACGTTGCGATTGCATTATGACCAGAGTCGGTGACGTCATTTAACCAATCGAACGTTGTTATCACGACCAACGTCAGTATGTAGCCAATTGTCTTCTGAGATCGCTTCTGAAGGCATCCCCTGATAACAATCGTGCAAGCACAGTTCTAAAGTGACATGATAACACATCATGCTATCATACCCCTGTTATCAGGTGAATTTTGCAGCAGATGTATGATAAATCCCTATATTTCTCCATAAAAACATATGTTGTGACCCCTCCTTAGAACCATCTCTCCAAGATGGTTCTAATGAGGAGTCACAACATATGTTTTCATACAGAAATAAGAAAATTATCTCTGAATTATCCTAAATACCCCCTCAATATCCCCTCTCATCTGGAGCTTGCTCAGAACTGTGCTCTGAAATTTAAAACTGTTGTGAAATAACATGGCCATAATCACTTTAATCACTTAAACAAACCTGTATATACAGAAATACATAAAGTTTAGTTTACAAGTTTATTCCAGATATTAAGAATCTGTTTGTGGCAAAAGAGATATCTAAAAATACTATAAGATGTGTTTGAGACACTGAGCTATCATAGTTTGAGCTATGGGTGTCTTTCTACAAAAATATAAATGCTATATATGAAATCTGCTGAAACTGTCTTAGTTCATTCATGTAACTATAGAAATTGGTTAGAATGATCAAATATTTAGATAACTTATCACAACTTCAAGATGAGTATTTTGCTGTAAATCATACAGATAAACCTTATCAAAAAGATCTTTCAAAGTACTGATAAAAGACTCAAATTGTTTATTTTTTTATTCATTTATTTTTATTTGTTTTATCTTATTTAGTTACCCATGCCTAAATTCAATGTTTGTTACTAGTAGCCATTTCTGAAAGACATTTTTTGGCATTTGGAAACTGCTTTCATACATACAAAGATACACCTGTTACATCCCATCCTACCTGCTATCATTAAATCTCTGATCACTCTGCAGTATCTCATATAATTCTGTGATATCTGCTAAACCAGGCAGAAATATCAGAACAGCTCCACTGATCTCTTTGTAGTTATCAGCTGTCTCTAAATTGACAAGTAACTCCTGAAAAATTCAATGAAAATCTCACCCCAACATCTTGGTAGTTCACATTGGTCTCTATATAGCTGAGCTCAAGATAAGGTGGGGTTTTGAAGGAAATAGTTTTTCTCATTTCTAAACAAAAACCTACTGTATGTTGTGACCACTAAACATAGGTTGCAACCCCTTATTAGAACCATCTTGGTAAGATGGTTCTAATGATTAGTCACAACATATATTTTAATGGAGAAATTTATGAAAATTATCCTCACATTATCCCTTTACCCCTTCTTATCTAGACTAGCAAACCATGAAAATTTCAATCTGGCCTCTCTGTAGTTAAATTAATCTCTAAACTTTCAACTTTTAACCTGATACATGTAGTTTGTAAATACTGCAAACTGTGTATTTGACTGGGCAATGCTTTGCCTTCAGTGATGAATGGAAAACAGTCCTGATCCAGATCTCACTGTTCCTCAGGGGCAGTCTGATCAAAGTCAACAAAGTTTGTTAAAAACCTTCTGCTTGCAGCAGGCTGAAAGTTAAAATATATAAAAAAAAATTCAGAACAGATGTCTGCTTGAGACATCAATATTGTTCTATCAGCTGAGACTGAGTACAGTTCACTTACATGTATCGAATCTATTCAGCTATAAAACAGTGTTTTTTTAAGTCTAAATAATGATCCCAAATACCTAAATCAGTCTTATGAAATTCAGCTTATAAGATGGATCTAGAATTTTTGAATGTTTTGGAAGGTAAAAACCTCCATCTTGTAATCAAAGAAACACGATACGTAAATTGTTTCACTTCACAGTGTTCTTCATTTTGCAATGAAGCTCTTCGCAGGTGGGGTATGTCCTGAGGTACCTTGGCTAGAGTATACTAACAACAATGAGATCCATATTGATCCTCTGGAGGTTCAGTCTAGTCACTGTGTTTCTGGTCTTCAAACTGTAGGTCTCAGAAGAAAGACTAGTCTGAAATGATTGCACGAAAACATATCAAAACCTCAGACAATATAATTGACTACTTTATATAGTAACATCATCAAGCAGAATACCCCTTAAAGCGCACAAAAAGCAGACAACAAAATTTACAGTGCCAAAAAAAAGCAGATGACAAAGTTTACATCTGCAAATCTTCAAAAATAAAAGTTACATCCAAAAAGTATCATACTGGGAATTCAAAGGCTACATGGCAAACAGTGTAGATCCAGAAGAAGCACCTCTTCTAAATCTATACTGTTTACAAAGTCAACTTTAAGTATGATGGCTGCACCAGTTTTCGGGGTGTTAACAATTGCTCGCAACATAAAAACTGTGTGATAAACAAAGATCACAAACTGATAGTCTGTGTGTACATAAAAATATGTGTTCAGTAATCTGCAACTTACAATTTATGTCCGCATGTCTTCAGCTTTACATATTTGAGCAAATCCAAACGGATGCTTTGCTAAATCTGCTCTCCGAAACTGCCCCAGTTTTCGGGGTACGTTTTAGAACTCGCCTGCAAAGTGCATCATCTGCACATTTTAATGATAACAACTGTCGTTGTGAAAACTGCAATTCTTTAGGATGTAGAAACAATCTTTGAATTGTCAGAAAAAAAGTTGATTATTGAAAAACCGCCGTGCCATCTTTGTCGGTACTTTCAGTAAACTTCTCAGTTTTTCCAATATGGCCGCTTCCACGGTCACCAACGACGACGTCATGGATGACGTCAAAACTAACGTGCTCTCGCGCGTCAATTAGTGAAAGATGTAACATGCTGATTCAGCTTTCTGTTTGTAAAAAGTAATCATTTCAATACGTCCCTGATAAGAGGACCGGTATAGTTTATTAGAATACCCCGAATTCTGGAGCACCCCGAAAACAGGTACATCGACCATACTTTCAGATGTAAGAGAGCTTGTCAATAAAGCTCTTCATTATGAGGTTATAAAAATCAAGGAAGTTAAAATTCAATTCACAAGAAAAGGATATGAGTCTGACATTAAAATATAATTAAGTTGCTTCCATTAAGATGTATGGGTTCCTCCATATTTTCCTGCCATTCTTACATAGAGAAACAGCTTTTGTGACTTCCTGTTTGCCTCCCTGGGGGACTAAAATGAGTTCTACTCTAAAAGGAAAAAAATTCAATCATCACTTTTATGATAATCAGCAACCATTCTGAATCAAATGTAGCAACAATTTTGGCCAATTTTGTAGTTTAACTAATCAGCAACCATTCTGAATCAAATGTAGCAACAATTTTGGCCAATTTTGTAGTTTAACTAATCAGCAACCATTCTGAATCAAATGTAGCAACAATTTTGGCCAATTTTGTAGTTTAATTAATCAGCAACCATTCTGATTCAAATGTAGCAACAATTTTGGCCAATTTTGTCGTTTAACTAATCAGCAACCATTCTGAATCAAATGTAGCATCAATTTTGGCTAATTTTGTAGTTTAACTAATCAGCAACCATTCTGAATCAATATGTAACTACAAACTTGGCCAATTTTATAGTTTAACTAATTAGCAACAATCCTGAATCAATGTGTAGTAACAAACTTGGCCAATTTTGTAGTTAAACTAATCCCTAAATTTTTTAACAGAACCCAATGAAGTAATATCTAACTGTGAGCTTAAAGAAGGAATTTTCAAAGCAAGTATGAAATGGTGACTATCATACACAATGTTCTTTCATATATGCAGTGTGTGTATCATACTTATATAATGTGACAGTACATGGACTTACATAGTCAATTGTACCAATATCGTCTTTCGTCCACATCAAGTCAACTTTAGACTGGTGTCCACCTTTCTCTGTAATCTGAACTGAAGCTTCTTCTTCCTGTAATAGACAATAAGAGTCCAGAGCTCCAGATAATGTATAGCTTTGCGGATGATTCCGGGATAATTCGTCTTATTTTTTAATAGAAACATATCAAATTTGTTTTATTATAAGATGGAGTTTTTCCAATCCAAAACAATCCCAAAAATCTAGATCCATCTTACAAGATGGATCTAGATTTTTGGGAGTGTTTTGGAAGGGAAAACCCCATCTTTAGCAGAATCACACAAGAAACACAGGATTATATGATGGGTCTAAATTTTTGGGACTGTTTTGAAAAGGAAACCCCCATCTAATAGCAGAATTACACAAGAAACACAGGATTACTCAGGATTATAAGATGGATCTAGATTTTTGGGACTGTTTTGGAAGGGAAAACCCCATCTTTAGCAGAATCACACAAGAAACACAGGATTATAAGATGGGTCTAAATTTTTTGGACTGTTTTGAAAAGGAAACCCCCATCTAATAGCAGAATTACACAAGAAACACAGGATTACTCAGGATTATAATATGGATCTAGATTTTTGGGACTGTTTTGGAAGCAAAAATCCCATCTTATAGCAGAATTACACAAGAAACACAGGATTTTCTGAATCTGGAATTGACCTTTAAATATGGAATATGTAAAATATTAAGACATGAGAAAGTTCCTGAAACTCAGGTTCTGTCTTCAATAGTGACCAAAAATACCAGTATGTTTAAGGGAAAAGGCAATCCTTTCTTACAATGTATTAACAACTTCTTTCAGATTTTTTTTGGTTTTGAGAAGGTGTGTGTCGCACAGGTTTAATGTAATTTGCCAGTAGTTTGATTTGGGTCTGCTCTGCACTGTTCATCTTCTGGATGCATTAATTACTGCATTGTAAAACCAAACTGATCCATTTTTAGGACCTAACAGTTTTAGAAGTTCTAGTTTTTAGAAACTTTATGGTACATACAGTAGAACTTCAATGGCTCGAATAGGCTTGGGACCATGAATTAGTTCCAGCCAAGAGTAGTTCTAGCCATCCAGGGTTAGTTCCTAAATGAAATGACCTCTAGGGACCAGGGAACAAGTTCTAGTCAGGCAGGATTAGCAAGCCATCAGAGTTCAAGCCATTGAAGTTCCACTGTATTTGAACATTTTTATTTTCCAGCAGACTAAAATCAAAGTTTTGACATACCTGTACAAGTTGACCCTGTCTCAGGACATATGGTGAATCATCATCTACAACATATCCTGTTTCCTCTATCACATCTTCTATATGGTATACCTACAAGTGTGCAAAAAAGAATTTTCAGGTTAATGCCCTTTGGAATAAAATGCAACATCTGATTGGACAACTTAAAAAATTTGCACTATCTATCATGTGACACACCATCAGAAACTTAACACTTTGAAAGAAAAGAATTCCGCGGAATGCTATGTCGCACCTGCCTTATGCTTTCTCAGTAGTAGATACCATGGTTAGAGGAAAAATGAACACCAGGTCTGATGAGTTCATATAGAAGTTTGAGCAAATTGGACTTACAAACCATTCTACACATAAAGCTCTACAGTCAACAGTTAAAAATATAGGTTAAAGGTATAAAGTAGTCAAACAATCAAGGACACCAGCTAGAAAACATTTTATGCCAGGTCTGATGATTGTAGGTGGTATAGTTAGTGAGAAATGAAATTGAATACTCTTGTCCATATAATCATGGATGTCAGGTTGACATACAATTTCCAATGTCAACAGAGCATGATATATAGGTCAAGGGTACAAATAATAGCAGTCTCCCAGAATAATCAAACCAGGTTTGATGAATACACCCACTGTAGTTAAAGAGAAATGGACTCAAACCCACACAATTCTGGATGTGAAATTTCACGTGAAATATAGGTCAAGGGTTGAAACAAGTGCATAAAACCTCGAGTCCATTCTAAGATGAAACTTTATACCAGATTTGATGATTCTAGATCTCATAGATTGAAAGAAATGGACTTAAACGACAGGGTCGATGTAATTTTTTAAGTAAAATTTTACGAAGTCAGCAGAGCATGAAATATGGGTCAAAGGTCAAAATAAATGCAACAATCCTCTGGATCAACCTAAGCAGCAACTTTATACCAGGTTTGATGATTGTAGGTATCACAGATTGAGAGAAATGGACCAATATGCTAGGGTTGACGTAATTTTCGACGTAAAGTTTTACTAAGTCAGCAGAGCATAAGGTATAGGTCAAAGGTAAAAATAAAGTTAACAATCCTCTAGACTATTCTAAGAGAAAACTTTATACCAGGTTTGAAGATTGCAGGTCTCATAGATGGAAAGAAATGGACTTAAACACAAGGGTCGATGTAATTTTTGGCACAGAATTTTATGAAGTCATCAGAGCATGAAAAATATGTCAAAGGTCAAAATGAGTGCAAGGTTCCTCTAGATCATTCTAAGAAGAAACTTTATACCAGGTTTGATGAGTGTAGGTATCATAGATTGAGAATAATAGATACAAACGTTAGGGTGGACGTAATTGTGGATTGACGGATGGGTCCAGACGGACAGACGGAATGACTGACAGACGGACAAGTGAACTCCTATATCGCACCTTGCTAAAGCATGTGCAACAATAGAATGAGCCGCAACACGACAAAACCAACAAAGTGGCATGTGCACCCAGTGAAGACTCTGATCAGCCTGGGCATCAGCCCAGTCTGATCAGAGTCTCTGCTGTGGGCATGGAGGTAGCTTAGACCCTTAGCTACCATTTAAGTGCACAGCAAAATTCTGATCAGACTGAGCAGATGCCCTGGCTGATCAGTCTTCACTGGGCACACATGCCGCTTTGTTGGTTTTGTCATGTTGCAGCTCAAATGTGAAGACAGCATTAAAATGGAGATTATAGTACTGAAAATAGTCATTTTATCATAATGGGCATATCAAAAGAAAATAAGTTCCAAAATGCTTTTCCCTTATGTGTACCTGTATGTTCTGCGAGGAATATCAATCATGGGACATTTACTGAATTGGTTTGACAACTTCTAAATGGAAAAATACTTGTTTTGGAAATTTCCTTCATGGGACATTTACTGAAGTAGTGTGGCAACCTATAAATGGTAAAATATACCTACTTGTACTGGAAATGTCCTGCCAGGAATATTAATCACGGGACATTGACTGAAGTAGGCCGAGAACCGGTCAACATCAATGGTGGCACTCATCAGAATAACCTTGAGGTCTTGTCTCACTTGCAGCAGACGCTTCAGAATTATCAGGAGAAAATCTGACTGCACACTTCTCTCATGAACCTATGACAGATAAATAATACAGTAATTACTGTAAAAGTTCTAAAATTTGGGTAAAATAATTACCGTAATTGTTCTTTAAGTGGAAATGTTTTGGTTTTACAATGCAGTAATGCATCCAAAAGATGCAGATGAAATAAACAGCCAACAGTGGAGACCCAGATCAGCACTGTTTGCGCAGACCTATCTGCCCCAATATTTAGAATGTTTTTGGTACTCTTAATTAAAAGGCACAATGACCAATTAGGGGTACCCTAATGTGCATAAGTATTGGGACATCTAACATAATAAATTCCCAATGGCAAATTCATTATTTTAGGTGTCCCAATATATACGCACATTATTATATACCTAAAAAGTTCCCCCATTCACTTTACATTAGAGTAACCGTGCAATATTTTCTGCATATTGCACGGAGTCAAGTGCATATTGCACGGAGTTAAGGAGTCACGTTCCCAAGAACTACTTTTGTTTTGAAAAAAGAAAAGTTTGGCGGCCATTTTGTCGTCGACTGCGATTCAAAAACGAATAGAATAATGACAACAATGTCGGTTTCGGTGTAAAAATTACACAAAAGACAATTATGTATAATTTACCTTTGATCCGTCACTCATTTAGTTAATATTTTCGATAATAACGGAGATTTTCGTCAGAACTGCTGAGAGTAAGACTCGAAAATGGCGCCCAGTTCTTGTAAACGTCAGCGTTTGTTTACTGACGTCACGTCCGATAACGTAACGTCGTTTCTACTTTCGCGCCATAAGGCGTGGCTTTTAGTGTGTATGAAGACACACAATGGCATAATGTTATTTCAAATTTAAAACAAATTGTGGTTGGTATATCGATATAATATTTTGATTTCATACGTAGAGAGCACTGATCAAACTAGCAGACTAATATCAAAGGTATATAATAAAAAGGTTATTGAATTTATATTGTGAAATATTCGGCACTCGTTCATATGGCGGAGACGCACTCGCAAGCTCGTGCGTCCTTCGTCATATGAACTCGTGCCGAATATTTCACAATATAAATTCAATAACCTATAATTACGGTACCTTGTTACCCTAAAAATCGTTTAAGTTGATTTTATTATCCTTCGATATTTCTAAAACAGCTGCTGGCAGAACTGCAAACAGTAAAGACCCTTATCAAACATCTTCCTAAAAAGCAGTCTGCGAGCATGTGCTCGGAAGCAGCCAATCAGTGTGCTTTATTTTGAGTTTGAGAATGTACTCAAGTTTTATAACCTCTGGGCCTGATCTGGGTCTACACTGTTTGCTCATACTATTTATGTCCCAATATCGACAGTCATTACAGAATACAAGATGGCTCAAGGTCCACTACTATCTCTTAGCCAAGCTTCTACTTAACCATGTATTGCCACAGAAATACAGTTGTAGTTGTCAACCTCTGAAGGGATGTTTTTCTTATTTGCATACAACCTGACACTTTTGTAGTGTCTGAATAAGGTATTATGACAAAAAGCATTCTCACTATTTTATGACCTCTATAACAGTTTTCTCTAAAAATTTAGCTCCACCCTCTTGAGATATTTTTTCTTGTTCCATGCTATAGCTATGTCACTCCAAAGAATCAGACCTCCTGGCATCAATGTCCCACTTTTAAGGTACAAGGAAACATTTTTGCCATTTTTATAAAGGAAAACAACTTCTGTGACTTTTTGTTTACTCATCTGGATAAAGAAAACCCTTCCCAAATGGTGACTACTCTCAAAAAAAAGAATTTGCTCAAAAAATGGAGAAAATTCTTTCCTTGAAGAGAAATCCCCAATGAAAGAAGAATTCTGCTTAATAAGAATTGTCTCCCCCTGGAAAGTTTCCCATTTGTCTTTAAGAATGTTGATGGAACATGCATCTGAAGCATAACTGATCTTTTTGTCTTTGATTTCTTTTTAGTAAAGTATGCCACTCTTGTTTTAAACATACAGTCAACTCTCGATATCTCAAAGTCGATTTTCATTCAAAACTACTGCTATCTCGAGGTAAATTTTCTGGTCTCAGAAAATTTACTTTGAGATATCAGTTGTTTGAGATCAAAGGAGTCAAGATATTTATAAAGTTAGGGAATGTGTCCAAACTATATTCTTTGATATAAGAGGTACTTTGAGATATCAGAGTTCGAGATATCGGGAGTAGACTGTACACAAATGTGTCACATCTGAAGTTATGGGGTAGTCTTACCTCATCCACAATGATATGACTAACATCTTTTAGACTGGGATCCAGCTGCAACTGTCTTAATATCACACCTGTTGTACAATACGTCAATCTTGTGGATGGTCCCCGTTTTGACTCAAACCTGATCTGGTACCCACACAGAGACTCCTGGGAACCGATTGACCTCTCTCCCATCTCCTCACTGACACGCCTGGCAAGGCTGATGGCAGAAATACGGCGGGGTTCTGTACAGACAATATTAAAACTCTGACCACTGTGGGTAGAATTCATAAGGCAGTCCTGAAGAAAGACAGTCAAGATTTCGACCTTTTAAAAGAAAGTACTGCACCTCTTCTAGAAAATGTTCCCTCTTTAACAAATGCCCCCCCCCCCCACCCCCCACCCCCCCCCCCCCCCCCCCCCCCCCACTTTTTCAAGAAAAGAGACCAAATTCCACTAAGACTGGTTGTAGACCACAAAACTTTATTGTTTATTTTGCAAAAATTTTGTCTCAGGTCTCAGGCATGCCAATTATGGCACTGGAGAATTGCAATGCCCAAGGGGCATTTATTAGAAGAAATACAGAACTGTTGTATTGGTACTTCATTTAAAATGTGACTGACTTTCACACAAGCAGTACAGGTCCAGTGTCATTGCACACAGCTGTTTGCTGTACTGCATCTCAGAAAGAACAAGTTCTTTCCTTTAAGAGAAGCCCCTACTCATTGGAGAAGATGTAAATACTGTTCTATTAGAGGTCTTCTTTGTAAAAATGGTTATCAAGTCATGGGGGTGCACCCATACATCATAAGAGACACCATACATTCACAGGGTATTTATGTTTTTGCAAACTCTATGACAAAAGTACACCATGGAATCTTATACAATTAATTCCAGCACCAAGAATTCCACAGAGGCTGTGTCTTGCTTGCCTGTGCCCAATCACAAAACATCCCATAAACTTCTCACAGAGCTTAGTCAGGAAGTTTGACAACTGTTTTATTTATGCTGCTGCCTGGAGAGAGATACCTAGGTCTCACTTTCTGCCAATCTCAGGCAGGATAAAAATTGTTAGAAACTCAAAATCAACCATCTATCCATCCACAGAACAAATTCATCTCTCTTTTTTTTTCATCTCCCTACCTTCAGTATATAGTGTGGTATCTGAGTACTTTTCCCACAGCCAGTCTCTCCTGCAATCAATACAACACTCTGACGTTTTAATTGTTGCAAGATTGCTCCCTCATACTGAAACACTGGTAATTCTTCTCTGGTCTTAAGTAAAGACTTGTACTTTTTACTATCACTGTTTTTCAGGTATATATCCCTGACAGCATCAGGATTTTCATGACTAGACTTTTTGTGATGTTGAAAATCTTCCTTCTCTGTGGTAAAATCCTACAAAGATGTAAAATTAGACATCAGTAAAATAACATGCTTAGTACACATATTCTTGGAAATTTCTTCCGGACACTACATCATATGATTTGACTGGTCAGACACAGCAATGAATCATGTCTATATGAGCCGCGACGCGAGAAAACCAACAATGTGGTCGTGCGCCCAGCGCAGACTTAGATCAGCTGGGCATCTACCCTGGCTGATCAGACTCTTTGCTAAGTGCTTAAAGGGTAGCTAAGAGTCTAAGCTACCTCCATGCGGACAGCGAAGACTCTGATCAGACTGGGCGGATGCCCAGGCTGATCTGAGTCTGCGCTGGCCGCACAACCACATTGTTGGTTTTGTCGTGTCGCGGCTCATATTTTCTTTCTGGAAGTTCCCTCATTAAAGAATTTAGCTTTTAAGTTTTGAGTTTCAGGTGTATGGATGCACATCCATTATTTTCCACCATTTTTACAAAGGGAAATGACTTGAGTGGCTTCTTGTTTGCTTTCCTGGAGGACAAATCACTGTCACTTTTTCTACATTTAACAATTTGCATTAAACCAACATCACATGAACTGCAGACATGGTGAAGGCACTTAAACTTGAAATTCTCTGTTTAGTCAGATGCTAACTAGTCAAACCAATATAGAAACTGGTGCAAATAAAAGCTGGAACTTGGTTCCAGACTGGCAAAATGGAGATATTTCAGATATGTAACATGACTTGTGAAAAATGTCCCGTTCTTGAAATGTCCACCTATTTCAAATTCTGGAAAACATGAATTTTCTTGGGAAATATCTTCAGGGAATATATGACACCCATTGTTAGGTGCAAACTAAAACAGCCAACTCTCAATATCTCAAATTTACTTTGAGATACCGGTAGTTTGAGATATCTGGAGTTGAAATGTAAAGAAATTCTGGAAATGTATGAAAACTATATTCTTTGATATAAGAAGGTACTTTGAGATAACAAGAGTCAACTCTAAATGGAACCCTACCTGCTCGGTCTCATCATCCAGATTTTCCCAAGAATCCACTGTGTCCTCAGAGATGTCTTCTGCTTCCTGTACTGTGTCTTTGTCACTGAGTTGCACTTTTGATAACAGCTTCGACAGATACTGATCTCTTGGCTGAAACATTGTGACAGGCATATGAGGCATGTTAAATAATCAATATTATTTGGCTATAAGAGCTCCCTCTAAACAAATTACACCAAATATGAAAATCAGTATTATGTAATTCAGCTGCAAGATGTTTTTTCCCAAACTCAATCCCAAAAATTGACATACATCTAGTGAGATGGATCTAGATTTTGGGGATTGTTTTGGAAGAGCCAAAGCTCAGTCTTATAACTGAATAAATACAACCGGGTTCTCCTGCTAAATTTTAAATTGATCAAATTGACTAATTCAACAGCCACATTATCCAGAGCTGATCAATGGAGATGTTGACTAAATCAGGATTGTCATTTAAATTGTTTATTTGGCTAATTGATTAAATGCTTTTATTTTATGTAATCGAGTTATATGCATGGATATTTATTGAATGACCTAAACAGTAGATTGTTTACTTAAACAGAAACCTATTATGGTGGGTTCCAGAATAGAACAAAACAGTATTTGCTATCTTCATGTTTGACAACTTCTCGCTTAAAATGACCGCCTTTGACCTGGCATGAGGTCTTGTTTACCAAGATTTTTATGCTGGATACTAATGCAGCCATCCAGCTAGTCTGGCTTCATGTCTTCTGGGTCTGGTTCCCTGTCTAAACAGGTTGCTCAAGCACTTCTATTCCAATAGTTAGGAGCATTTTAGTAAGTCAAATTCCTATTTAGTTGAATGTCTACACTTTCAGGGGAAGCAACTCTGCCATTTTTAGTTTTGCCTGCCTTCTCAAAAGGTAGTAACTCTTATACGAAAGAGTTTGCTCCCATACAGCAACTTCTTTCCTATAAGTCTATACCCAATTTTTGGAAGGGTTTTGTCTACCAAGATAGCAAACAGGAAGTCATGAAAGTTGTCCCCCTTTGTAAAATTATGGTGGTGGGGGGGGGGGGGGGGGGGGGCAAATATGGCAGTGTACTATACACCTTCACATTTGTACTTCATTTTTGTGCATATTTTATCTCTCTTTATATGCTAGTTTGTGCTACTAACTGAGACATATACATGTAGTCGTTAACACTCTGTCATGCCTACCTTAATGGTAAACAAACTTTACAGTAGAAGTGAAATTTAACTGGTACCTTGTTTTCCTGGGTCTTCTTTTCTTGTTTCTTCTGGTTCTCAGCTGCCTGCCATTCTAACCATACATCTCTGTAGGGAGGGGGTAACAGCTGATGTACAGCCTGCAAATTAACATCAGGGATGTTCAATATGTATTCAGAATCTTTTTATACTGAGTTCATTCTTTGACTAAAGTTCATACAAACAGTACCTGAATCTTTACAAAACCAGATGATTTACCATAAATATCCTATGTAATGGGACACACAGGTCTGAGTCAACAGTGCAGAACCAGATCAGACTGACCTTGGCCTACAATGTTTGCCATTTAATCTGCATCTTTTGGCTGCATTACAGATCCAAAGTCAACCTTTTTCATCTTGCATACAATTATGGTAATTATTTCCATGACGCCACCCAATGTTCCACCAAAATCCATTATGTTTTAATGTTCAATAATTCTACTTCAAAATGCTGTAATTTGGTCAAAAATGACTAGCTTACAAACAAATCATCTAAAATTCAGTAAGTCTGTAATCTCTCAATGAAATTTGTATTTACATGGTTTGAAAGTGCAGAAGGTGTACAGCCAAATATAAACGGTATATGAAGCTATGATGAAAAAGTCTTATTGTCTCACCTGTCCTTTACAGAGATTATACAGTGCCAGGGTTGCTGCTAGATGTTCCGCTTCTTTAACATTCTCACATAGTATTTCAGGACACACTTCCAGCATACCATCCTTTTTTCTGTCAACCTTGGCTCTGTAAAAAGAATAAGAGACAGACGTCAAAACTCAAAGATGAACTCGAAGATGGCAGAGTCTGAATTGGAAATGAACAAAGTGTCCAGATTTTTAGTATAAACCTGATATTTTTCTTCATTTTCCAACAAATTTCTTCCAAAAAATAGACAAGATACCATCTAGCATCTATGGAACAATAATAACATCTGCAATACATTTATGTTCTGGCGCCAACGTCAGCACTACAAGAACTGAAGAAGTGGTATAATTTAATAGCTTGAAATTACCAGTTCTTTTTGTTTCATCTAGAAAACTACCTGATTCATTGTCAGAAATGTGATAAACGCTTGTACATACTTGCATTTAAACTTGTTAGCCCTATGACTGATCTTCTCAAACTTGGGTGGAGGGCTCTTAGGTAGATGTTTCCTGCACCAGTCTATGAGAAACTGCTTTGGTGACTTTCCAGTCCACTGCTGTCTAGTGTACTCAAAACGACGGACATCATCCGTAACCTTTACCGTAACTGAGGATGCTGTGAAGAATGATATTCTAAATGAGGATGCTGTGAAGAATGATATTCTAAATATTGGGACATGCAGGACTGAGCAAATGGTGCAGACCAGACTGCTCAAGGAGCAGTCTGATCAGGGTCTACACTGTTTGCAATTCCATCTGCATCTTTTGTATACTTTCCTGCACTGTGAAACCATTATACTCTAATGTGCTTAAATATTGGGACATCTAAAAACCATTAATTTTCCATTTGGGCCAAATGCAAGATTAATGGTTTTAGGTGTCCCAAAACTTAAGCACATTAGGGTATTATGTTTTTATAGTAATTATGTCAATTATTTTAGGTGTCCCAATTTTTAGAGTTTTTATGGTAAATTACTATGTAAACCAGGTTCAATTGCAAAATACTTAGGGTTTCTCACGTAAAATAGTTTGAAATAGATACTAAAGCCCTACATAAATAGGTTGATGATAATTTTGAGATATTTTTTCTTAGTCATGCTCAGAAACATATTCCAAACCCTTAATAGTACACACTGAAAAAGTGTTATACAGGGATAAATATCAGCTGCTTTTATGAATTATCCTATTTACATGTATTTAGCTGTAAGACAGGTTTTTGCCCCTCTAGAATGACCCCAAAATATCTACATCAGCCTCGTGTAATTCTGCTATATGATGGGTTTTACCCTCCAAACCAATGGCAATAATCTAGATCCATCTTATAAGATGGATCTAGATTATTGATCTTGTTTTGGAGAAGAAACGCCTGTCACAAAACTGAATAAATACAGTATTACAGAATAATTACTAAACCCAAGTTTCTCAAGAATTATGAACATACCATACCTGCCTTTGTACTACATGGTTTAGGTTCCTCCTGGAAGAGAGCCAGTCCCATATCATCATCTCCATTATCATCAGCTGTGGGTAGACTGGTCTTACTATCTTTGTTGTCATTATCACTGGCTGGCAGACTGGTTTTGCTATCATCTGTTCCTACACCTGCCTGGTATCCTGTTGATTCAGGCTGACCTGGGGTAGTGTCATTGTCCATGTTGTCAATTTTCATAGCTGGGTTAAAGTCTGGGTGCTTCTCTATTGCAGCCATTTCTGAAATGGGGATGGCATATTATTAATGGAGAGTACTAGTAACATGATACAGCAAAAGTAAAATTCTTTGAATATAATCCGAGGCTCTGAGATGTGTACTGTCATTTCCCACATATTAAATGCATATTTCAGAGTTCCAGATAAGGTAGGGTTTTAAAGATAATTCTGGAATGATATTCCTTAATTCTCAATTGTAACAGCTCAAAATAAGAGCCTCAATACCTTGCAAAGAAAGGACTAGAAAAATGTTGATTGATGCTTTAATTTTCTGCTTTCACAATTATACACCATACAAAATTTCCACAATAAAGTTTTTTTTTTTTTTTGCAAAATAAGCATGGTACTCCTTAAATCAAAGATAATGCAGCCATGCAAATTTTTTATCTAATTAAAGAAATGTACAAAATGGTTTGACATGATGTTGATTTTAGTAACCTTTGCTTATGGCCACTTCCTTTTTTGCTACTCTAAATCTACTTTTTAACATTGCATATGAAGATATAATTTTTTGTCGCCATAAGTTCAAAATGTCAGAACCTGTCTCAATAATGAAGACTCACCTATGGTATAATCTCGAATTTTCTTTGAAGCTTCTTTCTGTTCTGTTTTGTTGCCTGATACCTTAGCTTGTGATGCAAGTTGTCTAGCATCTAGCAGAAGGGCAGATAACTCCAAGTATCTCTCATTCTATAAATGACATGGCAGAAGATTATTATGCAACACTATATGCTACAATTGGCTAACTGATCAAAACTTCAAGGTTCACATACCTTGGCAATCTTCGATCATTTACAAAGTAAATTTACTACATATGGTACTGTTAAACTGGAAAGTTGGACTAGTTTTTTTTCATACCAACCGTCTGGTAAGAGTGCTCCTTATTTGAATACACTATTAAACCCAGAAGCTTAGAAGAACCTGTGGTGGTCTAATGGTTTACATGCAAGGCTTCCAAGGGGCACAGGCTTGATTTCTTTCAGCCGAGGTCCCAATCTCTGTATGACCTGGGTGTTGATAGAATGTTAAACTTGAGTTCAATCTATCAGAACTTGAATCAAGGCTCATTATAATGCTTCTTACCATATCTATTTGGCTTTAGAATGACCCTAAATATCGTAATCCATCTTATGAAATTTGAAAGGGCCTCATTATCCAGGAAAGCAAATAGGAAGTGACCAAAGTTATTTCCCTTTGTAAAATGGTCACCAAAACTTGAAGTGTTCCGATTCATCTTAAATCAGTACATACCGGATCTTTCTCTTCTTCCTCAAGACTGTCATCTGATGCAGATTCATTCTCTGTGTATCTCAGGATCCAGTCTTTCGAGGACACTTTATTCTCACTGGTCTTCGTAGTTTCTTTCTATCAAAATATGTCAACAAACCTATTCAATTTCACACTTTCAATGCTACATCATACAGACATTAGGAAATGGTTGTACATTCATGGATCTCCCCAGACCATTACGGCATGTTGCTTGCAACATGCCTTCCTTTTCAAATTACCTTTGCAACAGGCCTTAATTTCCAATGAAAATTCATTAAAGTGCTATTATTTTCATTTCTTAGCCAGTAAAACTGTTTTAAATGCATTCAGGATCATCAATAAATTATTTGTAATGTAAATTTAGGCTAATTTTGACAAAACATTGCTATATTAAGGATTTTAAACATTGATCAACAAATCAAACTCTGATATTTGTGCTAAAAGCGACATGCCTTCTGAAACTTCTGGGGAGAACACTGACATTATACAACTATTTCTTGCCTTTGTGGGCAACAGGTAAAACTGTCTATCTGAGGTGCTATGGATAACCCAGTGCAATACAACCAAGGCCGACAGTGCATTGGGTCATCCACAGTACTGAGGATGGCTATAGTTATGACTGTTGTCCCTACAAGACATGAAAGAGTTGTTTCATTACCCAGCCAAAGTAAGACCTTATACAGTCACTTAGCACATGACACAGCCGATGGTCAAAAATATTGCTTGCTAATTTACTTTACATTCAAATGAGTGACATCACTATGCTGGCGACAGTAAAAAATACTGACAGATTAGTCATCATGTACAATGAATGTGAAACCACAGTACATAGTCATAGCTACATGTATGTTACTTCTCTGAATGCAGTAGGATGGGTAATAATTTCCTTTTCGATTTTTACCGAACTTACTATATTCAGAGTAATGATGACTGTCAACTGTGGTTTTCAAGTTCATATCATGTGTCCTTTCCAGATTTTTGACTATTGCATGCTACACTTCACCCATTTAAACATACTGGTAACACAGAAATAATGAGTGATATTTTTTAATGCCGCCTGGTCAGGCGCTAAGTGAGGCAGATGTAAATGAAGCTTTCTGACATAGTGAAAGAATGTTGTTTTTATTGACTGTTAACAGTATTTCAGCATATCAGGGTAATGGGAGATAAAAGGGATCATTCTAGATGGGGAAAAACTCTGTCTAATAGCCAAATTTATCGTAACTGAATTTCACACCTGTAATTTTGTTGTTTGTTCTGTACCTATCTGCATGCTGCCACAGGCACCGGGATCAGGCTGTTGTGGTGACTCATGATGTGAAGAATCGAACTTTGGTCTCTGCTTTACTTCTTCTGTGTGTAAGGCCTGAGAGAAGTTACTGGGCAACTGCTCTGCAAAGTCAAGGCTCACCATAAAAGGAGTTTTAGTAACAGTTTGTAGACAGTATTTTTATTTCTTTGTAACTGTATATGTCTTGGCCCCTCATTAGCTCATTAGTTTGTGATATAGTTTGTGTATGCAGCCACTACATATGCAGTGCACCAGATAAGAAGGAGTAGTAGGGCTCATTGAAGGATAATTTTCCATGTTTGCCATAAAACATATGATGTGACCCCTCATTACACCCATCTCACTGAGAGGGTTCTAATGAGGGGTCACAACATATGTTTCTGTTGAGGAATAAGAAAAATTATCTCAGAATTATCCTTATAACCCTACCTTATCTACAGCTGTGCATAGGAGTTTGTAAAAGTTAGCAGAAATAATCCCAGAAATAGCCATGACCTTGACCCCTGGAACATCCCCGCAAGTGGAGATTGTATTTAATGAAATTTCAGATCATATCAATAATCATGCCAATTATCAACAAAGTCCATCATTGGGTTTGGAAAATATAAGCTCTTAAAATCATTACCAAAAATATTAACATAAAAATTCAAAGTCCCTGACCTTGACCACTGAACCCCAAATAAAATTTCAGACCTACATCTATACATGTAATCATGTCAAATATACCCGAAAAAAATATTAAAGGGTCAAACGTTTACCCTGCGATTTCTGGAACATTTCAAACATTTGGTAAAATAAATCATTTGTACCTTCCATTTTATTCATTTTACAAGTTTTATACACATAAAGTTTGAATCTAAAGCCTTTGCCTTGACCAAGTCCAGACTTCAACTCATACTACCCTCAAAATCAAAGTGTTCAGAAGTCCATAAGGAACAAATTCACCAAAATTTTCGATTTCGCCAATTCATGATTTTTTTGCAAAATTGCTTGATAGTCATCAAATTTAATCATTTTTAAGGTCAGCAAGCTGTTACAATTTTAAAACTCATAGCAATTTTAGAAGTTATGCCCGACCAAACTGACACACTATCAATTCTCTATGGGAATTCAAACAGCTTTTATTTTAGGGGTAGTCTGACTTAAAGCCTGGACAAAATGGAAGGTAGAAATGATTTATTTTACCAAATGTTTGAAATGTTCCAGCAATCGCAGGGTAAAAGTTTGACCCTTTAATGTTTTTTTCGAGTATATAAACATAATCCATCACAGGCTTTGGAAAATACTCCCTCTTATAAAGAATTGATGCAAATATTTAATGCACATCTGTAAGCCACCACAAGTAACTCACCATTGGATAAATTCAAACACAGCCAATCCAAGGCATCAATAAGGTCTCCACCATGTATCACTGTATTGTCCATGGCTTGCTCAATTTGTTTATGGCTAAATCCAGCACTGCTTAGACTGCTATACATGTCCTGAAAATCAAATTAAATGGATACCTTAAATCATCCACAATACTAAGACACTAAAACTCATTAGCACAATTCCCGTAAAATTCAAAGAACTAGGACAGATAGGTCTGAACAAACGGTGCAGACTCAGACCAGACTGCTTGATCAGAGTCTACACTGTTTACCATTCCATCAGCATCTTTTAGCCACATAATTGCATTGCAAAACATAACTGTTCCATTTTAAGGACAATTACAGTTATCATTTTAAGTATCCCAATTTTATCATGGTATCCCTAAATTTGAACAAGTTGATTTAACTATCCACATATCAAAATCTGTCGACAAAATGACAGAGCAGACTCTAGTTGGAGCTCCTCTAGAGCACTCTGATCAGGTTCTACATTGCTTTCTCAGATACTTTTGTCCCAATTATTTAAGATAAACAAGACCTGTCTGTGTACAGGATAGCTCACCTGTCAGCGCCTTGCCCATTACATAAAATTTTTTTAACACAGTGTGACACCAACGCAGATACCGGAGTGTATGCAATAGCTCTTCCTGAACTTCTCAGTGTTCACGATAAGAAAGAGTATTCAATGATAACTAGGGGATAATTTTTCTTATTTCTCACTGAAACCATATGTTGTGACCCCTCATCTGAACCATTTCGTTGAGATATTTCAGATGAGGGGTCACAACATATGATTTTATGCTTTATTATTGAAAATTATCCATATTTAACACCAAATACCCCCTTTTATCTAGAGCTCTATGAACTTCTGCAATAGTGAACTTTTAAGGCCACTATCTGAACCTTGTCTTGAATGTGTTTCCAATTGTAATTAATGCAATAATACCTACTGACTAATTTTTTTCGAACTACCAGTAATTTAACTTTTAAAACATCGAAAGAAAAACAACACTTATGTAGTTTACCAGTAGTTTCTTGTTTGTCAGTCTTCCAGAAACTTCTTTATCAATCTGTCGTTCATTGAAGGCTGTTGTTATAACAGAAAGGATCTTCTTTTCAAGGTCTGCTGGTATGGATACCTGTCGGATAATAAAGAATAATCACAAGAATTCCTCACAATGCAGTTTCTCACTTGTCTGTGCATTGTAACCAAATTAAGCTAAACCAGAAAACACGGTGAAATATTTACGCTGCTTCCGACACCAGTAAAGTAATATCCATGTCTCACTTCAGCTAGTCACAGGCAAGACAAGAAACCAACATAAATACATGTAGTCACTCACATTCATTTTATCCTCATTATACATAGCAAATTATATTTTACTAACAATCTCTCATGGGCCTTATTTCACCTGTGTTAAAAGACAAACTAAAACAGTTCACATAGATGCAATACCTGATACAAAGGAGACTGAACATAGCCATTATAACCTTACTAATTATACTACTATTTCAGACATAACAATTAAGCATTTACCGGTCATGCTAAAAATGCTCATTTGACTTATATTCTTTTGTATATATACTACATTAATACTACATTAAACCTAATAAATGCCCCTGCTCTAATAAACACCCCCTGCCTCTATTCCAAAAATATTGTTGTGTTATCTTACATAAATTCCTGTTTGATTCTCTGGATAAGGTAGCTTTTTGAAATGGTGTCTACTCTTAAAGGAAAGAATTTGATTATAGAGGAGCAAATTCTTTCCTTTAAGAGTTGACTAACCCCTACTGAGAAGGGAGACAAAAATAGCCATTAGAGGAGATGGCAAATCCCCCGACCAAAGACCCCCATGGGCCTTGGTAAAAAGGGTGCACTTCAAAACACATATTAGTAATATATTGTTGTTCTTTTATGCTTCTGATTGACATTAACTGTTAACAGATGCATGATTATCTAACACTCAGACTAAAACAGTATGCTTGACTGCTAAAAAGAGGTAATATCTCAAACAGCCACCATATACACAAATGTATAGCATACGATACATTCAACTTTCAAAATGTGTGAATAACTTCTAAAGTACAAGCCCTACAAACCTAATTTTGAGCTCTCTAGTAAGTGAATTTGGACAAAGAATCCAAATCTGGAGAAAAAAAAAAATTTGGGGGGGGGGGGGGGGGGGGGGGTTGCGGGAGGGGGCACGGGAATGTGGAGGGGTAAGAGAGAGTTAGGAACACTGATAAGATATCACAGCATGATCATCAATATTCTAAAAGGTTCACGGTTATTCAAATTCTGGAGCTGGCCAGGCTTATACAGTTATGGAGCAGAGACTCAAACAGCAGCTCAAACTACCAAAGGGAAATAATTCACTAGGTCTAAAAGCAAGAGTTATCATTCATGTATGAGACAAATTGTCATGACCTGTTCTGCATATCTGTGAAGTATCATGAAAATATTTCAAAAGGTATTCAAGCTATGGAGCGGACCCTTAAAATCATCAAAGGGAAATAACTCCAAAAGTAAGAAAGCAAGAGTTGTCATTCTTGTTCGCGACCCATCATCATGACCTGTTCTACATATCTGTGAAGTATCATGAAAATATTTCAAAAGGTATTCAAGTTATAGAGCGGACACGAAATCACACCTAAAACCATCAAGGGGTAATAACTCAAAAAGTAAGATAGCAGGAGTTGTCTTTCTTGTTCGCGACACATCGTCATGACCTGTTCTACATATCTGTGAAGTATCATGAAAATATTCCAAAAGGTATTCAAGTTATAGAGCGGACACAAAATCATACCTAAAATGATCAAGGGGAAATAACTCTAAAGTAAAAAAGCAAGAGTTGTCATTCTTGTTCGCGACACACCGTCATGACCTGTTCTACATATCTGTGAAGTATCATGAGAATATTCAAAAGGGTATTCTAGTTATAGAGCGGACACGAATCTGCCAAAAAATCACACCTAAAACTATCAAGGGGAAATAACTCAAGAAGTAAGAAAGCAAGAGCTGTCATTCTTGTTCGCGACACATCGTCATGACCTGTTCTACATTTCTGTGAAGTATCATGAAAATATTCCAAAGGGTATTCAATGTACAGAGGGGACACAAATCTGCCAAAAAATCACCAAAGGGGAGATAATTCAAAAAGTACAATAGCAAGAGTTACCATTCTTGTACGCGACACATCGTCATGACGTGTTCTACACAACTGTGAAGTATCATGAAAATATTCCAAAGGGTATTGAAGATAGAGAGCGGACAAGAAAGTGTTTACGGACGGACGGACGGACGCCAGGCTCATCGCTATATCCCCCAAACCTTTCGCTATATCCCCCGAACCTTTCGGTCGGGGGATAAAAATAGTAGAGTTGCTTCATCAGAAAATATAGCCATCACCTTTACATTGCTTATTAGAGGTATTTTGGCAGTGGCTGATTTACTATATTTAAGGTGCTAAATAATGTCCCCTTTTGCAACATGCAACACCCCGGGGCATTTAATAGAATTAGTATGGTAGTTTAATCTCAATAGTATAAGGCAATTCACTTGTAACACAATGCCTTTCTTTGGACCCCAACAAAGCATAGTAAAGGGTCTGCAATGTATATTTGCTTCAAGATTTTACTTTTCTAATCTATGATAAGAAATACTGTCTACAAGTCTAAAATAAGCTCTGAGAAGTGTTTCAATGTCCCTCACCTTCTGCAGTCCCTCTGTTGAGGCAACATCACTGCCAGAATTTCCTTTAGCTTGAGGTATTGTGTATATCTTCTTTCCTACAATAAAAGGTGCAAAATCATCAGCTCTGATATACTGGACTCCGATTACAGATTCAAACTATTCTGATAAATATTTTATGAATCTCATTTGTCAAAACCATACCCATAGTAAATGGTCCATACAGGCCAGAAGCTTCCGGCAAAATGAGCCGCAACACGACAAAACCAACAAAGAAGCATGTGCACCCAGTGAAGTCTCAGCTCAGCCTGGGCATCCGCCCAGTCTGAACAGAGTCTTCACTGTCCACATGGAGCTAGCGTAGACCCTTAGCTACCCTTAAGTGCATAGTTAAGACACTGATCAGACTGGGCAGGTGCTTTTAACTTAAAATGTATCTATGAGTGTATATACATGTCACTAATTAAAAGCAATATATATTGTTTTACTTTATCTGGAGCTCATAGTCAGCCACTCTAACCTTCTGTAATGTTTGGGTAAACCTCATGTTTTCGACCATTTTTACAAAAGGGAAACAGCTTTTGTGACTCCTTGCTTCCATTGATGAGGAAACCCTTCTAAAAGGGTCTACTCTAATAAGAATTGCTCCTAGGGGAGCAAATTATTGCCTTAAAGAGTTGACCCCCACTGACATTGGAGGCAAAAAAAAAATGTTAGTTGCTTCCCTTGAAAATGTACCCTTTCACCTTAACTTTATTTGGAGCTAATATTCAGCCACTTTAACCTGCTTTGATAGAGACTTCAATCTTTGAATTTAGACAGGCACATCAACACTGTTTGCTGAATAAAAAGTGTATTGCATGTTTACAACAAATCTCTGGAAAAAATCAAAGAATTTACTACTAAGGTCACCTCACTATAAAGATCGAGTCTCTAAAGTGGCCTTTACAGGACATTCAAGTGTAGTTTGCAGTCTGATCTTAATCTACATTGTCCGCTATGACTCTTCTGTCACAATATTTAAAGTGTACAGATACACCTCTATGTTTTTCCACCATTATAACTTTAAGGGACACAGCTTTTGTGACTTCCTGTTTGCTTTCTTGGAAGATGAAGCCCTTCCAAAAAGGGGTCTACTCATATAGAAAGAATTTGCTCCTACAGGAGCAAATTCTTTCTTTATGAGTTGAGCTGATTTGAAATGTGAGGCAAAAATAAAAATGGACGAATTGCTTCCCCTTTAAGAGTACCCCAATTCACCTTGAAAAAAATATGATAAAGCCTAAGAAAAAAATTGTGTACCTTTTTCTCCATCTTTGGCCAGATTCTGTGCCTTACTGGTTTCCTTTCCTTGCTTCTTCTTTCCCATAGCTAAATATGGGCTGAACTAAAAGAGAAAAAAAAGCAAAAATCAATGCAATCAGTAGCATACAGAAGTGTAGAATATTTACACAGGTTTTATATGAGCAGTCTGAAATTTCATATTAAGGACCCAAGGCTCAGCTGAAATTAATCTGAGCCTTCTCTGACCGTTTGGATTTTTCTGTGGTAAAAGCTAAAGTTGCCAATCAAGAATATCAAAAGGCTTTTGAAGCCAGAGAAAGCTCAGATTAACCTGAGATGAGCATGAAAAAAGTAATATAACCCTGAGGCCCGAGTGTTTCATATGGAAATCAGTTTCTTGTCATAATCAAGCCAGGTTCTGAATCTGAATCTAACTGGTTAACTGTGGATACATCAAACAGACATTCATTGAACAAGGGTAACAAATTTCTTGGAGGTTTAGTCTCTTGATCTCACTGAATATTGTTGATTCATATCCTAGCTTGGCCATGGTTGATTTTTACCTTTCAATATTTTAAATACTTTTAAATGTCCATCCAGGATATTTTCTGTACCATATGAATGCAGTCATTTGTAACCCAGACCCCGCGGACCATCCCCCCTCCAACCCCTACCCCAAGTGATGGATGGGGAATAGGAAGGGAAAGGTGTGAGGCAATGATTTTTTCCTTAAACAGCATCCTGATAGCTCAATCAATAACAAAGTTTATGTCTAGATTGGCTACATACCTCTGCTATGCAGGTTCGGCTGGATGTATTAAGGCTGGCAAGTATGAATGGGTGGCTGTTCTTTTCGGGGTCACAGTGGTTTCACAGAGTATTTCCCAGCCCCTATACAGCAGAGAAGTACTTCTTGCTTTTTTCTATTACAGAACAGTCCTCTGGTATATTGATCAGATGTTATTGACTCAGAAGCATGGTAGCTCAGTCATTAGGCATTAGGTAGAATAGCACATTTGCCTCTAAAGCTAAAGGTCCTGAGTTTGATCCCCTGGGGGCCTTAGAATTTCAGTGTCCGCACACCCTTCATTAATGTGATTTGCTGGGATGACATTAAAAAAGTGTGCCGCCCTTTGGATCTGGATGTTAACTGGAGGCCCCCTGTGCAGTTAGAGACCCCCTATGTAGGTTAAAGCTCCCTCTGTAGCTACATGGCTACCGGTTTGTCCTGCAATACTGTAGTGTACATTGTACACCTGCTCATAATCCTCAAGAGAGGGTGTAGCAGTATATGTTGAATGAAAAAAAAAGTAGTATGAAGAGCGAAAGAAGAAAAAAAGGTGATTGCAACTGCACTAGATTGATTGATTGATTTCTTGCTTAACGTCCACGGTAAACAGCTATGGTCATGTCGGGACGGTCAGTTAACCTACCCCACACTATTCCTGGGCAGGCTTAGACCTCCTAAGCGGTTAACCAGTACTAAGTGCACATACTTTCGCCAGTAACTGACAACTGCCATTCTTGAATCAGCGGAAGGAGAAACGAAAGTATGTGGCCAGACCAGGTTTCGAACCCAGGACCTCTGACTTATGAGTCAGGTGCCCTACCCATTGCGCTACACGGCCCGGCTGCAACTGCACTAGAAGAATGCAGAATGCATGCAGGGACAAAGAGCAGCGCAATGACTTTTGGCTGTTCCCACAGTGTTGGGCTTCAGCAGGGAGGTTGGGAAGGGATAGGCACGGTTACAAACGACAGGTGCATTCAGGCTAAAATGTCCGAATAAATGTTCCTCAACGACTTCTAGCACACTGTGCTAAAACGTCCACCATTATCCTCTACGTAACTTTTACAATATGAAAATGAGTGTAACAGGAATGCACGCATTTTGTACACTGTCCTAAAATATGAAATACTTAAATCAAACTACCCTAAAGTTTGTAAATCGACTTTAATTACTAAACTAACTGTAACAACTTACCGGAACCGGAAACACATGTTCACCTCTCAATACACAAAACATTCGTGAACAATCACGTTAATAGTTTGTCGTAGTTCGTGAATGATTTTGCCCATCCGTTTCGGGGTTCTGCCAATGGTGACATTGGCCTTTTTGCCAATGGTGCTATTGGTTGTAAATAAATGGTACCATTGGTAACGATAGAACCCTGAACAGTATCGGCAGCAAATGGTGCCATTTGTTCTATTGGTAGAGCCAGTGGCGCCAATGGTACCACATTTGAAAAGCCAGTGGCGCCAATTGGCACCATTTCAGAGCCAATATTTTTCTGTAATTAGATTTTTTTTGTTTTTTGGCTTGCGCTTTCGAGCGCAAGCCAGTATTCAAGTGGTTTAGTGATACCGAGTTATTTTGGGAAGAAATGATACGTCATGCTTAGTCGGAAAATACCAGTGAGTGTGTACTGCAACGATTCGTTCTAAACGTTTCTTAGGGCCGCAAATAAGCCAAAGAGATCGGAAAGTTTGTTCCGATTTGAGACAGCATTTCTTCATTATTTTCTTCACAGACATAACAAACAAATACCTCGTCCGATTTTGTCTATTTTTATCCACATCCGATTTGCCTCATCTGCTAAAAATAAAGATAAAATTTTGATAGTTATGTACTTTTTTTTTTTTCTAATATTTCCGTTAAAAAGCACGTTTTTCTTTTACGAGTGCCTTGAACTAGGCCACATTTCGTTTGCTTTTTATAAACTGATTGCATAAAAAATGAAACTCTGAATGCAATGCAAAGTATTTGGCTTTGCACCCTAAGAAATATACCAAACTTGTGTAAGAAACAGTGTTTATATATAGCTTAGCGCAAAGCATTAGCTTTTCCAAAATATCAAGCAGCGGCGTCACGAAAACTAGGCCTTAGGGCATCGCATAATCTGACTAGTCAGAGCAGCCGGCACACTGTCCAGCGCCAATGCATTCGTTGGATCTGATCAGTCTGTTTCGGCATATATATATTCTTCATCTTTCATGCTGAGGCTAGACTGATCAGACTGCGCTTATGCCGGAGTGGGCTGATCTGTGTATCAGTGTAAAATCTGAAAGAGCAGAGTTCAAATTTATTGTTTAAATATAGAAACAAGCGCTTTTAACGATTTGCTTCCCTTATCACATTTACTGAAAATTTGTCAGGAGTTCATGGAAATACGAACGCAATGGGTTCCGTACTTTGTTGTTCCCAAATGGTGTAAAGCAAGTTATCGTCCCAAGCAACAGCAGCATGCATTTTCTTCTCAGTGTCAACATTTTTTCCAGTCACTGCCACTGATGCCACTTAAACCAAAAATAAACTTCTGTAAATATAGATTTATTGTCTTCTTTTGATGCCAAGTATTGACCGAGACAGTAAAGATAGAAAGAGAAAGTTCAGATGTGCCATGATTCCATAGACATGGGTTTGAAACAGTCTTTCCTAAAATTTTGATTCAGACTAACTGTGACTCAACAGCCGTGAATAAAAAGACTTGAAATAGGTCCATATAGTTATTTTCTTGAGACATGCCTAAAACGGCCGGCCAAAACGTTGGAAAACTGTTGTTTTTTGTTGTTGTTGTTGTTGTGTGTGTGTGTGTGTGTGTGTGTGTGTGTGTTTAAATATTTTTCAATTTGTTTTTCAAACAAATTCTACACTTGTTTTTACCTTACACCCGTGGATAATGCCACCATTCAATAAGATAGAAATTAAATACTTTGCTAAATAAAAGTTAGCAAATGAAAGTGCACTAGCAATCGGGTTCACTTCAATAACAACTCATGAAAATTTCACTGTCTTAGCTGGGCAAGCCTTCCTTTTAAAAGGAAATTTTATCTTATTTGCTTTCATGATTGTGGGAAAATAAGTTTATTTTATTTTCTTGTCTCAACTTGAGGGTTTATGATGGATTCACTAAATTGCATATTGAATGACGCAGTTTTCCCATGTTGGTAATTTTGCCCACACCTTAAGTTGTTTGCAGTATTGTCAGCCAATGGTCAGCACTACTGGTACCATTGGTACAAATGGTAGAGCCAATGATGAAGCTATAAACAGCATTGGCATGCCAATGGTGACATTGGCAGAACCCAAACGCACCAATCTTCTATGTTGAACTCCTAGTGTGTGTGTGTTATCAAAATTCACCATACTCAACATGTATCAGTGTAAGTCGTTTGACTTGTTAAGAGGCATTTCAGTAATTATTGTCAATATTCTCTAGTTGATATCATACAGTGTACACCTTTTTTTCTGGGGGGTGGGGGGGGGGGGTGGGGGGGGGGAAATAGTGTGTCTGTATATGTGTATTGGGTGGGTTGTGCTTTGTGATTGTAACTTTTGCTGGGTAATGTCATTTATATTTCTTATCTGTTTTCAGTACATAATAATGATGCTGCTGTATTAGATTTTTGGTGATTATGGCACATCTAGTTTTCTGCGAACTACAGCAAATATAGAGGATACAAAAGTACAAGTCATAGCAGCATAAAAAGTTGGTTATCTTCATAATCATTTTGCCTAACTTGGAGAGTTCAAAGAAAATGATTTATCCTTTTGATGACTACCTGATCAAACACTGTTAACCAAGATCATACCATTGGTAGAAAGGAGAAATCTGATTACAGCTATTCCTTAAGTGGTGTTTTGACACTTTGATGAATAATTTAACAGTGTAAAAATTCTGAAAATTGTGACACCTTTAACAATTACCTTAAAATGGAACAGTTTGGTTATTACAATGCAATTATGCATCCAGAAGATGTAGATGGAATGGCAGACAGTGTTGATCCTAATCACATTTAGCTTTATAAGGCACTTGCACAGAATGGAATAGGCTTATAACAACAAAATGTAAGTCACTAACATGTTTTAATAAATAATTTGTATATTTTACATGTATTTAACACCTCAATGTACATTACAAAACATACTTATATAGATTATATACATCATTTTATAATGCATATCACCCTGCTTTGTGTCAGAACAATGCCATTGACTTAATACTTCCATAGAATTTTCTATAAAATTTATCCCACATATTTACATAATAGCACAATTTGTACTTGCAACATAAAAACCAGAGGACCAATGGTCCTGTAGCTCACCCGACACTTGGTCCTGGTATATATTTTCATGCTTTTATACATGTATATAGCACCAGGGCAGGGGCCCCCTCCCTTGGGGATTAATGTTGAGTCCCAATTCTATATAACAAGCCACAAGGTCACTGGGCCTTTGTTTCTGGACAAAGATTTCTGAAGGGTTTTTATCATAAATGGGTGTGGCGGCCACCATGTTCATACGACCATGACCATCTGAACAATCTTTGATTCCTTTGATCCAGTATTAAAGCTCCATATGAAATACAGTAATCATTTGCATAAACTATGATGGGCCTGAGTGCCCAATGCTACATACTGGTACCAAGTTTCAAGGTTATAGGCCTTTCGGTTCTCGAGAAAAAGACGTTTGAAGAGTTTTTACCATATATGGGCATGGTGGCCATCTTGGTCAAGTGACCAAGACCATCTGAACAAACTACGGTTCCTTTAAGCCGGTGAAGCTCCATATGAAATATGGCTTCAATTGACCCTAGTGGCCTCTGAGAAGATGTTTGAAAATGTTGATGGGTGACAGAATCTCAATGACCTTGTACAAAAGTCAAAGAATGACCTTGACCTTTAACGACAAAATATCTTCATCTGGTCATTTAGTCAACCATATATACCAAATTTTGCACCTTAGACTTAAATTGTTTCTGAAAAATCCACTGTTTAAGCATTTTCCCATATAAAAGACTACATAATGTACCAAAGTTGACAGTGTCATAAATTAGGTCAAGGTCAACGCATGATCATTTGTATAAACTATGATGGGCTTGAGTGCCCAAAGCTACATACCAAGTTTCAAGGTCATACACCTTTTGGTTCTGGAGAAGAAGATTTTGAAGGGTTTTTACCATATACGGGCATGGCGGCCATCTTGGTCAAGACCCTGAGAACAAACTTTTATTCCCTGATCACACTTAGACTCCATATGAAATTTTGCTTCAATCAGACCAGTGGTTTCAGAGGAGTAGATGTTTTGAAAATCTTGATGACGGACAGACCGACAAAATGACCTTAACCTTCAGTGACATAATATCTTCATCTGGTCATTTAGTTGACCATATATACCATGTATTGTACCTTAGACTTAAATAGTTTCTGAGAAATCCACTGTATAAGCGTTTTCCCATATAAAAGCCTAACGTACCAAAGTTGACCATGTCGTAAATTAATTCAAGGTCAACGCATGGCCATGATTTGTATAAACTAAGATGGGCTCGCATGCCCGATGCTACATACCAAGTTTCAAGGTCATAGGCCTTTTGGTTCTAGAGAAGAAGATTTTGAAGGGTTTTTACCATATATGGGCATGGCTGCCATCTTGGTCATGTAACGCAGACCCCGGGTATAAACTTTAGTTCCCCTATCCCACTGAGACACCATATGAAATTTGGCTTCAATCTCCCAAGTAGTTTCAGAGGAGAAGATGTTTGAAAATCTTGATGACGGACAGACTGACAAAATGACCTTGACCGTCAGTGACATATCTTCATCTGGTCATTTAGTTGACCATATATACCACATATTGAACCTTAGACTTAAATAGTTTCTGAGAAATCCACTATATAAACGTTTTTCCATATAAAAGCCTAACAGACCAAAGTTGACCATGCCATAAATTAGGTCAAGGTCAACGCAAGGTCATCATTTGTATAAACTACGATGGGATCGCAGCCCGATGCTACATACCAAGTTTCAAGATCATAGACCTTTTGGTTCTGGAGAAGAAGAAATTTGAAAGTTTTTTACCATATATGGGCATGGCAGCCATCTTGGTCATGTGACCAAGATACAGCGAACAAACTTTCGTTCCCTCAACCCATGGAGGCTGCATATGAAATTTGGCTTCAATAGGCCCAGTGGTTTCAGAGGAGAAGATGTTTGAAAATCTTGACAACGGATGGGCGGACGGAATGACCTTGACCTTTAGTGACATAATATCTTCATCTGGTCATTTAGTCGACCATGTATACCAAGTATTAAACCTTAGACTTTAACAGTTTCTGAGAAATCCTAAGTTTAAGCGTTTTCCCATATAAAAGCCTAACGTACCAAAGTTGACCATGCCGTATATAGGTCAAGGTCAACGCAAGGTCATGATTTGTATAAACTATGATAGGCCCGCATGCCCAATGCTACATACCAAGTTTCAAGGTCATAGGCCTTTTGGTTCTGGAGAAGAAGATTTTTGAAGGGTTTTTACCATATATGGGCGTGGCGGCCATCTTGGTCATGTGACCAAGATACCGCGAACAAACTTTCGTTCCCTCAACCCATGGAGGCTCCATATGAAATATGGCTTCAATCGGCCAAGTGGTTTCAGAGGAGAAGATGTTTGAAAATCTTGACGACGGATGGTCCGACGGAATGACCTTGACCTTCAGTGACATAATATCTTCATCTGGTCATTTAGTCGACCATGTATACCAAGTATTAAACCTTAGACTTAAATAGTTTCTGAGAAATCCTATGTTTAAGCGTTTTCCCATATAAAAGCCTAACGTACCAAAGTTGACCATGCCGTATATAGGTCAAGGTCAAAGCAAGGTCATGATTTGTACAAACTATGATAGGCCCGCATGCCCGATGCTACATACCAAGTTTCAAGGTCATAGGCCATTTGGTTCTGGAGAAGAAGATTTTTGAAGGGTTTTTACCATATATGGGCGTGGCGGCCATCTTGGTCATGTGACCAAGATACCGCGAACAAACTTCTGTTCCCTCAACCCATGGAGGCTGCATATGAAATTTGGCTTCAATCGGCCAAGTGGTTTCAGAGGAGAAGATGTTTGAAAATCTTGACGACGGATGGTCCGACGGAATGACCTTGACCTTCAGTGACATAATATCTTCATCTGGTCATTTAGTCGACCATGTATACCAAGTATTAAACCTTAGACTTAAATAGTTTCTGAGAAATCCTATGTTTAAGCGTTTTCCCATATAAAAGCCTAACGTACCAAAGTTGACCATGCCGTATATAGGTCAAGGTCAACGCAAGGTCATGATTTGTACAAACTATGATGGGCCCGCATGCCCGATGCTACATACCAAGTTTCAAGGTCATAGGCCTTTTGGTTCTGGAGAAGAAGATTTTTGAAGGGTTTTTACCATATATGGGCGTGGCGGCCATCTTGGTCATGTGACCCAGATACCCGGAACAAACTTTCGTTCCCCCAACCTAGGTAGGCTCCATATGAAATATGGCTTCAATCGGCCCAGTGGTTTCAGAGAAGAAGATGTTTGAAAATGTTGACGGACGACGGATGGACGACGGATGCCTGGCTATACTATAAGCTCACCTATGAGCCTAAAGGCTCAGGTGAGCTAAAAACAACATATGAGTAATACAGGAACATTTTAAATAACCCTGAAATGAAAGAAAACATCATAAAAAAGAGAAATAGCATTAAGTACTGATAACTAATAAATCTGCTTTAAAACTCTACAACACTTCCCCACTGCACAAACATTTGAAAAGAGAAACAAAGTCAGTAAAAACACACACAAAAGAGACTCCCTGACATGATCATATACAAACAACACAATGACAACCCCTGCCTTAGGCACTTCCCTGGACCAATCTGGACAGGGAAGCAGTTTTTGTCAAGAGATGCACAATTGTCCGAAAATAAAATAATATGCATTGTGTGAAAAGGGACCTTAAGGCATGTGTATAAAGTGAATAATCAAATACGACTGCACAGCCATACGAACTGCCCAGAGTCTCCACTTTTTGTTTTTGTTCTACACTAATAGATTGTATTTGCAAAGATGGCTCTGATCAAACTGCACGATGAGCAGGCTGATCCAAGTCTTTCCTGTGTTTTGCATGCCATAAGGTACCCTTTCACAAATAAGCTGAATTATTTGCCTAATTATTTGTTTGAGAAAACTCTAGTTTTGGGCTTAAAGATTTCCTGTTGATTTTGGTCTACAAAGGTATACATTGTATCCCCATGGGGACTGGAACAGACAAAGTGAAATAGTCATTGCTCCAGTACCGTAGCATTAGAAGTCCTTGCTTGCTGTTTGGACATTCCATTCAAAGTCACATAATGCATTAAGCTGTATCAATAGTAAAATGGTGATAGTTTGCTCAGTATAGCATCTTAGAGGAGAAAGAATGCTGTTGTGATAATGTCTTCAAAGTAACCACCGAAAAACCAAGCCGAACTCCATTGCAATTATAGTACATATACATAGGAATGATTTTTATTTTTATGGATTTTAAAGATGTGTAAATGCAAGCAAACCACTCACAAAAGGGTTTTATGTTAAGTTTGTGAGTGATTTGCAGGAAAACAAACAGGATGTCACAAAAATTGCTCTCTTTCAAAAGATGGTGGAAAAACCATGACAGAGTGTCCATATACCTAAAAGCAATAAGCATGCAACATAAGCTGTTAACACTCAGATAAGCTGTAAAAAATGAAAAGGACATAATCTATTTATTTTGAAGCATAAGAAATACCTGAGCATGCTATATGTATAAGAAAACACAACATCAAGCACATACAGGCTATGGAAGTGAAACTGGCAGAAAAACACAAAGGGTTAGCCACACAACTTCTGGAAGAACCACAGGCTCCGCCAATAGGAACTTAATGATCTAGTAAAATTGAGTCACATCATGTGATTTCAAACAATGTGGCATTTGTGCCCAGGAAAGGTTCTGATCAGACTGCACTTGGGTGCAGTCTGATCAGAGCCTTCACTTGTCACGTCAGTCATCTATGAAATTGCCCCCAAACCATACAGCCAACAACGAGGCCTCCATAGACATGGTGTAAATGATAAGGATGCTCTGATTAGCACATAACAAAACTGCCACATTGTTGGAAGACATGTGATATGGCTCAGATGAGTCACACCACAGAACTAGAGCATATGCAACTTCTGCATAACCGGACCAGGCTGGATTTCCAAACTGGTCAGAGGATTAGCTCATCCAAATTAAGGTGTATGGGTACACTGTTGTTTTTCTGACTTCTTTTCAAAGGCAGATAACTTTTACAATTTCCTGCTTGATTCCCTGGATGACATAGCCCTTACAAAATGGGGTCTTCTCTCAAAAATCTGCTCTCCCAAGGATCAAATTCTTTCCATTAAGAGTTGGCACCCAATTTGAAAGGCGACAGAAACAAAACTGTCAGAGTTGCTTCTGAAAATGCACCCATTCATCTTACTGTCTTGACAACCTGCACAAACTGTGAGAAAACTGCTCTTGTGTGCAGGCTGGTCTCAGCATACCCTACTGGCCTATGCCTCAAGACTTATGATGTGACTTACAAAACATGGATTTCTGTGTAAAACCAGTAACTATTACTTGTAGTTAAAAATAATTGGATTACTCACAAACTGAATATGACCAAAGAATTAAACAGGACCAAAATTTTTCAGGTAGACAATATACTATAAACTAATAACTGCCCCAAAGTAAATTAAAATCTGCACTTCTCAAAAATGGCTTCATTCCAAAGCACTGGTGGTACATGTAGTCGCTCTAAAAGCAGAAAATCAATACATCTATAAAGATTTTTAGAAGAGAATTTTAGATGTGTACAAAGGTTTCAAAAACAGCCGCCCTATGCCACAAATCATTAACATCAAAAAGCCATGACTACATCTTTCTTACACATTTTTGATAGTAGCTGATTGTCTACCTTTTCATTTTTAACAAAATGCTTGATTTTTTCATACTGTATATCCAAATAGAAAATGTTGCTAGAAAATTCAACAAAGCATACAGCTTCAGTAAACCACCTTTCATTTGCATGCCAGCAGCCTTCACAACTTTCATGAAGAAAAATCACAAAGGTTTCTTACTGCAAATGTAAATTACATTAAAGTCATTCAATTAACATCATTTGAGCCATGACACGAGAAAACCAATAAAGTGGTATGTGCACCATGCAAAGACTCATATCAGCCTGGGTATCTGCCCAGCTTGATGCCCAGTCTGATCTAAGTCTTTGCTGGGTGCACATGCCACTTTGTTGGTTTTGTCGTGTGGTGGCTCATTTATAAGAAGAATATGAGCAAAATGTTTCTATATGACACAAAACGGGACTTTTGGGATTACATTGCATGTACTTATAACATGGTTCTGTACAGACACAGACAAAAATGGTGTCACAATCAAGGTTTTAACTGCTTACATCCTTGCAGCCCTAAGTATCAATAATTAGACACAGTCTACTCACACTATCACCATACCAGCTTGTGTAAACGTTCCTAATATACCATCCTCCCTGCTTCATGTATTAATATGGCTATAAAGCAGTGTTTTTTCCATCTCTAGTATGACCCAAAACATCTACATCAGTCTTATGAAAGTCAGCTAAGAGATGGGGTTTTCCATTCTAAAAAAAAAATCCCAAAAATCTAGATCTGTCTTATAAGACAGATCTAGATTTTTGGGATTGTTTTGGAAGGGAAAACACCTGTTTTATAGCCAAAGAAATCCAGTAGCTTTTGTTAGGTTTTCACATACAATTTATTATACAATCAAGGTTTTAACTGCTTACATCCTTGCAGCCCTAAGTATCAATAATTAGACACAGTCTACTCACACTATCACCATACCAGCTTGTGTAAACGTTCCTAATATACCATCCTCCCTGCTTCATGTATTAATATGGCTATAAAGCAGTGTTTTTTCCATCTCTAGTATGACCCAAAACATCTACATCAGTCTTATGAAAGTCAGCTAAGAGATGGGGTTTTCCATTCTAAAAAAAAAATCCCAAAAATCTAGATCTGTCTTATAAGACAGATCTAGATTTTTGGGATTGTTTTGGAAGGGAAAACACCTGTTTTATAGCCAAAGAAATCCAGTAGCTTTTGTTAGGTTTTCACATACAATTTATTATAACAAAACATATTATGCATATCATATAACAATTTAACACAAACTAAATGCATTGAATCACACTATAACTCTGTAAGAACATGCTTGTGACAAAACAAAAATCACTATCAGCAGCCTTTTTTCTTTTTTAGGAAACAGTCACAGCTGACAACTACGCTCCTAACTGTGGAATAAATCTGACTTCAAAATTAAACACATTTGATCTTTGTCCAGCCATTCTTGAAGCGTCCACGCGGCCGAGTGAAGATCAGGATGCAGACATCCAAATAATGCTCCAGAGATGATTGTGGATAATACAGAGATAGACAGAGTGATTAGAGTTCCCAACTTTGGGACACAGGGTCACAAGTTTGAGTCCCGCTGGAGCCAAGCTTCTTTCCGAACCTTAAAGGTGCTTCTTTGCACACAACCCTTCATAATCACCCACTCGTCATCCTGATATGACTTCAATACTGTTAAGAGGGATATATAAATGCCCAGTCATCCATCCATCCAGCCATGCTTAACATGGCCACAGTCCCTGGGTGGGGAATTAAAATATAAATTGTGTATGGCCTTATGAAAAAGCGACTAGCAATGCTTCTCTGATATAATGTCAGCTGAACAAGTTAATGATGCAGTGAATCATGAAATTAGGTCAAGAGTGGTAATGGTACGGAATGCTAAAAAGCATGCAATCTTCCCGTCATACTTAACATGGCCATAGTCCCTGGGTAGGGAATCAAACTAAAAATTGTGTATGGCCTTATAATGATGCGACTAGCAAATGCTTCTCTGATACAATGTAAACTAAGTTAATGATGTAGTGCATCAGGAAATTAGGTCAAGATCATTAATGGTACTGGGGCCTGTTTCACAAAAATTAACCGTACGATGAATCGTGCGATAATCGTACGATTGGTCGTACGAGAATCGCACGATTCTCGCACGATCGTTTCATAAAAACATCGTACGACAGATAGTACGATTCTCGTAGGATTTTAGTTATACGATGGATCGCAGACGTGATGTGTATTAGCTTTGACAGATGTGTATTGGGTTTTATAAACACAAAAAGTAGCGATTTGTAATACAATGCAATCATGTCAAAGAAAAAGGTCAACAGGACCTCCAATGAGGTTAAAGCCCTTCTCACTGAAGTAAGGCCGATGGATGGATGGATGGCTTGCGATTTTACGTCCGTTTCAACAGTATTTCAGTCGTATCAGGACGGTGGAAGGGTGATAATGAAAGGTTATGTGCAATGGAACCCTGTTTAGGATTGAAACGATTTCCGCCTCCGGAAACGACCTCAGGACCGCTTGATCAGCAGGCCAGCGCTGAAACCACTGAGCAACCGGTGGCTTCTAAGTAAACATGGACGACTCCTAACCAAAGACACGAAGGATCGCACCTGGGAAGTTTTCAGTCCAAGATTTAAAGTTTTTTTATCCTTAGTTGCAGATCTTCAAAACCAAGATATGAAAACAAAATTCCTATATAAATTCATTTAACAAAAGTGGGCATTGGAGATCCAAAACCTAGGACTGAAACTCTGAAACAAGGCTGAAACTCAGGATTTTGAAATTCATTGTGCATTGCCCTTCCTCGATTTTCGAAATACAGTTTTGAGATAGAAGTTCCGAGGAATTAAACTCGGGACTTTTTATTTTGCCAAATGCTGTTTGTGATTGTATCAGCTCTTTCAGACTTGCACTGCAGAACCTTATGGTCAGCGCAATAATTCGGTTGTATAGTATAGCAAGCCAAATTTCGCATTCTCAATTTTAGGTGTTAAGTTTTCAATCCTTTGTTTTAACTTCAAAACTAACTTTTGAAAATTGAAATTTTCTATAACCGTTTTTACAAATCCGGGTATTGAAGTCAGATTTGAAACCTATGACTGAACTGAAACCTAGGTTTGAAGCTCAACTTAGGGTAAACTTTCTTAAACCTAGTTTAAAGATTTATTGTACATTTGGCGTGCCATACTGTTGAACACAAACATGCAGTCTCCTCAAATCAGAGATCACCTAGTTAGGGGTTCAAAAAGTCCTAAAACCTCCCATTTTCTTGTAAGATAATTTCTCTCTATTAGAACAAATGCTGCCGCCATGATTTTGAGAAAAGTCTCTAATACATTGCAGGTAAATTATCCCGCAAGAATCGCACGATAATCGTACGATAATCGTACAGGAAAAACTTCACTCAAAATCACCCTTAGGTGATTTATCATAAATTTGGAATTTTGTTAAATTGGCTGATTTGCTCAAAACTTGGTATATGTTTTTCAGAAAGACAGTAGATAAATGTAATCTATTCAAAAGTAAGGTATGAGTATGTTGTGCGATGAAAGAGGAGAAAAAGTGAAATTTACGACTGCCCTTTAGGTATCGTAGATTTGATCGTAAATTGAGTTCTACGAGGACAATAGTGAAACCGAGATTTTTTTCATGAAAGCGATTTTCGGTTGTAAGATTCTCGTACGATCATCTTACGACGAATTTCAATCGTACGATTCGTTGTGGAACTGGCCCCAGAATGCTAAAAAAGCATGCAATCTTCTGTAAGCTGCTTCAAAAGTAAGAAGAGTTTTAACCTTAAAGTACCAAAAGGGCAGACAACAAAATTTATGTCTGCAGAATTTCCAAGCTATTTCATATTTAGAATTCGAAAACTAATGGGCAAACAGTAGGAATCCAGATAAGATAGCTCATCATGAGCCAACTCATCTGGACCTCTGCTGT
The DNA here is from genome assembly GCA_963989385.1 of Ctena decussata. NCBI lineage: Eukaryota > Metazoa > Mollusca > Bivalvia > Lucinida > Lucinidae > Ctena > Ctena decussata. The sequence continues at coordinate 56,840,548 of OZ022502.1, read as the reverse complement.
TTTCATTTTTGGCATCTAAAGTGTTAATATTTTAAGTTTCATTTTGGTTTATTATGACTGTAACTTTTTTTTATCAAAACAATTAGCACACATATTAACAACTAAGTGGAGATGGCATCTGCATCTAGAGGGGAAAATATAATTCCAACATTTGAAACACATGGTAATTTGGGGAATAAGTTATGTTTGGGTAGATTTGCAGCTGGTTTTATATAATGGTTTTGTAAAAAACAGGCCCGGAGGTTATAAAACTTGAGTACATTTTCAAACTCAAAATAAAACACAATAATTGGCTGCTTCCGAGCATGTGCTCGGAAGCAGCCAATCAGTGTGCTTTATTTTGAGTTTGAGATTATACTCAAGTTTTATAACCTCGGACCCAGGCCTTGACTAGTAAGCTTCTAACATAGATACATTGTATTTGCATACATCAGGTAATAAATCATCTATTTTGTACTCAAAACTATTGCCACTCAGTACTATACACAATCTTAACTAAGACAATGGCACACCATATCATCCAGTCAGACTGTTGCTACATTTAACAGTTCCCACAGAGCTCCAGATAAGGTGGGTTCTTCAGGATAATTCCGAGATAATTTTCATTTTTGCTCAATAAAAACATATGTTGTGCCCCTCATTAGACACATCTCTTCAAGACCATTCTTATGAGGAGTCACGATATATGATTTTATAAAGAAATAAGGAAAACTATCCCTAAATTATCCCTGCTACCCCTTCTAATCTGGAGAACTGGTTCCTCAAATGGCAACTGGTTATCAAATAAATGCATATATACTAGGAAAGCATTCACTTGAAGGACTAGGGCATTTCTTGAAAATCGATCAGAAACGTCAAAAAGTGAAAATGGCCAAAATGGTTGTGGTGCTCACAGCACCAAAATTTAAGGGTGGATGATGATTCTGAGAGTAAGATGACAATTCCAAGAAAAATAATTTCTAAATACCACTGTAATTTCATGCTCTAGTAAATGCTCTTTCCCTCTTTTTCCTAAAATAATTGCATCTTGCAAAATTCCAGGAATAAAATCTCGCAATAATTATTCATATGTAATCATACGTTCACTTCATTATGATCTACATGTATTACATCTTTCAAGCAAATTTCAGCTGTTTTAGAGATAAAAGAGACCATTTTTTATTCTTATACGGTTTATCATATAAATCACTTAACATTGTTGACTGGAAGCTCTTTGGCAGGTGGCTTATTTGTTACTTTTCAGGTTCCAAAAAAATGCCCCAACCATTTCATAAATGGGCAATGCCCCAGGACATTTAATAGAATCAGTATGGTTTTTTGCCTTCCCCATTAGAGGCCACAAAATGTGTTTTTTATATAATCAATAGAATCTATCCTGTAATCGTCATCAATTTTCTTCTTTTTCAGAGCTCTGGGAATGTTTTTTATCATCAAATAATTCTTTATCCATAGCTTTGAGACATTCAACAGTTTCAGGTTTCAGTGGTAACTGCTATGAAAGGCTGCTTGTTCATCTAGTCTCTGGTCATGTTGTACAGAATTGGTTGTCAAACTGCCCACTGCCACATGGTCTGGTATTTTCTGAGGCCTCTCTGTGTCTTCTCTGCTGGTTTTCTGGTCTAGTCTGGATTTTGCTGGGCTGCAAAAGAACAGTCACAGATACTGTAAATCATGTGATTTTTGCCAATGCTTATTTTTTTGGAAATACTGTTAAAGGAAATATTCATGGAGTTTCAAATTCACTGTTGTCATAAGACTTCTTGGATCGATAAGCATTTCAATAATGATTTTTTCTGTTTCTTTTGTTGTTGTTTTGATTAGGATAATTTTTTATGCTTATTCTTCCTAATACAGCCTGTGACCCACATTAAAACTGCCTCAGCAAGGCAGTTCTATTTAAGAAATAACAAAATTATCCTAGAATAATCAACAAATACTCAGCTTACCTTGAGCAATATCAGTGTCTAAATTTAAGTCAAATTTAACAATGAATTTCTGACAATTCAATGTTCAGACACTTTAAATTTTGGAACCCTTCAAATTTCAGACAATTTCAATCATAAATTTTAAAAACTTCAGATTCAGTCACTTCAAATTTCAGATATTTCTACAATGTATTTCAGACCTTTCAAATTTTAGACACTTCAACAATAAATTTCAGACACTTCAACTATGAATTTCAGACTTACTGCTTTTTCCAGTACAATGAAGAATTTCCACAATGGGGGCTACTCTTCAAGAAAAGAATTTGCTCCTAAAGGGAGCAAATTCCTTTCCTTTAAGAGAAGCCCCAAATGAAATCGGAGATATATTTTCATTTATAAGACTTACCTGGCGAGAGCAGCAGCTGTAGGATGTTTGGGTGAAGTTGGATTGGAGGATTGGGTAGAAACATCACCATTTGTTTTGTGACCTATATCATTGACTGGATTTAGAGAGTTTTCCCGACTACGACTTCCTTCACTTGTGTCGCTTATGACTTCATCATCATATATTCTGTATCTGTAATTAAATAGAACAGTTTTTATTACCCTCCAGACTCAAAATATGAGACAGTAGAAACTGAGCAAACAGTGTTGACCCAGATCATAATAATGCTCTGATCTGTTTTCCGTTCTATCAGCACCTATATGGAAACTCTGATGACTGTAATTATCAAAGAAACCCTTTGAACAAGTTATACCTCAGGATTAATAGGTGAATATGAAAAATCTTTCACAAAAACATCCAGGTAGATTTTGTCACATAAAAAGTTTACTTTCCCATCAATCTTTCATTCTTGGGTATATACTGCACCTGTAACAAAATTTCTTGCATGAAGTTATTCCCTATTACCCCATGCCCATCCCCCCACCCCTCCCACACCCATTCGTGCCATAACCCCTTAACTCTTCCTACCCATACAGCCTTATTCAAGAGCAAGAGATTGCTCACCTAAATGTATTTTCATCATCATAATCATGTTGGTCCTCATCACTATCTTCATCTGGAGCTACAAACATCACTTCCAGTTCTATACTGCCTTGCTGCAATCAAAAGTTTTAGAATATAAACTTTATTATTTTAACACTTAAAATGTCAACAAAAAAAAGTTGAATTTGCAAACAGCACAGATCCAGAGCCACCTCATCTGGATCGACACTGTTTGCCCTCTGGTCTTTGAATTCTCAGTATGATATATCTCTGATGAAATATTTTTCTTTAAATTTTACAAACACGTTTTTTGTTGTCTTTCAGGATTACTTCGCCTGTATCATGTCAAGTTCAATTTAAATCTTTAAGAGTTCCTTCAAGAGCAGAAAGCACATTCAAAAGAAGGAATGTGGGCCATACTTCTAAGTTTCAGCTATTCAAGTTTCCTTGATGATCACAAGATGCAGCATATCGTGTGATACAAAGATCTGGCAACATCAATGTGACATGTCTGTGTTAAATCAAGTCAGGTCTTTATTTGAAAATTTGGGAATCTTTGAAATAAAATGAGCTGCAATGATACAAAATCAACAAAGTGGCATGTACCCCCAGCAAAGACTCAGATCGGCCTGGGCACCCACGCAGTTTGAGCAGACTTTTTTGCTGTGCTCCTAAAGGTCTAAGGTAGCTCCATGCTGACGGCAAAGACTTTGATCAGACAGGGTGGAAGCCCAGGCTGATTCAAGTTTTTGCTAAGGGCACATGCAAATTTGTTGGTTTTGTTGTGTCGCAGCTCATATGTCATTAGCTGATGCCAAAACTCTAGGTAAAAGGGAGTATTTGAGCTATGCCATGACAAAACCAACAAAGTGGCAAATGTGCCCAGCAAAGATTCAGATCAGCCTTGGCATCCGCCCAGTCTGATAAGAGTCTTTGCTGTCCACAAGGAGCTAGCTTGGACCCTTCGCTACCTTTTAAGCACACTGCGAAGACTCTGATCAGACCGGGTGACTGCCGGGGCTGCTCTGAGTCTTCACTGAGCGCACATGCCACTTTGTTGGTTTTAATGTGTCGGGCCTCAATTTGTGAATACAGAGATACTTCATGTTTAATCTACAGAAAAATGAATGTTGTGACCTCACATCATAACTGTCTCAAAGAGAACTGGTAAATCATCTATAACATCACTGTAGTAGTTTTTGCACAACATTGTACTAATATTTGAGTTTGTGCGACAATTTAGTAAATATTTGCTTTAATGGTTTGATTTTTGGTTTGGGCACTATGATTTTTATGAGCTGACATATCTTGCAGAAACATTAAGATTTACACCCACCTGCTCTGACAAGACTTTCACACCCTCTGCATGTTTAGCATTTCTCAGATCTATTCCATTAACAGCTAATATGGCATCACCAACATAGAGACCATTACACCTGTCCGCAGGCTGGCCTTCATGAATCTCTGAGATTAATATAGGTACTCCATGCTCCTTACCACCCTGAAATAATTATGTTCTTTTTAATATGATGACAGCATATAAAACAATATGATTTTAATGAGGATGACCACATACACTTTTATAGAGAATCAAGGTGTATGGATAAAGCAACCCTGCCAATTACATTATTTTTTTGCATCCATGCTCAATGGAGGTCAACTCTTTAAGGAAAGACTTTCCTCCCGTTGGAGCAAAAATTCTTTCCTTTGCCATTTCAGATGGGCTATGTCATACAGAAAGCAAGCTGGTCACAAATTTTGTTTCCTTTGTATAACAATAAGGCGAGGTCTGCTGACAACCGGTTGTCACCAGACTTTTTGGACCAAAACCGTCTGCTGACAACCGGTTGTCACCAGACTTTTTGGACCAAAAACGTCTGCTGACAACCGGCTATATAATTTCTATTAAATGGTTTAAATAGGGTTTAACTGAATTTGTTTTAATATGTTATAAATATATGTTATAGATATAACATAAACATGATAAAGCTTCTCATAGTTAAGGCAAACAACCATTTTTACTTGCATGATTCTTGCACTCTTGTCATTGTATTACATATATATGTGGACTGTTTGTACTTTAAGTATGGATAATGGAAACCAATAATGAAGTTAAATATCTACACCATTATAAGCCTATGTAAAACATGTGACCCCCAGGACAGGGCATCTGACCCCAGGGCCATAATTTGAACAAAGTTGGTAGTGGACAACTAGGTGATGCCACATACCAATTACCAAGGCTCTGCATCCAGTGGTTTTAGGCAAGAAGATTTTTTTATGTTTTCCCTATAAAAAAACCCTTTGTAAAAATGTGACCCCCAGGGCAAGGCCAGTTTGGCCCTAGGACCATAATTTGATCAAAATTGGTAGAGGACCACCTGGTGATGATATATACCAAATATCAAGGCCTTATGGTTTTAGACAAGAAGATCTTCAAAGTTATTCCAAAAACCTATTTCAGCTCATTTGACCTAGTTATGTCATTTGAATAATTTTCAAAGAGGGGCATATAAGGTTCATTCCTGCCAAGTTTGGTCAAGTTTAGGAGACAATTCTGTCAAAATTTATTTCATCTCCATCAAAATGCTACATGCACATTTTGATTGTGTCCACAACATGTGTACAAAGTTTGAAAAGAATCCACAGACAACTACAGGAGTAGTTGATTACACAAACTCCATATATACTATAATATACAAGAGGGCCAAGAGGCCCTGAATCGCTCACCTGCGCTAAAAGGTTTAAGGTCAAACTAGGGTCATAGTTTGAACAAACCTGATAGTTTGCAACCATTTCCAAATGGTTCTGAAGAAGATTTTTGAATATTTTTCTATGTATTGCTATGGTTCAAACCCTGGACCCCTTGGGCCAGGCCATTTTGGACCATGGGGCCATCATTTGAATAATCTTGATAAAGGACCACTAGGTAAAGATAGAAGCTAAAATTCAAGCCTCTGAGCCAAGTGGTATTGAAGATGAAGATTTTTTAATATTTTTCTACGCATTTCTATGGTTCAAACCCTGGACCCCTGGGGCGGGGCCATTTTTGACCCTGGCACTGTCATTTGAACAAACTTGGTAAGGGACCACTAGGCAATGCATCATTCCAAATTTCAAGCATCTGCACTAAGGGGTTCTGGAGAAGAAGATTTTTATGTACATTTTGATTTCAAACCCAAGACTCCCTGCCCCAGAGGCATTTTGGATCCCAGGGCTACCATTTACACAAATTTTGCAGGAGTCCACCAGGCAATGCATCATACCAAATTTCAAACATCTGTGCCAAGTGGTTCGGAACAAGAAGATTTTTGAATAGTTTCCTATACGTATTTCTATGGCTCAAACTCAGGGCTCCCTGCCGCAGGGCCATTTTGGACCCTCAGGCCATCATTTGCGAACTTGATAAAGGACTACAAGGCAATGCATCATACCAATTTTCAAGCATTTGAGCCATGTGATTCTGAAGAAGAAGATTTTTGAATATTTTTCTATGTATTTCTATGGTTCAAACCCAGGACCCCCTAGGGCGGGCCATTTTAGACCCAGGGGTCATCATTTAAACAAACTTGGTAAAAGACTACTAGACAAAGCTACATACTAAATTTCAAGCATCTGAGCCAAGTAGTTCTGAAGTAAAAGATTTTTGAATATTTTTCTATGTATTTCTATGGTTCAAACCAAGGACTCCCTGCCGCGGGGCCATTTTGGACCCTGGGGCCAAAATTTGAATAAACTTGGTAGAGGACCACTAGGCAATGCATCATACCAAAAAATTTCAAGCATTTAAGCCTTGCGGTTCTGAAGAAGAAGACTTTTGAATATTTTTCTTTGCATTTCTATGGTTCAAACCTTGGACTCCATGCCAAGCGGCCATTTTGGACCCTGGCGCCACCATTTAAACAAACTTGGTAAAGGACTATTAGTCAATGCTACATACCAAATTTTAAGCATCTGAGCCTTGAGGTTCTGAAGAAGAAGATTTTTTAATATTTTTCTATGTATTTCTATGGTTCCAACCTGGGACTCCCTGCCCCGGGGCCATTTTGGACCCTGGAGCCACCATTTGAACAAATTTGGTAGAGGAACACTAGGCAATGCTACATACCAAATTTCAAGCATCTGAGCCAAGTAGTTCTGAAGAAGAAGATTTTTAAGTATTTTTTAGTTTTGAACCCAAGACCCCCTGCCCCAGGGCCATTTTGGACCATGGGGCCACCATTTGAACAAACTTGATAGAGGACCACTAGGCAATGCTACATACCAAATTTCAAGCATCTGAGCCAAGCAGTTCTGAAGAAGAAGACTTTTAAGTATTTTTTAGTTTCGAACCAAAGACCCCCTGCCCCAGGGCCATTTTGGACCCTGGGGCCACCATTTGAACAAACTTGGTAGAGGACCATTAGGCAATGCTACACACCAAATTTCAAGTATCTGAGCCAAGCAGTTCTGGAGAAGAAGATTTTTAAGTATTTTTTAGTTTCGAACCAAAGACCCCCTGCCCCAGGGCCATTTTGGACCCTGGGGCCACCATTTGAACAAACTTGGTAGAGGACCATTAGGCAATGCTACACACCAAATTTCAAGTATCTGAGCCAAGCAGTTCTGGAGAAGAAGATTTTTAAGTATATTTTAGTTTCGAACCCAAGACCCCCTGCCCAAGGGCCATTTTGGACCCTGGGGCCACCATTTGAACAAACTTGGTAGAGGACCATTAGGCAATGCTACATATCAAATTTCAAGCATCTGAGCCAAGTAGTTCTGAAGAAGAAGATTTTTAAGTATTTTTTAGTTTCGAACCCAAGACCCCCTGCCCCAGGGCCATTTTTGACCCTGGGGCCACCATTTGAACAAACTTGGTAGAGGTCCACTAGACAATGCTTCATACCAAATATCAAAGCCCTAGGCCTAGCGGTTTCAGAGAAGATGTCATTTATAGCAAATTGTTGACGACGCACGACGGACACTTGGTGATCACAATAGCTCACCCTGAGCCTAAAGGCTCAGGTGAGCTAAAAAAGGCTGCCAAAAATGACTGAGTTCAAAAGGCAGTCATTCTATCAAAATTAATCTATTCTTCATCAAAGTGCCACATGCACATTTTAATTATGTCTGTTAAATGTGCATTAAGTTTGAAAAAGATCAAGTAAAAACTGTAGGAGTTGATTTCACAAACTCCATGTCCTGTAAGGCAAATAGACTGCCCAAAATGACTAAGTTCAATAGGCCATAATTCTGTCAAAATAAAATTAAGCCATCAAAAAGCCACATGCACATCTTCACTATGTCCACACCCAGTATACAAAGTTTGAAAAGAATCCACTAACAAGAGCTGTCGCCTGACAGCATAGCTTGCCTGAATTGGTGCTTGCCCATCGCACAGTCGCTATGGTGGTGTGGACTCTATGCATAAAACTTCAGGCAAGCATGTCCATAATGACAACACATTTATAAACAAAAGCTATCTCTTAAACAAGTGTTCAAATAAAATTAAAATAAAAAAATGCACATGAAATTTCAAAGTCCATGAGCTAGAGGTCAAAGAACTGAGGGGTAGGGGGGGGGGGGGGAGAGAGAGGCAGGATGTATCAAAACCCTGAACCATTATCTAACATCAGTTCAAGTATAAGTATCAACTGATAACTGATCAACTGAGTCCATCATGGCACTGTGAAATTATGTCTTCATAAATATAAAACTTTAACCAAAATCTTTAAGACAAAATTCTAAGTCGATGACCTTGACTTTAAGGTCATCCAGTGGGGTAAGTATATAGTGTTTTGTAAAAACTCAAAAAAGTGTCTTACATCAGTTCAAGTGTAAACTATATCTCTGCCAAGCATTATGAATCAGTATGCAATTAGAAAACTTTAATAAAGACAAAAATTTCCTAAGTCCCTGACCTTGACATCAAGGTCACTGAGCGGGTTGGGGTAGTACTCTGTAAAACTTTGAACTAATATCTAACTACAGTGCAAATATCAAAAGAATTCATTCATGGGTTCAGGAGATATGGGTCTTTAAAAAACTTTAACCAAAACATCCAATCCATAAAAAGACAATTTTCTAAGTCCATGACCTTGATATCAAGGTCACTGAGGGGGGTAGGGGTAGTACCTTGGAAAACTTTAGACCAATATCAAACTACAGTGCAAGCATCAAAGGAATCCATCCATGGGTTAAGGAGATATTGGGCTTTATAAAACTTTAACCAAAACATCCAGTCCAAAAAAACTCCCAATTTTCTAAGTCCATGACCTTGACATCAAGGTCACTGAACAGGGTGGGGGTGGTACCCTGTTAAACTTTGGACCAATATCTAACTACAGTGCAAGTATCAAAGGAATCCATCCATGGGTTAAGGAGATATTGGGCTTTAAAAAGCTTTAACCAAAACATTCAGTCCAAAAAGACTCCCAATTTTCTAAGTCCATGACCTTGACATCAAGGTCACTGAACAGGGTGGGGGTGGTACCCTGTTAAACTTTGGACCAATATCTAACTACAGTGCAAGTATCAAAAGAATCAATCCATGGGTTAAGGAGACATAGGTCTTTAAAAAATTTAACCAAAACATCCAATCCGGACGCCGACGCTGACGCCAAGGTGACAACAATAGCTCTTCCTGAACTTTCGTTCAGGCGAGCTAAAAACTATCAGAGGCGTGGCTATACAAACTCCATACCCCATACTGCAAAAAGCTGCCCAAAATGACTAAGTTCAATAGGCTGTAATTCTGTCAAAATTAATTTTGCCCCCATCAAAAAGCCACATGCACATCTTCAATATGCAAAATTTGAAAAACATCCATTGAAAACTGTGGGAGACTGGGAGGAGTTGATTACACAAACTCTTTACCCTAAAAGTATGATGAATGGATGGACAGACAGACAGATGGACACAGGAGCAAATCTTAATGCGCCTGACTGTCGTCACAGGGGCATACCCCCCTCCCCTTCTGAATTCTTCAGTTTCAGTTTATTTTACTATCTTCAAATGAAGCAGAAATCTCTTCCAGCATGGACCACAACTGATCAATTCTAGAACCCGGATATGATAGGGTAAGGATGCTGCGGTCTTGATGTTATGGTGTAAATATTTGTCCTGAGTGACTCGACTATGCTCAGTGACAAGAGCCATTTATGTTTCAGACAGACAAGTAAAGATCATATTAATGAAATATAATGCACTAAAGAAGCCATTCGGAACTAACTGCTAAACAAACACAACACCTCTGTTAAAGATCAAAGTTTGATTTTCACACCTTAATTCTAGGATTTAACTGTAATGGGAGGCAGACCATATAGGTATTATAATCATGCACAGAGCCACAATGTTAGTTAGATAATATGTCACAAACAACAACAGGCAATAAATAAGGACTACATACATCGAAGTACAAACAGTACTCATATGTATGTAACACAATGCCAAAAAATGCAAGAATGCTAGTAAAAACAGTCATTTGCCTTAACTATGAGAAAATTTATGTTATATTTATAACATATATATACTGGACAAAAAAAGTTAGGGATCAAATATTTGACTGAAGCTTGACTCATGAAAAATAATTTTTCCAAAAGTAACTTTCTTCCGTTCCATACAGCTGTCAAAGCCGTACAGAACTGCATGAAAAATATTGGAATCGGATCACGTGACACACTAGTAGAACCGAATAAACAGACGTACCCCTAAAATTGAAGTGAAAATTTGCATCATCACAAACTCGAATATCCATGACTCTTGGCTTTAACCATGCAAAACCATTGTCAATGCTCATCGATACCTCCGGAGGTCTGAATAACTGCATGATAGCTACTCGGTACCCTTTTGGTAAAGGCTAGAGGCTCATTCGGGGACTCGTTTGCCATTTTTCATGAAAAGCCTGAATTAGCTCTCCAGGAGTTTCCTGAAGCTTCTGGTGATTAGAATTTGTGTGGTGTAGCATGTGGCAAGCATGTTCAATCAGATTTAAAACTTGCGAGCGACTAGACTTGACCATACAGACGATAGTGTCTGTCCCAAGCTACTGGTTCATCACAATGACACTGTGAGGATGCGCATGTTTTGTCCATTAAAATGATTTAATGGACCAAATTAAGCGAAATCGGTTAGAAACGGACTTTACACAGCTAATTTGCGCGCTTGCATGCTGGTCATGAGGCCAGAATTGGTGCGATTTCATGGAAATACGAGGCGCCAGTCGACAAAAAGGAACACAAATTGGGAGCTTGGTCATTGGACCCATGTTCTTTTCACAGATGAGTCCAGATTTGTATGAAGATATCCACGATGATAGGAAAAGGTGTGACACCTGCCAGGTACACGTCGTGTAGACTATGAATCAAATCATGTTGTGGAACAAGTGGACTATGACATGTCTAAAGGAAGGTGGGTAATGGTATGGTCCGGCAGCTGGATTGGCAGCTGTGTGGACTTGCGCATGCTAAACAGAAGCTCTCTGATTGGTGTTCGAGCTAGGAATGACATGTTTTGTCCAATTACGAGACCGTTTGCTAATGTTTTTGGCGATGACATCATCGAATCACAGGGCAAATGTGGTGGACCAATACCTAGCGACAGAAACAATAGCCTACACTGACATGGCAATTGAATCAGAAGTTTTTAATCCGATTGAGCATGCTTTGGACATGTTACACCGCCAATTCTGATCATGAGAGGCTTCCTGAAACTCAAAGAGAGCTTATTCAGGCCTTTCGTGAAAAATGGCAAACGAGTCCCTAAATGGGCCTCTGAGGATTTACCAGAAGCATACCGAGTGGCTGTCATGCAATTAGACAAGCCCTTAGAGGTCACTCTGAGAACTGAAAATGATTTTGAATGGATAAAGTCACAAATAATGGAAATTCATTTTTGTGTATGTGCCAATTTTCACTTTGAATTTAGGGGTATGCCTGTTTATTCTTTCCTGCTGATGTGTCACGTGATCAGATTCCAATATGTCTCATGCAATCTTTTGCAGCGTTGTTAGATGTACTCAACAGTAGAAAATGATTTTTGGGAAATTATTTTATTCAATATAAAAATTTCAGTCTAATGTTTGATCCTTAACTTTTTTTGTCCAGTATATATAAATTCAGCTAAAGGAAACCTAATTAAAAACCATGTAATAGAAAATATATGGCTGGTTGTCAGCAGACGTTTTTGGCCCAAAAAGTCTGGTGACAACCGGTTGTCAGCAGACGGTTTTGGTCCAAAAAGTCTGGTGACAACCGGTTGTCAGCAGACACTTCCTAACAATAATAGGAAACTATGGAAAAAATTCATCTTAACTGAACTTGTTTCAAAATTCTCTTCAACTCATCTAAAGCATAGCCTGTTTCTAATTATAATCAAATGGGCTCCAAGCATGAGGAGTATGAAACTCTTTGTCTATTTATCCAATACACATAGCTTTAGGGAGCAGCCAATCAGATGTCACAACAGATATTTTTTATCTTAGAATTTTCAAGAACTTGTATTCAGAAGGCTGCATATCATAAAAGTTGCATTACCACATGCCAGAGATCAAGACTTCACGAAAAATATGTTTTTTTTTCAAACAGGGCTACTATTAACATAGCCTGCAAAATTTATCATATCTACCATGCATACAGCAGATCTGGCTCAGAATGAACATCCAATCAGTTTGATCCAGAGCTTTGAAAATTAAAAACAGAATATCTTCATGTTTCTCTTTCAGTTATCTACATGTATCTCTCTCTCTCTATGACTACAGAAGAAGTAACTAAGACCCTTTGCCGCACTGTCCTGTTTGACCTAAGTTACTGTTTAAATATGGGATAAGACAAATATTAATCCAGCAAGGTCCAATATTCACTCACAGTAATAGACATGCCTAATCCTTCATCTTCTCCCTTCATCAGGTTAACTCGCCGTAAATCTCCAAGACCATGTCTCTTTCTAAGTGAGGCGAAGTCCTACAATATAAAAGATGAATATTCCAGCAATGCAAAGATTAATTGATCACTACAGAAACTGCCTCATGTCATAAGTGAACATCAAAATCCACACCTGCTGACAAGATCTTCAACTAAAAGCATTTGAGCCACGACACGACAAAACCTACAAAGTGGCTGTGCGCCAAGTGCAGACTCAGATCAGCCTGGGCATCCACCCAGCCTGAATAGACCCTTCGCTATGTGCTTAAGGGTAGGTAAGGATCTAAGCTACCTCCATGCGGACAGCAAAGACTCTGATCGGACTGGGCGGATGCCCAGGCTGATCTGAGTCTGCCCTGGGTGCACAACCAATTTGTTGGTTTTCTCATGTCGCGGCTCATTTTTGTTTCAATTTTAAGCATATTGTAGCCTTTCATTAGAACTGCTTCAATAAGGCTACAACATGATCTATTATGCAGAATTTATAACGACTATTAATTATCAAACCCTGCTCTTTTATCATGAGCTGAAAAGTCTGATTTTGGAAAGACCCTATGGCCCATGTCTATTACAGCACAGGTGTATGTCATGCAAAACTTACATGATAATGGTGGAGAACAATTAACTCTGTCTTAATATGCCTGTGAGCTTTTGGGTGTGTGTGGGGGGAGGGGGGGGGGAGGGGGGGAGGCTAATTTGCATATTTGTTAATTCATAACTCCCCAAATAAACCTGTTCTTTTGCTATTCAGTTTCAGAAATGTAGCTAACACTTTGTTAGCGAAGCAGCAATAAAGTAGACAACAAAATTCATGTCCGCAAAGTTTTTAATAAATGTTTTGTCCAAGCTGTATCATAGTAAGGATCAAAGAATAGAGGGCAAACAGTTTAGATCCAGACGAGGCAGTTCATTATGTGCCACCTCATTTGGATCTACTCTGTTTACCATTCAACTTTTTTCACTTCTTGAGCTTTAGGAGTTAAGAACATTTGAACACAGTGATTCCATGATATCAATTTGTACAATAAAGAGTACACCAAAACAATAGCAGAAAACTGTACAATGCCACTGAACTTTGCTCTAGTTTCATAAACATGCACAGAACCAATAAGGAACGGAACAATTTTGACAAAACTCACATGCCCCGGAGGAACAGGAAGTCTTTTCTTCCTACTGGTGCGCCCTCTACAGGCTCGTATGACTGTCTTATGTCTGTGAAGATGGATCTCGGCTTCTAACTGATTCCAGAGTTTGTCATGTTCTGCTCCTTTCATGTCACGGCCCAGCAGCTGGATCTGTTGTATTCTTAAGAAGAATAAAAAAACGTAAAATACTTAATATATCAAGACAATCAGTAAGACTCAGAAACAGCAGTCTAACTATGGTGGTCTGAGCTCTATTTGCCAACGGCTTTATTACAGATTGCTCAATAATATTGACTTGTCAAGGTGGATGAATTATCTACAATGAAAGATATAATTCTATGCATTTCTGATCTTTTCACAAAAACAAAAACTTCTGTGAGTTCCTGTTAGCCTTCCTTGATAAAAAAAGCCCTTCCAAAATGGGGATAGTGCAAATATAAAGGAAAGGATTTGCTCCTGAAGGGAGCAATTCTTTCCATTATGAAAAGATCCCCCACCCCCCTCAAAACAGTTAAAGGGACACAACAAAGTCTTCTTGAAATGAATTACCTCCCTGGAAAAGTACCCATTCACCATTAGTATTCTGTTATCATCATATAGTAAGAAATATTACTTATTAAGGAACATGAGATAAAATATTTCGATTAGACTGGTCATTTTGGAAAAGGCTAATGGGAAATTAATGACCAATCAGGTGTTATACTATCTAACAGTGATGTATCAATTTTGAATCACTTGCTGGAGATGGAAGGAAAAACTGAAACTGGGGCTTTTGAGATACCTTCACACAATTCAGAGTATTAGCCTACTGTTAAAATAAAATATTCATCAATAATGTGCCAGTCTATCAAAATCTTGTCTTACCTTCCTGCAAGTTCTTTGTCGAGGTATTTAGCAGCAAGTCTTGCACCGTACACTTCACTCTGTAGTGCTAGGACATACTGACGTATCTCAGCATTTTCTCTTCTTAATTCTTTCACTTCTGTTTCCAGCAATGCTAGACTCATGGCATCCCCTTTTCTGGTTTCCATTTCACTGTCCTAGTCAAAAGAAGAATGGGCTTTAGGTAAATGGGTAGCACTTTCAAAGTAGCACCTTTGCCATTTTCATTTTTTCCTCCTTTCTTAATGTAGATCAACTCTTAAAGAAAAAAATTTCTCCCGAGCAGCAAATTCTTTCCTTAACGAGTTGACTGCCTTTTGCCATGGCTTCATCCTCAGGGATACAGAGTCACTATTTTCATTAAGGGACCCAGGCTACCAAAAACGAATGTTTTAATTCAGGTATACAGGCAATTTCTCAAAAAAATTAGAGGCCCAGTCAAAAAGTTAAGGGCCATGTGTGACTGGGCTTCTGTCAGTTTGTTATCCCTGGACCTCTAGGGATGCAAACAGGAAGTTGGAAAAGTTATTCCGAATTTCCCCTTTGTGAAAATGACAGAAAAACGTGGCAGTGAACCATAGTCAATACATCTTTAACACAACTCCTAAAACTAGGAAAGCTCCATAAAAAGAGGAAGGAATTAAGGAAACTCTGGTAATACGTAGCTGAGCATGACCTCAGTATAATACGATCCTTTCCAGGTCATGGAAACAATAACTGTAAGGTTTTATTGAAATCCGTTGAAAACTGGCAAGAGACATTGCAGAGGCTATAAGCCTAACTGCTGAAAAAAAATGACAAAGGGCCAGAAGTCTGGTAAAAATCAGTTACGCATTCTTAGATAAAATAACTGGAAAAGTTCATTAAAGTCCCTTAAAAGCTGCCATTGGAATTGCTGAGACAAGATTGTGTTGGTGGGGGTTGTCTGTCTCACCAACACAATCTTATCTCTGCAGCTCCTCTTGCAGCTTTCATTACTGCTCCTCAAGCAGTCTCAGAGTTCTAGATAAGAGGGAGAATTTGGTGATAATTAAGGATAATTTTCCTTAATTCTGTGTAAAAAAAACATATGTTGTGACCCCTCATCTGAACCGTCTCGATGAGACGGTTCAGATGAGCAGTCACAACATATGGTTTCAATGAGAAATAAGAAAAATTATCACTAATTATCATCAAATACTCCCTCTTATCTAGAACTCTGAGTCTGATCCAGGTCTACACGGTCTGCCATCTCATTCGGGTCTACAGTGTTTGCAGTCTAATCTGGGTCTACACTGTGTGCTATGTTTAGATGCTCTGTCTGAATATTTAAGTAAGCGAGAATTCAAAGAAACGCTGTGTCTCACCTGTCATGTGTTCTCACAAAAAAGTCACGGCTGCAGATATGATGGGTTTTTGAGGATAATTTTAAGATAACTTTTCTTATTTTTCAACAGAAACATATGTTGTGACTCCTCATTAGAACTGTCTCAGCGAGACGGTTCTAATGACGGGTCACAACATATATTTTTATTGAGAAATCTTGACAATTATCCTTAAATTATCCCTGTCAGCATTTCTTATCTGGAGGATTGGAGGTGGCTATACAACTTACAGAGCTAAAGCAGAAAACTTGACAAATGTTTATGCTGCCCACACTGAATCAGTAATACCTATGTCTCGCTTCTGCTGGTTGTAAACAAGACAAGCCTAACTCAAACTGTTACCAGTTTCTTCTTGATCGCTTCAGAGTCCACTTCAATTCCTTTCTGTGCCTGTATCTGTAGCTGTAGTGAGTGTAACTGCATCAGCATGTTGTGAAGTTCTTTCTCAATCACTGACTTGGCAGCATGCGTCTCTATTACATCTTGCTTCATGTCAATCAGTTGAGCCTGTCAGATACAGACACCGTATTAGTCCTATTAAACGCCCCTGCTCTAATAAACGCACCCCCTTCTTTTCCGAAAATAATATATTTACTTGCATGCATTCCTGTTTGTTTCTCTTGATAAGGTAACTCTTTGCAATGGGATCTACTCTTAAAGGAAAGAATTTGCTCCTACATGAGCAAATTCTTTCCTGACCCCTACCACTACTGAAAAGTGAGGCAAAAATAGTACTGTAGAGTTACTTCTACTGAAAGTATAACTAATCACCATAATATTGTTTATTACAGGTAGTTTGGCAGTGGCTGATTTACGACAATTTAGTCTCTAAATGCAATGCCCACTGGGTGTTTAATAGGATTTATATGGTATACTGTTACTATCCTAAATAAAATGCTCCATAAAACTTAATTAAAAGAAGAGTATTTGGCATTGTTTGTTTTGCTTTTCAGCCTCAGATCAGGAGAGACACCAATAAAAATGGATTTTCATATTGTACATTTGAGAAAATACATAATAAAACACACAAGAGTTTGGGAGTTTACCCTATACTTGTATGAATTTAGTGATGTTAAGCGAGTTCATCCTTAACTAAAACTCATTGATTCGATCGGAGGACAAATCTGTGGCAGAAGAAAGCCAGTAGTTTTCAGAGCTGTATAGAGGCTGGGTCAGGGAAATATTCTGTGAAACTAAGTCCACAACTTCCAAGATGGGAACAGCCAACTATTCATACTTGCCAGTAATCAGACAAGTAACTTAGAAAAGATGCCTGCATTCACCCATTTACGGATTACTACTTTTAACAGTTGTGCATTTAATTTCTGAAGAATACAAAAAAAAAAAAAAACGTAAATTACAGCATGTAAACTCACAACTCTATCTTCCATTACGTATTAACCCCTGATGGGGCATACATGTGATGTCTCCCGGATCATCCGGGAGTCTCCCGGAAATGAAATCCATCTCCCGCGCTCCCGAAAAGCCTTCAGAATCTCCCGGATGCTGACTTTTCCCTTCATAATTTTTTTCTGATACCCCATTTCCAATGCCATGCCCTTTTTCCCTGCCAGTAAGGAGATATCCACATGTGTATTGACCTGTATTCACAGCATCAAATATTGTTTTGACTGTGCAATAAACAAACCGTCATGTCTGTTGACATTAATCCCATTAATCAGGTCACTAATAAACTCACTGACCCGTGTAAGAATTACCGACGAAATGTGTTTAAGAAGATATGTCACCTGAAAAGAAGCCGATAGCCCTGTTTCACAACTACAAAAAATAAACATGCGCAATACAGTCGGAGAGTTGTTTTCACGGCTTAGATTCCCTTAGACGCATAGGCAACAAATGCAAAACTCTGTTTAGGCTGCACAGAGGTGCAGGCTGATCGGTGTCTTCACTTGTCGCTCACTCCGTAAGTTACTTTTTCTCCCGAATGCCAAATGACATCTGAATTTATTATATATGGCCGATAACTTTGATCGTTAATGGTGTAAAAGTTATGCATGAAAGTTTTGATATTTCTGTCTTGTGCACGGGTATACTATAGTTTGTGTCAAAAACAGAATTTGAACATTGTTATATACATTTTTATCAGTTTTTACAGCTCTGAGTACCTTTAAACAAAACTTATTTGTTTATGAAAGAAGATAAGTAGATAAAACTAAAATAGAAATTTCAAGGGGAGGCAAATCTGTATGAAATCTGAAGTATACCCTTTTGCAAAAGCTAGATTCTGTGCCAGACAGATACCAAACTAATGATACAAATAACAGTAATATAATGATAAATGAATAATTATAATAATTAAAGAAAGGAGGTGTGTTTTTTTTTTTTTGGGGGGGGGGGGGGAGAGGGGGGGGGAGGGGCTGGGGGAGTAACTCAAAAGTAAACTAAACAAACTGTACTATAGTTCATGTTCTGTTTTAAAATAAGAAAAAACTAGAAAATTGTGTCTGTAAGACACTAATGATGCCCCCGTGCAGCGCCTGTCACATGACGTGTGTATCCATAAAGCACCTACAAAGAATCCATTGAAAACATACCCTACCATGTAAAAAATGGCCCAAAATGACCAAGCTAAAAAGGCTGTGATTCTGTCAAAATTAATTCTAGATCTATCAAAATGCCTCATGCATATCTTCAAATATGTCCACAATATGTAGACAAGGTTTGAAAAAGATCCATTGAAAACTGTGGAGCAAGTTGATAACACAAACTCCATACTCTACAATGCAAAAATTTCCCTAGAATGACTAAGTTCAAAAGGCTGTAATTCTGTCAAAATTAATTCTAGGTCCAACAAAAACCCACATGCACATCTTCAATACACTCACAGCATGTATGCAAGGTTTGAAAAAGATCCATAGAAAACTGTGAGAGGACTCGATTACACAAACTCTATACCCTACAATACAAAAATTTGCCTAAAATGACTAAGTTCAAAAGGTGGTAATTCTGTCAAAATTAATTCTAGGGCCAACAAAAACCCATATGCACATCTTCAATATGTCCCAAACATGTATTCAAAGTTTGAAAAAGATCCATTGAAAATTGTGGGAGGAGTTGATTACACAAACTCTATACCCTACAATACAAAAATTTGCCTAAAATGACTAAGTTCAGAAGGCCGTAATTCTGTCAAAATTAATTTTATCTCCATCAAAAATCCACATGCACATCTTCAATATGTCCACAACATGTATGCAACGTTTGAAAAAGATCCATTGAAAACTGTGGGAGGAGTTGATTACACAAACTCTATACTATAAAGCATGACGAACAGACAGACGGACGGATGGACGGACAGACAGACAGACAGACAGGGGCAAATCTTAATGCCCCCTGACTATCGTCACGGGGGCATAAATACAGTAAAGTATGTAAAACGACGCATCAAAGGTGAAACAACGCATCAAAGTTGCAGTCAAAAAGTCTCCCTGATGGAGAACTCAATCTCCCTGAAATGAAATCCAAATCTCCCACATGGTCATCGGGAGTTCATCACATGTATGATGGGGACACAGACGGTGTACATGTGTACACTCCGGTGTTGCAGGACAAAAGACTACATATAGCCATGTAGCTATAGTAGGGATCTTTAACATGCACAGGGGATGACTCTCCCTGCACAGGGGGCCTCCAGTTAACGTCCCGATCTGACGCACGCAGACTTGTTAACATCATCCCTGCAAATGACATTAGAAAAACGCGTTCGGACATAGGAAGACTTCGCCCCGGGCGGAGGTCGAAACCACAACCTCTGACTTCAGAGTCAAGTGCAATAACCACTGAGCCACTGTGCTTCTCAACTCTCATCTATTGGGGAGCAACTTGCAAACGCACCTTGCCGGAATTCATGGACAAGAATTTTTAATAAATGAGTTGCAAGGTAAACCTCGCTACCAACTGAGCTATCAGGGTGCCTTTTGAGTTAGACATATTTGGTATAAAAGACAAGAACACGTTGCAAAAAGTATGCAAAAGCCCCTTACTTCAAGTTTTGCATTTGTCTGAAAAATTGTCTGAGCTTTGTGACACAGCTGAGCAAAGGCAGCACTTAATGCTGTCATTTTCTGACGGCCATCATATGTCAGTTCACACTGGTCGGGGTCTATTTCTCCAAGAAGAAGATCAAGGTCGACAAAGGCCTTGTCGAACTCTTTTTCTAAGATTTCTAGCCACCGAAATGACAGTGAGGCGGCCATATTTATTGTGTACGTCTACAGCCAGACTGGCTCAACCAAAAATAAGATTCGCGCATGAGAGTGTTCGTTTATAGAAAAATTGTGAATAAATATACAACTACCAATTGATGATTTGTATTTGGTTAAACATTTCTAAAGAACTCAGTCAGCACATATTGTTGTGCTAATTGATGGTTTTTGAACTAATAGAAGCAAAATAAAAGTATAAAACTCTGTTACACACTAGACACAAATAATCCAGCGAGAACCAGTCTGTTTTGTACGAAAGTTTGTCAAATTCGTGAACGATGCTACACCTTAAAATTATTTCGTGAACAAAATCCCGGGGTATTACATGAAGGAAAATAACGGGCAAATTAAATCAATACAGCAAGCTGGCACACAGAAGGATTTGGGTATCCATTTTGATTCTGATATATTAGCGAGAAGGTTAATAAAGCGAACAGAAATTTAGGCCTTCTAAAATGACGAAAGGAAAACTTGGCTATTCATGGATAGATGCACGCATTAGGGCATTGATAAGGACAAAAGAAAAATTGTACCACAAAGCTCGCAGGGCAGATAACGAGTCCCTGAAGAGTCGTTATAAACGACTCAGAGCTCATGTCCAAAAAGAAATGAATGATGCCTATTGGAGGTATGTTTCTGATATCTTCAATCCCTCAGATACAGGCACTAATATAGAAGACTGTATCCAAAATGATCGGCTGAAAAAGTTTTGGTCCTTTATGAAAAACTTAAGAAAGGATTCCACGGGTGTGGCCTGTTTAAGGGAAAATGGCACGTTGAAAACTGCTAATGCCCGTCGGACCTGTAGGCGCTGGCGCAATCAAAGCCATGTGGGAGAAATGTTAGAAGAACTCCAATGGCCAGACCTGCAGGAAAGACGACAGCAGGCTTCTCTGTCTCTATTCTACAAAATTCATAATAATCTTGCCATTGTAGATAAGAATAAGTACCTATCTGAGGTCGGTGAAGGGAGCAGGAGAACTAGGTCCCACCCATTCCAGTACCACCGTCCAAACGCTTACACGGACGGTTTTAAGAATTCTTTCTTCCCCAGGACAATTGCAACTTGGAATGGCCTTACAACCGAAGCTGTCTCTTCGGAGACAGTCGATGGGTTTAAGGCCAAAATTTAATATCCTAGGGTAGAGCAGGGGTTAGGCATGGAATGCCTGTCCCTGAGGACTTCTTGTAAATAGTTTTAATCTGCTGGTGGCTTTGTCACAAATTCATTTATTTATTTATTCATTTTTTTTTATTTTTTTTTTGTGACAACTTATGCGCCACACCAGAAACCTGTCATCGTGGTCAAAGTTGACCGAGGACAGTACAGATAGAAAGAAAGAAAGGCCCGATCTGTAAAACATTTACATACATGGACAAAGAAATGTTTTTAACCCAGTATAAGGCCATTGTGAGGCCTCACTTGGAATACGCTACAGTCATATGGTCCCCGTATTATCTAAGGGATATAGCTGAAATAGAGAGTGTACAGCGTAGGGCAACTAGGATGGTTGGAAATTTAAAACACCTTCCGTATCAGGAAAGGCTCAGTGAATTAGGATTTCCCACCCTGGAATACTATCTATCTATCTTCCGTTACGTCTTAACCCCCGAGGGGGACAACAGACGGGTTCCGGCGAACCAAGTGCTGAAGGGGGTTAGCTGGAACAAATGTATAGGAAAGTATGTGAAATGAGTTTGTACAGTGTGATAAAGAGTGTTAGTATAGTTAAAAGATAAAAACAGAAATAGGTGTTTAGGGAGAGACATGGATTACCTGGCAGACAGCACTGCTGAACTGCACCAAGGTAGGAAGGACCGGTATGTAGGGTGGGAGGGCATTCCAATGGATGATAGTCCTAGGGAAGAATGTGAACATGTAGTAGTCTTTATAAGTTGGGATTTGTCGATATGAAAGTGGATGACATGTATTGACTGTCTAGTGTTGCGAACAAGGTACTCAGATGCAGGAATGGCAACAAGGTCATATGTGACCTTGTACATCATTATAAGACGGCAATCTATACGTCGTTGGTCTAGGGGGCGCCAATTCAGGTCCTTCAACATAGCAGTGACGCTGGATGTGTAATTATAATCTCTTGTTGCCCACCTGACAGCCCTTCTTTGGACCGCTTCCACTTTATGTATATCAGTGGCAGTGTGGGGGGACCATACTGTTGAAGCGCACTCCAACTGGGGCCTTACTAGTGTTTTGTAGGCTACTGATTTCAGGTCCTTATTATGAACCCGAATGTTTCTTTTCAGAAATCCAAGAGTCTGGTTAGCGCTCTTGGTTACATTATCAATATGGGTACTCCAAGTTAGGTCATCCGAGATGGTGACCCCTAGATATTTTGCAGATGAAACACTATCCAGCTCAATATCATGTAAGAAGTATTTAGTCTGAATGGGTTTTTTAAGACGAGTGACATGAAGGACCTGACATTTAGAGGGGTTAAAGTTCATATCCCACATCTTTTCCCATTGTTCTAGGCTGAGTAGGTCCTTTTGGAGGACCTTGCCTTCGGACGGTGAGCTAAGAGCAAGGTACATTGCAGTATCATCTGCAAAGAGCCTTACTCTTGATTGACCTGCTCTGGTAGGTCATTGATGTATGCAAGGAAGAGAATTGGTCCGAGAACTGAGCCCTGCGGGACGCCAGAGGAGACTGGGATAAGGTTTGAATTTAGTCCATTAATTACTACAGCCTGCTTCCTGTTATCTAAAAAGTCCTTAATCCATTGTAGACTGGCTCCTCTGATACCATAGTGATGCAGTTTTTTGAAGAAGTTTTTCATGGGTAACTTTGTCAAAAGCCTTACTAAAATACAATAAAATCAAATCAGTCTGTTTGCCCATCTGCATAGTTTTAGACAATTCATCAATCAGCATGATAAGCTGCGTCTCGCAGGATCTCTTGTCTCGGAACCCATGCTGTAGTTCATAGAGAATGTTCAGCTCAGTGAAGTGTTTAGATAGGCTAGATGCAACAATGTGCTCTAGTACCTTACAGAGGACACAGGTCAGAGATATGGGCCTATAGTTAGCGGGGTCGGCTTTGTCCCCTTTCTTGTAAATGGGGGGGGGGGGGGGGCACATTTGCCTCTTTCCAAATATCCGGTAGTTTTCCAGTATCTAAGGATCTTTGAAAAATCAGCTGCAGGATGGGAGAGAGCTCTTTGTGTAATGATTGTAGTACAATGGGTTTCAATTTGTCTGGTCCTGCAGCCGTGTGTGGGTTCAAGCCTGTGAGGAGCTTGTCAATGCCTTCAGCTGAAATGCTTATGTCTGGCATTTTGGGGTAGGGACTGGGCTGGAAGGGGAGTTCAACACCGGAATCGTGCAAGTCCTGCAATGACTTTTGGGCCGGGACTTGAAGGCCAGGTTCCAGACAGCGAAATATCCGTACGGACTGCAATTAAGCCTATATGGTAAAGTGGGATGGGCTTTAAGTCGTCTGCTCTGTTATCAGTTTGATTCTATTGGCTTTTACACTTGTAAACAGAAGCACATGTTTGATATTTACATCGTCTGCTACACTGGACTCTTGTGTAGAACAAGAATGCTAAACTTACATTGTTACTCTTGAACTCAAGGTTGTTTTTTTGTATAATTTCTTCAGGAATTAATAAATGAGCGGCATCATGACAAAACCAACAAAATGACATGTGCACCCAAGACTCAGATCAGTCAGGGCATTCGCCTAGTCTGATCAGTCTTTGCTGCCCCCATGGAGGTAGCTTGAATTGTTAGCTACCCTACCCATAAAGCACACAGCGAAGACTCTGATTAGACTAGACGGATGCACAGGCTGATATTAGTCTTTGCTGGCGCACACGCCACTTCATTGGTTATATCTTGTTGCGGCTCAAATATTGAAACTAATATACTGAGGAAAAATATGACTTACAATGTTGGTATTCCACAAAATATCAAGCTTTATCATTTAAATATTACTCCAAAAACTACTCCAAAAACACAATATGAGAACTAAACAATTTTTACTCCAAGTAAAGCACTGTTTCAGTAATATTTGGTGATCAGTAGCCGAAAAACACATCCATTCAGAATGTATACAGTGGCGTAATTTCTTTTTTTATTTATGTATTTCCTCTTCTTCTTCTTGGTGGGGTAAACATAGAGGTCATGTATGTGTCCCAGATACTTTTGCGGTACAGGTAGGTGGGAGCTTTATAAACCTTCTTTCCAAGACGCCTCCGTGGTGCCCTTGGATCTCTTGGGTTCCAAATGGATGTATATTCCCTGTCAACATTCTCGTTCCAATGAAGAACTGCCAACTGTGATCGCATATTATACTGCTGATCACTGAAACTTATTCTTTTGTCTTGGAAAATGTTCATCACATTATTGAAGCTTTCCACATAGGAGGAATCTCTTGCTAAAATGAAGTCCTCTGGAAATTTGTAAATGACAGATGTTTCGATGACATTTTCAAGACACTCCTCAGCTTTCGGGTTTGTGATGACAATTCTCGAGGGCTCGTAATTTGGATCCAGTTTACACCTTGATGTCTCAGAACAGTCTGAATGCTCATTTTTGTAATGTTTCACAATATTTGACAGCATTTTTCGCAACTGTTGGGGGTCAGCTTGGCAGTTTCGAATTGCCCAATGAAAGTGTGTGGCCAAAGGTTCAGCCTTATCTGACAACTGCTCAAACCAAATTTTCCCTTCTTTGTATTTGGGTCCTGATGAAATAGCTTTCATCGCTTTCTTCAGTGATTTAACACCATGCCAGCAGTCATTTTGATTTGTCGTCATTAAATGCGACTTCACTAGTTTGTTCACTGACAAGTTTCTGTCATGGGTATGGACTTTTATGGTTACATCTTCAGATTCAAAGTTCTCATATATTCTTTGAGTACCCTTTAGTTCATGCCTCTGTGATACTATATCATCTGCCTTTGTAATATGAATGCACTGTAGCACTTTATGAGTTTTTTTCTCCTAATGCCACTACACTGCTGTCTTTTGCATTCTTTCTCCACCCATGACGTGCATCGGTCATAATGTCTATTCCATCTAGGTCTTCATAGCTGCCAATTTCCATGTGTAAAGATTTTTCAAGTGAACTGTTATAAACTGTTTGAAGACTGCCATTATAGTCTTGAGTAAACCTTTTCCTCTTTGACTTTGAAATGACACCAAAACCTGAAGCGTTTGAAAACCTTGTATAATGCACTGGAAGCATTCCGGAGCAAATTACAGCATGATTTATTTTGTGATTCACCAGAAATGTATCATTGGGCAGGTAAGGCGAAGAGGTCCATCTGCATGTATGAAAGTTTTTTGTTTTTGTGCACTGAAATGTCACAATAACCACATGTCCCCGAAACACAATTTTCTGTTTCTTAAGATTATGTTGACAGTTTCTTCCGTGATGTTCCGCCATTTCCGCCAATTTCTGCATAGAGGACTCTGTGGATATGAACAGTTTTTCATTTGTATCCTTCTTGTTTTTCAACTTTCTAAATGATGTAGGTAATGCCTGCTCAGCCTGGTCTTGAACGTGACCTTGTATCCAGAAGTCCAATGCTGCATCAAGTATGTCACAATTTGTTACTGGTCCACTAAATGTTCTCTGCAAACTGCCTCTTACATTTTGTATTTTTTCTGAAATTTCACATTTTTTCTGTTCATCTCCAGGTACTTCGATTTTGAAACTTGGAGGCCTGGCTCGAACTTGTCTCCTTTGACCTTCCATATCTTCAAGATTAATTAATGAAAACTAGTGCAATGTTGATTATCCTTGAACTTTCTGAAAACACAGTTTCAATATCAGTGTCTTCACTTTTTCCCTAATGGAGTGATACACTTGTACCCCATACAGGGGAGATAGGATAGACAGTTACCGTTTTGCCAGGTAACAATGTCAAGTATCTTTTTTTTATTTTCAAGGCGGCAGCTGCATGTATGTATTTTTAGTACATGTTGTTTATTTCATCTTTTAATTTTTATCATATTATTTTAATCGGTTCATTCAATCTTGATAAATTTTGGCAAAACCCTTTGCAAAAATGGGTTTGGTTTCTTCCACTGTTATTCCCGCCACTTAGCATCATATGGAGATAATCTGTACACAAATCTTATCAGAAAAGGTGTTTGTTTTGTTGCTTTATGTGGCATTTACAAATCAATTAGTGCTTATTTATATGCAGAGATTGAGTTACAGACTTACAATAATTTGTATACTTACATTCTTATCATGGCAAATCAAAATATAACGCTAACATTGAATGTTTCTGAAGAACAACTGGATACCATAAACCACTTATTTAGCCACTATGGTTGGAATTATGATGAGATAAGTCGGACTGACACAGAAAAAAGTGAATCAAATTTCCTGGCAGATGATACAAATTCTTGTAGAAATGATGTGGGTTGTCAAACCACATCTGAAAGTGAACAAAAATCTGACAGTAATAATGGATTTCAAGAATATAATATTTGTTGACCAGAATTTAGACGAAGAAGAGTGTAGGTTTTGTTTATGTAGGCCATGTATAACAGATGAATCAAATCGGCAATTCTGGTGGGAACAAGAAAATGGGGCTCCTTGTGTAAGAAACTCAGGTCTGAGAAAAGAAAAATACGAACGATTTTGGACTATGATGTACCACCGTAATGCCTGGAAGGACCCACGTTACCTAGCTGAGAAAAATAGGGCACTGAGAGCAGATCCCCGTCTTCGAAAGTATGAATGGCATAGGCGTGATATCATGCCAAAATGTATTCTTTGTTTTGTAAGACAGTGGTTTCCAAATCCAGATGGAGTGCCATATATGGGACATTTATGGGAATAATAGTATTTTCTTGTTCTTTCTTGAATTCTAAGACTGTTTTCAATCTCCCAGAAATACAACTACAGGAAATAAATTGAGTAAATATTGCTAGAACTTTATCTCCCGCCATGTGTCAGATATTGGTATTTGTGTATTCTGAAACCTCTCCAAGCAGCAGGACTTGAGGTTATGAACTTTGATGAGCCCTCCTACTTGCTGTCAATTATAACTGGTGGTAAATTTGAATTTTCTAGCAGACTACAAAAAAGATTTTCTGAAATGTACACTTTGGAATATTATTTCATTTTCATTTTGATATGGAATTACTTCTTACATCTTACAGGAGTTATGTGCCAAGTTTCACAGTTTTTTATTGGGTAAGTGTTTTACATTTCTGGATTTTCTGCTCTGATAGCTGCATGCAAACAGTATGTGAACTAGGGAACACAACAGCCATTTTTCAGATCCCTTGGCTTTTATACTTGGCACCTGGCCTTTAAGACTTACTGGGGTCTTGGGGCTAAACACTGACTGAAACTGATCATTTAGGGTATTGGCCTTATCTATTTCAGAAGAATAAGTCTGTCCGTCCCTTCTCAGGGAAGCAATGCCAGTAGAATCCTGTTTGGAGTGCTTGAGCAGAGAGTAGAGTTTCTTTGTTTTGACCTTTTGGGGTTCTTCCATATTTTGGTCATCCCTTACATCATTGAGACCTAGGATATCGCCTAGGTACTTTTCATAGGCCCTTTCCGAAACCCGCCGAACTAAGTGTTTGTATTCGAGAAATTTGTTATGGTCGTATGGTCTACCGGACCTGGACCAGCGTCTGTATTACTTGTCTCTCTTACGTATTAAGCGGCGGATTTCTTGGTTGATCCAGGGGAACCCATCCCGGGTACCAACTTTCCTTACAGGGATAAAGCTGTCTATACCTTGCTGAAGTTTGGAAGCAAACTTATCCCACATGGTCTGAACATCTGTGGTAGCAAGGTCAGACTGTGTCATTTCTATGTGGAAATCCCTCATGGACTGCTTAAGCTGGTCCCAATCTGCTTTCTTATACAATGGGACATTACGTGGGACCTGCTTCGTTGCTTCAGGTTTAACTTTAACCTTGGCCAATACAATGTTGTGGTCTGAAAGACCAGGTGTAACTGAGATGTCGTCCACGAGGGTTGGGTTTGTTGTGAAAAACAGATCTAAAATATTTTGACCTCGAGTTGGAGAGGTCACCATTTGCTCAAGCATACAGTCACTAAAAGATTCAAGGCACTCCCTGTAGAAGGTCGGATGACTACAATCTGATTTAGGCTTGAGATGTTCCCAGTCAACCTTAGGAAGATTAAAGTCTCCCAGAAGCCAGATTGTTGAATTCGATTGTTTAGCTAGGGTAAGTGATTTATTCAGTTCGTCAATACTGGACTGATCTAGTTCGTGAGGCTTGTAATAGGCTCCAATCAGAACTGATTTGGATCCAGTAAGGTTCAACTGGACCCATAGGTTTATATACAGGCTTTTCTTCTGAGATAAATTTGGAGTTGATAAGTATGATGACTCCGCCACCTTTCTGATCTACTCGGTCACGCCTGTAAACTGTAAAACCGAGCTCGGGAGGGAAGTATTCACTATCATACATATCGGGTGTAAGCCAGGTTTCTGTTCCGACGATAATGTCGGGTTTGTAGAATTCAACGTAACTGAAAAACTGGGGCTTTTTCTCCCTGATTGACTGGAAATTAATAGGTGCTATTTTCAAGGGGATTTCAGAATTTAAGGTCATGGGTTTAGACTTTCTCTTTGAGGGTGTGGATGTGATTGTGGGGTTAAAATTGTCTGTAAAATCTAATCACTGAATTGATTGTCAGTTGCAAAGGAACTCAGATCCGTAGAGGATCCGACAGAGTAGTTTATGCTGTTACATTTAGTACAGTGCCATGAACAGCTAGAATTTGAGAGGTAATCATACAGTGATTCACCTACTCTCTGACAGGGTGCATGAAACCACTTGTTACAGGTGTCACATTGGAGCCCTTTATGATCATATGTGACAGGGGACAAGCATTTGCCACCTGGGTAAATGGTCTCAGTATCTGATGGGTCAACATCCATGCTGGAGTCAGTCAGTCACTATTACTAACAGTGACAAGCACAGGAATGCTAGCAGAGAACAACAGAAAAACTGCAGAAGCTTCTGCTGTCTTTTAGTGTGGGTGGGGAATGTGTTCTGAAACACCTGGGAAATGGTGATGTTACTTACCCTCTTGTCACTGAGAATATTCATTATATCATCAGGAAGTCTGGATAAGCACCATGTAAAACTGTAAAACATCTCATGTACATGTAAAATGAGTCATGTACAAATGGGATTTCCCGAACCGGAAGTGAGCTTTTTACCGGTGACGGACAAAGATAATGAAAGATCCGAAGGATCTGGGCCACTGGTAAGGTAATTATCAGTCAGAATATGCAATGGGGCAATACTGCTTCTGGTAATGGATGAATCTCATCAAAAACCAATGAAGGAAGCTTGAACATTGGGATATTCCCGAGAGTGAAGATGAAAGTGTACAACACTTGGCGCATGCGCAACCGGAACCGGAACAGACGGGAACGTGCTGATATGGTTGAGTTATATAAGATCATCCGTAGGAATACATACCATCGTACCAGAGGATACAGTCTTAAATCATTCAAGGATAGGGCAAGAACGGAGGTCAGGAGGGATGTGTTTAGGTCCCGGGTTGTTAGGCTCTTACAGAGGAAGTGGTTACAGCACCCACTCTTAATTCTTTTAAAGCACGTCTTAACAAATTTTGGTCATCCCATCCCCATAAGTTCAGTGTATCCTGCTACAACTAGTAGCATCTGGAAGCTATCATTTTGAAAACTACCGGTCTGATAAAGCATATAATAAAGGGCCTAAGAAACTATTAGACATGTTTGTCGGAAAATAGCTATTGTAGCTAATGTTATTTGTTATGTGTATTCCGACGTAAAATAAAGTTTCTTGTATCTTGTATCTAGTTTATGTGGTGGACAACCACATTTGACCTCGGAACAGTGTAAACAGTGTAAATGGTGGCTGTAAGCTTTTTAAAGTACTTAAGAGAGAGAGAGAGGAGAGACACACACACACACACACACACACACACACACACACACACAGAGAAAGAGACAGAGAGAAAGACAGAGGGCACACGTTGACCGAAATTTTCATTAAAGGACCTGGTATGATAAGGCCCATATTTGACCCCCAGAAAATTCCATTTTCAAGAGTGCTATTTCGATAATAAAATTGTATATGTTGGAAAGTTCCAACCTAGAATGTAACAGCAAACACAAACTTAACAAGATCCTGCATAAAATATATGTTTTTTTCTATATTTTAACTTTTTGTTATAAAACTGGCACAAAG
Source organism: Ctena decussata (assembly GCA_963989385.1). Lineage (NCBI taxonomy): Eukaryota > Metazoa > Mollusca > Bivalvia > Lucinida > Lucinidae > Ctena > Ctena decussata. The sequence goes on along the minus strand of OZ022502.1, from coordinate 56,809,899 downwards.
GCTAGTGGACATTAAAAGTTTACCTAGGCTGATATTCTACATTTGAGATCGGACGTTCTCGGTAAGGGGGCATTTCAAACGTATACATCGCATCGATTGTGGTGCCGAATTGCGTCGCACGAACAGGGAGTTTAGGACATTAGCGACGAGCAAAGACTCAGTCCAATTTAGTCTTTACATATGCATCAAACCAGGAAGACTGATCAGTCTGCGCCGGTGCGCAAGCTGATCCGAGTCTTTCTTAAAGGCACGCACCGTAAGGTAAAATTTTACACGACGCCATTTGCAGGATTGAATTAAAACCGTATCTACATCGTTGCAACATCATATTTACATCATGACGTTGCATCAGCGTCGATTTGACGCTGACAACTTTTTAGCTACATTATGACATCTACGCAAAAAGACGATGTATGTCGTTCTTTCTCGTCTGGAAAGCATACATAAACGTGGTGTTATTTATATTTTCGTTTTGCTGATACTGAATTAGCTATTTGTTCAACGCCAATACCCCGCCAGGGAAATTTTTTTCTTCCATTTTGATCAGTTGAAGACAGCTTGTGATAGCGCCACTCAAACTAAATCGTCAGCCCATAATGTAGGGCAGAATAGCGCAAAGCGGGATCTAGCCGTGTGAACGTCTCCGTCATGATGGAAAATTACACGTGATGTCAGCATTTGTCATTGGAAGTGCGCTCTTATCTGACGTTAAGGGTTGCTTTACCAGTGTATGGCACACAATTTGAATCGGCTATTTTGTACTACTGAATGAATATACAGGGTCTCAGTACCAGTCTGTTGGGAGCCCCATAAGGGCTGTCCTGATAAGCTAGCAGTCCGTGTTCGAATCTTGCTGGAGGAGGAAAGCTTAAACTACAAACGGGATTCTTGCACATTGTGTGAACATTATGCCAAAACTGAAACAGCATAAATTTGCATGCAGCATGCTTATGTGTATACATGCAATGTATGTATATGTGTCAGTGATATCTGTTGGAAACAAAAACGAAGTCGTATCAGGCTGACTGCACAGACGCGCAGATAGGTCTGAGTCGTCATTGGTCGCATATGTACAGCAGATCCTGTTAAACGTCGACGCCGTGGCACGCTGATTTTACAGACGAACATCTATGATCCGATCAAGGCCTGCCAGTAAATTAAATATCAATCAAAATTTTGGATGATTACAAGTTGTCATAATATGTAGAGTAATTAACTCTTTTTAGACTGGTAACCCGGGCCCGTTTTGGCGACATATGCGAACAGTGTAGACCCAGTTCAGACGCCGCATCATGCGGCGTCTGGTCAGGATGAACGGAATACTTATACAAAATACAATAAAAGTGGAAACATGCACCAGAAACCCCTAAAACACAGAAATGGAGTCATCCAAATCCATGTAACAGACTTTCAAAGAAAAAGGGGATTGGGGAGACTTGGGAGCGGGGGGGGGGAGCTGGGGCGGGATTAGATTACCCACAATTTAATGGGCTAACAAAAGCAAATGTACTACCCCAGCCTTTCCCGGTGTACATGTATACATGTGCAGTCTGGCCAGGGCATGTGCATTTAGTCCACATAAATGATTCGGCATTACGGCTCGTTCCCAACAGCTGAAAACGCCGTGGCAATATAGCATTTGATAGGTTCTGTGCATGCTGCAAATAATTTGCTATACAAAACGTTTGAAGCTTATCAAAGTTGATACGCCAGCGACACGCTGTTTTAAAGTTGCCTGATCCTTGGTTAAGCTAAGTGATGAACTTTGGGTACATTCAGGGTTCTGCCAGTGGTGTCATTGGCGATTTGCCAATGGTGCCATTGGTAACCGTAAACCCTGAACAGGTGACCTTTGGCAGCCAACTATTGGTAGAGCCAATGGCGCCATTGACACTATTGCAGAGCCATTTTTCTCTGTAATTAGAAAATTTTAGTATTTTCTAATTTGCTTTCATCACTGTCGGGAACAATTATTCTCCTGTCACAACTCGAGCGTTTATGATGGATTCACTAAATCGTATTGAATGACGCAATTTTCCAGAGTTTGTAATGTTACCCACGCCCTTTGTTGTCTGCAGTACTGGCAGCCAATGGTCGGCAATATTGGTACCTTTGGTACCGACGGTAGAATCAGTGGTGCCAATGTTGAAACTCTGAACGGCATTGACATATCTATGCTGGCATTGGCAGAGCCCCAAACGCACCCTTTGTTAACGTATACTTAGTATATTCTTGAGAGTGACAAAACACTGAAATGGCGAATGGACGTTGCGTTGATGACGTTGCAAGGACATTGATTCGACGACTTCCTTTGTAGCAATGCATACCAGACAGTCTGCACTCGTTTTGAAATGAAGTCGCTAAATCTGTCTCGACGTTTATGCGACGTTGTTTGTTTTCTGCGTGCGTTTCAGTTTCCTAACATTTTACATGTACCTTAACCTTGTTTGCAGAGTTTATACAACGGTTCAAACGTCGTAGTTATGTCGACATTGCATCGACGTTGATTCGACACTTGCCCGCTTGGTTCCTTCAGAAAAGGCTTCCAACACTTACATCTCAAACCAGCCATGTAGATTATCCAGCCAAAAATCCTAAATGCATACAGCTCTGTTCAATATATAAGGAACAGCGAGTACCGTGATCAGACTGCACTTATGTGCATGTCTTAACAAGGGCAAAATACATAAATACATGTTTTTGTACCGAGCAAGGGCGCACTAGCGGAAATCACACTGAGCGTGTTGGAATTTTGTCAGTGTGACAAAAATTTAATACGCACCTGCGTATTTGCATACAGGTAGCTACGCTTTTGCCGACATTAGAATCCAGTGTCTGCTCATCGTACACGTTATAGACACACGATCGAAATCAAAAGTAAACACGTCCTTCTCGCAATACAGATAAACCTGTTGTTTTGGTATTTTATTGTTCAGCCATAAGTCATCTAATTTGAATCAGCGCTCAGTTCATCTAAAAGATCCATCCATCCATCTAGTCACCTACCTACCTAACATTCTTACCTGCCTACGTCCCTACCCTCTGAATGTCTGTATGTCTGTCTCTCCGTTCACCTACCTACTTACCTACCTACCCTACTCTATCCTACCCTACCTACCCTGAGAGGCCGTCTGCCTGTCTCTGTCTGACAGACCGTCTGTCTGTCTGTCTGTAGCCTTATGCATTATTTATAAGACACCAATATGTTCAGACAGAATGGATGGATGGATGACTTGCGAATTAACGTCCATATCAGGACGCTGGGTGGGTGATAATGAAAGCGATGTAGCCAGTCTATGATTAAAATGATCTCCACGTCCGGTGGGGCTAGAACCCCAGACCGCTAGATCAGCAGGCCAGCGCTTAACATACTGGGGCTCCATTTTTATACAGTACGAATAGTCTGATTAAATAAAGACAGAAGACCCAGATCGGCCTAATGTTAAAAAAAAAAAAAAATCACCAACAACAAAAAAAAACAACAACAACACTTCAACTTGTGCTTGTAAGATTCCTGAAGATCCGAGCATAATGTGCGAACAGCAAAGACTCTGACCTGACTGCCTGCATGCACGGGTACACTTTCAGGGGAAGCAAGTCTGCCATTTGTATCTTTTGCCTCGCTTTGTACTTAAGGGTCAAACCATAAGGGAGCCGGGCCGCGTAGCGCAATCGGTAGGGCACTTGACTCATAAGTCAGAGGTCCTGGGTTCGAAACCCGGTCTGGCCACATACTTTCGTTTCTCCTTCCGCTGGTTTAAGAAGAGCAGTTGTCAGTTACTGGCGAAAGTATGGTACTGGTTAACCGCTTAGGAGGTCTAAGCCTGCCCAGGAATAGTGTGGTTAGGTTAACTGGCCGTCCCGACATGACCATAGATGTTTACCGTGGACGTTAAGCAATAAATCAATCAATCAATCAAACCATAAGGGGAAAAGCTACCTCTGGAGGTTCGATTTTTTTCCTCAAAGCATTGTTTCAGTTTGAAAGGGCAACGTTTTGCCGAGAATAAAACAGGAAGTCACAAAAAGCATGACAGCTCCCAGCAGGCACATGACGTTGAAATGACGTCGTACTGACGTCGATGCGACATTGTGACGTCGCATCGACGTCAATATGACGTAATTCTGACGTCATGTGCCCGTTGGGAGTGAACCAATTCATAAGACAGGTTTGCCTACAGCTTGATACTTGGCACATGTTATGAGAAAACGTTTTAAAGCTCGTGCGAACAGCGAAGACGATAATAAGCCTGCACTTCTGCACAGATGGATGGATGGCTAGGCCGATCGATCGATCGATCGATCAATAGGTAGATATATAAATAAATACATGTAGATGGATGGATGGGTGGCTGGATGGATGGATGAATGAATTGCGATTTTATGTCCTTTCTAACAGTATTTTAGTCATATCAGGACAATGGGTGGATGATAATGAAAGGCTATGTCCATGGAACTCCGTTTACGATTGAAAAGATTCCCGCCAACAGCGGGGCTCGAACTCGGGATCGCTAGATCAGCGGGCCACTGCTTAAGCTACTAAGCTACCGGAGCTCCTTGATAGACAGATAGACACCAGCAGGCACATGGCGTAGTATTGACGTCAGTTCTACGAAATGACGTCGCACTGAAGTCATCACGACGTCATTTTGACGATACGTATCCGCTGGGCCAGATTAGGGAGGTAGGTAACATGGAGGAGGAATGGAAAGACAGATAAAATGATGGATAAATGGATGGTTGGATGGTAGGTTGGGTTATGGTTGAATAGGTAGAGAGGGAGAGAGAGAGAGAGAGAGAGAGAGGAATGTGGTCGAGAGAAAAGAAAACAAAAATGAGGAAAATCAATTAATCTCGAGGGTAATACCAGTTTCCCAACCTGGTTTTCGACCTAGCCAATCAGTTACCGCACATGCAAAAGTGGTTGTCGACTGGGACAATCGACACCAATACCAGCCCGGTCGACGCCCATTTACAATAGTATCATTTACCGTGACTGGTATAGCTTTCGACCGAATTATCGGTCGACTTAGTACAGTTACTTTGCACAGTACCGGATAGGTCCACTGTTGGTTGGTATTATCGGCTGTCAGCCTATATTTCAACCATGACAAATTAAGTTAGTCGCCCCTGATTTATGTTGCGTGATTTTTCCATTCCATGTGAGGGGTGGTCGGTTTGGGCGACGGTGCTGCTGAACATTCAATGCCGTGGCGTTCTTCTAATTTGGCTAATAGTAGGGCAAGGGCCAGTCGGCCTGCAGCAGGTGCGGGATGGGGTTTGTTTGGATTATTCTAGTCTCATCTATCCTATCTATATCTTTCATTTCTTGCTCTCTCTGGAAGCAGCTCGAAGAGACTGGAATCTATCTAAAAGAGCCGTAAAACCCAAACGCCAACCACCACCACCATCCAGTCCATGCTAGTACAAACTTATGAGATAACAGGGATCGTTTGTCCAGAGCGCTTTGCTTGCGTTTGAAGACGACAGGTTTCTTACTTACTGACAAACTCCCTCAGTCGTAGTCCGTACCTGATACTCTTGAATCAATAATAACAGGCAGCGAAACGACATGACTGGACCATAATATATGCTATGACGATAGAATGGAAATCTAACAGCCCACAAACAATACGCCCAAATGACATATGTATCATTATATCTCTGTATGATGATCCACATCAGTAGGTTCAGCGCTTGCCTGCCGATCTAACGGACCCGGGTTAGAGATGCGCGAGAAGCGAAATCTTTCCGACTGTAAATGGGGCTACATTGCACCCAGACTTTCACTATCAATGTCCCATCGTCCTGATACGAAAATACTGTTCTAAAGGACGTAAAACTGCAACACATGATGGCAATTAGTATCGGCAAATTTCATAGCCATCCGTCCATTTCTTCTCACGTTGTGATTTAAGGACCACCTTGGACATCCCTATACACCGGCGTGGCATTCATTACAGGCTTGCACGAAGGCGCAGGCTGATCTGTCTTTCCGCTATATTATGCATCAATTGTGACTAGGATTCTTTTGAATTTGAGATGACCCCCAAGTAGTTTGTCAGCCTCGAATATATAAACTCAGCGTATGGTCAAAGTTTTAATGTCCAATAGGACCCTCGGCTTCCTCAGACGTAACTTGGCAGCATGTCCACAAGATGTTAAAGAGTCGGCATACAAGGGACTGGTGCGTCCAGTCCTGGAGTATGGCAGTTCAGTTTGGGACCCTCAAAGTATACTTTTTCAAGATGAACTTGAGAAGATGCAGAAAAGGGCATCTAGATTTGTAACAGGAAATTACACATATGAAACTGGGAGTATGACTGGCGACCTGGAGAAACTTAAGTGGGAATCCCTGAAAAAGAGAAGGAAAGATAGAAGACTCATAATGCTTTAAAAAGGTCTGAGGGGTGCAGCCAGTATACCCATAAATGACCTTGTTCCCCCAAGTAGGCGTACCAGAAATCATCATTCCCTGACATTTCAAACCCCATTGGCTGGGATTGACATTTACAAGTCCAGTTTCTTCCCCCAGACTATATGAGATTGGAATTCCCTGGAAGATTCACTTATTTCTGCTGCTGAGGGTGCAGAGGATTCAGTTACTAAGTTTACTTATCTTATAAGGGCTAGGGACTAGCTTCCCTGATTCACAGGTCCTGGTGAATGATTGTCCTTGGACGTATCACCAGTAAACAATTCTGATTCTGAGCGTTTGTAGCATTTTTCCATTTTTATCGGGGGTGGTTGGGTGGTGCGATGGTGCTGGGTATAACTATCAGGGCCGGGGCGTCCTACTGATTTGGAACATTGTAGGGCAAGGGCCTACTGTGCTTGCAGTGGGTGCGGGTGGGGGTTGTTTGGACATTTTTTCTCTCGTCTAGTATTTCTCTTTTCTTTCTCCCTCTCTCTGGGAGACGGCCCGATATAGACTGGAATACTGTCTCAAAGGGCCGTTAAACCCAAATCAATCAATCCATTTTTATCCACATAAAAATGCCTATATCTCCGCTCATAAAAAAATAAACATATGTTGTAGGTATTCATTTTCTTAGTTAGAACACAAAGAATAATGTGGTACCCATCTTATTTTGATCTGTTGGAATTTTATGGTTAGCGTCTCTGGACTTGCAAACTTCAGTGGGTGGGGTACCTGTACAGACCTCGTGACGTGTACATGTTGTTCCAGTGCTATTCAACGTATAGACATTTCATCAAAACCCTATTATCAAGAGCTTTTAAAAAGCGATTGTAACTGTCATATTTCTTTAAAGGAAACACTATTAAACTCAGTTTTTCTTGCAATTTTCCTTATTATTATTGAAACACCATAGGCATGTCAGAAATCATAATATTTTGAGAATTCATAAAGACGAAACATATTATTTTTCTTTGTTCCCATCAATGCAAACGAAAAGCAATAGAAAACATGCAATTTCAAGAGAATTTGAATGGGGGCCAAAAACGGCCCTTATCATACCAGGTCCTTTTAGTTAAGCTTTTGATAGACAATCAAAGAAACTAAGAGACAGACAAAGAGCCATGAAAGGTAATCAGAACAGTATTTTATTCATATTACAATTTTATTTATATAATAAATAAAGAAACAAGAGTAACAAAACACTTAGCTTTTGGGATGGGGAGAGCTATATCATATACATGTCACAGCCTCACCAAAGTTCCTTTTCCCAAGGATCCGATAAATGTATTATGATTATTTGAGCCGCGACGTGAGAAAACCAACAATGTGGTTGTGCGCCCAGCGCAGACTCAGATCAGCCTGGGCATCCGCCCAGTCTGATCAGAGTCTTCGCTGTCCGCATGAAGATAGCTTAGACTCTTAGCTACCCTTTGAGCACTTAACAAAGAGTCTGGTGAAACTAGGCGGATGCCCAGGCTGATCTGAGTCTGCGCTGGACGCACAACCACATTGTTGGTTTTCTCGTGTCGCGGCTCATTTGTGAATGTTTATTTGTTAAACCATCTTGTACAGTTGGTAAAATCTTAAACATCTAACAGTTTAACACTTTTATGACAGTAGTAAAACTACATCTGCATATCAGCCATATGTGTAAATAACCCATTGTATGCCGAAAGTTCTGCAGATTCTAAATTTGTAGGCTCTGAACAATGATGGTTTATGAAATGTGCATCTACAAGTAAACGACCGTATATGATAGAGGATATTTGACTTTTTCAGTGTAAGATCGATTTTTAGCTCACCTGAGCCGAAGGCTCAGAGGTGAGCTTATAGGATGGGAGTCGAGCCGTCGTCCGTCCGTGCGTGCGTGCGTGCGTGGGTGCGTGGGTGCGTCAACACTGTCAAACATTAATATCTCAGAAACCAGTGGGCTGACTGCAATCAAATTTTATCTGAAGCATCATTGGGGTGGGGGAAAGGCTGCATTAGGTTTTGGTGCAGATCAGCTCAGAACTCTGGTTTCCATGGCAACAGATAGCCCCCATAGGGTTATAATGGGGAAAACGGCGTCATCACATTTTCTCGACTGTTTTTGCTTAGATCCTTATCATACTTGCAGGTAATGGTGACATACATAAGAGCTTGGATGAGTTCGAAATTTGGCCGGATTCGAGCACAGACTACGGAGTTAGCTGCCCTTGAGCGTTTGAAAAAATCCCATAGGGTTATAATGGGGAAAATGGCGTCATCACGTTTTCTCAACTGTTTTTGCTTAGATCCTTATCATACTTGCAGGTAATGATGACATACATAAGAGCTTGGATGAGTTCGAAATTTGGCCGGATTCGAGCACAGAATACGGAGTTAGCTGCCCTTGAGCGTTTGAAAAAAATCCCATAGGGTTATAATGGGGAAAATGGCGTCATCACGTTTTCTCAACTGTTTTTGCTTAGATCCTTATCATACTTGCAGGTAATGATGACATACGTAAGAGCTTGGATGAGTTCGAAATTTGGCCGGATTCGAGCACAGACTTCGGAGTTAGCTGCCCTTGAGCGTTTTGAAAAAAATCCCATAGTGTTATAATGGAGAAAACAACATCATCACATATTTTTAGAAAAAATTTGTCATCGCTCTATTGCCTACATTTCTCAATGGATTTTAAAATAAATTCACACAAATGTAGGGCATGACAAGATCTCGAGCAAGTTCGACTTTCAGGGTGCTGCACCCAAGGTCAAGGTCACCGTGGCTATTTTCAGAAAAACTTTGTCATCACTCTAGCGCCTACATTTCTCAACCGATTTTAAATAAACTTTGCACAAATGTAGGGCATGACAATATCTCGAACAAGTTTGACTTTCAGGGTGCTGCGCCCAAGGTCAAGGTCACTGTGGCTATTTTTAGAAAAACGTCAGCGCTCTAGCACCTACATTTCTCAATGGATCTTAAAATAACTTCACACAAATGTAGGGCATGACAATATCTCGAGCAAGTTCAACTTTCAGGATGCTGCACCCAAGGTCAAGGTCACTGTGGCTAATTTTAGAAAAACTTTGTCATGGCTCTAGCACCTACATTTCTACATGGATTTTGAAATAACTTCACATAAATGTAGGGTATGACAATATCTCGAGCAAATTCGACTTTCAGGGTGCTGCCCCCAAGGTCAAGGTCACTGTGGCTTTTTTTAGCAAAAACTTTGTCATCGCTCTAGCACCTAAATTTCTCCATGGATTTTGAAATAACTTCACACAAATGTAGGGCATGACAATATCTTGAGCAAGTTTGACTGTCAGGGTGCTGCACCCAAGGTCAAGGTCACTGTGACTATTTTTAGAAAAACTTCGTCATCCCTCTAGCCCCTACATTGGTCAACAGATTTTAAATCAACTTCACAGAAATGTAGGGCATAACAATATCTTGAACAAGTTTGACTTTCAGGGTGCTGCGCCCAAGGTCAATGTCACTGTGGCTATTTTTAGAAAAACTTTGTCAGCACTCTAGCACCTACATTTCGCTATGGATTTTAAAATAACTTCACACAAATGTAGAGCATGACAATATCTCGAGCAAGTTCGACTTTCAGGGTGCTGCCCCCAAGGTCAAGGTGGCTATTTTTAGAAAAACTTTGTCATCGCTCTAGCACCTACATTTCTCCATGGATTTTGAAATAACTTCACACAAAAATTTAGGGTATGACAATATCTCGAGCAAGTTCAACTTTCAGGGTGCTGGGCTCAAAGTCAAGGTCCCTGTTGCCATTTTTAGCTCACCTGAGCCGAAGGCTCAGAGGTGAGCTTATAGGATGGGAGTCGAGCCGTCGTCCGTTAGTGCGTTAGTGCGTGGGTGCGTGGGTGGGTGGGTGCGTCAACACTTTCAAACATAAATATCTCAGAGACCAGTGGGCCGATCGCAATCAAATTTTATCTGAAGCATCATTTGGGTGGGGGAAAGGCTGCATTAGGTTTTGGTGCCGATCAGCTCAGAACTCTGGTGTCCATGGCAACAGATAGCCCCCATAGGGTTATAATGGGGAAAATGGCGTCATCACGTTTTCTCGACTGTTTTTGATTAGATCTTTATCATACTTGCAGGCAATGATGACATACACAAGAGCTTGGATGAGTTCGAAATTTGGCCGGATTCGAGCACAGACTACGGAGTTAGCTGCCCTTGAGCGTTTGAAAAAAATCCCATAGGGTTATAATGGGGAAAATGGCGTCATCACGTTTTCTCAACTGTTTTTGCTTAGATCCTTATCATACTTGCAGTTAATGATGACATACATAAGAGCTTGGATGAGTTCGAAATTTGGCCGGATTCGAGCACAGACTACGGAGTTAGCTGCCCTTGAGCGTTTGAAAAAAATCCCATAGTGTTATAATGGAGAAAACAACGTCATCACATATTTTTAGAAAAACTTTGTCATCGCTCTATTGCCTACATTTCTCAACAGATTTTAAAATAACTTCACACAAATGTAGGGCATGACAATATCTCGAGCAAGTTCGACTTTCAGGATGCTGCGCCCAAGGTCAAGGTCACTGTGGCTATTTTTAGAAAAACTTTGTCAGCGCTCTAGCACCTACATTTCTCAGCAAATTTTAAAATAACTTCATACAAATGTAGGGCATGACAATATTTCGAGCAAGTTTGACTTTGAGGATGCTGCGCCCAAGGTCAAGGTCACTGTGGCTATTTTTAGAAAAACTTTGTCAGCGCTCTAGCACCTACATTTCTCAGCAGATTTTAAAATAACTTCACACAAATGTAGGGCATGACAATATCTCGAGCAAGTTTGACTTTCAGGGTGCTGCACCCAAGGTCAAGGTCACTGTGGCTATTTTTAGAAAAACTTGGTCATCGCTCTAGCACCTTCATTTCTCAACGGATTTTAAATCAGCTTCACACAAATGTAGGGCATGACAATATCTCAAACAAGTTTGACTTCCAGGGTGCTGCGCCCAAGGTCAAGGTCACTGTGGCTATTTTTAGAAAAACTTTGTCAGCGCTCTAGCACCTTCATTTCTCAATGGATTTTAAAATAAATTCACACAAATGTAGGGCATGACAATATCTCGAGCAAGTTTGACTTTCAGGGTGCTGTGCCCAAGGTCAAGGTCACTGTGGCTATTTTTAGAAAAACTTTGTCATCGCCGTAGCACCTTCATTTCTCCATGGATTTTGAAATAACTTGACACAAATGTAGGGTATGACAATATCTCAAGCAAATTCGACTTTCAGGATGCTGTGCCAAAGGTCAAGGTCACTGTGGCTATTTTTAGAAAAACTTTGTCATTGCTCTAGCTCCTACATTTCTCAACAGATTCTAAAATAAATTCAACACAATTGTAGGGCATGACAATATCTCCAGCAAGTTTGACTTTCAGGGTGCTGTGCCCAAGGTCAAGGTCACTGTGGCTATTTTTAGAAAAACTTTGTCATCGCCCTAGCACCTTCATTTCTCCATGGATTTTGAAATAACTTGACACAAATGTAGGGTATGACAATATCTCAAGCAAATTCGACTTTCAGGATGCTGTGCCGAAGGTCAAGGTCACTGTGGCTATTTTTAGAAAAACTTTGTCATCGCTCTAGCTCCTACATTTCTCAACAGATTCTAAAATAAATTCAACACAATTGTAGGGCATGACAATATCTCGAGCAATTTTGACTTTCAGGGTGCTGCAATCAAGGTTTTTGATTAGATCCTTATCATACTTGCAGGTAATGATGACATTCATAAGAGCTTGGATGAGTTCGAAATTTGGCCGGATTAGAGCACAGACTACGGAGTTAGCTGCCCTTGAGCATTTGAAAAAAAATCCCATAGTCTTATGATGGAGAAAACAACGTCATCACTTTTTCATTTTTCATCGGATCTTCTTCATACTTGCAGGTAATGAGGATATGCATAAAAGCTTGGATTAGTTAGCATTTCGGCTAGATCCAAACCACTGACTATGGAGTACCTGCCCTGAGCATCCAAAAAATCAATGTCGCCACTTTTTCTTGGTTTCTACTGATCCGATCCTTTTCAAACTTGCAGGTAATGAGGAAATGCATAATATCTTAAACAAGTTCAAATTTTGGCCAGATCAGGCCAACCACTACGAAGTTAGCTGCCCTTGACAGCTCTGTCTATTGTGCTCTTGATCGGATACTTTTTAAACTTGCATATATTAAATGAGGGCATACATAATGTTTTGGATGAATTTAATTTTCAGCCTGATTGGACCACTGACTGTGGAGTTAGCTGCCCTTGAGCATCTTAAATATCCCTATAGGTTTACAATGTCCCTCAGGTGAGCAATTGTTGCCCTTTGGGCTACTTGTTATTTCACCGAATGAACACCAAAAGCAATATTTTTACGAGTGGCGAAGCCACGAGTGAAAATGCAACTTTTGGTGTTCATGAATGAAAGAAAAATTCATCTTACACTGAAAAAGTCAAATTTTCTACATTGTATTTCTTTTATGCTTGAAAATCGCAATAGTTCTGTTTATTCAAGAGCGTCAGCCATGACGACAGAAACACAAATTTTTTTCTAGCCGTTTTGCGTCAAATTTGATGCTTCCAGCGTGTTTATTGGGTATGATATTGGTTGTAAACTCAGTTTGCAACTGAAAAATAGCCTCAAATATCATTTTGATGAACAGATCTAAAAAAAAATTGCCAAGAAAAAAATGCCTACAGAAGACTTTATACTAAACAGTACAGGTCATCTCACAAAAGTTAATAGCACTGAACCTCACCTGTTACAAACAATCACTAGACACAAAGAAAAATCTGTCAAACTCGCCACTTACCTACAGCTTCAACAAATCCAAGATTACAATAAAATTAACTTGTATTGCTGCCATTTTTCTGCTTTACCACTGGCATCCTATAGATTCATTTGCTAAGGGATAACCTCTCAAGCTTTTTCAAAAGCTAAACTTGTAACTATTATACTGATCCCAGACTCTCAAACGGAGACTTTGGAAATGTTAAAAATCGGTATTTTGTTGTCTACCGCCATATGACCTTGAAAAAATTCTCGTCCGATCACCGAGGTTAAGCAACGTCGAACTCGGTTAGTACTTGGATGAGTGATCACCTGGGCTTTATTTATTTTCTAGTTTTATTTATTTATTCTTATAGTTTTGCCGCAATACATGTATTTTATGCGAAGGAAAAAACGTTTCTTTCAACGTTAAAGACCTTTTGATATATTCTACCGTTTACCGTCTACTGTGCATTGTCTACTCGCTCTTCGTTTTGGAGCATGCTGAAAAGTAGTGCATGCTGTTCACGCTTTTCTGTATACTATATGAAGTATCTACTGTCTGTCTACTGCGTCCTGAATACTTTTACTGCGGCCTTTCTGCTACAACATAGACATGGTGCAAGCACAGGGGCATGGCTACAAGGTCGCAGCATGTGCGCCTGTTTAAGCTCATCCGGACTCAACAATGATGTACCTTCAACCAAAGTGGAGTCACACAAACAGATGGCACCCACATAAGCACCATAATAATCCGCACTGTATGAGAGCTAAACCCAGGTGGCCAGTTAGAATAATAAATGCATGCCAAAATTTCTATGTAGCACATACTTATATTTGGGCAGTTAAACAGACACGCAGACACATCTAATTATCTGTACATTTTAGTTCTGCAATAGTTAAAACAAATAGAAAAAAAAATTAAGAAGGCCGTTATAACCTTTTTTTCTTGTCAATTTTAGTTTTGTATGATCGAAACGCAGAATTTATAAATTTTGGCCATATGTACAAATTTTGGCATTATTTCTTTTCCCTATCGAATTGCTTTCTCTGCCTGAACATCGATTTTAATGAAACGTGGACCTTGAATACTTAGTTGTGACTGTGGGCAGACTTCAAATATCATTATTTTTTTCTGATACCTAATGGAAAGCCCAAAGATCTTCACATTGATACATACTACCCAGCAGGCACACACCGTTATAATGACGTCGTATTGACGTCGACGCAACCAGATTATAAGGATCTGTCATGGGTGTGAGGTGTGGATAGAAAAATCTGTCACGAGGGTCACTGTTCGGCATCACGAGGCTTGCCGAGTGATGCCGAACAGTGATCCCGAGTGACGGATTTTTCTATCCGCACCTCACACAAATGATAGATACTTTTTCTTGCACACCACGTTTTGTTTCAACCTCAGAACTTCTTAAAATGCGTAATTCTAGTGCTTGAGAGGTTTCAATTTGATTTTGAAAGAAGGCGCCGCTTTCAACGACCAACATTCGGCTCTTTACGTCAACGTCTGGCGAGCATAAACTGACGTCATTTTTACCGTCTTCGTGACGTCATCATCTAAATTGCCAACGTCACTTGACGACGCAGGTACGTGAGCTCCTATACAACCAATGCATTGACAGCTCGTGATTTTTTTCCGGTCCGGGGTCAGAACGCCAGGGTAAGATGAGATTTTCTATCCCAGGTGAAAAGAATGGCGTTTTCTATCCGGTGTGCAAGAATACATCATATCGACTTCATTCTGACGTCATGTGCCCGCTGGGATATACTTTACTGCCCAGCAGTTACAAGACGTAAAAATGATATAGTATTGACGTCGATGCGGCATGTGACGTGGCATCAACCCCATTTCGACATCATTACGACGTCATGTGCCTGCTGAACGTCTTGTAATGCTGTTCAAACAGTTTGCATCGTTTTAATTTACCCTCTCTATTGGGACACCTTAAAATTACTGTAATTATTCTAAAATTTGAACAGGTGCTTATACTAGCCGACAGTGTGTCAAAAATACTGATAGGATATGACGCATTGCACATCTTGATCTGATTCTAACTGATTTCTCAGATAGATCTATCCCAAAATTTAGGATTACTGCGGCAATTGTTTGTTAATCTAGCAGCTTTACTGCCCAGCAGTTACAAGACGTCAAAATGATATAGTATTGACGTCGATGCGGCATGTGACGTCCCGTCGACCCCATGTCGACATCATTACGACGTCATGTGCCTGCTGAACGTCTTGTAATGCTGTTCAAACAGTTTGCATCGTTTTAATTTACCCTTTCTATTGGGAGACCTTAAAATTACTGTAATTATTCTAAAATTTGAACAGGTGCTTATACTAGCCGACAGTGTGTCAAAAATACTGATAGGATATGACGCATTGCACATCTTGATCTGATTCTACTGGAATCTGAACTGATTTCTCAGATAGATCTATCCCAAAATTTAGGATTACTGCGGCAATTGTTTGTTAATCTAGCAGCTCGTGGGTTACATCATTGACAATCAAGGGTCGATCATAGTTGCACGTGCATTTTATGCTCATCTCTTGTGTTGAACGTTATGAACCTTGTCCGGGCAAAATATGTTTGACGCTATACGCAAACAGTAGGTACCAAAAGATAAGTCTATGCAACTGCGTACTCTGTCAGAGTAAGTGCAGTGCACCGTTTGATTCCCAGAAGGCATACTTATCGCGCTTAACTTGTTCTGTTTGTGCTAGTGCACAGATTAGTCTGGACTTTGGTGTTTTGCATAAATCATAAGGCTGATTTTATCACGACGCCACTCAAATGGCCTGTGCCAGGAAAAAATGTGTTTTCAGCCCATAATGCTTGAGGAAAAATATGTATGTATACGTAACCAGGAGGTGTCAAGATATGTCTACCCTATGTGCAGACTACCCTGTTCTGATTGCGCATGCATCTAGTCTAGACACGAGTGTTTTGCATATGACTTAGGACTGGTTTTATCACGACACGAGGTATGCGCAAGGAAAAATGTGTTTCACCCCATCTTGGTAAAAGCAAATGCAGTCCGATCAGTGTCAATTCCTTTCGCACACTTCACGGCGCATCAGTGTATGATGCACAAGATTGTTTATACATGTTTTGAACGCATAACTGTTACCACAGACTGGGCTGATTCTTCTCGTCGCATGGAGCAATTTTCCGAGGGTGCGGCTCTTGGGTTACATCATTGATAATCAAGTTAATTAAGTGTCGATCATATTTGCACGTGTTTTTTATGCTCATCTCTCGTGTTTAACGTTATAAGCCTTGTGCGGGCAAAATATGTTTGACGCTGTACGCAAACAGTGGGTACCAAGATAAGTACATGCAACTGCGTAGTCTGTCGGAGTGAGTGCAGTGCACCGTTTGATTCCCAGAAGGCATACTTAGTGCGCATACCCTGTTCTGATTGAGCTAGTGCACAGACTAGTCTGGACATAGATGTTTTGCATATACCATAAGGCTGATTTTATCACGACATGACTTAAAATGGCCTGCGCAAGGAAAAATGTGTGTTCAGCCCATAATGTTTGAAGCGCACTATGTATGTATACGCAACAAGAAAGTGTCAAGATATGTCTACGCTCATGTGAAGTCTACCCTGTTCTGATTGCACGTGCATCTAGTCTAGACACACGAGTATTGCATATGACTTAGGACTGTTTTTAGCACGACACGAGGTATGCGCAAGGGAAAATGTGTTTCACCCCATCTTGTTAAAAGCAAATGCAGTCCGATCAGTGTCAATTCCTTTCGCACACTTTACGGCGTTCCAGTGTATGATGCTCAAGATTGTTTATACATGTTTTGAACGCATAACTGTTACCACAGACTGGGCTGATTCTTCTCGTCGCATGGGGCAATTTTCCGAGGGTGCGGCTTTTAAAGAATGCGCATTAATATTACAAAAAAGGAATTTGTTCTCTATTTCGCGTAGTAAGCAACACTTCGGCTAACAACACTATATATATTTAGACCATCACCCGGCTGATAAATCTGTTGAATAGTAAACATCATCTGCATTTACTATACCAAAGATCAAGATGGATCGATGGATGACGGGATATTACATCCTATTCAACAATATTTCAGTTATATCAGGACGATAATGAAAGGATATGTGCAATGGAACCCCGTTTATGGTAGGAAAAATTTTCGCCTCAAGCGGGACTTGAACCTGGTCCGCTAGATCAGTAGGCCAGTGCTGAACCCACTGACCTACCGAGGTTCCTACCAAAGACAAAGAGACAGACACACAAAAAGGTATTCAAATAAACATACTGACAGAGATACACATGATCTAAGAAAACTTGTTTGTTTAATCTACCTCATCTTTAACAAACTAAACTCAGACTAAAACCAACAAGATTGATTAATTCGCCAGCAATATTTTGCATCAGACTTGACGAGGCTAAATGCCAGACACATGACGTTCTAATGACGTCGCACTAACATCGATACGACGTCGCCATGTCGCATCGACGTCAATATGACGTCATTTGGACGCCATGTGCCTGCCGGGAAGATGCTTTTTATAAAATGTATTACTGAGCTCATGTTAAAATAGAGTTATCTCCCATCGTCCATACAGTCATTTGTTGCAACTGAAATGTTGTATTTCTCGCTCGAAAACTGATTTTTTTCAGCTATTCTCTTTAGCTAGTCTGTCAAGCTTTATTCACCATCTTCATTCACTACCAGATGATACTCCATATGAGAAGACTTAACGAGCCATCGTTAACACCGAGTGAGAATGAAATTGCAGTGGAAAATGTGGCACTTATTATCATTTCAGTCACTTTCTAATAGATTCATACGACTGCGCCTTGTTTTCTCGTAAATTGTTCTGAAATAGGAATCATTCCATCGTTGTTTCCTCGATTAGTTGTGAACACCTTCAAGATATTCTGTACGCAAATAGTTCGCTGGTTCAATGGTCTCCAAGAATGCCACTTTGAATGAATGGCAAATGAAAAGAGTCTTGTAATAGCTTCTTGGAATGTAAACTAATTAGTTCAGAATCCCATCACAAGAGGTACCTGGAAGAACCGAATCTCACTCTTCATTTAGGTACCCTTACCCATGGGGGCCACAGTGACGTCGATGATAGTTTTTCATATCTCACAGTCTTGAAGAAAAGAGAGCATCAGCTATTAGGAATGATGTGAAAATTTTTCATTGTTGGATGAAAACAAACTATAATGTATGGACTATATTTGAAAATTCGTCGTGGGCTCGAGCCATTAAAAAAATAAATAAGTAAATATATAGATAAATAGATATAGAAGTTCTTGCGTTTTCCAATATGCAATCGCAACTTATCTCATCATTCGCTTTTACACGTATCAACACAATCAATTTCGGGAAATGTATTGAATTGTATAGGAAAATCACGTTTCATACGATATTATAAAATCATCAATTAACACCGACTTTTTATGCATACAGGCTCTTAAAATTCAGTTCTTCTTAAGTGTTTTGATTCTATTTTTTAAATATAATTTATGTTAATATTAAATTGGGGTAGTTTTATGTTGTAAACATACCCCCTCAAATGACATACTTATATAGTAAAATACACTAAAATGCAGGGGGCATCTCTATTTTTTTTCGCGAGATCATTTTTATATACAAAGTTACATATTTTATGCAAACGGATTCGAAATCTGCAATAATTATTCTTTCTATAGATATATATTTTAACAGGAGTAACGTAGAAATAATTTGGGGAATTTAACTATATTTAAAAAATCAGCTGATGGTAATGTGCACAACCCATGGTGAATGTAGAATAATCAGTTTCTGGTGCCAGAAGGAATGTATGGAAATGAAATTGGTCATTTCTTGTAGAATGATGCATATTTTTTATCAAACTACACCATGTGGTTAAGAGTTATGAGCAATTTCACTCACTGACTACAGCGGAAGGACAAAAAGTCTGATGGACTTGCACAGTGATTAAAGTGCACACCTGTGGGTCGTGCAATACTCTTTAGACTTTCGTCACCGTTTTGCATGCCAATGGCTGGACAATGTTAAAATACATAAGTATACAAAATTTGAAGCATATGTACCACGGGGTTCAAGAGTTATGAGCATTTTCACTACTTGACCGTAAATTTTCAACTTGTGCTCAGCAAAGCCTCGTCCATCAAAAAAAGACGGTTACCCAGCTAACAAAATAACGTTGTTGCAACGTTGGTGCAACGTTATATTTTGGTTATGAAAACGTTTTGAATTTTGGTTTTATGAAGGTTTTTTTTTATGGTTTTATTTGGGATTTCTAAACGTTTTCATAAAACGTTGCAAACCAACGTTGTTGCAACGTTTGTGTAACGTTGTGTTTTGGTTACAAAAATGTTTTGATTTTGGGTTTTATGTTCGTTTTTTATGACTTTTTATGCTCCCCGAAGGATGAGCATATAGTTGCTGTTTTGTCCGTCCGTCTGACTGTCTGTTCGTATTTCCGTCGGTCACACTTTTGTCCGGAGCATATCTTTGAAAGTATAAGGAGGAACTAAATGAAACTTCACACATTGATAGAGGGCAACGAGGGGAAGTGCAGTGCACAAGAACCGTAACCCTGTCACAAGTATTTATGAAGTTAGCTCCCTTTCCAATTTTCTTAATATTTTGCTTGTCCGGAGCATATCTCTGAAAGTATAAGGGGGAACTAAATGAAACTTCGCATATTGATAGAAGACAATGAGAGAAAGTGCAGTGCACAGGAACAGTAACCCCATCACAAGTATTTACGAAGTTAGCTCCCGTTCCTGTTTTTTTTTTCTTCAATATTTTGCTTGTCCGTAGCATATCTCTAAAAGTATAAAGGGGAACTAAATGAAACTTCACACATTGATGGAGGACAATTAGAGGAAGTGCAGTGCACAAGAACCGTAACCAAATCGCTACTATTTACGAAGTTAGCTCCCTTTCAGGTTTTATCAATATTAAGCTTGTCCGGTGCATATCTCCAAAAGTATTAAAGCGAACTTTATGAAATTTCATACATTGAAAGAGGTCAATAAGAGAAATTGCAGAGAGCATGAACCATAACCCTGTCTTAAGTATTTACAAAGTTAGCACCCTTCTTATTTTTCAGTATTTTGCATGGATAGAGCATATCAGGGAACTTAATGAAATTTCACACACTAATTGAGGGCCATGAATGAAAGTGCAGTCATATGTAATTACAGTTAGCTCCCTTCTTAATTTTTGCTTTATTTTGCTTGTATGGAGCATATCTTAGGAAGCATTGAAGGAAACTAAATGAAATTTCACACATTGATAGAGGGTAATGTCAGGAAGTGCTGAGCTTAAGAACTATTACCCTACCTTTTCTTGTGTGTGTGTGTGGGGGGGGGAGCAGAAGAGGAGGGAATTTCTAAACGTTTTCATCAAATGTTGCAAAAACTTTCCACAGCCTTTTGGCAACCTCTCAGGCACCTTGCCACAACCTTTTGACAATCTCTCAGGTACCTTGCCACAACCTTTTGACAACCTCTCAGGTACATGTACCTTACCACAACCTATTTCAACCTCTCAGGAACCTTGCCACAACATTCTGACAACCTCTCAGGTTTTGACAACCTCTCAGAGGAGACGTCGGACGACGGATGGACGACGGATACGTGCCTAAACTATAAGCTTTTCTGTGAGCCTATGGCTCAGGTAAGCAAATAAGAATAGTTGGTGTGATAAATATACTGTTTAACGTCCACGGTATCAGCTATGGTCATGCCGGGACGGTCATTTAACCTAACCACACTGTTCCTGAGCAGGCTTAGACCTCCTAAGCGGTTAAGCCCCGGTCCCACAGAGCTTGCGACCGCGCAGCGACCTATCCGCGACTAAAACATCTTACAGTCGCGGAGAGGTTGCAGAGGTTGCGGAGAGGTTTTATAATGGTCGCAACTAGGTCGCCGAGCAGTCGCCGATCAAAATTAGTCGCATTCAGTCTTTTGAGCTAGCACAAAAGACAAGCCGCGACTGATTTTGATTGCCGGCTGGTTGCAATGGTTTTCTGGAAGTCGCCAATCGTATTATTTCAGTCGCCGACCAGTCGCCGATCGGTTTCAGCAACACTTTGCCTCTGAAATGTTTCAACCTTGCTGCGACCTATTGGCGATCTGTCGGCGACTGATCGGCGACTGACCACTGGTGAGACGGCGACTGATCGGCGACCGATCGGCGACTGGTCGCCGACTGGTCGCTGACAGGTTTGCAGCGTGCGCCGATAGATCGCCGAAAGATCGGCGACCTGGTCGTCGACTGGTTTCAGCGTGCGCCGACAGATTGTCGAAGGTTTGCAGTGCCAGCTTTAAAACGAAAAGATGTCTTCGCATCCTGGCATCATTTTATTATCATTTTTCTTACCCGCGATAATTATTATTTCAAATTGAACGGAAAACTATTATTTCATGCGAACGTGTACAACTGTAAGTAGTACAACCGTGTCAGCCACATGGCTACAAGTAATAACTGCTTAACAGCATTTTCTCTTCCGACTTCATCTTTGACAAATCTGCATTTTTGGAATTTCTAATTGAAATTCATGATAAAGAGCAAAATTTGTATTGTGACGACTACAGCAAGCGCATGTATGACGCTAATTGTGACGTAACGTCAACGTTATTTCAAACGTCAGTTGGTAACGTCTTCATAATGACGACACCCTCGACATCGTTTGTGTGAAACATTGCCTATTTCGGATTTTTTGTCGACGTTAAGACATAGAAACAGATAATGATGGAATTATAAAGAACGGATTTCTTTCTTGGGATTTTATTGAGGAAATTCATTGCTTTAAAAAATATAGAATCGCCGAGCCGGACTTATCGCATTTCATTGAGCGAGTAGTGATACACGGAATTCAAGCGCGTGTGAGCAGTCCCAGCCCATGGGCAAGATAGAATTTTCCAGCACCGCTCTTTGTCTCGTAGGTAAGAAATGGAGATTATTACACGGTTGTTTTGATTCCAGTCCTGATCTCAGCCCGAGCTGGCGGTATCGGCCCGAGACCGAATCTCAGCCCGAGTTGACTGAATCGGCCCGAGCCCGAAGGTCGAGGGCTGATACCGTCAACTCGGGCTGAGATCAGGGCTGGGATCAAAACAACCGTGTAATGATCTTTATATCATATACTTTTTTATAGTATTAAATTTTTGTAAGAAAACGTGCATTTTTTGTTCCAATAAAATATGTCTGTTTTCTCTTTTTTATTGGATGAAAATAACATGGAGATGATCAAGTCGGAAGATCATGGTTGGTGAGCGCCATTTTTCTTTCAGCTGGAAATACAACTGAGTATAAAATCAAGAAAACACAACACAATCGTTAGGTATTTTAATCGTAAATGGCTCAAATTACAAAATAAAACTTACCGAGAATGATTTTCTGGTAGTAGAACAAGCTACACAGCCTCTGTGTGTCCACTTCCAACCAGTCGACATGCGGCAATAAAACAGGGCGGCAGACGTCCTTTTGCCCGCTGAGTTGTTTTGATGACGTCAGCGACAGCACTTGACGTTAGCACCAAATTTGAGAGCTGATATGACGGCTGAGATTATAAGTATCTTTCATCGGTGTGAGATGTGGCTAGAAAAATCTGTCACGAGGGTCACTGATCGGCATCACGAGGCTTGCTTGCTGATCGGCATCACGAGGCTCATCCGGCCTCAACAATGATGTACCTTCAACCAAAGTGGAGTCACACAAACAGATGGAACCCACATAAGCACCATAATAATCCGCACTGTATGAGAGCTAAACCCTGGTGGCCAGTTAGAATAATAAATGCATGCCAAAATTTCTATGTAGCACATAGGCTACTTATATTTGGGCAGTTAAACAGACACGCAGACACATCTAATTATCTGTACATTTTAGTTCTGCAATAGTTAAAACAAATAGAAAAAAAAATTAAGAAGGCCGTTATAACCTTTTTTTCTTGTCAATTTTAGTTTTGTATGATCGAAACGCAGAATTTATAAATTTTGGCCATATGTACAAATTTTGGCATTATTTCTTTTCCCTATCGAATTGCTTTCTCTGCCTGAACATCGATTTTAATGAAACGTGGACCTTGAATACTTAGTTGTGACTGTGGACAGACTTCAAATATCATTATTTTTTTCTGATACCTAATGGAAAGCCCAAAGATCTTCACATTGATACATACTACCCAGCAGGCACACAACGTTATAATGACGTCGTATTGACGTCGACGCAAGCAGATAACATCATATCGACTTCATTCTGACGTCATGTGCCCGCTAGGATATACTTTACTGCCCAGCAGTTACAAGACGTCAAAATGATATAGTATTGACGTCGATGCGGCATGTGACGTCGCATCGACCCCATTTCGACATCATTACGACGTCATGTGCCTGCCGAACGTCTTGTAATGCTGTTCAAACAGTTTGCATCGTTTTAATTTACCCTCTCTATTGGGACACCTTAAAATTACTGTAATTATTCTAAAATTTGAACAGGTGCTTATACTAGCCGACAGTGTGTCAAAAATACTGATAGGATATGACGCATTGCACATCTTGATCTGATTCTAACTGATTTCTCAGATAGATCTATCCCAAAATTTAGGATTACTGCGGCAATAGTTTGTTAATCTAGCAGCTTTACTGCCCAGCAGTTACAAGACGTCAAAATGATATAGTATTGACGTCGATGCGGCATGTGACGTCCCATCGACCCCATTTCGACATCATTACGACGTCATGTGCCTGCTGAACGTCTTGTAATGCTGTTCAAACAGTTTGCATCGTTTTAATTTACCCTCTCTATTGGGACACCATTAAATTACTGTAATCATTCTAAAATTTGAACAGGTGCTTATACTAGCCGACAGTGTGTCAAAAATACTGATAGGATATGACGCATTGCACATCTTGATCTGATTCTACTGGAATCTGAACTGATTTCTCAGATAGATCTATCCCAAAATTTAGGATTACTGCGGCAATTGTTTGTTAATCTAGCAGCTCGTGGGTTACAAGGGTCGATCATATTTGCACGTGCATTTTATGCTCATGTCTTGTGTCGTACGTTATGAACCTTGTCCGGGCAAAATATGTTTGACGCTATACGCAAGCAGTAGGTACCAAAAGATAAGTCTATGCAACTGCGTACTCTGTCAGAGTAAGTGCAGTGCACCGTTTGATTCCCAGAAGGCATACTTATCGCGCCTAACCTGTTCTGTTTGTGCTAGTGCACAGACTAGTCTGGACTTTGGTGTTTTGCATAAATCATAAGGCTGATTTTATCACGACGCCACTCAAATGGCCTGTGCCAGGAAAAATGTGTTTTCAGCCCATAATGCTTGCGGCGAAATATGTATGTATACGTAACCAGGAGGTACCAAGATATGTCTACCCTATGTGCAGTCTACCATGTTCTGATTGCGCATGCATCTAGTCTAGACACGCGTGTTTTGCATATGACTTAGGACTGGTTTTATCACGACACGAGGTATGCGCAAGGGAAAATGTGTTTCACCCCATCTTGGTAAAAGCGGATGCAGTCCGATCAGTGTCAATTCCTTTCGCACACTTTACGGCGCTCCAGTGTATGATGCTCAAGATTGTTTATACATGTTTTGAACGCATAACTGTTACCACAGACTGGGCTGATTCTTCTCGTTGCATGGGGCAATTTTCCGAGGGTGCGGCTCTTGGGTTATCATTGATAATCAAGTTAATCAAGTGTCGATCATATTTGCACGTGTTTTTTATGCTCATCTCTTGTGTTTAACGTTATAAGCCTTGTGCGGGCAAAATATGTTTGACGCTGTACGCAAACAGTGGGTACCAAGATAAGTCTATGCAACTGCGTACTCTGTCGGAGTAAGTGCAGTGCACCGTTTGATTCCCAGAAGGCATACTTAGTGCGCGTACCCTGTTCTGATTGAGCTAGTGCACAGACTAGTCTGGACATAGATGTTTTGCATATACGATAAGGCTGATTTTATCACGACATGACTTAAAATGGCCTGCGCAAGGAAAAATGTGTGTTCAGTCCATAATGTTTGAAGCGCACTATGTATGTATACGCAGCCAGAAAGTGTCAAGATATGTCTACGCTCATGTGAAGTCTACCCTGTTCTGATTGCACGTACATCTAGTCTAGACACACGTGTTTTGCATATGACTTAGGACTGGTTTTATCACGACACGAGGTATGCGCAAGTGAAAATGTGTTTCACCCCATCTTGGTAAAAGCGAATGCAGTCCGATCAGTGTCAATTCCTTTTGCACACTTTACGGCGTTCCAGTGTATGATGCTCAAGATTGTTTATACATGTTGTGAACGCATAACTGTTACCACAGACTGGGCTGATTCTTCTCGTCGCATGGGGCAATTTTCCGAGGGTGCGGCTTTTAAAGAATGCGCATTAATATTACAAAAAAGGAATTTGTTCTCTATTTCGCGTAGTAAGCAACACTTTGGCTAACAACACTATATATATTTAGACCATCACCCGGCTGATAAATCTGTTGAATAGTAAACATCATCTGCTTTTACTATACCAAAGATCAAGATGGATCGATGGATGGCGGGATATTACATCCTATTCAACAATATTTCAGTTATATCAGGACGATAATGAAAGGATATGTGCAATGGAACCCCGTTTATGGTAGGAAAAATTTTCGCCTCAAGCGGGACTTGAACCTGGTCCGCTAGATCAGTAGGCCAGTGCTGAACCCACTGACCTACCGAGGTTCCTACAAAAGCCAAAGAGACAGACACACAACAAAGGTATTCAAATAAACATACTGACAGAGATACACATGATCTAAGAAAACTTGTTTGAGCTACCTCATCTTTAACAAACTAAACTCAGACTAAAACCAACAAGATTGATTAATTCGCCAGCAATAATTTGCATCAGACTTGACGAGGTCAAAAGCCAGTCACATGACGTTCTAATGACGTCGCACTAACATCGATACGACGTCGCCATGTCGCATCGACGTCAATATGACGTCATTTGGACGCCATGTGCCTGCCGGGAAGATGCTTTTTATAAAATGTATTACTGAGCTCATGTTAAAATAGAGTTATCTCCCATCGTCCATACAGTCATTTGTTGCAACCGAAATGTTGCATTTCTCGCGCGAAAACTGATTTTTTTCAGCTATTCTCTGTAGCTAGTCTGTCAAGCTTTATTCACCATCTTCATTCACTAACAGATGATACTCCATATGAGAAGACGTAACTAGCCATCGTTAACATCGAGTGAGAATGAAAATGCAGTGGAAAATGTGGCACTTATTATCATTTCAGTCTCTTTGTAATAGATCCATACGACTGCGCCTTGTTTTATCGTAAATTGTTCTGAAATAGGAATCATTCCATCGTTGTTTCCTCGATTAGTTGTGAACACTTTCAAGATATTCTGTACGCAAATAGTTCGCTGGTTCAATGGTCTCCAAGAATGCCACTTTGAATGAATGGCAAATGAAAAGAGTCTTTTAATAGCTTCTTGAAATGTAAACTAATTAGTTCAGAATCCCATCACAAGAGGTACCTGGAAGAACCGAATCTCACTCTTCATGTAGGTAAAAATGTATGGACTATATTTGAAAATTCGTCGTGGGCTCGAGCCATTAAAAAAATAAACAAGTAAATATATAGATAAATAGATATAGAAAATCTTGCGTTTTCCAATATGCAATCGCAACTTATCTCATCATTCGCTTATACACGTATCAACACAATCAATTTCGGGAAATGTATTGAATTGTATAGGAAAATCACGTTTCATACGATATTATAAAATCATCAATTAACACCGACTTTTTATGCATACAGGCTCTTAAAATTCAGTTCTTCTTAAGTGTTTTGATTCTTTTTTTTATATTTTTATGTTAATATTAAATTGGGGTAGTTTTAAGTTGAAAACATACCCCCTCAAATGACATACTTATATAGTAAAATACACTAAAATGCAGGGGGCATCTCTATTTTTTTCGCGAGATCATTTTTATATACAAAGTTACATATTTTATGCAAACGGATTCGAAATCTGCAATAATTATTCTTTCTATAGATATATATTTTAACAGGAGTAACGTAGAAAAATTTGGGGAATTTAACTATATTTGAAATATCAACTGATGGTAATGTGCACAACCCATGGTGAATGTAGAATAATCAGTTTCTGGTGCCAGAAGGAATGTATGGAAATGGATTCGGTCATTTCTTGAAGAATGATGAATATTTTTATTAAACTACACCATGTGGTTAAGAGTTATGAGCAATTTCACTCACTGACTACAGCGGAAGGACAAACCGACTGATGGACTTGCACAGCGATTAAAGTGCACACCTGTGGGTCGTGCAATACTGTTTAGACTTTCGTCACCGTTTTGCATGCCGATGGCTGGACAATGTTAAAATACATAAGTATACAAAATTTGAACCATATATACCACGGGTTTCAAGAGTTATGAGCATTTTCACTACTTGACCGTAAATTTTCAACTTGTGCTCAGCAAAGCCTCGTCCATCAAAAAAGACGGTTATGCATGCGAGTCGTTAGATAATGTTGACATGTATAAGAGACTTTCTCAGTTAAGCTGGGCCATTCGCGGACAAAAATGGCCATATATACAACCATGCCAGAATTCAAGAAAAAATTACAACCATAATATTCATTATATCTGCGTTAAAGCTGTAAAATATTTTCAGATAATAGTTTTAGATTATGGAACACCATTCATGTTTAGAGACATACCTTAAAAATTAGATATGGCGTGTTTTATGACGTTATTTAGATACGCTGAAGGACGATGTCGCTTACGATTTCTCTGACATGCGTAGCATTGCCTATTTACTAATCTACGGACATTTGATTCTTTTGGCTGGTTTCAGTTTAAAACGTTTTTCTTTCCTTTTTTGGAAGAAAGGGGTTTTTTGTGAAGCGCTGCTTAATCAAATGACGTCAACGCTTTCAAAACGTGGTCTTAGTGACATTGTGACGTAGGTTACATGTGACGTAGGTTACAGTACACACTTTTTTAACGTTTTTTATACCATTTAATGTTTCAGTGCATGAAATCTAAGCACACCATCTTGTAGCTGTTACTTGGCAGGATTTTGCACATGAGTTTCAGAGCGATTGCTTTGCTCAGTTTTAAAACAAGCCCGTGACGTAAGGTTACATTCTTATAGAAAAATGCTGGGTTTATGTATTTTGAAGTCGAGTAAAAGATACAAAATGGAGCAAATTTGCACAAATGATATAAAACTAGAAACATGGTAACTCAAAGGGCCCCGCCTTTAAAAAACTATTGATGACATTTAAGTCGTAGTGCCCGACCAGAAATAACAATACCAGCCTTCTATTATCATATTAAATATGTTGTTTGAAATTAAGCCTCTGGCAGTGTCATTAAGATATGGGCAAAATACACAATTATGATTGATTAAAGCATGGGCAACAACTCTGTGAGGCAGGAAACTGATGTTACCATTCTTGCATTCTGCACACCTTCAGATCATCTAATGATGTTTTATATTTGTACCAAGTTTTATAAAAATATCTTCAAAGGCTTTAAAGTTATACGGCAGACAAGATTTCCATACCTAAAATAACAAAGGGAAGTTGTAGTTATGGTTCTTTTTCTCTGAACATTGTCTGATTATGTTTATATTTGTACCAAGTTTTGTGCAAATATCTTAAACAGTTTTAAAGTTAGAGAGCAAACACGTTTTCTAGACTGTAAACTAGCAAGAGGAAAAATTCTGTAAAAAATGTAGATGGAGTTACAGTTCTTATTCTCTGCATATTGTCTGATGATGCTTTATATTATGTACAAGTTTTATGAAAATATCATTGGTGGTTTTAAAGCTATAGAGCGGACCTGATTTCTATATTTAAAATTACAAAGGGGCATAATTCAGTAAAAATGTAGACAGAGTTAGGATTCTTGTTCTCTGCTCATTACCTGATGATGCTTTACATTTGTACCAAGTCTTGTGAAAATATCTCTAACCGTTTCAGAGTTAAAGAGCGGACAAGATTTCTGTACTCAAAATTACAAATGGGCATAATTCAGTAAATACTGTAGGCAGAGTTATGGTTCTTGTTCTCTACACATCGTCTGATGATTCTTTACATTTGTATCAAGTCTCGTGAATATATCTCTAACAGTTTCTGAGTTATGAACTGGACACGATTTCTGTACTCAAAACTACAAAGGGGCATAATTCAGTAAATAGTGAAGGCAGAGTTATGGTTCTTATTCTCTGCATATTGACTGATGATGCTTTACATTTGTACGAAGTCTCGTGAAAATATCTTTAAAGGTTACAGAGTTATGAAGCGGACACGATTTCTGCACTCACAATTTCAAAGGGGCATAATTCAGTAAATACTGTAGGCAGAGGTTTGGTTTTTGTTCTCTGCATATCATCTGATCATGCTCTACATTTGTACCAAGTCTCGTGAAAATATCTTTCATGACTTCAGAGTTATGGAGCAGACACGATTTCTGTACTCAAAATTTCAAAGGGGCATAATTCAGTAAAAATTGTAGGCAGAGTTATGGTTCTTGTTCTCTGCACATCGTATGATCATGCTTTAAATTTGTACCAAGTCTCGTGAAAATATCTTTAACGGTTTCAGAGTAATGGAGCGGACACGATTTCTGTACTCAAAATTTCAAAGGGGCATAATTAAGTAAAAAATTGTAGGCAGTGTTAAGGTTCTTGTTCTCTGTTCTCTGCACATTGTCTGATAATGCTTTACATTTGTACCAAGTCTCGTGAAAATATCTTTAACGGTTTCAGAGTTATGGAGTGGACACGATTTCTGTACTCAAAATTTCAAAGGGGCATAATTCAGTAAAAATTGTATGCAGAGTTATTGTTCTTGTTCTCTGCACATCGTCTGATGATGCTTTACATTTGTATCAAGTCTCATGAAAATATCTTTAACGGTTTAAGAGTTATGGAGCGGACACGATTTCTGTACTCAAAATTTCAAAGGGGCATAATTCAGTAAACATTGTAGGCAGAGTTATGGTTCTTGTTCTCTGCACATCGTCTGATGATGCTTTATATTTGTATCAAGTCTCGTGAAAATATCTCTAACGGTTTTAGAGTTATTGAGCGGACACGAAATGATGACGGACAGACGGACAGACAGACAGACGGACGGACAAGGTGATTCCTATAGGGCCTCCGCAGACTTCGTCTGGCGGGGCCCTAATAATGAGGAACACATATTTCTTCGTGTGATCTTGTAAGTTATATGATGCCGGGCCATTTTAGTTAATACATGTATATATCTTGAATTTACCGCTGTGACGTAGGTTACATATAATTTGCGACATTAGCTCCCAGTCACATTTCGTAGTAAAACCTACCCTTTAGATATTGTTTAAGCGGGGAAATATGTAAGCAATCACCTGAATTTAATAATGGAACTCGATTTTAAGCAGTAATTTATCTTTTTCAGCCGTGCGGCGTTCATATCTATGCGACGGCAATATTGCGACATTTAAAAACGTCGCCTTTTAAACCAGGGTATCATTATTCGAACCAGTGTTTAGAATGTCTAACAAAACGCATGCATGTCTTGGTACTTTTATCTACTTCTTTAGACACAGGGCTACTTGTCAGAGGGTAAACAGGACCGTTATTTTGTAATTTAAAGAAAGGTAATACGAAGGACAAAATTAATAGCTAATGGCCCAGCTTAACTGAGAACGTGTCACAAGTATGCAAAATTTTATCAAAATATAGAAGGTACTCAAGGTGAAAATTTATTAACAAAGGACCTGGTTCAGTGGTCTCAACAGTATCGGATCATTGACAAAAGGGAGCCAATTCTTTCCTGTAAGTACCATCCTAAGCTCTGGGAGCAGGGTTCGAGGTTATAAAACTTGAGAGTAATCTCAAACTCAAAATAAAGCACACTGACTGGCTGCTTCCGAGCATGTGCTCGGAGGCAGCCAATCAGTGTGCTTTATTTTGAATTTGAGAATGTACTCAAGTCTAATAACCTCGGGGCCAGGTTGTGAGCAATGGAATGTGCATTATTTTGTCCATTGCATTCCATTCCACGCCAGCAAGGTTTTAAACTATGCGAACGAACGAACGAACATATCTTTTATTACTCTCTGATCTGTATACAGATATAAGAGGAAATAATACAATTCATTTACATGGACATGGTAGCAGTCAACAGCATATATTTAAAGGATCTTACTACAACATAAATACCCCAGCATATACATAACGTCGAAACCACGTGGTACCGACGTGCATGTGACGTCAATACGTCCCATAGTCGTCGGCACGGCGCTATTTCGACGCCATGTGCCCGCCGAGGCCATACTTATAACTTGTCGCACTTTTTTACCGTAATGTAAACGGTAATAGAACAGCTGACAAAATCGAAACATTGTAGTACAATATGGTATGGTATGGGGGTGAGGTATCTTGTGTAGCAAGTTCCATAAATGTACGCACCATAAGTAGATTAAATATTAATGTATAAAACAGTTTTCATTTTCCAACCACCAAAGAGATGTACCTTCCCGATGTTCCAACCTCTACTTGCCAAAATTCGGGCGAACTCTTGGCGTGGCTAGCCCGGTTAAATGCCAACTAAACTATCCACGCCCAGAGTTCGCACTAGCACGAACAACATAGAGGTCAGGGCAGGTGACTACGGGAAGATACCTCACCTTCGAGGAAAGTATAGTAAACTGAAGCAGTCTGATAATTATGATAATTAACATCAATAAACATGTAGTAGAAATTTCGTATTAAAATAGAAAATCTAACTGGACAAATTTTCAAATATAACTTTAACATGTTTTAATTTTAATACAATTACATGTATTTGAGACACATTGCGCGAGGTCTTGTGTCAGTGAGTAGACCCGTACAGTCCAGTGCCGTCATTTTGGGTCCGCAGATCCCTGGGTCCATACAATGTGCATGCGAACAACAAACAAATACTCCGACAAGACTGTTCTAATACACAGGCTGGTCAGAGTCCTTGTTTGTCACTTATATGTTATTCCTCATTTTCACGACTCGGCATTAGATGAAGTAAGCTCTCTCTCTCTCTCTCATTTGTATTGGCTAGGTAAATATTTACATGTAGACCTGTCATACATAACTGTTACCAATTACCTCCGAGATTCACGTGCATTAGGTTACTAGGCCATGCGGTCTAGACTTAACTAATATAGTGAGGTTGAAATCAGAATTTGGATTATACTTCGAGATGTAAGTAGGAATTATATTTATTTACTAAACTGAAGTTATGGCTTTCGACTCTCGCTCATCGGGTGATGAGGCAAGTGCCGGCAAAGCTTCAGCTATGACCACCTGCCTCATCACTCGATGGCGGCGAGCACCGAAAATCAGATTTTCAGTTTTGTATTTACACTATATATTTCAACTGTATGTATTTTATACAGCAACTGAGACGTCTGAAAAGAAGTTTGCAAAGTTAACAGTACCACATGTTTAACTTCCGTGTTTTGATTTAGCAACCGAAACAATAGCTTAAAGAGCTTGATCGAAACTTGAACGTGTATATTCGATCGTCAGATTAACGTCGGACACGCGTTCAGATTAAGGGAAATCTGTTATCGGGTGCCCGGCACCCACCCCCAATGTTGGGACACCGCAACAATTACGACCACGTAGATATGGTTGTCGTATTGACAAACATTGCAGCATGTTCTGATCAGACTGCACTATTTGCTCCTTTATGTAAAGTCCCAACACTAAGGGTTATTATGTAAAAGACAATAACGTATTGTATATCAGTACACCCTTACTTATAACAAGATGTATGAATACACCTTTAGGGGAAGCAACCCTGCCACTACCATTTTCCACTCTCATTGATGGTCCGCTCCCACAGGAGAGAATTTGCTCCTTTGGGAGCAGATTCCCTGTCTCTAGGAGCGGACCCACCTTAGAAGGGCATTATCGTGTAGTGGAACGAACATGGAGTCACATTAGTAGATCCCCTTTGTAAAGAGTGCAGAAACCCCGGAAGGCGCATCCATACACATCAACCGGTATATCTGTAGAAATGGCGAATTTCGGGACAGAAGGATAATGCCGTCCTCAATGCAGATTGACTTTACATACTAGTCTTAATTTCAACATATTTTACATATACATAATAACATACTGATTGATGTCTAATAAATAGCTAGATTTTAAACCCAAACATATATACACATGTATAACACCACAGTTTTCTTTCGTCTGGAACGTTCATATCAACCAAATAACAGAGAAAATGGGGACTCATGCGACAGCACACTGAGCCCTTCTAGATGACTAGTCTACCGTTTTGAACATACAAGAAAACAACTATACAAGAAACAGCTATACAAACAACACAGAGACTAATCATATGCTTAGCCTGAAAGCCGACATACATAAAAATGTTCTAAGATTTCAACATTTTTGCCATGCACCACTCACATCGGGATATTGTAATGAAGTACTATCGTGGCTTGGAATGACAGGGACATGTGGCGGACCGATGTCCAGACAGGCATGTCCCTGTCCTTAATTTTATTCGTTATGGAGCGCCTCCGGTACCGGAGACACCGGGACGTGTGGCGGAGCTAAACCTACACGTTCCTGTCTTCGGCATCGGAAGCACCCCACCACGGATGCGACGGTGCATAACCGATAAGAGGAGATTTTTTTTTCTTTTTTCTTTCTTCTGCCTCCTTTTTTGTCGTATTTTATTTGAGATTCATTGACATATCCCTTTTCAGCTTCACCCTTGCCGAAACTAAACACAAGGGTGAAATAAAGGGATAGTTTCATCATAAATCTGAAAATAATGCCTAACATGTCCAAGACTTGATTTCGGATTACCGGGCCGAGTCCGGGAAGCCGGAGAATATACGGTAAGGCCAGAACGTAGACACATAATCAGGAGAGCGCAACAAGGCAGGGCATTCGATATACGATTCAAGATCAACTTATGAATATAACTTTTATAATAACTCTACAAACTCATATTAAATTATTGGATTGCTAGTACATAGTCTGTTATCATATACAGTTTTCATAGTCAGTGCTACAGTGTCGCTTTTGTTATGACAGTAACTTTTTGTTTACGTACATTTTATACACTATCGTATTTACTATAATTTTCTAAATTCCATACCTTAATTTTGCTATATTTTTGTACGGTATTGACTTGCGATTTTACGTCCTTTTCAACAGTATTTCAGTCATATCAGAACGATGGGACTGTGATAATGAAAAGCTGTGTGCAAAGAGATCCCGTTTACGGTAGGACAGAGTCTCGCCTCAAGCGGGGCCCAATCCCGGTCCGCTAGAGCAGTGGTTCAGCGCCTAACTCACTGAGCTACCGGTGTGTATGATATGTAAATTATTACATTATTTGAATGCACCTAGGATGATATCTATAAATTTGCATAACTTGATTAATAATGATT
The DNA here is from genome assembly GCA_963989385.1 of Ctena decussata. NCBI lineage: Eukaryota > Metazoa > Mollusca > Bivalvia > Lucinida > Lucinidae > Ctena > Ctena decussata. The sequence goes on along the minus strand of OZ022502.1, from coordinate 56,775,189 downwards.
TATTTTCGCTTTTAAATAGTTCACCGAATTTTAGCATATTTGGGCGGGTGAAATAGTAGGGTTTCATATACGTTTTTCTTTCTGATTCAAAGTAAGGGCATTTGCATATGTAGTGAAATTCATCTCCGATATCGTTTAGGGGGCATAATAAGCATTTTCGATCTCTGATATCAGTACCATCCCATCTGCCAGTTTCTATCGGTAATTTATGGTTCCCAGTTCTGAATTTGAAAAGAGAGATACATTGTTTGATAGTCAATGATACAAAGTATTTTTCTAAAAGTATATTCTGTTTAAAGCTAAAATATATCATTGCTTTCGACGATTGTGAATCTTTGGTAAGCCAACTTTGTCTGAACTGGTCTGTAATTATTTTCTTTGTTATATAACTTAAGGGCTTTATATGAATATTTTGTTGTAGCATCCATATATCTGGTCGACCAATCTGGACCAAAATGCGTTCAATATGACCGAGCCATTTAGACGAAGTGTCTGGAGAGTGGATTAGACATTGGTATATCAGGAAAGAAAGCTTTGTCTCTTTACTGTGAACCAGTCTATTCCAGTATCCGATCATTCTAGATTTAACGGTTATTTCTAGAGGGAAACGTCCCAATTCACCATAAATCATATATAGTGGGGTACTTTTTTTGGCATGAGTAATTTTTCGAAGAAATTCGTTATGGATTTTTTCAATCAGATCTAAGTTTTCGTGTCCCCATATTTCACATGCGTAGGTCAATATAGGTAAGACTGTGTGGTCAAACAATTTCAGCTGTAAATCAATGGGAATGTCTAAATTATTTATTCTTGTAAATAAAAGAAACATGGCTTTTTTTGCTTGTTGTACAATATGCTTTCTGGCATTAAGGAAACTTCCAGATTGTGAATAAAATACGCCCAAATATTTATATTTATCGATAATTTCAATTATTTCGCTATCGATTTTAAATGTAAAATTTGATCTTTTCCTTGCCCCGAAAATCAGCATTTTAGTTTTATCTTTATTAATTGTTAATTTCCACTCTTTGCAGTATGTGGCGAAAGTGTTTAGGCACTGTTGCATATCATTCGGACTTTCAGCCATTAAGACGGTGTCATCGGCGTACAAGAGAGTAAACAGTTTCATGTAGATCATTATATCATTATCATTTATATCAATAGTTACTCCAGAAAGGCCCTTGTGCAATAAGACAGATTCAAGATCATTCAGGTATATTGAAAATAAGAGGGGTGACAAGTTTTCCCCTTGCCTGACACCACACTCGCATGCGAAGAATGACGAGTTTTCACCATTTATAGAGACACTAGATTTAATACCATCATACATATTATGCACAACACGGAGAAATTTACCATTTATATGACTATTCAGTAGTTTTTCCCATAGACCAATACGCCATACTGAATCGAATGCTTTCGAAAAATCGATAAACGCACAGAAGAGTTTTTTCTTTTGAGACCTAAAAAGTTCTATTAGGGCATTTAGAGTAAATATATGATCTGTGGTGGAATATCCAGTACGAAACCCGGCCTGATTTTCATTGAGCGCGTCATATATATCGAGAAATCGTTTTAATCTATTATTAAGGATGGCAGTGAATAGTTTTCCCAAGCAGCTTAGAACTGTAATTGGACGGTAATTTTCAGGACTTAAATGATCGCCCTTATTTTTATAGATCGGTCTTATTTTCCCTTGTAGCCAGGCTTCAGGTAAAATTCCGGTTTCAAAAATGACATTGAAAAGCTTAGTATAGAGTGGCATCATAACTTCTTCAGTAGATTTGATATATTCATTTACTATCTCGTCATAGCCAGGCGCTTTCCCCAACTTCAGCCCACGAATAGCAAAACTTATTTCGCTTGGCAAAATTTTTGAATTTAAAATTTCTTCAGAGTTGTTTATGTCAAAAACAGATTCTTTAAAGTCAAAAGATTCCAAATTGTCGGATGCGTTTACGTCTCTAAAATATTCATAAAACTCTTCTAAACTTGGCATGGAGGTATTAGTTTTGTTTTTCAAACTATTGATATAACGCCAATAATCTTTTGGCTTGGTCGAGTGCATTTGTCTTAATTTATTTTCATTGATTTTCCTTTGCTTGTTCACGTAGAAATTCATGGTACGCTTATATGTTTTGCTGGCATTTATCAGTTTTGAGTGGTTTTGGCGATTCCGGAATCTTTTATAGGTTTTTCTCGCGTAGTGGTAATTTCGGCGCGCATCGCGACACTGGCTTGTCATTGCTTGAATGGGGTCTACTTGGATTTCTTGGAAAACAATGTTTGGCTGCATCAGTGAGAACAATGGCTATTTCATTTGCTATCTCGTTTATCGCAATTTTCGAAGGTTTTACATTAGAGCATAAATTTTCAACGGCCTCATTCGAGATACTTGCTATAAAGTCAGACACGTGACGTTGATCCCATTTTTTATATGAAGCGTAGTTTTTATAATTTATTTCACTTTCTTCATGAAAGCATGTACTAACTGACCAGGTCAGCAAAGCATGGCCGTCACTTAGTAATGAGTCAGTTTCAGTAACTTCAAAATCCAAGAGTAATTTGATTGAGTTCACGGAACAGATCGTATAATCTATAAGAGATTGATCTCGAAAGGTACATTTTCCCAAAGTGCTGTCCTTTCCAAACCGTCCATTAAGTATAAACAGGTTATTGTTGATACAGATATCAATGAGCCGGTAACCATTATTATTGGTCTTGTTATCACAAGAAATTCTATATTTATTTACATTCATTTTTTCTAACTGTTCAGACTGATTATAAAACAGAAGGGTTTCTTGATCAAAGTTCATTACATCAGCAATGGTCTCATCAGCTGTAATGAAATCGCACATTTGAGAAGTTCGTGCGTTCATATCGCCTGTTAGACAAATATATGAGGTCTGACTACATACTGATGTAATTTCCACTTCAAGGTTATCATATTCGTCATCGTTTAAAAAACGCGACTGAGCAGGAGGAATATACAGGACGCCTAAAATGAAATCTTCTTCTATACAAAATAGCGTTTTATCGAGTTTTACCCATAAAATATAGTCGGACTCGGTGTCTACAATTTTTATTTTATTTTCAAATTTATTTTTATACAATATACCTATACCACCTGACTTGCGGAGATATTTCTGTTTACGGTGTTGTGACAAAAAATGATAACCGGGTATGGAGATTACATCAGTGTCGTCAAGTTTTGTCTCCGTGACACATAGTATATCGTAGTTTTTCACAGTTTCAATAAATTCGGGAAAATTTAAACGATTTTTCAACCCACACACATTTAAGCAACCAAATACTAGTTTGTTTGTGGTATTCTGGAGAACATTGTCCGTCACCCCCGCGCTTCCCTACTTTACATTTTCACTTTTGCCACCTTTATCTTTGTTATCAGTGTTCATTTTATCCCTGGATTTTAGGGCTGTCCTTTTGTCGTGAGGCGGTTTGCTGACAGAGCGCCGGTTGCGGTTTCTGCTGCACGATCGCGATGTACTACCAGATCGCTCCTGGCTACGTGATGAGTGCGACTGTTTATTATGCTGGATCGCATCTTGATTTTCTAGTATTTCTGCTTCATTATTTTCATCACGAATGGGCTTAAACAACGTGTCCGCCAAGGAACGCGGTGATAAATAGAATTCACTAACTTGACGGGGTGGTTCTGTTGAGCGCCTTTCCGCCCCGCTATCGTTGTCAGTCAGAACAATTGAAAGTTTCGCCGATTCACGAGCGAGATCTTGGGAATCCGATTTTTCACCCTCCGCTGTGGCAGTAGAGGGTGCAAAATCGGAAGGTTGAAGATCTCGCTTATGAAAAGCTTGATCACAGGAATAATCACAAGATACGTTTTGTTCTATTTGACGACTGGTCTGTTGATCGCCATTTTCGTTGTAATTCTCCGCTTCCTTAATAGCAGAAAGTAAACTTGGCGAGCGTTGGGAACACAGCGGATCTTGTGTATCCATGAATTCAGTAGGACTATTTGATTCGGTTGTCCGCTGCGAATCTTGATCGGTCTGATTATTGGACTGGCTTGTTGACGCACTAACATGTGGTAATTCTTTACTGCCCTGTAAGACAGATTTGGACATTTGTGGAGTATTATAGTTTGAACTGAGTACAGATGCGTATGAAGCCCCTGTTATGGGTCCTGTTGGCAGCTCTTGCATAGTTTGATTTCCCTCACTTGCCAGAATAACAGGAACTCTGCTGCCTCTGAGAATTTGATCCCAATCTGGGAAGAGATCACACGTGACATTACCGTTTACAATCAACTTGGCAGGATAAGCTATGCTTACACGATTATAGGGAACGTTCCTTGCCTCCTTAAATTTTGACCACAATCTCTTACGGGCATTAGTAATTTCAACGGGGTAGTCCCGATTTATGCTATATTGGGTACCTTTCAATGACCTGGCAGAGGAAATAATGTCTTCCGTGTCTCTGTAAAAACTAAATGCTACAATAACTGGTCTGGGTCCACGGTTTTGGCGATTAAATTTCCAGAGCCTATGTGCTCGCTCGATCCCGGGTAACTCATCGAACCCCAGTTTATCCTCCAGAAATTTACATATCAATCTACGGCAGTCCTCATCACGCCTTTCATCTAAACCCCTAAACAATAGATTATTCCGCCTTGACCGGGCCTCACTATCAATGGACTTGTACTCGAGTAACTTTAACCGGTCATTGTGAGAGTTTATAACGGTTTCCACCCTCTGGACACGACCGTTAAGTCTATATATAGTGTCGACCTTCTCCTCGACCTTCGTGACCTTGCTTTGAGTACAAGTCAATGTGGCAAATATTGTTGAAAGTTTTTCATCTGTAGACATACTATCAAATTTTGCTTCCCCATTATATATAAAGTTTTCTGTTATACAGTTCTCGCTCCCACCTGTGTTCACCCTTTGCCGTTTACGCACAAGCGTAAAGCCTTCTGCATCGGCTCCTCCGACACCCCCGTCAGGATAGGTAATACAATCGCCATCTTGAGATAGATCTGATAGAACCTCGAACATATTTTGGTCTGACCGTTTATACGTTGAATAGACACTGTTTTGGACGTAACCCCTACCTCTACCACCTCTTGTCCTTACTCTCATACCGTTGTACGACATTATGAAACTTAGATCCTTAGTCCTTAGCACAAATTAATTAATTTAGTGAGAGCACGATATAAACACACTTCCATGTCCATAAACCGGGAACCAAAAAAACCTGCAATGTAGGTAAATACAGGGGTGTAGCTAGAGGCTATTATATGATACTCACAATCAGGCTTTTATACTCCTTGAGAGCAATCAAGGGGTTAAGCCGATGAGATATTAATATTTTCATGTCAGTTGGCAATTTGTATGAAAACTTTGCAAAATGTATAGCTTTCAAGAATGCTAATACGCTGGTGCGTGTTGAAATTTTGTCAGTCAGGCAAAAATTCCATACGTACCTGCGTTTTGCGTATAGGCAGCTACGCATTTGAAATACTTATAAGAAAGTCTTTAAAATTAAAATTTTGAACCGAAATACGGGTCGTTGGCGAAATATTTTTGAAAATTCAGCTAGAAAAGTTTGCTTCCATGGGAATAGAGTTCCTCTTAAATATTGTAAAATTTGATGCACTCGCCTCATTTACATGTAATGTGCACTTACGCCAAATGGAGTTAACTTGCCTTTTTATTATTAATTATTTTTTTTAATTATTTTTTTTTACTTTTTTTATTTTTTATTTATTATTTTTTTTTTTTTTTTTGTATTTTTTTTTTTTTTTTTTTTTTTTTTTTTTAATTTTATTTTTTTTTTTTTGTACTTTTTGTATTTATTTATGTTTTTTTTATTTTATTTTTTTTTATTTTTTTTTATTATTTTTTTTTTTTTCAGAGACAAGACTAAAACAGCGAGGGCATATAGGTTATTCCTTCTGTGTAGTTGTTGGTCCTGAAAAGAACCGTTTGGTGTGTTAAATAATGTAATTTAATCATGAAGACTCCAAAGAATTCTGCGAATTCGACTCTCAAACTTTTTCATGCCAGTGTTGTTAGTGTCGCTGCTTCTGGTGCTCAAGTGAACCATGTCTGACGAATAATCTTTAGGAAAGCGAATGTCAGCGAAACGAATCAACATCTGCTTGAACTCTTTTGCCAAAAGTGAATTTACTTTGTGCCGTTGTTTCTCGAAGGACTCTTTGGTGAGGCCTGGGCAGTTTGAAAAGTCTCCTCTTGGCAGTATTTCAGCTATGTAAACTTTACTTGCACCACTGGTATGCAGATCTTCTACAATATGGCATATTCGCTGAAAAACCTCTCTTGGGGTAGAGTCAGGTGTGAGATCATCGCTACCAATGCTAATAACAACGACATCAGCTTTCGTTTTCAGCACTCTGGAGTATAGCAGGTCGTCCATGCTGTCTGTTCGAAGTTCGTCTCTCGCATACCAATACACACTGCCAGAGACTCGCAGATCTTCATCGCAGTAGTCCCGAAGACTTCCTACGTATCTGTCGCCAAATAGGACAGTCTTTGTAGCCATTGTTGAGTACACTATGATACAAATTTACTTTTCATGCAGTTTATATTATTTGGGGCCCAAATTTGAGTTAACATTGTCAAGATCTGATACGGCAATCAATAAATGAGCCAAGACACGAGAGAACTAACAAAGTGGCTGTGCGCCCAGCGCAAACAGGTCAGCCTGGGTATCCGCCCAGTCTTATCAGTGTCTTCGCTGTCTGTATGGAGCTAACTAAGACCCTCAGCTACGCTTAAAGCCCACAGTAAATAATCTGATTAGACAGGCTGGATGCCCAGGCTGATCTGAGTCTTTGCGTGGCGCGAAGCCACTTGGTTTTGTCGTGTCGTGGCTCAATTTCTTTGTCCTGCTCATTATAAAGCATTTGAAAGTTGAGTAAAAATCACAAACTTTTCATAAGCGAATGACGTCATCATAATTGTCACATAATGATTATGATTGCTTCTTGATACGTGTATGGAAGATTTATTTACAGCATATTAAGATTTATTTAAAAAACAATAATAATGTTACATACATATGCCGTTCAGCACCTTCGGAAGCCAAGGATACCAAGTCCTCTTTGTTCCTGGGAACAAAGTGGACTTCGTACCCTTGGCTAGCGACAATGGCCGTTCAGCAGAGAGTTCCTTTTGTGCTCTTCTTCTTTTGATGACTCATCTATCTCAAGGGCAGAAAAGGGGTGTCGTCTCAACTAAATGGACCATTCACAGACAAGTGGTGCTTTGTGTTCCTATATATCAGCAATATACCCCATGGTGAACGTCGAAAAAGACCACCGACCCAGTGGTGGCTCCAGAGGGCAGCTTAAATTATTTCATTTTCATGGGAATTTCAAGAAAAATTTGTCAAACTGCACAAATCGAACCCCCTCAGCTAATTTGGACCCCCTATCCAAAATTCCTGGATCTACCCCTGAGTCCTGACCGCAACGCGGGTAGAAGGTCTTCCAGAACACCCAAGAGAATGCATGAAAAATACTGTAGTGGTAGAGTACACAGAAAAGGATTCCACATACCAATTCTAAGGAAAGCAGTGCCGCATACAAGAGAAGAACAGATCCGAACCAAGAGCTCTGTGCAACACCACTTCGGAAAGCAAGTGAAGTTTATTCACAGAAAACAAGTACAAGTAGAGATTTAGAATGACTTCTATCGGCGACTTACCAAGGGATCTGAATTAAATTGAAAATTTCAAAAGTAGGAGGCGAAATTGGAGGGAAAAATTCAAAATCTAAAAATGTTGCTGATGAGCAGCTAAAAATCATACGAATAATGGAAGAAAAACAACCATAGCAGTGATTGTTCCCAGCGGGCACACGACGTTGAAATGACGTCGAGTTGACGTCGATGTGACGTGACGTCGTCGCATCGACGTCAACACGACGTCATTTCAACGTCGTGTGCCTGCTGGGTTCATTCACTTGATAATGACTTACCATTCGCTGCATGCTATACGGAATAATAGAAAAAAAGACTGTCTTTTCTGACATTTAAAACTGGAGTGGTGGTGGGAATAGACAGACGTTTCTGTGGGCCGGGCCGCGTAGCGCAGTCGGTAGGGCGCCTGCATATGCAACAATGGATTTTTGACTACCCGAATAACCGATATTTTTTTTTTGCATTAGCTCTAATGGGGAACTAATATAAATTAGCCAAGAAAAACACCATTTCTTGTTTTATCGTTAAGGCCCTAATTGCTTTTAAAGAAAAAATCTTCAGCTTTTTAAAGAACATTTTTTCAACATTTTCTTTTTCTGTTAATTTGGTCCTTTTTAGACACGAAGAACACCACCATAGCCCCTATTTGTTTTTATGGGAATGCCAGATTTAAAATGACCTTTTCTGTGTTCAAACAATGATTGAATGATTATATGAAAGAATTATTTTAATGCTCTTATGGGATTATATGCACATTTTAATTCTGCATTATTTGGCAAAAAATAAAAGCATTTTGGTCCTTTTTCAATTATGTGCATCGAGTGTCGTTAATTTCGCAATTATTTTACATCTTCCGATCGTGGAAATTTTTCAATATACCGGAGTCATTGTTGGGGATGACTTGTAAGCCAGGACAAGAGCATATGAAAAATAGATATTTTGTTAGTAAGCAGATATACAGGTGAACTGCGGGGTTTTCGCGCAAAAACATTAAATAATTGCACAACCCGCAGGTTTGCACTATAATCACTGTGTGAGTCTGATCTGATCACGTGACATCGTGGCGGTAAGCTGTGCGTCTTCAACGATCCCGGAAAAATTTATGTTTATTTGGCCCTACGAGCTTATTTCGTTGACATTTTGTTGTAAACAATTGGAACTATGACGGGATCACATAAAAAGGGTAAACAAAGTGGAAATTCTCATTGGAAAAGTGGAAATTCTGAAAATATAGGTATGACAGCTACCCCACCCAACATAGATCAACCAATAAACATGGCGGCGCCCACGAACTCTCAGAACTTAAACATGAACAATCAAAGCCCTCAAATCGGAACAATTCTTGGTCAAGCAAGAGACACCTTATATGGGCAAGTTGATACAGCTGCACAGCTGCATAATTTTCACCAATTGCAGTCTCAGCAAATCTCGAATGAGCGTTTACAGACCGCGTCGCCCTGTCAACAGCATCAACAACAACAACAACCGAGTATGACCCAATTTTATACGACACCGCATGGTGGCCTTTGCAGCCAACCTGTTCATTCCAATCAGTCCCAGCAACAAATCCAAAACCTGGCCGCCCAACAGTCGTCGCAGCTACAACAAAATATCCAAGCCAGTGTGTTACAAAGTGACAATCAACGTAAACAATCTATGTACACGAATAGTAATACTGAGCAATGTGTACTATCTGAGGCACCCCCATGGGTAAATTTTATGTTGGAAAGATTTGATGCTCGGCTACAAAATATTGAAGCACAACTTCTGAACCAAAACTCAAAATGGCAGCAAATTGATACTCAGTTACAAAACCAGAATTCAAGAATGGTAAACATGGAACAAAAACTAACGCAAATTAACGAAGTGAAGCAGTCAATAGCACAAGTCAAAATTAATGTTTCTGAGTTGGACAACCAAGTTGATTATGTACAATCCCAAATAATTAATTATGATCAAACTATTTCGACATATAGTGAACTATGTGACGATGTTATCTCTGAAAATACTGAAAATAAGAAAAGCATTGACAATCTCAGCAAACGAATTGCCTCCATTGAGACACAACAGGAGAATATCAAATCAAAACAACAACAAACAGAAGAAAAGTTAACGGATATACAGTGGCGCTCCATGCGCGAGAACCTTATTTTTACGGGAATAGACGAAGATGAAATTGACGTTTATAACGAAAATTGTGAGGAAAAGTTATGCGAATTTTTTTCCTCAAAACTTAACATACACGACGAAATGCCTTTGGACCGGGTGCATCGTCTCGGCAAATATAAAGGTCAACAATCGTTCCCGAGGCCAATTATTACCAAATTTCATAGATTCCGAGACCGGGAAAGGGTTCGCTTTGCTGCTCCTGAGACACTCAAAGGCACAAAATACGGTGTACGAGAACAATTTCCGGCCGAAATAGAAAACAAACGTAAAGTGTTATATCCGATTGTGAAGAAAACTCGTGAAAATAAAGACAATAAAGTACGTCTAGTACGAGATAAATTATTCATTAACAATATAGAGTATGTGCCAGACCCCAAAGATGTAACGGATCAAGGTGCAAGGCCGAAGGCCTATACATATACACAACAAAACAGACAAAATCAACGTTCAACAACAAATAGACAAAATCAAAATGCCACAAGAACGTTTACGTCACGTAATATATATGCGTCAAGGTCACGTAATGACCAAGGTTACACGTCTTATAGCGTACAAACGTCAAACAGATATGAAAGTTTGGCAAATCTTGACAGCACTCCGACGCCACAGCCAAAAACATTAACTACGCGGAAGCAACCAGCATCCTCGCCATTGGAAAATGACTTTTCGAAAAAACCTCGCGATGAGGCTACATATGAGTTTACTTTGGAACAAATTCCGGATATTACCCCGCAGGAGCCCATGGATACACAAACTCTACAATCGTGCGAATTTACTGAATCACCAGTTGGACAGAGTAATGCAGTGTTAATAGATGGCCCAGTCATACACATGAATGGGTCAGGTAGCGGTACGATAAGTGGACCAACTGGGTCACGTGACAGCTCACCTGTAGAGAGAAACTCGGTCAATAACAGTGCGCATTAGGGATGCGTGGGACACAACAGTACTACGGCGGACAGTCCGTCGAATGCGCCGAATAAAATACAATCAGATGTAAGGAACGATACACTTACTATTCCTGAGTTAAAAATTTTATCAATAAACGTTTGTGGACTGCGAAATAAGTTACGATACCCAGAATTCATCGAACTAATTAATTCGTATGATTTAGTTGGTGTCCAAGAGACGAAGCTTGACGATGCTGATTTTCTAGAAATACCAGGCTATACTATTATTTGTCATAACAGGCAGACAATCTCAAGGTACAGGTCTGGTGGAACGGCATTGATTGCTAAAAATTCCATATTACCATATCTAAAGTTAGAGCAAAGTAATTCTAAATTAATACAGTGGTTCAGTATAACAACCGAGATTGCTAACACGGAAGCAAACATATGTTGTGGTATAGTATACATACCACCTGCTGGTTCAAAATATGCGTCCGAAGACCCGTACTTTGAGATACAATGTGAAATTGACAATCATTGTGGTAATTCAAAATATGTTATCTTGTTCGGCGATTTTAATTCGCGAACGGGTAAACTTCCCGATTATGTCATTGCCGATGAATTTATTTCAGAAATGTACGATAATGGTTTGATATTTGACGAAAGTATGAGCGCAATTCAGTGTTTGCTAAAATGTAATGTTTCCATCGACAGAGACTCAGCAGATTTAACAACCAATGCATACGGAAATCAGATGCTTGAATTCTGCAAAAGTAATGATTTGTTCATTTTGAATGGAAGAATGGGGACAGACGCAACTAGACCGAAGTTGACTTGTAAAGACCGTAGTACGGTGGACTATTTTATTTCCAGCCCAGCATTATTTGAACATATAAATAATTTTGAAATTGACGATTTTTCAAGCTTATTTTCTGATGCTCACTGTGGAGTTTCCTTAACTATTAAAACAAAAAATTATTCGTTAAATCCGGATTCACCGAAACTTATTACGAAAGAAGACCCAAATGTTAAACTATGGAGTCAAGGAAAAGATGAAGAATTTACGCAAAATTTTGATTTTGTGGCACTTAAACGCGTTAATGATTATTTAGAAACTATTTGTGAACAAACAGAAGTATCGAACTCTGATATAGATCGAGTAGTTGGCGATATCGAACTGTTATTCAAAAGTACCTGCGTGGATACTTTTGGTTATCATAAACAGAAAAAATGTGACGAAAATAAAAAACATAAGCCCTGGTTTAGTCAAGAATGTAGAATTGCGAGAAACTTGTACCATAAAGCACGAAGATTATATAATAAATACAAAACCAATCATTATAAAAATATTCTTAAAACAGTAAGTAAAGATTATAAACAAACTATAAACAGGAATATAAAACGTTTTAATAACAATAAAATTGAAAAAATCAATCCGATCTCTAAAAAATAAAAACCCGAAGGAATACTGGCGAATAATAAATGATGGTAAACCCAAAAAATGCGCTGCAACTTTGAATGATCTATACGAGCATTTTCAAACTGTCAACAACCCACCGTCTGGGGACGACGAGACACAAACTTATTTTCAGGATGAGCAAAACCATCCCGTTAATCAAGAAATAAACTTACCTATATCGGAAGGCGAAATAATAGAAGCCGTAAAATCCTTAAAACGCAACAAATCTCCTGGTATTGACGATATTATGAACGAACATATAATAAACACGCTGAATTTTCTACTTCCAGTGTACGTCAAATTATTCAATATAATTTTTGATCATAGCATTATTCCAGAAAATTGGCTACTTGGTAATATTTTACCAATTTATAAGAACAAAGGAGATATACAAAGCCCTGAAAATTATCGCCCTATCTCTCTTCTTAGTTGTCTAGGGAAATTATTTACATCAATTTTAAACAATAGATTGTCTAAGTATGCAGAAACATGTAATGTATTGACTGATTGCCAGGCAGGCTTCAGAAAGGGACATTCGACCGTGGATAATTTATTTATCATTAATAGCCTTATAGAGATATTCAAATCAAGACGTGAAAAATTATTTCTGGCTTTTGTAGACTTCAAACAAGCGTTTGACACAGTATGGAGGGACGGACTGTGGCAGAAACTTAAAGCCTATCATATTAATGGAAAATGTTTTAGTCTTATACAAAATCTTTATAATAATATTAAATCACGGATTACAACATCTGAAGGTTCGTCGATCTTTTTCCCATGTAGTATTGGTGTTCGACAAGGCGAAAGTCTTTCGCCATTTCTTTTTTCAATTTATTTGAACGACTTAGAATATTATTTAAGTCAGAAATCAGTACCAGGCATCAACTGCGAATTCAATGATGATGAAATACTTATTTACTTTAAATTGTTTATTTTGTTGTATGCGGATGATACGGTAATATTTGGTGACAATGCGGAAAATTTACAAACTGCTTTAAAATCATTTGAGGAATACTGTAATATTTGGAAATTAAAAGTCAATGTTAATAAAACTAAAATTCTTATAATAAGCCGCGGAAGACCGAGCAGTAATTTACATTTTTATTTCAATAATACGGAATTAGAGATAGTGAAAGAATACAAATATTTAGGCATTTTTCTATCAAGAAGTGGAACATTTACAACAGCAAAGAAGTATATAGCCGAGCAAGCTAATAAAGCCCTTTTTTCATTAATAAAGAAATTCGTAATCTAAATTTGCCCTTCGATATTCAAATTGATCTTTTTAATAAAACAATCAAGCCCATACTTCTCTATGGATGTGAGATTTGGGGAAATGGGAATTGTGATATTATTGAAAGGGTTCAGTTAAAATTTTACAAGTATATATTTAATCTGAAAAAAGCTACACCTTCGTTTATGATTTATGGTGAGTTAGGCATTACACCAATCGTTTTAGATATAAAATTGCGTATAATTTCATATTGGACCAAACTGATTACCGTAAATGATGATGAGAAGAAACTTTCCTCACTTATGTATGATTTTATCTATCAAATGCATAAAAGTTTTCTTTGCAAAAGCAGCTATTTAGAAAATGTTAAAAATATTATAGATTCGTGTGGATTTTCAGGTATTTGGGATACGCAGAACCCGGTTAATCCTAAATGGTTTAAACTAACTATAACACAAAAAATTAATGATCAGTTTCTACAAGAATGGTCGAGTTTTCTTGATAATGCGTCTAGTGGTACAAATTACAGATTATATAAGGATAGCCCAAATCAAAGTAATTACATTTCTGCCCTATCTTCTTATTACTGTAAAATTTTCATAGCATTTAGGACCAGAAATCACAGGCTGCCGATTGAAAGAGGAAGATGGGTGAGTATTCCATTGAAAGATCGAATCTGTCACCTGTGTAACGCAGATATAGGTGACGAATATCATTATATCATGTCATGCAAGTATTTTAAAAGTCTTCGAAGCAATTACATTAAGAACTATTATCTTGTAAATCCAAATGTAGTCAAATTTAAACAGCTAATGAACGCTAATAATATAACTGAACTGAGAAAACTATGCATGTTTATTAAGAAAATAAATGAAACTGTCGGATAAGAAAAAAATAAATATACTATGTACTTTCATGAAATAAGAACAATTTTAAGATATTATGCAGATCTGAAATAAAGAAAAAAACTATTTATTTAGTTGAGAAAATTGTAAGAGACGGAAATGTAAATGTCAATAACATTTTTGCTATTGTCACAGAAAGTCTTTTGATCATATATATTAATTTGCCACAACGACCTCTTACCACTCCCGTGTATCCAGAACATGTTAGGATGGCTTCTATTTAAACTTGAGCTGTTCTTTTGAGCAGACCAACATTGGTAGTACCATTTGACAGCGTTTACCAGGTACGTGCGGGCGGGATGGAAACCGCTGTGGTAACTACATCATGAAAAAAACTGACACTAATAGTGCTTTTTACTAATATATACTTACCTTTCTAAAGTACGGTGCTCTATTGTATAACTAGCTAGCTGCTGCTTCCATCATATTACGATTAATCAAACATACATGCATATTATATGATAAGTACACTACTTACCTCATGCTTCAGAAAAAAATTATATTCCATGACACACGCGTAAAATCAAGTAAAATAGAAGTTGTACACAATAATCCTTATATTGGCAGAATAATCTCGTATACAATCCAGTATCAACAGAATTAAAGTATCAAAACGTCTTCATCTGGACTGGACAACTTACATGACTGATGAATTACACGCTTGAATTAACGCTCATACCGTTATACCAAATGAGTAAATTTTATAAACTATGGACACTTTCGTATATTTTCTCACCTTGTTTTGTGTGTGATGATGCTTCTACTATTTTTTTTTTTTCTGATTCGGCGAATTCTCAGCGGAACTGCTATAGCTGGTTCCTTTATACATCTGTTCTGTATGTGGATTCTGCGTATTGAACCGGGGTGTAGAGGAAGTAACTAGCATTTCTAGCTTTGTCGTTTAGTTATGGTTACAGTAAATAGTACAGAATTATTTATCACCACCATTGCAACGTCTATCTATTTATGTCTCTAACCAATCTTGAAAATTTCAGGTCATGTATATATTCAGAAGGTACATGTAGTATATTTTTGTTAGTTACATAGAATGACTTTCTTTACGGTTAGTATGTCTGCCTTTACCTACCCGCAGGCGCGCAGCATTGGATTGGCCTTGAATCGACCCTGATTCAACCGTCATGACGTTGAATCAGGGTTGATTCAATGTTGATTCGGTGTCGTGTGACCAGCGGGTAGCTGCCATATACTCATTTCTGTATTCGATGAGTTGCTGATTTAATATTTCGAAAGGTTTCAAGTACAACTTTTTTTTTTTTCTTTTTTTTCTTCTTCTTTTTCTTCTCCCCTACCATTTTTGTATCTGTGTTCTGAAACTGCATCTGTTGTGTACCCAGTATTCAGTTATTAGAAGTAGCTATAACATCTATAACATGTATGTATGATTGCCACGATGTCGATAGTTTGAATTTATATCATTGCATGCCCTCTTGTTGTTAACTATGTTAACCTAGAGTGAATAAAGAATTGAAATTGAAAATTGAGTCCGTCCGTCTGTTTTCAGTTAGCGAAAACGCTTATAACTCTTGAACCGCGTTCTATATTTTGATAAAATTTTGCATACTTATACATGTCAACATTATCTAACGACTCGCATGCATAACCGTCTTTTTCGATGGACGAGGCTTTGCTGAGCACAAGTTGAAAATTTACGGTCAAGTAGTGAAAATGCTCATAACTCTTGAACCCCGTGGTATATATGGTTCAAATTTTGTATACTTATGTATTTTAACATTGTCCAGCCATCGGCATGCAAAACGGTGACGAAAGTCTAAACAGTATTGCACGATCCACAGGTGTGCACTTTAATCGCTGTGCAAGTCCATCAATCTGTTTGTCCTTCCGCTGTAGTCAGTGAGTGAAATCGCTCATAACTCTTAACCACATGGTGTAGTTTGATAAAAATATGCATCATTCTACAAGAAATGACCAATTTCATTTCCATACAATCCTTCTGGCACCAGAAACTGATTATTCTACATTCACCACGGATTGTGCACATTACCATCAGTTGATTTTTCAAATATAGTTAAATTCCCCAAATTATTTCTACGTTACTCCTGTTAAAATATATATCTATAGAAAGAATAATTATTGCAGATTTCGAATCCGTTTGCATAAAATATGTAACTTTGTATATACAAATGATCTCCCGAAAAAAATAGAGATGCCCCCTGCATTTAAGTGTAATTTACTATATAAGTATGTCATTTGAGGGGGTATGTTTACAACTTAAAACTACCCCAATTTAATATTAACATAAAATTATAAAAAATAGAATCAAAACACTTAAGAAGAACTGAATTTTAAGAGCCTGTATGCATAAAAAGTCGGTGTTAATTGATGATTTTATAATATCGTATGAAACGTGATTTTCCTATACAATTCAATACATTTCCCGAAATTGATTGTGTTGATACGTGTAAAAGCGAATGATGAGATAAGTTGCGATTGCATATTGGAAAACGCAAGATTTTCTATATCTATTTATCTATATATTTACTTATTTATTTTTTTATGGCTCGAGCCCACGACGAATTTTCAAATATAGTCCATACATTTTTACCTACATGAAGAGTGAGATTCGGTTCTTCCAGGTACCTCTTGTGATGGGATTCTGAACTAATTAGTTTACATTTCAAGAAGCTATTACAAGACTCTTTTCATTTGCCATTCATTCAAAGTGGCATTCTTGGAGACCATTGAACCAGCGAACTATTTGCGTGCAGAATATCTTGAAAGTGTTCACAACTAATCGAGGAAACAACGATGGAATGATTCCTATTTCAGAACAATTTACGATAAAACAAGGCGCAGTCGTATGGATCTATTAGAAAGTGACTGAAATGATAATTAGTGCCACATTTTCCACTGCATTTTCATTCTCACTCGATGTTAACGATGGCTAGTTACGTCTTCTCATATGGAGTATCATCTGGTAGCGAATGAAGATGGTGAATAAAGCTTGACAGACTAGCTAAAGAGAATAGCTAAAAAAAAATCAGTTTTCGCGCGAGAAATGCAACATTGCGGTTGCAACAAATGACTGTATGGACGATGGGAGATAACTCTATTTTAACATGAGCTCAGTAATACATTTTATAAAAAGCATCTTCCCGGCAGGCACTTGGCGTCCAAATGACGTCATATTGACGTCGATGCGACATGGCGACGTCGTATCGATGTCAGTGCGACGTCATTAGAACGTCATGTGTCTGGCTTTTGACCTCGTCAAGTCTAATGCAAATTATTGCTGGCGAATTAATCAATCTTGTTGGTTTTAGTCTGAGTTTAGTTTGTTAAAGATGAGGTAGCTCAAACAAGTTTTCTTAGATCATGTGTATCTCTGTCAGTATGTTTATTTGAATACCTTTGTTGTGTGTCTGTCTCTTTGTCTTTGGTAGGAACCTCGGTAGGTCAGTGGGTTCAGCACTGGCCTACTGATCTAGCGGACCAGGTTCGAGTCCCGCTTGAGGCGAAAATTTTTCCTACCATAAACGGGATTCCATTGCACATATCCTTTCATTATCGTCCTGATATAACTGAAATATTGTTGAAAAGGATGTAATATCCCGTCATCCATCGATCCATCTTGATCTTTGGTATAGTAAATGCAGATGATGTTTGCTATTCAACAGATTTATCAGCCGGGTGATGGTCTAAATATATATAGTGTTGTTAGCCAAAGTGTTGCTTACTACGCGAAAAAGAGAACAAATTCCTTTTTTGTAATATTAATGCGCATTCTTTAAAAGCCGCACCCTCGGAAAATTGCCCCATGCGACGAGAAGAATCAGCCCAGTCTGTGGTAACAGTTATGCGTCCAAAACATGTATAAACAATCTTGAGCATCATACACTGGAGCGCCGTAAAGTGTGCGAAAGGAATTGACACTGATCGGACTGCATTCGCTTTTACCAAGATGGGGTGAAACATATTTTCCCTTGCACATACCTCGTGTCGTGATAAAACCAGTCCTAAGTCATATGCAAAACACGTGTGTCTAGACTAGATGTACGTGCAATCAGAACAGGGTAGACTTCACATGAGCGTAGACATATCTTGACACTTTCTGGTTGCGTATACATACATAGTGCGCTTCAAACATTATGGGCTGAACACACATTTTTCCTTGCGCAGGCCATTTAAAGTCATGTCGTGATAAAATCAGCCTTATCGTATATGCAAAACATCTATGTCCAGACTAGTCTGTGCACTAGCTCAATCAGAACAGGGTATGCGCACTAAGTATGCCTTCTGGGAATCAATCGGTGCACTGCACTTACTCCGACAGACTACGCAGTTGCATAGACTTATCTTGGTACCCACTGTTTGCGTACAGCGTCAAACATATTTTGCCCGCACAAGGCTTATAACGTTAAACACAAGAGATGAGCATAAAAAAACACGTGCAAATATGATCGACACTTGATTATCTTAATTATCAATGATGTAGCCCAAGAGCCGCACCCTCGGAAAATTGCCCCATGCAACGAGAAGAATCAGCCCAGTCTGTGGTAACAGTTATGCGTTCAAAACATGTATAAACAATCTTGAGCATCATACACTGGAGCGCCGTAAAGTGTGCGAAAGGAATTGACACTGATCGGACTGCATCCGCTTTTACGAAGATGGGGTGAAACACATTTTCCCTTGCGCATACCTCGTGTCGTGATAAAACCAGTCCTAAGTCATATGCAAAACACGCGTGTCTAGACTAGATGCATGCGCAATCAGAACAGGGTAGACTGCACATAGGGTAGACATATCTTGGCACCTCCTGGTTACGTATACATACATATTTCGCCGCAAGCATTATGGGCTGAACACACATTTTTCCTGGCACAGGCCATTTGAGTGGCGTCGTGATAAAATCAGCCTTATGATTTATGCAAAACACCAAAGTCCAGACTAGTCTGTGCACTAGCACAAACAGAACAGGTTAAGCGCGATAAGTATGCCTTCTGGGAATTACACGGTGCACTGCACTTACTCTGACAGAGTACGCAGTTGCATAGACTTATCTTTGGTACCTACTGTTTGCGTATAGCGTCAAACATATTTTGCCCGGACAAGGTTCATAACGTTCAACACAAGACATGAGCATAAAATGCACGTGCAAATATGATCGACCCTTGATTATCAATGATGTAACCCACGAGCTGCTAGATTAACAAACACTTGCCGCAGTAATCCTAAATTTTGGGATAGATCTATCTGAGAAATCAGTTAGAATCAGATCAAGATGTGCTATGCGTCATATCCTATCAGTAGTTTTGACACACTGTCGGCTAGTATAAGCACCTGTTCAAATTTTAGAATAATTACAGTAATTTTAAGGTGTCCCAATAGAGAGGGTAAATTAAAACGATGCAACTGTTTGAACAGCATTACAAGACGTTCAGCAGGCACATGACGGCGTAATGATGTCGAAATGGGGTCGATGCGACGTCACATGCCGCATCGACGTCAATACTATATCATTTTTACGTCTTGTAACTGCTGGGCAGTAAAGTATATCCCAGCGGGCACATGACGTCAGAATGAAGTCGATATGAAAGAGGAAGAGAAAGCAATTCGATAGGGAAAAGCAATAATGCCAAAATTTGTACATATGGCCAAAATTTATAAATTCTGCGTTTCGATCATCACACTGGTCTGGCATTCAACATAGGTAACGAAGCCACGAACTATAAAACTCGATTGTTTTCGCATACTTCTTAGAGTAATTTCAAACTATCATTCTTACGGACCCGGCAGTTTGTTATACCTCTTAGTCAGATAGGATTTTCGAACAAATTCCGTGTAATTTAAATACAGTGCTTGAATAAGTTTCTACACCGATTCGTTGCCTAGTCGTTGTAGCCCAAAAATTGTTTTCAAGCATTTCTTGACTATGCATATCAATTCAGTAAAACTTTTGATTCCTATTTCAAGAGTCGGTGGTCGGATGGTCCGTGAGACTATACTTCTGAAACAAACTTATCCTGATGAGCGGAACAAGCAAATTTCATGTACGTTGTCTTCGTTACCTGTGTTGAATGCCAGACCAGTGTGAAAATTGACAAGAAAAAAGATTATAACGGCCTCCTTAATTTTTTTTCTATTTGTTTTAACTATTGCAGAACTAAAATGTACAGATAATTAGATGTGTCTGCATTTCTGTTTAACTGCCCAAATATAAGAATGTGCTACATAGAAATTTTGGCATGCATTTATAATTCTAACTGGCCACCTGGGTTTAGCTCTCACACAGTGCGGATTATTATGGTGCTTATGTGGGTTCCATCTGTTTGTGTGACTCCACTTTGGTTGAAGGTACATCATTTTTGAGTCCGGATGCGCTTAAACAGGCGCACATGCTGCGACCTTGTAGCCATGCCCCTGTGCTTGCACCATGTCTATGTTGTAGCAGAAAGGCCGCAGTAAAAGTATTCAGGACACAGTAGACAGAGAGTAGACACTTCATATAGTATACAGAAAAGCGTGAACAGCATGCACTACTTTTCAGCATGCTCCAAAACGAAGAGCGAGCAGACAATGCACAGTAGACGGTAAACGGTAGAATATATCAAAAGGTCTTTAACGTTGAAAGAAACGTTTTTTCCTTCGCACAGCTTAAAATACATGTATTGGGGCAAAACTATAAGAATAAATATAATTAAAACTAGAAAATACGAGGGGTGTTCGAAAAGTTTTGCAAATGGCCTCTTGACTTCGTTTAGGAGCATGCTGGGTACAACTGCTATGCATGTACTGAAAGCAATGCATTTTGTCTTTACAATGATACCAAACACTATACAAAGACACTTTTCCTTATTGAGTTACAGCGCATTTTAATAGGTCCCAGTCATACCACTGGGCTAATTTTATATGTAAAATATTTTCAGTGTTAGGCATTCAAGTCAAATATCCTTGTAAATACCAAATTAATCTTTGTCATTTGCTTGTCCATCGTTGCCTATAATATCCATACAAAAGTTAGAAGGGCGGCAACTGTTATCGATTTATTCCTTGCAAAGCAATGCGCAGTTCTTATGACGTTATTGAATTTTACGTTAACGTCATTTTTGAAAGCTTGCAGAGGCTTCATTTTTGGCATTAATATGAATTTGTTGACAGGTTTTCGTTGACCCATGTAAATGCTCTTGCCGACAATATTTTGTATGCTAATACACTTGTTTTCATTACAAAATCATCAAATTTTAGAAGAAATGGAGTAATTGCTACAGCATAAAGTACGGATAATCCATATTCCACTGCCATGTACGGAAGCCAGATTAAAACTGATTTCCGCGATATTTACAGAACAACATTGTCTGGGCATTGTCTTTAACTAACAAAGATAAAAAGATATCAAAGACTGCTGATATATAAATTACGGCCTACTAAAGTAAAATTTTGCAGTGCCTTTAGGGTATACCTCTTTCAAAGAAGTTAAAAATGCGTCCTTTTTTAAAAAAATGGATCTTGTTTGCAGACTTCTCTTCGCATAATATAGCTTCATGTATTTTTGCAATCAGAAGTTCTGTCTGTATGGTGGTTACCGAGAAATTACGTCATTTGCAAAACTTTCCGAACGCCCCTCGTACATAAAGAAAAGCAGACAAAAGTCTACAACACCCGGCATTCCCAGGTGATCACCCATCCAAGTACTAACCGGGTTCGACGTTGCTTAACTTCGGTGATCGGACGAGAATTTTTTCAAGGTCATATGGCGGTAGACAACAAAATACCGATTTTTAACATTTCCAAAGTCTCCGTTTGAGAGTCTGAGATCAGTATAATAGTTATAATATCCTGCAGTTTTTACTACTGGGACACACATTGCAAGCCTAGTAGAGCAGTCGTATCAGGATCTGTACTGTTTGCAGTTTAGTCTCATCATGCCAGCGAACACAAAATGTTGAATCATCATTGACTTAACGTTGATTCAATGTGATTCAATGTTTTGTGATCAGTGGGTAGACTATAGCAAAGTATCTTCAATAACCTCTTTATTACTAAGTACATTATAATCAGCTATGTCTAAACTAACATGTAGCCGTCAATATCAACGGTAATTCAACGTGATAGTACTCAACGTTTAGCCAAAGTTAATGACACGCCGTTGTTTCAGCGTTGTGTGTCAGCTGAGCATGAGGAATAAATCTGTTATCATTGAATGTGGCTGGAATATTTAGAGTTGCGCCACGCGAATAAAGTCTTCAGATGAGCATTTGCGAACTGCGCATATGCACAGTCTGCTCAGTAAGTGCACAGAATGTCAAAACACGCAATATCTTACTAGTTCCAGCGCGCACTACACTTTTTCTGACAGGAATGCGCATTTACGCAGACTAGTCTAAGCAGTGCAGGCTCTCTCGTAAAAAGGTTCGGAATGAAAGTTAAACCTATAAAATAGCTCATAACTTTAAAAGATTTGGTAAATGTACACACTAATAATTTGCAAGGTTATACATTAGGATACTCATAGAAGCTACATGATTTTCCAACGCATCTATATTTGGAAACTGAAAGTACAAATGTTTTGAAGGATAAAGTGCGTATTTTAAAATATCATTTTATGAAGAAAATGAAAGGGGCTCTAAGTCTTAAAAAGCTGAAGGATACAAATTAAGTGTTTTCCCCTTTCAACATTATTTTGAACAAAAAAAGGAAGGTACCCAGATTTGGAGAAACAAAATTTCTATAGCTTTCTATTCGGTTATCCCCCTCACCTGCCCGTTCGTAGCCTCCCCCACCACACACCCACCCACCCACATCAACCATCCACTTGTTTCTTGGTGTACAACAGGGAGAACCTTTTATCTCATTGTCTTTTATCGTGCCACTGTTTAAATCTTATTACACTAGAGCAACAAATCCATTCATTTGAAAAATCGATATTTTGTTAGTAAGCAGATATGCAGGTGAACTGCGGGGTTTTCGCGCAAAAACATTAAATAATTGCACAACCCGCAGGTTTGCACTATGATCACTGTGTGAGACCGTCCGTCCGTTATCAGTTAGCGAAAACGCTTATAACTCTTGAACCGCATTCTATATTTTGATAAAATTTTGCATACTTATACATGTCAACATTATCTAACGACTCGCATGCATAACCGTCTTTTTTGATGGACGAGGCTTTGCTTAGCACAAGTTGAAAATTTACGGTCAAGTAGTGAAAATGCTCATAACTCTTGAACCCCGTGGTATATATGCTTCAAATTTTGTATACTTACATGTATGTATTTTAACATTGACCAGCCATCGGCATGCAAAACGGTGACGAAAGTCTAAACAGTATTGCACGACCCACAGGTGTGCACTTTAATCGCTGTGCAAGTCCATCAGTCTGTTTGTCCTTCCGCTGTAGTCAGTGAGTGAAATTGCTCATAACTCTTAACCACATGGTGTAGTTTGATAAAAATATGCACCATTCTACAAGAAATGACCAATTTCATTTCCATACATTCCTTCTGGCACCAGAAACTGATTATTCTACATTCACCATGGTTGTGCACATTACCATCAGTTGATTTTTCAAATATAGTTAAATTCCCCAAATTATTTCTACGTTACTCCTGT
This sequence comes from Ctena decussata, assembly GCA_963989385.1. Taxonomy (NCBI): domain Eukaryota; kingdom Metazoa; phylum Mollusca; class Bivalvia; order Lucinida; family Lucinidae; genus Ctena; species Ctena decussata. The sequence goes on along the minus strand of OZ022502.1, from coordinate 56,751,238 downwards.
TAAAATACATATCTATAGAAAGAATAATTATTGCAGATTTCGAATCCGTTTGCATAAAATTTGTAACTTTGTAGATAAAAATGATCTCGCGGAAAAAAATAAAGATGCCCCCCTGCATTTTAGTGTATTTTACTATATAAGTATGTCATTTGAGGGGGTATGTTTACAACTTAAACTTACCCCAATTTAATATTAACATAAAATTATAAAAAAAAAGAATCAAAACAATTAAGAAGAACTGAATTTTAAGAGCCTGTATGCATATAAAGTCGGTGTTAATTGATGATTTTATAATATCGTATGAAACGTGATTTTCCTATACAGTTCAATACATTTCCCGCAATTGATTGTGTGGATACGTGTAAAAGCGAATGATGAGATAAATTGCGATTGCATTCTGGAAAACGCAAGATTTTTTATATCTATTTATCTGTATATTTACTTATTTATTTTTTTATGGCTCGAGCCCACGACGAATTTTCAAATATAGTCCATACATTAAAGTTTGTTTTCATCCAACAATGAAAAATTTTCACATCATTCCTAATAGCTGATGCTCTCTTTTCTTCAAGACTGTGAGATATGAAAAACTATCATCGACGTCACTGTGGCCCCAATGGGTAAGGGTACCTACATGAAGAGTGAGATTCGGTTCTTCCAGGTACCTCTTGTGATGGGATTCTGAACTAATTAGTTTACATTTCAAGAAGCTATTACAAGACTCTTTTCATTTGCCATTCATTCAAAGTGGCATTCTTGGAGACCATTGAACCAGCGAACTATTTGCGTGCAGAATATCTTGAAGGTGTTCACAACTAATCGAGGAAACAACGATGGGATGATTCCTATTTCAGAACAATTTACGAGAAAACAAGGCGCAGTCGTATGAATCTATTAGAAAGTGACTGAAATGATAATAAGTGCCACATTTTCCACTGCATTTTCATTCTCACTCGATGTTAACGATGGCTCGTTAAGTCTTCTCATATGGAGTATCATCTGGTAGTGAATGAAGATGGTGAATAAAGCTTGACAGACTAGCTAAAGAGAATAGCTGAAAAAAATCAGTTTTCGAGCGAGAAATGCAACATTTCAGTTGCAACAAATGACTGTATGGACGATGGGAGATAACTCTATTTTAACATGAGCTCAGTAATACATTTTATAAAAAGCATCTTCCCGGCAGGCACATGGCGTCCAAATGACGTCATACTGACGTCGATGCGACATGGCGACGGCGTATCGATGTCAGTGCGACGTCATTAGAACGTCATGTGTCTAGCATTTAGCCTCGTCAAGTCTGATGCAAATTATTGCTGGCGAATTAATCAATCTTGTTGGTTTTAGTCTGAGTTTAGTTTGTTAAAGATGAGGTTGCTCAAACAAGTTTTCTTAGATCATGTGTATCTCTGTCAGTATGTATATTTGAATACTTTAATTGTGTGTCTGTCTCTTTGTCTTTGGTAGGAACCTCGGTAGGTCAGTGGGTTCAGCACTGGCCTACTGATCTAGCGGACCAGGTTCAAGTCCCGCTTGAGGCGAAAATTTTTCCTACCATAAACGGGGTTCCATTGCACATATCCTTTCATTATCGTCCTGATATAACTGAAATATTGTTGAATAGGATGTAATATCCCGTCATCCATCGATCCATCTTGATCTTTGGTATAGTAAATCCAGATGATGTTTGCTATTCAACAGATTTATCAGCCGGGTGATGGTCTAAATATATATAGTGTTGTTAGCCAAAGTGTTGCTTACTACGCAAAATAGAGAACAAATTCCTTTTTTGTGATATTAATGCGCATTCTTTAAAAGCCGCACCCTCGGAAAATTGCCCCATGCGACGAGAAGAATCAGCCCAGTCTGTGGTAACAGTTATGCGTTCACAACATGTATAAACAATCTTGAGCATCATACACTGGAGCGCCGTAAAGTGTGCGAAAGGAATTGACACTGATCGGACTGCATTTGCTTTTAACAAGATGGGGTGAAACATATTTTCCCTTGCGCATACCTCGTGTCGTGATAAAACCAGTTCTAAGTCATATGCAAAACACGTGTGTCTAGACTAGATGCACGTGCAATCAGAACAGGGTAGACTTCACATGAGCGTAGACATATCTTGACACTTTCTGGTTGCGTATACATACATAGTGCGCTTCAAACATTATGGGCTGAACACACATTTTTCCTTGCGCAGGCCATTTTAAGTCATGTCGTGATAAAATCAGCCTTATGGTATATGCAAAACATCTATGTCCAGACTAGTCTGTGCACTAGCTCACTCAGAACAGGGTATGCGCACTAAGTATGCCTTCTGGGAATCAAACGGTGCACTGCACTTACTCCGAAAGACTACGCAGTTGCATAGACTTATCTTGGTACCCACTGTTTGCGTACAGCGTCAAACATATTTTGCCCGCACAAGGCTTATAACGTTTAACACGAGAGATGAGCATAAAAAAAAACACGTGCAAATATGATCGACACTTGATTATCTTGATTATCAATGATGTAACCCAAGAGCCGCACCCTCGGAAAATTGCTCCATGCGATGAGAAGAATCAGCCCAGTCTGTGGTAACAGTTATGCGTTCAAAACATGTATAAACAATCTTGTGCATCATACACTGGAGCGCCGTGAAGTGTGCGAAAGGAATTGACACTGGTAGGACTGCATTTGCTTTTACCAAGATAGGGTGAAACACATTTTCCCTTGCGCATACCTCGTGTCGTGATAAAACCAGTCCTAAGTCATATGCAAAACACTCGTGTCTAGACTAGATGCATGCGCAATCAGATCATGGTAGACTGCACATAGGGTAGACATATCTTGACACCTCCTGGTTGCGTATACATACATATTTCGCCTCAAGCATTTTGGGCTGAAAACACATTTTTTCCTGGCACAGGCCATTTGAGTGGCGTCGTGATAAAATCAGCCTTATGATTTATGCAAAGCACCAAAGTCCAGACTAATCTGTGCACTAGCACAAACAGAACAGGTTAAGCGCGATAAGTATGCCTTCTGGGAATCAAACGGTGCACTGCACTTACTCTGACAGAGTACGCAGTTGCATAGATTTATCTTTTGGTACCTACTGTTTGCGTATAGCGTCAAACATGTTTTGCCCGGACAAGGTTCATAACGTTCAACACAAGACATGAGCATAAAATGCACGTGCAAATATGATCGACCCTTGATTATCAATGATGTAAACCACGAGCTGCTAGATTGACAAACAATTGCCGCAGTAATCCTAAATGTTGGGATAGATCTATCTGAGAAATCAGTTAGAATTAGATCAAGATGTGCAATGCGTCATATCCTATCAGTATTTTTGACACACTGTCGGCTAGTATAAGCATCTGTTCAAATTTTAGAATAATTACAGTAATTTTAAGGTGTCCCAATAGAGAGGGTAAATTAAAACGATGCAAACTTTTTGAACGGCATTACAAGACACCCAGCAGGCACATGACGTCGTAATGATGTCGAAATTGGGTCGATGTGAAGGCACATGCCGCATTGACGTCAATACTATATCATTTTGACGTCTTGTAACTGCTGGGCAGTAAAGTATATCCCAGCGGGCACATGACGTCAGAATGAAGTCGATATGATGTAATCTGTTTGCGTCGACGTCAATGCGACGTCATTATAACGTTGTGTGCCTGCTGGGTAGTATGTATCAATGTGAAGATCTTTGGGCTTTCCATTAGGTATCAGAAAAAATAATGATATTTGAAGTCTGTTCACAGTCACAACTAAGTATTCAAGGTCCACGTTTCATTAATATCGATGTTCAGACAGAGAAAGCAATTCGATAGGGAAAAGAAATAATGCCAAAATTTGTACATATCGCCAAACTTTATAAATTCTGCGTTTCGATCATACAAAACTAAAATTGACAAGAAAAATGTTATAACGGCCTTCTTAATTTACTTTTTTTTCTATTTGTTTTAACTATTACAGAACTTAAATGTACAGATAATTAGATGTGTCTGCATGTATGTTTAACTGCCCAAATATAAGTATGCGCTACATAGAAATTTTGGCATGCATTTATTATTCTAACTGGCCACCTGGGTTTAGCTCTCATACAGTGCGGATTATTATGGTGCTTATGTGGGTTCCATCTGTTTGTGTGACTCCACTTTGGTTGAAGGTACATCATTGTTGAGTCCGGATGAGCTTAAACAGGCGCACATGCTGCGACCTTGTAGCCATGCCCCTGTGCTTGCACCATGTCTATGTTGTAGCAGAAAGGCCGCAGTAAAAGTATTCAGGACGCAGTAGACAGACAGTAGACACTTCATATAGTATACAGAAAAGCGTGAACAGCATGCACTACTTTTCAGCATGCTCCAAAACGAAGAGCGAGTAGACAATGCACAGTAGACGGTAAACGGTAGAATATATCAAAAGGTCTTTAACGTTGAAAGAAACGTTTTTTCCTTCGCACAGCTTAAAAATACATGTATTGGGGCAAAACTATAAGAATAAATAAATAAAACTAGAAAATAAATAAAGCCCAGGTGATCACTCATCCAAGTACTAACCGGGTTCGACGTTGCTTAACCTCGGTGATCGGACGAGAATTTTTTCAAGGTCATATGGCGGTAGACAACAAAATACCGATTTTTAACATTTCCAAAGTCTCCGTTTGAGAGTCTGGGATCAGTATAATAGTTACAAGTTTAGCTTTTGAACAAGCTTGAGAGGTTATCCCTTAGCAAATGAATCTATAGGATGCGAGTGGTAAAGCAGAAAAATGGCAACAATACAAGTTAATTTTATTGTAATCTTGGATTTGTTGAAGCTGTAGGTAAGTGGCGAGTTTGACAGTTTTTTCTTTTTGTCAAGTGATTGTTTATAACAGGTGAGGTTCAGTGCTATTAACTTTTGTGAGATGACCTGTACTGTTTAGTAATGGCTCTTCGTGGACTGCACTCTCTGGTAAGTGCTTGTATTAGGTGAGATTCTTGTATTAGGCGAGATGAAGTCTTCCGGATACGTTTTACAGCTCATGTCTTAGCGATGCTGGAAGAGACCCTGCAGCTGGGTGCGCCAAACTATGGGAGCAAGTACCGGTAAATAGTGGAACCTGCATTTAGCGTTAATCAAGTAGAACTTGTTATTGATCTGCACTGTAAAGTGCTAACTGAACTTTCAGGTGAGTGTTTGTATAAGGTGACTTAAAGGGTTTTAAAATATAGGCTATAAAAATCATGCATTAGCGATGCTGGCGAGAACCCTAGCTGGGTGTGCCAAATGTAGAAGTACCGGGAGATAGTGGGACCTGTAGGAAACGGCGAAAGCAAAGCAAAAGGAAACGGCGTACAATCGAGTACGAATTCCTATCTTAATATGGTTATCCCCGAGGGGATAACCAATGATATCCTGCAGTTTTTACTACTGGGACACACATTGCAAGCCTAGTAGAGCAGTCGTATCAGGATCTGCGCTGTTTGCAGTTCAGTCTCATCATGCCAGCGAACACAAAATGTTGAATCATCATTGACTCAACGTTGATTCAATGTGATTCAATGTTTTGTGATCAGTGGGTATTAATAGCCAATTAATCAACAAAAAAAAAAAAACTCGAGACTACATGTATTTCACAAAAATCCTATTTCTGAAACAGTGAAATCGAAAGTGATAATTTCACTGTTTGAACCAGTGAGATTATCAGTTTCGATTTCACCGGGAAATCTCTATAATACATTGAGAAGTATAAAAGAAATTCTTTTTCTTTTATATCTTGCTAACATGTTATACAAAAAAAACCAGAAGACAGATCATATAGGCTCCTAGAGACAGGATAAGAGATTTTATAAAGCAACTGGTTAACATTGCAATGCCCTATTGTCATTGCAATATAGCCTTCCTGATTAATATTATTTTGATAAGATTTTAAAAATTAAATCTAAATTGCAGGTCATATTTTCTTGGTGCTTCATTAGCCGAAACTAGCCTGTACGATCTACTACGTAGAACATATTGTTCCACTACTCTGAACGTTTTCCTCACTCTCTTAGCTCAAACCTTTTAGAACTTTTTTATACAAAAATCTTCTATAGATGTCAATTTATCGTCCTATTAAAAATTATAACTATCCGTTTATGCTCTGGCACAGGATGAGCTTCAATTGTTTTACTGCTCATAATATTCGCATACATAATACTTGCTTCGAAATCAAATTTAGAACTTTCTACTAAGTTAGTGGGAAGTTGTTTGGGACTTAATAATTTGTCTGGTCGGGCTCATAGGGGTTCAGCTGTTGGGCTTCTTTTGCCCCGGCCTTTCAGCATTGTCCTTGCTGTTGAGTGCTCATCTTGTTTAATCTCATTATTTAAATTCTGATTGATATGTTTGATTTTTGATCCATTGATGGGTTAGAAACCCTTCACACGGACCGAATAACTGGTATGTTTATGAACCATAAATGAAATCGGGGCATGTAAAACCAGTTAACCGCCTCCCCCATCCCCGCCCCACCCCGCCTTCCTCCCCCAGTAGTTTAATGCTGACAGTTCAAAAGCGGTGCTTCTGTTGTGAATTACTATTATTGACTTAGTTTGTCGCCTGTCTATTAGTTTTTGACTTTCTTATACATTATTTAGGATAGTCTCGCAGCCATCTGCCTCTTGGCTTTTTGGCTTGTCTTGTTTTTATTTGTCTGCCGTCTTTTTTTTATTTTCTTTCTCGTTTGGTGTTTAGGGCAAAATGTGGACATTGCTTATGTCGGTTTCTGATTATTGTTTTCTCATCTACTTTGTCCTTTAAATATTTCTACATCCCAAATCATTTCTATATATTCTATACAGTTTCTAATACATCACTTATTTAAGCATGAAACTAACGATTAGTTAGCTTTACTGCTTTGAAACTTAGTAAAGTACAATGATAGCCAATGATCAGGAACTAATACAATCAGATCCCACATACCGCCATCAAAACCAAAAGGGAAGGGGAAAGAAATATACACAAGTACATAAATGATTTGACCGTGTACAAATTATGTTTTTCGTCTTCCTCCCAGAATCTGTAAAGCACATGATGTTACATGATCTGACGTGATGAAAATGCCCATGTCAGTTGGTTCCCGTGTTTTGGGACTCTTTTGAACCGCTTGACATATGGAGCCAAACTTGGCATACTACATGTAACAGCATTTGCTGTGACCCGAGTGTATGGAGCTTAGATATTTTGTTTGAATTATTGAAAGAGTTAAAGGACTTCTATGATTAAGGCGAGGATTTTCCCCTTTAGACCGGCAAGACAGGTCCGAATTTTCAAAAGTATAAAGAGGGCAAATTTTTCTTAGCAGAGCTTCCACAAATATGTAAACCGTCTGAAATCAGATCATTTGTGATTCAGACCAAAAGACATGGGGAGATAATCCAGTCTGTCCCTACCTACCCTAAATTCAAGGTTTTTGCATACCTCATTTTTTGAGGTAATAAAAATATTGAAATCAGTCATTCATTCCATAAATTTTTGTCATAAATGCATGCTAAATACACGCAAATAACAATACAAAGCAATGATTTTCTTCTTGTTACGCTTGATTGACATTTAAACGTGCAAAACCGTAGTTATACTTCCGGTCAAAGCGGCCAAAAGAGAACGCTTCACTATAACTAAAATACAAGTACTTCCCCCCCCCCCCCCCCCCCCCCCCGTGACCCAGCATTTCCTTCATGCAGCAGACTTATGTGATGCAAATACGCAAAATATATGAGTGGGAAGCTGGGTCACGGGGGGGAATGATACTCAGTAAGCCAAAGAAGAAGAATGGTCAACAGTAGCACTGTGATCTTCAAGTATTTTATTGTGTACCATGACCTTGAAATGAGGTCAAGGTCACATACATATAGTCAAAACTATCCAGTGTTGTCTGTTATCTAAGTTATGTGAGTCAAAAAAGGGTGAAATATATACAATAAATCATTATTTCAACGATCAGGTAGAGGATTATTTACAATTTATCTCACCAATGACGTCAACGTCAACGTATGTTTAACGTACTTTACATAGACACAAACACTTGAAAATTCATTTGTCATGCAAGTTACATGTCATAGTCATAAATGCAAAGCAAAAGTCAGTGATCCGCATAACTTTTTAATCATGGGGAAAATTCACGCCTTAAGCATAGAAGTCCTTTCCTTTTTATAAATCCAGAAATTTGTCATGTGAGTTCTTCCCATAACGATTACCCCTTTTGCCATCGGACTTACATATTATCGATGTTATGGGTTGTTTCTTCCGCTTATCTGTAGTCTTCGAATAATCATTTGAGCCGCGACGCGAGAAAACCAACAATGTGGTTGTGCGCCCTGCGCAGAATTAGATCAGCCTGGGCATCCGACAAGGTTGGCCAGATTCTTCGCTAAGCGCTTAAAAGGTAGCCAAGGGACTAAGCTACCTTCATGCGGACAGCGAAGACTCTGATCAGACTGGGCGGATGCCCAGGCTGATCTGAGTCTGCGCTGGGCGCACAACCACATTGTTGGTTTTGTCGTGTCGCGGCTCATTTTGTTTTGTTTGTTTGTTCTCTTTTAGTCTGATTATTTTAAAAGTTTTAGGTTTAAAAAAGAAGAAAATACCGGGAGGTAAGAATGATGTTTTGTGTGTCTAATATATTTATGTTTGGTAATGGTTAGCTTTGTGACAACCTACATGGAAAAGAGCTGTTCATTTTGCTATCCGTTCGTTTTTTCTACCTACATGTGTTGTTACTTCATGTTACTATTTCTCGTTTGGTGTCGTGAGTGGGACGTGGCATTTGGTTGTATCAGTTCCTGATCAATGCCCATTTACAGTGTTATCAGGGAATTAAATTATTTGAAAATGAGTTATAGGTTTGAGAAAATAATACTTCTCCATTTTATGAATTTCAGGTAGTATCTCACTTAAAATTCGAGAGGATCATGGCACACACTGTATGCCATACTGTTCTCAAATCATGTGAGAAAACGCCAAAGATATGTTACCATAGCAACTGAGGAATTACCAACTGTTGTCTTTAGTACCTTGGCAGAATGGCGTCTCGATGACGCCATTTTGACATCAGTATGAACTCTTAGTTGCAATGGTATCAGACCAATGACGTATTTGGTATTGGAGCATGGCATACAGTGTATGCCATGCTCCTCCAATTATTCAATTCATTACAAACTGAAATTCTTTCAACAGAAACTTCAGAGTTTCTCAAGCAAATGATTATTCTCAATTCATTTATTTCCTTGTTTATTGTGCAATAAAAGAACTAGTCCCGCTTTTAAGACATATCAGTTTTGCAAGCTTGTTAGCATGATTTATTGAGCATAGTTTGAACATTCTTCTTGATATTCGGTGTGATGACATCCAGTGATCTCCCCAGACCATGAAGGCATGTTGCCTTCCTCTTCAAATTACCTTTGCAACTTGCCTTAAAGGTTGGTTCCTGGAGTATGGACTGCATCATAATTTTAATGATTTTTTTTTCTAAATCATCGGAAAGCGTTTATAACAAGGAAATAAATAAGTTTCACTAAAAAGTGTAAAGCCAGAAGTATTAGATAATTTGTTTCGCGAGAGATTCCCTAACTCTGCTTCGCACACCAGTTAGCGCTATTTTTAGTTCACGCCAAAAATAGATAACGCGGCTGACACCATGCTGCATTGTATTTTGGGCTAGTATTGACCGATCCACCATGCCAGGGCATCTAGGACAACTCACAACAAGAGAAAAAATTACTTTTTGGAGAATGACGCTAGAAAATACGCACTTATAGACATATGACAAAATTATTTTTAGAACTGGAATTCCAAGGCATTGTTTAAACCAAAGAAAGTAAACCAGAGAAAAACGACACTTTTCAACAAAATCCAATGGTTTTCTCAGTAGCAACAGTTTCAGAAAAACAAGAGTAATTAATACTGCACAGAAAAAAAACAAAATTATTTTGTGAACAGAATAGGTCTACTTAGTTCAGGAACCTACCTTTAATTTCCAATGAAAATTTATTTTCATTTCTTAGCCAGTAAAGCTGTTTTCAACGCATTAAGAATCATCAATAATTGTTTATAATGTAAATTTAGGCTAATTTTGACAAAACATTGCTATATTAAAGATTTTATAAAATTGATCAACAAGTCATCTGATTTTTGTGCTAAAATTGACAAGCCTTCTGGAATTTCTGGGGAGAACACTGGGCATCAGGTTTGATTAAGTGTTTAAGTATTGACTAAATTTGAGCCTTATTTCGACTTTTGCATTTTAATTTTTTTTGACCCGTTTGCCTTACAGGTCAGATTTGTTATGTTACAAGTGTAGGCCTATAAATATTTGGTGTGAAGTATAATTTGTCAAAATACATAAGTTGGAACTCTTAAACCAACTTAAACAAATACGCAAGTGCGTAATTAAATTTTGTCAAAACGACAAAATTTCAACACGCACCTGCATATTAGATGAGGATTGGACAAGATTTCAATAGTAACTGCAAACAAGTGCGACTACATTAAATAATTTGGTACTAAATTACATGAATATAATTGTGCGTAACATGTAATTACCCCTAGATACGCCCCTGTTGTTTAGAGACATGGGCTCCTATACAATGGTCCGGTGCTCCTGCCGGTACTCCTTAGTAGAAAGCATCATCGAAATTTGATGATGTTTTGATATTGTGTTTTAATTATCATCATCTTTTAACTCAGATTTTACCCTGCTAAGGTCACTGCCGATACCAATAACCGTAACTTTTAGCCCCATTCTCACCGTCACGGTGCTGGTCCCGATATCGTCCGGTGATGATCCTGGACCTTTTTCTAAAAAAAAAATAAAGTGCATTTTCACATAACAGACGTTCCCACGGTGTATCCCCGGTCTAGAATTTGTTAAATACTGGGGCATTATACACTATGTCACCGTCTTTAATCGTGGTGAATCCTGGATCATCCCGCACAAACCGTGTTAAACCGGATCAGTCCCTAATAAATCGGGGATCTACCGGCCGCCTAACCGTAGGTGTATCGCCATTTTCCGGGTATAAACGGGGCTTAACCGGCTGATAAACCGGCTCATACCGTTCCAATACCTGCCTCCACCGGTACGAAATAGGGCTATACCGTTATTCACCTGAGCTCTGTCGGCCTAAAGCCGGAGTTCAAAATCACACTGGAATGCCATGCTTTATCACGGCTAAGGGAGGACAAAGACACGGACCTGCCCCGGAAATCCCAGGATAAAGCCGGTTCTTGATATCTTTCCCGATTACTCCCGGTGACTCACGGTTGTATTAAACATTTTAGAACAACCGGGGCTGTTAGCCGAATGAACAGGGTGCATCCCGGATCGTCCAGAATTTTTACGGTGCCGCCAGGGTTGTTCTCCCAATTCGACAGGGTTTCCCCCGGATCACTAATCGGGACTTATCGGTGATGCCAAACCAGAATTGTGAGAATGGGGCTTTTGCAAGACCAAATTATAATTTGCTTTATAATAAAATTATTTATTATCCTATTCAACTGAAAACTCCACAGATACAGTAGCTTGATACGACAAATGCATAGATATAATAATGAAAGACGTATTATATTATATTTGGCATGAGTTACCGCTCCTTGACTAACATTTGACTGTTGTTTTATATACGGAAGAAAGTGTCGAAATTAAATGAAAAAGTTTATATCCGATCGGGATTAAAGTTATTCAGTACTTTTATTACACTAAAATGCACATAAAATTTCCCAATCGAACAACTATTGAGATCTGTTAGTAGCACTGCATTGCAGATGTCAGTAAATGGTTGCTTGGTACTTGAGAACTGTCTACGTAGCCATAAGAGTAGACTGGTATCAGTCCATTAAATAGAGCAGTTTTGTAAAATGCATAAAAAATAAAAATGCATATCATACTCTTTCACTACAGTTCGAATAATGTCTGATTTAATGTATTCCAGTTATGGGCAAGTAATAAAATGCTTTGCTGATAGCAGTTACTGGTTATGTACCTTACCATAATACATGGCCTGATGCCAGGCTACCATAAGAGCCACAGTTGAATTATACATTTTATTTAACTTTTTTATTTGCAAAATGCTAGTCAGTACACATAGGAACAGTAACTCGAATTGCTCTTTGCTGTGTTTAACATGACAGAGTTTATTCCCTGGGTTATTACTAGTAGTAAAGATGGTGAAACAAAGCGGATCAAAGCGATCTGGAAAATGTTTTAAGCAGTCATCAGACAGTATAGCTCACCTAACAACAACAACAAAAATAATAATCACTAAAATTATAACTCATCTTAAGACAGTACAGCTCACGTAACAACAGTTGGCAGACATCAGAGCTCACATAACAAATACTGTCATCAGACAGTAAAGCTAATTTTTCAAGAACTCAAACCTGCCAGTACGGCTCGCTTAATGAGAATCGTCACTGGAAATATAACTCACTGGACAGAAGTAGTTACCAGACAGTGCAGCTCATCTAACAAAAAACGTCACAAGACAGTATAGCTCATTTATCGAGGGCTGTTACCCATAGGGCAGGTGTCACTGTGCACCAGACAGAAAGTTTCTGTCTGGTGCACAGTGACACCTGCCCTATGGGTAACAGCCCTCGATAAATGAGCTGAGAAAACCGTGCCTTACAAAAGCAGTCACCAGAAAGTTTAGCTCACACGAAAAATATGTATCTAGAAAGGCTAGCTCATCCAACAAAAGCTGTCACTTGACAAAACAGCTTACTGGCCTTGAGCTGAAACAATATCCTATATTGGTTTCGGTGCGGATCCCGTTGGTGTCGACGTCGGCGTCGTCGTTGGCGTGACATTTTCTTGCATGCATGATATCTCTTGAACCAACAGTTGCATTTTTACCAAACTTGCAGGAAAATTGGAACAAGTTCTGGAGCTCATTAAATTTTGGTTACCATAATTACCATTGGGCCAACCTTAATAGCTGATTATATTTTAGTGATTTTTACCCCATTTACATGGTCATCTAAGGATTTTGAATGTTCTTGGACATACATGTATCGACAAATTTCGACTAAACTTGGTAGGTTGTATAATTATTAGGAGTTAATGAATTGATTAGATTTCGATGTCATCGGCCTTCTTTTCAAGGTGAAAATGCCATGGCAAGTCTGTTAGAATTGTGAAACTAGGGTAAATGCGCCGGTTTGGGGGAGGGAGGGGGAGGGGGAGGGGTCGGGGAGGGCACATAAGATTTTGTCTTGGAAAAGAGTTTACACCGGACTTGTTAAAGATTTAGTTTATTTGTAAATTTAGGGCATGTTGTGAACAGCTGCCCCGAAGGGATACTCATGGTAACTGGTAAAGGTGTCCCAAAGTTCAGGCTAATTACGGTGTAACAAAACAAAAAAATAAATAAAAAAAGGGGAGAAAAAATTTAAGATTCCACTTATTATTCGAGCTGTTGAACACTTTGTAAAACAAACAACCGTATAATTTCTGGCTCTTGTAATTCAGAGAACAGAAACGCCCTTAACGTGTAAAACAATTTCCGAGAGCAATAATTCAGTGCAGACTGTACGAGTTACAGAATTCACTTGTCATGTTATGTACTTTTTCTCATCATTTTCCCATCAGCGTTCTATGTCAGTGCGGTGGTTGCGCGTACTTCGCATGTACACACACAAAAAAAAAACGAGTTTATCAAAAGAAAATCGGAAAAGCGAATTATTCCTTGCGCGAACATCGAAAGCACAGATCAGCCTGTGTATTAGCGCAGGCTGTTCTAAGTTTTTGCAATTCTTAATATAGATTCTATGAGATCTATTAGATCGATTGGCACACAGATTAGAGCGCACAGATACGCAAGCTGCGATCAGTCCCCAGCGCCAGCGCACGTCGTAAGGCAGGTTAAATCCTGGAGGGATGGTTCTTATGCTATGCCAAGAAGACTATTTGTAACAGTCAGTTGTAAATAATACGTCAGCGGTCGCACATGTTACTCTATAATACCGCTATGGAGATTTGACAAAGGACAATAATGCTATATTCTTCAATATTAACGTTTTATTTAGTGATTTTTGTGTTTGTGATTATTCCAAAGTGTGTCACTTGGGATTTTGGAGACATTTCTAACAGAATTCATGCTTTGTGTAAATTAAGATGTGATTATCATTTGGTAAGTCATTTTTCAACAATGAAAAGCATATCTATGACATTTTATGCTATTGTTTTGACAATAAACATAGATATGTTCCTTTCTTAACAGTTTAAAAACATAAATATAAAACTTTTATTACAAATAATCATAGATACAACAGTAGTGTGCCAATAAGTAACTTTTTTTCGTGCTTATTTCATTATCTAAAAATTAGAGGAAAATCAAAATACACGTAACATATCAATCACACACACACATGCGCATACTCACACGCGCACACCAACAAGAAGTTTTTGATCCAACATTTCCTTGCTATATTCAAATTGAGTATCCATTTTATATTATGATTTAATTGTTTAAACAATAGTTATGCATATATTTGCGCTTTGGATTATGGCAGTTTTGCAACAAGAATAATCTCTATAAACCGGTATGTTCAAACATATGCTTCTCGTACACGCTGAAATATATCGAAATGCATGGTGTAAAATTTGTTTGTATTTTTTTCCAGTATTTCAGTTTGACAATGGCCTGGGAAAAGTAGTTATATTTTCATTATCTTTAAATGCATGTGCACGAATTATTAACTTCGGCAAATATGCACTTTTAAGAGACGCTGGCATTGTATCTTGTCTTAAATCAGTTATTTTAAGTGGAATCAGCTGGTAAAAACACAGTTGGAGCAGGGTCTAGTTTCATGAAAAAAAAAATGTATTTACACATGGTACCAGTCTCTTAAAAGATATATGGCACTACCAGATATGCTGTCTCGAAGAACATATTGAGAGCGTGAGTATGAATAAGTATAGAGGAAAATATCACAAAATTATGCTGTACTTCGAAGACGCAACATAGCAATTTATTTTAGAGGCTAATTCGTGCTATTGATAAGAATTCATTAATTCTGTTCCCTGCCACTGGTGTTAATATTATATTGGATGTGAATACCGATCAAGAACAACCCAGAACATGATTTTCGGGGAGTTAAATATAAAAAAATACACCCTATAAATATTCTCAGGGATCCTTAAAGTATAAATGACGTCGTACTGACGTGGACGTCAGTACGACGTCATTGCAACGGCATGTGTCTGCTGGGTTTATGTCTGCATTGTTTTAAATGATCGTTATATATTATTTTACGAAATAAAAAAATCCGCCCCCCTTCTTTTATTATTGAAACTGGCTTTTTTATCATTTGGATGATAAAATTTTTGTGTTGCCTTTTCTCAATTATTTGAAGACGAGCTAAGCTGCTGACAAAATAAGCATCAGGAAATTTTGGCGTTTTGGAAATAAATTTCTTAAAGGCTAAGTCCCATAACCATGACTTATTTCCAATGTCCAGGCGGTTGATACAAAATTATCACGTGAAATTTATATTGCTGGTTGACCCGATGACAAGTTAATGGTATAGGTACAAATACATAAAAGTTTGTCTTAAACATAGAATAAAAAATGCTTGGTGTAGACGGGACCCTAATTCTATTGAAATCATTCTTTTACGTAAACAAGCGTGTATCACATTTTTTAGCTTGACCGAAATGTGTCAGTTGATTCCATTTTGCATATTTTAAGGCTCTCCCGCACAACCATCTACACCGAGTGGTTCGTCATTTATTTTGTCGAGTATAGATAAGCCGCGTTGCTTACACTAAACACGTTGACCAGAGACCCATATCGGCATAGGCAGCCACACAGTCTGGTCAGGTCTTTCCCTGTGCACGGTCATGGATTCTATACAGTGAAAAGAAAAGTGATGCTTCACATACTGATTTGTACTTTTGGTGGTTTAATAGTGTAGATACAGAGATGGTAAATGGTGCACCATCTTGTTTGCTTCCCTTGATAAAGAAGCCCTTTTAACGTTGGTTCTACTCTTAAAAGAAAGGCAATTGAGTTCTACTTAACAAGCTACTCTCCCTTGAGGCCCACAAAGAACGGAACCCCATTGAGAAGGGAGGCAAAACCGAAACTGGTTGATTTCTATTTTCTATTCTATTCTATCCCATAACCTTACTAGGTCGTTGGGGCACCACAGCTGACTTCAAAACAATCCCTTTCCACCTTGTCCTGTCTTCAGCTGCCCTAGTTGAGCTGGCAAAATCCATTCCAGTCCACTCCTTGATATTGTCTTCCCACCTCTTCTTCTGTCTACCTCTTCTTCTTTTTCCTTTCACTGTGCCCTGAAGAATTGTCTTTGCTAAACCAGAAGACCTTGAGACGTGGCCAAACCACCTTAGTTTCCGTTTCTTGGCCAGCGCCAGGAGTTCATCATATTCTCCAATGGCTGCTTGGATCTTCCTGCGAACCTCCTCATTGATTGGTTGATTTGCTTCATCCGAAAGTGTACCCGTACCCTGAAAGATTTTGATAATTGGTAAAATTCTGCTTTCTTCTCCAAAACTATATACATTTCAACTCCTATTATCTCAAACTACTGATATCTCAAAGTAAATTTTCTGGTACCAGAAAATTTACTTTGAGATATCAGTAGTTTGGGCTGAAGTTAGACTTCAAGATATCGAGAGTTGACTGTATTTAACCCTTAAAACTCCAAAAACGAAACTAGTTGAATCACAGAATCGAGATGAGGCGGTTTATAATGAGCCGCCTCATCTGAGTCTACACTGTTTGCCTTCTCTGAATTCTCAATATGAAACGGTTTTTGTAATTTTGCAAATGCAAATTTTGTCGTCTGCTTTTTAGTGCTTCAAAAACACGAAGCTTATTTTTTCGGTCATGTATATACGGCAAGTTTGTCTGATAGTAAAAGCGCGGCAAGCTGTAGTAGTAGACTTGGTTCCCAAGCGTATCCGGTTTCACCTGCTCCAGGGTCCCCGGGCGGCACTAGCTGTAACCAGAGATGGCTTATAAACACATGTAGAATGCTGCACCCAATGATTTCGACCTAGATACGATGTTTTTGTTTCTTTTTCTTCGTATTTTACACTGAAAACATGAAGGTGACGAACGAAGCCATAGAACATAAGTCACAAATTAGTGTAAATAAACTATTTTACAGTAAATAAAGAGATATATAATTGGCATATTAATGCTGGGAAAACATAGCGTAATACAGATAGGAATGTACTTAAGAAACCCCGGAAGAGAACTAGGGTTGGTTTACAATGGTTTGTCCGCCTGTACGAGGAGATAATCCACGAGCTTTACCATGGTTTGTCCGCCTGTACCAGGAGATAATTCACGAGCTTTAGCGAGTGGATTATCTCCCGTACAGGCAGATAAAAGCTCGTGGATTATTAGCGAGTGGATTATCTCCCGTACAGGCAGATAAAAGCTCGTGGATTATCTCCTCGTACAGGCGGACAAACCATGGTATAACTATTTTATACCACACTTACCAGTGTAGACCTTGCGCATTGCAAAATATTTTGTTTTAAAGTTGGCGTTTTTTGTAAGGGTGGTATAAACAATATTTTATTCAAATATGTCATGTTATACATTCAGTACATTCAGGGTACAATTTTCATGAATAGGATTTGGTCGAAAGCTCATGGCTCGTATAAACTATTTCCTATAGAACTAGGGTTATCGGCAGATGCAACTGTTACAAATGACGCATACATTGTTGCATCTGACGGCCATGTCTACTGTAATTGGGTGATGTTATACTATCTATTCCCCTCTTTTTGGATATCCATATATATGACTCCATTTATGGATATCCATTTTTATTTTTGGATGTCACAAGATAAAATTTGGATATCCGTAATTATTTATGGATAGCCAAAAACCGAACTATGGATATCCAAAAATCGAATTATGGATACCCGAAAATGGATGATCCATAAATAGGGAATAAATAGTAAAACGACATCCCATATGCTGGACAATTCGAGTGTATTAAAACTTAATGTGTATGGGTATCCCTGCATGTTTTTCCCGCATGTTTACAAAGGGGAACAACTTTTAAGATTTCCTGTTTATTTCTCTGGACGTCGAAGCCCTTGTGAAATTGAGTCTCCTCACTAAAGAAAAAGAATGGCTCCCATGGGAACAAGTTCTTTTCTACTAGAGTTCACTCCCTTTGCAAGAGTAGACAAATAAAAATGGCAAAGTTGCTTCCCGTTAACTCTTAATTGTTCACCTTAAAGGCTTCCTTCTAATACTAGTATCATAATTTCATGTAATCATTTCAATATAGTGTGGGCATTTTAAATGACTGTGATTGTCTAGTTTTAACAAATAGACCGGTCATTTTGACCGGATCTTCATAGCATGGAAAGATAGGATAGACGAATGTAAAAATTTCCAAACAACCCATATCCCGCAACTCCTGCAAGCACAGCAGGCCCTCTCTCAACCTTCTGTCAATATCTGTAGAACACCTCAATGCCGAAAGTTTCACAACGTCTTTACCCACCCTACCAACCCATTTTAAGTCGAAGGGTAAATTCAAATGTTTATCAACTTGAAATTCAAGTAGAAATGACAAATGCAAATGGCAAATTTTATTCAGCACGAACACTGACATTTACCATAAATGGTCAAAGCTGATACAATAAAATTATCAAATATCATGAGAAATGTAACCACGCCTCCCTTCACAAAGTCATGTTCCAAGATGAAGAATTTCACGGAATTCCATGGAGTTTTTTGTTGTGTCATTGAGAAATTTCTGACGTGGGCCAAGCTACTTTTTATTGACAGTTCTTGCTATTTCAAGAGTAAAACCCCCGAAAGCAAGTTAAAACGCTGTGTTATCGACCAAAACTCCTATTAGCCGTAGCAAACGGTTACCGTATGACGTTTCCCACCAGTTTGAACTTCGTAATATCTGACAAGTCTGAAGGGCAAAACATTCTAGAAATACAAAAATTTTGAGCCTCGACACGAGAAAACCAACAAAGTGGTTATGCGCCCAGCGCAGACTCAGATCAGCCTGGGCATCTGCCAAGTTCGATCAGAGTCTTCCCTAAGCGCTTAAAGGTAGCTATAAGGGTCTTAGCTACCTTCATACGGACAGCGAAGACTCTGATCAGATCGGGCGGATGCCCAGGCTGATCTGAGTCTGCGCTGGGCGCACAACCACTTAGTTGGTTTTGTCGTGTCGCGGCTCAAATGTCTAAGCAAACAGGCTTTCTTTGAGAGATAGCTTAATATGAATGGACTGAAACACTGTCTCAAAGGACCGTTAAATCACAAAGATCGACTCAAAATGATTGTACCAACGTTTAGAGGCCGTAAATCCCTTCCCTTCCTTTCAATCCGTTCCCATTATTTAGCCATCCTATGCCAAACCCGAGATGAGTGAAAGGTTGTATATAGAACAAGCATAAGTTTAACTAATGTGTCTGGCCACGTCTTAATTTCTTCTGGTTTAACGGGGTTGATTCTTTAGGGCGGGGTGGGACGGGGAGAGAAGAACAGGTGGACAGAATAGGAGGTGGGAGGACGGTGTCGGAGGGTGGACGGGGATGGACTTTTCCAGCTCAGCAAGGGCAGGTGAAAACAGGACAAGATGGAAAGGGGTTGTTGCGAAGTCATCTGTTGTGCCACAAGGACCTTGCAAGGTTATGGGGTAGAATGGAATAGAAGTTGAGCCCTCAAAATATTTTCTGGTAGTCTGTTTAACCAGTAAATAGGCAAATTGTCAACCTCAGATTCTTGCTTAGTATCATGCCATATGAATAATAGCATGAAAGTAACAATGATGCGTTCTATCCAAGAAAGAACTAATGCGTTTTCATAAATTCTTTAGAGTGCATAAGCTATGCACTGGAGTAAAACCTCAATGCAGACCATCAGTAAACTCCTGCTTTGGAGACTTTTCTTAAGACTTACTCGAATGACGTGTTTCATTTCATGATTACAACATCTTTTCATCAGAATTTATTTGTTATTCCCTACACACTAGTGGTGTACGTAGATTTTATTACAAATATTGTCATCTTATAGATGTAACTGAGGTTAAATTCACTCGGGGTTTAAAGTGTTTCAACCCGGTAAGCGCCAAAAAGCAGACGACAAAATGTACGTCTGCAAAATTTCAAAATATGTTTCATTCATGCTGTATTATATTGAGAATTCACAAACTAGAGGACAAACTATGTATAGATCTAGATGAGGTGGCTCATCATGAGCCGCCACATTAGGATCTACTGCTGTTGTGCAAATTCACCTATATGGCGGTCTTCAAAAGAAGATATATCCAGGATTTGCGAGACAAGAGAAAAATTAGCACATGTATTTGGCGATCGTTCCGGACCCCGGGTTCAGGCTACTCGCATTTTTAATAAAATGCTATAATAGTGTTTTGTGAAGTAAGATCATTTCTCTCAAAGGGTTTGTAATAAAATATTGTTCTATGATACGATATGAACCAACTCATCGTGGCTGGATCTACGCTGTTTCCTAATTCAGCTATTTCATTTTTGGTGCCCTAAATGTTTAACAATACAAGTAATAAGTCAAGTATAATAGCCATGCATAGTTGTTCTAACACCGGTGCCGAGAGACGGACTTCCGGTTTTTCAACGGGTGCAGCTTTTCTGCCCTACATCTGGGTTGCCGGCCTACAGTTGTGCCCTCATATATATGCCCATCATGCGGCCAATATCTGTAATGTAGAAGATTAGAACATCAGCAAGAAAAAAACCCCCAAAAAACAGCTTAATTAGTTCTCTTGAGAAGGTAGAAGTGATGCTGATACGACATCTGCACTTGTCTTTATTACATTGTTACTTGCGGCAATATCTGAATCAATTTTGAAAGTTTAAGCGTCTCTGAATCTTTTTAAAAAATATACCATGCTAGCCTAGCTTTTAACCCTTAAAGCGCCAAAGATTAAAATTGTTGAATGGGCAAACAGTGTAGATTCAGATGAGGTGGCTCATAATCATAATGAGCCACCTCATCTGAATCTAAACTGTTTGCCCTCTAGTGTTCAAATTTTCATTATGATATCACTTTTTTGAGATTCTGCAGACGTAAATTTTGTCGTCTGCTTTTTGGCGCATTAAATTGTGCCATTTCAGCGAGAATAGTTTTATATGCCAATAAATGAGGGCACCATGCAAACTGCACGTCTAGATCAGTGCTTGCATTCTGATCGAGCCATGCACAGTTCGCCCGGATCATGTAGCGATCTGGCCTTGTTGTAGATATGGCTATGCCATGACCAGACAATACATCTGGTCTGTGCAAGTGGTAAAGTCCATATACAGGTTGTCACGTGACAGTATCAAATCTACCAAAGAAGTCATCGCTATTTCTTCAATCCCAACAGGAATATATTGTTTCAGAAGTATGAGAATTGAATGCCATATTTAGAAACAGCGGGCAGTTTGTCATCTTCTTGTGTTATATGTAATTAAATGCTTTAAGTACTCCAGGCTTTTAAGAACTGAATTTACAACAACCAGCACTTTTGTTGGAAATCGAACAGCATATTATAAATGAGCCGCGACACGAGAAAACCAACAATGTGGTCGTGCGCCCAGCGCAGCCTCAGATCAGCCTGGGCATCCGCCTTGTCTGAGCAGAGTATTCACTAAGTGCTTAAAGGGTAGCCAAGGGTCTAAGCTACCTCCATGCGGACAGCGAAGACTCTGATCAGACTGGGCGCATGCCCAGGCTGATCTGAGTCTGCGCTGGACGCACGACCACATTGTTGGTTTTCTCGTGTCGCGGCTCAAATAATGAATTCAGTAGGTATAGGGCATACTGTTTACATATTTTTATTTATAATTTTTATACTGATGTGTGGATCTATATATTGGTGTATCTATACTGATGTTCTGAGTTTATTTATTTATTATTGTCTTACTTTTTTTTCCCAAAAGTCAAGAACAACCGCTAGTGCCCCATCATGTCTACTTTCCTGGTCATACAAGCCCTTCCTAAAATGGGTTTACTCTTAAAGCAAAGAATTTGCTCATAGGGGAGCAATTGTTTTAAGAGTTCACCCCCGTTGAGACAGGAGGCAAATGAGGTCTTCGCCAGATGGTAACAGGAATATGGCATCAGAGAAGAAGTGGAAGTTACCCAGCAGACACATGACGTTGAAATGACGTCGAACTGACGTAGATGCGACGTAATGACGCCGCATCTACGTTAGTACGACTTCATTTTGACGTGACGTAGCATCTACGTTAGTACGACGTCATTTCTACGTCATGTGCCTGCTGGGTAAGACCCAATCTTGTTTGTGATTAACGTGAATGGGTACGCTATTAGGGGAAGCAACTCTGCTATTTCCATTTTTGCTTCCCTTCTCATTGGGGAGCAACTCTTTCAGAATAGACCCCATTTTAATAGGGCTATGCTGAAGTCACAAAATATAGAATTTTAGACTGCGATAGTATAGAATTTTAGAGCGAAAGGTGTACAATGCGCAGTATGCCGCGAAAAGTGTGCAAATGCGCAGTATGGCATACTGCGCATTTGCACACTTTTCGCTCTAAAACTTTTTATGTTGCTTAAGCTCACATGTGGTATACTTTTTATATTCTTTTTCAAGTCGTTGCCGTCAGAAGTCGTTTAGAGTAGCAAAAACCAGAAAAGGTCAAATATAATTCTTGCATAGAGATTCTACGGAAGTCTCCTATTATCGAAAAGATCATCATAAATTATTGTAAATTGACCTGGATCATAATAATTGATGCCTGTCCTGTTTATTCTCTTTTATTTTATTTTTTTGGTCAACTTTTTCTAAATTAACTTTTTCTGAATATGAGAGATACGAGGACAATAGGAATCAGATGACCTCGACATTTCAAGAAACCGTACGACGGAAATTTACCGCTTCGGTACGTTGGTGATATTGGTCCATGGTAGGCTACCGTTATTTTACCCTTCCATCTGTCCCCAGTCCTATAGCAAAGAGTCATGGAAGTTCACAGTATTCATCGTGGAAATAGCAAAACGAGATATAAAAACGAGTTATCTCCGCTGAAACTCAAAGATGCATGATGACGTCAGCCAGGCGATATAATGCATGAGAAAGGCAACACTTGTTTGCTGAATTTATGAGTTATATGCCCTTTATTGATTACTTTTGGGCTAGGCTATACTGTGTACATCATGATTTTTTTTGTGTTTTCCTGAAACTTTATAGACATGTTCATTTTAATGACACAATAAGTCTCAAATAAAAAGACACGGTCTGGGGAGATGGTTTTTACAATCCTAGAGCTTCCGACCAAATCATGATAATTGGCTACAGTTAAAGATAAATGCATCGACGAACGTTCATAAAAAAAGTTCATAAAAAAAATAGCGAATTTGTGCCCAGACCTTTTTCGTCTCCGACCTTTCGTTATATACAACCAACATTGACAACAAAATATCTGAAGAACCTCTTAAGCTAGAATACATATGAGCCGCGACACGAGAAAACCAACAATGTGGTTGTGCGCCCAGCGCAGACTCAGATCAGCCTGGGCATCCGCCCAGTCTGATCAGAGTCTTCGCTGTCCGCATGGAGGTAGCTTAGTCCCTCAGCTACCCTTTAAGCGCAAAGCGAAGACTCTGATCAGACTGGGCGGATGCCCAGGCTGATCTGAGTTCGCGCTTGGCGCACAACCACATTGTTGGTTTTGTCGTGTCGCGGCTCATATATGGTATGCAATTACAGGCCAAGGTTAAGGTGACCTGATTAATTTTAAAGCAAATTCTCTACATCTGTTATACCCATCCTCATTTCAGGAGCGAGTCATCTTGAATGGAAGCATAAATGTAAGAGACATACTGTTACACATTTTCTGGGTACTATTGAGTAGGCTTGTTTGATTCTGTGAATATTGCCCAGAAAAGTACTTCTTTATTCGTTTAAAAGTGATCAACATTTTCAACTGGCAACTTTAATGTGTTTAACTTGTTCTTGGATAATCAAGAAGGATAAAACTTTCCTAATTTTTGTAATTTTACACTTTTTGCCTGGCGTAAATTGTCAAATTAGGACACACTCTTACGTTTTTGGTCGTTTACATCCTCTTTAAATGATAAATGAAGAGTTTAAAGTCTATTACAGCAATTAAATTTAACAGCAGCAATTTTGACGGACCAATCAGACAGTGCCATTAAAACCTGTTACATTAAACTGTAATGGTACTGCGGTGAATTAGGACTGTCTTTGGGAGAAAAGCAGACGACAAAATTTGCGTCAGTCTATAAAATTTCAAATCATGTATCAACAGAGGGATGGATGGACGACTTGTATTTCAGTCATGTCAGCACGATGGGAGGGTGGTAATGACAGGCTTTGTGCTATGGAATCCCTTTATAAGGCAAACGGTATGGATACAGATGTGGCGGCTGATTTCTCATTTTGAGCTTTAACTGTTATTTATTCTTCTAGCAATAATCACAGGGTATAATCGATTCCGCTAATTTTCGCTTCCTGCAGAGACTGAACATCATATTTGGCTTCCGCCGAGACTGTCCGCGAACTCTTGCTTCCTGCAGAGACTACTGTCCTCGTAAAATGGCTTCCTGCAGAGACTGTCCGCGTGATTCTGCTTCCTGCCGAGAGCCTCGGCAGGAAGCAGAATCACGCGGACAGTCTCGACAGGAAGCCATTTATCATGTACAGAAGTCTCGGCAGGAAGCAAGAAAGAACAGTCTCGGCAGGAAGCCATTTATCATGTACAGAAGTCTCGGCAGGAAGCAAGAGTTCGCGGACAGTCTCGGCGGAAGCCAAATATGATATACAGTCTCTTCAGGAAGCGAAAATTAGCGGAATCGATTATACCCTGTGATAATGCACTTTGTAAGTTGTTCCTCGAGAAATGGCTTTTACAGCATGTAGAAACACGCGGACTGATCGCTGAGAAGATTTCTTCGGGATCCGTACATGGTACATTTTGAAATCGAACACAAAAGACCATGTCCAGAATGTCAGATGCACGGAGTATCCAGGTTCGTTGCTGCTCGCATGTAGATTCCACGTTATCTAGATACAGACCAGTTGCGCATAGAAATTCGTGCACGTGCTATTGCAACCAAATTAAAATACTACTGAAATAGTTCCTTCAAGAGCAGAGAACACATTCAAAAGAAGAAACATAGGCCAAGCTTTTGGGTCAGACAGATATATTTGACACTAACCAGCGCGACAATCCCCTAAAATAGTTACGACAAGTTCCAATGAAGACCGCGGTTCTTCGTTTTCAATATTTAACATTAATCACTACTAATTAATATAAGTGTTGCAGTTTCTTCGATCGACTGTTTGATATGTTTTTAATTTTAAAGATTATTAGTTTATTACCACATGCATATTAGCCGCGACACGACAAAACCAACAAAGTGGCATGTACGCTCAGCGAAGACTCAGATCAGCCTGGGCATCCATCAGCATGAATTCTAACTTCCTTATGTTTTTATTATAATGCAGTGGGATGAATTCTAACTTTCTTATTTCGCGACCGATCGACTTGAAATTTTACGGAGAGGTAAAAAATAGATTGACATTTGATAATATATTGTATAACGTCTTTACAATTGCTATATGGTTTCGTCTGAATGATAAGGCGGACGGCACCGCCAACGTTCAACGACCCTGATACCACTTTCACACTGGTGCTGATTTCCCGGTCTATTGGATCAAATATTAATCGGACATATGTTACCCATTCTGAGTCGAACTCACGATCCCCCACCCCTCTTCAAGTCGAACACCCAGTCCACCGGACGAGGTGCTCCGATAATGTAAATCCACTTAGATATATTTTGGCAATTTTCCGTCCAATTCTCACAACGATGTACCCCAGACGACTCAAGGTAAGGAACCCATAAAATCCTCCTCCTCCTCCTCCACCCCCCCCCCCCCCTCCCACACACAAACACACACCCGCCCCCAGGCTGGCACCGAGACTGTCCGAATCTGTCCATCATGTCCTCTCCAATTCGAAGACGAGTTTAATATGAGTGAATATATTGGCTTTAGAGATATTTTGCCTTTTAAAAGCCAGCAATTTTTAGTTTTCTTGGTTTAACATGCAATATTCAGGAATAATAACTGAATAATGAAATGCAAAATTGCACTAAAATTACAGTAAACACAACTCCATCCGTTAGGATTTGCATTACGAGCCTGCTTCGAAATTCTGCCATTTTGCATTTTCCACTCGATCACTACGTCATGCCATAATTACCCCAAAAATTGGGACACCGAAAACAATTACCGTACTAATCCGAAAGATTTAACATTTGACGATGTTTCAAAACTTGCAGGCTGAAATGCAAACTGTGCAGACACAGATCAGACTGCTTCAAAGGAGCAGTCTGATCTGGGTCTACATTGTTTGCATACGCACTTCAGTCCCACTGTTTGGACCTCTCGGCGATACTTCGTTTACTTAATTAACCACTTGCTTCATTATATTAGCTCTTTAATCAATGTTTATTGAGCCGTGACACGACAAAACCAACAATGTGGTTGTGCGCCCGGCGCAGACTCAGATCAGCCTGGGCATCCGCCCAGTCTGATCAGAGTCTTCGCTGTCCGCATGGAGGTAGCTCAGTCCCTTAGCTACCCTTTAAGCGCTTAACGAAGAGTCTGACCAGACTGGGTGGATGCCCTGGCTGATCTGAGTCTGCGCAGGGCGCACAACCACATTGTTGGTTTTCTCGTGTCGCGGCTTATATTGGTTCGATCTCGAATCTGTCAGGAGAGGAAAGATTGAACCATATTGCCCTGAAAGGTGTCAAAGACCACGACGTGTTATGGAACTTTCAGAAGCTTCTTAATAAAACTTATCAATCAAAGACTTCTTTTTGCGTTTGTGACAAATTAAATATCAGGAATCGAAGTCCATCTGAACCAAAACATAAGTCAGCGAACAGGAGTATTGGTAACAATATGCCCTCAGCATACAGTGTATACAGATCAGATGGTTCTTCTATACGAAAGACCGTCGGTGACTGTCCTGTTTAAACAACCTTCATTCGCCAGTTTTCTTTATAAGTCATTTTTCGTGTGCAAGAAAAATCTGTACAAGAAAAATGATCGTGTATACGGGCCTGTATAGTCATTTTTCTTGTACAAGAAAAAGTTGTACAAGAAACATTATCGTGTATACGGGCCAATTTAGTCATTTTTCTTGCACAAGAAAAAGTTGTACATGAAAATGATCGTGTATACAGGCCCGTTTTGTCAGTTTTCTTGTACAAGAAAATGTTGTACATGAAAAATGATCGTGCACACGGGCCCGTTTAGTCATTTTTTTGTACAAGAAAAAGTTGTATAAGAAAAAATGATCGTGTATACGGACCCGTTTAGTCAATTTTCTTGTACAAGAAAAAAGTTGTACAAGAAAAAAATGATTGCGCATTTAGTCATTTTTTGTACAAGAAAAAGTTGTACAAGACAAATGATCGTACATTAGCCTGGCCCCAGTCGAATCTGTATATTATTCTGGTGGTCATATGTTCCTTTGCAAGAGATATATTGAACATAGGTCTGTAGCCAGACTAGAGCGTACATATACTGGATCGTTTAGTCATTTTTCTCAAGAAAATGTTGTATACGAAAAATGACCCGTTTAGTCATTTTTCTTGTACAAGAAAATGGTGTACAAGAAAAATAATCATGTATATGGGGCTTTAAGACTTCGAATCTGTCCGCCACTATAGATCACTATAGAAGCCGGAGTTAATGTTACTGTAGCTGATAAAAATACGTATTAATGCGTATTAATGCGATATGCGAACTCCAGACGAGCCTGTTCAAATACGCAGTCTGATCAGGACAAAAGCCGCCCGCTAAGGTGAATGGGAACACTTTCAGGGGAAGCAATTCTATCATTCTGAGTTTTGCCTCCCTCCTCAATGTGAGTCAACTCTTGAAGGAAAGAATTTGCTCCCTTAGGAGCAAATTCTTTCCTTTAAGAGGAGACCCCATTTTAAAGGGGCTTTGTCCTCCATGGAAACAAACAAGAAACTAGAAAATGTGTTTGTAAAACCCTATGCCCCCAACTAAATGCCTGACCCTAACAAGGTCAGATAAAAATGTATACATAACCTTACCTTCATCAGAATGATTAACACATAAATTACTTTAAGTACACCATAGATGAGGTCTCTGGCTCAAAAGGTTCAAAAGATGGAAAAATGCCAAAGTTAATAAAGGGGCATAATTCAGTCAAATATTTATGAAATCAGCCCAAAAGTAAATCAGGTGATCGACACCTTAGCCCCTACCTGCATGCCGAATATGAGTATCCTAGCTCCAACAGTTCTCCCAGAATTTTGGGAATAAACTTTAATTTAATTTTTCGAAAAAGGGGCATAACTCTGTAAGTACAAGGGTGACAGACAAGAAAAAAATACGGGTCAGCTAATCTTTAATGGTCTACCAACCCATAAAATATCAAGTGCCTAGGAGTTACAGTTCTTGAATAATAGACCACCCTAAAATGTTTTGTACAAATAAGAAAAAAGGGCATAACTCTGTCAATAATGAATACAACAAATCGTAACCATCATCAGAATGATCGACACATCAAATACTATCTGTATGCCAAAAATCAGGTCTCTAGGTTAAATGGTTCAAAAGTTGGGAAAATGCCAAAGTTAACAAAGGGGCATAATTCAGTCAAATATTTACGAAATCAGCCCAAAAGTGAAGCAGGTGATTTACACCATAGCCCCTAGCTGTATGCCAAATATGAGTATCCTAGCTCCAACGGTTCTCCCAGGATTTTGGAGACAAACTTTCATTTAATTTTTCGAAAAACGGGCATAACTCTGTAAGTACAAGGCCGACAGACAAGAAAAAAAATACGGGTCTGCTAATTTTTAATGGTCTACCAGCCCATAAAATATTGAGGGCCTAGGAGTTACCGTTCTTGAATAATAGACAACCCTTTAAATGTTTTGTACAAATAAGAAAAGGGGCATAACTCTGTCAATAATGAATAAAACAAAACGTAACCATCATCAGAATGATCGACACATCAAATACTATCTGTATACCAAAAATCATGTCTCTAGGTCAAATGGTTCAAAAGTTGGAAAAATGCCAAAGTTAACAAAGGGGCATAATTCAGTCAAATATTTACGAAATCAGCCCAAAAGTTAATCAGGTGATTTACACCTTAGCCCCTAGCTGTATGCCAAATATGAGTATCCTAGCTCCAACGGTTCTCCCAGGATTTTGGGAACAAACTTTCATTTAATTTTTTTCGAAAAAGGGGCATAACTCTGTAAGTACAAGGCCGACGGACAAGGAAAAAAATAAGGGTCTGCTAATTTTTAATGGTCTACCCACCCATAAAATATTGAGGGCCTAGGAGTTACGGTTCTTGAAAAATAGACAACCCTTTAAATGTTTTGTACAAATAAGAAAAGGGGCATAACTCTGTCAATAATGAATAAAACAAAACGTAACTATCATCAGAATGATTGACACATCAAATACTATCTGTACACCAAAAATCAGGTCTCTAGGTCAAATGGTTCAAAAGTTGGAAAAATGCCAAAGTTAACAAAGGGGCATAATTCAGTCAAATATTTACGAAATCAGCCCAAAAGTTAAGCAGGTGATCTACACCTTAGACCCTAGCTGTATGCCAAATATGAGTATCCTAGCTCCAACGGTTCTCCCAGGATTTAGGGAACAAACTTTCATTTAATTTTTCGAAAAAGGGGCATAACTCTGTAAGTATAAGGCCGACGGACAAGAAAAAAAATACAGGTCTGCTAATTTTTAATGGTCTACCCACCCATAAAATATTGAGGGCCTAGGAGTTACGGTTCTTGAATAATAGACCACCCCTAAAATGTTACGTACATACTGACGGACGGACGGACTGACGGACAGTCAGGCCCAAACCAATATGGCCCCTCAACTTCTTCGAAGTTGGGGGCATAATCACAAATGCGGTTCTCCTTTTGTAAAAATGTGGGAAAACATTGAACATAGCCCCCTAAGAGGTTGTTAGGCCCAGATTTGCCTGAAGACAGATTTTATTCTGTGATCTACGTTTTCTAAGAAACAGAATTAAGGTGGAGATAATCAATGATTTTGGACAAAGACAAAAATCTGCATAAAATACTCAAAATAACACTGATCTTTCCAAAACTTAGCAGATGCCTTCTTTATGTTGTTTCTCATAATTTAGAATCCCAAAATGCAGCATTTGTTAATGTTAAAAAGTGTTTTTATAAGGAAAAATCAAAGGGTAATTTTCTGCGAATAAATCTGAAAAAATAATATCGTTATTGAAAATATAATTAGTGATTAGAGTACCTTGTTGCATAATGGAGAGCGTCCTAGCAATTATTTTTTCAAACTCTTTCACACATTATCAGGCTAAGCAGATGAAAAAAGATGCTGTCTGTGTCCAAATTTTTTTTGTCAAAACACACAGGTGGGACAGGTAAGACTATTTTAACAAGGTTGAACAATTTCATCTACACACCACTGATCATGTCAGTAATGTATTATTTATATTGTAGGTGTTAAATATAGGTATGCTTGCCTACCCTATATTTAATAAATGTGTCCAGTGTACATTGACTTTGTACATGGCTGAACATTGAGAAAAAGCTACCGTTTTCATCTGATCTACATTACAATTTGAGAAAGAGTTGGAATAAATAATTGCTAGGACGCTCTTCATTATGCAATAATGCACCTTCAGCACTACGTAAATTTTCAATAACGATATTATTTTTTCAGATTTATTCGCAGAAAATTACCCTTTGAGCTTTCCTTATAAAAACACTTTTTTAAGCAGCATGTACGTCTATTTAGTATTCTAAACTGTAAAGAACAACAAATATAAGAAGTCTGCTAACTTTCAGGGAGATACATTACTTTTTTATGGTTTTATGCAGATTTTTACATTTACCATAAATCACCACCTTAAAGGGACAAACGTTTTCTGTCAACGAAAAACATTGATTCACTTGAATTCTCATGTCTACAAATGGACCGAACATTATCTTCTACTCCCGTTTATGGTTTCTGTCGTAATGTATTAGAATCTTAACACTGTTAGCACCAGAGACGAAAAAGGCAGGATTTGCAAACAGTGTAGATCCTGATGAGGCGACTCATAATGAGCCGCCTCATCAGGATCTACACTGTTTGCCCTCTACTAGAGTAGTTTTTGAATTCTCAATATGAAATATCTTGGACATGGCATTTTTTTTTTAATTCTGCAGACGTAAATTTTGTCTTCGTCTGCTTTTTTGGCGCTTAAAGGGTTAAATGGAAAAATAGCTGCTGCGAGTATTCCAGCATTAAACTGTGATATTTTAGCCAAACGGCGCGGGGTCCAGATTCCAAAGACAATTCGTTTTATAGCCAAATCAGCTGTACTGTCCACAGTCACCTGACGAAAGGATTTTTTAGCCTTGGCTTGTCTTCTTTTTTCAGTCAGAATTAAAAAGAAGAAGAAAAAAAAACCCAGATCTACAGCCGTTAGGAAGCTGTAGATCTACAAGTTTTATTTATTTATTTTTTGATTCTGACTGAAAAAAAGACGAGCAAAGGCTAAAAAATCCCTTCGTCAGGTGCCGGTGGTACTTTCCACCGTCTTACCTCAAACTTGCGCGAAAACATGGCATCTCTAAGTCCGGACAAAACTTTCGACACTATTTAGAAATAAAGTAATCTCCAAACGAAATTTAGGAAATATTGTTTGAGCAAATTTGGCAGTTGTCTGCCGCCCACAGTGTACTTTGCAGTGAACTAATTCTGCAAACATATAGTTCCATGGTCTGGCGGTGTCCCTGGAATTGCAGAAAAACGTGGAACTGTGAAACTTGAGCTTGTTCCTTATACCCTAATATTGGGACATCCAAAGCCATTAATTTTCCATTGAGACTTATGGAAAATTAATCGTTTTAGGTGTCCCAATACTTAAGCACGCAAATGGAAAATTAATGTTTTAGGTGCCCAAATACTAAAGAACATTAGGGTACATTTGCGCCATCATGAAGGTAACCTAAATTATGAAACTTTGCCAAGTAAAGCATTTTCAGTTCGTTGTACTCGGTCTGCATATAGTGCATACCTATATACCGAAAAAGCAAGTTTGCCCAAACCTTGAACTTTTGGATACGTACGTGAAAGGCCTGCCTGAGGCTCGACTGAAATCATTATATATATGTTATATGTTTTCCCTAGCTATCACACTGACAAGTAGCGCGTTGGTTGTGACTGGAGCTCTTGTACCAAGTGTACCAAGTCAGGTTCTGTCAAATATTTCCTTAATATCTGAAGTAAGGGTTACTGTCGATTTCAGTCATGGAAAAAATCAACTTAACATACACGGAGGTTCAAATATAAACTATTTAAATAACACATTTAAATACAAAGCTTTTAAACCCGCTAAAACTGACGATTTTCAACGTCCTTTATTTAGAATCACGTAGACTTGTCAGCCAAAAATTTTAGAAATACACACTTTCGTTTAGCCTCTCTTTTCTGTCTTTGGGTTCCTGACTCTGACATAAAAACTTTAGAGAAGTGAGATGTTTTTACGAAATGATTAATATATTGGGGAAAAATCTTCGACTGAAATCAGTCTAAGAATCACCCAATATGGATCCGACTGGGACAACTCATCATGCATGAGCCGGCTCATCTGAATTTGCAATGTTTGCAAAGATTTCTAAATCAGTTTGTCGAATATTGAAAGGGTTAATATGCATTTTTCAAGCACATTCCGTGCTACAACTGATCGATTTAGCATCAAACAATTAACTAACATCTTCACATAGGTAGTGACTGTAGAAAAAATCCGAAACACTTCATTCTTACGATTTTATCTACATCTTCACAGAGAGAAACAAATCGAATTGCAATATTGTAATTGACTTGAAAATCGTTTTATAATACGGCTGATATGTAATTGACAGATAGTTGCGATTATTCTGTTTGTATGGGATTTGGGGATCATTAACTACCCAAGGCGTAAAGAAATGTATTAAAGTGTGACTAGAGATACTGAAAAGTACGAAAATTGTTATTTTGTCTTTTATTCTGTCTTGATTCATAGGGATTAATAGGTACACATTGTTACGACCTCAGACCACAGATATTCTTGTCTCATTGCGCTTTGTATACAACACATGAAAAAGAAATTAAAAAGTGAATCATTGTGGCTAAAAACTCGTAAAATTTGATGAAAAACTAGTCAGAAGCCGTTTATTATGATGCGATTATCCTAGTTTTGATAGAATTTCAGTTATTTTAAAAGGCTCTTTTACAACTTTGCCCACAGCTATACAAAACGTCAGTAGATGTTGTTAGTCCCCACCCCGCACACTTCATATTCTCATTAAAGTGCCATGATGGAAACACCCCATCCTTCCCACCATTTTACAAAACGAAACAACTTCTGGGACTTCCTATTTGCTGGACGAAGAAATAATGAAATATTTCATGCTAAAGTTTTCCGTTTCGGGCAAGGAAAGGGTTGTATAACGTGTCGGCAACATTCCACTAAATGCTGCACAGCTTTTTTTGATTGTACAAAAATTTACAAGAGTTGTTTACCTTGGAAATGTTATTTTCTATGGTATGATAAAGTTTGACTCAACAAATTGCATTGTTTTAGTATGTGTATTATACGAAGACGAACCTTATTAGAGCTGGTTTCGGTCATGTCGGTTCAAACAAATATTTGTTTTGGAGTAGAACTTACATGGAATGCGATGGTTTAACTGCTTAATATTATTTAAATAAATGATCGTATACTTACGAAATGATTAATAATTCCTTGTCCTTGAAATATCTGTATTCGGACCTATGCATTAAAAATAGTAACCCCAATGACTTCCTCAACAAACTGCACATGCTCTGATACACTGTGCATATGCACAGACTGACCTGCCCCGGCGCAGCTCATATGATTTCTATTGATGCAGCTCCAAACATGTTTGTTTTATGGGCTTTTTATGGGCTTTTCTTTCCTCTATTTCAGACCATTGGAGATGAGTTTATCTGTGATGAATCATGCCAAATTTATATGGTGAGTCAATGAACATTTTTACTCATTTTATCGTTAAACAATACGCTGTCACGTGGACAGAAATTCTGTCTTTAGAAATTCTGTCTCCTGTTTGCTTACTGTCCTGCACAACGAAGTCCTTCCTAATTGGGGTATAGTCTTTGAAAGGAAAGAACTTTCTCCTAGTAAAGCATTTTTTCGTTTAAAAGTTGATCCCTATTGAAAAAGGAAAAAATAAAAATGACAAGAGTTGTTTCCCCTCAGAGTGTATCCATCTACCTTAACTATCTGTGGGTTAACTGCGTACGTTCTGACAAGACTGTGTATTTTCACAGACTGGTATGGACATGAGCATGAGCAACTCGCAACATATTTTCTCCCTTCAATAGTTCAATTGCTGTTTCACACATGTGAAGGCATTGTCTTGACCATATCCATGCGTTCATACCCGTACCACAGTACAGCTTTAAACTCGACTGCGAATACTGGAATCGCCGTTGACGTCAGCCGTTTCTCAAATGAAGAGTTTTTTTAAGCCTAACTGCACCCAAACCACAAGAGAGGGTCTTTGGGCTCTTGCGAACAGCGAAGGCTTAGAGCAGCTTCTCTGTTGAACTCAACAATCTGTAGATATGAAAAATCTCTGAAGCGAACGGCATCTGCGTAGGGTGATCAGAGTATCTGCTATTCGCACATGCCGCAAAACACCTAGATGCTGCGAAACATGGATTGAACTTTTGATATGACGTCTTCTTTGGTACAAACAAATTTGCTTTAGGCAACTCGAAAAGTTTTTCATCGAAGACGAGTCTTTAATTAAATTTCAGAACCTTCCTAAATGACATTATTAAGGATCTCGCGTGGGAATAATTAATAGAAATACGGACTGGTAAAAGTTGCATATATTATTCACTTTTATATGAACTGGCATGAATAGTATCAGAAATATTGTTGATCGGATCTACATTCGAGTGAAATAGGGTGTTTGTAGCAGGGTTCATTGTAAGACAGAGACCTGTCATTGCACATTTTGCGAGTCATGGCAAAATCCGTATGTATGCGAATGGAGAGATTCATGGAATGGGAAGCCGACACATCTGACTATCTACGACGGTTGAACTTTACCCATACTCAGTTGGTGGCGGGTGCTCTGGTGACATTGAACAAAATCCGTCGGATCAGTGTGCTGAAACTTCACCTTGGCTTTACCAAGTCTTCTTCTATCGCTTGAGACATAGAGACATTTTCTCCTAGTGCGGTATTTACGGCCTATTAGCGCTTTATACTGCTTGTATCCGAAACAAAAATTTGATGCTGTATCAAATGCCTTGAACTGTGAGGATTAAAGCGGCTTAATTGGGTGCAATCAGCCTGCACAGGCTGGGATAGGGCGATAACGAGGTTCTGTAATCAGAATCTGAGCTGCGCTACGCGAAAAGGTACCGTATCGCACTGGCGAAAAGCAAAGCCGCTGATCAGTCTGCGCATGTGGCGCAGACTGATCAGCTCTTCTCTTTTCGCAATATAGATTCTTCAAAAACTCACAGACTGTTGATGCCAATAAGATCAGAATCTGTGGCTGCTCAGACTGCTCTGAGTACACTGCTGGTGTTTTTGGGATATGACATCTTTTCTCATGACATGGGTTCTTTAATCATAAGACAGGTGCTTTGATAGACAGCTGTCTTCATTAGGTTTATTTTAATCAAATCAGCTTCTGTATAAAATTATGGAATCGAAACCAAGGAAGATAAAAAGTTTCTTTTTTCCTGGCTCCTTCCTACGGGGTCAGTAGCAGTGCATGCTTTCTTGCCATAGACTACTATGACGTACTCTCGCGGATGATCAAACTCAATTAAACCGAGTTTGCTATTTTCGTTTTTCTGATGCGTTCCAGCTTGCTTTCGAAGGATTTTCCTCTGGAATTTGTTTTTTACACGGTCTATAGTTTAATTTTCGTTGGGCCAGATCTCAGTACATCGGTTTCTTCCAAGCCAGGCAACTAACTAGCTGACAGTAACTTAATTTCCATTGTCGAAATTGACAACTGGCTAAGTTGTCGAAAATGCATGAATAAATCGGTTTCTGCGGGATTTAGAAGTATATTTTGCCGCACAGTACTTTCAGTACTTTGATTGTATTATGAGCCCATGCCCACTAAAATGAACAGGAACAAAAAAAAAAAAAAAAAACATCACATCGCCAACATGGCGTTATCGTTGTCGTTGCAGAGGTCTGGCATTCCAGTTTTAGCCTGTTCGTTCGTCCGTTTCGTGGTCAACATTTAGATCCACCACTAGGGTTCAGGGTTTAGCCTGATCAAAAGAAAGACTAACGAGCATCAAGCTAGCCTGAACCTACAAGCTGCGGTGATATTTGATGACCTTCGCCTATATTTCGCAGTCCACCTACATTCCACAGGCTGAAAACTTTGTTTCTATTTTTTTCACCTTCCTCTAGCGTAGCCCTATTTTGATGCAATCGTCAAACCACAGGTACCTGACGAAAGGATTTTTTCTTTCGTCAGGTGTCTGTGGTCAAACCGGCAGATGAAAAGACGATGGTTCTTGCTTTTGTTGACTTGTCAATCGTTCGTTAAACCGACAGAGGCATGTACCTGACAATTTCTGAGTATCGAGACAGACAGACTAGTGCAGACCCAGACCAGGGTTCGAGGTTATAAAATTTGAGAATAATCTCGAACTCAAAATAAAGCACACTGATTGGCTGCTTCCGAGCACATGCTCGGAAGCAGTCAATCAGTGTGCTTTATTTTGAGTTTGAAAATGTACTCAAGTTTTATAACCTGGGCCTGACTGCTCCGAGTTGCTCTGAACTGTTCCATTTAAGGAAACCTGTGGTAGATATTTTAGGTGACCCATTTAAAAAAAAAATCAATAGTATACTAAAGCCTTGTCCTCAGACACGTCAGATCGGTGCTAAGCGCTTTCAATGTAGACAAATACAGACAGCTTGCTACTTGAATCGCTATAACCAATTTTCCGGACAGTTTCAAATAAAGGATTTTAAATTAAATAAAGCCTCTGTTGTCGTAATCGTAATGAACGCCCTTCCTGTCTTTGGCTCTGATCAAAATAAGTTGATTTTGTTGCAGACAGCCTGAACAGCATTTCCTGTAATTCAAAAACTTACGTATCAACGGAACCCAGGATATGTACATTTGTAAATGAATTCTTAGCAGACAAAATTTGGTATACAAATAATTTTGTTTTATGTGACGCCGTTATAATTGGTTATACGTATTTAACCTCATACACACGATCATTTTCTTGTACAAGATTTCATTGTACAAGATTTTCAATGACGATGTTCGCATATAGCAAATATGATCATTTAAAAAGTTGTACAAGAAAAATGATGGAATAGAAACTTTTCCCGGCTATATTTTCATAATTGTTTTCCATCAACTAGCCAATAAGAATCTAGAAATTATTCCCATAAGCTTTGTAAACATTTTAAGCAGTGTAGAAGCAAGAATAATGCAACCTTACTTATTTGCATGCGTTCTACATACTGACTTATGTTTTCGAAAACACACTTCAATAAAAAAAAAACTGATTAAATATTTCATTCCGGTCTCATTATTAATTTGTCCATAAAAATACTCGTATGGTTACAAAACTATTTGTTCACTTAAATACTCTTATATATCGTTTCAAGCAAAAGCCTTGCTTGATCATAAACATCTTCACGGTGTATCTATATATACACCAATCATTTAAGTCAGTTTCTCTTGGTCATTTTTTTCTACGTGTACAAGAAGTTCAACAAGAAAATGATCGTGCTTGCAGGGCTTCATCCAGTTTTATCACACATGTATGTGTAGCCCGTTGTAACTATGGAACTTCGTTATGATAATTAATTATCTTTTTCAGTAAATCCATTTGTTTATTGAATGGTAAAAGAGGGTAATATGCCATACGCGAACTGTAAATATTCTAATCATTCGGAGAATATTCGCAAACTGATTGGAGTCCCCCAAGATTCATGGATTGTGAATAAAAACAGAGAAGACTCTGACTAGATACGTAGGATAAGCCGAGTCGTTTGTATTTTAATGCCATTTTCAAACGAGGCGCGAAAACTCTAGTAATTTGAAGTTTAAACCAAATTGGCTTCCCATAATTTTGCAAAATAATTAATATATAAGTTAATTGTGCATGTCGGGTTCTAAGGTGTGTGGGAGAAGGGCTATCAGCACTTAGGGTACTGCAACAGATAAACAAATTATGTAATCAGTCTGAAAATGCCAGAAATATAACACGATTTCCGCTTTGGGTCGTGTCTTTAGAATTCAGTCTTGCGCGATGAGCGAAAAACGAAGACTCAGATCAACCTGCAAATCCATAAAGACTAATCAGACTGTTCTTTGTTCACTGTAAGGAATCATCAGGATCCATATATTGTTGATATGAACAGGGAACACTCTAATCACACTGCGTGGATGAACAGGCTTTGTTTGTTTGTATATGCCAAACGATACTTATTTGTCAATGACACGGCTAATTTTGTTTTAAATGCCTAGTTTGATAAAGCGGGAAAAGGTCAAGAAATGCTGAATGAAATGGATTAAAAACTTTTCTTAAAATATTCATTGTAGCCTAGCCACTAGAATAATATGTTCTACCATTCCATACGTTTCGTTTTAATCGCAGGTCCAGCTGTCACAGGCCAATATTGTCACTGACTTTCACCGCCAAGACAGTTTACATCCGCAACGAAATAGTACCACATGAAAAACCATAGCGGGCAATGTATTCAACTTTTCATGATAGTTTGCAAGAATTAAGATCCACTTGAATTGTCGATTTGGTTTAACTATCAAGTGATGACTGTTCATATTATGCATTATGCAAATGAAACAAAAATTAGTATGCTTGCATTCATTAATACAATTCTTTGTGTATATCAATACACTAGTCATGTATGAGTTGTTATTTCAGGACTTCCCTTTTATTTCCTTGGATGTGCAGCCAATCTGCAGTCATGGATCAACTTTTTTTATTCAACTATGATGTATTCATCTGAAAGGGACAGATTCAGTGTTTACAGACTGGCCAAAGAACGGACATAGACAGACACACATGATTGCTTGTATACTTGGCAAACAAAAAAAGGAAAGAAAGACAGAAAGAAAGATAGACAGAAAGAAACGACGCACTTTAGTTATTTTAAGGTTACTGGTAGCAATGCTGCCATTCTTGCCGCCCTTCTCAGTGGTGGTCTTATTCTT
Source organism: Ctena decussata (assembly GCA_963989385.1). Lineage (NCBI taxonomy): Eukaryota > Metazoa > Mollusca > Bivalvia > Lucinida > Lucinidae > Ctena > Ctena decussata. Next base: position 56,711,909 of record OZ022502.1, on the reverse strand, counting down.
TCCGTTAAAAGAAAGGGTTTCTTTGTCCAAGGAAGCAAACAGAAGGTCACAAAGTCATTTCCCCCTTTTTAAAACTGTTGAGAAAATATATCCATATCACATGAATATACCCCAGGTTTAAATCATACAGGTGGTGGTATTGTGATAGTAGATCTAGTAGTGTCTTTGTGGTAAGAATGCAAAATAACTGTTTCCACAGTTTCTCTGACGTATGGTTAAACAAGTAATAGTCATACCATGGTTTGTCCGACTGTGCGACGAGATAATCCACGAGCTTTAGCGAGTGGATTATCTCCCGCACAGGTGGACAAAACATGGCATTACCATTTTATACACCCTCGTCAGTGCAGACCTTGCTTATTTCGAAATATTTCACGCTCAAGTTTGCCTTTCTGGCAAAAGTGTAAACATAAGAGCATCTACACGCTTTCAGAGACAAATTTTCTCATGTACAAAAAAAGTTCCCACCACAAGTCAAATCCTTTTAGCTGTCTGTGGCTTGATTTCTTTGTATGTTCTGTAAGTTTCTATAAACAAGCGAGTAATCTTGGTATTTTCACAGGGAATCCTGCTTCAGCGACGAGTAAACTCAGTTGACTCAGTGCAGTTTTGTATTAATATGTTACACGCCGTGTGATAACATACCTTACGGTTTACCGGTATACCGGTATTTGGCAGTGAAATCCCAAATCATCTTCGCAATTCTTAGCTTCTGTACTATCTCCATTTAAGTGAATGGGTACACCTTCAGGGGAAGCAACTCTGTTATTTTCAGTTTGCCTTCCTTTTCAGTGTGGGTCAAATCTTAAATGGAAGAATTTGCTCCTCTAGGAGCAAATTCTTTCCTTTAGGAGTTGACCCCTTTTGAAAGGGCTTCGTCCTCAAGGGTAGCAAACAGGAAATCACGGAAGTTACTTCCCTTTGCAAAAATGGCGGAAACCATGGAGGTGTACCCATAACCTTAAATTGTGGATAAAAACTTTCAATGACTGGTCCACAGCTAGTCTATAACTGATAATGTGACTAAAAATGCCAGTCTGCACAGCTCGGTGTAATATTTCACCGTTGGCTATGGAATAAGGTTGAATATCCCACGGCCTGGCTTTGTTATTCCATCTTGAGCAGGATTGCGTTATGCCGTGTTTACAAAGTGAGTGAGATCATTACAAATAAGTATTGCCATATGTTCTGCAATGCTAATGCTTACACGACATGATACGGCTGCATCAGCTGTGCACCAGCTGTAAGGACATCAGCTGTTTTATGCCCTACATCTGAAATGAAAATCGCAAAGAGTGCGTTTGCGAACATCAAAGGTCCAGAAAAGTTTACGCGGATAGTCGCTTCAGTATTATATTTTCTAAGAAGGGGGATTAAATGGAAAATAAGACCGTTCTGTAATTGCCTGGTGCCGACTTTGATCAGTTTGATATGGAATTGTCATTAATTTATGATTACATATCTAGGCTACATTATTCTTTGATATGCTTTTGAGATGGATCAGAGACAGACCTTGCCATGTGCTTTTTTTTTTCTTTCAGTCTTTACTTTATTTATTTATTTATTCATTTTCATTATCCTATTTTTCACTAGACCTATGTTTATGGCAAAATTTAATATCAGAAAATGAAAATGATACAGGACACCTTGGTACAGGCTGGTATGAGAACCCAGTATCGCTTGTGGCGCATGCATATGTGGAAAACGGTGAAATCTCCCTGGCTGGAAGACAACATTAAACAAGTAGTCTACGTCACTTTCATATTTATGTTAATGCTTTTTAGATGGAACAACGAAAACCATACACCTGAGTTGAACAGGAGCCAAATGAAAATAGATGTTCATTTTCTAAAGCATTGTTTCAGACCAAAAGACTGGAAAATGCATTAACAATCACTTTGTCATCTGTGTACATCATTCCTTATTCAAAAAGCTAGTCAAACAACGTGTTATAAATGAGGTGCGGCGTGAGACAAACCTGTCTGAAACAAGCGCAGTTTTTGTACGCACGCATGCGCAGTCTCACTTGGGTGTACTTGATTTGTTATATGTACACTTTACTAGGTCAAGCAATTGTGTCGGTGAAACGCACATGCACTGACCAGCTTGCACAAGCGTGCAAGCTGATCTCTGCATGGGCGGTTCAAGTATGCTTTAACACAAGTTTTTTCGGGAAGCAACACAAAAACTACGTACAGTTGTAATATTATGAAGATTCACGTTGGTGGCCGTCTTGGGTTTTATACCAGTTCAAAGCTGTTTCTCCTGTGGTGCCTCTGTCTGAGACTATATCAAATACGCCTGGAAACGTGGATTTTAGATAAGATGAAGCACAGCTTTATAACATCTTAATTAGTACGCCTTTCACCGGCCTTTGAATTAGCTAAATCCTGCTCATTCAGATTTTTAAGAACTTCTACGCCAGCAGAGGGTTTTTTCTCTTTTTTTTTTTCTTAGAAGAAAAACAGTCGAAAAAGTTCTTTACCAGTGAAATAAACATAAGCAACCTACAGAATAATTAACCGATTTTGTAGAACTTGACTGATTGATGAGCCGATTCATGAAAATCGTCATATATCATGTATATGAAATTTGCGAACTAGAAAATAACAGATCACTAGATGCATTTTAGGTTAATGGAGGCTTGCAGGGAAAACTGATAAAATATGAATCAACCAAACACCCCTAAAGTGGTGAATTGGCTCATCCAGTATACCAGGCCCCGAGGTTATAAAACTTTTTTTCCTGCTCAACTCCGCTATGCATGAAATTTTACATACTAATAAATAGCAAATTAGTAATAAGTAAGTACGTTTTCGTTTTCAGTTAAGCTGAGTATGACATTTTCTCTGTTTATGAAAATGAAAATGCCAACATTAGTCGGCATTTTCATATTTATCAGCAGGGAAAATTTCATGCTCAGCTGAGTTGAGCACATAAAAAGTTTTATAATCTGGGGGCCAGGATACAAGAGTCAGCATGCTAAGCATAGATGGGCTGAGTTTGCTGGCGGGGGTAGCTAGTCAGGCCTGCTTACACACATTTGTAGCATCTATGAAAAAACAAACCTTTAATCATAATATTAATTGAGATGGAAAAGTAAACCATAATAATATGGTTTGCTCGTTCGAAGTTGAGATTTATACGATATGTCATTGAGTCAATACGGGAATTATTCCTTTGACTGATTAGTCGGTGTCAGCATTCAATATGAGGTTATCAAACTACACTGATAGATGCTAAATATCGGCAGAAATATCTGCAAGATCTGAAGTGCATTAATCATATTTAGGAAGAAAAATCTGAAAATTCTCAATTTCTGTTTATTTTCTTGCAATAGACACTTAAAAAATCTCTAGCAATTCGGTTGCTGTAAGATTCGATTCTCAGTATAATTTGTCTGAAAGACTAAATCGGTAAATATCCCATTTTTCTTACTTTTAAGGCGATCTTTCATAGAATGTTACGATCAAGCTTATTTTAGAATACAAGAATTCCGCGGAATGCTATGTCGCACCTGATTTATGCTTTCTCAGTAGTAGATACCATGGTTGGAGGAAAGTGTACACTAGGTCTGATGAATTTATGTAGAATTTTGAGCAAATTGGACTTACAAACTAGAAAAGATGTAGTTCTATACATAAAGCTTTTCAGTCAACAGAGTTATAAATATAGGTTAAAGGTATAAAGTAGTCAAACAATCGAGGACACCAGCTTAAGAAAACATTTTATGCCATGTCTGATGATTTTAGGTGGTATAGTTAGTGAGAAACGGACTTGAATGCTCTTGTCCATATAATCATGGATGCCAGATTGACATAAAATTTCCAAAGTCAACAGAGCATGGTATAAAGGTCAAGAGTACAAATAATAGCAGCATCCCAGAAGAATCTTCAAGCCTGGTTTGATGATTACACCCATTGTATTTAATGAGAGATGGACTCAAGCCCTAAGGTAGACACAATTTTGGAATGGATGTGCAATTTTACAAAATCAGTAGCAAGTGAAATATATGTCAAGGGCTGAAACAAGTGCATTAATCCTAGAGTCCATTCTAAGATGAAACTTTATACTAGGTTTGATGATTCTAGATCTCATAGATTGTCAGAGAGAAATGGATTTAAATGATATGGTTGATTTAATTTTGTAAGTAAAATTTTACAGAGTCAGCAGAGCATGAAATATGGGTCAAAGGTCAAAATAAGAGCAACAATCCTCTAGATCAACCTAAGAAGAAATTTTATACCAGGTTTGATGACTGTAGGTATCATAGATTGAGAGAAATGGACCAGTATGCTAGGGTTGACGTAGTTTTTGACGTAAAATTTTACCAAGTCAGCAGAGCATAAAATATAGGTCAAAGGTCAAAATACGGACAACAATCCTCTAGACCATTGTAAGAAAAAACTTTACACCAGGTTTGAAAATTGCAGGTATCATAGATGGAGAGAAATGGACTTAAACACTAGGGTCGATGTAATTTATGGCATAGAATTTTACGAAGTCATTAGAGCATGAAAAATAGGTCAAAGGTCAAAATAAGTGCAAGGTTCCTCGAGATCATTCTAAGAAGAAATTTTATACCAGGTCTGATGAATGTAGGTATTATAGTTTGAGAATAATGGACACGAACGCTAGGGTCGACGTAATTGTGGATGGACGGACGGACGGACGGACGGACTGACGGACGGACGGAAAAGTGAACTCCTATATCGCACCTAGCTAAAGCAGGTGCGACAAAAAATTGTATCTGGCGATCTTATATGAAATCGTGAAAAAAAACTTACATATCATTTTTTGGCTTGACTCAGTCGGAATGCCACTTCCTGTCATGCGCACCAAGAGGAAGACGCTGATTTGTTTCCAGCTGTTTGTGTGATCCATTGCCTAAGGCGGATACATTTTCAACCCACGTAGAGAGTTTGCTGGTGGCAACTTTGATTTTAAACTTACCCGACTGACGCTCTCTACTGTCGTCAGTTTGTGCAAAGCTGTTCGAATAAAATATAGCTTATGCTCACCAAGCTAATTATGCCGAATGTGCCTCTACCAACTCTTAGCGCACAAGTTTAGCTTTTACTAAAAGTTTGTTGTCTTTTAAGTTATCAAGGTGCTCGCACGGAATGTGTCTCGATATCAGCTTTAGAAATAACTATATTTAACACAACATTTCCAGAAGATTTGTAATTGTTATACAGGTCCACCGTGTCAATGTTTCATTTATAGTATGCTTGCTTAAAGATTTCAAAAATGATCCTAACCATATCCACACTAGTTTATTGTGTCCATTATTTTCTCGAAAACAACAACAACAACAACAACAACAACAAACAACAAAACTTCTTTGTAATGATAAATAAGTACGCAGTGTAAGTGGTATTTTAGAAAAGACCATGCACAGATTGTTTATGATATGAGCCACGACGCGAGAAAACCAACAATGTGGTTGTGCGCTCAGCGCAGACTCAGATCAGCCTGGGCATCCGCCCAGTCTGATCAGAGCCTTCGCTGTCCGCATGAACGTAGCTTAGACTCTTAGCTACCCTTTAGGCGCTTCGCAAAGAGTCTGATCAGATTGGGCTGATGCCCAGGCTCATCTGAGTCTGTGCAGGGCGCACAACCACGTTGTTGGTTTTCTCGTGTCGCGGCTCATATGGGAATGAAGCGGATTGAACAAAGCCGCTAAGGTTGTGCCCATAAGACATAACAGTACAATTGTTTACGTTAAACCTTTTTGTGTTTTTGTTTTGTTTTTGTGATGTGACTTGGAGATAGCGTGGATACATGTACTGAAGATGTTTGAAAGAACTCAAGCCGACACAAGACTTAACCGGGCCTTCAGTTTCACAAATGTAAATTCTGATGCAGATTAACTAAAAGTAGCGTACCATCATTAAGTTTCAAGCACCTGGTTCGACTTCCCGGCAGTAACAAAGAAATGGCTAAGACAACGTAAATTGTTGTCCATTTCAGCAAAGTAGGTCGGCATTATTTCAGGTAATCTGAAGGGCCGGACCATCAAGATAAAGCATCGTTCTTGGTAGAGAAAGGATGCCGCCATATCTTTAATATGACTGTGTAATGTTTCTCCAACAACTGAAATACTTGCTTTTCATACTATCTTGCAACGAAAAATACCCTTAAGGCATACCGTAACTATTCAGATCAGCCTGTACAACCGAATCTTTCTTCTTCGCTCTACGTATTTTCTGTGATCAATTCATCGCTCATGTTAAATGAGAGGAGATTGATCAGACCGCGTTAATGCGTATGCTGAACTGAGAATTCCCTGTTTGCACAGGCTGTTAGGAACAACTCCAAGCGACGTCAGTCCCATTGTAAAACCCGTCGTAGCAGTATCTTCAAAAAGCCTAAATGGGTGAATATTTAACTACGGGACTTTTCGTGTCCGGTAGTAATTTTTCAGTTATATTCAGTAACAAACTTCTGATTTTAGTATTATTTCGTAAATATAGTATTTTTCTCATTATAATAAAATTTTCAGTTACGTTTGGTAGTAATAGTCTGGAAAAATTTAGGTGTCTAGAAAGTGTATCCTATACAGCTCAATGTAACGGTAAATGCCCGAATTTGAAAATTCAAAATTGGATTTAATTTTTTTCATGAACCCATTCTACAAAATAGATTCTTTTAAACAGGTAATAAAAATACTTCATCTTTTTATCCATTTAAGGTTCTTTTTGAGCACAATTGATATGTCGAACACTAATAAAATCCAAGTTAAATGTCTGTCCGTAGATGTTATGTCCATACCGTTACGTCCTCATTTAGACCCTTTTTGCAAAGCCCCTACATATGAATTGGACATGGTTGAACATCCACTACACTTAAATTACTTCATTATTCAGTTTATTGGTGGAAATACAGCCAAACAATATAACAATCTCCTGAAAAATATAACAGGAATGAAATACTTTGCTTGATACATTTATTGTGTGTCCATACCGTTCATTTTAGTTCTAATGATAATTTTCAACATATTCATATTTAAACTGAATGACCTGAAGTAGTATGGTATAAACTCAAGCTTGTTTACTATGGACACCACCATGTCTGTTGGGAAATGTGCGTAATTCACCTGAAAAACACTAAAATGTCTATACCATTACCCTCATTACCGTTACTTTTCACGTCCACACCGTTACTTTAACGTGTAACGGTGCAGACATTTTTCAGTTTATTTGCCTGATTTTCTATTTTCTTGTAACCCTTTGTTGCAGTTTTCGTTTTCAATTGATTGCTTAGAGGTTATTTGATAATAATTACATTGTAACACGCGCTTCAGAGTGACAGCTCATCTCACTAACTAGCACGTGAAATCTACAACATTCCATGTACTTGAATGGCTAGTAAACATTGAGTGACAGCTCGCTACGCCTACTTGCACGCGAAATCTACAGCAGGAGGTGGAATTTACTGGTAGGCAGTGACAATGCGGCTGTTCCAAACTATTGCTAAATTCGGCCGGTAATGTTTTTTAAACAATCTTTATATACTAGAAAAAAGCCCGCGCACGCGCGGAAATATTTCATGATGGTCAAGTTTATATAAAAAAGCGAGTTTTAATTTTTCAATGTAAATGGCCTTAGGCCCAGGTGAGGATATGACCTTTACCATGAATACTCACTAAAGCTTCATTTACCTAATTAGTTGTCTGCATCTACAAACTTTCAGGTAGCAGACTGCATTGTTTCTAACGAAATCAACTTTTTTCACTTTTTCCTATAGAAAAACCTAAGTGACTCAAAAGTTGACCTTGCCGTAAAACAGATCAAGGTCATCCCAGGGTCATCATTTACATAAATTTTGTTGAGCTTTTGAGTCCTTGATGCGACATGCTAAGTTTCAAGATCATAGGATTTGTGGTTCTGGGGGAGAATTGGTTGATTTGATGCTTAACGTCCACGGTAAACAGCTAAGGTCATGCGGGACGGTCAGATAACCTAACCACACTATTCCTGGCCAGGCTGAGACCTCCTAAGCGGTTAACCAGTACTAAGTGCACATACTTTCGCCAGTAACTGACAACTGCCCTTCTTGAATCAGCGGAAGGAGAAACAAAAGTATGTGGCCAGACCGGGTTTCGAACCCAGGACCTCTGACTTATGAGTCAGGTGCCCTACCGATTGCGCTACGCGGCCCGGCGTGGTTCTGGGGGAGATTTTTGAATTTTTTTACCATAATAAATGTTTGCCATCTTGGTTATGTGACCTGTCCTGGGTATTTATTATTTCTGGAAAAAATGGGTCCTGGAACGTTTTGGGGGAAAATATTCAAGCCCTCTGAAGACTAAAGGCTTATTTAGCTTCGTTGAATCATTGAAATTGATTTGTCTGCTTCGCTGGAAAAAATGCACTTTCTTACCTGGCGCATGTGTGTTAACCTTAGACATTTTTACTTTTTGTCTTTTCGAAAGTTCAGTTCAGTTTGAATTCTCCTAACGACGTTCCCCAAGTGGCTCAGCGGCACGTAACCATAGCCGCACACACTTGGCGCCGTGTGTCTGTCCAACTTTTCGAAAGACCATGTGCGTTGAGCTTTATTCTTCAATGGGCGAGCTCGATTGGCTACTCGTATTGACTATCGTTCTGGAAGAAAATGGGTCGTTTCGAGTCAGGGCCGTCGGGACTTTCTTCATCCGTTTAGACATATGAGCAAAAATACAAAAATAAATCGTTATTTATGGGGAATGACGTACGTTCATGGGTCGGATTTTTGCATTAGAACCTGCTAAATTTGGACTTGCTAAGCAGCGCGCCGATATAACGACACAGAACCGAAACGACCGGATTAATTTAAAACGTGTATTCGAGTACACGATAATTTCACTCGAACGCACCCATTGTTGACGTCGAAGTTTCTAGAAAAATACTTGGGAGAATTTAAAATGAAAGACGAATTTAATTCCCAAATTCTTTAAATCTACGTGAAACTAAAACACACGCTAACCGAAATTATCAATGATAGCAATATGCGAAAGAACCAGTATAGAAATTACGCTTGAAAATGCCACCATTTTTGCAGTTTATGCGGTACTTCGTTTATTTAGTATTATAGATGTATTTCTTAATTTTGTTTATCTTTTTATTGATCAAAAGCATCGTTTAATAATATAAATATAAGGAATGAATGTTATTTTTCAAACGTTTACTGAAGTATAAACTACATCGGGTCACGAGCAAAGTTTACGTAAACCCGAAGGGGTTTACGTAAACTTTGCTCGTGACCCGATGTAGTTTATACTTCAGTAAACGTTAAAAAAATAACATTCATTCCTTAATAAAACGCCAAAATGATGACATTATAACATGTATATTATAATTATTTACTTATTAAATATAAATTTAGTGAGACCTGCCAAGATCTCGATGTGTTCCTCTAATGTTATTAGCTCATTTTTTTTCTTATAAGCATGCATAAAATGTTTTGAAAATCTCTATCCTTTGAAATAGTTTAGAATTGTTTGAAATAAAGTCGCAGTTGCTGTGGGCAAAATGCTGTTACGCATACTTCTGTTTAATAATGAAACAAAACCTAATAGAAAAGATATTTACTTGAAATTATTCATTTTTAGCTCCATTTGTAACGGAATGGACAGTAGTAGCGGTACAAGACAGCCGTAACGGTAATACCTTCTAATACCTTCAAGATGGCATTTTGGCATGGTCTTTTTCAATACTGACCGAAAACTTTTGTGTCTAAATTTTACCAATTTACATATGTCTATACCGTTCATAGTTTTTGTCAACAAAAACATGAAGTCGGAAATATTTAGTTCCATATTCAATAAGTATTGGAAATTCGCTGCAAAGTGAATGTATATTTATTCAGTGTAAATACAAGCCGAATGAAGGAAACCAACGTTTTTGGCATTGAACACCCCGTAATGGTATGGACAAATTACCGTTACGAGGCATTTCCGGTTGCCATGGAAACCACAGTTTTTGTCAGAAATTGTCTTTATGTAAAAATAATATGCTTCTAGTGTTAAACGTTCATATTTCACATCGAAAATTTGGAATGGAATATGTTTATTCTAAAGATAAATTTTGGTCAAAAAGTCCCGTAGTTAAATATTCACCCAAATAAAGCCAGCATGCAAGTTTGAAACAGATTTCTTCCTTATGATATTACTAATCAAACGTATCTCATTTATCTGCAGTGACCATGTTACTACAATACGTTAACGTTGGTGATTGGCAGGAAGCGGGGCAGTGTACATGATTCAGCATATCGACAACTAAAGAGTTCACAAATAGTTTGTCATCGAAACTTGTCATAGGAAAGAGTGGACATTTTTATGCCCCCGAAGGAACTTCGGATGGCATATTAAAATCGCACCGTCCGTCCGACTGTCCGTCCGTCAGTCCGTCCGTCCCTTACAAATCGTGTCTCAGCGATAACTTTAAAACTACTGAAGCAAATTAGATGAAACTTCACAGAAAGATAAAGCATAATGAGAAGGTGTGTCGCGCGCAAGTCTTGGGTCCGTACGCCCAAGGTCAAGGCCACAACTGGGTCAAAGGTCAAATTGTGTCTCAAAATCGTGTCACAGTGATAATTTTAAAACTACTGAAGCAAATTTGATGAAACTTCACAGAAAGATAAAGCACTATGAGAAGGTGTGTCGCGCGAAAGGCTTAGGTCCCAACGCCCAAGGTCAAGGCCACGATTGGGTCAAAGGTCAAATTGTGTCTCAAAATCGTGTCTCAGCAATAATTTTAAAACTACTGAAGCAAATTCGACGAAACTTCACAGAAAGATAGAGCATCATTAGAAGGTGTGTCACGCACAAGCCTTAAGTTCCACGCCCAAGGTCAAGGCCACAGTTGGGTCAAAAGTTAAATTGTCTTAAAATTGGCTCTCAGCAATTACTTATAAACTGCTGAAGCAAATTTAATGAAACTCCACAGAAAGATGAAACATAATGAGAAGTTGTGTTGTGCATCACATTTGGGTTGCCAGGTTCAAGGTCAAGGTCATAATTGGGGGTCAAAGGACAAATCTTGCCTCTATGATAGCTTTAAACCTACTGAAGCTAATGTCATCAAACTTCACAGAAAGGTAAAGCATAATGAGAAGGTATGTTACACACAATATTTATGATCCCAAATCCAAGGTCAAGGTCACAATCTGGGGTCAGAGGTCAAATCATGTCTCGGCGATTACTCAGAAAAGTACCAAAGCAAACTTTAAAGAACGATAAAGCCTAATGAGATGATTTACCATGCACAAGACATAGGTTCCCACACCCAAGGTCAAGGTCATAGCCAGAGGTCAAAGGTCAAGTCATTCATCCTCAATTACGGACTTCTGAAGTAAACTTCATTTAACCTCATGAAAAGGTATAAAACAGTGAATATGCCACAAACAAATTATGGTTTTGTTGCCCGAAGTCAGGATCATGATAAAATGGTAATGTAAAGAACAGTAAAGTATAACAAAGTTATGTAAGGTGCGACATTTAGGTTCCCACACCCAATGTCAAGGACACAACACAGTTTGGTTAGTGGTTGAATTAAGTCCCCTTGAATCTTCTTAAACTTCCAAAGTGCATTTAAACATTGCAGAAAAGTAAACAGAAATGAGAATGTAACGTCAATCGGGGTATTATCGGACAAGGGTAGTTATCGAACAAAGTCAAATAGTTATTAATCCCCTGTGCCTAATATATTCCTGTAGCACACTAAAGGCAGCTGGGTACCAATCATTTTTTCCCGCCACTAGCAGCAGCAACGTGTTGACGAACAGGGTTGGCCAAGATCAGAAAATCCGGGTAAAACTAAGTCCACCTTGTTAAAAACCTCCACTTCCGGTTGTTATTACTATTTTCAGTTCACGTTGAAACGTATGTCTGCATTTTTCTATGAAAGTTTAGCAGTCATAGCTGAATTTCAAAATTGGCATCAGCCTCGTGTGTGTCGGTAAAATGGCATCTATTTATAGATTGATCGGGTTAGTGTGTTGGAGTTATGAGTGAGCCGAATGAACCCAATTACGGGAATTATCGGACACGATTTCTTATTCAATCACGTCGCAGTCGTTTTCATTGCATGCTTCTATTCATATTCATGAAATTCTTTTCAGTATATTGTCCAAGTCATTGTTTTCATTGCCTTTTACATCATTTTACATATTCTTATATATGCATGTTTTTACATTTGTTTGTATTGTTTGCTCTTATGCCATCATAGAGTGGCCGGAGTCTTATGTTTAGCAATAAAATTCTGTTCTGTTCTGTTCAATAAAAGCCCCATGAGTACACAGTACGACAGGGTTCCAATAGCGTGGCCAATTTTGCATTTAAGGTGGTAATTTGTGATAAATGCAAAAATCTGCAAAAATCATAACTAGATAAATAAACGTATCTCCCTGGAAGTTAGCAGATTTCTTATTTTTGTTTAGAATACAAAAAAAGAGATACATGCTGCTTAAAAAGTGTTTTATAAGGAAAGATCAAAGGGTAATTTTCTGCGCAGAAATCTAAAAAAATTAACATCGTTATTGAAAATTTACATAACGCTGACGGTACGTTATTGCATTATGAAGAGCGTCCTAGCAATTATTGATTCCAACTCTTTCTCAAATTGTAAGGTAGACCAGATCAAAACGGTAGCTTATTCTCAAATGTTCAACCATGTACAAGGTCCATGTACAAATGTACATTAGATGCATTCATTAAATAACGGGTAGGCAAGCATACCTATATGACACCTTCAATATAAATAACTTATTACTGATACTAAACAGATGTATAAATAAAATTGTTCAATCTTGTTAAGATAGTATCACCTGGGTTTTTTTTTTGACAAAAAAATTTGGACACAGGCTACGTCTTTGTTTTCTGCCGAGCCTGATAATGTGTGAAAGAGTTTGATAAAATAAGAACTAGGACGCTCTTTTTAATGCAATAAAGTACCCTTTGCATTTAGTATATTTTCAATTACGATATTATCATTTTAGATTTCTGCGCAGAAAATTACCCTTTGATCTTTCCTCACAAAAGCACTTCTCAACATCAACAAATCCTGCATTTTGGGATTCTAACTTATGAGAAACGTATAAGGAAGGCATCTGCTAAGTTTGGCAAGATCTGTTGTAATGCAGATTTTAAAGTTCTTACCGATGCTTTTTTAAATATTAGAAAATGAATAATAGAACTAAATTACGTTTTGTAAATTCACCTCTTCATGTCTACCTCATATTTCCAACAATGAACTCTTTACATTTATGCAAATTATTTGTCACATCTGTTTCAAATAGAATTCTACGCATTTTGACCAAATAACTCCCATTTCTTGTAAATTCCATATCTGAATGCATGTATTAAAGTTAAAAGAACGCATTCTGAACTGTTTTAGTTGTTTAATTGTTGTTTTTCAACAACCTGCTTTTTGTCCGATAACTACCGTACATGTCCGATAATTACCCGATTTGGGTTGCCTTAAAAACCATGCCGCTCTCTACAGGTTATCAAGAAAACACAACTCAAGTCTTACTGACAAGCTTCGGCTTTCTTCAAAGTATTAGGAGGTCTCATTTTAAAGAGTAAGGCAGTAAAGGTTAAATTTGGAAAGCCGAAAACCTGGGTTTTGTCCGATAATACCCCGACTGACGTTATATCATGTGCAAGACTCAGGTTCTATGCCCAGGGTCAAGGTCACAACTAGGGCTCAAAGGTCAGTTTAAGGGGCCTTCGGGGGCATTTGTTACACACTGTAACATTTCTTGTTTGTAATCGGCAGTGTATGCAAAATCTTCATATTTCGGCTTCAATCTTTTCATTCAACCCCGCACATATCTTTGCCATTGGAACTGCGCAAGCCTTTCCTACATAACGTTACGTTCGGCATAATCACTCGGGTAAACTTGAGCAATACCCAGGTATTCTTCGGGCTACTCGAAGCTGTGTATATATATTCCTCGATTTCCTTTCGTTGACTGGGCGGTGCTTATTTCTGACCTTACCTTCGACTAGTATATTTTCAAAAAAGGTATAATGCGGTAATGATTTTTATGCTCACTAGCGCAGAACAAAGCTCACCTTTACAAAAGGCACGGAATGATCGGAGATCGCACAACAATATTCTTTTTTTTTCAACTCAGCATACAGACAGCGTCTAAACAACGTTGTGATGACGTCAATGCAACGTTATGACATCGAACAACCTTGTATACACATCAATAAAGCGTCGTAACGTTGCATCGACGTTCCTCCGACGTTCTTTCCACGTAGTGTGCCTTTATGGAAACTGTGTCATTTGCGATGACCGATAGCGTTTACCGGGCATTTTTAATCTGCCATTTATGCGTAACATCTCATGAGCATGCTACTTTCCCGATTTTTAGCTCACCAGAGCCGAAGGCTCCGGGGGAGCTTATAGTATAGGCAGTTGTCTCACGGCCGCTTATCTCCGTCAGCACAACACCGTGTTGTGTATAGGAAAATGTGCAGGAGATTTCCGGTGGTTCTGCAGGCGATTCGAAAAAAAGGCCACGAAAGGTAGGTGTCTCGGTTTAAAAGGGATATATTCTTTTCCAGCGTAAAACAAAAGAAAAGGAAAATGTCATGCAACCCTTCAATCGTTTTTCTATGAATACGAGTCTTGATCGAAGCCAGATTCTCAGTTATACAACAGATTTCCATTTTTTCCCGGAGCGAGGTCATGGAGGTGGCCGTTTTGTTGACATGCAAACATTTCAAATTTGCATTCCTGAAGTCGCCGAGTATTTATGTTTTCATCTATCACCTGTATATTAAAGGTCTCTCATATAAGTACCAGTTACGAGCCTAAACAGAATTTGCTACCTTCCTTCAGCCCAGATAATGAAAGTTGTTGTGGAATTCGTGATCCAGGAGATCGGTGGTGCTGAAGGCGATAGGTGGCGGTGCAGGAGATTGTTTTATGTTGTGCCACCAATGACCGTTTTTAACTGTTTTATAACGTAAATAATGTAGTAGCATGGCATGGAACAGATTCGCACAGCTTCGAACAGAAAGTTTTGCCCCATTGGTATATGCGATGAATGAGCTGGATTGGTGGCCGTGTGCACAATGTAATTAAACAAAGAAAGTGGGACGA
Organism: Ctena decussata; assembly: GCA_963989385.1. NCBI lineage: Eukaryota > Metazoa > Mollusca > Bivalvia > Lucinida > Lucinidae > Ctena > Ctena decussata. The sequence continues at coordinate 56,696,805 of OZ022502.1, read as the reverse complement.
ATGTAAGTACCCAATTGACAAACTAGCATTACTTTCGTACCATTGAGTTCTAACAGAAGCTTTGCAGTGCAAATGATTGACTGATAATTCAATCCCCTGATTGCTGGAGTCGTTATTTTCATTTTAATTAGCATGCTTAATGCAGCAGAGGCATTGTACAGCCAAGTGTACGAATCTGAAAGCTGTGCGAATCTGTACCATGCCATGCTACTACATTATTTACGTTATTAAACAGTTAAAAACGGTCATTGGTGGCACAACATAAAACAATCTCCTGCACCGCCACCTATCGCCTTCAGCACCACCGATCTCCTGGATCACGAATTCCACAACAACTTTCATTATCTGGGCTGAAGGAAGGTAGCAAATTCTGTGTAGGCTCGTAACTGGTACTTATATGAGAGACCTTTAATATACAGGTGATAGATGAAAACATAAATACTCGGCGACTTCAGGAATGCAAATTTGAAATGTTTGCATGTCAACAAAACGGCCACCTCCATGACCTCGCTCCGGGAAAAAAATGGAAATCTGTTGTATAACTGAGAATCTGGCTTCGATCAAGACTCGTATTCATAGAAAAAACGATTGAAGGGTTGCATGACATTTTCCTTTTCTTTTGTTTTACGCTGGAAAAGAATATATCCCTTTTAAACCGAGACACCTACCTTTCGTGACCTTTATTTTCGAATCGCCTGCAGAACCACCGGAAATCTCCTGCACATTTTCCTATACACAACACGGTGTTGTGCTGACGGAGATAAGCGGCCGTGTGTCTGTCGTCGTCGTCGTCGTATGTCGTCTGTCGTCTGTCCGTCAACACTTTTAAACAACATCTCCTCTGAAGCCACCAGGCCGATTTAGCCCAAATTTCATCAGTAGCATCCTTGAGCTGGGGGATTGAAAGTTTGTGTTTTTTATGAAAATCCGCCTGTTACTTTGGTTGCTATGGCAACTTAGAGTTCCCATAGACTTATAATGGGGAAAATTGAAAAATGGCATTTACTGGCAAGCCATTGCAGATATGTTGACAAATCTTTTATAGAAATGTTTCTTGAGAAGTCTTCTATCAGCTTTATGTTTTTTGGAGCACTGCTCCTTTTATTGGTTGCCATGGAAACCAAAATGAAAAAAAAAAAAAAAAACAAGTTAAAAATTTATCTCCGCCTAAGCCATTGGGCTGATAAGGCCCAGATTTCATCTGTAGTATCCTTAGGCTGGGGGATTGAAAGTTTGTGTTTTTATGAAAATCGGCTCTTTAGTTTGGTTGCTATGGCAACTTATAGTTGCATTGACTTCTAATGGGGAAAATTGAAACATGGCATTTACTGCCAAGCCATTGCAGATATGTTGACAAAACTTTTATAGAAATGTCCCTTGAGACGTCTTCTATCAGCTATATGTTTTTTGGCCAACTGCTCCCTTTATTGGTTGCCATGGAAACGAAAACGCACAAAAATGGGAACAAAATACTTAAAAATTTATCTTCGCCTAAGCCATTGGGCCGATAAGGCCCAGATTTCATTTATAGTATCCTTAGGTTGAGAGATTGATAGTTTATGTTTTTTATGAAAATCGGCTCTTTAGTTTGGTTGCTATGGCAACTTAGAGTTGCATTGACTTATAATGGGGAAAATCGAAAAATTGCATTTACTACTAAGCCATTGCAGATATATTGATAAAAGTTTTATCGAAATGTTCCTTGAGAAGTCTTCTATCAGCTGTATGTTTTTGGGCCCACTGATCATTTTATTGGTTGCCATGGAAACCAAAATGCAAAAAAAGGAAAAAAAATACTTAAAAAATTATCTCCTGAAGCCATTGGGCCAATGGCATTTACTGCCAAGCCATTGCAGATATGATGAGAAAACTGTAATAGAAATGTTCCTTGAGAAGTCTTCTTTCAGCTGTATGTTTTTTGGCCCACTGCACTTTTTATTGGTTGTCATGGAAGCCATAGAGCAAAAAAGGGGGGAAAAAAGCTAAAAAAAAAAAATCTCTTGTGAAGCCACTAGGCCGATTGGGTCAGAGTTTTTCTTTAGTATCCTTTGGCTTGGGAATTGAAAATATGTGTTTACTATTTACTCAGTATATGCATTTACTGCAATCAAAATATAGAAAATACTTACATATTTTGTTATCAACTCAACAGACTGTCAGACTGAGACTTTGTAGTTGTATACTTTGTATTAGCCTGTACAAAATGTGACAGCAATTTTGGGCCTATACAAATTTGATAGCAATGTTGAGCTAGAGATCTGGTGAGCTTTGTGGCCCGTGGGCCTCTTGTTCATGTGGACTGTTCGATTTTGACATTGAATGGCAACCCTTTAACAGCACCGCCCAGTTAACGAAAGTTTAGTTTAGTTTAGTTAGTTTAAACATATTTTATTGCCAAATAATCTATACAGCAACTGGGTTGGACCACAAGTTCTTACAACATTAATTACGGTCCTCCCCATACATTTGTATAATACAAAGTTACAGGCAATGACATGAAAAATTAGACATACTATAAGTAAGGTGTAAATTCTATAGAGCTCAAACATACAATAGGAAAGATAGAAAACATGTACAAAGAAAGTAGCAACAACTAATGCAGTAAGCAGCATCCAGTCTGACATCAACAGCAGCAGCCATTATGATATATCAGGCAGGTAAGGAGGGGAGGGGGGGGGGGGGGGGGAGAATGGGTTAACGAAAGGAAATCGAGGAATACATATCTTCGAGTAGCCCGAGGAATACTTGACTATTGCTCGGGTTTATCCAAGTAATTATGCCGTACGTGCCCAGCCTATGGCAGGTGTGTATGGCTACGCATCTCCCGGGACGCATCTAGGGGGAAAGCTCTGTCGTTTTTATGTTTGTCTCCCTCGAATAGGAGTACATTCTTGAAAAAAAAAACGCTCCCATAGAAGCAAATTCATTTCTTTATTTTGGAAGGGCTTTATCATTCAGGGAAGCAACCAGGAAGTCAAATTGTTCTCCTTTATAAAAATGGCGGGAAAGCATGGAGACGTACCCATACACCTTAAGAAAGTAGTTCAAGCAATGTTTGAGGTGTTTCAGGGGCCGTATTCATAAAGCCACTTAAGTCGTTGCTATGCGGTTGCTAAGGCTAAATATCTATAAAGGAGATTCCCTACAACTATGAAATTTGGTCTGGAGGAACAGTCTTTGTAGCCACTTAAGTGGTTGCTATGCGGTTGCTAAGGCTAAATATCTATAAAGGAGATTCCCTACAACTATGAAATTTGGTCTGGAGGAACAGTCTTTGTAAGACTGTTCCTCCAGAGCAAATTTCATAGTTGTAGAGAATCTTCTTTATAGATATTTAGCCTTAGCAACCGCATAGCAACCACTTAAGTCGTTTCGTGAATACGGCCCCTGTATTCGTTCCAGTCATGATGTCCTTGCTTCGGTTGGCATGTTTAAGCTGTATGGGTACACCGCCATGTTTTTTTTTCGCCATTTTTAGAAGGGAAACTACTTTCTTGACTTCCTGTTTGTTTCCCCGGAGGAGGAAACCCTTCCAAAAGGGTCAACTCCTAGTGATGCAAATTCTTTCCTCTTAGAGTTGACCCTCATTGAAAACATGTGAGAAGGGAAGGAAAAATGAAAAGATTTCATTTTATCTTGGCGATATAAAGGTCAATGTATACACTTTCAGGGGAAGCAACTCACTTCCCCCAAAAGAGTATCATGAAATTCACCTTTTTATCGCCAAAATAATGGCAAAAAAGAGAAGCAGCCATTACCTGATTTCCTGACATTTGATTTGAAATTGTCATTTTATACGTGTTTCTTTGATAACCTCTCCTCAAACGGAATGCAGATCATCCGACACGACCATGTGTTTCTGATACACTTTATATAACCCAGGGTACCGGAATGTCTTAACGACGTGTAACAATTACAAATAGTATTCTGAGGTTTCTAGGTTAGACTGATGATAGACTGCTTACTGTTTTCCCCGACATTGGTGCATGGAGGTTATGTTTTTAGAAACAGGTCGTAGTTCTCAAGAGCATGTCAGTGCCAAGTGAAGCCGATTGCATACTTAGATCAAAACATGCATTCAGCTTTGACCGGTAGTCAGATTCATATATAGCTGATTAGGCTTTAGTGACCTTGACCTCATTTTCAAGGTTACCTGAGCATTCTGGGCGTTAACTGTCTCTGGAACATACATCAGTCGGAGCACCGCTCGGCCAATTCCGTGAATCAGATCAGATTCACGGAATTGGCCGAGCGGTGTTCCGACTGGAACATACATGTATTGACAAAATTTCGACGATCATTTCTTCTCTGAAAATTATATAAATTTTTTTTCTGGAATAAATGTAGAGAGAATGAGGGCAAAAAAAAAAAAAAAAGAATCAGTTAGACCAAGAGCTCATTTGCTACTTGGTTAGACCCACACGTATATCCAAAATTTCAAATTATCTCTGCAGGATACCCTTTTAAATGTTTACATTTTGCATGTTTAGATCAATCTAATGAATACTGAAGTTAATTCGTGGCAAGCAGTAAAATTAACACAAAAATTAACAAAATAGGTGTACAGATATTTGTAACTGGTATTTAATTTATACAAATATGCAGTGTTAATGCTCTTCTTGAGCAACAGACAAGCAGCTGATTGAAAATGTGCCAAATAAAATCGAAAGTTCGTTTTCTGTAGCATTGTTTCAGACGCCAGGACTGGAGAACTCATTAGTAGTTGCTTTGTCATCTTTTTTGGTACCTCCTATATTCAATAAGCAATCACAGAACGTGTTTGTAAATACTAAGTACAGTTGTAACTGTAACGATATTGCACGTTGGTGGTCATGTTGTGTTGAGTGCGGTTTGAAGCTAATTTAAGTTAATTGATCAGTGATGACGTAATGACATGCTGCTGAGGAAACATAAAATAAACTATAACTTTTACTTTAGGATGCTAGAATTCCTGGGGCCGTATTCATAAAGCCACTTAAGTCGTTGCTATGCTGTTGCTAAGGCTAAATATCTATAAAGGAGATTCCCTACAACTATGAAATTTGGTCTGGAGGAACAGTCTTTGTAAGACTGTTCCTCCAGAGCAAATTTCATAGTTGTAGGGAATCTCCTTCATAGAAATTTGGCCTTAGCAACAGCATAGCAACGACTTAAGTCGTTTTATGAATACGGCCCCAGATCTAGGATGCGTCTGGTGATATCTCTATGTCAGCTATTATTGTCTTGTGTGCGTCAAGAGTCGCATATTTACTACTGTTGGTGTTCAGTAACATTTACCTGCTGTTCATGTGGCTTCGCGTTTAGGTACATTAACAGTGATTTGTTGAGTAATAAATCACTGTTTAAATTGATTGTAGGTCAGTTGTAAAATAGATCATAGACGAGCGCGGATCTCGCAAATGGTGATTTATTACTCAACAAATCACTGTTACAAATGAACTGTTTCGATTCTATCTCATAGAAAAATTGCAGGAAAATATAATTATTTTCTGCAACTTCTCCCAACCATTCTCTCAGTGCGCAAATTATTCTGCGAACAATATTCACACCTGGTAAACGAGCAATTTCATTCCCGTCTGGAAATTAAAAATTCAAGTTTCAGGTCCATCTTTCATGTAAGACCATCACGAAAAGAGGGTTGGTGGATGGGCAATGTACCGATAGATCTACTACATAATTAAAAATAGTGCCCCTTAGCGCAGCGGCAATAGTGCTACTTCAGAAGACATCCCCTTATAGTAGCGTAGCGGCAATAGCGCTACTTCAGAAAGCATTCCCTTAAAGTAGCACAGCGGCTATAGCGCTACTACAGAAGACAGCCCTTTTTAGTAGCGCAGCGGCAATAGTGCTACTTCAGAAAACACCCCCCTTATAGTAGCAAAGCGGCAATAGCGCCACTTTGGAAGACATTCCCTTATAGTAGCGCAGCGGCATTAGCACTACAACAGAAGACAGTCCCTTTTAGTAGCGCAGCGGCAATAGCGCTAGTACAGAAGACATCCCCTTATAGTAGCGCAGCGGCAATAGCGCCACTTTGGAAGACATTCCCTTATAGTAGCGCTGCGGCATTAGCGCTACTACAAAAGACAGCCCCTTTTAGTAGCGCAGCGGCAATAGCGCTAGTAGCGCTGCGGCATTAGCGCTACTACAGAAGACAGCCCCTTTTAGTAGCGCAGCGGCAATAGCGCTACTTCAGAAAACACCCCCTTATAGTAGCGCAGCGGCAATAGCGCTACTTCAGAAAACACCCCCCTTATAGTAGCAAAGCGGCAATAGCGCCACTTTGGAAGACATTCCCTTAAGTAGCGCAGCGGCATTAGCGCTACTACAGAAGACAGTCCCTTTTAGTAGCGCAGCGGCAATAGCGCTAGTACAGAAGACATCCCCTTATAGTAGCGCAGCGGCAATAGCGCCACTTTGGAAGACATTCCCTTATAGTAGCGCTACGGCATTAGCGCTACTACAAAAGACAGCCCCTTATAGTAGCGCAGCGGCAATAGCGCTAGTAGCGCTGCGGCATTAGCGCTACTACAGAAGACAGCCCCTTTTAGTAGCACAGCAGCAATAGCGCTAGCACGGAAGACATCCCCTTTAATAAAGCAGTGGAACTGTGCTACTTTAAAAGTCATCACCTTTCAGTAGCTCAACATTTTATTCATCCCTGTGTCTTCAGTCATAACTCAGTTGACATGCCAAAATTCAAAATTTATGTTATCTTTATGTTTATACTTAAGACTTTTTTTATCTGACATTATTAGACCAACTCCCTACAGGGTCAGTGCAACCAGGTGGAACCAAGTTGATCCTGGGAACTGGAAAGGGTCACAAGCAATGCCCAGGTTGAGCTGAACCAGGCATATTGTCACCGTAATAAATGGCCTGAGAATGTCACAACAATGCTTATTCAGTGTTACTGCAACTTAATTCCTGGAAGCAATGTATCCAAAGCTACCTGACACAAGACAACCATTTGCAACAAAATTCTCATGCAAGGGCCCGAAGGGCCCGGGATCGCAGGGCCGAAGGCCCCTGGGTCAAGGCTATCTTGGCGGATCTGTTCATTACTGAGCCATCTTGGCGGTGGCCCCTACTCGGATTCTTTTCAATTGTAGCACTGCTTACTATCAAGCATGATCGAATCAGCTCTTTACTGATGACACCGGACACTAGACAAGCATCACGGCCGAAGGCCGCTGGGACAAAGCTCCCTACAGGGTCAGTGCACCAGATGGAGTCAAGTTGATCCTGGGAACTGGAAAGGGTCACAAACAGTGCCCAGGTTGAGCTTTAAGCACAAAGTTACCTTATAGTTACCATCTACTAAAGGATAGTTACCATCTACTAAAGGGAGAAGCTTTCTTAAATGGTGTTAATGCCGATGCGCTACTAGAGGGTGAAGTCTCCTGAAGGAGTGCTAATGCCGCTGCGCTTCTACAGGGGCAAGTCTTCTTAAGTGGCGCTAATGCCGCTTCGCTACTAGAGGGTGAGGTCTCCTGAAGTGGCGCTAATGCCGCTGCGCTTCTACAGGGGCAAGTCTTCTTAAGTGGCGCTAATGCCGCTGCGCTACTAGAGGGTGAAGTCTCCTGAAGGAGCGCTAATGCCGCTGCGCTTCTACAGGGGCAAGTCTTCTTAAGTGGCGCTAATGCCGCTGCGCTACTAGAGGGTGAAGTCTCCTGAAGGAGCGCTAATGGCGCTGCGCTTCTACAGGGGCAAGTCTTCTTAAGTGGCGCTAATGCCGCTGCGCTACTAGAGGGTGAAGTCTCCTGAAGGAGCGCTAATGGCGCTGCGCTTCTACAGGGGCAAGTCTTCTTAAGTGGCGCTAATGCCACTGCGCTACTAGAGGGTGAGGTCTCCTGAAGGAGCGCCAATGCCGCTGCGCTTCTACAGGGGGAAGTTTTCTTAAGTGGCGCTAATGCCGCTGCGCTACTAGAGGGTGAAGTCTCCTGAAGTGGCGCTATTGCCGCTGCGCTTCTACAGGGGGAAGTTTTCTTAAGTGGCGCTAATGCCGCTGCGCTACTAGAGGGTGAAGTCTCCTGAAGGAGCGCTAATGCCGCTGCGCTTCTACAGGGGCAAGTCTTCTTAAGTGGCGCTAATGCCGCTGTGCTACTAGAGGGTGAAGTCTCCTGAAGGAGCGCTAATGGCGCTGCGCTTCTACAGGGGCAAGTCTTCTTAAGTGGCGCTAATGCCGCTGCGCTACTAGAGGGTGAGGTCTTCTGAAGGAGCGCTAATGCCGCTGCGCTTCTACAGGGGGAAGTTTTCTTAAGTGGCGCTAATGCCGCTGCGCTACTAGAGGGTGAAGTCTCCTGAAGTGGTGCTAATGCCGCTGCGCTTCTACAGGGGCAAGTCTTCTTAAGTGGCGCTAATGCTGCTGCGCTACTAGAGGGTGAAGTCTCCTGAAGGAGCGCTAATGCCGCTGCGCTTCTACAGGGGGAAGTTTTCTTAAGTGGCGCTAATGCCGCTGCGCTACTAGAGGGTGAAGTCTCTTGAGGTGGCACTAATGCCGCTGCGCTTCTACATGGGGAAGTTTTCTTAAGTGGCGCTAATGCCGCTGCGCTTCTACGGGGTGAAGTTTTCATAAGTGGCGCTAATGCCGCTGCGCTACTAGAGGGTGAAGTCTCCTGAAGGAGCGCTAATGCTTCTGTACTTCTACAGGGGCAAGTCTTCTTAAGTGGCGCTAATGCCGCTGCGCTACTAGAGGGTGAAGTCTCCTGAAGTGGCGCTTATGCCGCTGGGCTTCTACAGGGTGAAGTCTTCTTAAGTGGCGCTAATGCTGCTGCGCTACTAGAGGGTGACGTCTCCAGAAGTGGCGCTTATGCCGCTGCGCTTCTACAGGGGCAAGTCTTCTTAAGTGGCGCTAATGCCGCTGCGCTACTAGAGGGTGACGTCTCCTGAAGTGGCGCTTATGCTGCTGCGCTTCTACAGGGTGAAGTTTTCTTAAGTGGTGCTAATGCAGCTGCACTACTAGAGGGTGAAGTCTCCTGAAGTGGCGCTAATGCCGGTGCGCTTCTACAGTGGGAAGTCTTCCTTGCCACAGCACTGTAGGTCCAGGGTTCTATTGGCGCTATCAGCGCAGCGCAACTAGTAGTTTCTGTGTTTACTGACAGCGCTAATGTCGCAGCGCATCTAGTAAATAGCACACTGGTCTGGCATTCAACACAGGCAACGAAGACAGCGTACAAGGCACCTGCTTGTTCTGCTCATCAGGATAAGTTTGTTTCAGAAGTATAGTCTCACGGACCATCCGACCCCCTACTCTTGAAATAGGTCTCAAAAGTTTTACTGAATTGATACGCATATTCAAGAAATGCTTGAAAACAATTTTTGGGCTACAACGACCTGCCAACGAATTGGTGAAAAAACTTATTCCAGCACTGCATCAATACTAGACGGAATTTCTTCGAAAACCTGGTCTGACTAAGAGGTCTAACAAACTGCCGGGTCCGTAAGAATGATATTTTCAAATAAATGTAAGAAGTATGCGAAAACAATCGTGTTTTAAAGTACGTTGCCTCGTTGCCTGTGTTGAATGCCAGACCAGCGTGAATAGGTCCAGTGTGTCTATTGGCGCTATCAGCGCAGCAGTCAGTGGGTAAGTTCTGTATTTTCTAAAGGCGCAGTTGCCGCAGCTCAGTCAGTGGGTAAGGTCTGTCTTTTTTATTGGCGCTGTTTCCGCAGAGCAGTCAGAGAGTTAGTTCTGTGTTTTCTTATAATGCCGCTGCTGCAGCCCAGTCAGAGGGTAAGTTCTGAGTTTTCTAAAGGATATGTTGCTGCAACCCAGTCAGTGGATAAGTTCATAGTAATGGCTCTGTTGCCCCAGCACAGTAGTAGTTGTGTTTCCTGGTATGGATCCTACATGGTAACTTTGAGCTGAAATTTCGTGATGGCTTACATGAAAGAATAACCAAGTTTCAGCAAACTATTTAGCCAAAATGCAACACTCCTACGTGACTAGGGGAGAGTCGGGTAACTTCGGACAGCGGGTAAATTCGGACAGTGACATTTTTCCTTTATATGTCAGTTGTCTGGAACTAAAACAAAACAATAACTGGCCAAACAGTGAAAATCCTGATGAGACGGCTCATTATGAGCCGTCTCATCTGGATTTTCACTGTTTGCAATGGTATGTCCGAATTTACCCGCCTGTCCGAAGTTACCCGACTCTCCCCTAGTATGCATAAAAAGTATATGGGAGCATTCGTGGAGTTATCACAAAACTCTTCCTGAATTGGCACGGTCGAATGTCCCTCCCCTCGCTACAACCACCACCACCCCCGCTCACTGAAAAAGTGCGGTATACTGGATTACCGTTCATAACTAAACTCCTTAGGTTTGCAATGACTTTGTACCCTGGGATTTAATACCAACAATCTGACACTCGCGCTTGTTCTTTTTGAATTTGTTCATTTTTCTTTATCTCCATCCAAGCTTTTGTAACACATTTCAAAGGAACCATTCAAGGTAGATCTTTGATACTTGGTATACAGGTTGATCACGACTTTGAATATTTGGAATCGGAAACCATTATTCTATCCCGCATATTCTTCTTTCTCTTTTTCTCCACGGCATGCATCATGCAATGAGATTTTTTAGCAGCCATGTGAGCCGGAGTATTCATATTTGGTATACAGATTTGCAATGCGTTTACCAGGCAGGCACATGACGTCGTAAAGACGTCAAACTAACGTCAATGCGACGTAATGACATCGCATCGAATCAGGTGCTCACTTGGATTGACTTGTTACCCACGCGGCACCATCAGACGTTAAGAAAATATGGTCTCATGTCAGAATTTTTTCGATAGCGTCAACAATTCTGGGTCTATTCACGCGCGACAAAAGTCTTTCACCATACATTTTACGGGAAATTTTTTACAGGTGTGTCAATTCAGATGTTACTTTACGGGGTAAATGTTATTAATTTCTCACAGATGCATTTTTCTGTCTTTCAGTGTCAAGAAGGTTGTGGTTTATATGGTGATGCTGTGACAATATATACATGCTCAGATGTTTGCACAGAGTATATACATCAGGTAATACGAGATACTGAGAGAGGGAGAGTGAGAGAGCGTGTGTAACAAGAAAAGGGCACAGATTCTTTTCTTTATTTTAACACGTGTAGGCCAAAGCACCGGAGTCCGAGGTGTTCAGAATGAATCTAACCCACAGTTGTAATTAAGATGGAGCAACTCTGCCAATTTCATTTGATTCCCTTCTCGGTGGGATGAACTCATAAAGGAAAGAATTGCTCCTCCGGAAGTAAATTCTTTATATATATTATAGAAGAGTCAATTTTGGAAGTGCTGCGTCATCCAGGAAGTCACAGTTGTTCTTCTTTGAAAAAGGGCGGGGAAACATGGAGGTGTACCCATACCCATACCCCAATTGAAACACCGCTCGGCCAATTCCGTGACTAACGGAATTGGCCGAGCGGTGTTCCGACTGACTCATACCCGTAAGTCTGTGTTCAATGCTGAAGGACTAGCCAAACTTAATTCTTCTTCTTAAGGTGTATGGGTACAGCTCCATGTTTTCCGTAATTTTACAAAGGGGAACAATTTTCTTCTGTCCCGTTTGCCTCCTTGATCGAATAGCCCTTCCAAACAGGGGTTTACACTTGAAAGAATTAGCTCAGCAGTAGGGAGACACATTCTTTCCTTTATGAGTTTAACATAATTTAGAAGGACGACTGTTAGAGTTGCTTTCATTGAATTGCACCTGTTCACCTTTAACGCAGTGCTAATTCACGATAAGTAAATCTGTGGCTGGACTGGCGTCCTATACACACCGTCTCTTGCAGTTGCAGTTATATGTTACAGCGTCCCTTGCAGTTGCAGTTATATTTTCCAGAACGGTATCTGCAGAGTTGTCTCGATTTTTTTTTCAACGACGAAAGTGGAGTTCAAGCTGGAAATGATTTTGCTTTCAAAAATTAGAAGCTGGTTTAAGATAAACGCTTAGTTAGCCCAATGTTGAGCATACTGAACAAAGTAATTCAGGGACTACGCATACGAGGTATTTTGCGTTGATGAAATAGAGTTTAGAGCAGAAGCATCAGAATTGACACAAATCATGACCATGTACTGTCGTGTCGGCCTATTCGGCGCATCGGCTTATTCGGCGCACGTTTCGTAACGTCATTTACCGTTAAACACATGTTGATATTTTTTTGTCGGCTGTCCGTCAAGCGGAGATCTTTATATGCGGTAAAGATCATTTCTGGCCAGAGGAGTTAGTTGCACTTGGTTTTATGCAGATATTTGCAGTTGTCATGCGACGAATGTTACTTGCAGCTCGGCATATGAAGTTGAATACACACCGTATTTCGCAATCTTTGTTTTCAAGCACAGTGGCTCTGAGTACACATCTCGAATGTAGGTCAACTCACTTCAGCAGCATAAAGTTTGTAAATAATAATTATTACTCTTTGCGTGCCTTGCATAACTGCACATAGTAAAGAATTATAAAATAACTCACTCAGCTAATGTCCAAAGGATCATGATTTAACTGTGCTAAAGCAAATAATTGTCGAAACTTTCCACAAGCTCCTTTTGCAGCCATTCTTCGGCCCGCGGAGTGATGTCATGATTATAGTCTGTTTCACAAAATAGCCCATTATAAGACATTGTCAGGAGCTGCGTCGAATTGACCGACAAAAACGGGGTCCCTCGTGCGCAATGGTACATGAGTTTTGAGTTTCTATTCATATTGTGATCAATACCAGATGGTGGATTTTTTTAGATGAAATAAAGGGTGATTATTGTACTTTATAAACACAATATCTGTTGTTTATTTTTTATTGTTCTTATTTACACAGTTAACGATTCTTTGCTTAAGTGCGCCGAATAGGCCGACAGCACTGTATGTTTATGGTCTGTATGTGTTTGAACTGGAACCTTGAATTTTTGAAGAATGAACATACACACAGGAAAAAAGCTGAAAGTTTTCTTTCTCTTTTGCATTGTAAATTTTTCAGTGGGCTCTTTTAAGGCAGCATTTTGCTGTCATCTACATGTATCTACTTACCGTATTAATCCTAATAAACTCTCCTGCTCAAATAAAGGTCCCCTGTTTCTTTTCAGAAAATAATATTATATTAACTTGCATGAATTCCTGTTTGCTTCTCAGGATGAGATAGCTCTGTGACATGGGGTCTACTCTTTTAAAGGAAAAAATCTGCTTCTAGTTTCTAGAGAAGAAAATTCTTTTTCAAAAGGTTATCTTTCAGTGGATGTGGTCTGGGGAATGAGGGGAGTCAGGGTGGGTGAGGAGGGACTAAAACATGGAGTGTACAGTATCCCAGTTCCAAGGAATAGTTTTAATCTGATGGAGACAAAAAAATAAAAAAATAAAACAAGAAACCAGGGCAAGATTTACAGATTTAGCTTAAAAGCTCATGATAAATATTGAATTTACATTAATTGTTTGACAGACCTATGATATTGTATGGAAATCAGAAATAATTATCAGCTTCAAAGAAATAACTTTTCTCCATTAATGTGCATGTGGTTCAATATATCTTGCTTAAGAAATACCATGTTTGTACTAAGTACCGTAATGTGTGTAAGTATTGAGACTCCCAAAATAATTAATTTTCCATTTGTTCCAAATGGAAAATGATTTATTTTAGGTGTCCCAAAATTTAGGCACATTTAAGTATTTGAACACCTCATCTTTTTCTTTATAGTGAATGGGTCCACTTTCAGGGGAGGCAACTTTGTCGTTTTCATTATTACCTCCAGGGATCTCCCCAGACCATTAAGGCATGCCGCTTGCAACATGCCTTCCTCTTCAAATTACCTTTGCAACATGCCTTAATTTCCAATAAAAATTATTAAAGTGCTATTGTTTTCATTTCTTAGCCAGTAAAGTTGTTTTAAATACTTTAAGGATCATCAATAGATAATTTATAGTGTAAATTTTGACAAATTTTGACAAAACAATACTATATTAAGGATTTTAAAAATTGATCTACAAGTCAAAATCTGATTTTTGTGCTTAAAGCGGTTTCTTGGAAGAACACTGACCTCATTTTCCAGTTTGGAGTTAGCTTTCAAAGGAACGGAGTGGCTCCTGGATCAACTCTGTTAGCAAATTCAGCTATTTTAATTTTTGGTGATTTGCACTTTTTCCCATTCAAGCTGCCAGCAATGTTTTGATGTTGAGGTATACCTCTGTCTTTTTTCCACCATTTTTACTAAGGGAAGCAACTTTTTCACTTCTGTTTGCTTTCCTTTATCATGAACCCTTTTCAAAATGGAAGGTTCTCTCAAAGGAAACAAATTCTCCTTAACTCTTGAAGCCCCAGTGACGAATTTAGCAAAATTTGCAAACAGCATAGATCCTGATGAGGTTGCTCATAATGCGCCACCTCATCTAGATCTACACTGTTTGCCCTCTAGTCTTTGAATTCTCAATATGATATGTCTTGGACAAGGCCTGTTTTTAATTTTTGCATACATAAATTTTGTTGTCTGCTTTTTGGTGCTTAAAGAGTTAATGAAGCAGTTTTTCTTTTCAAGAGAAGTTTCCAAAGAAGTGAAAGTGTACCTAGTTTTCTGAAATTCATGTTCAGATTTTAAGACCCCCCCCCCTCATACACACACACAAACACACAAAAACGCACACACCTCCCCTCCCCCCACCCCCATTACATATTACAGTAATTGATTAAAGTGTCCCAATAATTGAGGTTACTCTGGTATCTTGATTGGTACATTTGACTTCTTCATTCAGATTCCTTGAGACAAAGTTTTATTTAGACAAAATTATTGAAGAGATTGTCTGAATATTGGCGCTTGTTGTGTCTGCAGATCAAAGAGTTCAGTTTCAATTTTTTTTACCCATTTTCATTGGTTTCCATTAAAGAAGGAAATTTTTATGAGAAAATGGTTTTGAATGATACTGAAATACTACTCAGTGCTCTGACCTTAAAAGAGACTTAACTCTTTAGGTACTAAAAAGCAGGTGACAAAATTTAAGTCTGCAAAAATTAAAAAAATGCCTTGTCAAAGACATTTCATAGTGAGAATTCAAAGACAAGAGGACAAACAGTGTAGATCCACATGAGGCGGCTTATTATGAGCCGCCTCATCAGGATCTAGGCTGTATGCAAATAATGCTATTTTCATCACTGGTGCTTAAAGTGTTAACATTCAGTGTTGTTGACCTTTTACATTTGTCATCTCTTCAGCCATCCCAAGAAACTGTGTTTAAGGCCCCCTATGCAAGCAGAAAAGGCGGAGCGACCCCAAAATCTGATCATAGTTAATACCTGTTCATGCAGAGAATTCATTGTTCAGAAATTCACCGTGAACAGAGAGACCTGATCAGACTGCATAGGAAAGCAGGATGATCAGAATTCCCACTGTTCACAAAGGTTAAAAACACATTTGCCTCTGGTATGAACAGTAAGTCTCAGTGGTATAAAACATGGAATGGAGTAGAATGGAATGGAATGAATGGTGCTCTTTCCTGCAAGTGCACCAACCTACACTTTGATAGCAAATTGTAGATTATCTCATCCATTCCGGTCCATTCCATTCCAGGTTTTAAACTATGCTGTCACTGTCAGTTATTCTCAGAAATCTTAATAGAGTTCTGCATGTCTAGGAATTCTTTTAATGGAAATGATCAGAGAGACAAAGTGTCGAAGGGGTAGATGTATCATTCTATAATTGGATGCACTTGCCTTAATTGGACGTGACAGAATTTCTTGGAAAATGTAGTCTTTTAATTAATCTAAATATTGGGACACCTGTAACTAAGAATTGATGTGATTTTTATAAACCTTTAACCGTATTACTCCTAATAAGTTCCACTGCTCTAATAACTCCCCCCCCCCCACCTCTTTTCCGAAAATAATGCCTCATTAACTCACATAAAGTTCTGTTAGCTTCTCTGAATGAGAAACTTTGATATGGGTTCTAGTAACTTCTACTGTTAAAGGAAAGAATTAGCTCCTAGAGGAGCAAATTCTTTCCTTTAAGAGTTGACCTCTATTGAAAAGGGAGGCAAAAGAAGTAGTAGAGTTGACCTTTTGACGTATGCATCAATTTCTTTTTTCTTTGAGAATTCTCCTTGGTTGTCTGGAGTTAAGTAACATTTTTCCCGTAGCTCAACTTTTCTAAATTTAAGCTTTATGATGTAAAAGAATTGATGGAGTGGCCATATTTGGTCGAGAGAGTGAGATAATGATCGAAGTATTATAAAATTGAGCTATCCTTGACAACAACCCTTGATACTAAAGTACACCTTGTCCTTTTACGGTAATTATCCTAAAATTTGAACAAATTTGATTTTTTTTGAACCCTTGCAGTCAGCGAGATATTGTCTTCCATATAGAGTTAATGTGTTTACTGTTTATCTGTCTGTCTGTTCATTCGTCCATGTACAGACATTGACAGGTTCCACATGCAGACCTTGGCCATGTGGTACTTTCATGTGATATGTCAGAAAAAAATAAAACTGGTTGAATGTAATGAATGGCAAATATTGCAGACTCAGATCAAACTGCTTCAGCAGTCTGATCTGGGTCTGCACTGTTTGCCATTCTTTTCTGTCCCAAAATTTGGATTCGTCTATACTCTGTATAGCCCTGCACTGACATTTATCAGGTTAGGTATACAAATGTACAGCACCAAATCAGGTTATATTACCAGATATAGCATGGTGACTGAATATGGCAAGAAAATGTTCTCACTTTCCTGAGAATTGTCACTTACGTTACAAGGACAAAGAATTGCCATGGGATTTCATTCAGATGCTGGTCTTTCACTAAGGTTATGAGATAGATAAAACCTGTTTACTGGTCGAAAGTACAGAACATTTTACCGCATTCCACTTGTTCAAAACTGATGATGTCATCAGTTAATTAGATATTATATTTTCAAATGTATCGTATGCAAAATTACTGGCATTATGGAGGTTTTGTATGCAAAGCTTCTCATATTATTTCAACAAATAATGTTAACACAGTGTTTATGTGCACTAGAAATCTTTACCAGTCTAACAAGTTCCTTAAGTTGATAACTTCGTTCAGCTGACAATGCTTTGGTCAAATGGGCCCAGATGTGCAGGATATTCTAATTAGCTGCATTAAAGAAAGGTTGCCCTTATAAGAAAATAAGAAAAATAAGAAAATACACCAGGATTTTTTTTAAGAAATAAGTGGAAAAAAAGCTCAAACATCTCCCCAATCTGCCTGAATATCTGTAATAATTCTCAAGGGTGTTTTCTAATATTTTCAGGCATTCAATATTACAGAAGAAGCTCACAGTGATGTCAGATTAACACAGGTTCCAGTAAGTAGTTTACTGCTTGCCCTTCTTGACGTAACAGTTTCTTTAATACAGAAAGCCATAAAAATGCGTGGATAACAAAAGATATGTGCGCAAAATTTAAAATAAAAGTGTTTCACCCAAGCTGTATCATATTGAGAATCCAAAGACTAGAGGGCAAACTTGGTGAGGTGGCTGCAGTGATAGTAAAGTCAGCTGATTAAAATTTAGGATAATTAGATAAAGGGTTCTTCTTTTTCCAATATTTAGTGTACCGTATTTATTCTAAGATTGGATTTTTCCTCTCCAAAACAACCCCCAAAATCTAGATCCATCTTATAAGATGGATCTAGATTTTTGGGATTTTTGGGGGGAGAGAAAAAACAATCTTATTGGAGAACTACACATACACGGTATGCTTTAGTTTTATTCATCTGTACATCTTCTTATATTAAAATGCCCTAGGGATGTAGCAATTCACTGGTCCTATAAGTAAAATTTTGTGCAGTAACTAAACAATTTTGATGGTCTGAAATCAGTCTAGGTGGTATAACATTAGCTACCTGACCTGACAAAACTGATACAGAATCGAGTTCATTTGAGGGAGGGGAAAACCCCGGTCTTATATAGAT
Source organism: Ctena decussata (assembly GCA_963989385.1). Taxonomy (NCBI): domain Eukaryota; kingdom Metazoa; phylum Mollusca; class Bivalvia; order Lucinida; family Lucinidae; genus Ctena; species Ctena decussata. Next base: position 56,678,898 of record OZ022502.1, on the reverse strand, counting down.
CCTATTGTATTACAATATTTATGGTACTCAAAACATAGTAACAGGGCAGTTCCTTGATGCTGAAGCCAAACTGGCTTGTTAACAACCTGTTAATACAAGAGACCTCTAATATTAGAATAATTGGCATTGCCTTGACTATCTGTTGCTGCTAATTTAAGAACAAACAAGTTATTTTGGTCTCAGAATAGAATATGAGTATCAGATTCAAAGGCTTGAGGTATTTGATGTTGTTGCAGCCCGCTGTTGATATTAATGACCAGCAGGAAGTGAAAGTTGATTGCTATTACAAGTGACCAATAGTCGTCTGATAATTGCAGTCAGTCATTAACGTAGGCTGTGGGTATTTTCTGTTATCAATAATTTAGTTGAAGTGAGCCACGACATGACAAAACCAACAAAGTGGCATGTGCGGCCAATGAAGACTCAGATCAGCCTGGGCATTCCCCCAGTCTGATGAGAGTCTTCGCTGTCGGCATAGATCTAGTTGAGCTCCTTAGCTATCATTTAAGTGCACAACAAAGACTCTGATCATACTGGACAGATGCCCAGGCTGATCTGAGTCTATGCTGGGCGCGCAACCACTTGGTTGGTTTTCTCGTGTCGCGGCCCATTAATGTTGTTTAATTGTTTCATTGTTTGACTAAAACAAAATGGATACCCTGTGAAAAACTGCAGGGGGGTTTGTGCAATATATGTAAATGACACAATAACAATATCAGTAATAAAATATGTGTTATTCTTCTATTTCAGAAACAAAGTTGCACTCAGGGTTGCTCATACGGATTAGATGGCTATTATAATGAATTGACTAGGGGTAAGTTAAAAGCCCACAGCCAGCCCTAGGGGTGTCAGAGCTTTTATTATATTCAGGGTCTTCGATGTGTGCTATGTTACTGTTTCTTAATTTGGCATTTCCTCTGTAAACTGGGGGTGGTGGTCAGGCAATGGAACTGGTTATAACTTCCAGTGCTGGGGCGTCCTACTTATTTGGATAAAAGTAGGGCAAGGGCCTACTGTGCTTGCAGTAGATGTGGGTGGGGGTTGTTTTGGATATTTTTTTTTCTCGTCTATCATTTCTCTTTTCTTTCTCCCCCTCTCTGGGTTATGGCCCAAAATAGACTGAAATACTGTCTCAAAGGGCTGTTAAACCTAAAACAACCAACCAACCAACCAATCCTCTGTAAACTGTCTTAGAACGATAAAAGACGCTGCCAAATAGTGTAGACTTTAGGTGGTAAGTTCTACAAAATCTAGTTTTGTTAACTCATACTCAGAGTGTTAACCCCAAGCCTGTTGACAAACTTGACATCACGTGTACTCATTAATCATGTTCTGCACCAATGAAAGACAGTATATTTATAGATTACATACCTGTAATAAACTTAGATAGTACGTTTTACGTTTTATGGTAAGTCTTATCAAATTGGACTGTGTAACTTTATTACATGCATAAAGTCTATAAATGTCCTGTTAGACTTTCATTGGTGAAGAGAATAATTAACCCTTTAGTGCCAGAGATGAAAATAGCTAGATTTGCAAATAGCGTAGATCCTGATCTAGATCTACACTGTTTGCCCTCTAGTCTTTGAATTCTCAGTATGATATGGCTTTGGATAAAAGATTTTTTTTTAATTTTGCAGACGTAAATTTTGTTGTCTGCTTTTGGGGGCTTATTGAGAAAATGCCCCTTACCATAAGCTATAATTTTTCTCTTTCCAGATTTGGACAATATAGATGACTTGCCAGCGCCTGTTGTAGAAAGTATTGGTCATAACGATATAGAACTGAGCTGGGATTATGACCCCCTGTTCGATAACCTCACGTTTTTTCTACAAAAGAAGATCATAGACACAAATACAGACTGGCAGATTCATACAGCCACCACTAGATTGCCGTCAGGAAATTTTTATGTCAGCAAATTACATCCTTATATAACTTATCAGGTATACACCTAAACTGAAAAAAAAAGACTGTACAGTCAACTCTAGATATCTTGAAGTCAAACGTCAGCCCAAACTACTGATATCTCAAAGTAAATTTTCTGGTACCAGAAAATTTACTTTGAGATAACAGGAGTTGAAATGTAAATAGATAAAGGAAATATATTCTTTGATATCAGAAAATACTTTGAGATATCAGTGTTCGAGATATCGGGAGTTTACTGTATCTAAGATGTATGGGTACACCTGAATGTTTCTCTGTCATTGTTTAAGAAAGGGTGACAACTTTTGTCCCTTCCTATTGCTTCCCTTGGTAACAATATCATTCCATAAAGGGGTCTACTTTTAAATGAAAGTGTGAAAGCAAGCTCTTTCCTCTCTAAGAATGTAAACCAAAAATAAAAATGGTTGTGTTGTTGCCCGTAATAGTGTACTGACACATCTTAATAGAAATAATGAGATAATGTTTCATATTTGAGCCCTGACACAACAAAACCAACAAAGTGGTATGTGTGCCCTGCAAAGACTAAGATCAGTCTGGCATTTGCCCAGTCTAATCAAAGTCTTAGGAATATGCTTAAAGTGTAGCTATGGGTCTAAGCTACCTCCATGCCCATAGTGAAGAAGCTGATCAGACTGGACAGATGCTGAGGCTGATCTGAGTATTCGCTGGGTGCACATGCAACTTTGTTGGTTTTGACATGTGGCGGCTCATTTCTCTGTAACCAAACATGTATGTTGTATATTTTTCTTTAGTGGCAGTTTGAATGAGTGGCCACATTATATGCTTTTGTGGCAAACTAAGAAAAATGGCCCATAAAAATCATAGACAACAAATTGGGCATTAGAAAAGAAACCACTATCTTTTCAATACCGCTGTTAGTGTAGCGGAGCAGAAGGCAACACCAGGAGTGTTATGACTGATGAATGTCTTAGGAAAATAAAGCACATAAAAACAATGATAATTTGGGGTTCTGCAAACAAGGTTTTCATCCCAAGAACTACCTTCCTGGAAGATGTGCTCATTTACCTTTAATTGTTTCAGTTTTTGTGGTGATAACAGTATTATTAAAAAGAAATTTTAGTGCTCCAGATAAGAAGGGGTAACAAGAATAATTTTGGGAATGATTTTCCATATTTCTGCATAAAATCGTATGTTGTGACCCCTCATTTGAACCATCTCATCAAGATGGTTCTGATGAGGAGTCACAACATAGGTTTTCAATGAGAAATAAGAAAAATTATCCCTGAATTGTCCTCAAAACCCATCTTGCCTGGAGCTCTGAATAATGGAGGAAAGCTTTTTAGCAGTTTCAGTCTGCTTCAGCCCACCATGCTGCTAATATATCTTTTAACTCTTTAAGCCCCAGTGACGCAATTAGCAAAATTTGCAAACAGCGTAGATCCTGATGAGGTGGCTCATAATGAGCCGCCTCATCTAGATCTACACTGTTTGCCCTCTAGTCTTTGAATTCTCAATATTAAAAGTCTTGGACAAGGCATTTTTTTTATTTTTGCAGACGTAAATTTTGTCATCTGCTTTTTGGTAGTGAAAGAGTTAAGGTGTTAGGGGAAGCAATGGTGCAACTCATTTTTGCCTCCCCTCCCTATGGGGGACTACTCTTTGCAGAAGAAAAAAAAAATTCTTCAGTTTTAGATACCGGTAAATGAACAAACTTTATTACCTTTAAATATTTGAACATCCTATTCAGTTATGCAATTCTTCAAATTAACCTTTAATGCTCCAAAACTGTAGACAACTAAATTCATATCTGCAAAATTTAAAAAAAAAAAAAGGGGTTTTGTCTGACTGTATCATATTAAGAGGGCAGATAATGTAAATCATCATGCAGTGGCTCATCATGAGCGGCCTCATTGGGATCTATGCTGTTTCCAAATTCAGAAGTTTTCATTTTTGGTAGTTTAAGTATTAATTCAAGACCCATTTGTCCTATTTTGTTAAGAATGTTTTGTAAAATTGTCAAACAGTGAGTGCTGTGACCAGTCTGCTTCTTATCTGGGTCAACAAGGAGCAGTCTGACCTGGTTCTACACTGTTTGCTTACACAATTAGAAGAAGTGAGCTGGGACAAGAGAAAACCAACAATGTGGCTGTGGGCCCAGCAAAGACTCAGATCAGCCTGGGCAGCCGCCCAGTTTGATCAGACTCTTCATTAAGTGCTCAAAGGGTAGCTAAGGGTCTAAGTTACCTCCTTGCGGACAGTGAAGACTCTGATCAGACTGGGCGGATGCCCAAGCTGATCTGAGTCTGCATTGGGCCCATCACCACATCGTTGGTTTTGTCGTGTCACGGCTCAAATATGGTTTGTTGTGGTAATCAGGAATAAATGAACAAACTTTATTACTTGTAATTAAGTATGGATTATATTGCATTAACCTTATTTCAACAAAAACTAAGAAAATTTTCTCTTTCCAACGTTCATTAAACTTTGACATATATGCACAATCAGGGCAATAAAGTATCTAGAGTGCTAAAACCATAGTTCTGTTTGAAATTTTACTGGGACATTATAGGGATAACATTTTCTCTGGCAGATATTGTCAAAAACAGTTAATGATAAAGTTATTTGCATGAAACTCGCTTCCTTTCCTCAGCATGTCCAGATTACTGAAATTAACCCTTGAAGCGACGAACAAAAAGCATCTTCAAATTTTAAAATTTCATATGCAGACTGATATGGAACTTTATAGTCATAAAAAGTATTTGCCCAAGCAAGATCATATTGAGAATTCGAAGACTAGAGGGCAAACAGTGTAGATCTATGCTGTTTTCATTGTCAGATATTTTCTCTTTTGGACCTTAAAGGGTTTTGATCACAACTCTGTTTTGAATTTATAGTCAACCTAGCTTCTATTTGCTGTCCTATTGAGCCTGAATATTCAGACAAAACTTTCTGAGCTAACAGTATACTGTATTAATCATGAAAACCTTAAAACTTACTGTACTTGTCTTAAAAATGGAACAGTTCATTTTTAGCTCGCCTGAACGAAGTTCAGGAAGAGCTATTGTACTATTCCCGGTGTCGGCATTGGCGTCGTCATTGTCGTCGGCGTTAGCAAAATGTTAAAGTTTTACTTTAAAGTTTTTTATGTGATGGGCAAGGCGCTGTCAGGCGAGCTATCCTGTCCCTGTGACAGGTTTTGTTACCATTCAGTAATACATCCAAAAGATGCAGATAGAATGGCAAACAGTGTAGACCCTGATTAGACTGCTCCCTTGGAACAGTTTCGCTCTATTTGCTCAGTTTGCTTGGACCTATCTATCCCAATACTTAGTACTTCTATAGTACATGTTGGTATTTATTTTTATGAAAATGTTCCAGTATACAATAAATATGGTAAATTTGTACACTGTATATTTCAGTTCAAGATTATATTTGAGTTTACAACAGTTCATACAAAAGACACTGCTGAGTCTGCGCACATCACCACCAGACCACATGGCGGTAAGTTGTTTCTAGCTGCCATTATCATTATAATGCCTGTGACAAGCAAAAAAATCAAGACATATGAGCTGCAACACGACAAATCCAACAAAGTGGGATGTGCGGATAGCTAAGACTCAGATCAGCCTGGGGATCTGTCAAGTCTGATCCGAGTCTTCGCTGTCCGCATGGAGTTAGCTTAGACCTTTAGCTACCCTGTAGGCACTCAACAAAGAGTCTGATTAGACTAGGATGATGCCCAGGCTGATCTGAGTCTTCGGTGGACGTACATGCCACTTTGTTGGTTTTGTAGTGTCGCAGCTCATATGTGCTTTTCCATTGCAGTAAAGCAGTGTAAGTTTTTGTTAAGATTTCTGGTTTAGCTCTAGCTCTTTAGATAGTATTGCAGCTTAATTGTGGCAATTTGCAGATAGACTAGACACCTTGTTTCAGGGAACTCTTGTCAGAGTAGGACATACTGCAAAAATGGTACACTTCCATCCCACTCTAATAAAGTATTCTATTGCACTTACGTATATTACGTGACATCTGATTGGATAACATCAAAAATTTGCGACGATATACTGTCGGAAACCTGATGTCATTACGTAACAACACTTCTCATTGGTTGGTGTCTGGTTTTACGTCGCTGAAAGTGTTTGCTATGGGTGCAAAGTAGCACACTTTTAAAGGTGAAAAGTGCATTAGAATGGGGATAACTGTATTGAAAATTGTCATTTGGGGAGGGAAATCGCCAGTTTTATGGTCGCAAATTGTGTTTTACGGCTCAGCTGGCGCGTCACCGTAAAACAAATTTCCAACCATAAAACCAACGATTTACCTCCCCAAATGACGATTTTGAGTACAGTTATCTCCTAAATAACTTGCTTCAGTAGTGTTCATTATGTGTATGTGTGTGGGAGGGGGTCTAGTCTTGCAGAAATTAATGACTTCCCATGTTGGGGCAGATTCTGTTCTTTAACTGTTTAAGTGCCGAAAAGCAGATGACAAAATTAACATCTGCTAAATAGAAAAAAAAGCCTTGTCCAAGATATTTCATATTGAGAATTCTAAGATTAGAGGGCAAACAGTGTAGATCTAGATGAGGTGGCTCATTATGAGCCATCTCATCAGGATCTATGCTGTTTGCTAATTTAGCTATTTTCGTCTTTGGTGCTTTAAGAGTTCAGAGTGGCCATCATGAGAAAAGGGGCAAATACTTCCATGCTGGAGTAATTGTCTTTTGTCAGAAAAAACCTGTACCAGGGACATTTATTCTTATTTGGACCAGTCTACTTGCTGTGTCATTAGATGCTGTATAAATTGCAGGCTCAGTTTAGCCTTGTTCAGACTGCTCCTGATCTTGGTGTATACAGTTTTCTATTAGATTGATATAAGTGTCTGCCATTTACAGATGGCTTAAGACAGATGGCTTCAATGACATTGTTGTCACTGAACTGCCGTCATCATTAACTTTCAGAATTAATTGATTTCCAGGATTCATTTAGTTTTATGAAAAATTTTCATCCTCCTGTTTTCAAATAATAGTCAGACCACCAGAGTAACATGTTAATATTAAAATCTCGCTTTCTCCGGCTTAGAAGGCAGAGGGTTAGACATTCACTGGTCATATTAATTACGTTATAAAATTTCACTTCCCTATAAAAATCATTCTCGATGATTTAGAAATAATGGTATTGGAAAGTGTGGGCTGTGACATTTTGATCATGTTCATTTCTTCTAATGTCTTCAAGACAGACAAAAGCCTAGCATTGGAGGTACCTTTCATTTGTTTATTATGTTGAAACCTGTGATAATTCTTAGTGCCAGTTGTAGAACAAACACATTGCTGACACAGAATCTGGTCTATGTTTCTGTAACATTCCTCCCCAAATATTTTTATCTGAGTCTTGGGAAAAGGTGCATTACATACTGTATTTTGTCCAATAAATGCTCCAAAGGTGTTGCAATTCAGAGGTCATATAAATGGCAGCTTGAGACAAAGTTTGGGCAATAAATAACAAATTCCATTGGTTGAAAGCCGGTCTTGCTAGAATGTGGCTATCTTTTTATAGAAAAAGGTGAGTGGGGGCATTTTTAGAGAGGGGGCATTTATTAGAATGTGCATATGTGATGATTGATCAGAACCTTTGCTTTCAGCCCTTTGACAGTATTTGGAAGTAAAATGCCTATTTTTTAGCAGAATTACACAAGACATGTTCAAGGGCTTAGCTACCTATATGGCAAATACGCAAGTGCATATTGAAATTTTGTCAAAATTGACAAAATTTCAAAACGCACCTGCATATTTGCATGCTGAAAATTTATAAATTAGACAAGATTTCAATACCAATTACCAAAGTGGCTGAAATACTAGCTTTCCCTTCAAGAAGTAGAGAATAAAACATGGTTGTGCGTATTATGAAATTGCCCCTAGTTACGCCCCTGGGATCATTCTGGAATAGGGAAAACACTCTTATAGCTGAATTATTACAGTATATGACACTTTGTCAGAGAGACTTCTTATAGGAACCGGACCAGACATAGGGACCTTAGCCAGGCTGTGTCTAGTGAGGCATCTCATTGCTGTTAATTTCACTGATTGAAAAGCTGTCTGTATCATATCAGCCATGTGCCATAATTACCTTCAATATTGGAATACCATAACTTGTTATTGTAATTATCCCGAAGTTTGAACAAGTATATTACACTGTCCAGCAATGTATCCTAAAAATTACTGTGCAATGGCAAACAGTGCAGACTGAGATCAGACTGCTCCTCATGGAGCAGTCTGATCTCAGTCTGCTGTTTGCACACATTTTTCTGTCCAAGTACTCAGGAAAATTACTGTAATGCTGTAGACATTAGGCAGTGATAGCTGTAAAGAAGTTACCAATAAAGATAAGTTTCTCTTTATTGACAAACTTACAAGCCACATTACATTAATCATGCTACCATATTTACTGTAATTGCCTGGACACAAATGTTTCTTTATTTACTGTAAATACTTCAGCACAGTGTTACTGTATTTACTGTAAATACTTGAGCAAAATGTTACTGTACTTAAAGTAAACACTTGACCGATATATTACTGTATTTGACTATAGACACTAAACCAAAATGTTACTGTATATACTGTAAATACTGAATCAAAATTTTACTGCATTAACTGTAAAAACTTGAGCAAAAATGTCATTGAATTTACTATAAATACTTGGCAATGTGTTACTGTATTATTACTTACAGTCAGTACTTGAGCAAAATATCACTGTATTTACCATAAATACTTGACCAAACTTTTACTGTATTTACTGGTAAAATTGATGCAAAATGTCACTGTATTTACTATTAATACTTTAGCAAAATGTCTCAGTATTTACTGTAACTACTTGAGCAAAATGTTACTGCTTTTACTAATAATTTTTGAGCAGAATTTTACTGTTTTTGCTGTTAATACTTGAGCAAAATATTACTATTTTTACTGTAAATACTTGAGCAAAATGTTACTGTATGTATATATAAATGCTTGAGCAAAATGTCGCAGTATTTACTGTAAATACATTAGCAACATGTAACTGTATTTTTGCAAATACTTGAAAAAAAAGTTACTGTATTTACTGTAAATATTTGAGCAAATATATGTTGCTGTATTAACTGTTGATACTTGAAAATGTTACTTGGAAAAAAAACTTTAAACTTACATATGGTCAAAATATTTCAGGTGAAGCAACTCTGCCATTTCTACTTTTGTCTGTTTTCTAAATAGGAGTTGGCTATTGAAGGAAAAGAATTCCTTTCAGAGTAGATCTGATTTTGAGACAGCCTTATGTCTTAGTTATAATATAAAACTTTTTCTTGTTCTTGCATAGCTAATGATATTTTTTTCACAGTGCCATCATCATCGCCATCAATCATCAGTATCACCTCGCCATCCACCACTGTGATATCTATCTCCTGGGAGCCACCACTCTACACCAATGGACCACTTCTATCATACCGCCTCACAGTTAGCCCACTTGACACGTCAAAACACAAGATACAGAATGATGTGTCACCGGAGGTACATGCCTGGATATTTGGTCACTTGCATGCGGGACAGAAGTACGAGGTTTTTGTGTCTGCTGTTAATGAGGAAGGAGAGGGACCAGCCCACAGTAAAATAGTGACAACGCCCTCTGCTGGCAACTGTAAGTTGTTTTTTTAGCGGGTTCATTGTTGTTGTAAACATAGTTATATATGAGCTCAAAGTTAAAAGACAATTTCAATCCATTTTCCACAAAACATATGTCACACCTGGTTCTCTATGTTTTCAAGGATTTATGAAACGAAAAAGAGCTGTTACAAAACACAATAGTCATAGTTACCAAGCAACCTAGTCATTGTGGCTAAACAAAATTTGTTTAGCCACGATGACCAGGTAGTTTGGTAACTATGACTCTTTTTTGTTTTGTAACAGCTTTTGTATATACATAGTTGACCATGGGTGTATGTTGTGGGCCGTATTTAGAAATACCATACAAATAGGGGGTCAAAGCATATTTTTTATTAGAAAAAATGATAAGAATGATCATACTGTAAACACTCAATTTGGCTGCATCAAATTTTGGCTGTTCTGTGAGAATAGCATGATGGGACAATTTACTTTTGGCACTTTATGTGTCTGTGTCTATGTAAATGTTATGAAAACTGAATATTGATGGACTCTTATTTTGGTGCTATTCAGCTTTAACATCAGCAGGGCCAAGATTGAACCACTGACAAATATACTTGTTTTACGGTAACTAACTGACCTGAACTGTGGGACACCTTAAGGCATATTGGAACACCTACATGATTTTCTGCCATTTTTAACAACAGAAATAATTATTGTGCCTTCCTATTCGCTTCGCCTGTACAATAAGACCTTCTAAACTATGGTCTCTTAAGAATTTGCTGTAAGGGGAGGAAATTCTGTTGTTTTAGAGTCGACACCTTTTGAGAAGGGAAGCAAAAATGAAAATGGCAGAGTTGCTTCTCTTGATATCATATCCCCATTCACTTTCTGCAGCTACTATATCTGAATATGAAAAGTTTGATTCTACTATTTGACACTCCAGTAATATGTGAAAATGCTGGTTAAAAGGCAGTCAGTGCAGGCTCTGATCAGACAGGATCAGTACAGCTTGCTTAGGCCTTGCTGTCTCTGTTGTTAAGGTCAGTATTTTCCCAAAATTGTCATCAGTCCCCTTTCCTCAGCCCCCTCCATGTACAGTGGACTCCACGGTATCGGATCAATTTCAATAAAACCCCTGTTTTGTTTTATATGAATGCTAAAATTATGTATGTTATTACAGATAACAATTGCAATATATCCTTTCTATCTATCCTTGCAAAAATATTTCTGAAATTTATTCCTTTAAGGGCAGATAAGCTATCCAGACTTACAGGAGGGTCTTACGACAGTAACGAATCAGGTGCGACAGTATCGGATCATATGACATTATTTCATAGGAGAGTTCCTCCGAGGCGTTCTGCCAACCTACTTGGCTTCAATAATTTGGCTACATAAAAGATGGACCTATTTAATTCTCAGAAAAAACTTTTACAGCCTTTCAACAATGTTTTTCACACGGCCCTTCATCAGCATCTGTTAAATAACAGTTGAATGTATACAAATGCACAAGCATGTAATAATTCTTAACTCAGTTATCTCCTGTACCCCTATAGCACGGAACTACTCAAACAGTAAAGACCATAACCTGACTTTACAAAGTATAGACTCTGATAAGACCATAGTGTCTGATTAGGATCAACAAATTTACAGTGATTTTCCGCCTTAACATTGATATTTCAATACAAACAGTGTATAAACACTACATGGTCATTCAGCGAGTTCTGCTACATTAATCTGAGTCTACACAGTGTACAAATGTGCTTCTGATGATCGCCAGTCATTAATACCTTCACACACATGCGAGTTGATCTTGAATGTTTCTTTAGAATGTTACGCAAAAGTTTAGTTGTGCAAACCATAACCTTCATTATCAGACGCTAGTGTGTCGGGCATGGGATGGGGGATGCTTTACAAAAAGGACCTTGTGTTATTTTTATACCCATCTTCTTTGAAAGTAGACACAGCAGCCACTCAGACAGTAGATTAATGACTTGGTTTCAGCATCAGACCGTACATACAACAGAAAGTTTTCCAGCGGATGCCTGTATTTTATTTCCTATTATATAATGATTCGTTACTGTCGCACTTTGGTTCCCCATATTTCAACTCTACAGTTTCGTCAGATACTGAGTTGTCACAAAAATAATGACTGCCTGCAGTTTTAGGGATGCCAGGACACATAACAAAGCAGAATTAGTTTCAATCGCCTAATGATAAAATTGTGTAAACAACTGAAATCTAATTAGGAGGTAATGCGCAACACACAAAATGCAAGCGCCGCTGAAGAGGGGCCAAGCTTTTCAACAACTCTGATTTGTTTCACGGCCACACATTTCGATCGAAATTTTCACTCTGCGTTTGTCATTGGTCTAGCTTGATCACTGTAATAAAATGGTAAAAAATATTTGCTTCATTTGTGAGAAAACTAGGTGATAACATACGAGTGATCCGATACTGTCGATGATCCAATACTGTCGAGTCCATTGTATGTATGGCTCTCTCCTTGATCCAGAATTGTAGAACTATAGTTGCAAAACTAGTTAGTTACAGTTTCGTTAATTTTGTTTACTGTGGTAGATGAGCTCATAGTTGGGGTTGGCACAGCCTCAAAGATCCTGGAGTCTTTTTGGACCATCTTTGTTTTCATCATTAGGGACAGGGTACCACTAAAAAGATACCATCCTATATACATTTGATCTGGTAAAACCCAGGACAGCCATCCCTTTGGCAGGGTCTGGCCGGAATATTTTTGTTTGTTATGTAGATTTTTCAAGCCGTCTTTGTTTTGTATGTGCAAAGTGACGAGTCAGACCAAACTGGTTTGATGGCCAGACTGGCCTAGCTCATTGGTGGTGGGGTAATGGTATGTTTTCACAGAATCTACCTGATGGAGTAAACTATAACTTTTATGAGTATATTAGTGTCTGTCATACCTACCTTGCAGAGTACATACTGTAGTAATTAACCGAGTGCTTCTGAAGATGTTTGAGTAGCATTATGAGAAAATGTGCCTTGTGGCATGTTGCTAAATGGCATGTGCAAACAGAAAACACTCTGATAGACTGCACAAATATGCAGTAGACTGCACAAGTGTGCAGTCTGATCACAGTGATTCCTGCTTGTATCTTTTGAGGAATCAAAGATTCTTGGTATTTGTTCAAAGCATTGTTAGCTTAACAATGTTAAAGATTCGTTAAATATGTTGGTACACATAAAATCAAGTGTGCTAATATATTTAGCTAAAAAAATGTGAGGAGCTTTTGCCCTGCATATGGAAAAAAATAGAGGAGCTATTGCACTGCAAAGGCTTCTCACAATTTTTTTTGCATAAACTGGCAATGTTTTGTGTACAGTACATGTGAAAATGAAAATGTTACAAGTGGACCCCTTTCGAGAAGGGATGCAAAAGAAAAAATGGCGGAGTTGCTTCCCCTGAAAATGTACCCATCAACCTTAAGACATCTTTTCTCATGACACAACCTATTTTATGTATTTTCCTTTACGTCTTAGCATAATGGTTGGCATTGTTACAAAAATTAACATTATTTGAGGCTGATATTCCTGGTATGGGTTAAGGTATGTCTTCCGACTGGAGGTGACTTTTCATAGTTGTTTTAGATTGCGACATAATAGAAATATATGATGCTTATCATAAAGCCTGCAAAGATGCAAACTGGATAAAAGACATAGTATGGTGATGCAGCCACATGGCAGCACTGATTTCAAAAACTCTTGCATATTGAACTCTGTATTAAAGTGCACTTTTTGCTATGTACACTGAGTATTCCCAATTTTGTGATATTTATGAATGCTTGTACATGTAGTTCATAAAATAGATGTCCAGTATTGCCAAAAAGCTGATCTGTGATATCTGTATATCACATTGTTGATACCCATACATGTAATTTGAAATAGAGATATCCAAATTTAAGCCTGAGTAATCCATAATATTAACTTAGGTGTATTAGAACACTGCCATGTTTTTACTTTAATTTTTCGAAGGGAGACAACTTTTGAGACTTCTTGTCTGCTATCCTAGATGACAAAACCCTTTCAGGATAGGGTAAACTCTAAGGGGAAAGAATTTGCTGCTAGAGGAGCAAATTCTTTTCTATAAGAGTGTCCTCCATTGGATAGGGAGGCAGAAATAAAAATGTTAAAGTTGCTCCCCATGAAAGTTTACACATTTTCATTATCCATAAAGCAGGTCAAATGTGGGTTTTAGGATCATAATGAGATAATTTCTGTTAATTCTCTGTAAAAATATATGTTGTGTCCCATCATTAGAACTGCTCCAGCAAGGTAGTTCAAATAATATGGGTCAAACAGTATATTGGGAGATTTTCACGTCACGTAATTTTCGTGGAATTTCGTGGTTGGTTGCGATCCGCGAAAATCGAACTCCGCGAAATATTTTCCAAGTTTGTAAAAAAATAGTTATAAGAAATTTGAATTGTCCAAACATGGTTTGCGGTATTCAAAGCACCCCACAAAACCTTAAAAGTAGGTAGATATAGAGCTATTATTTTCTGTGCAATTATGTTAGCTGGTAATTAGCAGGTAAATATAATTTGAACAGGCTGTCACTTTTTTTGCTTGATTAATGGTCACTTGTACCTGATTATGCAAGTACAATTGAAGTACCTTTCATTGACTATGAGTTCTGTTTACTTCTATCCTGAACAATAGCCATTCTATCAATTGCTCGCATGTTTCAGTTGACTCTTTCTGTGTACTGAGCATTGATTTCAAATATCTATCTTACTTTTTTTTGTGAAAAAAGATGGGTAGCCACCCAAACCCCAAAGGAGCCGATTCTATCTCAAGAAATGTGTTCAGTATAAAGTGATTACAGTTTCTTTACATTTCTCTCTCCTCGTATGTCTGGATTTTTCAGTCAAGCCAATATTTTACAGGTCAAACACAACTTTTATTTTCGTGGATATTCACATCCATGAAAATTAAAAACCATGAAAATTAATCCTCATGTTTTTGGGGCAAATCCGCGAAAATTTGGCGACGTGAAAATTTACCATTATACGGTAACATGTTTTTACTGAAAAATACGATTTCTTTTTTTTACAGAATCATCTTGAAAACCCCGCTTTGTCTGGCACTCTTACTGCTTGTATCAGACATGTCACATTTTTTTTGCCCATTTCTGCCCAAAATCATTTTCAAGAAATATCATAAACTCTGACAGTTTAAAACTGTTTTGAAGTCTTTCTTGTCAGCTAAATATGACAGCCATAACTAAAATTTTAATAGAAATGTCAAATAATTTCTTTCAAATACCATTTTTATTCGGTTATAAGATGGAAGTGTTTCCCTTCCAAGACAATCTCAAAAATTTAGATCCATCTTGTAAGATGGATCTAGATTTTTGGGATTGTTTTGGAAGAGGAAAACCTATCCAACAGCCAAATTACTCAAGACTGAATATTTGGGGTACTTCTTAAGAGAGAAAAACCTGTCTTATAGGTGAACATGGTGAGTGTATTAATTGACTGACTTTATTATCATCTTATAGATTTCATGATTTCTGTACTACCTATTCTGTTTTGAGAATTTTTATATTATTTTTTAATTATTAGTGTGTTCAAAAGAATTTATGATGACGTTTCTGTTGTATACAGCTGACCGATTAAAATTATGTTCCTCATTTATTCAGTTTTAAGACGGGAGTTTATCCTTCCAAAATTTCGGCAGATATGTAAACCAGTCTTGTGTCATTCAGCTATAAAATGAGTTTTCTATTCCAGATCTAGATCTTTGAGATTGTTGTTGAAGGAAAAAACAGCGGGGTCTTCTCTTCCAAAACAATCCCAAAAATCTAGATCCATCTTACAAGATGGATCTAGATCTTTGAGATTGTTTTGGAAGGGAAAATTCTCTTCCAAAACAATCCCAAAAATCTAGATCCATCTTGCAAGATGGATCTAGATCTTTGAGATTGTTTTGGAAGGGAAAAATGACATCTTATAACTAGGGTATCATTGAGATTTTATTCCTGTAAATTGCTTAGTATTCATGACATTTCTATTTTTGCAAATATTCACAAATCCATAGGGTTGTGAATTCATGAATTTTGGGTAACCAAAGACGATCAAACAGAAATTTATAGTTGCGTCCCCCTCTTCCACCCCTCCTTCCCCACAGTCCACACACACCTGGTATGGCTGAGGGCATAGAGTGAGTGGGTATGGCACTGGGTCTGCATACATGTATTTGTACATTCTTGGGATGAAGACCTAGGTATGGGGCTCAAACTGTACCGTGATATGATTGCATCAGTACTTTTCAGCTGTTCAGTTTTTTGCATGCAAGTGAACATCTGGTCCCAGTTGTTAAAAGCATTGTTAGCCTAATGAGCTCATCAAGAGGTCAACTTGCTAGTGTTTTAAGACTTTATAACCAAATCCACTGAAATTTTTTGTTGAAATAACGTTTTGTTGAAAACATGTGAGGAGCTTTGCAGTGCAAAAGCTTCTCACATTTTTTCAACAAAGCAAAAGCTTCTCACAATTTTAAAAAAGTATTGGCATAGTTGAGATATCAACGTTCGAAATTTTAACGAAAAGTTAACTAACCATGTCGTTAGTTTTGAACAACTGGCCCCTGAGCTGCATCACCTTCCCTGCAGCCTAATTTCACTCACCAATCTGCTCTTTATTCCTTGATAAGATGTTTTAAGTCAGTGATTTGTACAGTCAGGAAATTTTATTGACCCTGATTTTATCCGCACTGACTGAAAATAAAAGAAATCATTGGAAACATTTCCTGCCTAATGACGCTGATTTAAAACAATTGACTAGCTAGATGAGCTGATTTGGGACTGGAAGTGTTTGCAGATAACCCAATAAGTGTTTTGTGAACGATTTGATAAACAGCTTCTGTTAGGGGAAATCAAGAAACAAAATTGAGCCGTGACACGAGAAAACCAACAAAGTGGTTGTGCACCCAGCGTAGACTCAGATCAGCCTGGGCATCCGCCCAGTCTGATCAGAGTCTTCCTTGTCCGCATGGAGGTAGCTTAGACCCTTAGCTACCATTTGAGCACTTAACGATGAGTCTGATCATACTGGGCGGATCTCCAGGCTGATCTGAGTCTGCAGTGGGCACACAACCACATTGTTGGTTTTCTCATGTCGCAGCTCAAATTTCTGTGTCACTTTCTGGTAACAAGTTACTTGTGTCCTAATTGCCCCATTATTCTGGCTCAGTAGGAGTGGGAGCGTGTTTTGTTTTGTTTGTCTCTTTTTTTCTGATCTTGAAATAAACTCGGAAGCAAGATCCTCTGGAAGCAAGGAACACATCAAGGACATCCTTAAAGTGCCAAAAAGCAGACTACAAAAATTATGTCTGCAAAAATGAAAAAAAAATGTCTCTTACAAGCCATATTACATAGGGACTCCAAAGAATAGATGGTAGACAGTGTGGATCAGGATGAGGCAGCTCATTATGAGCCATCCTGTCTGGATCTGTGCTGTTTGCAAAGGACCTCTGACAGTTGTAATGTAAATTTGCCTATAAAAATGGTCAAAAATGAACTTTTGCTACACTTCACAATTTCCACTGAAATGTTTTCCTCGGAACTCCCTATAATTGGTACAAAAACAATTTTTCGGCTATTTAACACTTAGACTGAGATTTTTGGTGTAAAATGCAAGTTTTTATCATTAAATGTATGGAAAATAGGATAACTTTTATAAAGATACTTTCCCCCCCCTCCCCCCCCCCCCCCCTCAGCTAGCCACTGTGCATGTATGTGTGTACTGTCAATATACACATTATATGTGAGTGGCAAGCTGAGGCACGGGGGGGAATGATAGTCTACAGCTGAAAAACTGAAAAGTGGGTGGGGTAATTAGACCCATTGCATCTTAAAATCAGGCTAGCATACGTTTTATTTACATGTTATTGCATGCTATATGCAGTTGAAGTGTTTACTTTATTTTAAGCATGTTTAACGAAATAAAATTCAGTAAATAATATAAATTGGAGATTTGGTGTATTTAGGATGACCGAAAATTCCACTTACCCCTCTGGAGAAAGCCAGGGAGAGTTAGTCTGCAGACGTGATATTTTTTCAAAATCAATATGAAAACGTCTTTAAAATGCATAAGACTACATTTTAATGCTAAAATTATCAACATTGGCTTCCCATGGAAGCTGCAGTAATTTGTCAAAAAATAGGCAAATTTGCATTGAAACTGTCAGAGGTCCTTTAACTATTTACATTTCTGGTATTTAAGTGTAACCATTTGCCTAATGAAGCCGTTCATGAATCAGGTTAGATCCCTATTTCTAGGCTACTGGTTGCTGAACCCTTATGCTGCAGAAGACAAAATGACTTTTTAGCTCACATGAGCCGAAGGGGAGCTTAGGATAGTTATGCTCTAACATCCATCCGTTGAACGTTGTCCATCAACATTTTCAAACGACGACTTCTCTGAAGCCTTTAACCAAATTTCATATGTTGCCTCCAGTGGTTGGGAGAACAAAAGTTTGAGCAAACAGTCCAGGTCACATGACCAACATGGCTGTCATGCCCATATATGAAAC
The DNA here is from genome assembly GCA_963989385.1 of Ctena decussata. Taxonomy (NCBI): domain Eukaryota; kingdom Metazoa; phylum Mollusca; class Bivalvia; order Lucinida; family Lucinidae; genus Ctena; species Ctena decussata. The sequence continues at coordinate 56,660,795 of OZ022502.1, read as the reverse complement.
AATCCTTAGAAAATCTTCTTCAGGACCAAAAGACTGATGTCCTTGAAACTTGGTACACGACAGTGGGTACTCCAGTGCTGTTAAGTTTATGCAAATGATGATCCTAGGCATATGAGAATGATGATCCTAGGCATATGAGAATGATGATCCTGGGCATATGAGAATGATGATCCTGGGCATTATGCAAATGATGATTCTGGGCATATAAGAAACTACCACTTTTAGTCCAAATATTCAGATGGAAATGCATGTGCAAACACTGTAGACCAAAACAAGACTGCTCCTGAGGAACAGTCTGATCAGGGTCTATACTGTTTGCCAGCAGCTGTGACAGAACTGGATTTGTCCAGATTCAAAGCTGGAAAAGTTTTTACCGGACTATTCATTAAGGTTATCATACAGAAAAAAAAAAATACTCTAACTCTTAAAGTGCCAAAAAAAGATTACAAAATTTACGTCTGCCAAATTTCAAAACTATTAAGCTGTATCATGTTGAAGCTCAAAGACTTATCTAATCTAAAACACTAGAGGCAAACAGTGTAGATCAAGATGAGGCGGCTTATCATGAGCCGCCTCATCTGGATCTAACCTGTTTGTAAATTCAACTATTTTCATTTTTGGCCTTTACACGCTAAGCTCGAAGAAAAAACTCTGGTTGTTAACTCATCAGTGAACCATTCTTCTTGACATCTGTGTTAATTGTTTAAGCAATTATTGTATATAGATCAAATGATGATGAAAAGTGAAAAAGATGTAAGAATCTGATAATACCTCTTAAATGAGTCCCTGAATACCGAGAAAATGTGCCAGCCTGCATAATCATGCAAAAAAGCTGCAGTCCAAGCCGTTAGGTTAGAGCCTTGTATCTCACTTACCAGTCTAATAGTTGGATCTTGAAAAAAAATAGCAGGAATGCTGTGTACACTTTGATCAGACTGTTGATTTGCAGTGTGGTCATATTTTTACATGCCACTGTAACATACCAATTCATTTCATATTGATGTGCAGCATCTTAATAAATGAAAATTGTCTTCATCCGTATAAGGTGGCTCATAATGAATCATCTCAGTGTCTAGTCTTTGAATTCTCAATAAGATACAATTGGACAAAACATATTTTTGAAATTTTGCAGAATGTAAATTTTGTTGTCTGCTGGTCAAAATTTAGCCATATAGTGCAGTTCTGTGCAGTCTGGTGTTGTATTTGGCTTTTTCTGTATTATACCATTGTGATGGGCCATAAAGTGAATGGGTTCACTTTCAGGGGAAGCAACTGTGCTATTTTAATTTTTGCCTCCCTCCTCAATAGGGGTCAACTCATAAAGAAAATGATTTGCTCCTGTAGGACAGGAGCAAATTCTTTACTTTATAAGTAGACCCTATTTGGGAAGGGTCACATCATCCAAGAAGTCACAAATATTGTTCCCCTTTGTAAAAATTGCGTAAAAATATGGAGGTGTACCCATACGCCTTAAGACAGGTTTTCTCATTTCACCTCTCAGATCAGAGCTCTAGATAAGAGGGAGTATTTGATGATAATTAAGGATAATTTTTCTTAATTCTCATCGAAACCATATGTTGTGACCCCTCATCTGAACCGTCTCATCGAGACGGTTCAGATGAGGGGTCACAACATATGTTTTAATACAGAATTAACAAAAATTATCCCCAATTATCACCAAATACTCCCGTTTATCTAGAGCTCTGCTCAGATGATCCTTTTACCTTCCAAGAGTTTTCATAGGTATGACAAGCATCTCAGGTGTGCTTTTTTCACAGTCGAACACAAAAAATTGAGGTAATAAGCGGTACCGTAATCATCTTTTGATGAAGATAAAATTATTGAAAGGAGTGAAACGTTCTGCAGAATACCACAAATTTTAATGGGCCAGCATTTTGTGCATGTTTCGAGCTTAGATGGAGCCAAGCCAGTCATTTTATCTATGGGATGCACTTTTGCGATATACAGTCAACTCTTGATATCTCAAAGTCGATTGTCATCTCAAACTTCTGATATCTCATAGTAAATTTTCTGGTTCCAGAAAATTTACTTTAAGATACCAGTAGTGTGAGATAATAAGAGTTGAAAAGTATAGAAAAATAGGAAATGTATCTCAACTAAATTCTTCGATGTAGGAGGGTATTTTGAGATATCAGTAGTTTGAGATAACGAGTCAACTCTATTTCCAAATTTTGATATTCCCAGTTTTATGATATCCATAAATGGGATCATGGAAATATGGTACTTTATGTTATTAAGTGCCAAAAAAGCAGGTCTTCAACAAAATATACGTCTGCAAAATTAAAAAAATGTTTTGTCTAAGCTATATGATACTGAGAATTCAAAGAATATAGTGCAAACAATGTAGATCCAAGTGAGGTGGCTCATCACCAGTCATCTCATCTGGATCTACTCTGTTTGCAAATTCAGCTATTTTTAGCTCACCTGGCCCGAAGGGCCATAGTGAGCTATTGTCATACCAATGCGTCCGGCGTGCGTCGTGCGTCCGTGCGTCGTCCGTCAACACCTAAAAACAAATATTCAAACATCTTCTTCTGTAAAACTGCTGGTCCCATGGTTCTCAAATTTCACATGGAGCATGACCTGACTCCAGGGTCTCAGAATTGTAAAATTAGGTCAGGTTGAAAATCCAAGATGGCCGCTGTTACTAAAAATAGCAAAAACAACAAAATAAACTTCTTCTCCAGAACCACTGGGTATATTTGTCTGAATTTTTGCATGGAACATCAGTGATACCTTGGTATTCAAAATTGTAAAAATGAAAAAAATCAGTAGCGGAGTTTTGTCACTGTGACCTACTTTCTGTTTACGTGTGTAATTTTGCTCAAATGCCAATGTCAAAAAATGACCTATTTAAACAACTTCAAACAACTTCTTCTCTAAAACCACTGAACCCATGGATCTCAAATTTCACATGGAGCATGACCAGACTGCAGGGTTTCAAAATTGTAAAATTGGGTCAGGTCAAGAATCCAAGATGGCTGCCATTACTAAAAATAGCAAAAACAACAAAATCAACTTCTTCTCCAGAACCATTTGGTATGTTTGGTTGAAAGTTTGCATGGAACATTAGTGGGACCTTGGTATTAAAAATTGTAAAAATAGAAAAAATCTATAGTGGAATTAGGTCACAGTGACCTACTTAGCGTTTACAAGGCCGATTTTGCTCAAATGTCAGTATCTAAAGAAAATGCAACCAATTCTGACCAGATTTGGTCAGAAATGGTTCTTGAATGCAATTATTTCAATTTTGTGCCAGTTGACTATCCAAGATGGCCACCATGGGGGCCGTTACTAAAAATAGCACAAACATAAAAATGACAATAACTGAAGAACCCTTGAATGGAATTGGACCAATTTTGTGTCAGAATGTTCCTTGCATGAAGCCGTTTCGATAAATTGCAATTTGGCATTCCAAGATGGCCGCCATCTGGTGTTACTAAAAATAGCACAAACATAAAAATGACAATTACTCAAGAACCCTTGAATAGAATTGGACCAATTTTGTGTCAGAATGTTCCTTGCATGAAGTCGTTTCAATTAATTGCAATTTGGCATTCCAAGATGGCTGCCATCTGCCGTTACTAAAAATAGCACAAAACATGAAAATGACAATATCTCAGTAACCGCTGAATGGATTTTGACGAAATTTGTGTCAAAATGATTCTTGCATTGAGATGTTTCAAAAATATCTAACTGTAGACCAGTCATGTTGGCCTCTGTTACTAAAAATAGAAAAATGTGAAAATTAGAAAATCTCAATGGAATTGGACCAAATTTGTGTCAAAATGGTCCTTGCATGAAGGCTTTTCGATTTTTTACATTTTAGCAATCCAAGATGGCCGCCATCTGCCATTACTAAAAATAGTACAAAACATGAAACTGGCAATATCTCAGTAACCCCTGAATGGATTTTGATGAAATTTGTGGCAAAATGATTCTTGCATTGAGGTGTTTCAAAAGTAAATATATAAAGACCAGGCAAGGTGGCCTCTGTTACTAAAAGTAGCAAAATGTGAAAATGAGAAATTCTCAGTGGAATTGGACCAATTTTGTATCAGGATGGTCCTGTTGCACAATAGCCAGGTGAGCGATATCAGGCCCATTTGGGCCTCTTGTTTATTTTGGGCGCATTTAGTCTTAAAGCTGCTGTTGAAATGTTGGAAATATCTGACTTGTACTTGATGATCAGGGAGTGCAGATTGTAGAAATATTGGCTCCAAGTTGTTAAACTCTTAATGAAGTTCTTTACAACTTTCCTGACATACAACCGAAATTCTGTTAATTAACTTTCGCAAGTTTTGTTTTTTGCCGCCAATATTAGAGGCGTGGTTGCACACAATAAGTATTTGCTTGCACATTAGGTCTTCTACCTATTCAACACCTGTGTACTAATTACGTTTGAAGTGTGCCAAAAACATTGTACAGAATATGTGTCAGACAAAAAAAATTAATGTACCTTATTAGTCTTAATAAACACTCCTGTTCTAATAAACGCCCCCTGCCTCTTTTCCGAAAATAATGTGTTATTAAATTGCACGAATTCCTGTTTGCTTCTCTGAATGAGGTAGCTCTTTGAAATGGGGTCTACTCTTAAAGGAGAGAATTTGCTTCTAGAGGAGAAGAGTCTTTTCTTACTGTTTAGAACTATTTTGCAGTGGCTGATTTACTACACTTTAGGCTCTAAATAATGCCCCCATCCCCCTTTCATAAAATGCAATGCCCCCGTGGCGTTTACCGTAATAGGATTAATCCAGTATACTGTATACCATATTAAGTTAGATTGGTACATATTCAGGGGAGGCAACTGTTATTTTGAATTTTGCATAGCTTCTCAATAAAATTTTTGTCTCAGAGGAATATTGTTTTGTCCATGTCCATCCGCTCATCAGTTGGCCTTTCTGACCCTCTGGAGCCATATTATAAACTAAGTAACCATTAAACAGAGTTTTATGAAACTTATTATAAGTATATGTCACTATAATAGGCTGATGCACATCAAGTCTTGTCAGACTGGCTTCAGTAATGCATGAGTTATTAATTTAAAATCTATAAAATGTGCCATAACTAAATAACCAATTATCAGAATTTTATGAAACTTAAAACGGATATGTATAACCATAACACAGCTGTGCACATAAAATTCCATCAGAATGGCAGCAGTAATGCATAAGTTATTGCCCTTGAATCAGTTTAAAATTGACAAATTTAGCCATAACTGAGTAATTATCCTGAATATGTATCACCATAACACAATGGATTATATGAAGTTTGTTGGAATCGCTTCAATAATGCATGAGTTATTGCCCTTGATTTGCTTTAAAAGCTACAAATTGAATCCTAAGTTATCAATGAATGGGAATGTCTTGAAACTTAAAGAAAGTATGTGTTGTCATAACTTGGCAATGCAAATCAATTTTTGTCATAATGGTATGAGAAGTACATGAGTTATTGCCCTTGAATAATTTAAAATCCACAAATAAGCCATAACTAAAGTACAATGAGCAAAGTTTCTGGAAACTGAATAAAAAATATGTATCATTGTAGAGTAGTGATGCCGAGGCAGTTTGTTTTTTTTTAAATTGGTCTTATGCATGAGTTATTGCCCTTGATTTGATTTAAAATCCAAAAAGTCAGCTGTAACTAAGTTACCAGTGAACAAAATTTAAACCTTAAAATAAACAGGGAACAGATCTGATCAGAGCCACTTCAGTCGGGGATATAAAGTCAAAAAATTTGCTTGTTTACAGTTAAAATCAGGTATGTTTTGCCACCCTTTCAATTTTTAGCTCACCTGAGCCGAAGGCTTAGAGGTGAGCTTATAGGATGGGAGTCGAGCCGTCGTCCGTGCGTGGGTGCGTGCGTGGGTGCGTCAACACTTTCAAACATAAATATCTCAGAAACCAGTTGGCAGATTGCAATTAAATTTTATCTGAAGCATCATTGGGGTGAGGGAAAGGCTGCATTAGGTTTTGGTGCAGATCAGCTCAGAACTCTGGTTTCCAAGGCAACAGATAGCCCCCATAGGGTTATAATGGGGAAAACGGCATCATCACATTTTCTCGACTGTTTTTGATTAGATCCTTATCATACTTGCAGGTAATGGTGACATACACAAGAGCTTGGATGAGTTCGAAATTTGGCCAGATTCGAGCACAGACTACGGAGTTAGCTGCCCTTGAGCGTTTGAAAAAAATCCCATAGTGTTATAATGGAGAAAACAATATTATCACATATTTTTAGAAAAACTTTGTCATCGCTCTATTGCCTACATTTCTCAACGGATTTTGAAATAACTTCACACAAATGTAGGGCATGACAATATCTCGAGCAAGTTCGACTTTTAGGATGCTGCGCCCAAGGTCAAGGTCACTGTGGCTATTTTTAGAAAAACTTTGTCAGCACTCTAGCACCTACATTTCTCAGCAGATTTTAAAATAACTTCACACAAATGTAGGGCATGACAATATCTCAAGCAAGTTACACTTTCAGGATGCTGTGCCCAAGGTCAAGGTCACTGTGGCTATTTTTAGAAAAACTTTGTCAGCGCTCTAGCACCTACATTTCTCAGCAGATTTTAAAATAACTTCACACAAATGTAGGGCATGACAATATCTCGAGCAAGTTTGACTTTCAGGGTGCTGCACCCAAGGTCAAGGTCACTGTGGCTATTTTTAGAAAAACTTTGTCATCGCTCTAGAGCCTACATTTCTCAACGGATTTTAAATCAACTTCACACAAATGTAGGGCATGACAATATCTCAAACAAGTTTGACTCCCAGGGTGCTGCGCTCAAGGTCAAGGTCACTGTTGCTATTTTTAGAAAAACTTTGTCAGCGCTCTAGCACCTACATTTCTCAATGGATTTTAAAATAAATTCACACAAATGTAGTGCATGACAATATCTCGAGCAAGTTCGACTTTCAGGGTGCTGCGCCCAAGGTCAAGGTCACTGTGGCTATTTTTTAGAAAAACTTTGTCATTGCCCTAGCACCTTCATTTCTCCATGGATATTGAAATAACTTGACACAAATGTAGGGTATGACAATATCTCAAGCAAGTTTGACTTTCAGGATGCTGAGCCAAAGGTCAAGGTCACTGTGACAACGGATTCTAAAATAATTTCACACAAATGTAGGGCATGACAATATCTGGAGCAAGTTTGACTTTCAGGGTTCTGCAATCAAGGTTTTTGATTAGATCCTTATCATACTTGCAGGTAATGATGACGTACATAAGAGCTTGGATGAGTTCGAAATTTGGGTGGATTTGAGCACAGACTACGGAGTTAGCTGCCCTTGAGCGTTTGAAAAAAATCCCATAGTCTTATAATGGAGAAAACAACGTCATCACATTTTCATTTTTCATCGGATCCTCTTCATACTTGCAGGTAATGAGGATATGCATAAAAGCTTGGATTAGTTAGCATTTCGGCTAGATCCCACCACTGACTATGGAGTACCTGCCCTGAGCATCCAAAAAATCAGTGTTGCCACTTTTTCTTGGTTTCTACTGATCCGATCCTTTTCAAACTTGCAGGTAATGAGGAAATGCATTATATCTTAAACAAGTTCAAATTTTGGCCAGATCAGGCCAACCACTACGAAGTTAGCTGCCCTTGACAGCTCTGTCTATTGTGCTCTTGATCGGATACTTTTTAAACTTGCATATATTAAATGAGGGCATACACAATGTTTTGGATGAGTTTAATTTTCAGCCTGATTGGACCACTGACTGTGGAGTTAGCTGCCCTTGAGCATCTTAAATATCCCTATAGGTTTACAATGTCTCTCAGGTGAGCAGTTGTTGCCCTTTGGGCTACTTGTATTTTTTTCTTGTCAAACAGCCTTTTCCGAAGGACTTGAAGCTGGAGATATTCAGGATTGTAAGGATTGAATAACATTCTGCAAATTGCACTTGCCTAACTTATTTAAATGGCTTTGTTACAGAATGACAAATTTTCATGACATTTTATGACAGCAGTGAATAAAAAGGTGTTTCTGTGCCTAAAACCACATGCTGTGGCCATGAAGAAAACCATTTGGTTTGGCCTTGAAGGAGAATACTTGGCTGTGGAAACCAGTGCAATTTCACAAAAAATAGAAGGCAGGGAGAAGACAAAATAATGTCATTAAAAAGGTGTCTGATGTTGCCAAGGATCGGCCCACATGATTGATCTCTAATACTGCTAATTAAGGCATGGAAGGGAATGAAATAGATGAGATAATCTACTTTCCATTGGCTTTAATTTGCTCCCACAGCCCATTAAGGTATTCTTACAGGAAAGAATTTGCTCCCTAAATGGGAGCAAATTCTTTCCTATAAGAGTACTTTTTCAAAGCAGTGGAACAAAGTAGAGGTTATCCTACTATTCCACTCCACTCCTTTCCATTTCAAGGGTCGGGCAATGGTGCTGGCTATAACTTCCAGTGTTGGGGCATCCTACTATAATTTAGATAAAAGTAGGGCAAGGGCCTACTGTGCTTGCAGTCGGTGCAGGCTGGGGTTGTTTGGATTTTTTTTTCCGTTGTCTACCATTTCTGCCCAATATAGACGGAAATACTATCTCAAAGGGCCATTAAACCCAAAACGACCAACCATTTCAAGTCTTAAACCTTTCTTTGAGTAAAGCAGGATCACAAACTTTTGTTCAAATTTTGGTCAAAAACTTTGGTTTCACAATTTCATGTTAAATGAGGCATTCCATATTTACCCAGATGCAGGAGCAAATAATAAGCATTATTGAAATGTGGCTGATAAGCAGACACACAGGAAGTAACTGTCAACATGTCACAGTGGTTGTGTTTATGTTTGATTAACTCTCTGATAAAATTCATGTCATACATACTATGCATCATTTTACATGTGTGTTTACATGAAATTCTTTATATCAATTGACAGAAAATGTGTATGTGCTTTAGAAAAAAATATCTGAAGTCCTTTGTGCCACAGCACATGGAAACATGGAATCCAGTAGAGCACCATTGCACACTTTCTAGTAAAACACCATTGCTTCTAGCACCTTTGCAGACTTAATGAGGCTTGAAAAACAAAATGACATGCTCATTAGAAGCTAGAGCATTATGGGCTTATAACACTTAAAGAGCCAAAAATGAAAATTGTGAATTTCAAAACAGTGCAGATCCAGATGAGGTGGCTCATAATGAGCAACCTCATCTGGATCTTCACTGTTTGGGCTCTAGTCTTTGAATTCTGAATATGATATACATGTGAATTGGACAAAATAAATTTTTGAAATTTTGCAGATGTATATTTTTTGTCTTCTGCTTGTTTTGAGCTTTAAAGGTTAACTTGGTGATTATGGTACTGATCACAACCTACCCAAATGAAGTCAAAATGCTGAAAAATACAAGAAATTTAATAAGATGTCAAAACTGTAAACAGAATCCATCAACAATTGTAATTCTGTAGAGAAGTCTGGGATCCACCTATCTGCTGGCAACATCTCACATTTTACAATTCAACCAATTTCATGGCTGATTAGATCAAATCCTTGTTTCTTAAAAATGTCTTGTTTCTTGCCAGTGTTTTTGGTTCCAGTAATTACTTTGAATGTCGGGACATACTAAGAAATTAAGGTGAATGGGTACACCTCCATTTTTTTCTGCCAGTTTTACAAAGGGGAACAATTTTTGTAACTTTCATTTTGCTTCTCTGTACCAAATGGGATCTACTCTTAAAAGAAAGAATTCAGTCCCTCAAGGGAGAAAATTCTTTCCTTTAAGAGTTGACCCCCATTGAGAAGGAGGCAAAATAAAAAATGGAGAGTTGCTTTCCTTGGGAGTGTACCCATTCACCTTAATGTAGTTATTCTCAGTTTTTATCAAGTTGATTTTACTATCCTTTTAATGTCTCCAAATGCTGGCATATAGCATATTGTGAAAAGTGCATATCCTGATCAGTCTTGGAGCTGTATGATCAGGGTCTCCACTGTTTGCCTAGGCTTTTTCTGTCCCAATATTTAAATTTCAACAGGCCCTAATTTGCAGGTCATACATAAACAATCAGAGTCAAGAGCATTTCTAAGATTTGAGCCATGGCATGGAAAAAACAGACAGTGGCGTAATTGTAACAAACATTATGGCTTTCAGTTCTGTCAGAATTATGCTCAGGCCATCATGCCTGTCCACACCCTTCAGTGTGTACTTTCAATGTTCTCTGACATGCCCAGATATTATGCACCAGTCATTTGCAACCAGGCTCCCCCATCCCCCTCCTACCCCTCACCTTGGGAATAGCAGAGATTATGACTTTTCATCCTGCAAATTCCCACTATATAAGCCTGCTCTGCAGGGGCAAACAGTTTGTTTGACCCCGCAGCCTGGGTCCCAGGTTATAAAACTTGAGTATAATCTCAAACTCAAAATAAACCACTCTGATTGGCTGCTTCTGAGCATGTGCTCGGAAGCAGGCTATCAGTGTGCTTTATTTTGAGTTTGAGAATGTACTCAAGTTTTATAACCTCAGGGCCTGTTATGTTTTTCTTCCTCTGCTGTGTTTGCCTACACAAAAGACAAAACCCTGGCAATAGCACAGAACTGCAAATACAATGCATATGTGAAAACATGGCTTATTTCCCCCCGCTGTCCTGTGGGCCATGGTTACAAATGACTGATGCATAACAAACATAATGTAAATTGTACTGGCATAAATTAAGTGAAATGGACTGCCAGGGACCCCACCGGGTAGGAGGCAATCCAAAATGTATTAACCAATCGATTAACACAGATCAAAAACCTTTAGAAACAGCATTTTTATTGCCAATTTGCAATCGAAAATGCTGTTTCTAACGGTTTTTGATCAGCGTTCGTCGATTGCACGAGTGTTTTAGATTGCCACCTACCCGGTGTGGGGATAGTCTCTTCCACTTTGTTTTATTGTTTTGAGATGGAACCTTTACAGGAAAGAGATTGCTCACAAAAGTTTCATTGCTTTTCATGTTCCCATTATCATGACAACAGCAAGTCATAGTTTTTCCCATGCTATGACTGTAGTATTTCAGAGATTCAAATTAGAACTGATTCAGACAAATAATTCTGTCACAAGCCATTTCTCAGTTCTAAGAATGTTGATGTCAAGATCTGATTTAATATCCCAAGAAGAAGTTTCCTCTGTTTTCATGCAAATAAAGGGAAAACAATTATGTGAGAAAAAGAAAAAAGCACAGTGATTTGAATTGATCTCGAAGAACCTCAAAGGGAGGTCACTCTGACCTGGCAGAAATTTTCTCCCTTCTCCAAGGGATTACTCTTCAATTTTTAAGAAAAAAGGGGATATAAAAAGAAATAAAGGACTAGAGCTCTGGATAGAGGGGTATTTGATGATAATTGAGAGATATTTTTTTTATCTCTCAACATATGTTTTTATGCAGAATTAACAAAAATTATCCCTAATTATCTCTAAATACTCCCTCTTATCGAAAGCACTGAAAGGACCCCTAAACATGTAGAGGGATAAATGGTTGATAGAGTTCTGTTAAAACTGTGAGTATTGGGTCAATTTGATCAAACAAACAGTGTAAATGCTCCAAGAGATTAACCTTATTCGACCTAATTAGCGCACATGCCCCAATAAGCGCACATCATGGGAATTTCTGAGGCATATGATTATTAGCGCACATATTTTTGTTGGTTTATTCCTTTGATTGTTTGTTTACAAGTACTGAAAACACAATAATTCTCTTTCAGTTTCCACTTACAATTTAGCTTCTCCTTCCTTCATGACTATAAGCAGCTTTTCTCTGATGCTTTAACTCTTTAAGCACCAAAAAGCAGACGACAAAATTTACGTCTGCAAAAATTTAAGAAAATGCCTCGTCATGAGCCACCTCATCAGGATTTACGCTGTTTGCGAATTATGCTATTTTCGTTACTGGTGCTTAAAGTGTTAAACATTAAATTCTGTATATCACTCTATCACCTATTGCTAGAATCTCTCCCGGTTTGGGAGGCAATAAATCTCTAAAATAATCTTGTGGTTTTCAGCTAGCTGTCATTATTATCTAATACTACTTTCCACAACTAATTATTCTCCAGATGTCCCAGTATCAAATTTAACACTTCAACCAGCAAATTCCATTTCATTGTTTCTTTTACTTTCAATTTGTGTTATAATTCTGTTTAGCAAGAAGAAAAAAAAATACAAATATATTTCTCTCAACAGGTATTTTTCTTATATATCTTTTTATTTTTCCTAGCTCTGCTGGACCTAATACTGTAATACATGAATAAATTAAAATGGTTATAATATTAATCAGAAAAAAACTAGACTATTACCTGTAATATTGTAAAAGAATATGTCCGGAAGTTTTGCATCTTTGCAAGCCAAGGACACTAAGTCTACTTGTGTCTTTAAGTACGTCAGACTAAGAGTGGACTTAGTGCCCTTAGCTAGCGAAGATATTCATCGTAGCAAGTCAAGGGTACTAAGTCCACTTTGTTCTTTTTTGTACGCAAAGGGTACTAAGTCCACTATGTTCCACTTTGGTCTTTACGTACGTCAGAAACAGAGTGGACGTAGTACTCTTGGCTAGCGGAGATATTCATCGTAGCAAGTCAAGGGTACTAAGTCCACTTTGTCCCTTACGTAAGCCAAGGGTACTAAGTCCACTTTGTTCCTCACGTATGTTTGAAATAAAGTAGACTTAGCACCCTTGGTTAACAAAGAAATTTATCTTAGCAAGCCAAACGTACTAAGTCCACTTTGTATAATATGCAAATGATCTCTTTTTCATTAAAGACCCAGGCATTTCCATCTTATGTTTGTTGCAGCCAGACCCTGGGTTTCATGAATTTATCAATATCCAAGTAATACCTGAAGGTACATTCTGTATTTAAAAATCTGTTTTACGATAAACGGCATGTTATTTTCTATTATTTGTAAAAAGAATTAAAATCAAAGTTTTTTGGTCACAGAGAAGTAGGTCACTCTGGCTCACTTCGAGTCGAACTAAAGTAACTACTATATTTACTAACGTTCCAATCAAAGTGCGATGGAGACTACTAAAATGCTGTCATGAACTTATCAAAGATCAACCAAAATCTGGACCGCCGTTACTCTAGTAGCAAGATGGCGGCTGTTGAAGACTCTCGCCATTTGTTGGTGTACAACAAGTATATATTTGTTCAGACGATTATTTTAGGTCATATATTAGTATTTAATCTTTTAATTATCATTTTTAAAGACTACATGTACGGAAAAGGCAATGGGTGCACAATTTTTATTTCCGTTTCTATGACACACGGGTTATCCCGAGACAACGACCGCGACAGAAGACAACTAACGCAGTTCAACAGGTAAGGCGGAAAACAGGTGTGAGTAGCCGTTTTCCCTTATTTTCTCTTTAATTAGACTGAATCGAAATTTCTGGTTTCCATATTAACAAAGGGGAGAGTTTTCTACATGTCATGGAGAAATCCCGGGTTCTAGCACAATCAACTAAGCGACAAGAAACTTTGAAATGTCAGCGACGAAGCAAAAAAAAATAAATATTTTATTTCAGAGGGCCGTGAACGGTTTACCAAATGTACAAACTTGTGGATTCCGACAGTTTCAATGCTACCAGGGATTACAGAAAACATGCCAATTGTAATAAATCATAAATTACTTTGTAGAATAGAATTATAAGCATTTGAAGTTAGGTACTGTCTTTTCTTCTGTCAACAACTTACCACGGTTCACATTTTAGGCCAGGTATAATGAACACGGTTCGCCAGAAACAACCAACGCAGTTTTAAACCAAAGAAAATCTATACCCTCCTGTCTCTTACCCATTCCATTCCTATTTTTCTATTGCTGTAAGTAACATATTTTGCCTCATGCTTGCAGGTGGGCACTACTCGATCCGTGCGGCATTACGTATTGTCTCATTTGATGCACACATCTTGCTGTATCTGAACTGGTCTCTGCATATGCGCGTATCTTTTAAGTGATTGAAATATCTCATCGAAACTGCTTGTTTGCTATTCCTGCACTTGCTATTTTATACAAATGAGAAATCAATGCAGTACTAACATCTCTCTATTCTATTCTATTCTATCCCATAACCTTACTGGGTCGTTGGGGCACCACAGATGACTTCCAAACAATCCCTTTCCACCTTGTCCTGTCTTCAGCTGCCCTAGTTGAGCAGGCAAAATCCATTCCTGTCCACTCCTTGATATTGTCTTCCCACCTCTTCTTCTGTCTACCTCTTCTTCTTTTTCCTTTCACTGTGCCCTAAAGAATTGTCTTTGCTAGACCAGAAGACCTTGAGACGTGGCCAAACCACCTTAGTTTCCGTTTCTTGACCAGCGTCAGGAGTTCATCATATTCTCCAATGGTTGCTTGGATCTTTCTGCGAACCTCCTCATTGGTTATATGGTCCTCGTACAAAATGTTCAGAAACCTTCGGTAGCATCTCATCTCAAAGGCCTGCGTTCTTTTCTCTAACTCTGCTGTCAAGGTCCACGATTCACAGGCATACAGAAATATGGAAATGACAAGGGAGCGCATAAGTTTCACCTTTGACCCAAAAGATATGTTGTTATCTCTCCAAATTGGTTTCAGCTTGGTAAGTGCTGAAGTGGTTTATGCAATCCTTGAGAGAACCTCCTGTTTTGAGCCCTCATCTGAGACAACTGCTTCAAGGTATTTGAAGCTGCTTACAGTACCCAGCTTCTGCCCCTTTACCTTGATCTCCCTCTGGATGCCATCTGCGCTGTTCGTCATCAATTTGGTCTTCTCAGCACTGATCTCCATCTTATATCTTGTGCAGGTTTGGTCGAGACTCTCAACTAGAGATTCTAGTTCCTGCTCTTCCTCAGCTGGAGCGTCTATGTCATCGGCAAACCGCAGATTGGTAATGTTTCTGCCGCCTATGCTAACCTTTCCGTCATGTTCTTCCATCGCATCAGACATGATCCGTTCGAGAAAAATGTTGAAGCGGGTGGGTGACAGAAGTCATCCTTGTCTTACTCAACTGTTGTCCTGAACCATTCTCCTTTGCTGCCATTCATCAGGACTGCACTTGTTGCCTAGTCGTATATCTGCTCATTGGTGCGAACTAATTTTGCATTGATATTGTACTTCCGGATGGTGGCCCATAAGGCTGTCAAAAGCTTTTTTGAAATCAATGAAGACGTGGTACAGATTCTGCTGATGTTGGAGATACTTGTACACAGGATTTTAAGGTTGAAGATCTGTTCTGTGGTGCTCCTTCCTGCTCGGAACCCAGCCTGTTCCTCGGTGATTATCTCTTCGACTTGCGGTTTAAGCCTAGTCAAGATGACTTTCAGCATGACTTTGCTTGAATGACTGATGAGGCTGATGGTTCTGTAGTTCTGGCAGAGCTGTAGGTTGCCTTGTTTAGGGAGCGTAATAATCAGCGACTGAGTGACACTTGCGAACGCTTTACTGTGCATGGACGTTTGACTGTCTATATATAAACTTCACAAGGTTCTTATTTAATGAAAATTGCATGTAAGCCTTATTCCCAGAGCGTTCACTTGAATTTCTGAGAAACCTTATCGAACCAATGAAACCAACCCCATCTTATCCAAACAGTCACACAAACCAACGGCTCATAGTGAAAAGAATTGAGCCGGTTCATGAGATATGGTGTTTTCAAGAGTTCCGACCAGCATAGACATAAGCTAGAATAGAGTTACTCATGCTGGTTTGAGGCCAGCTATTTGGCATGACCCTTCTGGAGACTTTGTTCTATCCATGCAGTGAACAATAAAGACGCTAAGGCTATGCGGGTGCGCAGGCTAATTTGTGTCTTCGTTATTCGCATATGGCATAAAGCACGATTTGTTATGTCGCGCCTGAAATATAATCGGATGACTAAGGCGCAGGTGCAAAGTCCAGCAGTCAAAATGGATGGATGGATAATTTTCGATTGTATGTCCTTTTCAACAGTATTCTGTCATATCAGGGCGATGAAAGGATGATAACGAAAAGCTGTGTGCAATGGAACCGCGTTTACGGTAGGAAGTAGTCAAGAATGGCCGTCATCGTTCGCATACATGTCAATCAAGCCTACACTTAGTATAGAGCCAGCTCTCACACAGTTTCAGCATATGTGCATCTGTGTGAACAAAAAACAAATATGTTACAACCATTCGTAAGTCGTGTTTAGACGGACAGATACACTCGGGCCTGTATTTGCACCCTGGTACAAATTGGCATCCCCGATTTTGCTTAAAACCTTTTAGATGGACAAAGTACACCCCCAAGATGACTGATTCTACCTATAAACGCCGTTTACATGGACAAAATATACCCCGGGTACAATTTTGCACCCCAGTTGCAAATTTACACCCGGGTGTATTTTGTCAATCTAAACGCGGCTTTAAGTGTCAACTTTAGCACGATCTTGTCAACGTAATATTACCAAGATGAGATGAGTAATATAACTAAGATGAGAAAAATGGGTTCAGAGCTGGAAGAAGCACCACAAAGCAGAATCCTGTGTTTAAAGTATCTCCAACGTCAGCAGAATCAATACCATGTCTTCCTTGATTTCAAGAAAGCCTTTGGTAGGGTATGGCATGCAGCCTTATGGCCCACCATGCGAAGTACAATATCAGTGCAAATCTAGTTCGCACCATTGAGCAGCTATACGACAAGTGCAGTCCTGATGAATGGCAGCACAGGAGAATGGTTCAGAACAACAGTTTGAGTAAGACAAGGATGACTTCTGTCACCCACCCTCTTCAACATTTTTCTCGAACGGATCATGTCTGATGCTCTGGAAGAACATGACGGAAAGGTTAGCATAGGCGGCAGAAACATTACCAGTCTGCGGTTTGCCGATGACATAGACGCTCTAGCTGAGGAAGACAGGAACTAGAAACCCTAGTTGAAAGTCTCGACAAAACCTGCACAATGTATAAGATGAAAATCTGTGCTGAGAAGACCAAACTGATGACAAACAGCGCAGATGGCATCCAGAGGGAGATCACGGTAACAGGGCAGAAGCTGGGTACTGTAATAAGCTTCAAATATCTTGGGGCAGTTGTCTCAGACGATGGCTCAAAACAGGAGGTTCTCCTTAGGATTGCACAAGCCACTTCAGATCTTACCAAACTGAAACCAATTTTGAGAGATAACAACATATCTCTTGGATCAAAGGGAAACTTATGCGCTCCCTTGTCATTTTAATATTTCTGTATGCCTGTGAATCGTGGACCTTGACAGCAGAGTTAGAGAAAAGAACGCAGGCTTTGAGATTAGGTGCTACCGAATGTTACTGAACATTACGTACAAGGACCATATAATCAATGAGGAGGTTCGCAGAAAGATCCAAGCAGCCATTGGAGAATACGATGAACTCCTGGCGCTGGTCAAGAAACGGAAACTAAGGTGGTTTGCCACGTCTTAAGGTCTTCCGGTTTAGCAAAGATGATTCTACAGGGCACAGTGAAAGGAAAAAGAAGAAGAGATAGACAGAAGAAGAGGTGGGAAGACAATATTAAAGAGTGGACAGGGATGGATTTTGCCAGCTCAACTAGGGCAGCTGAAAACAGGACAATGTGGAAAGGGATTGTTTCGAAGTCATCTGTGGTGCCCCAACGACCTAGTAAGGTAAAGGGATAGAATAGAATAAAAAAAGAGGAGTCAGTTGTTTTGTAGACAGCATCTTAAGAACGGAGCACGAGAAATATGTCTAGGCCGTCGTGCAACTGATAGACGAAGAGCGGATTACATGTATAACTCGACAGCTCATTGTGAAAGCTGAACGTTTTCGATTCTATGACTTGAAAATGCTGTAATAATATTATGGTTCTCCAATTTACTCAAACCAATCCATCTATTCAGGTTTCGTAAGTGTAACTAAGCCATATTGCTTATGTCAAATGTCACTCAGTAGTTTATACCCGACAGAGGCTAGTTCAGCAGCCCCAGTGCTATCGGGCGCTCAGCTGAATAACTCTGATCATCAACAACCACTGACACTGCTGAACTCGCATCTACCATTTAAAGGGTGTCTGTTAGGTGTGTGCTTGCTATCACAAATATCTACATCGCAAATAATGCAGTTTCAAGGAAAACGCGAGTGGTAACATCGATTTTGTCCAAGTACTTGATATTTTACAAACTGCGTTCGTTGTTCCCGAAGTATGCTGACGAACCGCGTTCAGATGTTTCATGACCCGTGGTATGTTGTGTCCAGGAACAAACTCATGTGTCCACTGTTCCATGGATTTGAACAATCGACAATAATTTTTCAGACAAATGCTTGCGATGAATTAGAACCATAGACAATATACTATATCTACAAAAGAAAAAAATAAGAAATAAGATGTCTTACATAGCCAAAAACTACAACCGAAATAGAAAGGGATAGGTGAAATTGAACGAAATGAAACGTTGCGAGGTTTATCTCTCATTTTAATGAACAAATCTCCGTGAAACTTCATCGGTTGGTACCAACATTAGTCTGCCTTCACTCTGCCAAATAACTTTTAAAAGTATTCATATTCAATGTTAAAAATCGCTGTTTTCCTACCTTAGGTAGTCCTATGACGTCACCAAAATCGAACTGCGTTGGTTGTCTTCTGTCGCGTCCGTTGTCTCGGGATAACCCGTGTGATGATAATATACTATTATAGCAACTTTTGGCGTTTGATTGGTAATGCGAGTGCGCATGCCCAAAAATGCTACTATGGTATATACTTTAGTTCGATTCGAAGTGGGCCTCTGTTGTAATGCTTTTTAAACATATAGCTATATTACAATAATGGTAGATTTATTTTGTATGATTTGAGATATCGTTTTCCCTGAAGATATCTTTTGACATGTAGATAATTGTTTAGAAATGCTGATATCACTTTCATATTAAACAGGCATATCAGTGGTAAAAGAAGATATCTGTAGTAAAAAAAGGATATCTGTATTTCAACAATATATCTTGAGTTCTGGTAGGGATATCTGTATTTTACTTGAGATGCATAAAACAGCCTACAGGTCTCTCTTTAAACGGCAGAAAGTTTTAAAGATGTTAAAAATTCAAATTCTCATTTTCATTATAGAGATCTGTATCTGAATTATTAATGATATCATCTGTACTGCAATTTGAAATACTGATCTACCGTATTTTGTCCAATAAACGCACCTGGGCATGGCAATTTAAAATTCTAAACACAAATTTTGGGCCAAAAATTACAAATTTTGATTGCATTTAGCCAGCTTTGTTGAGAATTAGACGTGTAAATTAGAGAGGGCGTTTATTAGAAAAAAAGTATGCATATAAATATTTGTGTGTTTCCTAAATTCCTAAAACTGAAACATAAATAAATACCATTTTTTAGCGCGCCTTTGCGAAGCAAAGGAGAGCTTATGCTATACCCCCGGCGTCGTAGTCCAAGTTTGCGTTAGTGTTAGCGTCAGCGTCCTCTTCGGCGTCCGTGATCAGGTTAAACAATGTTAACAATTGCGTTTAACTCGCTGTTCAACTGCATATCTTACAAACTATAGCAGCTACAATCATCATACTTGGTACATACATACATCCATATGACTGCAGCAGCTGCATCACACAATTATATGTCCTTGACCTATATGTTACGATTGACTGACTTTGCTGTTTGGCACTGTTTTTAAGGCAGAATTTTCAGTTTTGATGATACCTTTGACACAAGAGACTTGATACTTTGTTGAATAGCATATCCTATTATTGCAGCAGCTGCAAAGCTTCCATGCTGACTCTTGTGCCCTTGACCTTTGTTCATGGTCCAGTGATTTTGCCTTATATTTCAAACACTGTATGATGGATTAACATCATACCTAACATAGTGGATCAGTCTGACATCACAAATGACCTCATATTATTTATAGATCACAGTGACCTGTATTTCATGGTTCAGTGATTTTGCCTTGTTTCTCCAAGACCGCTAAATAGATTTACATCATATTTGGCAGTTCGACTCTTTGAATGACCTTGTTCATCATTCTGTGATTTTGCTTTATATTTTGAGTTGTATTTAGTATGCATTCATCATATACCTGGGATAATTCTTCAGTCTGATGCTGCAGATGACCTGATATATTTGTAGGTCTTTGTGACCATGAGATTTAGGCACCCATGAGGCGCGCTTTGTTGTCTTCTGACAACTCTTGTTAAAAACGGACACATGCCCCAGAGGCGATGCATTTTACAAAGTGGGGGTGGGGGGTGTGGCAGGGGGGGGGGGCTTTATAAGGGAAAACACGGAGATTGAGAAGTCAATATAGCATTATTTTTTGGAAAAAATGCAGGGAGCATTTATAAGAGCAGGGGCGTTTATTAGGATTTATACGGAATATATATATATAGAGAGAGAGAGCTGTATGATTTAGATCAGATTAGAAGTATTAGTGTCTCTTTATAAAATACAAGTACCTTTATTTCAAAACTGTTTTATGTTATAGATATTTTTTAAATATGATTTTCCTTAACCCATTTGTGCGTAGTGGAATGTTCTATCCTTATCAAATGGATAAGTCCATTTGTCAATTAAGGGGTGTCTTGTTATATTTATTTTTATCATTGAATTTTATTTTAAGGAGAAATACACATTCATCTCATGCGAACAGTATAGACCCTGATCAGACGTTGCATTGTGCGGCTTTTGATCTGGGTTAGCACTGTTTGCGTATGTCCTGTGTAGGGGATGCTAGACGGTAATTGGTTATAAACACTGCATATCCTAATTATAAACAGAGATACGTGCATGGCAAATAAAGATATCTTAGTAAAGCCCAATAGGAGTATTACATGCATGTACATGTAAATATAAATTATGAGGAATGTATACGTTTCCACAATACCTGTTTTACTGAAACAGATTAATTATTGCAACCTAGGCGTGCAGTCTGTGTCTACAGTTTTTGCCAATCTGCAAGCTTATATTTTAGCGGCTGTCAGCACTTGCTGTTAGAGAAAAATTACGGGCTCTTGATTCAAGGAGTATTGCACAAACGATCTGGGTGTGCACTGTTTGCTAAGCATCACTCACTGTTTACACATTTTTTTTCACACTCGATAGGTTTACATTTTGTTATAATGAGAGACAGTTTGTTTGAAAACATATGTTGTGGTCCTCATCAGACCAGCCTCATCGAGGGTGACAAAATATGTTTTAAGGAGAAATAAGAAAAATAACTCACTCTTGTCCTTTTTAATAATGAAAAAATTCCTTGCTGAAAATGTGTACAAAAAGTTAATTAAAACAGACAGACCAAATGCCTTTAAATCTTTCACTATCTTGTTTTGGGGTTACAGTCTATCTGTAATGATAATTTATTTGACATGCTAACAGATTGTAGAAAAGAGGTTTTATTATGAAATCTTAGCAATAGGTGATAAAGTGATATCTAATAACTCTTTGAAATGTGTGCATATTGGGTAGAAAGTCTACTGCAAGTATTTAATGCCAATTAGAAAATGTTAAGCGCACAGTGCGCTAAAAGGGTTGAATACGGCAGTCAGATTCGGGTCTACACTGTTTGCCATTTAGCCAAAGATTTAAATAACTTTCGTTTTTAGCTAGCCTGTACTAAAGTACAGGGAGAGCTATTGTTGTCACTTTGGCGTGGGTGTGGGCGTCGGCATGGGGCACACTTTAAAGTTTTAAGTTTTTTTAAAGTTTCATATCTCAACAACCGCTAGCCAGAACCTTTTGATATTTAAAATATAATCATATCATAGCATATCCTTCTATTTTGTAACACCATACCCCTGGGTGAGGTCTTGGGGTGGGGCAAAGGGGTCAAAATTTAGGTCACAGTCACTTTGAAGTTTTACGTTAAAGTTTTTTTAATGTTTCATATCTCAACTGCCACTAGCCAGAACCTTTTTATATTTGGAATATAATCATATCATAGCATATCCTTCTATTTTGTAACACCATACCCCTGGGTGAGGTCTTTGGGTGAGGCATAGATAGGGGTCAAAATTTAGGTCATAGTCACTTTAAAGTTTTAAGTTAAAGTTTTTTTTAAAGTTTTGTATCTCAACAACCACTAGCCAGAACCGTTTGATATTTGGAATATTATCATATCATAGCATATCCTTCTATTTTGTAACACCATACCCCTGGGTGAGGTCTTTAAAGTTTTAAGTTTTTTTAAAGTTTCATATCTCAACAACCGCTAGCCAGAACCTTTTGATATTTAAAATATAATCATATCATAGCATATCCTTCTATTTTGTAACACCGTACCCCTGGGTGAGGTCTTGGGGTGGGCCATAGGGGTCAAACTTTAGGTCATAGTCACTTTAAAGTTTTAAGTTAAAGTTTTTTTGAAGTTTCATATCTCAACAACCACTGGCCAGAACCTTTTTATATTTGGAATATAATCATATCATAGCATATCCTTCTATTTTATAACACCATACCCCTGGGTGAGGTCTTGGGGTGGGGCATAACCTTTCATTACATAACACTTTACCCCAGGGTCAGGCCCTGGATGGGACGTAGGGGTCAGCAATTAGGCCACTCTCACTTTAAAGTTTTTCAATTAAATATACTGTTCACAAAAAGTAGGGGATATTAAGATATTAAAAATTGTATAAATTAGAAAAAATATCAAATCCGTCTGAAATGGCAAGTTTCCATCAGACAAATATTCGATAAGACATTTTGCATTACAATTTTGATAGTATATCCTGTCACGTGATCTGCGTGTAATTCGTTTTAGATAGGGGGTCGACACCCAAATTTCACACGAATCTGCTGTGGAAACAGACCCTTTTCAGATTACGAAACACTCGCCATGATTCATTTAACAAACTGAAAATTGCTTTTACACACAGTTTCATCAAAAAAAAGAGTGTGAGCCATAAATATCTAAATTTTTCGGTGACTCGATGCACCTGTACGATTTTTGTTTTCTGGTTTTCTTCCCAGAATGACCGTTTTGAAGAAGAAAAAAATTCTTTTATCATACAAAACTTAGATATGCATTGAAAGGTTAGCTTAGCTGAAGAATTTGAATAAATGTTTGTTCGAATTTACCACATTTTTGTCCTGACTCCCTGGCCTGAAACTAACTGTATGCAGATCACGTGACGGGAAATATCGTCCAAACTTTCATGAAAAGTGTCTTAACGCATATTTATTTTATCGATACTAAACGTTTCATATGGATATCACATTTGTTGTAGATGCTACAATTTTTTTAAACCTGAATATCCCCTACTTTTTGTGAACAGTATATATCTCCTTTTCTCATGGTTGGATTCTTATGATATTTGCACTGTAGTTAGATATTGATTAAAAGTTTTACAGAGTAGCTCCCCCACCCCACTCATTGACCTTGAGGTCAAGGTCATGCACTTAGAAATTTGGCGTTTTGTTAAAGTACTCTGATAGCATACTGTTCCATAGTGCTTGGGATGGATTTAATTTATACTTGAGCTGATGTTAGATATTGGCTTGAGTTTTCACAAAATATTACCCCCACCTCACTGGGTGACTCTTAAGTCAAGGTCATTGATTTTATAAATATGTTGACAATACTTGGACATGCTTGAATGGAGTTTTATGAAGTGCAATCCATACAGACAAATGCCTGTGAGATGGGCAAGCACCAGTTCAGGTGAGCTTTGCTGTCAGGTGACAGCTATTGTTTTATTTGATATGTAAGGAATATTACACTTATGTGAAGCTGATTATTGGAGCAAAGATGGGTGAAAACTGGAGTTCTCAAGAAAAGCCACCTGCAGATTTTTGCTTTCTCACTTGTGCGCCTGCCTGGTTTGAATAGACAGCACTGAGGGCCATTGTGGTTAAATCAGCTCTCTTAACCACCAGGCCAAGGCTCCAGTTTTAAGTAACATCTTCAGATACGGCAATATATAGTCATATAGTAGCATTGTCCGATTTCAAACATGGTGAAACTCTGCTTTATAGATAAGAGGGAAAATGGCCATGGTGTCCAAGTACATTGAATCATTTCCCAAACAGGCATGTTTTTCCTCTTTTTCTATTGCCCAATTATGATGTTTTGAGGACCATGCTTATCGTATAATAATGTTATTTTAGCTGTTTATATGTTATTGATGGTTTTCCGAGGATGATTTGTAAATTATGGCTTTACAAGGCTAACACTCTCCAGAGAGACACAGTTAGGTGATTAGCACTGGGAAAAATACAAGAAAATGATTTAATGACACTTTAACATGTCCCACTGTCAATTTCACTGTCAGCTCGTATCGTTTTCCCTGTTTTAGAGAGGCATGTTTTAACCAGAATATGGAGAATGAAAAGGACATGCTAGGGTAATGGTCCTAAATATTTGAGAAAGTATTTCTTTGGTTATAAGATGGGTTTTTTCTCTAAAAGTGTAGATCCATTCTATAAGATGTATCTAGATATTTATACGCCCATTTTGAAAAAACAACATTAGGTCATGGCGCTGTCCATCCGTCCAACTGTTGGTTTGTAAACATACTTGTGCACGCCATGACTCAGTAACCCTTTGGATATTTTCATGAAATTTTATAAGGAATATGTATTAGGTCAGGGTGCTGTGTCACATACAGGAACAAATGCTCCCTTTTTCTTAATTTCTGAATTACATCCCTTTGATTAGTTTGGTTTTTTTTTCCAGACAAGTCCTGTGTACACCATGATTAAGTAACCATATATGGAAAATCTTGATGAAACTTCATGGCAATGTGTATGAGGTCCTGACAATGTGTGGGGTATAAAAATGGTTGCTCTCCCTTACTTTGTTTTAGAGTTACACACCTCTGATAAGACTTTTAGGCTATTTTTGTGTATACTTATCTTTTGCATGCCATCCCATGATTATGGTTTGGAATATCTCTATGAAAATTGATTGCAATGTACATGATCTCAAGAAGGTGTCTTCACAGGGTATAATCGATTCCGGTAATCTTCGCTTCCTGCAGAGACTGTACATCATATTTGGCTTCTGCTGAGACTGTCCACAAACTCTTGCTTCCTGCCGAGACTTCTGTACATGATAAATGGCTTCCTGCAGAGACTGTCCGCGTGATTCTGCTTCCTGCCGAGGCTCTCGGCAGGAAGCAGAATCATGCGGACAGTCTCGGCAGGAAGCCATTATTCGAGGACAGTAGTCTCTGCAGGAAACAAGAGTTCGTGGACAGTCTCGGTGGAAGCCAAATATGATGTACAGTCTCTGCAGGAAGCGAAAATTAGCGGAATCGATTATACCCTGTGGTGTTGCATATAAGAAAGGTTGCTCCCTCTTACTTAATGCTGGAGTAACTTACCGATTACTTATTTTAGTCCTGTTCTCATTCACTCCACAACTCCATAAACCTTTAGAAATATTTTCATGAATTTTTACACGAAAGTGTATTATAATGGGACAATGTATCATGAGCAAGACCCACAACTCTGCAGGGTTATCAAGGAAAGGGGGGGGGGGGGGGTATCCGCTTCTACTCAGGCCTTATTTTGGAAATTTGTATAGGAACTATATGGAAAACATATAAATTTGCCTTGACCCCGGGAGGCAAAAAAGTTAATGAAACCCCTGCCTGAACTCTGGCTTATTTACCTCCTTAATTATCTGCCCTTGCATAATTTCCTGTTGACCCTGTAACCATTAGAAATATTTTAATAAAACTTAATGGTGATGTATATATTGCCAAAGGACTGTATTAGGACAAAAAAATGGCAACTCTGGTTTATTTAATTTATAGAATACCTACCTTGTTTGACTTTGGCATTTCTCAACTCAACTTATTTTGGAAATTTGTACAGGAACTGTATAGAAAACATATAAAATATCCTGCCCACTTTCCCTTGTCCCCCATAGGCCAAAAAAGGTAATGAAACCCCTGAGCTCTGGCTTACTTACCTCCTGAATTATCTGCCCTTGCATAATTTCCTCTTGACTCTGTACTCCCTTAACCATCAAAAATATTTTAATAAAACTTAATGGTGATGTGTATATTGTCAAGAGGCTGTATTATCTAAGGACCGAAAAATGGCAACTCTGGTTTATTTAGTTTATGGATTACCTACCTTGTTTGTCTTTGGCATTTCTCAACTTCTAGGCCACTTAACCTTGAAAGCTGATTTTTGGTTTACTAATAGTGTTTGAAATGAAATATTCTAATGAAACTTTTAAGAAATGTGTATAATACTGGGGTGTATGATGAGAAAGAACCATTATTCTGGCTTACTTACCTTTTGAATTAAATGCCCTTGCATAAACTTCATAAACTTTAGAGAGGCGCCGTAGTCGAGTGGTTAGAGTGGCTCGGCTATTGTGCAGAAAGTCACCGTAAGGTCGTGAGTTCGCGGCTCACTGTCGCCATACGATGACTGGAAAACTCTCTCTGTCAACCCAGCAGTAAATGGGTACCTTTTTCGAATCAGGGAAGGATAAGGCAGCGAAAGGAGAGGGATGGGCTCCGCCTTTCATCAGCTGTGCCCAAGATACAGTGGGTCTCTAACCCCCACTTTCCCTACGGCTATTAGGCTATGGGAAACCTTTACCTTTTTTTTTTTTTTAAACTTCATATAATATGCCCCTTTCAGTGTCATGGAGTGAGCAGGAAGTCTATGCAAGGGCAGTATATATATTGTAAAGTTTGAAATAAAATATGTTTAAACCAAAGGGGTGTATTATGCGCTGCTTGCAAAGCTCTTGATGGAGTTGATTTGGAAAGGAAAAACCCATCTTGCAGTAGAATTACAAAATAACACAAGTTAGACTGAATAAGATGGGGTATTGAGGATAATTTAAAGATAATTTTTCTTATTTCTCAACAAAAACATATGTTGTGACCCCTCATTAGAACCGTCTCGATGAGACGGTTCTAATGATGGGTCACAAAATATTTTTTATGAAGAAATGTTGATAATTATCCCAAAATTATCTTTGTTACCCCTTCTGCAGCATTGTTTACCGAAATCTTTACTGGCACTGCTGCCATAGTACTCCTGTAGGACAGGCTGGGATGTTTTTTGGGTGTAATTAACTGGAACTGTTAACCTGTCAGGCTTGATGTAGTTAAACTAGTGATTTTTGTGTCTGATATACCTTTTCTTTTATTCAGAACTCAGAGAATGTAGAAGAAAAATGTATTTTATGATTGTTGTTCCTGTAACTTGTGTGTCTTAGTCTCTTGCCAGCTCTTTATAGAACCTATGGCACTTACAAATGCCGAAAATAGTCTGACAGAATTTGGCGATAAATCATTAATGTCTGTCTGTGTTTGTACAGGTCATTTGCAGAAGAAAATAGAGTTTTTTGCTGAGGTGAAGAGCATCTTTTCAGTACAAAATTTATGGAAATGTACTGCTTAGCATTACGAAGCAATACCAGTATCTACAGACAGAGTAACACAAGTTTTTGTCTTGTCAGCACCTAGCAGGAGCCAGACATAGCTGTTGCTTTTTGTCGCACCTGCTTTAGCAAGGTGCAATATAGGAGTTCACTTTTCCAGTTGTCCATACGTCAGTCATTCCGTTAGTTCGTCCATCCATTTGTATGTTCGTCTGTCAACAATTACGTTGACCCTACCGCTTAGGAGGTCTAAGCCTGCCCAGGAATAGTGTGGTTAGGTTAACTGACCATCCCGACATGACCTTAGCTGTTTACCGTGGACGTTAAGCATCAAATCAACCAACCAACCAACGTCGGCCCTAGCATCTACCATAGTGTTTAAGTCATTTCTCCCAAACTATGAGGGGTGGTCGTGTGGTGCGAAGGTGCTGTGTGTAACTTCCAGTACCGGGGCGTCCTACTTATTTGAATAGTAGTAGGGCAAGGGCTTACTGTGCTTGCAGTAGGTGCGGATGGGGGTTGTTTGGACATTTTTTCTCTCATCTGTTATTTCTCTTTTCTTTCTCCCTCTCTTTGGGAGACGGCTCGATATAGACTGAAATACTGTCTCAAAGGGCCGTTAAACCCAAAACAACCAACCAACCAACCAACCCAAACTATGATGTATCCTACAGTCATCAAACCTGGCATAAAGCTTCTTCTTAGAATATTCTTGAGGGCTGTTGCACTTACTTTTTATTTTTGACCTATATTTCATGGTCTGCTGACTTTGTAAAATTTTATATTAAAAATCACGTCTACCCTAGTGTTTAAGTCCATTTCTCGCAAACTATGATACCTACAGTCATCAGACATGGTATAAAGCTTTTTCTTAGAATACTCTCGAAGGCTGTTGCTCTTATTTTTACCCTTGACCTATATTTCTTGGTCTGCTGCTTTCGTAAAATTTTATATTCAATATTGCATCGACCCTAGTGTTTAAGTCCATTTCTCACAAACTATGATACCTAGAATCATCAAACTTGGCATCAAGTTTCTTCTGATAATGTTCTTGAGGGCTGTTGCAATTAATTTTACCCTTGACATACATTTCATGGTCTGCTGACTTAGTAAAATTTTACATTCAAAACTGTGTTGACCCTAGCACCTTAGTCCTTTTGTCTCACAGTATGATACCAACGGTCATCGCACCTGGCATAAAGTTTCTTCTTAGAATGTCCTTGAAGGATGTTGCAGTTATTCTTTACTACTGTGGAAGCACAAGGCAGGTGTGACATAGCATTCTGTAGAGTTCTTATCTGATGTCAGCATCAGCAGAGTAAACATTCATCAAGTTATCAAGTAGTATAGGCATCTCTTTGTGACAATGTGCACAGGTGAGACACAGTGCTTGTTGGAATTCTTATTGTTGTAGCATTTTCATTAGCTTCGCATAACAGGATTATTCTAATTTTATGCTACAACGTAAGGTTTTATGTAAAATTGAGACAAAATCATTTTAAATTTACAGTTTTTTTTTCCAAGGGAAATACCCTTTGTAACTTCCAGTATGATTGGTAGGACAGCATATCCCATGTAAGATAGGTTCTGCCTTTGCAGTAAAGAATTTGCTTCTATGGGAGCAAAGTCTTTCCTTTTAAAAGTTTACCCCTTTTTGGAAAGGAGGAAAAATTGAAAATGGCAGAGGTGCTTCCCCTGAAAAAGTGTATACATTCACCTTACATAAAACATCACAGAGATGAAAATGCCATTGAAATTGAATGAATAGACGTCACTGTACAGATGATTTTTCGGCTATACTATTGACCTATATTTTAAGTATTTCATTGGCTAATATAAATACACCCTGGATTTTGATGTAAGTAGCTTACTTTCACTTTCTTTTTCTACTTTCAGTTTCATTTGACTGTTGGCCTATAAACCGTGTCGTGATGAATCTAGATATTACGGTCCAAATCGCATTTTGCCAAAGAACATTTTGCCTGTTATGTTGCTCATGTAAAATATTAAACCAACAAAATAACTTGACACAGAAATCAAAGACGAAATTAAGTAATTGTTGCCTTAGTTGTTGATCACAGGGTATAATCGATTCCGCCAATTTTCGCTTCCTGCAGAGACTGTCCGTCATATTTGGCTTCCGCCGAGACTGTCCGGGAACTCTTGCTTCCTGCAGAGACTACTGTCCTCGAGAAATGGCTTCCTGCCGAGACTGTCCGCGTGATTCTGCTTCCTGCCGAGAGCCTCGGCAGGAAGCAGAATCACACGGACAGTCTCTGCAGGAAGCCATTTATCATGTACAGAAGTCTCGGCATGAAGCAA
This sequence comes from Ctena decussata, assembly GCA_963989385.1. Classification (NCBI taxonomy): domain Eukaryota; kingdom Metazoa; phylum Mollusca; class Bivalvia; order Lucinida; family Lucinidae; genus Ctena; species Ctena decussata. The sequence continues at coordinate 56,631,173 of OZ022502.1, read as the reverse complement.
GAGTTCGCAGACAGTCTCGGCGGAAGCCAAATATGATGTACAGTCTCTACAGGAAGCGAAAATTAGCGAAATCGATTATACCCTGTGTTGATGTTGTGTTTGAACTGTGATCATTTAAGGTTATCTATGAAGCGGTCAGCCAGCCAATCCTCATTGTCATGTGCAACACAGACAGCCCCAAATCAAAATTCAACTGCATTTCTGAAATCGAAACCTCAACACCAGCAACAAATATGCATATCAATGCATCCGTACAATCTGATCAGCACGTTCAATATCTGACATGTACCAGACTCGTACATATTACAATACGCACTTCTATTTAATCTAAGCCGATTATCTTTTTTAAAGAAATTTCTTGTTTACCTGTATCTTTATTATAAAAATGAAATTAGTTGCATTTGCAAACAAGGCAGCTCATAATGAGCTGCCTCATCTGGATCTGGACTTTTTACCCTTTAGTCTTGGAATTTTTACTACAATAGCAGCGCAAAATATTTTATTAAATTTTGTCGTCTGCTTTTTTGGCACTTAAGGTTACCAGTCTGTGGCCTGGGCATGAGGTGGGATAAATCATCAAGAAATAATACTAATAGCAGCTTGCTTTCAAAAAAAAAAAAAAAAAAGCTGTGCCCTCACTTATTTGTAAGTACCTAAGTCATGGCATGACTAGTGTCCTTGTATCTTCTTAAAGCCAAGTTTTTTTTTATAACCTTTAATACATAGGTCTTAATTGTCCTCATTCTGAACTGTGACCAGAAAAATCAAAAGCAGTGATGTTCTCTCTCTGAAAAGAACTAAGCCATAATGACTGAATATATTTAGACACCATAATTCTTTTGCTACGCTTATTGCAAAGAACTCGACACCTTGCTTTGTACAAATCTGTTTCTTCTGTCAGTGAATGTTGTGCAAAATTGTTATTGGAAATGGCAAATAGTGCAGACCCTCTTGGAGCAGTCTGATCTGGGTCTGCACTGTTTGCTCTTGCATCCAGAATTATTACAGTGGCTCAGAAAAATCATCTCACCATCTGGTGATTAAAGCCTGAGGCTTGATGCATTGTAGGACACAGTAAGACAGTAGTTAATAAGGACATTCAAGTCGCTTTGTGAGAAAGCTGTGTCTCTGGACATTCACACACTGCACATGCTCAGACCAGCCTGCACACTTGCGCAGTCTAGTCAAAGCATGTTGCAGTTCACTTTTCGAAACTAATAAGGATAGATATTATTGGGGTAAGCTGGATATGCTCCAGGTCAGACTGCCTATATGCAATGGCTACTCTGAGCATAAATAGTTGGCATAATTGCTTAAGGCATTTTTTTTTTACGTAAAGCGGCTAGTTTTTGACCAGATCACCAGTTGAAAACAATTGCCTTGAGATTAATAACGTCTTGTGTCACTGATTCGTATTGATGTATGTCATTGAGAAGGTAGTTCCGTTAATGAAGTCGGAGCCTGTGGTGATCATAGGTGATAATAATTTTCTTTGTCTGTGGACGTGTCCTCGTATTTTCCAGTCTGGTTTTAGGACATGTACTGTGACAGATATCTTAAAAGTGCCAAAAAAAATGAAATAAAATAAAATAATAAAAAAGAAGAAACAAACAGCAAAAATTTTGATCTGTATAATTTAAGAAAAATGTTTCGTCCTAGCTATATCAACTTTGAGAACTCAAAACATTGCGAGTAAACAGTATAGATCCAGATAAGGTGGCTCATCATGAGCCGCCTCATCTGGATATTTCTGTCTGCAAATTCAACTAGGGTAGTTCTTTTTGGGGCTTTAAGAGTGTTATATCGCATATTGAGTCACTTTAGAATTACAGATGATTCTTCTTATTTCCGACACCTTTATCTCAAATCACCTGTACCTGCTTACACCAAATTCAAGGGATGGATGGATGGATGACTTGTGATTTTACATCCTTTTCAACAGTATTTTAGCCATATCAGGACAATGGGAGGTTGATAATTAAATAACCCCATTTACATTTGAAAGGGTTTCTGCCTTGAGCGGGACTCGAACCCGGTACCACTAGATCAGTAGACCAGGGCTGAACCTACTGAGCTGCCGAAAATATGGTCATTTGGTTAAAGTGTTTTCTCCATTAAAATCATTATTAAGTCTAATATGTTGAATGCAGGTTACTATAAATTGCAAAGATCCTCGTGAAACTGGTTTCCAGTTCAACAGAGGTCTGGAATACCTGATTGTTTACAAATGCTTAAAATTTATTATGCATAATACATTATTAGACTAGACATGAATTCTGGCATGCCCGTCAGAAAGTCAGACAGTAGAAGCCATCTGAACCGCGTCGTTAGGATTTTGTGAATTAAGGGAACTTCTACAAGTATGATAGATTTAAAATGTCATAAGATGTCCTTTCTTCCAAATAAACTGCTGCGGCTAATGGAAATGATTGATTTAACGTCAAAAACAATAAATATTATGTCCCGTTATCTTTGACCTTTTCAAATCAATTCAGTCCCTCATATTTGTTACAGAAAATTACGACTCGCGTATTAAGTTGCGATATTATTGACGTCCTGCTTGTAACAGAGATTAGTTACCACAAAACAGGAGTATTATCAAATTATGACGAGAAAATTTTCTGATTGTCTTGGTCAGTAATTTGGACATTGTTTTCTCAGAAGTGTGACAATTATCATGTTTTACCACGTCATTTCCTTGCATAGAATGGCTGAAAACACCATAATGACACGGAATATGGCTTGTGTGATGCAAAAAGGTGACATATTAAATAAATGTATTTACAAACAGCGAAGACTTGAATCAGTTTGTGACTTCTTGCTGTCTAGCTAGCGCTTTCATTGTACCACCTTCTGAAAAATTCTTGTTGGATGTTGTGGCCCGTATGCCAGTGCTGAAAGGAAAGAATTTGTACCTTTCAAGCAAATTACTATTGTTAAAAGTTAAGTCCATATGAAAATAAGTCCATATGAAATTCCATCCAAATGAGAGTGTTTTTAGCATTGGCTTGCTGTGCTGGTGGTATCACCCACTGTTTGAATCCCACCCATGACATAGTCTTTTATTATCATTCTACCACCAGCTTGAAAGGATTGAAATACTGCTTATATCCCTGGGACCTAAACCTCGTCATCCATCCATCCATCATCACAGCATGTATTCTAATCTCTAAGAAATGGAGCTAAATGCAGTGGATAGCATTATATGGCTGTGTTCAACAGAATGTGAAAAGTAGGTCAAGGACAGTGAGTAATGCTGTTGCAGCATAGGTAATGTCAGGATGTAGAATTTGAGAAGTTTTGTCACAAAAGGTAATAGAACAAAATGCAGTGGGTAGACCCAAATATTGCTACATTCTAGAGAGGATGAAATATAGGTCAAGGTCACGAAGAAATGCTTACGTTGTGGAGACAGTACCAGGACCTAAGTTTGTATGAAGTTTTTTTAGTCTCTGAAAAACAGCTAAACACAATGGGTATACATTATTGATGACATTGACAACAAAGCTACGGGAAAGTGACATCTTTTCGTTCTTGAGTGCAGATTAAAGCACTCACAACAAAACTGAAATAGTTAGAGTTAATTAAGGTGAACTGGTACACTTTTGTGGGAAGCAATTCTCCATTTCTATTTTTGCCTCCTTTCTCAATAGAGTTCAACTCTTAAAAGAAAGAATTTGCTCCTCTTTGCTCCTCTAAGAGCAAAGTCTTTCCTTTGAGAGTAGACCCTTTTTTGGAAGTGTTTCATCATCAAGGGAAGCAAACAGGAAGTCATTGACATTGTCTCCCTTTACAAAAAAGGCAAAATCATGGGGAAGTGTACCCATACACCTTAAGTTCATGGTACTAGTGCATGCAGTTTCATGGCTTTCTGTTCAGTGGAGTTTCATGTCTTTCATTTCAGTGTCAGAGCATGAGACACCATACCTTATCCTGGGTGCAGACAATATGGTGGTCAAGTTACGTCTGCTGGAGCTTGTACACAGAGATGCTGAACCTGTCCTCATCAAACCAAAGAGTATTCTTGTCACAGGTGAGGGCTAAAGTTATTGTGAAGTTTCACTGGTTGATAATAGTTTCATACGAGAATTTGAATTAGTTTTTTTTTTTTTTTTTTAATCATTTGCAAAAATAAAGAAAAATAAAAAAGAACAATTGATTGAATGAGTATAGACTTGAATGATTACCCCTTTAAGATATTGGAAGTTTGAAAATAAATCGTCTACTTTGATTCACCCTGGAGACAGAATGAAATAAAGTCTGGTTGACTGAGACGGAAGATTTTATCACCATTAAAAGGGAAGAAAAAAATAATTGTAGAACTCTGCTAAAAAGATCAGCATTTTATATCTTGATCACAATTTCCTGTAATGTGATTGTAAAGATCAGTCATGCTCCTATCTCTGTAAATAAGACTCTTCGGTTTTCTGCGGATCTCAAACTTTGAGAGGATTATGCAAATAAGTGGACAAGTATCGGAAAATGAACATGAGAAATAGCTTTTGCGTAAATCTTTCACTGTAATCTAAGACAGAAAAAACATTTCTCTTCAGCATAAACCTTTCAAGTCATACATCAATCATTGACATAGCGACGGACCAAGCATAAAAGTACCCCACCCCCTCTCCAGCAAAACTTAATGAAGACTTGAATTTGAGTCAAATTCAGCCCTGCCCTGCTCAGTTCCAAATGCATGATAGTGGAGAGATTAGACCCTGATGAGGCTGTGCCAATATAAAGCGGGGTTTCTGGTCTTTAAGATTATGGAGTATATGGCATAAGGCAGAAGAATAGCTACGACACTGAAACCGGATATTGGGACTGAAGGGTCTGAGCAAACTGTATAGATCCTGATCAAACTGCTCCACTGGAGCAGTCTGATCAGGATCTACACAATTTGCTATAATTTCTTAACTGATTTCTTTTCGTTCATTGATAGATATAGGAAAAAATTATTTTTTTCAAATTTTAGGGGGATTACGGTAATCAGTTGAGGTGCCTCAAAATTTATGGCATATACGGTAGCAACACAGCAAGTTATAAACAAAGATGATAGTAAATAAGTTTGTTAATTACCACATACTGGTATGTCATTACTCAGTGCCTTAGGAACAAAGATATTGCCAGCTTAATATTTATTGTTTTTTTCTCCCCACTTGTTTTTTTTCTTACCTGGAAAATCGTAAGCTGCTGATCTCAGAGTCTGTGTAGAAAGTAAACAGAGACGTGCTCTGTTTACTTTTGTAATGGTGACTCATTTACTCAGACTCAAATTGATTCTCATCCTACGTCATAGCCTTTTGGGGTCTTTGGTGTGCCTTATGCCAGCGTAGAAAACACAGGTTATTTGCTACATGGCTGTTGCACTTTTTAAATTCGAAAAACATGTGATGGCATTACACCGATTTTGACAGAATCTTACATAATGTTACACTCGTAACCATTTTCAAATGGACTTAATGAAACACTTTGAAGGCTAATTTAATAAAATTTCGTGTGAAATTTCTACTGGTGTTAGGTCCCCTATATATTTGACAATCCCTTAAAGTCCCCTACCTGTTTGAAGCCCCGGTAGCTCAGCTGGTTAAGTGCTGGCCTGCTAAGCTAGTGGCCCAGGCTGGATTTATGCTAGGAGCCCTGGCCCCGAGGTTATAAAACTTTTTTCATGCTCAACTCAGCTGAGTATGAAATTTTACCTTTTAATAAATAGCAAATTACTGATAAGAACAATTGTTTTCTTGCTCAGTTTAGCTGAGCATGAAATTTTCTCTGCTTATGAATATGAAAATGCCAACAGTAGTTGGCATTTTCATATTTATCAGCAGAGAAAATTTCATGCTCAGCTGAGTTGAGCATGAAAATAGTTTTAGCTCAGTGAGTTAAGGTAGCTCAGTGAGTTTAGGGCTGGCCTGCTAAACTAACAGTCCAGCTTCAGTTCCTGCTAGGGATGGAAACCTTTACAACCATGAACAGGGTTTGAGGTTATGAAACTTGAGAATAATCTCAAACTCAAAATAAAGCACACTGATTAGCTGCTTCCGAGCATGACATTTGTGCTCTGGGCCAGGATTCCACTGTGCACAGCTTTTCATATGCTCCCTCCCATTGTCCTGATATGGCTTGAGACCACAATTAGTTTTACTATACAGTTCAATTATCCATTCTTCACCATGAAACTTTTTTCACAACACTCCAGGCACTTTGAACTCTCTTTTCCTCAAGTCTCTGAGGCATGACAAACCATTTTCAAACGGTTTCAACAGGGCAAAACCTGCTACTGTTTTCGCTGTTTCTCCGGTAAACAATGACCCATCAGCTTATGAGACAATCTGCCATTGTAGGGGCACCTATGAAGGGTGTGATTCGGTTCCTCTAGTTACCTCCAGTGCTGGGGATTCTGAACTAAATATACATTTTCAAGACGCATATCCAAGGTTCTTTTCAGTTTGCTATAGCAAGCAGGATATTCAGTCAAACTGGCCTTCTTAGAAACCAATGAACCAGGGAACTATTTGTGCGAAAGTATATCCTGAAAGTGTTCAACCAATCAAGGGAAATAATTGTGGACTGATTCCAATTATATGACTGTCATACTATTGAAAAACGATGTAAAATTGCAAGCCTTCTCTATACTTTTAGTTGCTTATGAAATCAAATCACAGACTATACAGTTTTGTTATGCTTTTTGATATCAAACTAGTCTGGGATATTATCAAACCGTTTAACTTGCAAGCATGTGGAACAAAAGATGTTCAAGCAGCTGGCTGATCTAAAAATTTCTTAATCTACAAATTATCCAGATGCAGGAAATATGCTATTCCTCTGATTTCAAGTTAATGGTGATTGCATCTGCATTAACTTTTCTACAATCATTATTCGATATTTTTATTACAAAATGTGGTAACTGACTTCCTTACTGTTTTATAAATATAGCTCAGAACTGGGTAAAAATGGAAACAATGTCTTGTTTTGTTCTGCTGTGAGAACAAAACCAGATTTTTCAGAAAATGACAGACAAAGCCAATTATTTTCAAGACTTATGTACCTGGTTCTTGCTGGGGAAAAATGTTTTTAGTGCTAAGGTATTACCCTAAATTCCAGATAACCCAGCAGGCACATGACGTTGAAATGACGTCGTACTGACAATGATGCAATGATGTGGCATCAACCTCAGCATGACGTCATTTTGACACAGGCACATGACATTGAAATGACGTACTGATGTTGATGCGACGTAATGATGTTGCATCGACGTCAGCATGACGTCATTTTGACGTCATGTGCCCACTGGGAAATTTGGGCTCCTTATGATGGAACAAGGGCACACAGAGGCATTTAAAAAGAACCATAGGATTACGTTTAAAATCAGGTCAGCTCCGAATTAACATCAAAACCTGTTAAAATCAGTTTATATCAGAATTAACTCTTGTCTCGCTGTAATGCCAAAAGTTCACAAATTATTTGGAGAGTAATGCCTAATGCAGTCGGATCAACATTGGGGTTATTTTGCACCCCCCTCCACACCACTTCCCTCTCGCCTCCCATCTAGTCTCATATCATAGCCAAATAAGTACAATATGGGGCAAATTAACTTCTCCAGATTTAAAGATGGAGAGTCAGTTTCTAAGGGTTATTTCAAGTTATTACATTAATGCTGTGGTTGATATCCCTAATGCATGGACATGCCATTTCATGCATTGCCAAAGATAGACAAAGTAGACAAAATTTGATGTGAATTATACTTAAAAGCCTGAAAAAATCCAACAAGTTGTCAGAGAAAGGAGCATGACTGTACCTATAAATTTCATTATTCTGCAGTTAAAATCATTTTAGGTTTTTATAAATCAAGTCAAAATGTTTCTCCGGTTCCCTTGGCCATATGTTCTAGAAATGAAGCTATCAAAATCTTTAAACTATCAGAGAATTTAAGATTCTTATCTGCCTTTTGTGAGTTTGATATCTGTCTAAAACTGCATGTTGCCACCAGTTTTATATGTCAAAATACTTTCTTTCAGACATCTTTTTTCGGAAAATTATTTACACAAGAGCATAGAAGGCAAATGGGTACACTTTCAGGGAAAGCAACCTACCATTTTTATCCCCCGACCGAAAGGTTCGGGGGATATAGCGATGAGCCTGGCGTCCGTCCGTCCGTCCGTCCGTCCGTAAACACTTTCTTGTCCGCTCTATATCTTGAATACCCTTTGGAATATTTTCATGATACTTCACAGTTATGTAGAACAGGTCATGACGATGTGTCGCGTACAAGAATGGTAACTCTTGCTATTGTACTTTTTGAATTATCTCCCCTTTTGTGATTTTTTGGCAGATTCGTGTCCGCTCTGTAACTTGAATACCCTTTGCAATATTTTCATTATACTTCACAGAAATGTAGAACAGGTCATGACGATGTGTCGCGAACAAGAATGACAACTCTTGCTTTCTTACTTTTTGAGTTATTTCCCCTTGATAGTTTTAGGTGTGATTTTTTGGCAGATTCGTGTCCGCTCTATAACTAGAATACCCTTTGGAATATTCTCATGATACTTCACAGATATGTAGAACAGGTCATGACGGTGTGTCGCGAACAAGAACGACAACTCTTGCTTTCTTACTTTTTGAGTTATTTCCCCTTGATCATTTTAGGTATGATGTCGTGTCCGCTCTATAACTTGAATACCTTTTGGAATATTTTCATGATACTTCACAGATATGTAGAACAGGTCATTACGATGTGTCGCGAACAAGAATGACAACTCCTGCTTTCTTATTTTTTGAGTTATTTCCCCTTGATGGTTTTAGGTCTGATTTCGTGTCCGCTCTATAACTTGAATACCTTTTGGAATATTTTCATGATACTTCACAGATATGTAGAAGAGGTCATGATGATGTGTCGCGAATAAGAATGACAACTCTTGCTTTCTTACTTTTGGAGTTATTTCCCTTTGATGATTTTAGGTGTCCGCTCCATAGCTTGAATACCTTCTGAAATATTTTCATGATACTTCACAGATATGCAGAACAGGTCATGACAATTTGTCTCATACATGAATGATAACTCTTGCTTTTAGACTCAGTGAATTATTTCCCTTTGGTAGTTCGAGCTGCTGTTTGAGTCTCTGCTCCATAACTGTATAACCCTCGCCAGCTCCAGAATTTGAATAACCGTGTACCTTTTAGAATATTGATGATCATGCTGTGATATCTTATCAGTGTTCCTAACTCTCTCTTACCCCTCCAGATTCACGCGTGACCCCTCCCGCACCCTCCCTCCCCCCCCCAAAAAAAAAAAAAAAAAAAAAAAAAAAAAATTCCAGATTTGGATTCTTTGTCCAAATTCACTTACTAGAGAGCTCAAAATTAGATTTGTAGGGCTTGTACTTTAGAAGTTATTCACACATTTTGAAAGTTGAATGTATCATATGCTATACATTTGTGTATATGGTGGCTGTTTGAGATATTACCTCTTTTTAGCAGTCAAGCATACTGTTTTAGTCTGAGTGTTAGATAATCATGCATCTGTTAACAGTTGATGTCAATCAGGAGCATAAAAGAAAGACCATATATTACTAATATGTGTTTTGAAGTGCACCCTTTTTACCAAGGCCCATGGGGGTCTTCGGTCGGGGGATTTGCCATCTCCTCTGATGGCTATTTTCTCTTTTGTCGCCCATTTAACTCTTTAAGCCCCAGTGACGAAATTAGCAAAATTTGCAAACAGCGTAGATCCTGATGAGGGGCTCATAATGAGCTGCCTTATGTGGATCTACACTGTTTGCCCTATAGTCTTTGAAATCTCAATATGAAATGTCTTGGACAAAGCATTTTTTTGAATTTCTGCAGGCGTAAATTTTATCGTCTGTTTTTTAGTGCTTAAAGAGTTAATAAGGGGTCAACTCGTATAGGAAAGCATATGCTCCCATAGGAGCATATTCTTTCCTATAGGAGTAGCCCAATTTTGGAAGTTTTTTTTTGCCCCAGGAAGCAAACAGGAAGTCTCTAATGCTGTCTCCCTTTAACATAAATGGCAGAAAAAGGCAGTGTACCCATACACCTCAGTTTGGACATCAACTTTTGTACAAAACTAGAAACCACCAAATGGCAAATACCACAGGATATAAACCAGTCCGCCAATTTTCGCTTCCTGCAGAGACTGTCCGTCATATTTGGCTTCCGCCGAGACTGTCCGTGATCTCTTGCTTCCTGCAGGGACTACCGTCCTCAAGAAATGGCTTCCTGCCGAGACTGTATGCGTGACTCTGCTTCCTGCCGAGAGCCTCTGCAGGAAGCAGAATCATGCGGACAGTCTCTGCAGGAAGCCATTTATCACATACAGAAGTTTCGGCAGGAAGCAAGAGTTCGCGGACAGTCTCGGCAGAAGCCAAAATATGACGGACAGTCTCTGCAGGAAGCGAAAATTGGCGGATTGGTTTATACCCTGTGAATACCACAGACCCTGATAGCACTCTCCTACAAACAGTCTGATCTGAGTATGAATAGTTCGCTTTGCCATTTCTGTTTAATGCTTAGAACTTCTACTAAAGTTGTAAGCCAACTTTCTGCAGGGAAGGAGAAAATAAGTGTTTCACTATAAAGAACAATTTTATCAAATAGTATCGTGTGATATACATTCTGGGCATTATGCTTGTCTCAAAGTAGGCAGTGTTTGCCCTTCCCATTGATTGTAATTTACTTTTCCAAATTCAAAGCTTGTTTGTTAAAGAGACATAACCTTTTCACGTGCATTGTACACAAACAAAGAATGTCATTTTTTGCTGAAAAAAAAAGTGAGCAGCTTATGCACTGCAAAAGCTCCTCACATATTTTTCAGCAAAAAATACTAGTGCACTTGATTTTGTGTACTAGAAGACTCAAGGAATTCTGGAGTAATGACTTGCTTTAAAAGCTAATGATGCTTGAACAACTGGGCCTAGATCTGGAAGAGTTAATTTAGGACATTCAGGATGAAAGGGTCAAAGTATATTTTATATCAGTAGTCAAATCTATCACCCAGAGGTGTTGTGGACAACACAGTGCACTATCACACTAGGCCGCCAGGTGGAAGGCAATAGTGCATCAGGTTACCCACAGCATAAAGGGGGATAGGTTTGACTGTTGGCTGTAGAAGGCATGAAATAATTGTTTTATTACCCAACCAATGCAAATGCAAGAGATCTACATGTATATTTAAATCTGTCATCATACAGCATGTGACCTGGCAACAGTAAAGAATTTTGCCAGCTGGTTTTGTGTTACATCTAAATTGGTTACTATCAAAAATATTGACAGGTCACATGCAATGAATAGACAGTCAAAACTACAGTCAGCTCTTGATATCTCAAAGTAGCTGTTATCTCAAATTACTGACATCTCAAAGTAACTTTTCTGGGACCAGAAAATTTACTTTGTGATACTAGTAGTTTGAGATTAAAGGAGTTGAAACAAAAGGAAAAATAGAAAATGTGTTTTTGATATATGAGTGTACTTTGAGATATCAACTACAGTCAAACCTGTCTTAAGGGGTCACCCAAGGGAAGCCCAAAAATTGGCTGCTTAAGACAGGTGACCCCTTAATACAGGTTCATTTGCACTGTATTTTGGTTCTAGGGACCCAGAAAAGGTGGCTGCTAAAGACAGGTGACCCCTTAATAGAGGTGACCACATAAGCAGGTTTGACTGTATATGTTATTTTGCTGCATATAGTTGGTTGGGTAATAAAATGTATATATTATTATATGTACATTATAGCCTACTGTATTATATTCTGTCTACTATTCTTCTCTTTTTCTACTGCTATCAGAAGGAGCTACAGTTTTATTTCAAAGTAATGCCACTTCCGACGTGGTTCAAGGTAAAGGTTACCCCACCCATCTAATCGTGACATCAGTGAACCAGTCGTTCTCATTGCTTGTTACCTATTGTCGTTTCAGTGGTTGTGTGTTAAATATTGGGTGCATTTATTAATTTATCCATTTCATTATTGTCATATAATCCATTCCATCAAGTCATTATTTGCAAATTCTTCATAAACGTGACTGTGATTTCTGAGAAACCAGTGTCTGTTCGCCCTGTTTACCACAGATGTTCAGCGTTTTGCCTGTGCAAGGTCTGAATATACTTATCTTCAGTAACAGAGAATTTTATTATAAGTAGTAGTCAGTCACCCAGCCAGTCAAAACTTTCTGTAACTGCCATTGAGAGTGCCTCAGTAACTGGAGATAGAAAATTTAAGGGGGTAATTTACAAAATGTAACTTACCAGCCAAACAAAATTTCATTGACTAGCCATTTACTGTAAGTAGCCAGCATCATTTAATTTTTATACAGATTCCTTTAATATGTAATATTAAGTGGTCAAAGAAAGATTGAACTGAGAAGGCTAAGGGAAAATAGTGTATCTGTGCGAGCCTTGGTGGGTCATGATGGAGTTTCTGATAACTTATTCTGTATCACAGTATGAAACATCCCCTCGGAATGATAAGTGGATCGGTCAGAATTTTAAACACAGAAGAGACAATGAAAGACAGTCAGTTGGCAGAAGGATAATTTAATTGATTTGGGTAAGATTTGTCTTGGACATGAACTTTTTGTTCTGAGGTAAAATAGTTAATGAACTTCTCCATAATCTTTGTAACTGAACAGTTTTTTGCTGCTGGATTAATTACAAAACATGGCCCTGGTGGATGGAAATATTGGAAGTGATAGATTTGACATGATCTTAGATCTCCAGGTCTCAGTGCAATCTTGTGGGTAGTCTATTGGGAATGTTATGGTAAGTTTAGTTTCTTGTGGTTGCATGACCATTATGTTTTTGTAATTTATCAAACATGCAACAGATTTTGTACATAGAGTGTTTTCTCTATCAATGGCACCTCTTTCCCAGTTGTCTGTCAAATAGTTTCGTTTCTCAGTTCTATGCAAGGGCGTAGCTACCTTTACACAAATACGCAGGTGCGTATTGAAATTTTGTCAAATTGACAAAATTTCAACATACACCTGCGTATTTTAATGCTGAAATGTTGTTAATTGGGCATCATTTTAATACCAACTGCCAAGAGACACAAAAATTTGAAATATCTTAGTCACCGTGCATAACCATATCGGACGCTATCTGTGAAAACTGGACTCTGTCTGTGTATTTCGGAGTCTATTTGTGTTAGTTTAGGATTCTATCCGTCCCAAAATGGAAAACGAGGTAAGGGTGGGTGTTAATAAACTCTAATTTAATTGTAAACAACACATTTTCTTATGGGGCATAAGGTGCACGGAACATCAGACATCCGTGTCTTCCAGTATCTATAGCTGTTATGCCTAATTCATATTTATTTTCGAGTCTACAAGCTGGAATGAAGGTCAAGATTTGACAATTTTGAAGAGTATGTCCACTTTGAACGCCAATCAGTTGCGAACGCAATGGAAAGAAAACAGGTCGGTTGGATAAGCTTGACCCTAATGAATGAATTTAAAATTTTGTAAAGCTCTGAGTTGAAAGAATATCTCCTTTTTGAAGAAAATCGGATTTTTTTTACCTTTTATAATGGCACCGGATGCTATATGCGCCTGGCACAAGACTCTATCAGCGGCTAATCGTGCTTCACACAGGACTCTATCTGCCAATATCATTGGAAACTATCTGTGCTTCAGAAGCATGAGCCTACATTTGGCTAGTGATCCGAAAATGGTATCAACACGAGGAAGATTTCTACTTAGATATCGTTCATGATTGATTGATTCCTCTTCTTGCACACATTTTTAAACTTTTCAGAGGGTGCTGGTCAACTCAAGGCCGAAGAAATGAATCAACGTTTCAATACGCGTGTATACATTATTTTTGCAGTTGCAGTTATAAGTCATGATGAAAGTCATCTTGAACTGGCTTAAACCACAAGCCGAAGAGATAATCGCTGACGAACAGGCTGGGTTCCGAGCGGGATGGAGCACCACAGAACAGATCTTCAGCCTTAGAGTCTTGTGTGAAAAGTATCTCCAACATCAGCAGAATCTGTGGCGTGTCTTCATTGATTTCAAAAAAGCCTCTGACAGGGTATGACATGCAGCCTCATGGGCCACCATGCGGAGGTGCAATGTCGGTGCAGGTCTAGTTCGCACCACTGAGCAGCTGTACGACAAGGCTACAAGTGCAGTCGTGATCAATGGCAGCACAGGAGAATGGCTCAGAACAACAGTTGGAGTAAAACAAGGATGTCTTCTGTCACCCACCCTCTTCAACATTTTTCTCGAACGAATCATGTCTGATACTCTGGAAGAATGTGGGGGGGGGGGGGGGGGGGGGGGGGGGGGGGGGGGGGGGGGGGGGGGCGCATGGGCGGCAGAGACATTGCCAATCTGCGGTTTGCCGATGACATAGGCGCGCTCTAGCTGAGGAAGAGCAGGAACTAGAGGCTCTAGTTGAGAGTCTCGACCAAAGCTGCACAAGGTGTAAGATGGAGATCAGTGCTGAGAGAACCAAACTGATGACGAACAGCGCAGATGGCATCCAGAGGGAGATCAAGGTAAAAGGGCAGATGCTGGGTACTGTAAGCAGCTTCAACTGCCTTGGGTCAGTTGTCTCAGTAGATGGCTCAAAACAGGAGGTTCTCTCAAGGATTGCACAAGCCACTTCAGCTCTTACCAAGCTGAAACCAATTTGGAGATATCGCCATGTCTCTTGGGTCAAGGGTGAGACTTATGCGCTCCCTTGTCATTTCCATATTTCTGTATGCCTGTGAATCGTGGGCCTAGCCAGCAGAGTTAGGCCTTTCAAATGAGATGCTACCCAAGGTTACTGAACATTTCGAACAAGGACCATATAACCAATGAGGAGGTTCGCAGGAAGTTCCAAGCAGCCATTGGAGAATATGATGGGCTCCTGACGCTGGTCGGGAGGCGGGGGCTGGGGTGGTTTGGCCACGTCTCAATGTCTTCTGGTTTAGCAAAGATAATTCTTCAGGGCACAGTGAAAGGGGAGGGGGGGGGGAGGGGGTGGACGGAGGAGGAGGTGGGAAGCCAATATCAAGGAGTGTACAGGACTGGGTTTTGCCAGCTCGGCTAGGGCAGCTGAAGACGGGACAAGGTGGAAAGGGATTGTTTCGAAGTCATCTGTGGTGCACCAACGACCTAGTAAGGTTATGGGATAGAATAGAATGTATAGAATAGTTATAAGTACAAACGGTGGTGGACACCTAGAGTTGGGGCTTATTATGAACAACATCTATAGGTTGGTGTAACTATATGCATGATATTAGGTCAAAGAAACCCATAAATGGAAAGAGCACTGTCAACTTTCTTTACATCTTTTGAGTGAACTGTTGTGGGTGACATGGCCTCATTTTGGCAATCTACTGTGGACACGAATTGAGCATGCGCCGCAGTACTTTTTTCAAATTCGGGACTTAGCCTTCGCCGTTTTGGCTGATGCAACCACAAGTTTGATCTTTTACGATGTTTTTGGCTAAAAAAAGAAAAAACTAGAAAATTGTGTCTGTAAGACACTAATGATGCCCCCATGCAGCGCCTGTCACAGGATATGTGTACATCCCTAAAGCACCTTTAAAGCACAAATGCTATTTACAAAGAATCCACTGAAAACATTTCACAAACTTTATACCCTATAGTGCAAAATGCAGCCCAAAATGACTAAGTTTAAAAGGCCATAATTCCTTCAGAATTATTTTTTTCCTATCATAACCAACATGCACATCTTCACTGTGTCCACAACAAGTCTCCAATGTCTGAAAAACAGCCAATGAAAATTGTGGGAGGAGTTGATTACACAAAGTACTTACCCTACAATGCAAACATATGCCTAAAATGACTAAGTTCAAAAGGCTATAATTCTGTCGAAATCAATTCTAGCTCCAACAAAAACCCACATGCACATCTCCAATATGTCCATAACATGTATGCAAAGTTTGGAAAAGATCGATTGAAAACTGAGGGAGAAGTTGATTACACAAACTCCTCACCCTACAAATGTAAAAATTTGCCTAAAATGACTAAGTACAAAAGGCCGTAATTCTGTCAAAATCAATTCTAGTTCCAACAAAAACCCACATGCACATCTTCAATATGTCCACAACATGTATGCAAGGTTTGAAAAAGATCGATTGAAAACTGTGGGAGGAGTTGATTACACAAACTACATACCCTACAATGCAAAAATTTGCCTAAAATGACTAAGTTCAAAAGGCTGTAATTCTGTCAAAATTAATTCTAGCTTCAACAAAAACCCACATGCACATCTTCAATATGTCCACAACATGTATGCAAAGTTTGAAAAAGATCCATTGAAAACTGTGGGAGGAGTTGATTACACAAACTGCATACCCTACAATGCAAAAATTTGCCTAAAATGACTAAGTTCAAAAGGCCGTAATTCTGTCAAAATTAATTCTAGCTCCAACAAAATCCCACATGCACATCTTCATTATGTCCACAACATGTATGTGATGTTTGAAAAAGATCCACTGAAAACTGTGGGAGGAGTTGATTACACAAACTCTATACCGTAAAGTGTGACGAACGGACGGACAGACTGACGGACAGATGGACGGACGGACAGACAGGAGCAAATCTTAATGCCCCCTGACTATCGTCACGGGGGCATAAAAAATCACAAGTAAGGTCCGCTGCTCACAAGTTTAGTCCGTTGCCTTGAGGACAACATCTGTCCGTTGGCATAAAATTACATTATTTCGGAGACACAAATAGAATCCGGAACATTGAAAATAATGGGTGGTGTCCTTTAAACATTGATATTAACGTAAAGATTTTATTTAGGCACATAATGACATGTGTAAATTATCAAGAACATAATTATCTTCGTAAATTAAGGACAAAATTCATTACCTACAAATAAAAACACTGAGTTTTTCCTTGTTTTCATGGGCCGTGTACGCTCCTGCACTATCACGCTGCAATTGATTTCACTGATGACAAGCACTGAACATCGCTAGCTGAATAATATCGACGGAAATATTAGGAAAAATAAGGTATGCGTTCCGTGGAAACCAGGAAACCCAATACTTACACGTTTTGTCCCTTTTTCTTTGACTGAATCGCCGAAGCGTCCATGACAAGTAACAAATAGAGTCCCTAGCACTCACAGATAGAGTCAAGTAACGCAGATTTTCACAGATAGCGTCCGATATGGTTATGCACCGTGTTAGTGGCTTAGCCCCCTATTAGTGCCCTCAGTGAGTATCAAACATGATTGTGCGTACTGTGTAATTACCCCTAGCTACGCCCCTGTATGTATCGTAATAATTTGGGTGTTCTCCCTTCTAGAATGTCCCCAAATAAAAAGGGAAAAGTACAATTTCTGTTTAATAAGGCTAAAAAATAATCATATAATTTATAAGCCTTATTAAACAGAAATTGTACTTTTCTTTTCTTTTTTATTTGTTTTAAGGTGAAAGACACTGGTTGCAAAAATTATGTAAAAATCCTGTCGGTATTTCATGGGATGTGGGAGTTAATTTCCAGAGGATGTAAATGGATTTGGCCAAAGATAGAACTAAATTACCATTTTTCTGATACAAAGTGAGAAAACAAGAGAAATGTTGACATCCTACATTTGTTATGATTTCCCAATTCAATCAACTGATTCAGTCTTGATTAACCATCATGTCTGGCAGTCTTAAGATAACATGTATTTAAATTTTTTTTATACCATTTAGTCTTAGAGGCTTGACTAAATGCTGTCATATCTTTTTATAATGGCTTCCTCTTTACCCCTTAAAGTGCCAAAATAGCAGACGACAAAATTTTGTCTGCAAAATTTGAAAAAAAAAGAAAGAAACGTTTTGTTCAAGCTCTATTGTATTGAGAATTCAAAGAATAGACAGCAAACAGTGTAGATGAGGTGGCTCCTTGCGAGTTGCCTCATCTATTTTTCATTGTTTGCAAAGTCCGTTATTTCATGTTTGGGACTTTAAATATTAACCCTTAATGCGCCAAAAAGCTGACGACAAAATTTACATCTGCAGAATTTCAAAAAATGTCTCATCCAAGCGATATCATATCGAAAATACGCACACTAGAGGGCAAACAGTGTAGATTCAGATGAGGTGGCTCATGATGAGCCACCTCATCTGGATCTACACTGATTGCGAATTCAACAATTTTAATTTTTGGCGCTTTAAGGGTTAACCATAAAAGGAATCAAACTTTTAACATATTTGTCAATATTTTTTTATTTCTGGAGGTGCCATTACATACTATTCGATATATAATGTTGATATAAAACAACCACCTAAAACAAAATCATGGCACAAGATGGAATGTCCCAAGTAGAATTATTTCAAAATTGTCATCTGCAGAGCCCACTTTATGTTTAGGGATTTATAAGCATTCCTTTCATCTTTCACTTAAATCTAACTTCATTCTTTCTTAATTTTCATTCATGATTTCTGCTTTGTTGTTGTTGTGATCATTTCAGGACAGTCTTAAAATATAATGTGTTTGCTGTATCCTGACATGGGCATAATTTAAAAACATGGAATAGCATGGACTGGCTGGTATAATAATCGCTTAATTTCTTTTTGTGGATTTGGGATGGCACTCTTACAGGAAAGAAATTGCTCCCTCAAATATATTCCTGTAAGAGGTAGCATCCTAGGCTCTGTGGGCAAATTATAGCCATTGGAATGTAGATTATCTCATCCATTCCATACCATTCCAGGTTTTCAACTATGCTTGTAGTATGTAGTACCAAAAAAAAAAAAACCCAAAAAACATCTTTTACTAATGGTTTTGGCTGATATTTTGGGTGGGTAGGTCATCATAAACTGGGCTCCATTGCACACAGCTTTACATTATCAGCCGGCCATCGTGCTGATATGACTGAAATACTGTTAAAAGGATGTGAAATCGCAAGTTATCCTCGGATCCATCCATCCATGGGTGGGTAGATGGGATGACAGCAAACAATTTTTTTGAGGCTGGCCTTATATTAGTTACAGTTGCATGCTTTTGCAATTTTATCCAAAGAGTTGTGTTGTGAAAATGTATCATATAGGGCATTATGCCGGCATATACAGAGAAGCATCAGACTCAGATTAGCCGTGTACAGATTTGATGGGAACCATGGATATTAGATCACGGGTGGTAAACCTAGGAACTACCACGAAATTGTGTTAACGTAATTTTGTTCCCAAGCCACATACGGGACATAACGGGGTAGTTTCCAGGCCGAAAAATTGATAAACAAAGGTTGGTGTCATTTTGGTTTTTGTTTTATTTTACTACTAAGAACGAACAATGGTGAAATCGGCCAATATGGTTCCGTGTAAATATGTCTCAGCGTCCCCTCTAGCCCCAAATTTTATATGAAATGTTATTTTCTTTCTTTAGATTTTTGCTCCCGCACTGAGTATCGGGTCAATTTTCCATAAAGTACAGTGCCAATTCGAAGGAATTGAGCTCGTATCCATCAAATTATATTGAATGTGATATCATTTGCCGATGAAAATGATACAAAGACCCTTACTAAACGTTCCTGCACAGAAAACAGAAGCCAAGAGTTTACTCGTAAAAGATTCAGGCCCCGTTTGTCCTGTGTGGTAGTTTCCAGCTCACCGTGGTAGTTAAAATGCTATCGTGGTAGTTGCCAAGACATTGTAGGATTTTAGTAGTAGTTCCCATCAGCAGATGTTCACTTCTCATGGGCTACTTCAGTTCGGGCCGAACCTTGAATACCCCTCTTATTCATACAAAGACTTTTTCAAACAACCTTTTGTCGGATAAAATTAATTTTAAATTTAGTGGGCTATTGAAATGATGAGAAGAATGAAAAGAAGGGATATTCACAAAGCTATTAATATCTACGACGAAACAGTGGATTTCATCACCGCTGCCAACTAAGTTGAACCATGGAAAACCATTTGTGACTTGGGTTCCAGTCCCTAATACAGTAGAAGAGAATCCCCCGTTTGTGGTCAAATTTACCTGTCACATTTGTTTCCATATTTAGACATTTTCACCCCGATGGGGTGGTAAATTGGCTATTTTGGGGTATTTTCAGAAAATTGCATCTGTGCAGAAATGTACTGATTATACGTTGAACATGAAAAAACCTGCACAAAACAGACATCTTTATCAAAATTTTCACCGTTCAGATTTTTTTAAAATGTTAAAGTTCTCGAGTTGTACTGTTTCAAAAGATTTGGTTCCCTATCGGGGTTAACTTGATATTTTTGTCTCCGACCGGGGTCATATGATGTAATAAATACTATATAATTTTTCATTTATTTGACATAAAGTATCAAAAAATTAAATGACTTTAAGTCAGAAACGAAGTTGATTGTAAAACATAGACAGATAATAATCTTGATTATTATGAAGTTGAGATTTTGGCCCCATGTCTATGTACTTTTTGTATGTCTATCTTAAGGATCAGTAATTGTCAGCTGCAAATACCCTAGTTTTCATGTGGCTTTAATAGTATATAGTACATCAAATGACCCAAATCGGGGACTAATATGTCAAAATTACATCCCATTTGGGGTCATAATTGTTTGAAAATCATAACTTGAGAAATAAAGCATTAAAAAAATCTGAACGGTAAAAGTTTGAATAATTTTGTCCCTTTTCAGCAGGTATTCTCACTTCATTAACGTTTTGCACAGATGTCTGAAAATACCCAAAATAGCCATTTTACCTCCCCCAATCGGGGTACAAATGTCTAATATGGAAACAAATGCGATAGGTAAATTCTCTTCTACTGTAATATGGAAAAAATAAGTGACGACAAGCAGATATTACAATCAGACGATGCCAAAACAGGAAAATATGAAGTTATGAAAACGGTTGTAAACATTATTTAAACGAGCAAACAATTTGACAGACCACATTTTGGAAAGGGGCTGCTTCTTACAACTGTTGGTTGGTTGATCTGATGCTTAACGTCCACGGTAAACAACTAAGGTCATGTCGGGACGGTCAGTTAACCTAACCACACTATTCCTGGGCAGGCTTAGACCTCCTAAGCGGTTAACCAGAACTAAGTGCACATACTTTCGCCAGTAACTGACAACTGCCCTTCTTGAATCAGCGGAAGGAGAAATGAAAGTATGTGGCCAGACCGGGATTCGAACCCAGGACCTCTGACTTACGAGTCAGGTGTCCTACCGATTGCGCTACCCGGCCCGGCCCTCCTTACAACTGTATAAGCTCTTAGTTTTATGGGTATTATTTCTCTCAGTGAAACGCATAACAATTATAAAATTGAGTCACGACTGGTCCCAATGCACCTATCAATGTTTTCCCCCAGAGGGAGGCGGCGGGATACCCATGGGGAATAAGACAATTTTGAAAACTTTCGCTCCAATTCCCTACCCATAAGCAAATATGTGGTGTCACAAATTCCTTTGATGGGCCATCAAATTTGTTATAAAATGTAATTTAGAACTTCCAGAAAAGTATCAAATGTCCCAACCCGGTTTTTAGGTGTTCTATCTAATTCCCATGGGTTGGGATTTTTTGGCTGTCTAATCCCCATGGTATCCCTCCCCCTGGGGGAAAATATTGATAGGTGCACTAGTATTGGCGGTTCTTAAACGAACGGAAAATCTGTTGATGGGAACTACTACATAGTCTTGGCAACTACCACGATGGCATTTTAACTACCACGATGCGCTGGAAACTACCACACAGGACAAACGGGGCATGAATCTTTTACGAGTAAACGCTCGGATTTTTTTTCTGTGTAGAAACGTTTATTAAGGGTCTTTTTATCATTTTCATCGGCAAATGATATCACATTCAATTTAATTTGACAGATACGAGCTAAAATCCTTCCAACTGGCACTGTACGTTGGGGAATGTTGGTCCGATGCTCAGTAGGGAAACAAAAATCCAAAGAAAGAAAATAACTTTTCATATAAAATTTGGGGCTAGAGGGGACGCTGAGACATATTTACACGGAACCATATTGGCCGATTTCACCATTGTTCGTTCTAAATAGTAAAATAAAACAAAAACCAAAATGACACCAACCTTTGTTTATCAGTTTTTCGGCCTGGAAACTACCCCGTTATGTCCCGTATGTGGCTTGGGAACAAAATTACGTTAACACAATTTCGTGGTAGTTCCTAGGTTTACCACCCGTGTAGATGGGAACAAGGAAAAAATCTGATCAAATGGTTTTATTGCCTGAGATACATTTTCCCATGGTACAGCTGTTATAAATGATGCTGAATTTAACCCATTAATGCCTAGGGCCCCCAAAATGGGATATAGGCAAACAGTGCAGACCCAGATCAGACATTTGCGGCGTCTGATCAGGGTCTTCACTTTTTGCATATGCCAAATGTTTTTTTTTCCTCAAAATTAAAAAAATGAAAAAAAATTAAACCTGACACCCCTTAAATGACAAATGGACTCTTCCAATATATACAGATAGAAGAGTCCACTAGGCATGTAGCCACTTTTACACACCTGAGAAATGCACAATTCCATTCCCACCTGGAAATTTAAAAAAAAATCAATTCAGTTGCCAGAATATAACAGTGCTGTTTGACTCCTAACAGAGGATTAAATTATTTGAGAATAGTTATTAGTTTCAGAAAATCACACTTTTCCATTGTATGAATTTCAGGTAGCATCTCACTTATAATTTGAGGGGAGCATGGCATACACTGTATGCCATGTTCCCCTCGAATTATATGTGAGATGATGTCATAGATCTGTTACCATAGCAATTATGGAATAAGCAGCTGCTGTTGTGCTTAGTACGTTGGTCTCAGTGAAGTCACTTAGACATCAACATGAACTGTTAGTTGCTATGTTAACAGATATATGACGTCATTGGTTCGGTGTATTGGCAAACAGTGTATGCCATGCTCCACCAGTTTTTCAATGACATAACAAACTAAAATTCTTTCAATAGAAACTTCAGATTTTCTCAAACAAAGAATTGTTCTCAAGTCAAATAATTCTGTGTTTTACGTATGTGAATTAGTACAATTTTTTCAACTTTGTAAAAGATAAACTGGTGGAGTTTCTCTTTGGCCACCTCCAGGAGTTTTGTGATATCTCAAAAAGTTCCTTTGCTTGAAATCAAATGATATGCACACATAAAAAGGAGTCAAATAGCATTGTTTAGTTTGACTGTCTAGAATTTTTCACGTCCAGATGGGAATGGCATTGCCGGTTTTCCAGGTGTGCTTAACAGTATTAAGTATACTTACACAGTGTTACTTTGACATGACTGCAGACATAGACAGTCATGTCAACAATCCTGCCGTGAGATCAGTTTAGAAGAAAATCTAAAAGACTGCATGAATTGTGTTAGGAAACATTAAATGTTAATAATTTTTACATAACAGATGCCTAAAAGTAATTGATATAAAGTTTAATTGTTTGTATAAATCTCTCTGTTAGTGCTCTGCTTAGTGTCTTTTCCATGAAAATAAGGCCTAGGCCTATTTCAGTTTGATTAAAAAGAAAATGAAAAAAAAAAGACATTTTTAATAACTCTGTCTACTGCACATTTGTGCTTTTTAATTAACCTTAACACTTTAGGCACCAGTGATGAAAATTGTAGAATTTACCAGTAGCGTAGATCCTGATGAGGCGGCTCATGGTGAGCTGCCTTATCAAGATCTACACTGTTTGCCCTCCAGTCTTTGAATTCTCAATATGATGTATCTTGGACAAGGTATTTTTTAAGTGTTGCAGACGTGAATTTTGTCGTCTGCATTTTGGCGCTTAAAGGGTTCAACAATGGTTTGAGGGCTGGATTTGGATTTTGATTGTTTCAGTTCCTGGTCTTTGCATACTTTTTACTTTTAACACAAACTGCAGAAGAAAGACATGCTCTTTGCAGCAGTATAGATTCTGAGATTTTTGTTTGTTTGTTCATTTTATGTTTTATCAGCATGGAAAAAAAAGCAACAACAAAAAATCTAGCTGATTCTTCTTGCAGAACTGAATTTAATCAGCTGATAGCAGACTCCATGATACTTTCTGACAAGCATTCGGTCAAAATGAAGTTTGAATTATGAGCTTGTTTCTTTTAAAGGATTGATTAAAAAGTAATGTTTCATGGTTAAAGGTACCTTAATAAAGAATCCCATACAAATTTTTGGACTCAACTTTTCCACCTTTGAAGTTGGACTAGTCCACCTGACATATCAGGAGGTTTTAGCTGAATGGCAAACAGAACAGCTCCTGATCAGACTGCTCCTGGAGGAGCAGTTTGATCTGTATCTACACTGTTTGCTGTTGCAATTTTTTAGATATCTTAACCCTGAAAGTTCCAGAAATGAATTTGCAAACAGCTTAGATCCAGATGAGGTGGCTCATAATGAGCTGCCTTATCTGGATCTAAGCTATTTGTCCTCTATTCTTTGAATTCTAAGAAATAGCCTGCGAAATTTTACAGACGTAAATTTTGTCGTCTGCTTTTTTGGAGCATTTAGGATTAATTGCTGATATCACAGAGTAATATTTTATTGGAAAATTATTGAGCCGTAAAAAGAAGATAAGCCAAAAATCTATAACCAAAATGATAGAAAACCAATTTATTTCTAAGAGAATACAAACAGCAGGATGTATGAATTGTCTTTTTGTCAGGCTGGTAATACAGACATGAAGATATGAAGTCCATTTTAAATTGCTAATAAAGGTTGTCATTATTGATATGACATATTAGACTATTTGTTGTTTATGAAAAATATTAGACAAAACAAAAAAAGAAAAGGCAACTTAGAAAAAGGAGTCCAAATACTCTGGCAATTTACCCTACTGCACTCAGAAAGACCAAACTTATATACAATTTTGGTCTTTCTGAGTGCAATAGGGTTAAAGAAACACTCATGAATTTTGGCTCATCAGGTAAATATTGTCAGGGGAAGCATGTCTTCCATTTTCATTTTTGCCACCCTCCCAAACTCTTAAAGAAAAAAATCTGCTTCCTTAGGAGCAAATTCATATCCTTTAAGAGGAATGCATTTTTGGGAGAGTGACATCCTCTAAGAAAGGAAAAGGAAGTCATAAAAGTTACAGCCCTTTGTAAAAATGGCTGAAAAAAATGGAGGTTTACCCATTTACCTTTAACGAATATTACAGGAGTTGGAGTACATGTGGACAAGCAGTTGGCTTTGGTAGCAGACGACACAGGCGTGGTGACCTTGACCTCTCTTGCAGATGATGGACAGGCAGATGACATTTACCCCATGTTGATACAGCCAACAGCTATAGATATAGACTGGTTACATGATCATGCCTATATTGTTGA
Organism: Ctena decussata; assembly: GCA_963989385.1. Taxonomy (NCBI): domain Eukaryota; kingdom Metazoa; phylum Mollusca; class Bivalvia; order Lucinida; family Lucinidae; genus Ctena; species Ctena decussata. The sequence continues at coordinate 56,605,934 of OZ022502.1, read as the reverse complement.
TGGATACAGGGTAATAGTTAGGTTCCCGTGGCAGTGATTGAACCTTTAATTGGTTGAACCAACCTACCTTCCAAAACAGTATATCTTCCATTTTAATGCACTTGTGAATATAACACGATATCTTATTGGATAACATCACAAACTTGTGACAGTATATCCTGTGATATACTGTTGTTACAAACAGTCACTATTTGCTGGCTGACATCTGGTTTTACATTGCTAAGAGCTCTTAACTCAGTGCAAAGTAGTGTACTTTGAAAGGTGAAAATGGAAAATAAAAAAGTGCATTAAGATGTGGATAACTGTATTAAAAATTGTCAGTTTGGGAGGTAATTTGACAATTTTATGGTCACAAATTGTGTTTTATGGCTCTACTGACAGCTTGCCATAAAACACAATTTGTGAACATAAAACCAATGATTTACCTCTAGAAATGATAATTCTGGTAACAGTTATTGTTTAAATGCCCATATATAGCTTTCTGTCATAGTAAGATCATCAGGCTTCACATGTAGGCTGCACATGTCCTGCAGCTTTAATGCACATTATGATCTCAGATTCATTTACAGAAAAAATATTCAAGCCACTGAGCTTTGTTTGAAAGGCAAATGAGCCACTTTGTATTTTGAACACTGTAATTGTACAAATGAGCCACGACATGAGAAAACCAGCAAAGTGGTTGTGCACCCAGCACAGACTCAGATCAGCCTGGGCATCCACCAGGTCTGATCAGACTCTTCTCTCATCACTTAAAGGTAGCTAAGGGTCTCAGCTACCTCCATGCGGACAACAAAGACTCTGATCAGACTGGGCAGATGCCCAGGCTGATCTGAGTCTTCGCTGGACGCACAACCACTTTGTTGGTTTTGTTGTGTTTCGGCTCAAATGTTCATGCTGTACTAATGTTTGCGATTTTCGCAGTCAACCTAAATGCCCGCACTGTAATATCTATGAACATGATGATTTTACAAAGGAATAATAAGAAAGAATGACGATTTTCACAAACTTAAATACCCATTAATATTTCTGAAATTGCAAAATCAAGAATTTTTGTCCCAGCGAACATAAATACAATTACAGTAAATTAAAGACTTTGTTTTTAGATGTTTGATGCTACTTGTTTGAAACCCACCACAGACAAACATTCACATTCAGACCTTATGGGTACATACGTTTTTGTGCTAGTTTTGATGTCGGTAAAGTTGGTTAAGATATAAGCACGTGTTTTGAAATCAAGATTTTGAGCTTCTATCAGGCGTTAAAAGTCATTAATATAATGTCAACAACACAGACTTATTAAATTAAACTTGATGTTTTTAATCCCCAAATGGAAGCTTAAAATAGTGATTTCAGTTCTTAAAATATTAGTCTGGGAGAAAATACATTTATTTATATGTATATTGCACTTTTAAAATATTTCATAGGTACATACCATATTTAACGCTAAATTAAATTTCTTTCGAAAATTATTTGTTTGAGAAACCCTTATGGTGAATGGCTACACTTTAAGGGGAAGCAACTTTGCCATTTTCATATTTGCCTCCCTTCACAATTTGGGTCAACTCTTAAAGGTAGGTTCCTGTACTTTGGAATGCATCATAATTTTGATGATCTTTCATCCAAGTTGTTGGAAAGCACTTATAAAAGGGAATGAATAAGTTTCACTAAAAAGTGTAAATCAAAAAAATATTAGAAAAGTTGTTTTGCAAGGGATTTCCTAACTCTGCTTTGCACACCAATTAGCGCTATTTTTAGGTCGCCCCAAAAATAGATAACGCAGGTGAGGTCATGCTGCATTGCATTTTGGGATAGTTTTAACCCATCCACCATGCCAGGACCTCTAGGAGAGCTCACGACAAGGGCAAATTGACCTTTGGAGAATGGCATCAGAAATCGCGCACTTATAGACATAATAAACATAGTTATTTTTAGAACTGGAATTCCAACACAAGAAAATAAACCAAAAAGGAAAACGACTATTTTCTTCAACATCTGACGAGTTTCTCAGCAGCAACATATTCAGAAAAATAATAGAATTCAATACTGCTCAGAAAAAGACGAAATTATTTTGTGGACATTATTGTTATCGCTAGTACAGGAACCTACCTTTAAGGAAAGAAATAAATTTCTTCCAGAGTATAGACCCCTTTTTTATCCCCCGACCGAAAGGTTCGGGGGATATAGCGATGAGCCTGGCGTCCGTCCGTCCGTCCGTCTGTCCGTCCGTCCGTCCGTCCGTCCGTCTGTCCGTCCGTAAACATTTTCTTGTCCCCTCCATATCTTGAATACCGTTTGGAATATTTTCATAATACTTCACAGTTATGTAGAACAGGTTATGACGACGTGTCGCGTGCAAGAATGGTAACTCTTGCTTTTGTAATTTTTGAGTTATCTCCCCTTTGGTGAATTTTTGGCAGATTCGTGTCCGCTCTGTAACTTGAATACCCTTTGGAATATTTTCATGATACTTCACAGATATGTAGAGCAGGTCATGACGATGTGTCGCGAACAAGAATGACAACTCTTGCTTTCTTACTTTTTGAGTTATTTCCCCTTGATGGTTTTAGGTGTAAATTCGTGTCCGCTCTATAACTTGAATACCTTTTGAAATATTTTCATGATACTTCACAGATATGTAGAACAGGTCATGACGATGTGTCGCGAACAAGAAAGACAACTCTTGCTTTCTTACTTTTTGAGTTATTTCCCCTTGATGGTTTTAGGTGTAAATTCGTGTCCGCTCTATAACTTGAATACCTTTTGAAATATTTTCATGATACTTCACAGATATGTAGAACAGGTCATGACGATGTGTCGCAAACAAGAATGACAACTCTTGCTTTCTTACTTTTTGAGTTATTTCCCCTTGATGGTTTAAGGTGTAATTTCGTGTCCGCTCAATAACTTGAATACCCTTTGGAATATTTTCATGATACTTCATAGTTACGTAGAACAGGTCATGCTGATGTGTCCCAAAGAAGAATGACAACTCTTGCTTTCTAAGTTTTTGAGTTATTTCCCCTTGATGGTTTTAGGTGTGATTTCATGTCCGCTCCATAACATGAATACCCTTTGAAATATTTTTATGATACTTCACAGATATGGAGATTAGATCATGACAGTTTGTCTCATACAAGAATGACAACTCTTGCATTCATACTTTTCCGAGTCCCCCCCCCCCCCCCCCCCCCAAATTTTTTTTTTTTTTTTCAGATTTGGATTCTTTGTCCAAATTCACTTACTAGAGAGCTCAAAAGTAGCTTTGTAGGGCTTGTACTTTAGAAGTTGTCTACATGGTTGCTATTTGAGATTTTACCTCTTTTTAGCAATCTGGCATACTGTTTTGGTCTGAGTGTTAGATAATCATGCATCTGTTAAACAGATATTGTCAATAAGGAGCATAAAAGAATGACAGTATACTATTTATATGTGTTTTGAAGGGCACTGTCTTTACCAAAGCGCAAGGGGCCTTCGGTCGGGGGATTTGCCATCTCCTCTGATGGCTATTTTTGGAAAGGCTTTGTTGCCCAGAATCATCAAAGTCATTTGCCTTTGAAAAGATGATGAAAAAACATGGAGGTTTACCCTTATCTATTATGAGAATCACAAATGCTTAAGTTGGGGAATATTTCATTTTACACAAATTTTCATAGGCAGTTGTGAAAAATTCATGATTTACAATTCTGATGCAGCTCCAAAATGTTTGTGCGATAGGGCTGGGACGGGTAGAAATTTTGTACCCGGGTACCCGAGTCCCTGTTACCCACGGGTACCCGGGTACCCATTACCAAAGCATTTTTGAACATACTCACAGTTAGAAAATATATGTTTTGATCAAATAATTAATAATTTTCATTTGCACGTGTGCATGGGAAGGATACGAAAAGGTAGAAATCTCTCTGTTATAATATGCAAAAATTGTTTGGGATATATGATAGTGATTTATAAAAGACATTCACTCTAAGCTTTGTGTGAGTTGCTTGGAATTCTATTGAAATACAATATCTATACATCACATAATAATAAGCATTCGGGTAACAGGTAGTAAATATGTACCCAGGTAATTTGTCTACCCAACCTGGACTTGGGTACCTGGGTACTAGTCCTAGCCCTACTATGCAAGGGCTAGTGAAATGGTATCAGGAAATTTGTATATTCAAATTCAAACTTTGTCTAAATAATACCTAATTGTTCTCAGATAGCTTACTGTAATCGACCCATTTACCACACTGTGCGCTTAACTTTTTCAAAATTGCAACAAAAAGGTGTGGTTAAAAATGTTTCTTATAACTTAACACTCAGAACAATTAAATGCAGTGTGACTGGAAAGAGGCAACATGGTGTAGTGCTGGAAATACTGTGTGTTTATACTTTTTAAGGGACAGAAAATGATACAAAAGCCTTGAGTTTGCTGTTGGAACAGAAATGGTAAGTTGTTGGGTTTTGTGAGAGTTTCAAAATAAAAAGAAGTGTGGGCTTGTGCAGTTTTTTCCGGAAATGGCCTTGGTGTGCGGTTATAGGGGCATGTGCGGTAAATGGGTCGATTACGGTAACTTGGTGTTAATGATCATAATACTATTCCAATCTATTTCAGGTGTTTCAGTGTAGTATCAGATGGATGGGAAACCAGTGTAAAAAGGGGTTTGATGTTGCTCCAAAAAATGTAAGGGAGATAATAAATAATATTTCAATGTTTCAGATGTTTCAGTGTAGTATCAGATGGATGGGAAACTGGTGTAAAAAGGTGTTTGATCTGGCTCCAGACAGTGTAAGGGAGATAATTAATAATATTTCAATGTTTCAGGTGTTTCAGTGTAGTATCAGATGGATGGGGAACCAGTGTAAAAAGGTGTTTGATCTTGCCCCAAACAGTGTAAGGGAGATAAAAGTGGATCCTATCAATGGGTATGTTATCTGATCTTTGATATGTTGATACCTGTAGAAATTCTAAGTATTGGGACAGATAGATCTGAGCAAACAGTGCAGATCCAGATCAGAATGCTCCTAAGGAGCAGTCTGATCAGGGTCTACACTGTTTGTCATTCCATCTGCATCTTTCGGAGGTATTAATGCCTTGTAAAACAAACTGTTTCATATTTAGGACACTTTCGGTATTTGAGGTGTCCCAATTTTTAGAGTTTTTACAGGTATGACTGGTGGACTTAAAATTCTCAGCTATTTTAGAAATGATGGGGAAACAATATATGAGCCGTGACACGAGAAAACCAACAAAGGGGTTATGCGCCCAGCGCAGACTCAGATCAGCCTGGGCATCTGCCCAGTCTGATCAGACACTTCCCTGAGCACTTACAGGGTAGCCAAGGGTCTAAGCTACCTCCATGTGGACAGCGAATGCTCTGATCAGACTGGGCGGATGCCCAGGCTGATCTGAGTTTGCACTGGGCACACAACCACTTTGTTGGTTTTCTCGTGTCGCGGCTCATATGTGTATTTGTCTACAAATAAGGAAATTTTTCAGCTGCAAATTATTCCAGTATGAAAATATTGCCTTGAATATTGGTACATGAAAACAAAACAAGAAGTTATTTAATGTAAGACCTAATAGTGCAAATGGTCTTATCTAAATTGAAAGCTAAAAGAGTACATTTTGAGTATAGTTGATGCTGACAGCACGTACAATTTGGAAATTTTTTGTAAGACTTAGATATTCTTTTTTGTCGGCGTACATTATGCTTTACCTCTGTCCATCTGTCTGTCTGTTGCTCTTAAACAAGTTTTTGTAATTAACGCCTCCCACAGTTTTCGTATGATTAATTTGAAACTTTGCATAGATGTGACATTACATACATGTTGAAGATTTGCATATAATTTTTTTTATTGAAAAAAAAAATATAAAAAAACTGTAAGTAGACATTTTAGCCATTTATAGCAGGTTGGCGAGTTTGTGTAATAAACTTTACATAGCTTCTAGCCAATCAAGTTGAAACACTGTATAATGTCATTTTGACAAATGTATGGATGTTTAGGATAAATACAGTATGTTAACACTACCGTAATGACCCTAAATATGCGGACAAACAGGTCTGAGCAAAAATTGCAGACCCACATCAAACTGCTCCTGAAGGAGCAGTTTGATCAGGGTCTACAACATTTTGCCATTCACTAAGCATCATTTGGATGCATTGACCTGTGTAAAATCCACTTTCTAAGAATTTTCAAACAGTAATTGTCCTACTTTCGGGTGTCCGAAATTTTAGGGTCATTACAGAGAGTTTGAGAGTTTGAGAGTTTTTATTTTGACCAAAACCTCTAGCTGGGGTACAAGTCACAAACAAGAAAACAATTATGATCATGAAAACATTTTGAGGGAAGTTGCACTATAATACTAACAGCATTGAAATCTACAGTGGACACATCAATCTGGTGGGCAAGAAACTTGCCATTTAACATGCCTGAAACTTGGCATATACCCTGAGTATTTCAGTAAACCCTACCTAAGACTAGCAAGATGTATGTATAAGCTCTAAGCAATTGGACAAGTACGCCTGAACAAACAGCACATGCGGACACAAGCTAAGCCGCAAATAGAAGAGCAGCCTGATCAAGGCCCACATTGCCGACCATTTCATCTGCTTCCCAGGAACATACCAAACAAATTGCCACATTTATTAAAGAACAGGGTGTCCTAACCATTAGAATGGCAGTCATTGATCAATCATAAAAAAAATGCATACACGACCTGAGTGAAATTGAAGAATAATGATGAAAATATTAAATGCCTGAATTTTCATCAAAAAATGTTATGAAAATAATAGATGCCATCTGTACCATACAAGCTCCAGGCATCTGGACAAAAGGATCCAAACAAATAACACTGATCTAGACCAGACAGCTCACAAGAGAGCAGTCTGCCCAAGGCCTACATTGCTGGCCATTTCAATTGCTTCCCTGGAATGCACCAAACTGCCCCTTTTAGGATATTAATATGGTATTTAAGAGATCAAATAGATCTTAAGCAGCAGTAATATCAGGTTATATCTGATTTCTGTGTTTCAGGTTCCTGTACTTCACTACCTTTGACTTGAAGGGGTTGTTCAGAAAGGACCTGGCTCATTTTCATGATGATGATTCTCCACTAACACCCCTCATTGATTCAGACTTGCATACATTTGTACTGGATTATGACAGTTTTCTTCTTTACATACCAAACAACCCTCAAAACACTATTATGTCTGCCTACTTAGATGGAACAGGACTTACGGATGTACGACGTGGCACAGTTGTGCGCCCATATTTCATCAATATAGCCAGTATGGTGATGTATGATGGGAAATTTTTCTGGACCAATGGAAGTGTGTTATACAGTGAAGAATTCGACAAGAACAGGACATACTACCATAATGCACTAGCTCTGCTGGAGAAACATTTTTGCGGATTTAATTTGTACTACCCAAAAGCTCAGCCGATTCCCATCCCCACCAACCCACCAGACAGTGTCCAAGTGTTGTTTACTGCTTACAAAGCTATTATTCAGTGGGATGTACCACAAAAGCTACAGTTTCAAGGTAAAGTGCAGGTAGCTACTTAGCCCTCAAAGCACCAAAAAGCAGACAACAAAATCTATGTCTGCAAAAATTCAAAAAATGTTTTGTCCAAGCTGTTTAATATTGAGAATTTAAAGTCTTGAGGGGAAACAGTGTAGATCCAGGCGAGGCGGCTCGTTAGGAGCCATCTCAATTGGATCTTTGCTGTTTGCAAATTTAGCTACATGTATTTTCAGTTTTGGTGCTTTTAGTGTTAATAGGTGATGAATTTTGAAAGTCATTGAAATGTTGATGCAACATTGTCATTGATATATTGTTTCTTTGTTGCTTGCATGGGCTCACTTGGTACTTATATCAAACGCTTAGTGAAAAAAATAAAAAGCATTAGACAAATGGGCATGCTTTCAGGGGAGATAACTCTATTATTTTATATTTTTGCCTCTCTTCTCAATGGGGTTCAACTCTTAAAGGAAAGAACTTGTGCTTCATGAAGCAGTTCTTTCCTTTAAAGAAAAGATTTCATTTTTGAAGAGCTTCATCTGCAAACAGGAAGGCACAAAAGTTGTTTCTTTGTAGAAATGGTAAAACAACAACAACAACAAATGCATTTGACATTTCACATTTCTGTATCTATTCAAATTTTACTTTTATTGCTGCACATGCAGTACAGCTACACATTATACTCACAAGACTGTGGTGCAGTACAGAAAAGTAGATTTTTGCCTGCAAGTCATCTCACAAGCGTCTGCGACTATAAAGCACTTGCTAAAATTTGCTTGTTTTCCCTTCAACCTTATCTCATGGAAGGGAATTTCTGTGATCATGGACAGTCCCTTAACTCATTAAAGGTAAAGGTAAAGGTTTCCCACAGCTTAACTCTTAAAGCTCCAAACAAGAAGACAACAAAATTTACATCTGCAAAATTTCAAAAAATGTTTCTGCCAAGCTATATCATGTTAAGAATTCAAAGACTAAAGGGCAAACAGTGTAGACCCAGATGAGGTGGCTCATTATGAGCCACCTCATCTGGATCTACGCTGTTTGCAAATTCAACTATTTTAGTTTTTATACGCCCATTTTGAAAAAACGGACGTATTATGTCGTGGCGCTGTCCGTCCGTCCGTCCGTCTGTCCGTCCGTCCGTAAACATTCTTGTATACGCCATAACTCAGTAACCATTCGGGATATCTTCATGAAATTTGGTAGGCATATGTATCAGGGTGGGGGAACGTGTCGCGTACAAGAATGGTTGCTCCCCCTTTCTTACTTTTGAAGTTATGCCCCTTTGATTAATTTTTTCCCTGTAAGTCTTGTACGCGCCATAACTAGATAACCGTTTGGGATATCTTTATAAAACTTCATAGCAATGTGAATGAAGTCCTAACGATGTGTCGCGTACAAAAACGGCTGCTTTCCCTTTCTTCGTTTTAGAGTTAATCCCTTTCATTAGTTCTAAAAGGCTAGTTTTCGTGTTTTCTTGTACAATATATTGTCAAGGGAAAAAACTAGAACTAAAAAAGGTGTAATTTGTGTATGTAGGTTATCTCCCTTGTCCAACTTTACCTTGGAATACTAACAGTATATCGTTAGTATTCCATGTGTTAAATATTTAGATGATGTTGCAGTCATTATACCCCCACTTTGAAAAAGTGGGGGGTATACTGGTTTACATCTGTCTGTCCGTCCGTCCGTCCATCTGTCCATCCTTCCATCTGTCCTCCCGTCCCCATTTGATCAAATTTTTCATCGAAGATTTCTTCACATCCATACAAGCTAGACTGGTCATATTTGGCATACAGGTTGATGACAACATGTTGTATTGTGGGATTGAGAACCAGCCTTCTCCTGCTTATTCTTCCCTGTATTTGTCCGATTTTCTTTCTTTCCATACTTTGAATAATGAAATTTTTCGTCTAAGATTTCTCCACAACCACGCAAGCTAGAGTAGTCGTATTTGTTATGCAGGTTGATGACGACATGTTGATCCCACGATAACCAGCCTTCTCCTGCTTATTCTTCCCTGTATTTGTCCGATTTTCTTTCTTTCCCTACTTTGAACAATGAAATTTTTCGTCAAAGATTTCTGCCCAACCATGCAAGCTAGAGTAGTCATATTTGGTATGAAGGTTGGTGACGATATGTTGTATCTTTGGATTGAGAACCAGCCTTTTTCTGCTTATTCTTCCCTGTATTTTTCCAATATTCGTTCTTTCCATACTTTTAATAATAAAATTTTTCATCAAAGATTTCTCCACAACCAAGCAAGCTAGAGTAGTCTTATTTGGTATGCAGGTTGATGACGATATGTTGTATAGTGGGATTGAGAACCAGCCTTTTTCTGCTTATTCTTCCCTGTATTTGTCCAATATTCTTTCTTTCCATACTTTGAATAATGAACTTTTTCATCAAAGATTTCTCCACAACCATGCAAGCTAGATTAGTCATATTTGGTATGCAGGTTAATGATGATTTCCTGTATTGTGGGATTGAGAACCAGACTTCTCCTCTTTTTATTCCCTGTATTTGTCCGATTTTCTTTCTCTCTTTACTTTGAAAATGCATTTTTTGCAAAAGATTTCTTTGCATCTGTAAGTTAGGGTAGGGATTTTTGTATGCATGTTGATGATAACTTGTTGTATTGTGGGATTGATAACCAGTCTTCTCCTGCTTATTCTTCCCTATATTTTTCCAATTTTCTTTCTCTCCTGACTTTGAATAATGTAATTTTTTGTAACAGATTTCACAGCAACCATTCATTTTTGGTATACATGGTAACAATGATTTCTCTCCCTGTTTATGCTTTTTGTTACGAAAATAACATCATTTGATTTAAGCAATTAAGCGGGGTATAGTCGGATTCGCTGACAGTTCTAGTTAATTATTATAGAGTGGTTGCCCCTGTTTGTCTGCCTGTCTATCCTTTTGCAATCTTGCTCATTCTGTAACTCCTTTAGGAAATTGAAACGGGCGTATTATGCGCCGCTTGCGAAGCCCTTGTTGGCACTTTTTTTAGGTTTGATCACAGGAGTTTGAAGTTCTAGCTTAGAAACATTTCTAAACCTTGTCATCCAAGGTGTCCAATACAACACTGTACAATAATTTTTGAATGACATAGGGTCTTTCAGATTTTTGACATTTTGAAGTGTTTCATGGACTAAACTTCAAGCGCCTGAGGTTTGATTAACTGTTTCAGGTGATGGAGCTTATAAAGACTGGTTCTACGAAGTGAACATTCTCCAAGATGATGGTTCCCACAATGAGTATCACCAGACTGGGAAACAGCTGAATCTTGTTGTGACAAACTTGGTACCAGACACTCAGTATAAGGTCAAGGTCAGAGCCAAATCAACAGCTGGCACTGGGCCCTGGTCGGAAATTTTCAATGGAAGAACATTGAAAGAAGGCAAGTTCAGGCTGATGAAATTATAAATTCAAATTATTGGGATGGATGATGGATAATGGATGACTTGTGATTTTACATCCTTTTCAACAGTATTTCAGTTATATCAGGACGATAGGCAGATGATAATGAAAGGCTGTGTGCAATGGTAGGAAAGATTCTCACCTCAAGCGGGATTCGAATTCGGTCCGCTAGATCAGTAGGCCAGTGCTTAACCCACTGAGCTACCGGGGCTCCCTATTGGGATGGAATTACAGAGCAGGCAATGTAGACACAGATCAGACTTATCTAATGTGCCTGCTATTTTGCCATACTGACATCTGTGAGATAAAAATGTGCCCTGATGCAACAAGTGGGCTTGATTCTAATTCAGAGGTGGGCTGTTGCAGTAAATGGTACTGTAATTAGTTGGTTAAAAGACAAGGGTTTTTCCCTTCCAAAACAATCCCAAAAAGTCTGGATCAGTTTTGCAAGACAGATCTAGGTTTTTGGGATTATAAGTTTTTCCCTTCCAAAACAATTTCATAATTCTAGAGCTATCTTAAAAGACACGCCAAGGTTTTGGGGATTGTCTTGGATCTTATAGCAGAAATACAAATTTTAGGTAATAAATTGGGTACTGTTTTCTCAACCACTTTATTCTTCATACATAGGGTTAATATGGTATTTCTTGAGAAATAAAATTTTGATTTGATAAGACTGTCATCCATAACTTTTACTTGTCATAATTAAGACAAAAAAAAAGTATGTAATTTATATCTGTCAGATTTTATTTTGAAACAGATTCAACACATTTGCAGCTATAGAGTTTTCACAAGGATAATTCATATAAACGATATATTTGCCAGAAATACCATATATTTTATTGAATTATACAAGGAGTGTAACTCAGGATAAGGCAAACTTCAGTAACATAAAACTTGCGTGGATGTTTTCTATTTTACAGTAGCTTTTCAGATGATTAAGTACACTTTTGGGGAAGCAGCTTAGTCATTTTCATTCTTTGCCCTCTGTCTCAGTGGAGATCAGCTTTTAAAGGAAAGAATTTGCTCTTCTGGGGGCAAATTCTTTTCTTTAAGAGTAGACCCAAAGTTGGAAGGGCAGTGTTATCCAGGGATATAAACAGGAAGTCACAAAAGTTGTTTCCCTGTGTAAAAATGGTAGAAAACACAGAGATCCTCTTAGTTACTGTGAAGACCCTAGATATTAGAACAGCAAACTGGCGATATACCAGTGTAGCGACCAAAGCAAAAGAAAGCGGTATGGACACTATCTATCTATCTCTTCATATGGCATACACCCTCAGCTGAGTATTACGTGCCAGGGTATAGTCTGCACTTACAACCTGGTATAGTCTGCTTTGATATTTATTCTGCCTTAGTTTTTGGTCTCTTACACTTGTTCAAATTTTAGGATAAATACAGTACTAAGTCAGTACTCCAGATAAGAAGGGGTAATAGGGGTCATTTTCCATATGTTGTGACCCCTCATTAGAACTGTCTTGATGAGATGGTTCTGGTGAGTGGTCATAACATAGGTTTTCATAGAAAAATAAGAAAAATGATCCCAGAGCCATCCCTGTTACCCTTTCTTTTCTGGAGCACTGGTTAGTAATGATGTATAATCCAGGGCAATTACAAATGTCTTCCTTTCTGCCTGCAATTTTCGGCCTCATAGACTTGTTCGAATTTAGGATAATTTCAGTAATTAGTAAAGGTGTTCTAAAATCTAGGGTAATCATAAATATTTTTCATTCTGCCTGCACTTTTTGGACACGCAGACTACAACAATTACAGTGGTTAGCAAAGGTGTTCCAAAATTGAGGCTAATTACAAACATTTTTTTCCAGAGCTTGATTCAGTGGAGTTATTGGTGGCAGTGTGTCACCAGTACAAGATATGTGAGATCCGACAGTTTGGTATTGATGGAGAGGATGAGAAAATGCTCGTCTCACCAGTTTCCTCAGGGATTACAGGTACACTGCAACTACCATATTACTGTTTTATCTCCCTTGGCCAGTATTAGATTTTGAAATGAGAATCAATGAGATTTCCTCCCTTTGCAAAATACAGTATGGCAGGAAGTTACTGAGATATTTTACCAAATTTCATCAGGCATTTTCCTGACTTCGGTTGGCACCATGTTGTAGTAGGAGGAGAAAAGCCAGTCCTGTATAAAGAAAAATTCCACTGAGCACCTCAAAGAGGAATCAAACTCATAATCCTAAGATTTTTAAAATGAGCGCATGCAACTACAAGGCTAAAAGTACGGACCAGTTAGACTGGTCAGTCATGCATTCTATACGCATATACCTGTATGCATATTTGTTTACCTCGCATGAATTGGTCCTACTACTACACATGTTGCCCATGTGCAGCAACAGTGAAGTTGTTTATTTAATTTAAAATAAATTAGAGACTCATTCAACTTGGGAGTTGCAAAGAAATTAGTCTATTTACTCTAAAACAGAAATCTAGAACATTACTGCACATGTTTTAATTCAGTTTATACAGTGTGTATGTTGATGTCTCTGGGGCAATATTTTCTGTTCACTCACAATAAAAATGCAATCATGCCGAGGCGAATCGGTGAGCCTCAATCCTAGTCTTCATAAAGACAGAAGAAAATTATCCCAAGAATTACCATCGTAGACTGCCCTTGTAATGTATTCTTTTGCTCTACATTACAGATTTAGTATGGTTTCAAGACAAGATATTCTGGACAAGTGAAAAAGGAGGAGATTTATTCATGTTTGATGGCACTACTACCAAAAAGCTGGACTTTGTCACAGATGCTTCCTGTGTGGCTATTGATTGGCTGGCAGAGAAAATATATTGGTCTATCTTCAAGAATGGTGTGGTGAGTATAAAGTTTTTAATTTGATTTCAGCATTTTATCCTCAACCAGCTTTCGTAAATTTTATGTAATGAATAATTATCAGTTTTATTGCTACAAATTTCTTAAATTACCAGGGCCCGATTGTTCAAAACTAACGATATCATTAGTTAACAAGACGTTAAATTTTCAAATGTATTTTTAAACAAAAAACTGGCATTTTTAGCTGAAAAAATGTGAGAAGCTTTTGCAATGCAAAAGGGTTTTACATTGTTTTCAGCAAAAAATATTAGCACACTTGATTTTATATACTAGAAGACTACTTAATTCTCAACTAAGGACATTGTTAAGCTAATGATGCTTTAAACAGCTGGGCCCAGGACACCTTGTTCATTTACTGTTACTATCATAAGTTGTCTCAGTATCTAATATACATAAGTCAAACCTACTCATGTGGTCACCTGTTGAGGTAGCACCATTTGCCTTTAGCATCCACATTTTGTGGTCCCTTTAGCCCATTTGCAGTGCACATGAATTGTATTAATGGATGACCTGTCAGTTTTTTTTGGTGGGTGACCCTTAAAGACAGGTTTGATGTTAAAGTCTCTTTTTAACTTCAGATCAAGAGAGCAGACATGTATGGTCAGTCAGTTGAATTCGTCTATCAAGCTCTAGCCAGGGACATGATTATAGACAGTATTCAAGGTCGTATCTACTGGGTCACCATGAACTCCATGGAAACAGCAAATCTCAATGGTGACAACTCACTGACCTACTTCTCTGTACCCTACTTCTCAGGAAGTTATGTGATGAGTTTGGCAACTGACCTTGACCTTCATAAGGTGTTCTGGTATGTGAAAGGATTTGAAAATGAGGATTTGTACATGGCTGATATGGTTGGATACGGAAGCCGAGATGTTATACAGTCTGTCAAGCTTGTTGCCAACTTCCAGGATATAGCTAAGTATGTTTTTATCATTTGATTTGGTTTAAACAATATTTTATTCAAGAAAATTCACATAGTATATACATAGACATGATTATATGGTAATGTATCTGATAGAAGGCTTAAAGCTTATATGAGCGGCAACACAACAAAATCAACTACATGTATGTGGTTGTGTGCCCAGTGCTGACTCAGATCAGCCTGGGCATTCGCCCAGTCTGAACAGTGTCTTTGCTGTCCACATGGAGGTAGCTTAGACCCTTAGCTACCCTTTGAGCACTTTACGAAGAGTCTGGTCAAACTGGGTGGATCCCCAGGCTGATCTGTGTCTGCACTGGGCGCACAACCACATTGTTGGTTTTGTCATGTCAGGCTCATATAAAATCATCTCCTGATATGTCTGATTTAAGGGACATGGGTACACTTTCAGGGGAAGCAGTTCTGCCATTTTCACTAGTGCCTCCATTTTCAGTGGGGGTCAACTCTAATATGCTCTTTTTACACAAGAAAATACCCTTAAAAAATTCTGAGAGCATGTGTGCTTCTTAAATGTGGCTACAGAACTTCTTCCCCATTTCAGATTCTCAGTACTAAAGTACTTTTCCTCACAACTGTTTTGGTTGGACAGTGACAAGTCAATCACTGTGGGTGATACACTTTGCAACTATTCTTCATTACTGTCAGAAAAGCAGAAGACAAGAGTTTTGTCCACAAAATTACAAAAAATGTTCCAGCCAAGTTATATCATAGAAGAGCAAACATTGTAGATCCAGATGAGACGTCTCATAATGAGCCGCCCCATTTGGATTTACAATGTTTGTAAATTTAACTTTTTTTCATTTTTTGGGCTTAAAGTATTAGATATACGAACTACAGTATTTCTTTCTCATTTCAGATTCTCAGTACTTAAGTACTTTTCCTCTCGACTGTTCTGGTTGGATAGTAACAAGTCAATCACTGTGGGTGATACACTATGTAACTACTCTTCATCACTGTCTAGAGTGGGAGACAAGGTTACTCTGTTCAACATCCGTCATCCATCCTTACAGCCTTATCCAGGTAAGAATTTTTCATTGCATGCTGTAATTTTCTAGATTTTCGAGATTGTATGAAAAGAGAAAAACTAATTTTATAGCAGTTATTCAAATGACTCGCTGGGAATAATGAACCTACAACAATTGCTGTGTTCTATGCTTGTCTTTTATTACCAGTATTGACTAAGAAATGAATACCAAATAGTAAACTATATTCAGCAAACACCAGGTAAAGCATAGCTCCTGGTTGAACGCCTATTTGAAGTACTAAAATATAATCAAATATAATCAGTCTGACTGTTCAATGTTTTGACTAGATACACACCTCAAATATAAATCTTTCTTTATGTCAATGAATCTATGTCTGTGGAGGTAACACGACCACAATGGCAATATAACAAACACCAGGATTTGCATGAGCACCTGGTTGAATGTTTCCCACCAAATTATGAGGTGATCACAAGCACATTTGTTGAAATGTTAATGCTGACACAGACATTTTAAAATTTTCATACATCATTAATTTTGACATAACTCTTGCTATATTTTGACAGAACACTATTTATCTTAGTACTATACATACAAGTTCAAAATACACCTTGTGATGCTTGATGACAAACGACAACTACAACCTCATCAAACTTTGAGTGACATTCTGTACTATACTTAACTACGAACAGTGATGTTACTGTATTGCACAGATAGTGCGAAAACAACAACAACATGTAGCAACGACAACTTGTTTGATAACTTGCAAAGTTGTAATGCATTGAATTTTTACGAAACCGATTGCGAAGTCAGCATCAACATTCCGCCTGATAGGAAAGTAATATTTTAACAATTAAACACTGTAGCAATGTGCATGTGATAGACCCTCATCTGTTACATAACTACTGATGTAGATATCTAGGGGTCATTCTAGAAGGGGAAACGGTTGTCATATCTAGTCCATTTATAACAGTATTTCCAAGAATTGAAGTAAAAACAAATATTCTCAAATTTTGTATTTCCTGGTTGTTTGTATAATCAATATGTTAAAGATGAACTCATTGGAAGTGCTGCCACTATTTCAGCATTTAGCACATCTAAAAATACATAAATTTATGGGTTCTTAGTCATATGCTTAGTATCACTGAGCAACCGCCAAGAAAGTTGTTAGTCTAATTGTATGATAGACCATTTCAGTTAAAATTTGACAGCTGGAATGGAATTTACTGCAGTAATGTTGTTTGTAGTGGTGTCAGGGTCATACATATCAGTTTTTGGTAGCTGCCTTAAAAGACTTTGGCAATCCCGTAGTCATTATAGATAGCTACTATTTGTTTTAAATACTTTCAGATAAACTGAACAGCAGCACAGTACATGTTATCCCAGGCATGATTCCTGCAGTGAGTGTGAAAGCTGTGGGGTCATGGTCACATTTTAATGTTACCTGGCAACCGTCTGTAGAGGTCAACCATGGACAAGTCTCGTATGAAGTGTCACTGGAAGCAGATTACATGATGAAGATTATTATGGTAATCAGATTAGTCATTAAGGACTCTTTATTTAAGTACATTTGAACAACTGTTTGCAGCTAAAATATTTTCCCAAGTCCCACTGAAATGTTTAAAATTTTATTATCCTCTTGTATGAGAATGACATGTGAAAAGACAATACACATATGGGTTGTTATCGGTTACAAAGCCTGCTTCTATCTAAAAAAAAGTATTAACGGTTATTACTTCCGACTTAATTAGGTTATGACTTCTGGGTGCGCTATGGGGCTGTGATATGGCAGAGTGCATGAGACTGCTGATATACTCATTATTACAGTGCTGATGCAAAGTCTGTGTGTGTTTTTTCCAGGAAATGTCTGATTAAATTTGTTATCCTGGTTACCCAGGATTCTCATATTATTTGTTTTCTAGAATACCTGTGAATCTTATATGGTTTATTATCTAGATTATCCATTATTCTCATATTCTTTGTTATTTAGATTACCCAGAATTCTTGGTATGACCTTCAAGGACTTGATCCCTATTCTCTGGTGACAGTAACAGTTAGGGGTTACACCTATTGGGGTCTTGGTCCCATGACAACAACTACAATAAGATCACCCATGTCAGGTAATAAGTTCTGTAGAGATTTCATTTGCAGACTCTTCCAGGGAAAGCAACTCTGCCATATTCTTGTTTCCCTCCCTTCTTAAGGGGGGTCAACTTTAAAGGAAAGAATTTGCTCCAAAGAGCAAATTCTTTCCTTTAAGAGTTGACATCTTTCTGGAAGGGTTTTATCACCCAGGGAAGCAAACAAGAAGTGAGAAATGTTGTTCCCTTAGTGAAAATGACAGAAAAACATGAAGTATGCATACACTTTAAATTCATTTTGGAGCAGTCTGATTTTGGTCTGCACTGTTTGACAACAGTTTTACAAGTCATTCCCCCTGATAGGACAAATTTACTTGTCCAAAATCAGGAGATAGAAGAGACCATTACAGAATGGGTTAGGTGTCTGTATTTTGGATAAATGTAGTGATGCAGGAATACTATGTGGTTTTAAGATGAATGAATAACACCATGTTTACACCATTTTTACATCATTTTTGAAAGAGAGAATGTCAGCAGTTTTAACTGCTGAAGTTGTCTTCCTTTGAAAAATGGTGTAAGAAGAACCCCTGCTCAAAAGGGGTCGGCTCCTGAAGGAAAGAATTTGATCCTAGGGGAGCATATTCATTTTCTTAAGAGTTGTCCCTCATTGAGAAGGAAAGCAAAAATGCAAAAGGAAACTTTGCTTCCCCTGAAAGTATACCCATTTACCTTAGATCATACAGGTTTTTGACACACTTAAATTGGGCAACTCCTTGAAGTCATAGGCAGACATTTTGCGCAGTAAAATTGCTTATTAAAATATTGGCAACAGTTCATTGGCAGTTTGGCAACGGTTTTCTGCACCACTGTTAGGGCCAATTCTCTGCCACACATTAAAGCTTTTATAGCTTTTTGCCAAAGCATTGCAGGAGATGGCTTATATGTAAGCATTTTGCTTACTGTCAAATTCTGTGCCATTGTGTATTGTATTTACTTATAAATGTATTTTCTTATGAATAAAATATTGTTTAAACCAATTCATTTAAGAAATAAATTTCATTTTTTCGATGTTCATGGAAGTATGAATACAATGGGTCTC
This sequence comes from Ctena decussata, assembly GCA_963989385.1. Lineage (NCBI taxonomy): Eukaryota > Metazoa > Mollusca > Bivalvia > Lucinida > Lucinidae > Ctena > Ctena decussata. The sequence goes on along the minus strand of OZ022502.1, from coordinate 56,587,046 downwards.
ATGCAAAGTAAGTGACGCCTGAAGGGCTTTCAGGTTAACTTTGGACGGGACCCTCTCTGTTCATACTTCCATAAACTTCTGAAAATGAAACTTTATCTCTTATAATTACATTTAATTTTAAAATTATTTTTAGCATCATTGTTGATTTCTAAGAGCATAATTTGTAAAATATACTTCGAAAAGCTGTCACTAACCAACGCCGCTTAGGTTAAACGGCCATTTCCAGGACGTCACGGCCAATAGAATGCTACAACGGCCAATGGAGTCTTTTGTTTACGTGTGACGTTGCGTACCAACAACGTTGCGTGACTGACTGTTGTTCATAGCAGTATGAACGCTGTTCCTCCGAAATAGGTTCATCGAAGGAAAATCAAATGAAATGTAATTATCATGTTAAGGAAATGTAAATCTAATGACAGTGTTAAGTTGTTAATTGATTTCTGTGAGCCGAAATAATTCAAGCTCTAAAAGGATTTATATGAGCCAAAATGTTTTAGCATTTTATAATTAACTTATGTTTATTATATTGAGCCAACATATGGTCTTTAGGTCTTTTGATGTTGACTTGAGAAAACTAGATAATATGAGACGCAACATGACAAAACCATCAAAGTAGCATGTACACCCAGCGAAGACTCAGATCAGCGTGGGCATCCACCCAGTCTGATCTGAGTCTTGGCTGTGCTCTTATAGGATAGCTGAGGTCTAAGCTACCTCCATCCCAACAGCAAAGCAAAGACTCTGATCAGGCTGGGCACACATGCCACTTAGTGGGTTTTGTCATGTCGTAGCTCATATGTGTTCCCACAAGCTAAGGCCATGAGACATGAAGTTAATATCTCATTCTGTGAAGATAAAATAAGTTAAGGACATGTCCCTTTTGGTGTTCTGTAGTTTAAACTATATATAACTTTCTCTATCTCAGTCCCAGGAGCACCACAAGTGCCTCGAGTGTACGTAACTCAGCGTAAGAATGCCGCCACCTCCAAAGTGACCTTGGCTGCTGATTTTCGCTGGACGGAGCCAGAGTCTATCAATGGTGAACTGAGTCATCAGCATGTGTTTTACTGGAAGAGCTCGGAACCACATCAGATCAGTTCCACAACCTTGTCAGCATCAGCTAGACATTTCATCCTTGACGGTCTAGAAGGAAACACAACATATTTCTTCCAGGTTTGTCATTAGGCTGTCAGAACTTAGTTTTCAAGAAAGATTGGGCATTGGTGTTAATTTCTGTTTATGCTTCATGAATGTGTGACTCCGTATTAGAACTGCCTCAATGACGGGCCAGAACATATTTTGTGAGAATAAGAAAACTTGTCCCAAAAAATGAACTCCAAGAAAATAACTTATGCCTCTCCTTAGAGCTCCGTAGACCACTATAAAAAATATATGTTGTGACTTATCATTTGTCAGCATTAAGGAGTTATATCATTTTGTCATGGTACATAGACATTTTCTTTAAAAAAAAATATGGAAATACATGTATATTCATAAAATATGTATGAAAACAGTTTATGCTGCCTGCTTAGCAGCTTGTAGAATTGCAACTTTTTGTTCCGCAAAAACAAACTAAAATACTGTCAGGTAAAGGGTATTCAGGAGACAATTTTAATAGTAATAATAATATTAACAAAGACTTCATCTATAATACTTATAATATTAACGAAAACTTCATTTCAAGAAGTTAAAGGAAAAATGTTTATTTCTGTAACAGGTTGAGGCATGTACTGAGATAGGATGTGGTCCCAAGTCTGTTGTGGCTAATGCTACTGCCGATGGTGAGTATTTTCACACTGGAATTAGGCTGATCTAAACAAATACATTTGAGCCGCGACAAAAGAAAACCAACAAAGTGGCATTTGTGCCCAGAGAAGACTCAGACCAGCCTGGGCATCAGCCAGGTTTAATCAGAGTCTTCACAAACGGCATGGGAGTAGCTAAGACACTTAACTACCCTATAAGCACACAGCAAAATGGGCGGATGCCCAGGCTGATCTGAGTCATTGCTGGGTGCACATGCCACTTTGTTGGTTTTGTCATGTTGTGGCTCATTTTTCATCTACTTGCTCAGCAGGATAAATGCCCTGGTAAAAGTTGTTTCTCCAGAAATTTTGTAATTCGCCTGTTTATCATAACCAGCTTGAAATTAGATATCTTCATGGAAGTATTTCATTGGATATATCTTTCACTAACACAACAGATCAGTTGTTGGTCCTTGAAAGTTTCCTCCTCAGATATCTGCATTAGAACTCCTTATAAGTCCCTAACTTGTCCCTGTTTTCATAGAAATTTGGAGGCACATTTATTTTGGATGGGGGTTGGGTGGAGGGGGCAGAGGGGGACGATGTCAAACAGGATTTATCATACACTTGTGCTGCCTTATGATACAAGCCAACATTTACATTCATAGCGGGGTTCACTACTTTGCATCTGAGATAACCATTGCTCTAGTCTTGGCCAGACTGCCAAGAGTTTTGTTAGAATTATATCTCATGCACTTTGGCACTGTGGAAACACAAATAAGTTAGAAATCATTGTCTTCTAGTTGAATCTCACATTAACTCAATCTGTTGGGAGGCCATGAACATAAGGATGCTAAATTCTGTAAGGGACTATTCTGTCTTGAACTTGGAAAAGTCCACTTGCATTATCAGGAGGAGTTAGTCGAATTCTTGATTGAATGGCAACAATGCAGACTCTGATCAGACTGCTCCTAAGGAGCAGTCTGATTTGTATCTGCACTGTTTGCTATGACATAGCTGTTCAAATATTTAGGGTTTATATGATAGAATTTATTTTTTCAGCTGTAAATCCTGTTCCGAAACTATTGATAGCAACAGAGACAAATGTATTGCTGGCTGAGGCAGATAACATTGTCAACACCTCTGTTACCATAGCTACCAGGTCAACAGTTGCCATGGCATTCCTGGCACAGGAAGATGTTTTATTCTGGATCAACAGGGATATGTATTTGGAAGAATATCATGAGTCTAAAATCAAGAGGGTATGCAAAAATTATGGATGAGATTTTAGAACAAATTTTTTTTGTGTTAAAGGCAAACTGTACTTTGTCCAACTTAAAAAGTGTGGATAGCTTAATTTAATGGTTCATTTAGTTTCCGGTGATTAAACTACAGAGGACCAAAAGGCAGATGAGCATTTTAAATGCTCATCTGCCTTGTTTTCCTCTGTAGTTAAGTCGCTTTATAATCCTGGTCATTTACAACTTTTCTTTTATGGACCTAGTCTTAAAATATTACAGTGGACCCTCGTTACTATGACAGCATTTGTTCCCAAACATTAGGATGTTAATTTGAACTTGCTGTTATAAAGAATACATATTTAGAACAATACATCCATTCCGTGCAAAGTGAAATGAGGATAATATAAGAATTTCGCTCTTGTAATGAATGCTGTTATAAAGAGGGTTGACTGTACTGTAAACCATGAAACTTTTGCCAATTCTTATCAAAGTGTTAAAGGAAATGTTCACAAAGTTTTGAATTTGCAATTTTCATAATTTTCTTAAAATTTAGATTGATCAAGGCCATAAGCATTTTGCAATACTTTTATTTGAAGAAACATTGCACTTATGAAGTTCCACAAAAATTAAACTATACATCCTGATTTACAATAGGGGACAGTACTGTATTTTAACTGTACTTCTATGTTACAGCTATTTCAGCTGGAGGGAACTGTTAGGGATCTTGCCATTGACTGGATCAGTAGGACCATATTCCTTGTGGAGAACACAGACAGTGAGGGCCATCTCAAAAGTTACGAGATTGATAAGGACCAGCCGTCTAAGCTGATGACAAGAACTGGGAAGATCGGAAATGTTGTACTGGACCCTTACACAAGGTACAGTATTTCTTCAGTTTTAAGATGAGGGTTTTTCTCTTCCAAAACAATCCCCAAAATCTAGATCCATCTTACAAGATGGATCTAGATTTCTGGGATTGTGTTGGAAAAGAAAAACCTATCTATCAGTCAATTTACACAAGCAAGATTTACATATTTAAGATAATTTTGAAAGAAGAAATCCCAGTATTGTAAATACAGAACTACAGATGTGGCTAGGTCTGATTTGTTTTTGTTGGTTTGTATTCAGTTTGTTGAATTTTGGCTTGACACCATATAGCAAATAACTGATATAAATGGACAGTAGACACAAAAACACAAAATAATTATCAGCCAGTATTCAGTATTCAATGTATCTAGGTATTTGTTGGAAATTGTGGAATTGTCAAATTTAAGATTACACCAAAATGTCTAAAGATTACACCAAATTGTCTTTCTCAGGAAACTCCCAAAATTTGATAGTGCAGATATTGAAATGGTTTACAGTTTCAAAAGACTTTATTAGGCAGGATGATTCAAGTAGAGTATTGTTGCTTTTCAGCTCCATCATTTGGTCAGAGCAAGACGCAAGAAACAATATGTGGCAAATGTTCCAAAGTCACATCACTGGGAAAAACATCACAAGATTTTTCTCTGACTCTGTACGAAGTAAAAGAGCTGTCAATGCTCCATGTAGTTGCCATAGCAACCAGGGAAGTGCTTCAAACTTAGCAATGGACTTATCTCAGGATGGACTTACCAAAGTGATATTTGTTGATGAAAGCAATAATATTGTTGCAGCAGACGTCTATGGATGTCACTGCCAGACGTTACTTACAACAACTCCTCAGGATACCAAAGGTAAGTTCGGGACTTGGGCTTGGTAGTCAGCAAAATAGACATGTACAGAGCTCCAGGTAAAGAGGGTTTTAGAGGATAATTCTGAGATAATTTTTCTTATTTCTTAACGAAAACATATGGTGCGACCCCTGGTTAGAACCGTCTTGGTGAGACGGTTCTGATGATGAGTCAAAACATACATTTTTGTGGAGTAATATGGACAGACAATCTTTGTGGAGTAATATGGAAAATTATCCCTGAATTATCTGTGTTACTCCTTATCTGGAGCACTGGCAGTAGATGAGTCATGTCCAGTTTGGATCATTCATACTGAAGATATTGAATGTCAAACATAGTGGAAACTGCTGAATTTTCAAGTTGAATTTAGTATAGGGTGGTGATTAGGTACTTTAAATGCAAAAGAAAAGGGCACATAAAGATTCACTTAGAGAGTGTAAGTGTACATGGAAAATGAAAGTATCTTAGATCTCCTTACAGTACTTGTAGAACCTGCTCTTATTTTTCTTGCATGTAGGCCATATTATTTAGCCAAATCATAACAGGATTGATTGGACCTTGAACATGAGTTAGCTGGTCTTGGTAGAATGTTAGTTTGTACAGACTGAGCAGGGCATGCTCCGTTTGCTTATTTTCATTATACCTGCAACTAGGAGAAGTGAGGCATAGATATTTTCAGGCTTCAGCATTTGTGGTGGCATAAAACTTTGTCAAGTCTTCTGGGTTCGAGGTTATAAAACTTGAGAATAATCTCAAACTCAAAATAAAGCACACTGATTGGCTGCTTCCGAGCATATTTTGAGTTTGAGAATGTACTCAAGTTTTATAACCTCTGGGCCAGGTTTGGCTGTTTTGTGGCAAACTACAGACAAGCGAGTCACTGTATTCCATAGAATTCTTGTTAAACATGGTTTATCCGTTAACAGGGTTACCTCCTGATGTATTGACAGTGGACCACGTTCATATTTACTGGTATAACAAGACACAGGGAAGACTCTACATGCTGGATAAAGAAAGCGGGAAAGTGTCGGTGACAGCATTTCCAGGGGTCAAAGATATTTTCCCTCATGGTGCACATTTGCAACCCCTTCCAGCATCTGAGTGTCTGGACACAAGTCCCTACACAGAGCCTGTTGATATTGTATCCATGACAAACACATCTGTGACAGTACGTCTGCACCCAATCACATGGCCAGACGCCTGTGAAAATATCAGTCAGCCATCCGTTAGATACACAGTCTACTACAGGAAATTAGATGACATGAACCCATCAGACCATTGTGGACCAGCAGGACAACAGTGCTTTGCTAAGGTTGGTATGGTTACTTACAAAGGTCAAGGACTCAGAGTTTTCAAAATTTATTGTTTGTACAGTATTAGGGTGAATGAGCTCTAATGCTTATTCTTACACACTAACCTTCTTTACCTTATACCTATGGCCGAACCTTGTTTACCGATTTCGGATTTAATGTTTGGAACAATCAGACAGAAATTGCTTTTCATTCAAACAGATCTGGTAAAATAAGTTTATTTTCCACCGAAGGCACAGTTTCCTTTAATGCAACAATGTATAAAACACCACAGAAACAAGAATTTACTTACTGGGTATGGGCGCCGCCATTGCAGATTTGGAGCCAATCGGCCATTTACCGGCTTTACGTTTAACCGGCATTTCGACCGTTTCGCCGGCTTCAGGGTTGGACAGGGTGTCTCCGATTATTTTTTTTTGTCAAAGACTTCTCAGGAACCACTTTACCTAGGTTTTTGAAATTTGTTCCAAACGTTTGGTATGACTAGTTGTATAAGAGACCATCAGCCTCCATCTGCTTATCAGTCCCTCTTTTTTACTTTCTCTCCAATTTAATTTCTGTCGAAGATTTCTCAGATTTACAGCTAGGATTTTGAAATTTGGTACAAATATTTGGTGTGACTAGTTGTATTGTGTAAGAGAGTATCAGCTTCCATATATATATCATTCCCTCTTTTGTTCATTTTTTCTTTCTTTCCAATTTAATATTTGTCACAGATGTCTCAGGAATCACTATAGCTAGGAGTTTGATATTTATGCCAAACATTGTATCAAGTAAGAGAGTACCTGAGCCTCTTTCTGCTTATCATTCATTATCTTTTGTTTTAAAGTTTTTTTATTAAGTGTGGCAGTGTTTCTGTTAGGTGGTGGTGCTGGCCGGGGGTATACGTGAGCCCCTGCTCACATGCTCTAGTTTCAAACTACTGATACCTCAAAGTAAATTTTCTGGTACCAGAAAATTTATTTTGAGATATCAGTACATGTAGTTTGGACTGAAGTTCAACTTCGAGGTATCGAGACTTGACTGTAACTGCTCATGCAGAAAGATATGTTTCCAAGGCAAATTTTTGTGTTAAAGTCACCTCGAGTCAAGTGTTGACACCCAGACTGTGGTCCTGTTTTCTCTTGCAAATTGTTTTGTTTATCTAGTAAGACAGCAAAGAACCAAACTGTTATCTGTTTCACAAGAAGCATGTTGAATCTTCACAGTGACTCTTGATTGACAGTAAGATGTACACATTTTGATTTGTTGATTCAGTGTAGCAACAACCAGTCAAACAAACCACTTCATAGAAAAATAAACAAATTTATGGAATTAATTGATTCAAAAATCAATTTAAAGTCTATAAGGATAACATGCAATCACATATTTTTCGGGTTAAACATTTGTTGCTGCCCTTGTCAGTGTTTATGACCTCAGTGTCATTTCGGTCATTAACATTGGTTGTGGGTGCAACAAACGTTAGACACTTCAAAGCCACAGTTGAACCTTATATTAGTACATAGCAAGGTGAATATGTATAAAACTGAAATGTTCAGTGTTGTTTTTCTTTGACAGGAATCTTACAGCAGGGAGATAACAATAGACAACCTTGACCCCTAAACTTATTACATCATCCAGGGAGCAGTCAGTAATTACTACACACAGTACTGAAATATGTATAAAACTGAAATGTTCAGTGTTGTTTTTCTTTGACAGGAATCTTACAGCAGGGAGATAACAATAGACAACCTTGACCCCTACACTTATTACATCATCCAGGGAGCCGTCAGTAATTACTACACACAATACTCAGCAACTTCACTGGGACATCCCACCAACATCAGAACTAAGCCAGGAGGTTGGTATTGGTATTTTTTCATTACCGTAAAAGTTCCAAGTTTGTGAAGAAATAGGTCAGAGCAAACAGTGCAGATCCATATAAGACTGCTCCTAAAAGAGCATTCTGATTTGAGTCTACACTGTTTGCCATTCCATCTTTATCTTTGAGATGCATAACTGTATTGTTAAATTAACTGTTACTTTTTTAGGAGATTTATGGTAGTCATTTAAGATTTCCCAATTTTCATAATTTTTATGATACATGCAAACTTCTGTAAATTTTTGAAAAGAAAAAGTTATTCTTTTTAACTGCAAAAGCTTCTTGCCTTTTTTTTCCAGCCAAAAAAAATTATTTGTGTAAATGAGATTAAATTTGCAAAACTACTTTACAACTGAACTTACGCAAATGCTCTTATTGCTCCACCTTTTGAATTTGTCCGAGTATATTTTACAAAAGAAACTATTGTCACAAAAACACACCTGCACTTGTTTGTCCGAGGTTTTCACATTATTTGACTGGTCATTGCATATTTTGACTGACAGGTTGCATTGTTTTAGGTCAGTTCCAGAGCTTAACAAGTTTAGTAAGAACAACACTTTTACTGGGCTCTGGGAATTGTTTCTTATATCCTACTTATATTATTTCAGTTCCCTCAGCAGTGGGCAATATTACAGCAAGCCCAAGGAGCCCGAATACAGTCCTTGTGATGTGGCCCCCTCCTATAAACCCTAATGGGCCCCTAGACAAGATTGAATACCATATTCGCTGGACAACACAGACAAAGCAGGGAATTTCCAAGGCCGTGAAGACTGATGCTATAAAATATGATGCTCTTGATCCCTACAACAATGGTTTCTTCTCAAGAATTATAGAAAATCTTAGTCCGAGTCATATATATAGTGTTCAGGTGCGTGTTTATGATAACTTGCTGATTTTAATCTTGACTGCAACTAGCAGAAGAGGACATAGGTATTACTGTTCTGTCAACGTCGTAAGCTAGTCAAGTTTTGTGGTTTAGCTGTTGTGTGACAAAGCTAAGGCAGACACAGCCATCTGTGGACTTCTTACTCTGACATGGGTTTTCCTGCTTTTAACTAGTTTGTCATCATTTTAGGAGATGCTTACTGGATGAATAAATAAGATAAATCAGTACTTTTTCGGGAAGCAACTCTGCCATTTTCATTTTGCCTCCCTCCTGAATGAAGGAAAGAATAAGCTCCATTAAGAGTTAATTCTTTTCTTTAAGAGTAAGCTCCCTTTTTAGTAGGGCTGCCTTGTTAAGGGAAGCAAACATGAAGTCTTAAGAGTGGTGATCTTTTGTAAAAATGATGAAAAAACATGGAGGTGTACCCATTCAACTTAAATGGCAAACAGTTTAACAGTGCTCCAGACAAGAAGGGTAACAGAGATAATTTAGGGATAATTATCCATATTTCTCCACAAAAACACATGTGACCCATCATCAGAACCATCTCTTTGAGACGGTTCTAATGAGGGGTCACAACATGTGTTTTTGTTGAAAAATAAGAAAAATTATCTTTGAATTATCCTCAATATCCCCTCTTATCTGGAGCTCTGGTTTAAGTCTGAGTAGACTGCTCATATTTTACAAAAGTCTGTATAAATGTACTCTTTCAGCAGGTCAAAGGTTAATGACTGTTTTTAATTGCTACAGTATTTCATACACTTTTATTTGTAGAATCGCAGACTGTGGATACATGCCCAGCTTTAATGCCCAGGTTTATTTTAAGCCTTTTTTGGTAAGCCAAAATGAAAAACTATGCTGTCCTGTGACAATTCTCATTAGCTCACCTGTCAAGGTGACCTTATAGTATAGCCTTGGTCCGCTGTCTGTCGGCGGCGGCGGCGTTCACACTTTTAAACATCTTCTTCTCAGAAACCACTGGGCCAATTGAAGCCATATTTCATATGGAGCCTTAACAGGATGGGGGAACGAGAGTTTATATATTTGGTCCAGGTCACATGACCAAGATGGCTGGCATGCCCATATATGGTAAAAACCTTAAAGAATCTTCTTCTCCAGAACCACTGGGCTGATTGCCTTGAAACTTGGTATGTAGCATCTTGGACTCCAGTACGACAAAGTTTATATAAATGATGACCTTGGGTTGACCTTGACCTATTTTATGGCAAGGTCAAATTTGGTCCCTTAGGCTTTTGAATGGGAAAATCTGAAAAAGTGCATTTTTCTGTTGCTGTTGTGCTCTGTGATATGAAAATGCAGTCAATTTCAATACCTATAAATATCAGAGGTCAAGGTCATTTAGTGACCTTGACCAAAGGTCATTTGTCCATTGGGAGACAACATTTTCAAACATCTTCTCCTCAGAAACCATTGGGCGGATTGAAGCCAAATTTCATATAGAGACTTAACAGGATAAGAGAACTAAAGTTTATATATTTGGCCGAGGTCACATGACCAAGATGGCCGCCATGCCCATATATGGTAAAAACCTTAAAGAATCTTCTTCTCCCGAACCACTGGGCCAATTGCCTTGAAACTTGGTATGTAGCATCTGAGACTCCAGTACTACAAAGTTTATATAAATGATGATCTTAGGTGTACCTATTTTACCACAAGGTCAAATTTGGTCCCTTAGGCTTTTGAATGGGAAAAGCTGAAAAAGTGCATTTTTCTATTGCTGTTGTGCTCTGTGATATGAAAATACAGTCATCAACAACCCCTATGAATACTAGAGGTCAAGGTCATTTAGTGGGTCAAGGTCATTTAGTGACCTTGGCAGAGGGTCATTTGTCATGTGTCAACATTTTTAAAGGACTTCTCCTCTGAAACTACTGGGCAGATTTCAATAAATTTCATATGCAGCTTTCAGGCAAAGCGGGAAACAAAATTTATATTCGGTCCAGGTCACATGACCAAGATGGCCACCATGCCCATATATGGCAAAAACCTTGAAAAATTTTCTTCTCCAGAATCACTGGGCCAGTTGCCTTGAAACTTGGTATGTAGCATCTGGGACTGTAGTACTACCAATATTATATAAATCGAGCATATACTGACAGGTGAGTGATCGTTGCCCTTGGGCGACTTGTTTTCTCTGTTGACACATGTGAAAGAATTGTAAAATCCCTTCATTATGTTCTCTCTTATTGCAGGTAATATGTAATCAGACTCTGGGCAACTTTGTACGCGAGAGCATGCCAGTTCACGTGATGACATTTGATGAACCTGATGATATCCATCTAGTGGACCTGACTAACACAACTATATCAGTCAGATGGACGTTGCCCAGTGATGACAGTGTCTCCATGTTCTCTATACATTATGCCAGGGTAAGGCTATTATTATTATGTGAGTGGTGTCACATTTTATGTAAAGCTGTGTTGTTTGTGTTTTATCATGTGACGTCGCTGTTATTCATTGGATAATGTCATGTCTTAAAAATCGTATGACCACACATGTAATAACACTTTGGTGCATACACGTAACGTCATTGATTTGGTTGGTTGATTTGATGCTTAACGTCCACGGTAAACAACTAAGGTCATGTCGGGACGGTCAGTTAACCTAACCACACTATTCCTGGGCAGGCTTAGACCTCCTAAGCGGTTAACCAGTACTAAGTGCACATACTTTCGCCAGTAACTGACAACTGCCCTTCTTGAATCAGCGGAAGGAGCGTAACGTCATTGAAAACGTCCATGTCAGCAATGCGTTTTTTATTGAAATAATGTTCAGTTTGAAAGCCTTAAAATCTCATTTTAAAGGGCCATATGATAAACAGAATCTTACACTCGTGGTCATTTCATATGAAATTTATGAAACTCGCCAAAGGCTTGTTTCATAGATTTCATATGAAATGACCACTTGTGTAAGATCCTCTATTTCTCCCATCAAAAGTTCTTTTTTTATAGGATGAACAAGTAATAAACATATTCTAGACCTTGAACATGCAGGCAGTTCATACAGAGTACTGTCAGGCATTTTTTTCTCCATGAGGATATGTCACCAGAAAATGCTCGGTTATTAGAGTGAAACAAAAATACATAGTTATTTAGTTGGTTATAAGACGGGGTTTTACCCTCCTAAATGAAGACCAGTTTACCTATTTGAGGTGATTTTGGAAGGGGAACACTTTCTTTTTCACCACCTCTACCTCCCCCACCCCATCCACACACTTTTACACACACACATAGCCAAATCAATATGGTACATATTTTTTATACATGTGAATATATAAAATTCAACATTTTTCAATCACTACACGAAAGAGAGGTGCCATGGTTCAGTGGTTAGAATCACTCCGTTATGGTGCAGAAAGTTGCAGGAAGATCGTGAGATCGAACCGGGGCTCGGCTCTCTGCCAACTGGGAAACTCTCTCTGTCAACCCAGCAGTAAATGGGTACCTGTTTCGAATCAGGGAAGGATGAGGCAGGAAAAGGAGAGGGATGTGCTCTGCATTTCATATGCTGTGCCCAAGATACAGTGGCTCTCTCACCTCCTCTGCTCCTACGGCTACTAGGCTATGGGAAACCTTTACCTTAACCTTACACACGAATTTCAACCAATAAATAACTCGACATCTTACTATAAATACACGTATACTGTTCTGTAGATTCTATATGTAATATGATAAAGGAACTGTACTCTTCTGTATTTGTATTCCAGGTACATGAGGGTAACCTAACCTATCAGATCCATGGCCTGCCAGAGCCCAACCCCAATTTCACTGTCTACAACACAACTTTCGAGAACTTACAACCGAATACAGAATATTCCTTCATACTGAAAATCATCTATAGAGGCTCTTTGAAAGTGTACAGCTGGCCACAGAATGGGTCACATACAAAATATTATTTTAAAACACTGAGTAAGTTAACCCATTCCATTCGGCCTGATCTGAGATCCAAACTGCTTATTGCCTAGACATCATTTCTACAAGAGTTAGTTAGACCAATATTGTCAAAATATTATTGATTTTTGATGCAGACGACAATTTCAGCAGATGACAAAAAATACCCAGAATGCAATGGGTTAATCTTTCGTTTAATTTATTGTGTTCCCTACAACTAGCAGAAGTGAGACATGGCATAGTGTTACTTTTTCAGGTGGCAGTCAGAGCCTAAGATAAGAGGGAATATTTGGTGATAATTAAGGATAATTTTTGTTATTTCTACATAGAAACATATGTTGTGACCCCTCATCTGAACCGTCTCGACAAGACAGTTCAGATGAGGGGTCACAACATATGGTTTCAGTGAGAAATAAAAAAAATTATCCCTCAATTATCATCAAATACCCCTCTTATCTAGAGCTCTGGCAGTGGCATGGTAAACTTTGTGCCAGGTTTTCTGGTTTAGCTCTGTTTGGTGACAATATGCAGACAGGCGAGACTCCATATTCTGTGGAACTCTTGTGGTACATAAAATGTGATAACATTCTTGCTAGGCATACAAGAAGTAATGGGATTGATACATAAGATGAAAGACTTTAACCCTTAAAGTGGCAAAAACGAAAATAGTTGAATTTGTAAACAGCATAGATCCAGATGAGGCGGCTCATGATGAGCCGCCTCATCTGGATCTACACTGTTTGACATCTAATCTTTGAACTCTGAATTTGATATAGCTTGGACAAACATTTATATAAACTAAATTTTACTAGGCTGATTTTCGATGTCTTAAATTGAAGTTACCCCATATATTTGTCCTTATTCTGAAGCAGCTGTCAGCATTTTATGAAATATAGCCAGTTAAGAGAACTGATAGTCAGCAAATGGTCATTTTTTTAAGTGTTCTGGGAGCTGGTTTTAGTTCATAAGACAATGACATTTGCTATAGACAAAGGACATGAGTGTGGGGTAGCTGGACTTTACCACATTAAAATCAGCATTGTAAGACCTGAGATATAACTATTTTCGTATACGGGTCAAGCTTATTTTCATTCCATATATAAAATATTTACAGTTGAACTCATGTGACTGTGACATATGAGCCACGACGTGACAAAACCAACAAAGTGGTTGTGCACCCAGCGCAGACTCAGATCAGCCTGGGCATCCGCATGGGGCTAGCTTAGACCTTTGGCTACCCTTTAAGTGCAACGCAAAGACTGGTCAGACTGGGCGGATGCCCAGGCTGATCTGAGTCTGCGCTGGGCGCACAACCACTTTTTAGCTCACCTGAGCCAAAGGCTCACAGGTGAGCTTATAGTATAGGCAGGCATCCGTCCGTTGTCCGTCGTCTGTCCGTCAATATTTTCAAACGACATCTCCTCTGAAACTACATGGCCCATTGTTACCAAATTTCATATATAGCATCTATAGGCAGGGGGAACTAATAATACTGTTTTTTATCCAAATCGCTTCAGAACTTTGGTTGCTATGGCAACTTAAAGTTTCCATTGACTTATATGGGAAAAATTGAAAAGGGGAGGTGCCTATAAGGCCCTTTTTCTGCCCAAGAGCAAAATGTTTTATTTTCAGCTGATGATTAGACTATAGTGTCCGCTATGCTGAATCAATTGTTGTTAAGCTCCGTAAGCCCTACTTTTGGAATAATGGGGTTATTAAAGTGGGTGGGGTAAATCAGCATGAACCAGGGGTGTCATATTATAAGCTATATTTCTCCTTCAAATTTAATGGCATTCATAAATACCTTCCTTTATAAGTTGAAGTAATGTCGTTGGTGACATCTTTTCTCAAATTCTATCTTTTAAAATAAAATCTTATGTCTGCAGAATTTCATTTAGAGACACTGTCAATTTTCATTAATTTTGGTACTTTGAATTCAATATATTCTACCATATCTCTAGAACCAATGGATGACTTCTTACCAAACTAACATGGGTTCACCCTTGGGAGAGTGCAAACTGTTGATTAAATTTTGGTGACCATGACCTTTGTTTCAAGGTCACAGTAAGACTTATAATGTTAATTTTAAGTCAAGTTTTGGCCATTGTCTACACAGTAGCTCATAAACTGACATGAAATCATGACCAAAGTGGCCTAAATTAAACATTATGAGGAGTTAGAGCACTAGTTATGATCAAATGGCCATGACATCATCTTCAAGGTCAAGGTCAAGGTTAGACTAGACAGAGTTTGACCAAAGATCTCACACAGCTAGAAAGCAGAAATTTAACAAATATGTATGTTTCTATTTGTAAGTCAATGCTTAATATGCATATAATGACCTTGACCTTGATCTGAAGGTCACCAATACATTCAGAAGTTCATTATTTTACAATACACTTTTCTATAACATTTAAGTTTAACGCAATTCTGTTTCATCATGTTTGGCTAATACTGACCTTCAGACCAAGGTCAGGGTCATTCTGTGCACATTAAACATTGATTTTCAAAAGAAAACACTCAGATTTGGTACATTTCTGCCACCTGATTGATGAAATCTATGATTAAACTCTGTTTAGTCTAGCAATGACCTTGACCTTGAAGATGATGTCATGGCCATTTAATCATGATGTCATGGCCATTTAATCATAACTAGTGCTCTAACTCCTCATAATGTTTAATTTAGGCCACCTTGGGAACAATTCCACATCAATTCAGGAGCTGCTGTGTAGACAATGACCAAAACTTGACTAACAATTGACATTATAAGTCTTACTGTGCCCTTGAACCAAAGGTCAAGGTCACCAAAATTTAATCAACAGTTTGCACTCTCCCAACGGCGAGCCCATGTTAGTTTGGTAAGAAGTCATCCATTGGTTCTAGAGATATGGTAGAATATATTGAATTCAGAGTACCAAAATTAATGAAAATTGACAGTGTCTCTAAATGAAATTCTGCAGACATAAGATTTTATTTTAAAAGATAGAATTTGAGAAAAGATGTCACCAAAGACAATTCTTCAACTTATAAAGGAAGGTATTTATGAATGCCATTAAATTTGAAGGAGAAATATAGCTTAAAATATGACACCCTTGGTTCATGTTGATTTACCCCACCCACTTTAATAACCCCATTATTCCAAAAGTAGGGCTTACGGAGCTTAACCACTATTGATTCAGTATAGGGGACACTATGGTCTAATCATCAGCTGAAAATAAAACATTTTGCTCTTGGGCAGAAAAAGGGCCTTATAGGCACCCCTCCTTTGCATTTATTGCTATGTCACTGCAGATATTTTGACAAAACTTTTACAGAAATGTTCCTTGAGTATTCCTCTATCAACCACATGAACGTTATGTAAATTGCACAATTTGGCTGGTTGCCATGGCAACCCAATGGTTAAAAAAATAGAAAAAATATTCAAAAATCATCTCCTCAGAAACTGTGCAACCAATAAAGCTCAAACTTCACAGAAAGGATCTTAGTACTAGCTTCTATAAAAGAACTGTTTTTTTGGCAATTGCTCTAGCAGTTTGGTTGCCATGGGAACTGAAAGTTGCCATTGACTTATAATGGCAAAATGGAAAATTTGCATTTATTGCTATGTCACTGCAGATATTTTGACAAAACTTTTACAGAAATGTTCCTTGAGTATTCCTCTATCAATCACATGAACTTTATGTAAATTGCACAATTTGGCTGGTTTCCATGGCAACAGAATGGTTAAAAAATAGAAAAAATATTCAAAAATCATCTCCTCAGAAAATATGCAACCAATAAAGCTCAAACTTCACAGAAAGGATCTCAGTACTAGCTTCTATAAAACTACTGTTTTTCTTGGCAATTGCTCTAGCAGTTTGGTTGCTATGGGAACTGAAAGTTGCCATTGACTTATAGTGGCAAAATGGAAAATTTGCATTTATTGCTATGCCACTGCGGGATATTTTGACAAAACTTTCATAGAAATGTACCTTGGATAGTCTTTAACCAGCCATGTTAAATTTATGCAAATTGCCCAATTTGGCTGGTTGCCATTGCAACCGAATGGTTAAAAATAGAAAAATATTAAAATATCATCTTCGCAGAAACTGTGTGGCCCAATAAAGCTCAAACTGTACAGAAAGAACCTTAGTACTAGCCTCTATAGAATTATTGTTTTTCATGGCAATTGCTCCAGCAGTTTGGTTGCTATGGCAACAAAGAGTTTCCATTGACTTATAATGAGGAAAATGGAAATTGGCAATTTTTGCTGTCTAACTAACTGCAGTTATTTAAATTTTTTTCTACAGAAATGTTTCTTGAGTAGTCCTCTACGATTCATATGAATTTTCTCCAAATCGCTGAATTTGATTGGTTGCCATGGCAAAATATAGTGTAAATTTAGAAAAAAAAATAATAAAAATCTTCTGCTCAGAAGCCATATAGGGGATGAAGCTGATATTGTGCTAACATGTTGATGACAGTAGTTTCTACATAAATTTTATTCTTTTTCTTCCTTATCTCTACCTAAAGTATGTTTTATATTATCATTGCCCATGTGAATTTGTTGCTATGGCAACTTAAAGTTTCCATAGACTTATAATGAGGAAAGTGGACATTTGCTATTTATTTCTGTGTTACTGCAGATATTTTGACAAAAATTCACAGAAATGTTCCTGGAGTAGTCTTCTACCAGCCATATGAATTTTTCCCAATTACCCGATTTTGATTGGTTGCCATTGCAGCTGAAAGGCCAAATTTTTACTTCTTTTTTTTTTGCCAAAGATCTTCTGAGAAGCCATTAATGGGGGATAAAGCTTATTTTTTTTTCATAAATGTTTGTGATATTATCCTCTACATAAATGGTGTTTTTTATTGCTGTTGTGCATGGTGTTTTGTTGCTGTAACCTCAGTGCCTCAGTGCTCAGGTGAGCGATATAGGGCCATTGGCCCTCTGGTTTGGTTTTCTCATGTCGTGGCTCATATCTTTTCGACCTTGTTGACAGTTTATATCCAAATGTGTTATGTGTTTAATACTGATCAGAGTTCGTGCAGGGCATCCCTGTATGAGCTGTCGGTTGTATTTTATTTGACATTATCATATTACAGCTGGTATCCCTGGTTTCCCAGAGCCACCTGTCATTGAAGAGATAACAAATGGAGAGTTTGAAGTGAGATGGTTACCACCTAATGATTTTGGAGAAAACATTACACATTATCTACTACAGTACAGGTACTACTGTATAACAAGATAAAGCTACTGTGAAAATTTTATGTCACATGACCCATAATGGTTATTTACTTTGAAAAAGGCCACAACCATTTCCTGATTGTTTTATTTTTGTGAAGACTTGTGAAATTTCACAAAAAGAAGATATTTGTAAATATATTTAGATCTTATTCATAAAAATCTTATGACTACATGTTTAATAACACTTGATTTTTGGCATGCAACATCAGTATGCCATTCATGATAACTGTATGTTTGCTATAGAAATAATATAAGCTGATAGGGTGATGAAATTCTATTAACCCTTGAAATGCCAAAAATCAAAATTGTTGAATTGGCAAACAGTGTAGATCCAGATGAGGTGGCTCATAATGAGCCACCTCATCTGAGTCTACACTGTTTGCCCTCTAGTGTTTGAATTCTCAATATGATATCGCTTGGACGAGACATTTTTTTGAAATTCTGCAGATGTAAATTTTGTTGTCTGCTTTTTGGCGCATTAAGGGTTAAAACGATTATATGATAAACAGAATCTTACACTCTGATCATTTCATTTGAAGTATATGAAACTCACTGAGGCTTATTTCATAAATTTCGTATGAAATGACAAATTATATAAGATTCTCTATTATATTCTTATTATCTTCGACTAGGCATATAGACAAGGAGAACTGGAGTTTTGCTGTCAACACAACAGATACCCGTTGGGTGTTAGATGATGGTACCCTGCCGAGGGGGTTCACATATGTGTTCAGAGTAAAAGCTCAAAACAAGAATGGCTGGGGACCCTACAGTTTGAACAGCTCCATGTTCTCATATCCAAGTAAGTTCAGTGTTGTCTGCAGAGTATTAGAAATGGCCCATATTTGGGAGTGAATTGTTTTGAGAATTTTTCTCATTCCGCCACTAAATATTCTTTGCAAACTTTTTTTGCACCACAAAAAAGAATGCACTTCTAAAGAAACATGTGCCTCACAAACATTGGACAACCTTTCCTTCACATTGACATTCTATGATACATTTAGCTGACATAAGGATTTAGGAAAAAGAAAGGAAAAAAATATGAGAGCCTGCCCAGCCAAACAGAGCTTGGGTCTGCCAGCAGCCTACAGAATTAGTGTGCCAACAGTCAGCTAACTGTGTTGCCTTGTACAAGTAATGTTTTCTTGTACAAGTAAGGCTTTTGCTAGGCCTGCATTTCTGTTCGGACTCTGTTAGGAGCTTGTATTCTCTTCAGTGTTATACAGACAGAACACGGCAAGTTTATAGCAGTGTTAAGGTGTGTGATTCCACCTACATGTTTTACTGCCATTTTTACAAAGGGGAACAACTTTGGTTACTTCTGTGTTGCTTCGAAACAAGGGTCTACTCTTGAAGGAAAGAATTTGCTCCTAAGGGAGCCAATTCTTTTCTCCAGGAGTAGACATCCATTGAGAAGGAAGGCAAAAATGAAAATAGCAGAGTTGCTTCCCCCTGCTAGAATACCCATCGACCCTACGTTTTTTGTAATTTTTTGTTTTCAGTCTTGCAGGCAGAGTCAGACGACTCTACGATGACTTTGGTGGCTATTGTTTGTGCCTCAGCAGTTGTTTTTTTCACCATGGTAACCATTGCCATTTGCTTCTGTAAGTATCATTTCAGATCTTGTAGTGGCCATTGTGTGTACCTTTAATAGTAGTTGTTCTTATGGCCATGGTGACAATTGCCATTTACATACTTCAGTAAGTACAGTTTCAGATCTTGTAGTGGCCATTGTTTGTGCCTTTAATAGTAGTTGGCCTTATCGCCATGGTGACCATTGCTATTTGCTTCAGCAAGCTCCATTTCAGATCTTGCAGTTGCTATTGTGTGTGCCTTTAATAGTAGTTGGCCTTATTGCAATGGTGATGATTGCACTTTGCTTCAGCAAGCTCCATTTCAGATCTTGCAGTTGCTATTGTGTGTGCCTTTAATAGTAGTTGGCCTTATCGCAATGGTGATGATTGCTATTTGCTTCAGCAAGTACCATTTCAGATCTTGCAGTGGCCATTGTAAGTGCCTGAGTAGTTGGCCTTATCGCCATGGTGACCAATGCTGTTTGCTTCAACAAGTACCAGTTTAGATCTTGTAGTGGCCAATGTGTGTGCCTTAGTACTTAGCCTTATCGCAAATTTGATTCTTGCTGTTTGCCTCAGCAAGTACCGTTTCAGATCTTGTAGTGGCCATTGTGTGTGCCTTAGTAGTTGGCCTTATCGCCATAGTAGTTTTTCTTATCGCCATGGTGACCATTGCTATTTGCTTCAGCAAGTACCTTTTCAGATCTTGTGGTGACCATTGTGTGTGTCTTAGTAGTTGTTCTTATGGCCATGGTGACAACTGCCATTTACATACTTCAGTAAGTACAGTTTCAGATCTTGTAGTGGCCATTGTTTGTGCCTTTAATAGTAGTTGGCCTTATCGCCATGGTGACCATTGCTATTTGCTTCAGCAAGTACCATTTCAGATCTTGCAGTGGCGATTGTGTGTGCCTTTAATAGTAGTTGGCCTTACGCAATGGTGATGATTGCTCTTTGCTTCAGCAAGTACCATTTCAGATCTTGCAGGGGCCATTGTAAGTGCCTGAGTAGTTGGCTTATAGCCATGGTGACCATTGCTATTTGCTTCAGTAAGTACCATTTCAGATCTTGTAGTGGCCATTGTGTGTGCCTTAGAACTTAGCCTTATTGCAAATTTAATTCTTGCTGTTTGCTTCAGCAAGTACCATTTCAGATCTTGTAGTGGCCATTGTGTGTGCCTTAGTAGTTGGCCTTATCGCCATGGTGATAATAGCTCTTTGGTTCAGGAAGTACCATTTCAGATTTTTTAGTGGCCATTGTGTGTGCCTTTGATAGTAGTTGGCCTTAACATCATGG
Source organism: Ctena decussata (assembly GCA_963989385.1). NCBI lineage: Eukaryota > Metazoa > Mollusca > Bivalvia > Lucinida > Lucinidae > Ctena > Ctena decussata. The sequence continues at coordinate 56,566,277 of OZ022502.1, read as the reverse complement.
TCACCATTGCTATTTGCTTCAGTGAGTACCATTTCAGATTTTGTAGTGGCCATTGTGTGTGCCTTTAATAGAAGTTGTCCTTATCGTCATTTCTTGCTGTTTGCTTCAGCAAGTAACATTTCAGATCTTGTAGTGGCCATTGTGTGTGCCTTAGTAGTTGGCCTTATCGCCATGGTGACAATAGCTGTTTGCTTCAGGAAGTGCCATTTCAGATTTTCTAGTGGCCATTATATGTGCCTTTGATAGTAGCTGGCCTTAACGTCATGGTCACCATTGCTATTTGCTTTAGTAAGTACAGTTTCAGATCGTGTAGTGGAAATTGTTTGTGCCTTAGTAGTTGTTTGGATCGCCATGGTGACCATTGCTATTTGCTTCAGTAAGTACCATTTCAGATTTTGTAGTGGCCATTGTTTGTTCCTTTAATAGTAGTTGTTCTTATTGCCATGGTGACCATTGCTATATGCTTCAGCAAGTACCTTTTCAGATCTTGTAGTGGCCATTATGTGTGCCTTTGATAGTAGTTGGCCTTAACGTCATGGTCACCATTGCTATTTGCTTCAGTAAGTACAGTTTCAGATCTTGTAGTGACCATTGTTTGTTCCTTTAATAGTAGTTGTTCTTATTGCCATGGTGACCGTTGCTATATGCTTCAGCAAGTACCTTTTCAGATTTTGTAGTGGCCATTGTTTGTTCCTTTAATAGTATTTGTACTTATGGCCATGGTGACAATTGCCATTTACTTCAGTAAGCACAGTTTCAGATCTTGTAGTGGCCATTATGTGTGCCTTAGTAGTTGTTCTTATTGCCATGGTGACCATTGCTATATGCTTCAGCAAGTACCTTTTCAGATTTTGTAGTGGCCATTGTTTGTTCCTTTAATAGTATTTGTACTTATGGCCATGGTGACAATTGCCATTTACTTCAGTAAGTACAGTTTCAGACCTTGTAGTGGCCATTGTGTGTGCCTTGGTAGTTGTTGATATCGCCATGGTGACAATTGCCATTTGCCTCAGTTAGTAAAGTTTCAGATCTTGTAGTGGCCATTGTGTGTGCATTAGTAGTTGTTCGGATCGCCAGGTTGACAATTGTCATTTGCTTCAGTAAGTAAAGTTTCAGATCTTGTAGTGGCCATTGTGTGTGCCTTAGTAGTTGTTTGGATTGCCATGGTGACCATTGCCATTTGCTTCAGTAAGTAAAGTTTCAGATCTTGTAGTGGCCATTGTGTGTGCATTAGTAGTTGTTCGGATCCCCATGGTGACCATTGCTATTTGCTTCACTAAGTACCATTTCAGATCTTGTAGTGGCCATTGTGTGTGCATTAGTAGTTGTTCGGATCCCCATGGTGACCATTGCCATTTGCTTCAGTAAGTAAAGTTTCAGATCTTGTAGTGGCTATTGTGTGTGCCTTAGTAGTTGTTGGGATCCCCATAGTGACCATTGCTATTTGCTTCACTAAGTACCATTTCAGATCTTGAAGTGGCCATTGTGTGTGCCTTCAATGGTAGTTGGCCTTGTCGCCATGGTGACCATTGCTATTTGCTTCAGCAAGTCCCATTTCAGATCTTGCAATGGCCATTGTTTGTGCCTTAGTAGTTGTTCTTACCGCCATGGTGACCATTGCTATTTGCTGCAGTAAGTTCAATTTCAGATCTTGCTGCTGTATGTAGATAACCACGATGATCAATTTGAAGTAGAAAAAAAAATAGTAAAGGTAAAATTTTAGGATATCCTTGAGTTAACTATTTTGTGTAAGTTAAATATGATTTTGGCAATTATGCAGTGTTAGCCAGAAACATAGTACATTAGCCAATTCTTATAAACAACCTGATATGAGCCGCGACACGAGAAAACCAACAATGTGGTTGTGCGCCCAGCACAGACTCAGATCAGCCTGGGCATCCGCCCAGTCTGATCAGAGTCTTCACTGTCCGCAGGGAGGTAGCTTAGCCACTAAGCTACCCTTTGAGCACTTCACGAAGATTCTGATAAAATTGGGCGAATGCCCAGGCTGATCTGAATCTGTGCTGGGCGAACAACCACATTGTTGGTTTTGTCGTGTCGCGGCTCATATCATTTTTGCATGAAGAAGCATAAACATCAGAACTGTGTGGAAAAACCAGACTCCCTCGCTAATCTGGCTGCAACTTGTAGAATGCTGCAGCATTCTACATGCTATCCAAAGACTATTTTAGTATCAAATTGTAGAACAGGAAGAGTTTGACGTCATGTTTAAAACATGAAAATACGTCGCTCAAATCACTTAAAGATTCAGAAATGCTTTAATTCTTTCTGAAATTCCTCATTTGCACATTACATTACATTATAACTAGACAAGTTTTCCAAGGTTAACCAGGCAAATACTAAATGATGACTTACGATTTCTATTGCACGTATATATTTATGGTTTAACTTAATAAGAAGTCATGTTGAACAATTTTAAAAAAATATGTATATGTGTTCTTTATTAGTTCCAAACCTTAAATAATAAACATTAGTGGAAATAATTCCTTGTATCATTTCAAATTTTGGTAAGAATCTTGGGCATTGCATTCAGTTTTTAGTGGGCTTATGTATCTTGGAAGCTGTTTTCCATAAAAACAATTGCTGATTAACCTCACATCTTATATTTACAGCAGTATGCAGGTCTAGAAGGGAGGAAAGGAAAAAGAAGACTGAGTTTATAGCTGTAGCAAGAGGACCTGACCTTGAACTTGCAACATTACGAGAGCTTCCGACCACTGTTATACATGAAAACAATGCTCTGTATGCTATAAAGTAAGTTATACATAAAAAAGAATCATCCATTTGGCTGAGTGATTAGTGCGTCCAACTTTAGATCATGGAAACGTGGGTTTGAGTCCCAATGGAGGCGAGATTCTGTTTGAACATAAATGATGCTTCTTTGCACAGAGCCCTTCATAATCACCCTCTTATTGCCCTGAAATGACTGAAATACATGTACTATTGAAAAGAACATACCCCCACACCTCCCCCAAGTTATCCTTCCATCCATCAGTATTGTATTATAGCTGTCTGCTTTTCCTCATCAGAGACTTACCTGATTTTACATTTTACAACAACCAAAACATTTTAAACCTGTATGGATTAGCTTGGAAGTAATTTTGTAAGAATTTCAATTTTATGAATTTTACATGTAAAATATCATCAGGCCTTGAGGTTATAAAACTTGAGTACATTCTCAAACTCAAAATAAAGCACACTGATTGGCTGCTTCCGAGCACATGCTCGGAAGCAGCCAATCAGTGTGCTTTATTTTGAATTTGAGATTATTCTCAAGTTTTATAACCTCGAACCCAGATCACAAATTGCTTTCCAAAACTTATGGTATGTATATGTGCATAATGCATTTCTGTAGACTGTCGAAGGGTGGAGTTGCATTATATTTTATTCTTAACCCAAGTAGTATGACATGTGTAAATGCCTGGGTCCCATTGTTCAAAACAAACGAAGTTTTTAGTTAACGAGACATTTTAATTTTCAAATGTATTATATTCAAAAACACTGCCATTTTTTTAGCAAAATATATGAGCACACTTGATTTTATGCGTACATGTACTGAAATACTTAATGAATCACTGCTTAATGACTTCTTAAAGGCCTATTGCAGATAAAAGTAACTCCCTGGGCAGAACTGGAACTTTTTATGAGGGGTACTACCATGGAAATTTTAATTACATTTACAGTAAGAAATAATAGTAATTTTTTCTCTATAACACCCCACCACCAAAACTTTAATTAGTTTCGGGTCCTGCGCCAGGATGTAATTTTTCCTGCAAAAGCCCTAAGCTAACAACGCTATGAACAACCAGTCCCTGATCTCTTTATTCTATTTCAGTATGGTCCCTACTGATGACGATATAGCAGCTCTGCCCCACTTCAGAAGGGATCAGTTGGTCCTTTGTAAATTCCTTGGAAGTGGGGCATTTGGTGAAGTATTTGAGGGTGTGGCTAAAAATATTATCAACGAAAATTCAGGGGACACTAAAGTTGCTGTTAAAGTGAGTACTTTTATTTTGTGTAATAATTTTCAGTAAACTACCCTAAAGTGCTTAAGTATTGGGACACCTAAAATCATTGATTTTCCATTTGTTCCAAATGGAAAATTAATAGTTTTTAGGTGTCCCAATATTTAAGCACTTCTGGGTAGTTGCCACCAGTTATGGTCACATTTTAATCGCTCTTTCAATAGTTACCATCAATAGCAAATAATCCCATGTTAGCATTGATCATATGATTTTGTGTCACCTGTGACCATTCGCAAATTATTTTCTGTTATGGAAACGAAAAAAACTTTTCATTTAAGAGTGATGTATCTTTTAAGTGTTTCAGTTACTAACCTGAAAGTGAATGATACACTTTCAGGGTAAGCAGCTCTGCCATTTTTATTTTGCCTGTCTGCTCAGTCATGGTCAATTCTGAAAGGAAAGCCTCTTGAGGAGTAAATTTCTCCCTTAGGGGGCACATTCTTTCCTTTTACAGTAGACCCCTTTTGAGATCGGCTTTTTCATAGAAGGTAACCAATACTGCACGTTAAAAGAAGTGTCCTTTTAAAAAATGGTGGAAAAATATGGAGGTATAGTCATTCACCACAAATATATACTCATAGCATTTATGGGCCAGGACATGACAAAACCAACAAAGTATTATTTGCACCAAGAAAAGACTCAGTTCAGCCTTCGCATGCACCAAGTTTGATCTGACAGAGTCTTTGCAGTTGGTTGAAGGTAGCTTAGACCTTTAGCTACCCATTAAGTGCACAGCAAAGACTCTGATCAGACTGGGCGGATGCCCAGGCTGATCTGAGTCCTTGCTGGGCACACATGCTATTTGTTGGTTTTGTCGTAACGCAGCTCATTTGTTTATTTTCAGACATTAAGAAAGAGTGCCTCTGATCAGGAAAAAGAAGAATTTTTGAAGGAGGCGTTACTGATGAGTAATTTCCGACATGCTCACATCCTAAGCCTGCTGGGAGTCTGCCTTGATAACGACCCACAATTCATCATTCTTGAACTCATGGAAGGTGGAGATCTCTTATCCTTTATGAGGGCATGCAGACTATCATCGGTGAGTTACTAATTCTAATGCACTTACAAATATAATGCGTTGTCTGATTGGATAACTTGAAAAATTTGCGACAGTATATTCTGCGATATACTGTCGCAAACCCGACGTCATTAAGTGACGTTGCTTCTCATTGGCTGACATTTGGTTTTATGTTGCTGACGGCGCTTGAAATAGATGCAAACCAGTACATTATGAAAGGTGAAAATGTGGAAAAGTGCATAAGAATGGGGATAACTGTATTGAAAATTGTCATTTGGGGAGGCAAATCATCGGTTTTATGGTCACAAGTTGCGTTTTACGGCTCCGCTGGGGCGTCGCTGTAAAACGAAATTTCCGACCATATAAACGACAATTTACCTCCCTAAATGACAATTTTTAGTACAGTTATCCCTTAAGTATACCACAAATATTTGGACACTTGAACCCTTCTGCTATGAACTCTTTCAGCTTAAGCCTGGGAACATTCACATATAAATCTGGCCCCGAGGTTATAAAACTTTAGTACATTCTCAAACTCAAAATAAAGCACACTGATTGGCTGAGCTCGGAAGCAGCCAGTCAGTGTGCTGTATTTTGAGTTTGAGATTATACTCAAGTTTTATAACCTCGAACCCAGGTGATGTTGTTTAACTGTTACCATAAGCTTAAGAATGCTAGAAAAGTTACATGACACTTAAGAATGCTAGACAGATACCAGTTGCTTGAGACTGCTAGAAAAGTAACCATTTGCCTTAGAAAAATGGCTCTTTACCTTCGAAAAGTTACCATAAGTTTAAGATTGCCAGAAAAATGCCAGAAAAAATGTGAAAAGTACCAGAATTTACTGAAGCAAAATAAACTATATGAACACTGTGTCTACTAAAGATACTTTGTCTGAAACAGGAAATTATTTCGCAATTTTATATTTTTGGTTTTAAAGTGACTGCAAAATACCGTGAAAAATGGAACCCCATGAAAATTATTGTGTATACAGTATAAATACTAGAAAAAAAAGAATTATAAGAAGATGACTATAAGATTGCTAGTTATCACAGCTGTTTACAGGGATTAGAGGCCCACCATATCTTAGGCACAGCATATGAAAGGCAGAACCCATTTCTCTCCTTTCACTGCCTTATCTTTTCCAGACTCAAGAAAGATACCCATTTACTGCTGGGTTGACAGAGAGAGTTTTCCACTCTCTGGCTGGCCGAATGGCAATTGGAACCCACGATCTGCATGATAAGCAAGGTCTCTGACCACTTAAGCAGGGGCCTCTCTGTACTTTTACCCATTGAACCATTTACTTATGTCCATTTACTAATTGTAAAAAAATTGTTTAAGTTTGGACCCCTAAATTGCTTACTTTCAAAAGACCTGTATTAAAGAGTTGATCCCTATCGAGGAAGGGAGGCAAAAACATAGCAGAGTTGCTCCCTATGAATGTGTATCCATGCACCTTTTATTGTCTCACTTTTAAGTGAAACTATGTGAGCTGCGACATGACAAAACCAACAAAGTGGCACATGCCCCACATCAAGACTCAGTTCAGCTTGGTCGATCAGTCTTTACTTGTGCTTATAGGATAGCCAAGAGTCTAAGCTAGCTCCATGCAGACAGTGAAGCCTCTTAACAGACTGGGCAGATTCCCAGCCTGATTTGAGTCTTGGCTGGGTGCACATGCCTCTTTGTTGGTGTTGCGGCTCATGTCTTTTATGTTTTTATTTTTTCAGATTCAGAACCGCTCCGAGTTGTCTCTTACAGATCTTGTAAAAATATGTGTTCATGTAGCCAGGGGCTGTAAATATCTTGAAGATATGCATTTTGTTCACAGGTAAATATATAACTTGGTACTAGCACCAAATGAGCCTCGACACAACAAAACCAACAAAGTGGCATGTACTGTGTCCCAGCGAAGACTCAGATCAGCCTGGGCATCCACCCAGTCTGATTGGAGTCTTCGCTATGCACTTTATGGTTAGCTAAGGATCTGAGCTACCTATGTAATGACAGCAAAGACTCTGATCAGACTGGGCAGATGCTCAGGCTGATCCGAGTCTTCATTGGTGCACATGCCATTTTGTTAGTCTTCCCCTGTCACGGCTCAGATATATTATAATGCTTTTAGAAGAAAAAGATAGAATAAACTTATACAGTGCCTACAACCACAGAGAAATCATCAGATTAGATATTTAATTACTGCAAACTAACATAATACTAGTTGCAGCATAGTTGCAGCAGTTAAGATTAATTTTGAGTAAAATATTTAGCCGGGCACAAGCATAAAATCAAGTTTGAACATTTTCATTTGCACAACTCTTTATATCTCAAGTTTTATATGACCACTAAAGCACAACGGCAACATATGCTATGTTTAGAAAATACATGATTGTTTGGCAACAGATCTCTCCGTAAATATAGGGCTCTTTAAGAAATTTTCCTGATATTTTGTGGGGCAAGTATTTGAAATCCATGCTGATATAGAGCACACTTAGAGCTACTGCACCCCATTTTGTCAAACATAAAAAAGTTTACTGTGTCTAAAGAAATATTTGTTTACAGCTATGTTCAGAGGATTGTGGGAGATATTTGACAACAAAAGTGTAATACCAAAAGCAATTATTGTGAGTTGCTATAGGAAACAAATAAGCAACATTTTGATCCAAGATTATCTTGTCTTTCCAGCATGCTGTTTGATTCTAGGTTTTCAAGTGTTTTTAATAATTTGTGTTTCAGAGATTTAGCTGCTAGAAATTGTTTAGTTTCATCATGTAATCCTGCTGAGATGGTAGTTAAGATTGGAGACTTTGGTCTTGCTCGTGATATATACAAAAATGACTACTATCGTAAAGAGGGAGAGGGGCTACTGCCAGTACGCTGGATGTCACCAGAGTCACTGATGGATGGGGTGTTTACTACTCAGTCAGATATATGGTATGCTTTGTATTTACATATATTATGATTAATGGGTACACCTCCATATTTTTTCCACCATTTTTAGAAAGGGAAACAACTTTTGTGACTTCCTGTTTGCTTCTGTGGATGACTAAGTCCTTGCAAAATGGGATCTACTCTTAAAGGAAAGAATTTGCTTCCCTTGGAGCAAATTCTTTCCTTTAAGAGTCGAACCCCTTGGAGAAGAGAGGCAAAATAGTATGGTCACTTCTGAAAGTGTACCCATTCACCATAAACTTTAATTGGGTGGAAGTGAACAGATATGCTTCCTAGAATAGCGCAGACAAGTCAAACTCCTCATTGGTCAGTATGATAAGGGTTGTAGTACCATATGGTATCTGCTGTTTATTGCTTTCCTACAGTACAGTCATAGGTGTGTCACAATCAAACAGGCTGTGGCATTCCACCTCTCTACAAACTAATAATAATAATAATAATAATAATAATAGACTTTATTTACAGAGGGAAATACACATTTAGTTAAACACTAATCTTCCATGTGGCCCTCTCTTAAATGCAGTCGCAATGTGACAGAAAAAAAAAGGTACAGAAAAAAGCATGCAGCATGTCATATTTCAAGAACGCACACATCCAACCTGTCAGTTTCTTACTGCAAAATTGCAAGTATCAGGACAAAACTACCAACACAAATACCACAGACCCACATTACATAGCCTACACCAAACTTTGCAATCAAGGTCTGCACCAGATGCTACCCAGTAAAAACTGGATAAGAATTCTCCCCACTGGAAAAAGGACTACACAAAAATTCAAAAATAGCAGTCCAGTTGACTCACACTAGTCCAATGACTCTTTGGTGAGGAGACAGAAGGGAAAGGATGGGGGTCTGGGAGGGGTGTGGTATGCATTGGTTGTAAAGTGGGACATGTCATTGGAGTGAGTAGTCTGGTGGGGCACACAGTGTATGGCAAGTTGAGCTCAAAAATGGTGAAAATTATTTTCCTAGTATGTCTACATATATTTACAGAAGAGTGCTTAACTCTTTAAGCACCAAAAAGCAGACGACAAAATTTACATCTGCAAAATTTCAAAAAAAGCTTTGTCCAAGATGTTTCATATTGAGAATTCAAAGAGTAGAGGGCAAACAGTGTAGATCTAGATGAGGCGGCTCATTATGAGCCAATAGCTGCGGCTCATTATGAGCCGCCTCATCAGAATCTATGCTATTTGCAAATTTAGCTATTTTCGTCTCTGGTACTTAAAGAGGGACCCCATTCTTCCAGTAAGAATCTGCTATAAAGCCAGATGTTTGATAAATTAATCTCTGACCTGTCAGCACAGTCCCACTGAGAGGCCATTTGATGGTCTGGATAGAGGTGATAATGAAACGTTTTGACTGGAATTGCAAGTGGCTGGGTGTTTGTGAAAGGTTTTTGCCAAAAATATGCAATGGGATAACTAATAGAAATTTTTATATTGATTTGAGTATATTTACAATAAAATTTCTGATAAGCCATTTTTCTAACAGATGAAACATTTCTATGCAATATGAGATTTTTTCATTCATGGCTCTAGAAATGTAAGGTTGCTGCTGCTTCTTTCCATATATGTAATACAATAAGGTGGTTCAAAGTCGATGTTATTTTCACTGCTCTTTTTGGACGACTACGGACTTTCTTCTGCGGTCCAGTAAAACTTTCAGCATCACTTCAGAACTTCAAACGCCAATAGCTCGCTTATTTGAAAAAATAAAACATCAACTGTGGGTATGGGTTTTCTTAATTAGATCGAAATGAACATTTTGGTACCAACATTGCGCATGTTTGTTGTAATTTTTATACCCCCGACATACGAAGTATGTCAGGGGGTATATAGTTTTTGTTATTCCGCCTGTTCGTCCGTTAGTCAGTCCTTCCGTCAGTCCGTTCGTCAATATTACGTCAAAGTTTTGCGTTAACCTTTTGTAATTGCTCATATTTCGGTATGCTTATATCAGATTCTCTTCATATTTGGTTCATTATATCTCTATAACATTACCTTTGATTTGATATATCTAGACCCCTGGATGGGGGTCAGGGGTCAATAATTAGGACATAGGCGGTTTCATTATGTCAAAGTTTTGCGTAAAACCTTTTTTAATTGTTCATATTTCTTTAACAACGTGTCAGATTCTTTTCATATTTGGTTCATGATATCTCTTAAGCATTACCTATGATGTGAAGAGTCTATGCCCCAGGAGTCAGGATCCTGGGTAGGGCTAAGGGACAATAATTAGGATTTAGGCATTCTCATTATGTCAAAGTTTTGGGTCAGGCTCATGGTGGGGGCCAGGGGTCTATAACTAGGACTCAGCCATTTGTTTGTTGTTTTTTTTTGCTTGTATGGAATCTGGTGATGCATGACTAATTTTATCTTATACTAGTTTACATTATATGCATGCTGCTGCTGACCTAAGGTCAAGGTCACAGACTTTGAATTTGTTCTTTTATAACATTTTTGCATTAAACTTTTGTGTTAAAGTTTGCTTTCATTAGGCGGTGGCACTGGTTGGGGGTATACATGAGCCCCTGCTCACTTGCTCTAGTTTGTTTCGCATCTCCAGCAGGCTATCATTGAGTGGTGGGGAAAGCTTGAAAATGCCGACGTCTCGATGACGTCATGAGGCGCTATGGCTGTTCAGCATCTTTCGTGTAAGAGCATTCTAGCATGGTACATTTGCTACTATAACAACGCATAAAATGAAATAAAAAAGAAAATTTACTCTTTTGCAGTAAATACCATAAACATCTTTATCTCGTGTGATGCAAACATTTGATTTTCACTCGTGCTTCGCACTTGTGAAAATACCAAAGTTTTCATCATACTGGATGAAGATATTTATGGTATTCACTGCAAAAGAATAAAAAGAATGGTTGTAGTAGAGGAAGGCATTATTGTCCTTATTTTTGTTAAAAAAAGAATGTCGGTTCTCGTTCAAACTCGTAATGAAATTGGTTACAAGGAGCAACTTATGCTTCAGGCAGAAATAGAAAGAATTTTGAAAGATACTTTCCACTTTCCCTGTAGCTTGAAATAGGCCATTTAGTCACATATTCCTTCTTTATACATTTCTTTCTACTTTCAACCCAAGCCTTTGATCAAGCAAAATTACATAAATATTCATGATAAAAAAAGCCAAGATTAATAAAAGTTTTTGGCAAAATTGCCCAACAATTTTATCACCTTTCATTCTGCTAAGCCTCTCACTGCTGGCCAGTATAAACCCATTAATCAGCTACCTGCTGCTGCTAACTAGCACTAATCATGAAATTAACAATAAATTGGAGACTAATGGACTGTACTCCGGGATAACTGGCAGATCAGGGAGATAGCTGGGGTCCCTCTTTAAAGACTTAATATTACATATGACAGTATACATACATTGCATACATGTATATTTTACAGGTGAAAATATTTTACATGTTACAGTCAAACCTGATTTAAGGTTTCAGAAGTATATATTATGTTCCATAGTTGTTACACTATAGACCTTTCTATTTTCAGGGCATTTGGTGTACTGATGTGGGAGGTCGTAACCTTTGGCCAGCAACCTTACCCTGCCAGAACTAATATAGAAGTGCTGCACTTTGTTAGGTCTGGTGGTCGACTGGATAGGCCTGATAATTGTCCTGAAGATTTGTGAGTATTTTTCATAGCTTGTGTCATGTTGTGAAACAGTGTTTTAGAGCATATGCATACTGTAGGTATTCAGACAGGATTGTCTTTATGGATCATGCTATGAGCATGAAATGCAGTGTTTGTGAATAGTGTATTGGATTTCTGAGGAGCATTCTGAATCTTCATACATATGCAGCAAAGTTGTTCATAGCCATGACCAGTACTGGGTTTTTCCATCTTAAATCTATAGAAGAAAGTCAGTTTAATGCAACTTTTAAACCAAGCAAAAATTATAAAAATTCGGATGCCTAAAATAATTACCATAATTGTCCAACTACTTAGAATTTTTATGGTTGTTTGTTGGATGCACTGCTTCTGTCCTCAGCATTAGTTGTTATCAGCAGTATTACTTAAAAAATGTAACCAGGAAGCTATCTTTATTGTATAATTTGTGATAAAAATCCTGAAGACCCCCAGCCCCAATCTGAATTCCTTTGAGCCCCTCCCCCTCCTCCCTTCTCTTCGGTATCTGTTTAGGAGCAGCAAAAAGAGAGAGAATGAGCTTTACCTTTGATACTCCATTTTTAACCTTTATTGGTCTCACAAAACATTGTACTGAGTTAACAGTTTAATGTTTACTATTTTAGTTACCAGTTGATGTGTAAGTGCTGGAGTTTTGCTTCTGAAGACCGTCCATCATTTTCCTATCTGCTGCAACAACTAGAACAATTCCAAGAGACCTGTGCCAGTATTTCAGAGTACCTGGTTCCCATTCGCTCAAGTAACCAGCCAATAGCTGCAGGTAAACAATTTTTAATTTCCAAGAAAAATAGACTGTTTTCTCTAGATCTTTAATCCTAAGATTATATGTATTATGTTTTTACTCTAGTACATCGATCATGCAAAGGTAATGAATTTCAAATCAAATAATGATTGTATAAAAAGATGTTTTTCATTCTGATTAGTCAAATAGGTCTCTGTTATCTTTGAATTCTGACCATAGTTCAGAAATAGTAATTTGAACAGTATTAGGTCACTTGTAAATAATCATTACCATTAGAGTGGAGGGCATGGCCTGGTGGAATGAGTGCTTGCCTGTCACACAGGAGGTCATGATTTTGATCAACAGATGGCACATGTCCAATCAGTTTCTTGAATCCAGTAGATCAGGAAATCAGCATCCAGTGTCCTCTGACTTGGAAGTGGTGTCCACCTCATCAAACTGACAAAACCGCACATGTGCACACAATACTGATCATACATTGAGGTAAATTGCCTGTTACTGTTTTGTGTCCAGAGACTGGCAACAACACTACCATTGTTATTATTATCATTATCATCATCAGTATCATCTCCATTTCACCCTATCACATCACTTGTAACTGCTCTGTTAACATTGCAAGGTGGACATGGTGTAGGGGTGGGACCACCAATCCACCTCACTACTACTGATGCCAGTAGACCCTCATGGAGAGGGGGTCAGGAGGTGTACCCCTCAAGTCCAAAAGTACCAGATGAAAGGTACAGTGTGATGGTGTTGTTTGGTACCCAGTTAGCTTTAGTTTGGTACCCTGTTGTCGTGGTGGTTGAGTTTGTATTTTTTTCACCCTAGCTGCTAGGTGTTCACAGCTGCTGTGTTTTATGTTTTGTTCTATACTGACTATACTAAATTTTGAAGTGTTTCCAATGTTTGACAGCCTTAAGGTGAATGGGTACAATTTCAGGGGGAGCAATTCTACCATTTTCCTTTGTGCCTCCCTTCAAATTTGGAGTCAACTTTTAAAGAAAAGAATTTGCTCATATCCAAGTGAATTTTTTGTTTACGAGTAGATTCCATTTTGGAAGGGTTTTGTCACCCAGGGAAGGGACCAGGAATGCTCAAAAATTGTCTCCCTTTAACAAAAATAAATAGATAAACTTGGAGATGTACCCAGGCACTTTAATTATTTGCCCTAAATACATGAATACCTCATTTATTTTTAGTTGGGACATATACCTTTATCTTTGGAGTATGTCCCTTTATCCTATCTGAGAGTATTTTATAAAACTTTAGGCATACATGCAGACCCTGCTTAGACTGCTGTTTACAGAGTCTGATTTGACAGGTTTACTCCAACTATTGCTATTCGATTATTTAGGGTAAATAAGATAGGTAATATTGTTGTTTATATAGGCTTTGAAGAAAACTTGCAAGTTGACATAAAACATTGGTTACCGTAAATCTATTAAAATTTGCCAGCTATTTATTTTTGTGATGATCATAAAGAAGAAAATTTCATGAACAGATGAGACAAGAAAGAATCTTGCAAAAAATTATTGCCTCAAAATGAGCGTCAGCGGCAAAATGCAAAACTGAAGCTGGTGCTAGGGGGCATGGACATTGTTGCAGCATTACATTATTACAAATGACTTAAAGAAACCAAGTCTGCTATTTTATACTCATTTTGTTACTTTTGTTGTACGTATGTACTGAGTTAGTACTAAAACTTGCATGTTTTTTAGACAGTTTTTCTGCAAATTCTTCTTTAGTGTGAGTGGAGGTGCTGATAACATACCTAGCTGATAGCTAAAGGGTTTTGTTGGGATTAAGTAAGTGATATAGTGTTGTTGATTTCCAAGAGCAAACTCACTTTCCATACTTTTTGTTCTCTCCATAATGAAATTTCATGGCTGCAATACAATGATACAGTAGAGCTTCAATGGCTCAGCCCTGATGGCTCGACAACCCTGCCTGGCTTGAACTCACTCCTGGGTCCCCAGAGGTCAGTTTGTACAGAAAGCAACCCTGGATGGCTAGAACTCCCTTTTGCTAGAACTTATTTTCATGGTCCCAAGCCTGTTCGAGCCATTGAAGTTCTACTCTATATGTCCTGAAGGAATGAAAATAAAAGAAAACAAAAGAATGAAAGTTGCCAATAATTAATATCCAGAACAATTTTTTCAAACACATACATGTGTCAGGATCATTATTATTTATTTATTTATTATTATTATTTTTTTTGCTGGACTTCATCAACAAGGCCAATAACTCTGCCAGAGCTGACAACACAGGCAAGGCCTCTTTGATGTTGGTTATACCTGTTAGCCATTTAACTCTTTAAGCACCAAAAAGCATACAACAAAATTTACGTCTGCAAAAATTTAAAAAATGCCTTGTCCAAGACAACTCATATTCAGAATTCAAAGATTAGAGGGCAAACAGAGTAGTTCTAGATGAGGTGGCTCATTATGAGCCGCCTCATCAGGATCTACGCTGTTTGCAAATTATGCTTTTTTCGTCACTGGTACTTAAAGTGTTGAAGGTGCAAGAAGCCAAAATATGGTTTATTAAGACAGAAGGTTGCTAAATACAAGTAACTTTCTGCTTATGACCTGAAAAAAAAGGATTTTTAATATAGGAATACAGGTGCCATTTAAGACATGTTTCACTATAGCATTTTGAAACAGAATGGCTAACTAGGGAACAAATTAGTGAGATACAGCTCCAACACATATTGCAATATTACCTCTTTTTGTGTTTTTTCAGTGGCTGGGTACAACTACCTGACTCGGAGAAGGGAGAGAGTGAGGTCGACCTCATCAGATGGAGCTGAGTATTACCATGTTACACATGTGAGTTCATCCTCTTCTGCTACCATAAATATTCTAAAAACTGGGACAGTATTTCCCATAATTGGCCTAAAAATGGAATAGTTTGGTTTCACATTGCTGTTCTGGTAATGGGCTAGAAGGTGCAGTTGGAATGGCAACAGTGTAGACCCTGATCAGACTGCCCCTTAGGGGCAGTCTGATCTGGGTCTGCACTGTTTGCTCAGACTTAGCTGTCCCAATATTTAAAATTCTTACGGTACATGGTCTTCATAGGGATTGTAAGCCCTCTTAGATGGTTTGGACCAACAATCTTCCAAATTTCTGTACAGTATTTTGGTGGCGCAGCCAAGTCACATAAATTATTATGTATATTAAGTATTTGGAAAACAGTGTTAATAAAGTATTAAAGAATAGACTAGTCTCTATATATAATGCATACTGTAAACTGGGTTTATATTATATATAACTGGTTGTTTTGGGTTTAATAGCCCTTTGAGATAGTATTCCAGCCGATATAAAGATGTCTGCCAGACATGAGATATATGTGAGAAAAAATATCTTACCAGTCCTCACCCCTACTTAATTATTGTGAGCACATAAGGGCTTTTCTTTTCTTTCTCGGCATCTTCACCCATCCCTGCCACCTCCTGTAAACTGGGGAATTACAGAAAAATTAATGTGAAATGAACTATTCACAAAGTTTTGAATTTGGGATTCTCATAATGGTTGTTTTCATTGATAAATACCATAACCTTTTCATTATTGTTTGTTTATTTTTCATGAAACTTCACAGACACGGAGTTTGAAGTTTTATTTTCATGAGACATCACAACATGAAGTTTCAAGAAAATTAAACCCCTGGAAATACTACTGGATTTACAGTAGTTGACAGCTATTTCTTTCTTTTTCACAGACACCATATGGCAGCCACAGGATGTATGGTTCAATTCGTAGAGCTACATCGTTTGATTCTCCAGAACCAAAAGATGCCACACAACAAATTTGTACAGATTCGTCAAATTACCTGGAACCAAAATCTTGTGGCCATGCTAAATATATTGAATTTCTGCCAGAAGATCGAACTAAAGATTATATGTACAATTCTGAAGGTGAACGAATTTGTGAGATTAATAATACTCGTAGAGATGATGATAGGAGAAATGCAAAAGTTCCATTGTATGTTCAAACTTCAGTGGAGGAAAATGAGCATTACAACAGCACAGATAACATGAAATACCTTAATCAGAAAAGTGCATTCAGTCCAGTATTGTCGAATCAGGACAATGTCAAATATTTGTACATGGATAAGAACTTGACTGAGAGAAAGGAGACCATGTACGATACCATCTCCATTCCTTGTACTGATGCTGATAAGGTGAGCAACAGGGAGGCTGAAGCTGCAGCGCTGACCAATCAGAGAAGAGATAGCAGTGTTTCAACCAATCAGAGAAGAGATAATATAGTTTCATCCAATCAGATGAAAGATGGTGTTTCAGCCAATCGGAATTTACAGATTAGCGCTGAAGATGTGAAATATGCTACAATCAAGTATACGAGAGGTCGTAAACAGAGGCTAGATTCCAGTACTTCCTGTAAATCATTTGATTCAGTTCAGACTGAGCCGGCTTACTATCCAGAGTCGCAAACTCACAGAAACATACTAAATTCATCATCATCATCCCGATCAAATCACTCAATGTCGCACATTCCAGAACATGCTCCCATACATTCAGAATATATTGTCACAGAGGAGAATGGCGAGGACAAATACTGGGCTAATAATAACTCCAGTGTTACATATGCAAAGTGTATTAGTGCAGCAAAGACACGAGGGTATGTGGATTACTTGAATACAGGTCAAAGGGCACAGGTGTACCCAGAAAATGCCGGTGTTTTGGCTGGCTATGACATTGTACAGTCTAGTCTTGTGTGAAATATTTTCAGTATATTCAAGTCCCAACAATATTGACTTTCCTATGAACTGTTCTGTTTTTACCATAAAAACATGCATTTTGGACACTGTAAGCATTTTTCAAATTTCATTATTTGCATTTTGGACAAATTGATATGTTCTATCATATTCTATGTGAACAGTTGTAACAGGGTCTACACTTTTGGTGCAGATATATCTGTCGTAAGTTTAGCGCAGATATGCTAATCATAATTTGAGCCATGACATGACAAAATCAACAAAGAGGCATATGCACCAAGCGATGAGTCTGATCAGCCTAGGCATCAGCTCAGTCTGATCAGAGTCTTTGTTGTGTGCTTAAAGGGTAGCTAAGGGTCAAAGCAACCTCTATGCGGGTGGCAAAGACTCTGATCAGAATGGGTGGATGCCCAGGCTGATCCAAGTATTCCCTGGTCACACATGCCACTTTGTTGGTTTTGTCATGCTGCGGCTTATTTCATTATTAAGGTAACTGGGTACACTTGCATGGTTTTCTGCCATTTTACCAAGGGAAACAAATTTTGTGACTTCCTGTTTGCTTTCCTGGATGACGTAACTTTTCCAAAATGGGGTCTACTGTTGAAGGAAAGGATTTATTCCTGGAAGTCAAAAAAGCTGTTTCCCTCTGTAAAAATGGCAGAAAAATGCAGCGGGGTAGCCATACACAACTGCTCATGTTACTTTGTAGTTTATTTTCAGAGGGAGCCATGACATCATACAAAGAGAACTAAACCCAAAACAGGGCCCAGGTGTTCAAACAAGACGTTACATTTCAAGTGTATTGTATGCAAAACACAGCCATTTTTTGCAGAAAAAATGTGAGGAGCAAAAGTACCTAACAAGCACCTGGGCTCAGTTGTTCAAAACTAATGACGTCATTAGTTAACGTGACGTTAAAATTTCAAACGTTAATATCACAAATATGCCAATGTTTTTGTTGTAAAAATGTGAGAAGCTTTTGCATTGCAAAAGCTTCTCACATACTTTCAACAAAAAATATCAGTGTATTTGGCTATAAAGTCACAAAACACTGAACGAGTAGACCTCTTAACGAGCTCGTTAGGCTAACGATGCTTTGAACAACTGGGCCCTGACATTTTTCAGTATAAGATATAAGCATATTTATGTGCACTAGAAGACTTCACAAATGCTTGAGTAACATCTTTATTAAGCTAACTATGCTTTGAACAACTGGGCCCAGGTTTGTATTGAGTAACATTATAAGGAGGCTAGTGTTCATCACTACAACATCATAGGCAAATTAGTATCATCTCAAAGTCTCAAGCTCAGTATATAACTCCAGATATATATTGTTTTGATCCTATTAATTCCGTATGCACCATTATCATATATTTACACTTGCCACTGACTTCCCATAGGTGAACCTTTTAGAGCAACTGGCTTCATACACCAATGAACGACAATTGATCATGTGACGTCATTGTCACGCGAGAAGTCTAAGGTAAACAAACCTCTTGATTGGTCGTCCTAACATTCGTTTGATGCCAAGTTATGGCGACGGCTATTTAACGTAATGGCTGAACACGTCATTGCTGTCTTTTCTTCAACGCATATATTGAATAGTCTATGTGAAATTACCAAGAAAACAGCATAGGAAGGGTCTAAATATAAAGTGTAAATATAAGAATAAAAATTTGATTTTTCAGCTTTCATCGTGTGAAGAAGCCAATGGTCGTTACTAAAATTCTACAAGAAGCGCTTCACGGAATTTTAGCTCTGCTCACTGGCTTCATCACACAATGAACGCTGAAAAATTAAATTTCAGTTGATGTCTGTAATTCATTGGCTATGCCATGTCATAAAAATGGTATGACCACAGTGACATGTCAATGCGCTTGCAACGAAATTCCATGTCAATGCGCTTGCAATGAAATTCCATTTAAAAACAGCCATATGATAAACAGAATCTTATACTCATGGTCATTTTATATGAAATTTTGGAATTTTTTCAGTTGGTTGTTTCTTAATTTCATATAAAATTACCCCTGGCATAAGCAGCCATATGATGGTAATAATTTTGGCTCAGTTTTGGTCAGTGTATTTCATTTCTCAGTTTTGTTTGTATTATTGGTTGCATTTAATAGTGAACATGACCAAAAATATGTGGGATAGTCAGTGGACCAGAATTTCTTAATTTAACAAAAAAATAGAACAATAGTATCTTGACGAAATGACATTCAAAGCAGTTTTTGATAGCAAAATAGGACAAATTTTAAGTGGATTGAGCACAAATTACTCTTTGTTTTGTCTGTAAGTCACTGACATGGATTTTAGAAAATAAACAAAATCACAGAATTAACATCAAATCCACCATTGTTCTAAGCATTGTTAGCCTAACGAGCTTGTTAAGAGGTCAACTCGTTAAGTGTTTTACGTTTTTATTACCAAATATGCTGATATTTTTTGTTGAAGAAATGTGAGAAGCTTTTGCAATGCAAATGCTTCTCACATTTTTGCAACAAAAAATATTGGCATATTTGTGATATTAACGTTTGAAATTTGTTGTTCAAAGCATCGTTAGCCTAACGAGCTCGTTAAGAGGTCTACTCGTTCAGTGTTTTGTGACATTATAGCCAAATACACTGATATTTCTTGTTGAAAATATGTGAGAAGCTTTTGTAAGCTTCTCACATTTTTACAACAAAACATATTGGCATATTTGTGATATTAACATTTGAAATTTTAATGTCACGTTAACTAACGACGTTGTTAGTTTTGTACAACTGTGACTGGAGTTTTTACTGCTGAAAAGCCGTCGTCTTTCTAGATGTAACTGAGGGCAAATGAGTACACTTTCAGTAACTCTGCCATTTTATTTTTGACTCTGTTTTCAATGGGGTAAACTCTTAAAATGAAAGAATTTGCTCCCCTAGGAGAAAATTCTTCCATTTAAGAGACAATCCCATATTGGAAGGTTTTCTTCATCCAGGGAAGCAAGGAGGAAGTCACAAAAGTTGTTTACCTTTGTAAAAATGGTGGAAAAAACATAGAGGTGTTCCATTTCTCCTTAAATCACTTGATTTTCTTTGTATAGAAATGTCCAGTATTACACTCGATTGTAATGTTATTTTTCTGTTATTGCTAGATAGTTCAGAGCTTTAGATACAGAGATGCATTCAAAATTACTTTTTTCTTCGTTTTTCTGAAAAATGTATGTTGTGGTCCCTCATTAGGATTGTCTTTTTGATGATGTATTAATAAGGAGCCCAAAATATGTTTTTGTCATCAAGTAGTGAGAAATTATCTTGGACAATTTATGTGTTTCTTGGAGATTCATAAATTCTTGGATGTTCTCATCTAATATTCCTCAGTCCGAGGTTATAAAACTTGAGATTAATCTCAAGCTCAAAATAAAGCACACTTTGTCAGCGCTCTAGCACCTACATTTATCAATGGATTTTAAAATAACTTCACACAAATATAGGGCATGACAATATCTCGAGCAAGTTTGACTTTCAGGGTGCTGTGCCCAAGGTCAAGGTCACTGTGGCTATTTTTAGAAAAACTTTGTCATCGCCCTAGCACCTTCATTTCTCCATGGATTTTGAAATAACTTGACACAAATGTAGGGTATGACAATATCTCAAGCAAGTTTGACTTCCAGGGTGCTGCGCCCAAGGTCAAGGTCACTTTGGCTATTTTTAGAAAAACTTTGTCAGCGCTCTAGCACCTACATTTCTCAAGGATTTTAAAATAAATTCACACAAATGTAGGGCATGACAATATCTCGAGCAAGTTCGACTTTCAGGGTGCTGTGTCTAAGGTCAAGGTCACTGTGGCTATTTTTAGAAAAACTGTGTCATCGCCCTAACACCTTCATTTCTCCATGGATTTTGAAATAACTTGACACAAATGTAGGGTATGACAATATCTCAAGCAAGTTCGACTTCCAGGGTGCTGCGCCCAAGGTCAAGGTCACTGTGGCTATTTTTAGAAAAACTTTGTCATCGCTCTAGCACCTACATTTTTCAACGGATTCTAAAATAATTTCACACAAATGTAGGGCATGACAATATCTCGAGCAAGTTTGACTTTCAGGGTGCTGCAATCAAGGTTTTTGATTAGATCCTTATCATACTTGCAGGTAATGATGACATACATAAGAGCTTGGATGAGTTCGAAGTTTGGCCGGATTCGAGCACAGACTACGGAGTAAGCTGCCCTTGAGCGTTTGAAAAAAATCCCATAGTGTTATAATGGAGAAAACAACGTCATCACATTTTCATTTTTCATCGGATCCTCTTAATACTTGCAGGTAATGAGGATACACATAAAAGCTTGGATTAGTTAGCATTTCGGCTAGATCTCACTACTGACTATGGAGGACCTGCCCTGAGCATCCAAAAAATCAATGTTGCCACTTTTTCTTGGTTTCTACTGATCCGATCCTTTTCAAACTTGCAGGTAATGAGGAAATGCATAATATCTTAAACAAGTTCAAATTTTGGCCAGATCAGGCCAACCACTACGAAGTTAGCTGCCCTTGACAGCTCTGTCTATTGTGCTCTTGATCGGATACTTTTTAAACTTGCATATATTAAATGAGGGCATACATAATGTTTTGGATGAGTTTAATTTTCAGCCTGATTGGACCACTGACTGTGGAGTTAGCTGCCCTTGAGCATCTTAAATATCCCTATAGGTTTACAGTGTCTCTCAGGTGAGCAATTGTTGCCCTTTGGGCTACTTGTTTCACAATTCTTTTTTGTTTTGAAATTCCTACAGTCAAGTTATTGTCAACGGACAATTTTTTTTTTAATAATTTTCAATTGTTGGTGAGATTCTTGATTTTGCCACCTAGTAGATTTGCGAATATAAGAGAAAATAAAAATCTTGTGAATATTGTTTTATATGAACCAAGGTTTTTCTTGCTTTGCTTTTATGCTAAATGACATAGGCTGCATTCAAGTAGCTGTGAAAAAAACCCTGTAAGTTTTAATGTTTGTTGTCAGTTACTCCTTTCTTGAAATGGATTTGTCACCCTTAGAGATGCATGTTAAATACTGGAACTCAAAGTGATTTACAGGGTTTGAATATGAGCCACCACGACAAAGCTAACAAAGTGGCATGTGTGCCCAGCGAAGACTTGGATCAGCAAGGGCAGCCTGCCAGTCTGATTGGAGTGCTTAAAGGGTAGCTCAGGATCTAAGCTACCTGCATATTGACAGCAAAGACTCTGATCAGACTTGGCAGATGCCCAGGCTGATCTGAGTTTTCACATGGTGCACATGCCACTTTGTTGGTATTGTCATGTAGCGGCTTATATATGTTTATTCAAAAAGACTATTTGTGAGAGCAGAAAAGTGCTATTTTCATATTTTATTGTACATAACTTTCAAGAGATTTTAAAATGTTATTAGATCATGTTTATTGATTATTTCCCACCCCCCCTCCCCCCAGATTCTTGTACAATGGACTTGTCTGTAATAGCTTACCTCCACGGGCACTTGAGTTTAGACAATGAAACACTTGAAAATGTGAAAAATTGGAAGTCATATGTCATTTCAAGTAGTCTTGGTATTGTACCCTTCAGATGATAAGATTTAAAAATGTTTCTAGGTTAGAACTTCAACCTCCTGTGATTACCAGGCTTAAGGCCCTGTCACACTACAACGTTTTAGACAACTTATTCCCATGTATGAAAAATTTATCTAATACGCTGGCACACGCTGAAGATGAATTAAAAAGTCAAGAGGCAGCCTGTTTTGGGACGCATTCATAGTGTACTGAACGACTATATAACCTATATTTAACGTATAGATAACTTCTTCATAACTTATCCCTAGCGTAAACATAACTTCTACAAGCATATACACTGTTTTTCAATAAGTAGGTCCATTTGGGCAAAATAAAAAATGAAAAATGAAGTTTCGTTAATTTTTATTATTCATGATCAAATCTGAAGTACCGTTCTTCCTCGTGATAAATCCATAGTTTTGAATGCAACACTCCAGCCGTTTTTTGTCTCGCCTGCGAAGCAGAGGCGAGACATATGTATTGCTTTCCCGGTGTCGGCGGCGGCGGCGGCGGTGTCGGCGTAAACTTTTGTCGAGTTTTTGCGTTTAGGTCATTTTCTCAGAAACTATAAGGGCTAGAGCCATGAAACTTGGTACATGCATACATCTGGAAGAGTAGATCTCAAAGCCATCATCAATATTGAGTCTTGACCTATATTTTAA
Source organism: Ctena decussata (assembly GCA_963989385.1). Lineage (NCBI taxonomy): Eukaryota > Metazoa > Mollusca > Bivalvia > Lucinida > Lucinidae > Ctena > Ctena decussata. The sequence continues at coordinate 56,542,898 of OZ022502.1, read as the reverse complement.
GGTTGACTGACTTCGCAATTTTTTGTCGAGTTTTTGCGTTTAGGTCATTTTCTCAGAAACTATAAGGGCTAGAGCCATGAAACTTGGTACATGCATACATCTGGAAGAGTAGATCTCAAAGCCATCATCAATATTGAGTCTTGACCTATATTTTACAGTTGACTGACTTCGCAATTTTTTGTCGAGTTTTTGCGTTTAGGTCATTTTCTCAGAAACTATAAGGGCTAGAGCCATGAAACTTGGTACATGCATACATCTGGAAGAGTAGATCTCAAAGCCATCATCAATATTGAGTCTTGACCTACATTTTACGGTTGACTGACTTCGCAATTTTTTGTCGAGTTTTCGCGTTTAGGTCATTTTCTGAGAAACTATAAGGGCTAGAGCCATGAAACTTGGTTTATGCATACATCTGGAGGAGTTAATCTTAAAGTCATCATCAATATTGAGTCTTAACCTACATTTTACAGTTGACTGACTTTGCAATTTTTTGTCAAGTTTTAGCGTTTAGGTCTGTTTTTCAGAAACAATTAGGGCCAGAGCCATGAAACTTTGGTCATGCATTCATCTGGAAGAGAGGAGCTAAAAGTCATCATTGATATTGAGACTTTACAACATTTTACGGTTGACGGACTTTGCAATTTTTTGTCAAGTTTTCGCGTTTAGGTCTGTTTTTCTAGAAACCATAAGGGCTAGAGCCAAGATACTTGGTTCATGCATACATCTTTGCTGATTTAGCTCTGTTTTGTGACAAAGCACCAGCAGGCGAGACACCGCATTCCGCGGAATTCTTGTGAGAAACTGGTGGCTGAATTATTGCTGTTGCAAGCTTTAAATTTCAAAATAACCTTCGTTACCGCAAAAGAAAAACATCTTTATATGTTTACAAGCAGTGATGTAAAAATTTGTTTGTTTATCTAATATTAAGTAGCACTATTGTGTTCTTGATTAAAAGAGTCTTTGATATATCCTTTCACTTTCAAGCCTTCTATGCTTCCTACAAACCTTCACCTTAAAAGTGTTTAATGAAACAGATGCCTTCTGTATCAGCATAGTTACTTGTAATTCAACAATACAAGAAGAGACGAGATAATTAGTGTATGTGATATTTAAAAACAGTTAGATAAAGCATCTTGTAGAGACCCGACAAAATATTTTTTGCCAGAAAAGGCAATATATCAAATTAGTCATTAAAATAAAAACCAGCTGACATAGTAACGAAAGTTTACGGAATCAAAATAAAATTGAAATACTTCGTTTCTTTCCCGGTATTTAACTTTAAAAAGAACAAACATTTATATCAAAATTCGAAATTACGAAGTTTTTCCCATTTTGACTGCTTAATTGGCCGTTAAAGCAATAAAATCTTCGTTACCATTTTGAAACATTCGTTACCATTACTTTAAGATTTATAATCCCTACAATAGTAGTTTCATTTCAGTATTTTGGTTGATGAATACTCTTTCACGGGGGTTTTGAAGCAAAAACATTCTTTTTAGTGAGACTGTATACATACTTGTAAAATGAAACAGAATGCTAATACATATGTTGCGGAAAGTTAAAACTCATACTTCAGAAGTTAAAATTCGGCGAGGTTTATTTTGAAGCTATTATAATCTGTATATCTGCAAAAATCAAAATTACAAACTCCATTCAAACAAGGCTTTACACAAGACATCAGATAATCAATATGATAAAAGATATTACTGGTATTATCTTTGCTTCACTGGAGGTTTATTTTTAAACCTTCGTTACGGACGAATAACGAAAGTTTATGTACGAAACCTGAGTCTATACATTAAATGGAGTTTCGTTAACGGTCATATATCAACACTTTGAATTTCAAAGTCTACTTAGCAAACCGTTTGAGTGATCTTCTGATGATTTCTTGGCAACGGCTTTAAAATGATAATATGGCAAACTGAAATGCTGCAAGAAACCTGAAATATTACACAAAACGTATCTTTCCGGGTCTTACAATGCCTGTGATATGTTATTACTATTGCATGAAGAAATAGAGGTATAGCAACGCAATATTAATGGAACTAGGAGCACAGAAAATCCTATTTCCAAATATTTGTAACGAAAGTTTAAGTAACGAAAGTTTAAGTAACGAAAGTTTAAAAACACACTGGTTATAGCTCATTACAACTCATCATTATTGAAAAAAAATAATGGAATATTAATAAATGACAATACAGAGGGACTGCTTATTTTCTATACTAACATCTTTACTAAAATGTGTTTGAGTTGTATATAATAGATAGTAACGAAAGTTTCATTATATACTTTTTTACACAGGGGCACCCGGTTCCGTCGTAGACTGACGTAAATTTCAAAGACAGGACTGGAGATAGTTCATATATGTTAATGTATCTTAGACTGAAGGATCATTTAGTCACTGAACGATTTTGAAAACAAGTTTCTCTTCAAAGATATTAGTGGCACAAAAATCGATAACGAAAGTTTTCAGAAAATCACGAAACCCGGCGACACATATAAACGGTGCAATTTCTCAAAGTTGGGGATCAAGAATATCTTATTATTTTCATGAGACATGCTTGATATAATTTTCCTTAAAATTATTACCACACAAGTTGGATTAGATACTTTTTAAGGAAAACTATATGGCACAGAACTTTAACTTTTACCTCGGGCGACAGTAACGAAAGTTTAATTTTCGGCCTTTATCTAAAGCTATTATACAGTATAAAGCATGTGAGAAAGAATCTTATGCATATAAAATGATGGTATGATAAAAAACTTTGTTACAAAGTAAAAGGATGAGGTTTTCTCAATACTGTTTTTGATAGATTCTACGGAACATCAAATGGACCTACTTATTGAAAAACAGTGATAACAACATGTTCTCAGCGTATCTGTAGTGTTCTTTTCTTATGCCGAACGCATGCACAACGTTAGTCTAACCTATGCCGATCTTATGCATAGCGTGTTGGAGCGTACTTTGATGATTAGATATAAAGCAGTGGCCCTCTACAACACTATTTATTGAAGTGGACGTGGATCAAAGGACATGCCTTAAAAATGAAAATTAAAGAACGTTGCAGGTAGTAGCAGACCCAAGAAAACTCCATCTTTACCACCTGCTTATGCCGAACGCATGCACAACGTTAGTCTAACCTACGCCGACCTTATGCATAGTGTGTTGGAGCGTACTTTGATGATTAGATATAAAGCAGTGGCCCTCTACAACACTATTTATTGAAGTGGACGTGGATCAAAGGACATGCCTTAAAAATGAAAATTAAAGAACGTTGCAGGTAGTAGCAGACCCAAGAAAACTCCATCTTTACCACCTGCATGCCCACCCTCGTCCCCATCTTCACCTGACTACCATGCAGACGATGGTAGCCACCCTGTGCAAACTCCAATGCCTGCATAGTGGTATTTGTGGTGGCATCTGCAGCAGCTGAGATTTCAACTTCCTCTCAAGCCCCTAAACAACAAGCAGAAGCGGTCCAAGAAGACTCCATATTCAAGAGTGATGAATTGCTCATGTCTGAAACCCAGGACGCTGGTGGATACGCAACCCAAATACACTCAGTGCGTTCGTGACACGTTGAATAAGTTCTATCGTCGTCAGGCAAGGTTGACTATGTTCTGGAAATGTCCAAAATAAGTTACAGATAAGTTATAGGTTAGAAATAAGTTACGTGTACGCTACACAATGGACCTGCTGGTTGCAGACGTATATCAACGTATGATTAACTTACATTGTTACGTGCATGAACTTACACGTAACTTACCTGTTGCGTACATCAAACTTATGTTTAACTTATAAGCAATACGTTGACATATACTGAAAATTTTATGCATGCACAAAAGGACTATGTGCATTAAGGCCCAAAAATGGCCCCCAACCAAAGTGACTCATAATGGTATGAATAATAGCCGTGTTATTCCCCTCAATGAAACTGATAAGGAAACTGGTGACAGACATTATATATGGGGACAAAATGGGGTCAAAGGTTATGACCCTCATGCCATTCTCTGTGTACATGGAAAATAACATTGTTGTGTATATGTTTGTAGCATGTAATTATACTTTTCTTTTTTAATGAGACAAATCAAATATCCGGCATAGAAACTATTTGCAGGATATATAAATTTTGTCTTTTCATCCGTTTGGCCATTTGTTAGTATATTTGTTCATCCGTCTGTTTGTCTGTCAATTTTTCCTTCAAAGTTTTGCGTTAAACTTTTTTTGGTTGCTCTTATCTTGTATATTGCATGTCAGCTTCTTTTTATATTTGGTTCATGATATCTCTGAAAGCGTTGTTTTGACAAGGTATATAAATACCCCGGGGTTAAGCCCCTGGGTGGGGTCAGGGATCAATAAGTAGATGTAAATTATTGCTATTAATAGTGTCAGTATACAAGAATAGAGCCTCTTGATCATGTAGAGCAAAACTGAAATTGATTGGTTTACATGATTTTTACTGCTGCCCTAAGGTCAAGGTCAGATATCAAAACTTATATTGGATTTGCATTCAAGTTTTCTGTTAATAAGTTTGTTTTGATTAGGCAGAGGCAGTGGCGGGGGTATACGCAATCCCCTGTTCACGTGTTCTCTGATCCACCTTCTGTCTTTTGAATGTTTCCCTTGCTCTTGAAGTGAACTTATTTATAATTTTTATTAGCTCACCTGAGCACGAAGTGCTCAGGGTGAGCTTTTGGGATACCCTGATGTCCGTCGTACGTCCGTCCGGACATCCGTCCGGACGTCCGTCCGTCAACTTTTGCTTGTGTACACTCTAGCGGGCACAGTTTTGATCCAATCTTTATGAAACTTTGTCAGAATGTTAGTCTTTATAAAATCTAGGCCAAGTTTGAAACTGGGTCATGTCGGGTCAAAAACTAGGTCACTAGGTCAAATCTTAGAAAAACCTTGTGTAAGCTCTAGAAGGCACAGCTGTGATCCAAAGTTCATGAAACTTTGTCAGAATGTTTATCCTCATAATATGTAGAATAAATTTGAAACTGGGTCATGTCGGGTCAAAAACTTGGTCACTAGGTCAAATCTTAGAAAAACCTTGTGTACCCTCTAGAAGGCACAGTTTTCATCCAAAGTTCATGAAACTTTGTCAGAATGTTTATCCTCATAATATCTAGGACAAGTTCGAAACTGGGTCACGTCGGGTTAAAAACTAGGTCACTAGGTCAAATCATAGAAAAACCTTGTGTACGCTCTAGAGGGCACAGTTTTGATCTTATCTTTATGAAACTTTGTCAGAATGTTTATCTTCATAAACAGACAAGGATAAATTTGAAACTGGGTCATGTCGGGTCAAAAACTTGGTCACTAGGTCAAATCTTAGAAAAACCTTGTGTACGCTCTAGAAGGCACAGTTTTCATCCAAAGTTCATGAAACTTTGTCAGAATGTTTATCCTCATAATATCTAGGACAAGTTTGAAAGTAGGTCATGTCGGGTAAAAAACTAGGTCACTAGGTCAAATCTTAGAAAAACGTTGTGTAAGCACTAGAAGGCATAGTTTTGATCCAATCTTCATGAAACTATGTCAAAATGTTTATTGTCCATATATCTAAGCCCCCTATGAAACTGAGTCACGTCGGCTTAAGGTCATATCTTAGAAAAAACTTTGTGTACACCCTAGAGGGCACAGTTTTGATCCAATCTTCATGAAACTCTGTCAGAATGTTTATCTTCATAAACTCTCGGCCAAGTTTGAAAGTAGGTCATGTCGGGTATAAAAATAGGTCACTAGGTCAAATCTTAGAAAAACGTTGTGTAAGCACTAGAAGGCATAGTTTTGATCCAATCTTCATGAAACTGTGTCAAAATGTTTATTGTCCATATATCTAAGCCCCCTATGAAACTGAGTCACGTCGGCTCAAGGTCAAATCTTAGAAAAACTTTGTGGACACCCTAGAGGGCACAGTTTTGATCCAATCTTCATGAAACTCTGTCAGAATGTTTATTATCTTAATGAAATCTAGGTAAAGTTTGAAACTGGGTCGTGTCGGGTCAAAAACTTGGTCACTATGTCAAATATAAGAACGACCTTGTATACGCTCCAGAGGGCACAGTTTTGATCAAATCTCAATGAAACTGTGTCAGAATGTTTATTCTTACAATATCCAGGCCAAGTTTGAAACTGGGTCATGTTGGGTCAAAAACTAGGTCAAATGTTAGTATGGTAAAAACTCTTATAAATCTTCACCAGAGCCAATGAACTGATTAATGCTCAGGTGAGGGATTCAGGGCCACCATGGCCCTCTTGTTAGAGATTAGATTACTATCTAAATATATTGTCACATGATAATCAAAATGTTCTGCTGTCCATTTCAGCCGTAATCTGAGCTGAAATGTGTCATTCAGTTTTGAAAGCCTAAATAGCAACATTTCAAACTATTTGCTGGCTGACTTCAAAATCAGTCAATTTTGCTTGACATCTGTCAGTATGCACCATAACAAATCATTTTATTGATTTTATGTGCAGAATCTTAGTTTTATTCAGGTTAATTAATAGAACAGATAGCTTCCTACTTTATAAACATGTAGGTATATCCAACAAATGTTAAAACTTCGAAGAACAGTCTCTGGAATAGTGGCGCCGTGATCAGTAAAGCAAGTCTAACTTAAGCAAGGTACCGTAATTTTCCTTAATATTGAGATAAAAATTTCTAAGCAGTAAGTACAAACCCTGATAAGACTGCTTCTTATTTGGAACAGTTTGCTCAGGCTAGACTATTTTTTTTTTTACAAAAATGCCGCTTTTGGATAGCTGATGAACTGTTAAAGGTCCAATTTTAAGATAATTTAAACAATGCAACATTTTTAGGATATTTACTGTAATTTGTTGAAAGGTGGAAACATTTCACGGTAATTCAGTTTGTGAAGGTTTTCTTAAAATCACATTTACATCTTAGATCTTATGCCTTTGAATGGACACATACAGCCAGGTATACATTTCACCATGTTAAATACAGGCAAACTATAGGTAAACGGCTGTCCGCAGAATTCAGTTTTTTTATCCCCCGCCGAAGGCGGAGGGATATAGTTTTCTCCATGTCCGTCCATCCGTCTGTCTGTCCGTCCATCTGTCCGTCCTTCCTTCCATCCGTCCGTCCTTCCGTCCGTCCGTCCGGAGCCATAACTAGGTAACCACTGGACGGAATTTCATGAAACTTGAAATAAATATAAACCACTATAATGCGCTGCGGCTCATGAAGTTTCATCAGACTGGTTTCAGTAATGCATGAGTTATCCCCCTTTAATTGACTTAAAATCAATGAAATTAGCCATAACTAGGTAACCACTAGACGGAATTTCATGAAACTTAAAATAAATATGTATCACTATAATGCGCTGCGGCACATGAAGTTTCATCAGACTGGTTTCAGTAATGCATGAGTTATCCCCCTTTAATTGACTTAAAATCAATTAAATGAACCATAACTAAGTAACCACTGGACGGAATATCATGAAACTTAAAGTAAGTATATGACACTATAACACGCTGATCCACATGAAGTTTCGTCAGACTGCCTTCATTAATGCATGAGTTATCTCCCTTTAATTGGCTTAAAATCAATTAAATGTGCCATAACTAAGTAACCACTGGACAGAATATCATGAAACTTATAGTAAGTATATGACACTATAACACGCTGACCCACATGAAGTTTCTTCAGACTGCCTTCATTAATGCATGAGTTATCTCCCTTTAATTGACTTAAAATCAATGAAATGTGCCATATTAAGTAACCAATTACCAAAACTTCATGAAATTTAAAGTGAATATGTATGACCATAACGTGGATATGCACATAACATTCTATCAGAATGGCATCACTAGTGCATGAGTTATTGCCCTTGAATCAATGTGAGATAACAAGTGAACAAAATTTTATGAAACTTAAAATAACTCATAAAGAAATCGGTGCCACAAAGGCGGGGGATATAAATTCACTGAATTTGCTTGTTAAGAATTGAATGTGAGCACAATCATTAACCAACAAAATCTTTCAATATGATGTGATTTACAGCAATATACATCATATGTGAAAAGGATTTTTTGGTTAAAGGCTGTGCTCTATTTTAATTTTTAAACTGAATGACTAAAAATTTAGCAAAAATGACAAATTCCATGGTTTTAGCCTGTTTCAGCAGCCATTTTTCCATGCTTAACACACAGCAAGATTCAAACTGAAACTGAAATGAAACACTATAGGTATTGGTCTAATGAAATCATGCAATGAAATACTTCTATCTCGCATTTCATATTTTGACCTCAGATGGGGGCCAAAAAGTGGCCTTAACGCACATAGTCCTTTGGGCCACATTCGACGTACAACAACTTATACAAACGTATTTTAGCGTGCTCGTAACTTGTTCAAAACTTACCCCTAACTTATTCAATGTACACCATTGTGTTTGCTAAATTTCTCATACATCGGCATACGCTGATGCTATGCCTCACTGTGTGACAGCCACATAACGGTATGGGTTTTTCATGAGAATCCTGTGATTTTTCTCTATCACTGTTAAAGCATAATTATGTAATGGCTCACAGCAGAATGATGATGATGAATATAGCTTTACATCCCTTTCAACAGTATTTCAGTCATATCAAGACTAGATCATAGTGAAAGGTTGTGTGCAATTGAATCCAGGTGTAAAGAATTGTGTTGCTGGCAGGATTCATGCCCAGTACTACTAGCACAGTAAGCCAGCTTTTAACCGACTGCTTTAATGAGAGTTCTGCATCATCAGAACTGCCAAAATATGTTGTTGCCCCTCTTTTGAGCTGCCTCACCTAGATGATTTTTAATGAGGGGCCACAACATATTTTATATGTATAACTGACACACAGTATTTCAGAGTTTCATCAAAACCCTTATTTGTAATGTGCATTAAGGTGAATGGGTACACCGTCAGGAAAAGAAAATCTGTCATTTTCAGTTTTGCATCCTCTGTCAATACACAGTTCCGAGAATAGCAGCTAAGCTCCGCCTGCTTAGTTATTGTTACTACATCTCACAAGCTTACACAAAGATGGCGGAAAAACAAATGACAAATGCAAATATCTGCTAAATGTTAGCGATCTATGGCGAAGAATCAGCCTCCTCATGACCTACACATGGCAGTTGGCGCATCATGCATTTCCGATGCGTTCTGTTCTTTCAAAGCAGGGTAAGTTTATTGAAAGTGGTGTAAGTTTGTTTTCTTTAAACAGGTATACATCCCTTCCTTAACTGAGAGGTAAAATCACAGACTTATGTTGGATATGACCATGTGTGATTTGTTTGTGAGACTATGTCACGTGCTAAGTTGTCCTTGCATTGGCCAGGTATACGTTATCGTGATTTTGAGTGACATTCTGGGTGTGGCTCGGAACTGTGTATGGGAGTCAACTCTTAAAGGCTGGTGGATATGCTACCTAAATACACTCAGTGCGTTCGTGACATGTTGAATAAGTTCTATCATCATCCATTAAGAGTAGACCCTCCTTTTGAAAGAGCTTCCTCCTCTGGGAAAGCAAACAGGAAGTCACAAAAGTTGTTCCCCTTTGTGGAAATGGCAGGAAAATATGGAGGTGTATCCATACACCTTGAACAAAGACTTAAACAATTTGAGTCAAATTAACTATTGGATCCTGCCGGTTTCATGATCAAGTCCATCTTGTTTTTGTCTCATCTGCAACTGGCAGAAGTGAGACATAATATTACTTTTTAAGCACTGACGGCATAAAGTTTGCATTGTTTTCTGGGTTGTCTCTGTTTTGTGACAGTAAGCTAACAGGCTAGGACCCCTTTTTCCGCATAATTCTTGTTTGATCTGTAATATATTGATGCAATAATACCTGGAAGTCAGAAGATGAGGACATAATATTTTTACCCATATTTTCTAATCATACCTTCATTCATTTCATCAATGAAATATGTTGTTAATTGTTTAAATGACAGAGTGAATATATGTATATGAATAATAAAATGATGCAAACAAGTCTTCTTTTGTTATATATACAACCAGTCTTTCAGATCTCTGTTTGCATAAGCTGATCAGATTTAAAGACTAGAAACAGATGTCCCCCAACCTGTGCTTTCCCAGCAGTGTCATTTTCCCTAAATGTTGGTAGTTAACATGACGACCTCAGGAACTGTTGCATTAAAATCATCTTGTGGCCTAGCTAATGAGTACATGCTTGTTTAGTATGACTGAAATATAGTTCAGGAGATAGGGTGCAGATAAGCTGTTTCTTAAAATTCTGTAACCACCTACAACATTGAAAATATAGTTAAGGTCACCAAAATATAATCAGTACTGCCCCTTCGCCAGTTGATGCTTCATTGCTAGTTTGGTCAAAATCCACCATTTCATTCAGATGATAGGGTAGAGACAAGCCACGTTTCAACATTCAAAGAGACCCTGGGACCTTGAAAATGGGGTCAAGGTCACGAAATTATAATGCTCCAACAACATATCTCTGCATGTTTGGTATCCCTTCTGAAAACATGGTGCAGACAAGCCATTTTTCAACATTCTGAGACCTTGAAAATGAGGTCAGTCAAGGTCACATAAATCTAATCAGCTCTTTTCCATGTCCCAACAATATACTGTAAATTATATTTAGGTTGATTGGAACAAACGTTTGGCATTTCGCAATTTTAGACATATTCAAGGGTATTTAAGTTCACAAATTCGTCTTGCTTTTCTATTTTTCCTCCGTAAAATCGTGATGCCGATATTAAAGTTCGCACATTTATACTGACTGCGGATATCGCGAACATGAGTACACTGCGAACATTTGTACAATTACAGTATCTGTGCAAGTTTGGTCAAAATCTATTCATTCTTTGACAAGCCATTTTTCAACATTCTAAGACCACCTGTGACCTTGAAAATTGGGTCGGGGTCATCAAAATCTTATCAGTATTTGTCCATGCCCCAACAATATATCTGTGCAAAATTGGTCCAAATCCATCTATTCTTCTGGAGATGGGGTGCAGACAAGCCATTTTCCAACATTCTAAGGCCTCGTGTGAGCTTGTTTCACAGCACCCATAGAATTGTGTTTGCTAAACCAGAGGATCTTTAGATGTGGCTAAACCAACTTAGTTCCCATTTCTTGACCATGGTCAGGAGTCTGTCGTGTTCATAAATGGCCGCTTGTATCTTTCAGCAAATGTCTTCATTTGTTATATGGCCCTTGTACTTCAATAGCATCTCACCTCTAGGCCCGGATTCTCTACTTCTGCTGCCACAGTCCAAGAGCTGCTAAAAGTAAAATTCCACAACAACATTGTCAAATGTGTACTTCTCACCACTTGAAATCAGTCTGAACTAGACTTGACAAGATCCATCAAATGAGTACTTCTGACCACTTAGAACCAGTTTCAACTAGACTTAACTAGACCAAAAAGGGTAATAGTAAAAATCACTGAATACATCATGGTCAAATATTTTTAGTAATACATCATTAACATTCATCTAGGTAATTCATAGTAACAGTCATCATCGTACAGGCAAGATGAAAAAGAGATTTCATGCGGAAGAGATTTCATGCATTTTTCACAAGGCAAATAACAACTAAAATGCAATAATATCACAGACTTAACAACTGTATTTGAGCCCTGACAGGAGAAAACCAAAAAAGTGGTTGTGTGTCCAGTACAGACTCAGATCAGCCTTGGCAATTGACCAGCCTAATCAGAGTCTTCGCTGTCTGCACAGAGGTAGCTTAGACTGTTAGCTACCCTTTAAGTGCTTAGGGAAGAGTCTGATCAGACTGGGTGGATGCCCAGGCTGATCTGAGTCTGCGCTTTGCACACAATCACTTTGTAACTGCTCATTATCATAAATAAACCTTGAGACACTTTAAGACGAGCAGCAGGAGTGTAGCGGATAACACGCTGGACTACCAATCCTGGGGTCAGAGGTTTGAATCCCCGCTTTTTCTGTCTTTAGAATGAGACATTAAACCAAAGTCCCATCTCCGTATGACCTACGTGTTGGTGGGGCGTTAAACTGGAGTTGGCTCACTGAGACACTTCAGGTACATGGATAAATTTTTAGGGGAAGCAACTCTGCCTTTTTCATTCTTGCCTCCTTTCTCAATAGGTGTCAACTCTTAAAGCATTTGCTCCCTGGGAGCAAGTTCTTGTCTTTTAAGAGTAGACCGATTTTGGAAGGGCTTTGACCCCCATGGAAGCAAACAGGAAAGCTTAAAAGTTGTGCCGATCCTAACATTATCAATAATAATATCAACAGCAATGTAACATATTTTGACAGTGTCAGTAGAATTTTCTGTGAAAAAGGAAAGTTAAATCCCTCCAAAAATGTGGAAACTTCATAAACATGGCTTTAAATGTTGTTTCAATGGTTGTTATTGTATGTCACATTTATATTTGATGGTGGCAATGCCAAAAAGACTAGTTCAAATCCACTCCTCCCCTTCCAAAGTACTAATACTGAGAACACCTGGGTGGAGTGTATGTAAAAATGCTTCAATTTTATTTAAAATGAGCTGCAACACGACAAAACCAAGGAAGTGGCATGTGTGTCCAGTGAAGACTCGGATCAGACTGGGCATCTGCCAAGTCTGATCAGTGTCTTCACTGTCTGCAGTGAGAAAGCTTAGACCTTTAGCTACCTTTCAAGCCCAAGGCAGACTCTGATCAGACTGGTTGGATGACCAGGCTGATCAGTCTTTGCTGGATGCATATTCCACTTTATTGGTTTTGTTGGGTTGTGGCTCAGATATACATGTATCATGACTTTGTCAGAAGTTGTTTGATCAAGTTTGCTGAGGGGTTGAGGTGAATGGATACATTTTCAGGGGAGGATATTCTATAATTTTTCATTTTTACCTCCTCAATAGGCGTCTACTCTTAAAGGAAATAATTTACTCCTCTAGGAGCAAGTTCTTTCCTTTAAGAGTAGACCTCATTTTGGAAGGGCTTTGTCATCCTGGGAAGCAAACAAGAAGTCTTAAAAGTTGTTTCCCTTTATAAAAAATGGCAGAAAAAGATGGAGGCATTACTATCCACCTAAACAGGCTGGGCTTCTGATCCAGATGATGTGCATTTAAGTCCTGCCATGGTAAAGTCCTGCCATGGTAGTGATTTTCCTCTAGCTTCTGGCTAATCATCTAAGTCATTCTCCAGTTGCCAAGAAATGACTAGGATACTGCTGAAAGGGCCATAAAACTTTAAATCATCCACCCATCCATGCTCATAAATTACTAGGTACAAATAGATCTAAGTAACAAAATATTTCATGTATAGCACATGCAGGCAAGTTCATTTCATTAAAAATATCTATGTGTCACATGAGAAGACGAGTTCATTTATACACAGAAACATTTGATATACCACACAAAAAGGAAATAGTTCATTTTATACAAAATGACAAGTTCATTTATATATATACTTAGTAAAACAATTGAAGGATATTAAAATTCTATGATTATTTTTACTTAAAACAAGAATTTTACAAATTTCAATATGCATGCATTCAATAGTATCGGGTGTCTACAATTAAAAGCCTGTCCAATATAAGACACGCTTAAGTGGTTACAGTACAGTACCGCTCCAAATGGAATAACCCCTACATCACGAATTCACAAATATGCATATTTATCGCTATATTGTTGTTAATACCGATTTTAAGGAGTTGAATGGTTTACCATAAGGGGACCATCATTCCCACAAAACGTTAGTTACACAATAAAAGCATTTGAATTATTTCCAAATCTGAAGAATCAAGACTACTCCTACTCCCTGCCCTGGATATTCTTTAGTTAAGTTTTGATCAGCAGCAGAATAGTTGGCATCAGAATATTGTAACAGGCGCTTCCATGACCAGGCAAGCTGCCTATGTGAATTACTTGCGAAACAGCAGGTTTAAACTCAGTTTTAATTGTTTGTGATTTTTTGCAGTAGGGGGTCAGTACATTTGGAATGGTACCTTACAGTAACCACTGTAGCGTGACGTTAATTAATCCAGCCCATCAATTGCATATGCCCGGTACAAGTACATGCATGCACATTTAATTTGGTATATATTCTATTAAAAGTCACAAATATGATTAAAATTTAATATCCTTCAATTGTTTTACTAAGTATATTTGATGTAACACACTGAAAGGTTTGATGTTACACACAGAAAGGAACAGTTCTTTTATAAATGTTTCATACAACAAACAGGCAAACAAGTTCATTTAAATATATTTGATGTACCACACAGAAAGGAAAAAGTTCACTTGATAAATGTTTGGTATATCAAATAGGCAAACAAGTTCATTTATAAATATTGGTGGCTGCACACAGACAAGAACAATTCATTTAATGTTTGACATATCTAACAGGCATACAAGTTCCTTTATAAATATTTCATGTATCAAACTGACAAAAAAAGACTTGTTTTATAACTGTTTGATGTTTCATACAGGACTGGTATACAATTTCATTTACAAATATTTCATGTATTATACACGTAGACTAACATAATTACCTAAATACTGGGACATCTTTAGGTGACTGGATACAGTTTCAGGGGAAGTAACTCTACCATTGTCTTAATTGCCTCCCTTTCAATGTGGGTCAATTATCAAAGGAAAGAATTTGCTCTACAAGGAGCAAATTCTCGCCCTTAAGAGTAGATCCCATTAAGGAATATCTTCTTTGTCCAGAGAAACAATCTGAAAGTCACTAACATTGTTCCACATTATCAAAATTGTGAAAACACATGAACTTGTACTCACACACCCTTATAAAAATTAGAACAATTTGATTTGATACTATCCAGCAATGACTATATATTGCTAAGGGACAAAATCAAAGGGGTAGACTGAGTTTGTTTTAGATTCTTGAGATTCTGCCACCATAGAGTGATAACCCTACTGTGCTTATATTTTGGTTTTAGGTGTTCCAATTCTTAAGCACACTAAGGATAGGGGCGAAATATGTTACATCATGCACTACAGTTCATTTATCACTCAAACAGGGTCCAAATATCTCGCATACAATAATGGTACAAATGCTCAGGGTTTATTATGATGTATGGGTGCACCCCTTTGTTTTTCTGTGACTTCCTGTTTGCTTCCCTGAATGACAAAACCCTTCCAAAATAGGGTCTACTCTTAATGGCAGAGTTACTTCCCCTGAAAGTTACCCATTTACTTTAACAATAAAGACTCAAAATATAGATGTTACCCATTTACTTTAACAATAAAGACTCAAAATATAGATCTGTTGTTATTAACTAGTTTGAATGAACTTATGTCATGGTCACCTACCCTGGACGGAAATTATATGTGAGAGCCCTTAGAGCTCATAGTAAGCTAATTTTTTGATAACAAAATTTTTATATCTGAGCCACACCAAGATAATACATGAGAAAAAGAGTTTTATTAGCACACTGCAACAGCAATGACTCAGATCAGCCTGTACTTCTGCAGCCTGTATTTCTGCAGGCTGATCAAGGTCTTTGCAACTCCTAACAGATGCTCAGGTGAACATCAAACTCTGATTAGACTACACTTGTGCTCTGGCTAACCTGCATATGATCTGCAATGTTCACAACAAAACCAACAAAGTGACATGTGTGCCCAGCCAAGATTCAGATCAGCCTGGGCCTTCACCCAGTCTGATCAAAGTCTTCAGTGTGCACTTATAGGACAGCTGATTGTAAAAGCTACCTCCATGCTGACAGCGCAGACTGATCAGACAGGGTGGATGCCCAGGCTGATCTGAGTCTTCGCGTGGAGCATATGCCATTTTGTTGATTTTGTCATGTCGCGGCTCAATTATGCACTGTTTCCACAGTGCCCTGTCTCCTTCCATGATTAATAATACCAAATTTATTGACGCCCAAAGGTTCAGGCCCCAAGGTTATTTAACTTTTTTCCTGCTCAACTCAGCTGAGCATAAAATTTGACCTGCATATAAACTGCAAATTACTGATAGGTACAGTTGTTTTCTTGCTCACCTTAGCTGAGTATGAAATTTTCTCTGCTTATGAATATGAAAATGCCAACATTAGTTGGTATTTTCATATTTATCAGCAGAGAAAATTTCATGCTCAGCTGAGTTGAGCATGGAAAAAGTTTTATAACCTCGGGGCCAGTTATGACAGGATTTTTCCTTTCCAAAAACATCTCCAAAATCTAGATTTTTGGAGATATTTTGGCCTAATAAAATGGATCTAGATTTTTGAGGATAATCTGGAAGAGAAATACCCATATCACAGCAGAATTAGTACGACTGCTTTACACTGGACAGGTATAGCGGAATACAGCCGGATAATACATATGGTATTATCTTTTTGTTGAACATGAAGAAACGCTTAATCTCCCTTGCAAAATGCTTTGCAATAATGGAATTCTGAGTTGTATTGTCTGTTTAACTGTATCTACTCATGTAGCACTGTCTAATTATTGCCATGTTTGCATCATATTCATCCATCTCTGTAGGTTGCTTTTCCTGGGTAGAGATTCTGTTGTCAACAAAAGTCACATAAATGCCAGCATTTTTTTAACCAGGAATGCCCCTAAAAAGGACCAGTATCATCCAAGAAAGGCATGAATATTGTCCTTATATCCTAGCTCTTCCACAAACCTAAAAAAGAAAACAGCTACTTACATATTTTTTCACAATCAATCTTAGTTTATGAGGTATGATGGTAGTTCTGGTAGGATTTAAGGTAGATGGATAAACTTTCAGGGGAACCGCTCTGTCATTTTAATTTTTGCCTCCCTTCTCAATGGGGGTCAACTCTGAAAGGAAAGAGTTTGCTCCCCAAGGAGCAAATTCTTTCCTATAAGAGTAGCCCCCATTATGGAAGGTCTCCATCGTCCAGGGAAGCAAACTGGAAGTCATCAAAGTAATTTTTTCTTTTAGAAAATGGTTGAAAAAAGAAAAACATTGGGATGTACCCGTACTACTAAAACAAATTAATATTATGGTGCAACATTAGAATGCCTCCCTGGGGCAGTTTTATAGATTTGAATTGAAGAATATAATATTTAATACTTAGAATTTCAATATCAGTTCAAACTGAACTGGTCTGACTAACAAGCCAAGGATAAAATTGGAATTCTTTGACACCTGTTATTGCTAAGGGAGAAGACCAAGATCAGCCTGTGAGCACAAACAGTTTGAAAAGTAATTTAGTTATTCAGCCACACAAGAACTACTACTTGCAACATCTACACAGCTACCAACAAAACCAATGATTAATACTTGAAATGCCAGATGAATTCTCTGAATTATCAATATGACCTAGCTTTGACAAAACAATTTTTTTTAACTTTTGCAGACGTAAAATTTGTCATCTGTTTTTTTGCATTTTTGGTTAAAATGTCTTCTGCTTTTTTGGCGTTTTTTTTTTTTTGTTAAAACGTCTCCCGCTTTTATTGGTGCTTTAAGGGTGTAAAAAGATTAGTTTGATCTGTACATAAGTAAGTACTCACCTGACTACAGTTTCTGTATAAGGACTAGGCCCACAGACCCCTATCAACATTCCATCTTTGTCCTGGAGGGGTGATATACAGTCCTCTATCATTGCCTTGGTTACCCGACCCCTTAGACCCTTCCAACTGTCATCAGGATTGGATAGCACATTAGTTACACTAAATCTGAAATAAAATTTGAGAGAATAATACATCTGGGCATGGTTGTTCACAACTAACGTCTTTACAATTTCAAATCACTGTGTGCAAAAACACTGCCATTTTTTGCACTGTAAAAGCTCCTCATATTTTTTAGCAAACAATATTAACACACTTGATTTGATTGATTGATTTGTTGCTTTACGTCCACAGTAAACAGCTATGGTCATGTCGGGATGGTCAGTTAACCTAACCACACTCTTCCTGGGCAGGCTTAGACCTCCTAAGCGGTTAACCAGTACTAAGTAACACACTTGATTTAGTGAGATCTAGAATGCTCAACAAATCCTTCATTAACGTCTTTGAGAAGCTAAGGATGGTTTGAACAATTCTGCCCTAAACCTCTGTTCAACATTGTGCTACACCTGAACGTCAGTACAACAAGAAGGTTTTAGGATTTTCAGTGTTTCCCCTAAAGCTGAATGGCGGGGCGCCGCGCCCTGCCCCTTTTTGGTCCCGCCCTTCTGCCCCAAAAACGTGTCATAAGCGCCCTCCTGCCCCAAAAATATCAGTAGCCAGTCCCATTTCCCACGCTGCTATTACGATTCGGTTCCATTGTGTCCCATACCTGTAAAAACTGACAACTCAAGTCGATCGATAATCTGTACACATGCTCATCAATAAACACCAATCACGGTGATTAATCTGTGGCAATTATCACCTCGCTGTACCCCGACCGTCATGTGTTAATTGGAGCGGAAAATTACTTCGCCAACTGAAAACACATGCTGGTTACCGGCTTTTAAGATGTCAAATGCGTTGCGGACCAGGGCAATTAAAGAAACTCTCGTTAAAGTGACCAGCCTGTTCCGACTGTGAACTTAACGTGTAGCACCGTTAAACTCGTTTGCCTCGCTCCGATAATGACACGGGCCTAGTTGAGGGTGTGGCAGGTCTGGATTCAATCGGCATAACGATGCCGCTTGCTGCATCAATACCAATAACTATTTTTCACCGTATCACATTGCGCTATACTACAGAATTCGAGGCCTATTAGACGCGTACGACAATGTAATGATTCAAATATGTATTTTCCCGGTAAACATGTCAGATACGTAATGTACGGTCATCACAAATACGGATCATGCTAAATTTGCGCAGGCTGATCAGATCATACATGTTTTCATGAAATCGTCACAGGTGCCAACGATTTCTGTTTATGAAAGTCGGTTCGTTCACTTTAAGATTAGTTTCCCGCGCTTTTCTATCTAGTTCCCGCCGATTCAGGTGTAGAATCTGTGGAACGAGAACCAGTCAATATTTATTAATAGTACCTCGGGAAATCCGCGATCTTTAGCATCTCAACAGCTCAGCTGTCACCGTTTTTACAAATTTACCGGCCCAGATATGCAACAATACGCGATCCTTATTTGATATTTAACTATTCTAGAGAGGTCTCACTGTAGGTATGTTCGTCTCAGTGTAGAATTAAACTCGGTTTTGAGATAGACAGATTTTGAGTGTAAACAAGTATCAGCTTTGATCAAAATCACTAGAACAAATCAGATCCATCATCCGAGGTGCAATTTTGGGTGTGGGAAAGTGGGGAGTTAGTGGTGGTATGTGAATGCTGGATTGTTGTTTGTTTTTTTTTTGTTACTTCAAGTTTTTTTTTTTTTTTTTTTTTTTTGAGTAATTCAACAATGGACTGGTCACACTATGAACAGTACTGCTAAATTACATTACATAATAACACATAATGGTAGTGTTACAGCACTGAAATGTCATACTTTTGAGGTTAATCATTAGATGTAGGCCAAACAACGTAAGTAACATTGTAACTCCAGATGCCTTTCGCCGCGCTAAAAGTGCCCTTTTTTCAGCAGCACCCTGCCCCTTTTTCAGTCTGGGGGAAACACTGATTTTATGCAGCCATTCATTGGACCCTCAAATACACCTGGACCCAGTTGTTCAAAGCATTACTAGCTTAACGAAGTCATTAGTCAAGTTGATTGGACCCTCAAATACACTGGACCCAGTTGTTCAAAGCAGTGTTAGCTTGACAAAGTCATTAGTCAAGGATTGTTTAAGTCTTACAGTACTAACAAAATCAACTGGAATCAGAGCTGTAGATAAGAGGGGTATTTGATGATAATTGAGGGATAATTTTGTTCATTTCTCATTGAAACCATATGTTTTGACCCCTCATCTGAACCGTCTCGTTGAGACGGTTCAGATGAGGGGTCACAACATTATGTTTTTATGCAGAATTAACAAAAATTATCCCTAATTATCACCAAATACTCCCTCTTATCTAGAGCTCTGTGGAATAATATTTTTGCTGAAAAAATGTGAAGCTCCTCACATTTTTTTTTCAGCAAAACTTGCAGCGTTTTACCTGTATTACGTTTGAAAATTTAACATCTCCTTAACTAACGACATCGTTAGTTAGTTTGAACAACTAGGCCCTGATGTACACACAGTGTACAAGCATGGAAACTAACTTGATCTCAACTTCAGTGCTCGGAGATGGCCATTAGATACTTATGCACCACACAAGACTATTTTCAAGGGTATGAGTAATATCTGCAAAATGCACCACATATATAGCAAATAATAACTTTCTCAACCAGAACATGCAAAGTTTCACATCAGGGGTTGTTAACACTTAAAAAGGGCCAAAAATGAAAACAGCTGAATTTGCAATTGGCTTAGATCCATAAGGACCACCTCATTCGGATCTACTATGTTTGCCCTTCTGTCTATGAATTCTCAATAAGATATAGTTTGGACGAAACGATTTTGAAATTTTGCAGTTGTGAATTTTGTTACCTACTT
Source organism: Ctena decussata (assembly GCA_963989385.1). NCBI lineage: Eukaryota > Metazoa > Mollusca > Bivalvia > Lucinida > Lucinidae > Ctena > Ctena decussata. The sequence goes on along the minus strand of OZ022502.1, from coordinate 56,522,461 downwards.
TTGTGGCGCTGGCTAACATTACAGGATAGGTCAGTTCATTCTGACCTGGATCTACTCTGAGATCAGGACCTCTGTTGGAAGATTTACAGTGAATACAATATTTAATTGCTGCTGTTTTACAAATTTTCAAATCTTTAAGGTGTATGGGTACACAATTTTTTTCTCAAATGTTTTCAAAGGGAAATAACTTCAGTGACTTGCTATTTGCTTCCAAGGGTGACAAACCTTTCCAGAAAGATGCTTTCCTTTAAAAGTTAACCCTCACTGAAAAGGGAGGCAAAAATGAAAATGGCCAAGTTGCTTCCCCTGAAAAAGTATCCCTTCACCTTAAGGCCACTTCATGAAACAGTGAGTTTATCAGCAAGCTTACCTTTCAAAATTAGCAGCTAAGGTATTCAGCTGCTCATTCCAGAGAATGTCTGATTCTGTCTTGTTGAAAAACATCAACTTTACTGTTCTGAAGTAGAAAAGCAGAGTAAGAGCCTTTAGATTACACAATGTTATTAAACATAGTAGAAGAGCTGCCAAATATATGAGCCATGACACCACAAAACCAACAAGGTGGCATGTGTGCCCAGCAAAGCCTCAGATCAGCCTGGGCATCCGCCCAGTCTGATCAGAGTCTTTGCTGTGGGCTTAAAGGATCGCTTAGGACCTAGGCTTGCTTCATGCAGACAGCAAAGACTGATCAGACTGCCAAGTCTGATCAGAGTCTTTACTGTGTGCATAAAGGATCGCTTAGGACCTAGGCTAGCTCCATGCAGACAGCAAAGACTTTGATCAGACTGGGCAGATGCCCAGGCTGATCAGACTGCCAAGTCTGATCAGAGTCTTTACTGTGTGCATAAAGGATCGCTTAGGACCTAGGCTAGCTCCATGCAGACAGCAAAGACTTTGATCCGACTGGGCAGATGCCCAGGCTGATCTGAGTCTTTGCTGGGCACATATGCCACTTTTTTTATTTTGTCTTGTTGTGGCTCATGTCTAATGCACACCGTTCAAGGTTACCACACCCATTTCCTGTGTTGTACTTTTTGCCACAATTAAGGTGCGTGAGTAAACCACCATGTTTTTTCCATACTTTTTAAAGGGCAATAACTTTTGTGACTTCCTGTTTGCTTCCCTGAGTGATGAAACTCTTCCACGATGGGGTCAACTCTTAAAGGAAAGAATTTGCTTTGATGAGCAAATTCTTTCCTTTAAGAGTCGATCCCCATGTAGAAGGGAGGCAAAGTGAAAATGGCAGAGTTGCTTCCCCTAAAAGTTCACTCATTCAACTTAAAATACATGTAGTTGCCACTTGGCCTGTTGCAAGCTGACAGCTTTATGTCCTTTTCAACAATATTTCAGTCATATAAGGATGATGGGAGGATGATTTTGAAGCGTTCTGTGCAGCAGAGTGCCAATTAGGTTTGGATGGAATCTTGCCTCCAGCAGGACTCAAACCCACAACTCTATAATCTGAAGTCTGGAGGCACTAACCCCTCCAACATATGAATGAACATTTGAGCAGTTCTAATGACAAGTGATTCAGTGAGAAAGTTCTACTGGCAGGCAACTGCCTACAAATTTTATGGAGAATTAACAAACCCGGGATCTCCCCAGACCATTAAGGTTTGTTGCTTGCAACCTGCTTTCCTACTAAAATTACCTTTGCAACATGCCTTATTAAATTTCCAATGAAATTTTTTTTAAAGTGCTATTATTTTTATTTCTTAGCAAGTAAAATTGTTTTAAATGCATAAAGGATCATCAATGAATTATTTATGATGTAAATATAGGCTAATTTTGACAAAACATTGCTATATTAAGGATTTCAAAAATTGATCAACAAGTCAAAATCTGATATTGTGCTAAAAGCAACATTTCTTCTGAAAATTCTGGGGAGAACACTGCAGACATTAACTTATTTGTCAAAAAACCCTCACCCATTCCCATGTCTGGAGCTCTGATCTTCATGAAGTTAAACATGATTACCTGTTTTTATTTTCATCATTGTAGAGTGTTTCATATATAAGCCTGACCATAGGAGTAAACCCTGTCCCTGCCGCAAACATGACTAGATGTGAACACTGACACAGACGAGATATATCAAAGTTACCCTCAAAACTGCTCACAGACATTCTGTCTCCTGAAAGTTGATACATACGTTAAGCTATGTTGTAAGAACTTGTGAGAAAGTCTGTCTTTGGACACGAGCACTTAGACCTGACAGTGTGCAACCTTCTACAGGTGAGTCACACTATTGAGCCAGTGTTAATTTTTATGTCATTTGAAAGTTTTAAACCAATAATTTCTTCTACTATTTTGACTATATAAACCATAACAAAAGGTGAAATAGCAAAATAAGTCAAGCTGATACCTTGAATCCTTGAATTACATCAGCTAAAGTCAGCTATAGGTAATTGATTCTTCAAAGCAAAACATTAATACGTAACAATAACATTGCCACTTTCACACATTTGCAGTGTAGAATATATAAGGCTTAATTATTCTTTGGGAGAACAGTGCATGCTTAAGGTGAACAGATACACCATCAGGTTTTCTGTCATTCTTCCAACAGATTTCAGGGTTTAATATAGGCTTTTGTGAAATAAGCCGCTACACGACAGAACCAACAAAGTGGAATGTGTGCTCAGCGAAGACTTGGTTAGCCTGGGCATTCGCCCTGTCTGATCAAAACCTTTGCTGTGGGTAGAAAAGGGTTTAAGCTAGCTACATGCAGACAGGGAGGACTCAGATCAGATTGGGTTACCGCCCAGGCTGATTTGAGTCTTTGCTGGGCAAACATGCCACTTTGTTGATTTTGTGATGTTGCGGCTCAAATATACCCACACATATGGTAACTAACAGACTGTATGACAATGAACAGCAACAAAACACAATTACCAGTTTTTAATGATCCTATCCAAGGTGTTAAAGCGCCACCTTTGTATATCTTTATCATAAGGTAGATAACTCTTCCCTCCTGAAGCCTAGTGTCTGTTGTATTACTACTCAGAGATGGAAGTACCACAGTGTAACTCCGCACTACTTCCACACCTGAAAAAAAGTTATCATATCACAGTTCCCTTAATATTGTCACAAATTTCATAATTACAAGAATTTTGCAGGAGCACAAGCTTTCTCATCCAAGAGACAAGAATATCCTTTCTAGACAGGTCTGAGATTTTTCTTTTTTAGCCGTCTGTTAACTTAAGCTGTCTCAATCTGCAAATTGCAACTTAGCACAGCACAGTCATTAATTGTTAAACAATTAATTTCAACAAATCCATTTGCTACCTGTCATGTAAACTGCATGCAGAATGTGAAACTGACAACCAGTGCTGTGCATGAAATATCAAGTACATTTCTGATAAGCTGCAAGTGCAGAAAGTGAAATTAATGTGACAGAATTATCCACAAAAAAATTAACTTGAAGTATTTACTAATGGCCTGAACACAGATATTCTGTTTTATAAAAAAAATATGGGTGAGAAAAATAATCAATGATGTCACTGAGACATCAACTTTTCATATCATTAGTCTCAACCTTGCATGAGACTTTATGTCTCATGCAAGGTTGAGACTAATGATCTGAAAAGTAGCCTGAGATTTCCTTGTCTCAGCCTCAATCCTTGTAGATTCTCTTAATCTTTAAATACTCCCCTTTGCTACAGATCTCAGCTTAACATTCCTACCTTCTATACCATGTCTGATATGAACATGGTAGCCAACAGGAACACACATTCTACAGCCAGGAGGTAGAGTTAGCACTAACAATTTGGTGTCATGAGAAACATCACTTATACTTTCTATTGTACAATCTCTATATGGTGGGTCTGAAAACAGAACAACACATTTCTGTACACCAATGTGCCAGCATAGTTTTATTCTGCAAATACCTTAAGACACAAAGAGCGCAACTTCTTCATTTTCATTCTTGCCTCTCTTCTCAACTGGAGTCAATTCTTAACTTCTTAAGGAAATATTTGTTCCATTAGAATGAATTATTTCCTTTATCTGTAGGAGTACATTATTTCCTTTAAAACTTGATCCCCTTTTGCAAGGGTTTCACTGTTCAGAAAAGCAAACTGGAAGTTACTAAAGCTGTCTTCCATTGAAAAATTGATGGAAAATCATGGTGGTGTACCCATGCACCTTCATATGAGCTGCAACAGGACAAAACCAACAAAGTGGCATGTGCGCCCACTGAAGACTCAAAACAGCCTGGGCATTTGCCCAGTCTAATCAGGAGTCTTTGCTGTCCCCATGGCACTAGCTTAGACCCTTAGCCACCTCTTAAGTGCACAGCGAAGGCTCTGATCAGACTGAGCAAATGCCCAGGCTGATCTGAGTCTTCAATTGGCACACATGCCACTTTGTTGCTTTTGATGTGTCACGGCTCATTATTATATAAATAAATTATTCAGTAAAAATACAGACAATAATCTTTCTAATATGAAAAGGTAACTTATGGCAAGTGGTACCACTGAAAATTACCGTATTTCTTCGCCTATAAGATAGTTTTGTTTCCCACCGAAATGACCTCGAAAAATAGGCAAGGCTTAGAAAATGATGGTTGTTTTCGGCATTGTCCGTGAGTGCAGCTGATCACGAAAATCCCGATGACCAATTCTTTTGTAAAAGTGAAGTTACTGACTAGTTTCATGGGTCTAGAAGTTCGAATCGGCAGGCATGACATGAACATCGCAACGGTAAAATTGCAGCATCGGTATATTAGCCTTTGATCAATAACACCAATGCGTGTTAAAGTAACGTGTGAATCCTAATTGGGAACTATTATGAATTGAGTAACAAAAACAAGTTTTAATTATTTTATCTCACCTGGACCCGGTTGTATCAAACTTTAATGACAAATTAAACCGTCATTAAACCGCCATTAATTAACGCGTTATTAAATTCGGTTGTATGAAACTTTTAATGACGCGACTTCGTCATTATCTCTTCATTAACTTAATGATGGTCAGGGGGTATCTTTAAACCGTCATTAAGCAATTCAAGATGGCCGCCATCGTCCGATTCGACCTCGATATTTCGGGAAAGCGACCATTTTAAAGACAACATGGTCGATGTAGAATGCGAAGGAGATGGAAATTCGTGAAAAGAAACCAGATACCTCGATCTGCAATTATTTCCATGCAGAGCAAGAACCTAAAGCCATTCAAATGTCATACAGCAGTTGTTAGTCATCCAAAGCTTTAAAAACTTGCATCTTTCCCGTTGGCATCGTAAAACTGTGTAAACATCATTGAAGTCCTATTTGTTTTGAAATGTATCGACCAGCTGCTCACGACATGATGACGTCATAAGACAACAGGCAGCGCACAATCAATATCTAAGGACTTTTGATAGAACTTATGACCCGATTTGACTTGATGTAATGATGACCAATACAGATAAACTCTATTGAACTAAACTTTCTAAGTTTGTTGGATTTCCGAGAGCCTGCACATCGGGCTATCGACGTTGAACAAACGTTGATTAAATGCTGATTCAACGTTGTGTGGCTGCAGGGTAGGCTATGTATGCACGAAGTCCATATTCCATATTCTAGGAGCCTATACATCGGACCTACAACATTGAATCAACGTTGTTTTTCTGCTACGTAGCCATGTGTGTGCATGACATCCTATTTTTGATGCCTACACGTCGGCGATATAACATTGAATCAACGTTGTATGCCTGCAGAAAATGTACACTGATTCAACGGTAGGTGTCTGCAGGGTATGCATCCCTTCATATGCATGACACCCCCATTCTAGGAGCCTACACATCGGGCACACAACGTTGAATAAACGATGTGTGCCTACAAAGTATGTTCCCCTTTGTATGCCACGACAACCCATATGGGAGCCTACACATCGAGCCTAAAACGTTGAGCCTGAGTTGTGTGCCTGCAGGGTAAGCACCTCTTTGTATGCTTGACATTCCCGTACCTCGATCCTACACATAGGGCACACAACGATGATTCAACGTTGTGTGCCTGCAGGGTATGTATCTCTTTGTATGCAACGCACTTTCAGTCTTGGAGCCTACACATCGGACACAAAACGTTGTTCATCGTAATGTACCTGCTGAACATGTCTCCTTTGTAAGATGACATTCCAATTCTAGCTATAGGAGCCCGAACATGGGACACATAATGTTGAATCAATGTAGTGTGCCTACAGTGTACGGACCCCTGTATGCATACGATTCCAATTTAGGAGTGCCTTCTTATCGGGCACCCAACCTTCAATCAACGTCGTGTGCCTGCAGGATATACCCTTTGTCATATGACATTCCCATTCTTTGACCCTACACATCATACACACAACGTTGATTCGACGTTTTGTGCCTGCAGGGTACATGCCCCTTTATATACATGATATCCCCATTCTGTGACCTTTCTCATCGGACACTGAAATACCACTCATCGTTGCGTGCCTACATATGTACAACGTATGTATCTCTTTGTATGAACATGACATCCCCGTTTTGGGAGCTTACACATCGGGCAGAAAATGTTGAACACGCGTCGTGTGCCTGCACGATATGTGCCCTTTGTCGGATGACATTTTTATTCTCGGACCTAACCATCGGACACACAACGTTGAATCAACGTTGTCCGGCCAGCAAGAAATGTGACTTTTCATATTCATGACATCTCATTCTGGAAGCCTACATATCGGGCACACAAAGTTGATTACACGGTGTGTGCCTAGAGGGGGTGTTCCCCTTTGTATGCCTATGGGAGCTTACGTCTCGGATACACAACGTTGAACCAGAGTTGTGTTCCTATTTGTATGCATGATATTCCCATTTTGGGAACCTACACGTCCGTCTTACAACGGTGAATCAACGGTGCGTGCCAGCAATGTATGTACCCCTTTCTATGCATGACATTCCCATTCTTGGAGCCTATATATTGGACACACAACGTTCGATCAACACTGAATCAACGTTGATTCAACGTCATGATTCAACATTGTTTGCCTGCAGGGTATACACCTTTTTGTGTACTTGCCCAAAAACTATTTCTGTATACTGTTTCCATTCTATGTTTTCTTTCAACTGCCACATTGACTTTGCAAACATGCCAGTGTTTGAGCTAAAGTTGATCATAGGGTATAAACCAGTCCACCAATTTTCGCATCCTGCAGAGACTGTCCGTCATATTTGGCTTCCGCCGAGACTGTCCGCGAACTCTTGCTTCCTGCAGGGACTACTGACCTCGAAAAATGGCTTCCTGCCGAGACTGTCCGTGTGACTCTGCTTCCTGCCGAGAGCATCGACAGGAAGCAGAATCACGCGGACAGTCTCTGCAGGAAGCCATTTATCATGTACAGAAGTCTCGGCAGGAAGCAAGAGATCGCGGACACTCTCGGCGGAAACCAAATATGATGTAAAGTCTCTGCAGGAAGCGAAAATCAGCGGAATCGATTATACCCTGTGTTGATGTGTGCGCGCATGCTCTATGCTCAGAAACTATTTTCAATGGGCAGTAGATATTAAGCAAGACATGTAACAAAGAGTAAGCAGTACACAACTCATAATTTGCCGTACAAAAAAGTACACAACCAGCATGCTTTGTGCAGGATCATGAGAAAGAAGTTGTACTTCCCTGCGAAAGATAAAATACTGAAGTTGTTCGGAAAATGAAAATCCTATTGCCATTAAAATGGTATAAATTCATGGAACATTTTATTGTAAGTTATCTCTGAAAGATTTTCACAAGAGTTTCATCCTTTTAAACAGCCGAATTTGCCCAGTTTTAAACCTTTAAGATAAGACTCGGTTTCTGTCAAAATGTGTTGCAAATTTTCTTGGTTGGCAATCAGAAAAGCTAATATAATATCATAAACTTTATTAGGCCCCCGTGACGACAGTCAGGGGCATTATGGTTTGCTCGTTCGGTCCGCCCGACTGTCTTGCCCTCACGCTTAAAATGTTTGTATAATCAACTCCTCCCAGAGTTTTCAAGCAATATATTTGAAACTTTGCAGAGAAAATGTACATGTGGCGTTATTGGGAAAAAAAAATAATGTTGACAAACTTACGGCGTTTTCGACTTAGGCAATTTTGAGGTTAGGCCTAAATATCGGGTAGCAACCTTGTGTAATCAACCGCTCCCCCAGTTTTCAGCCAATGAATTTGAAACGATGCAATGATGTTACTAGCAAATTGCTATTAAGATGTGCTGCATGACGGAAAAATAATTCTTGACAAATAACGGCCATGATTTTCGACTTGGACATTTTTAGATTAGTCTTTAATATGGGGTAGTAAGCTTGTGGTTTCAGCTAGTTTTCAAGCAATCAATTTGAAACCATGCAAAGATGTCACAAGCATATTGAAGATGTAAAGATGTACATGTGAGTATTTTCCAGATTCAAAAAAAAAAAAGAAAAAGAAAAAAGCCTACTGCATTTTCGGCTGACATTTCAGACATCAGTGGGATGATTTTTTTTCTGCAAAACATATGCTGTCCCCTTTTGAGAATCATCTGAATCATCTGGCGATCTTGAAGTAACTCACCAGTCGATTCTGATTGGTATTTACAGATCTTATGGGGTAAGAAAAGAGAGAGAGAGAGAGAGAGAGAGAGAAAGACATCACGCTCTATCCAATGACGCGCGCTAGACTGATATTTGTACCGACCATTTCATGAAGAGACAAGGGGGATAATACATTTGAATACTTCTTCTGATTCAAGAACATATTAGTCGCGACACGGAAAAAATAATAGAGTGGTTGTGCGCCCAGCGAAGACTCAGATCAGCCTGGGTATCCGCCAAGTCTGATCACAGTCTTCGCTGTGTCCAGCACATACTCAGATCAGCCTGGGCATCAGCCCAGTCTGATCGGAGTATTCGCTGTCCATATTGAGGTAGCTTAGACCCTTAGTTACCCTTTAAGCGCTTAGCAAAGACTCTGATCAGTCTTGGTGGAAGCCCAGGCTGACCTGAGTCTGCGCTGGGCGCACAACCATTTTGTTGGTTTTCTCGGCCAACTTTGTTGGTGTCGCGGCTTATATTATTAATAAAAAAATAACAATAGTAAATAAATAATGGTGCACACCAAAGTGTTTGCTATAACATCGTCTGATTCCCCAGATATTCGTTCTTTCTTCCGAAACAAGTTTCCAAACCAGGGTCAGGCCTACCCATGAAGAAGACAATGGATTTGTGTACTGATCCCGAGATAAAATATTTTGGTAAATTTATTCTGTTGTCGATATATTGCTTTTATTAAGTAGCAGGCCAAACCCTAGCCTCCAATTTCAGAGTCCGCATCCGATGATAGAAACCAGAGGACCATTGGTCCTGTAGCTCACCCGAGTCCATTCATCCTCAGCACTCAAGGGTAGGTAACTCTAAAGTAAATTGTACAATGTGGCCTAATTTCAACGTTGACTGAGTTGTTAGTCTATGGAAACTTTAAAATGCCATAGCAATGAAACCACGTGGGCAACAATAATAGCAAACAATATTTATGTAGTGGCTAATGTCATGAACATGTATGCAAAGAATCAGCTTCATCCCCCTATATCACACTGGTCTGGCATTCAACACAGGCAACGAAGACAACGTGCAAGGAACCTGCTTGTTCTGCTGATCAGGATAAGTTTGTTTCAGACGTATAGTCTCACGGACCGTCCGACCCCCTACTCTTGAAATAGGAACCAAAAGTTTTACTGAATTGATATGCATATTCAAGAAATACTTGAAAACAATTTTTGGGCTACAACGACCAGACAACGAATTGGTGAAAAACCTTATTCAAGCACTGCGTTTATACTAGACGGAATTTCTTCGAAAATCTGGTCTGACTAAGGGGTCTAACAAACTGCCGGGTCCGTAAGAATGATAGTTTGAAATTAATGTAAGAAATATGCGAATAAATCGAGTTTTATAGTACGTTGTCTTCGTTGCCTGTGTTGAATGCCAGACCAGCGTGTATATAGTTTTTGAGGAAAAGATATTTGAATAATTTTTCAAAAAATTTTTCCTTTATGTTGCCATCATGGCAACTAATCGAATTCGGTGATTTGGACAAAATTAATAGAGGACTACTCAAGAAACATTTCTGTAGGAAAAAAAATCCAAATAACTGCAGTGAGATAGCAAAAATTGTGGATTTCCATTTTTCCCATTATAAGCCAATGGCAACTTTAAGTTGCCATAGCAACCAAACTGCTGGGGCAATTGCCAAGAGAAACAGTATTTTTATAGACGGTAGTACCAAGATCCTTTCTGTGAAGTTTGAGCTTTATTGGTTGCATAGTTTCTGAGGAGATGATTTTTCAATATTCTTTCAATTTTTAACCATTCGGTTGAAATGGCAATCAGCCAAATAGCTCAATTTGCATAAATTTGATATGGCTGGTTGGGGACTACTCAAGGAACATTTCTATGAAAGTTTTGTCAAAATATCTGCAGTGACATAGCAATAAATGCAAAATTTCCATTTTCCCATTATAAATCAATGGCAACTTTAAGTTGCCATTGCAACCAAACTGCTGGAGCAATTGCCAAGAAAAACAGTATATTTATAGAGGGTAGTACCAAGATCCTTTCTGTGAAGTTTGAATTTTATTGGTTGCATAGTTTCTGAGGAGATGATTTTTGAATATTTTTTCTATTTTTAACCATTCGGTTGCCATGGCAACCAGCCAAATTGTGCAATTTACATAAATTTCATGTGGCTGATAGAGAGCAACTCAAGGAACATTTCTGTAAAAGATTTATCAAATTATCTGCAGAGAAATAGCAATAAATGCAAATTTTCCATTTTCCCATTATAAATCAATGGCAACTTTAAGTTGCCATTGCAATCAAACTGCTGGAGCAATTGCCAAGAAAAACAGTATTTTTATAGAGGGTAGTACCAAGATCCTTTCTGTGAAGTTTGAGCTTTATTGGTTGCATAGTTTCTGAGGAGATGATTTTTGAATATTTTTTCTATTTTTAACCATTCGGTTGCCATGGCAACCAGCCAAATTGTGCAATTTACATAAATTTCATGTGGCTGATAGAGAGCAACTCAAGGAACATTTCTGTAAAAGATTTATCAAATTATCTGCAGAGAAATAGCAATAAATGTAAATTTTCAATTTTTCCCATACAAGTCAATGGCAACTTTAAGTTGCCATAGCAACCAGAGTTCTGGACCGATTTGGATAAAAAACAGTATTATTGGTTCCCCCTGCCTATAGATGCTATATATGAAATTTGGTAACAATGGGCCCTGTAGTTTCAGAGGAGATGTTGTTTGAAAATATTGACGGACGACGGACGACGGACGTACGACGGACGACGGACGACGGACGACGGACGTACGACGGACGACGGACGACGGACGACGGATGCCTGCCTATACTATAAGCTCACCTGTGAGCCTTCGGCTCAGGTGAGCTAAAAAGAAAAACCAAGCCAGGTTTGACGATGAAAAGAATGGAAACGAGTATTTACCATTTACAGCGTGTATTTCTGGTATATTTTGCCCTCTCCATGAAAAAAAAAGAATAGAAAAACAAGACCTGTCCGCGGTAGCCTACTGGATAGCTCGCCTGACAGCGCCTTTCCCGTCTAATAAAAAACTTTAACGTAAAACTTTAACATTTTGCTAACGCCGACGCCGCCACCGCCGCCGACGGCGGGGAAAGTGCGATAGCTCAGAGCCTCTTCCTGTACATTCGTACTGGCGAGCTAAAAAACGACCTTCCATCTTCTGCTTAAAACCGTAAATAAATTACTGGTATGCTGCCGTTTAATTCATATGAAGTAAATATGTTACGTCATAAATAGTACCGAGTGATCACTAGCAGGGGAGGCAACTTTTATGGCTTCCTTTTTTTTTCCTCGGCTGGAATGGCCCGTTTGGAGGGGGCCTTTAGAGTAAATCAGTTTTTTTGTTTTTCGCTCTTTCCTGTGGGAGTTGGTCCCGGTTTGGAGTGGCGACAGGCTGAGTGGAGATGTTGCTTCCCCCGAAGGTGTACCCATTCACCTTAATGTAATATACTTGAAATTTCTACTTATTTATTTATTTAAGGGGCAGTCGGGTCAGGCGATGGTGCTGGGTAACTTTCAGTGCCGGGGCGTCCTACACATTTGGATAAGAGTAGGCAAGGGCCGACTGTGCCTGCTCGATACAGGGGTAGAAATACGGTCTCAAAGAGCCGTTAAACCCCAAACAACCCACCAACACACTTATTTAATCCTGCAATTGTTTCTGGTTTGATTTGATCGTTTCGAGGAAGGGAGAACGTTGCGATGAAATTGCGAGTTTTCATTTATTTTATTTTCTATTTATTTATTTATTATTTTTTCTATTTGTTAAACATTTTAACCAATATTAAATGTTGTTAAATCTGCGGTGCCAACAAATGCAGAAAAAGATCAAGCACTCAAGAATAACTAGATTATACTGGTGGGAAAAGATGTTAATTGCAAAACCAGTGCGCGAAAATCCAATTAAATAGCACGCAGTCTTAATAACGTCACGTTATGATGTTCCGATGACGTCAGATTTAACGACAAACTCGTCATTAGCGCATCATTAACTTATGACGGTTTAATGAACGTTTGATACAACCGGACTTAATGCCGTCATTAACTAATTTGTCGTTAGGACTTTAATGATAGATTAGAGGTTAATTTGTCATTAGTTTAATGACGGTTTGATACAACCGGGTCCTGGTGTGAATCGTAAGATTACCTAAGCAGTCATTAATTTAATCATGTACAGGTAATCCTCATTAAGGGAACATGATCAGAGGAGAGCGAAACAAGCAAATTCGATGAATTTATGACCCCCGCCTTGGAAACTAGGTCTCCACTGTATATACACTTAGGCCCAGTTTCACGTCGCCCATAAACCGAGAATTAAAGCTATTGGTTGCTTATTTACACAGATAATCTTCGGAATGAATTTCACGTTCAAAGATTATTTTTAATTGTGAATAAAACTACGGATCATTTTGAGCGTCGAAAAATGAAAGATTAAGGACTGACAAACATTGATTCTGTGAGAAAAAAGGATGACTATGATGATTTTCTCGACATAAATGATATTCGTGATGCACAATGAGCCGCGACATGACAAAACAAAGGTATGTGCACCCAGCAAAGACTCGGATCAGCCTGGGCATCCGCCAAGTCTAATCAGTCTTCGCTGTCCGCATGGCTATGCTAAGATCTTTAGCTACCCTTTAAGCGCACAGCCAAGACTCTGATCACACTTTGTTGGTTTTGTCATGTCACGGCTCATTAATGTTTCAAAGAGCCCAAGAAATCATTTTCAAAGACTTGACCCTTTTGAATATTACGATGGTGCATAATTTGTAAAATAGTTTTGTTTCACAAAGAACAGAACTGCGAAGGCTGGATTGGCTCACAAGCACCGGGTGGATGACCTTAAACTTAACAAAGTGGTGGATCCAGAGGGGGTTCGGGGTTCACATGAACGCCCTCTTCAGCCTAAATTATTCAATTTTCATGGGAAATTTCAGGAAAAATTGGTCAAATTGCATTATTCAAACCACCATCAGCTAATTTGAACCCCCTACCAAAATTCCTTGATCCAGCCCTGTAACAGGCCCTGGAACGGCTTTTCAACAAGTTTTTTTTCATATTATAGGTTTTTGAGTTTGTGTAATCAACTCCTCCCACAGTTTTAAATGCACCTTTTTCAAACCTGGCATACTTGCAATGGACATAATAAAAATGTGCATGCAGATTTTTGTTAGAGTAAAAATTTGTTTTGACAGAATTACGGTCTGATTAAAGATTGTCTCCCTCATTTATTTCATGTTTTCAGAAACAAATATTTTAACAAAATTTCGTTAGACAAAATCTAGTAGTCTCATAATTAACCGTAAAAGTTTTGTGAAAATGCATATTTATTCGATAAATGAGGAATGAAAAATAATCTTCAAATTAAAATGCAAGTTACCTATTTCCTCACGGCCTGTAAGAATATCGATTTTGACCACGTGTGTCATGTGATCATGTAGAGGTATTTTTCTTATTCGTGCACGTGATTGTGACGTATGAATAAATTATTTTTGTCCAATAATGCGATTTCAACCGCGGTCCGCGATTGTATACAAAAATTATCTTATTTTTTTGTTTAAAGTCACTTTTATCAAATATTATTATCTAAACTCTAATTCAAATGTATAGTTAGACCATGTCGGAGGTATTGCATGAAATAGTTCATCAAATCAGTATTGTTATTATTATAAAGGGAGTAAATCGTTAACTTATTCATTTTGGGCAGCTGTTTTGCACTATAGGATATGAAGTTGTAATCAAGTTCTCTTACTGTTTTCAATGAATTCTTTTTGAAAAAAAAACAAAAAAAAAACACATATTAGGGCATAATGAAAATGTGCATGTGGCTTTTTATATAAATTAATTCAATTTTGACAGAATTACGGCCTTTCGAACATAGTCATTTTTGTTAGTTTTTCGCATTATAGGATTATGGAGTTTATATAAACAACTGTTCCTGTTTCCAATGGATTCCTAGTAAATAGTGTTTGTCTTTAAAAGGTGCTTTAGGGATGTACACGGCCCTGTGACTGGCGCTGTACCGGGGCATCGTTCGTATCTTACAGAGACAATTTTCTAGTTCCTACAATTTAACTTTCCAGGTTTTTTCTTCTACTGCGCATGATTAAATCAGCTTTGCATTAAATTGTTTCATTAATGCCTCCCATGTTTTTTATCCCTTTTTTTCTCACTTTCGGTGTCCGTTTTTATCCTTGTCAGCTTGTCCTTACTTAGCTTGCCGATAAAAATAACATGTTTGGCCATCCTCGGTCTGCGGAAGTACACTGGAGCGCCGTTATACCGCGGACCGATATATCGCGAAAATCGATATAACGCGGTTGTCCTGTGTCGCCCATTATTTTTCAACAGATCGCGGATTTTTCGGCGGTTTCCGTCAGTGTTCAAGACAATACAACCATTAAAAGTTAATTGGGTTGTTTACATAATTTTAATCAACAGCGTGTCAAAAGTTATCACAGACAATCAAAGCGTCGGTTATCTTGCCAAGGTGTGAACATTGGTCTTTGTTTTTATTAGCGCATATCACGTGTCACCAATTTGGCCAACAGCGAAGGTCACCTCTTATACACAATACACAAGCCGACGCTCGGGAAAAAGGCTGTGTGTATCAGTCACTGATTACTTCCAAAGAAAACATCATAAAAGAATTTTATAAATCGAAAAAAAAAAAAAAAGCTTAAACCCGATTTAGTTATCTGTAGGCTGATTGAGTTTTTAGGCGACGTCAGTACTCGCGCAAATAAGTATATTTTATTCGTCCGCAGGTACCTTTTTGCATGTGTATATACAAGGGAATTAACTCGAACAAGTCTATTTCGCTCAATCGGACATCCTCGGCGATATAGGTTTAAATTCAGGATACGGAATTGGCCGATGTGTTACGATTGTACTTTCGCTTTGTAAATGGTTTTCAACCGTTTTACAGCGCATTTTTCACAATAAGTTAGAACAAAGGGACTGAAAGGCTACTTCAGCGATGACTTTCGTTGTGTCAGGTAAGCAGTAAACATGTCTATCTACCTCGTTAGGGCTAAATAAGCGCAACGAACATGTAAACATTGGGTTTTTCATTAGTGGGTGGGGTATTTCCTAGACGATCGTTATTACGCGTGATCACTTATAACGGGGTTCGATTTTATGTCTCCCGACACCCGCGTTATAACGGCGCTCCAGTGTATGTTGAACAGAGTAGACTGCTCATTCGAATAACTGATGCTATGTATTTTGCATGTAAATTACTGGCTAGCTAGGGGTTTCGTTTTTCAAGGATGGGGATGGCATTAGGCAAAGTGTACATACAATTATAAGACACACTTCAGAACAGCAGCATAATAAGTGCTGCTTCTGGTTAATCTTGCATTACAGCAGAAGTAAGTCTGTCTCCTTTTAGAAGCGCAGCAGTAGTAGCGCTTCTTCAAAGAAAAACGAAAAGAAAAACAAAAACAAAAACGAAACAAAATCAAACCACCCTTCAGTGGCGGGGAGGAACAAGCACTAGTTCAGAAGACACTACCCCTTACCAGGGTAGCGGAAGTAGCGCTACTTCTGGAAACATCACTCTTTTGTAGAGCAGCGGAACTAGCGCTCCTTCAGATTAAATTCCCTTTTAGTCGTGCAACGGAGCTAGATCTTTAGTATATCAGATGGCATCCAATTTAGCAGTAGCAGTTACATGTAGCGCTACTTCAGAAGACACCATCCTTCAGTAGTGCAGCGGAAAAGGTGCTACTTTAGAAGATGTTTGTATGAGGATACATCAGATTGATTACTTCTAAAGAACAAGTAGCACTAATTTCGCTGCCCTGCTGAAGGGTAATGTCTTCTGAATCAACGCTGGTTCAGATGTGCTACCAGAGTGAAGTGTTCTAAACTAGCCCTAGTTCAGCTGTGCTACAAAATGCTGAGATTATCTGGGGTGGCCCTTTTTCCGCTGCTCTACTAATATAAACGTACTTTTACCATATATGGGACAACAAGCACGCGTTTCTGTATTTGACTTCTACTGTGTCGCTGAATCTAGAGCTTTTGATAGAGAAATGAAGTGGGAACGTCTCAATAAGCTACGGCCGAACTCTAACTGATACCTTCCGCGAGACATAGTAGCTGCAAAAATCAAGTAACAGATGCCTACGTATTAAATAGCGAGCGCAGGCGGCCCCCACTAAGCCTCTTTAACCAATGCGACCCGAAGAAGGCGTGGGCCCCCACTAAGCCTCTTTAACCAATGCGACCCGAAGAAGGCGTGACATGAGTGAGGGTGGTGCCTTCATAATGGTGCTAGTTACCATGCGCTACCAAAAATAATATTTTCTGAGGCAGCCCTTGTTCTGCTGCGATATCTTGCTGCGCTATTAAAAAGGCGTGTCTTCTGAAGTTTCTATAATTCCTTTGCGCATACTAGATCCTTTGCGAGTCAATTTTACATGATTTCTTACATGAAAGAATAATCAACTTGGTAAAACCATGTTTTTACTGAATCAGGTAAATTTTGCACACGTGAAATCGATTTAAACCGTGGTTTTATAGGCAGTTTAGTGAAGTCGCCACCGCAGTTTAAATCACCAAGAAATGATTCGCCGATGTGAAATTGGGCCTTAGTGTTTGAGCTGGAAAAGCGGCTAATTCAAAAATGTGAAAAAAAAGTGATAAAAAAATAATGTGAGGATTATATCCAAACCACATGCATATCTTCAGACCATGATCAAAACACCTGTGATGTTTCAAAGGAATCGGCATAAAACTGTAGGAGGAGTTGCACACACAAGGTACCCACTATCTATTCACTTTGATAGTAAAAATCTATGAAAAATGGCTGGTTCAATTTGCGAAAAAAGTGATAAAAAATTATGTGAGGATTATACCCAAATCACATGCATATCTTCAGACCATGACCAAAATACCTGTGAAGTTTCAAAGGAATCGGCATAAAACTGTAGGAGGAGTTGCGCACACTAGGTACCCACTATCTAGTCACTTTGGTAGTAAAAACGCCTAAAAAATGACTAAGTTCAACTTGTGGAAAAAGTGACAAAAATAATCTCAGGATTATATCCAAACCACATGCATATCTTCAGACCATGACAAAAACAGCTGTACAGTTTCGAAAGAATCGGCATAAAACTGTAGGAGAAGTTGCGCACACATGGTACGTACTACTTCAGGGGGACGGAAGGAGGGAAAAACAGAAGGATGGAAGGACGGAAAGCCGAAAACTATGTCCCTCCGCTTTTCTTCGAAAAGGCGGGGGACAATAAAAGGTCCGTTGTAACAGCTTACCTTTCAAGTCTGCCGTTCTTTACGTAAACACATTCTGGAAAGACGCTAAGTGACTGTGACTGACACGTGATTGTCATAGGCGTGGTTTGCATAATTATGCAAGCAGGGAAGACTCCTGTATATTGCACTTCAGGGAATAGGAGAATAATGACAACGAATCAGTCTCATCACTTTGGGTAAATGCTCAGTCTTGCATAAGGCCTAGGACCTATTTTCACGCAACCCTTCTCCCGACCTCGGTACGCCATAGTATTCGTCCGCTCATAATGTAAAGATTCTAAAAAAATATCGGCATTCCCTTTACATCAATACACAGTATCTATCGGGTACTGTGTTATTTGTTGTGTATGCCGAATACGCCAACAAAAGAAACACAACTCAAACTATACTTATACGAACACATTTTTAGAATCTTTACCAAAATGGTGACAAAAATCAACAAGGGCCATGTGCTAGGAATACATACCGATACTGCTTGAGAAAACATGTATCGGACAGTTTACAAACAAGAGAGGACAAAGATTTGATCACTCATGCAGGTAAGTTGGCTAAGGTGACTTCTTGAAATTGACGTTTTAATTGCATGCATTAGTGATTAGTTGTCGTACCGCTCATGTTTGCAACCTAATGAGCGATGAACGGTATCGATGAGTTAACATTTGAGACATCGGTGGCTGATCATAGCCCAGGAGAATTTGAGAAAAATAGACCCGTCTTATAGGCGAGGCTACGCATGAAAACTCCCCCCCCCCCCCGCCCCCCCCTGCACATACTGCATACATGTAGTCTTGGTGGGTTCAAATTTTTGCTTTTCGGGGTCGAAAACCTGATTCTCAGGATTTTCAATTGCTGCAGCCACCAATGAGCATGAAAATTAAAATGATTTGTATTAAAATGTGAAAGATTTTCTGAAGAGAGGTTTTTTTCATGAAGTGTATTCACTGACCCAGGAAAAAATTGTGTATGATGACAAGCATACTTACTATATTTGCTATATTCTACATAACTATTATGACTGTTTAAAGTTTTTCCTAAAGAAGACCAGTGTATATCTGGAGTTGATTTTATACACACTATTTGAACTTTTCCACTTCCACCAGCCACTGTAACTGAAAGCAAATGAAAACTGTTTATATTATTAAAATGGTTTCAGACAAGTATCCGTGAGGTAATGTGCAGGAAATCAACCATGGTTGAATATACCAACAGTTAAGAACTAGAAATGCTTTTGACACAAACAAATGTCCCCCCACCTGCCCTTTCCCATCAGTATCATTTTCCCTAAATACTGCCAAGTTAAGACCTCCTGTGACCCTGAAAATAGGGTCAAGGGCACCAAAATTTAATCAGTTCTTTTCTACAACTGCTCATCAGGAAGGCTAAGAAACAATTTGGTAGAATAAGCTGCATGTGTTCCTGGAGCCGTGGAGGTGAAATCTGACCTGTTTGATAGAATGTATACTTAACCACCCATTTTCGACCCTTGACTCAGAGATTTCTTGCTTATGCAGCATTGACAACCAAAAGGTCCATAGCACAAATAACAATATGTGACTATCCTGTGTGCATGATGATATGCTAAACTTCTAGTAAATCGCAAAATCAAATAAAATACAACATACATCACCAATTTCCACATTTTCTATGGGTTTGGAACACCTTCAGCACGCGAAAATTAATTTAGCCAATATGCACGAAGTAGGTGGTCTGAGATTTACTCAACAAACTTTGAAATGCATGGGCTACTGCATGACATTCCCCGATTTTTTTATATATTTCCTCAACAAATTTATATCGCTCACGAAAGACAGAAAATGCCAAGTTTGTTTACATTTTTGCGTCATTGAATTCTAAACCGGATGTCGCTCTAATTGTTTTGCATTCTTAACCAATGGTTACGCATTTTTTCGTTTGTTAGGCGTGATAATTGGGATACCTAAAATAATTATCTCAACTGTCCTAAAATTAAACAATTTGGTTTTATAATGCAGTAATACGTCTAAAAGGTGCAGATGGAATGGCAAACAGTGTAGATCCTGATCAGACTGCTCCTATTTATCTGGGTCTGCACTGTTTGATCAGACCTATCTTTCCCAATCCTTACACATTTTACAGTGATCTATTAAGCAAATATTGATGATAAATGAACAGATTCACAGGCCTATCTATTGTCATAAGCAATAAACACATTTTTGCTTTATCCGTAGCAAACCATAATTAATATGAACCAACATGAGATTCCCTTTCCTGGCTCAGTCTTTCAGGTGCTAGCAAATTATCAGCAAGGTCCCTTTATAAATTTGCAACAAACAAGGAATGCTGAAATGAATGCCCACAATTTTTTTTATGAGCCCTTAATTGATTACGGTGTATAGATACAACTCAAAATTTTCCTGTCAATTCTCAAGGGGAATAACTTTTCTGACTTCCTATTTGCTTCCCTAGAGGACAAAGCCCTACCACAAGGGGGTCTACTCTTAAAGGAAAGAAGAATTTGCTCCTAGAGGAGCAAATTCTTTCCTTTTAAGAGTTGCCACCACTGAGAAGGAAGGCAACAAGACCTGTCACAAGGACAGGATAGCTCGCCTGACAGCATCTTGCCCATCTCCTATAAAACTTTAACGTAAAACTTTAACATTTTGTTAACGCCTCCGCCGCCGCCAATGCCAACGCTGGGGGTAGTTCAATAACTCTTCCTGAACTTTGTTCAGGCGAGCTAAAAATGAAAATGACAGAGTAGCTTCCCCTGAAAAGGTACCTTACCTTCACCTTAAAACTGTTAATACTTACCATCATAAGTGTCTAGGATTTCTTGTTCTAATTCTGCAAAACACAAAGTAATCCATAATTTGTATCAGAAAACAAAAAGAACTGAAACAAAATACATGTACCTGGACAGTGCAGAGCCCAGATTACGATGTGTAAATACATATATTTGTAACAAAATCCTACCATACTACATGTATGTCATATACTGAATGACAATCTTTACATGTTCTGATGACAACCTTTCAGCTTATTATTCATTTAAATATAACCTGTCCCTTCTCAAAGTAGTACCATTGGCGAAATGTAAGTTTTGTAATCTTTACACTTTTCATTGTCAAGTCTTAACTGCATCATCAAAAAGAAGTTAGAACCCTACATTAAGAAAAGAAATCTTAAAGGATGAATAAAAAGAAAAAAAACAACAACAGAGATCTTAAAGGCTGAAAGAAAAAGAATTCTTAATGATGGAAATAATATCCTACCTGTATGTATAGTGAAGACATGTTTTTGTATATACACTGTTATTTGTAGAGATCTATCAGTTTTATCAATGATGACAAAATGCTGCTGCATATCTTTCCATTTTGTATAAACAATAATGGTGACTGTTTTATTGCACTGGTACCAATCATACCTGCAAATAGAATGAAAGCACATGTATAAACCATGTGATGGCAATTTATTACATGTTCACTATGTTATGCAATTGTCACAGACAGACTTTAAGGTGAGTGAGTACACATTCAGGGAAGCAACCCTGCAATTTTCATTTTTGCCTCCATTCTTAATGGAGGTCAATTCTTAAAGGAATGAATTTGCTCCCCAAGGAGAAATTCTTTAATTTAAGGATAGACCCCATTTAAGAAGTGCTTTGTCATCCAGAGAAGCAAACAATAAGTCATGAAAATTCTCTCCCTTTATAAAAGATGGCAGAGAAATATGGAGGTGTACCCATACACCTTAACAGCATATGAAAAGGAACGTGAGAAAATACATGTATGGGATAACAAACAGAAAAGACTCTGATCAGCCTGGGCATGTGATTCACTATGTTCAGTCTTCCTGATTCACTTCAATGTTTTAAGGGTCTTAACAAAACAGAGAAAAATCTAATCAGACAGAGCAGATTTACAAACTGATCTGAATATATCCTGCAAGCTAAATAAGAATTCCTGGGAAGGCTATGTCTCACCTGTTAGCACACTGTCAACAAATAGAGCTAAACCAGAAAAATCAACTAAGGTCCACCCAACTGTGGCCAAACAATACAGCAGAAAAAAAAATATCTGAGCCACTTTTACATTGCAGGAGAGAAAATAAATAGAGGATATTTGACTTTTTCAGTGTAAGATCGATTTTTATTTCACCGAATGAACACCAAATGCAGTATTTTCACGAGTGGCGAAGCCACGAGGGACAATACCACTTTTGGTGTTCATGAGTGAAATAAAAATTCATCTTACACTGAAAAAGTCAAATTTTCTATTTCTTTTATGCTTGAAAATCGCAATAATTCTGTTAATTCAAGAGCGTCAGCCATCACGACAGAAACACAGCTTTTTTTTCTAGCCATTTTGCATCAAATTTGATGCTTCCAGTGTGTTTATTGGGTATGATTTTGGTTGCAAACACAACACAGTTTGCAACTGAAGAATAGCTTAACACTTCCGGTTCCGGTTCGTCAGGATGGACGCAAAATGAAAAGCAGAGAGTGAAAATCAGGGAATCCATCCCATAATCAGTCACTTTTTGAGCATCCATTAAAACTTTGAGCAGATTTAAGCTGTTTTAGGTTGATTGTGACTTTGATGCAAAAGATTTGACAAAATGCCAGGCCAATCTGAAATAATCCAGAATGATAGTCGGGCCTCATGTGAATCGCCAAATGCTGGCGCCAAGCGTGTGAACAACAAAAACTGTGGCCAATGTGATGTTCCCTTCCAAAAATACCAAAAGTCCATGAGTTGTAGTTTGTGTAATTATTGGTTTTGTCTTCAGTGCAGTCATGTGCCCAACAAGGTTTATGATGTTCTTAAGAAAGAACAAATTGCAATTTTGCCATTTAACTGTGATGGCTGCATGAGAATAATCCCAAAACTCACTGAGCTAGGCTCTATTATGAATGAACAAAAAAAGCAGCTAGAAAGCTATGAAGCCAAAATGAAGGATCTTGAAACCACTATTGACACAAAAATTGAAAAACAGGTTGAAAAAGCCATTGAAATGTATCGGGAGAGGGAGGAGAGGAAATGCAATGTAATAATGCATAATGTACCTGAACCCACAACTGATGATAAGAAAAGAGAAGAAGAAGAGAAGATTCGCGATATTTTTGCGGTGATGAAATGTGATGAGGTAGTCCCAAAATCAGTGGTAAGACTAGGTAGGCCAGTAAATGGTAGAATCAGACTTATGAAGTTAACATTGGAGTCTGTATCTTGCAAGCATAAACTGCTTGGTAGTACAAACAAGAGGGCCATGGTGGCCCTGAATCGCTCACCTGAGCATTAATCAGTTCACTGGCTCTGGTGAAGATTTATAAGAGTTTTTACCATACTAACATTTGACCTGATTTTTGACCCGACATGACCCAGTTTCAAACTTGGCCTGTATATTGTAAGAATAAACATTCTGACACAGTTTCATTGAGATTGGATCAAAACTGTGCCCTCTGGAGCGTATACAAGGTCGTTCTTATATTTGACCTAGTGACCAAGTTTTTGACCCGACACGACCCAGTTTCAAACTTTACCTAGATTTCATTAAGATAAACATTCTGACAGAGTTTCATGAAGATTGGATCAAAACTGTGCCCTCTAGGGTGTACACAAAGTTTTTCTAAGATTTGCCCTTGAGCCAACGTGACTCAGTTTCATAGGGGTCTTAGATATATGGACAATAAACATTTTGACATAGTTTCATGAAGACTGGATCAAAACTATGCCTTCTAGTGCTTACACAACGTTTTTCTAAGATTTAACCTAGTGACCTACTTTTTTTTACCCGACATGACCTACTTTCAAACTTGGCCGAGAGTTTATGAAGATAAACATTCTGACAAAGTTTCATAAAGATTAGATCAAAACTGTGTCCTCTAGAGCGTACACAAAGTTTTTCTATGATTTGACCTAGTGACCTAGTTTACAACCGACATGACCCAGTTTCAAACTTGTCCTACATATTATGAGGATAAACATTCTGACAAAGTTTCATGAACTTTGAATCAAAACTGTGCCTTCTAGAGCGCACACAAGGTTTTTCTAAGATTTGACCTAGTGACCTAGTTTTTTACCCGACATGACCCAGTTTCGAACTTGGCCTAGAGTTAATGGAAATAAACATTCTGACAATGTTTCATAAAGATTTGATCAAAACTGTGTCCTCTAGAGCGTACACAAGTTTTTTCTATGATTTGACCTAGTGACCTAGTTTTTGACCCGACGTGACCCAGTTTCAAACATACCCTAAATATTATGAGGATAAACATTCTGACAAAGTTTCATGAACTTTGGATGAAAACTGTGCCTTCTAGAGTGTGCACAAGGTTTTTTCTAAGATTTGACCTAGTGACCAAGTTTTGACCCGACATGACCCAGTTTCAAACTTATCCTACATATTATGAGGATAAACATTCTGACAAAGTTTCATGAACTTTGGATCACAACTGTGCCTTCTAGAGCGTACACAAGGTTTTTCTAAGATTTGACCTACTGACCTAGTTTTTGATCTGACATGACCTACTTTCAAACTTGGCCGAGAGTTTATGAAGATAAACATTCTGACAATTTTCATAAAGATTAGATCAAAACTGTGTCCTCTAGAGCGTACACAAGGTTTTTCTATGATTTGACCTAGTGACCTAGTTTTCAACCCGATTATGAGGATAAACATTCGGATAAAAGTTTCATGAGCTTTGAATCAAAACTGTGCCTTCTAGAGCGCACACAAGGTTTTTCTAAGATTTGACCTAGTGACCTAGTTTTTGACTCGACATAACCCAGTTTCGAACTTGGCCTAGAGTTTATGAAAATAAACATTCTGACAATGTTTCATAAAGATTGGATCAAAACTGTGTCCTCTAGAGCGTACACAAGGTTTTTCTATGATTTGACCTAGTGACCTAGTTTTTGACCCGACGTGACCCAGTTTCGAATTTGTCCTAGATATTATGAGGATAAACATTCTGACAAAGTTTCATGAACTTTGGATGAAAACTGTGCCTTCTACAGCGTACACAAGGTTTTTCTAAGATTTGACCTAGTGACCAAGTTTTTGAGCCGACATGACCCAGTTTCAAACTTATCCTACATATTATGAGGATAAACATTCTGACAAAGTTTCATGAACTTTGGATCACAACTGTGCCTTCTAGAGCTTACACAAGGTTTTTCTAAGAATTGACCTACTGACCTAGTTTTTGACCTGACAGGACCTACTTTCAAACTTGGCCAAGAGTTTATAGAAGTAAACATTCTGACAAAGTTTCATAAAGATTAGATCAAAACTGTGTCCTCTAGAGTGTAAACAAGGTTTTTCTATGATCTGACCTAGTGACCTAGTTTTCGACCCGACATGACCCAGTTTCAAGCTTGTCCTACATATTATAAGGATAAACATTCTGACAAAGTTTCATGAACTTTGGATCAAAACTGTGCCTTCTAGAGCGTACACAAGGTTTTTCTAAGATTTGACCTAGTGACCTAGTTTTTAACCCAACAAGACCCAGTTTCGAACTTGGCCTAGAGTTTATAGAGATAAACATTCTGACAATGTTTCATAAAGATTGGATCAAAACTGTGTCCTCTAGAGCATACACAAGGTTTTTTCTATGATTTGATCTAGTGACCTAGTTTTTGACCCGACGTGACCCAGTTTCAAACTTGTCCTAGATAGTATAAGGATAAACTTTCTGATTAAGTTTCATGAACTTTGGATCAAAACTGTGCCTTCTAGAGCGTACACAATGTTTTTCTATGATTTGACCTAGTGACCTAGTTTTTGACCCGACATGACCCAGTTTCAAACTTGGCCTAGAGTTTATGGAGATAAACATTCTGACAAAGTTTCATAAAGATTGGATCAAAACTGTGTCCTCTAGAGCGTACACAAGGTTTTTCTATGATTTGACCTAGTGACCTAGTTTTAGACCCGACGTGACCCAGTTTCGAACTTGTCCTAGATATTATTAGGATAAACATTCTGACAAAGTTTCATGAACTTTGGATGAAAACTGTGCCCTCTAGAGCGTACACAAGGTTTTTCTAAGATTTGACCTAGTGACCTAGTTTTTGACCCGACATGACCCAGTATCGAACTTGGCCTAGATTTTATAAAGACTAACATTCTGACAAAGTTTCATGAAGATTGGATTGAAACTGTGCCCTCTAGAGTGTACACAAGCAAAAGTTGACGGACGTCCGGACAGACGTACGACGGACGACAGACATCACGGTATCCTAAAAGCTCACCCTGAGCACTTCGTGCTCAGGCGAGCTAAAAATCTCAGGGCTAAAAATGGTGATGGACATTTGAATCATGGCTGGAGTAATGTGTTCATTACTCCAGATCTTACCAAGGAAGAACGGGATAAAAACAAAAAGCTTCGGGATGAACTTAAGAAAAGAAAAGAGGATGAGAAAAATGAGGACCTAGTTATTTATAGGGGTGTAATTACTGACCGCAAGGACATAAAAGGAAGTGGGGTGGAAACGGCACTGTTTTCCATCCTGTCCGGCCAGTGTAGACACCGTTAAGACTAGTAACTATGTAAATAATGTAAATAAAGTTCAGAGTTGTGTTAATCTGTTGAATTTTTCTGACAGTATTGAAACTTGTTTGTTGGAGAATGTTAACTCCTGTTCAACTTCAAAAACTGTTAATTATTGTTCATTAAATACCAAACAACCTATTCAAGCTTACCAAAAGACTTGTATTCAAAGTGACTCTAGTCAGGCTTCATCTAGTCAACCTTTGTCTAGTCAGACTATACCTTGTCAAACAAGAAAAGCTTCAAAGTCTGTTGAAAATAATGCTGAAAACTCGGAGGAACGTGAACTTTATTCAGTGAATGCCACGAACAGAAGTAATAATACTGAGGTGACAGTTGAAAGTGTCAAATGCTTCTACACAAATGCTGATCAGTTGAGAAATAAGCTAGATGAACTTAAGATACAGATTTCTCTTGAGGATCCTGACTTTATATTTGTCACAGAAGTGTTACCAAAAGCAGTTACTGACTTAGATTGTTCTTCTGTATTATATCACATTGAAAATTATTCAGCATTCCCTAGTTCAGGTGAGGGTAGGGGTGTGATAATTTATGCAAAGTCTGACCTGAATGTTTCTCCAAACTCGCATTTGAACTCCCTTTATAATGATGCATCATGGTGTGATTGGCGTGTAGATGACGAAATAGTATTAGTGGGAACAATTTATAGAAGTCCATCTTCTGATGATCAATGTGTTGTTATTAACAGACTTATTAATGAAGCATGTCAGTTAAATCGCAGAGTACTCATAACGGGGGATTTCAACATGAAAGGCATCAATTGGGACAACTGTACTACTTGTCACAATGAAAATCACTATGAGTTCGAGTTTATTGAATGTTTGCGTGACAATTTCTTATTTCAACACGTTTCAGAGCCTACAAGGCATAGAGAAAACCAAACCCCAAATTTATTGGACCTTATCATAACTAAAGACCAAAATGACATTGAAAACATAAATATTTTGCCATTCCTAGGTGTAAGTGATCATGTGCTCATCAAATTTGACTTTTTATGCAAGTTTAAGGAATTCCATAATGGTAAACCACAGATAAAATATGGTAAATGTGATTTTGTGTCTTTTACAAATGAATGGAATGCCATTAATTGGGATGAGAAATTTGTGGGTCACAGTATTGATGAGATGTGGAATATATTCTCTGAACAGTACCAAGAAAGTGTCAATAAGCATGTTCCAAAATACATACCTAAGAAAGGTTGTAAACCTAAGCCATTGTGGATGACTGCAGACTCATTAAACAGTATAAAACGTAAAAGACAGGCATGGGCACAGTATCGTGCAACAAAACTCCCAGCAGATTTCGAGAGATATAAGAGATTGAGAAACCAAGCTAATGAGGATATCAGAACTGCTAAGAGAAATTTTGAAAGAAGAATTGCTAAAAAAGCCAAAAAAGAGAGTAAGCATTTCTGGAAGTATGTCAAAAGAAAAGTAAAATCTCAGAGTGGTGTTACAAATTTACTAAAACCTGATTCCACATTAACAAGTGGTAACCAAGAGAAAGCGGAAGTACTAAACAATTATTTTTCAAGTGTGTTTACACATGAGAACCTTGACAATATCCCCGATATAGACGATAAAGAGTTTGATACACCCTTAGACAGTTTAATAATTGACATTACAGTGGTCGAGAAAGTGTTAAGAGAACTAGATACTGGAAAATCCATGGGTCCGGACGAGTTAAACCCATTGTTGTTGAAAACTATGTCAGAAGTGTTTTCTGTACCTTTATCTCTGATCTTTCAAGAGTCTATTAACTCTGGTAAAATTCCAACAGGGTGGAAAGAGGCTCGTGTTACCCCTCTTTTTAAGAAAGGTGAAAAGTCTAATCCAGGCAACTACCGTCCAGTAAGTTTAACGTCTATTGTATGTAAATGTATGGAAAAGATAGTCAGGTCATCAGTTGTCCAACACTTAGTCAGAAACAATTTAATATCTAATTCTCAGTTCGGGTTTCGCAATGGACGATCATGAGTGTTACAACTTCTAGATGTTATGGAAGACTGGTCAAATTACGTTGAAAACGATGAGAGCTGGGACACTGTTTACCTGGATTTCGCGAAAGCGTTTGACAGTGTGCCCCACCAGAGACTGCTTCGTAAAGTTTCAGCTTATGGCGTCAAGGGGCAATTTCTATCATGGATTAAAGACTTTCTTACTGAAAGAAGACAATATGTATCAGTTAAAGGGGAAGTATCGTCTTGGAAGGATGTTATTAGTGGGGTTCCCCAGGGCTCTGTCCTGGGACCCATCCTATTTATAATTTACATTAACGACCTGCCTGAAGTTGTGGAAAGTACAGTCAAGATTTTTGCGGACGATACAAAGATATACAACAAAGACACCAATAGTGATATACTTCAACAGGACCTTGATGCTCTTTATGTGTGGTCAGATCTTTGGCAACTATGTTTCAATGTTGACAAATGTAAAACTATTCACTTTGGTCGTAATAACCAAGACTATCAATACACACTTCACTTTGAAGACATTGATTCTGTTGAAGAAGAGAAAGACCTCGGTGTAACCTTCAAAAAGATTTAAAGTTTAGTAATCATATTGCCACAAAAGTGAATAAAGCGAACAGTATACTTTCCTTGATTGTCAGAACATTTGATTTCATTGAACAGGACTCATTTGTTCTTATGTACAAGGCGCTAGTAAGACCGCACATCGAATATGGTAATACAATCTGGTACCCACAGTTAAGAAGGGATATTGAAAGTGTTGAAAGGGTTCAGAAAAGGGCTACAAGGCTTGTTCCTCGGCTCAAGGATTTGACATATGTTGAAAGACTTAAAACACTGAAACTACCAACGTTAGCACATCGTAGAAGAAGGGGAGATATGATACAGACTTTCAAGATAGTACATGAAATTGAAGACATTCCTTCGGAGAGATTTTTCACAGTTGTATCAAACTCGGCCACACGTGGCCATAATTTCAAATTAGACAAACCTCGCTGTCAAACAACATTCCGGTTACAGCAGTTTTCACAAAGAATTATCAATGACTGGAATGCTCTACCGTCATACGTTGTAAATTCCAAGGATGTGAATGATTTCAAGTCAAAATTGGATTTATACTGGAACCATGAAGTAATGTACCAATATTGATACCAGTAATATGTGATAGCATATTTCAATGAATCTTATGAACATTAATATCAGTACTTTTAATAAGGATGCTCATTTAAAAGTTAAGAAAGCGTATCAAGTACCAGTGACTGAACGATTCCCGAACAATGCCGGGCTTAAAAAGGAGACATCTCCTTACTTCAGAGCCCAACAACCATCATAGAGGTATCATAGAGGTATTTCATTTTGATAAACGGATCTCAAGAAATTTGCTAAGAAAGAATGCCTACAGGAGACTTAGGCGGCCTGGCGCCTCGTGCGCTAACAATGTTACGTTGGCGCGTTTACATGCAAACATGCGTGACGTAATCCATGTCAGGCCGGATAAGTTTTAGTCAATTAATCAACAAATAAATGAGACTATTTCACAAAATCCTATTTTTGAAAGCAGTGAAATCGAAAGTGATAATTTCACTGTTTGAAACAGTGAGATTATCAGTTTCGATTTCATCGAGAAATCTCTATAATTCATTGAAAAGTATAAAAGAAAACACCTTTCTCATGGCCTGACTCAGATATATTCTAAATGCACTGGCATGTACAAGGCAGTAAAATATAAATTTTGGGTGCTATTTTTTCCTTTGAGAGTAGACACTTTTTAAACAGGTTTTTGTTGTCCAACAAAAAAAAACAGCAAAAGATATATTCCTTCAGTGATAATGGCAAAAAAACATTAAGATTACCCTAACACCTTAATATCATCAAAACCAAGCATATCGTGCCTGGATTCCAACTTACTTTGGCACTTGTATGATTGGTGGAGGAGGAAGAGTCAGTGGAGAAGGAACCAGCTTCCTGTCAGATCCTGTAATGACAAAGAAACATAAAGAATTTCAGGTGAAAGGTCTGTCAATTTAGTGACATCAGGTTTCGACCTGACATCAAATTTCGGCCTGACATCAAATTTCAACTGACATTACTTCACAAACCAGGAGACATAAGTATTATTACCCAACCTACCACATGCATCACATAATCTTGACTGTTTGCTGTAGTAGCCACATTCATGGCACTGGTCAATATCTGACTTCACTAGTTATGGTATTACATTGGTTGGGTAATAAAAAAACTATTTTTATGCCTGGTGCGGGCAAAAGTCAGATCTATCACCCCTCGGTACTGTGGATGACCAGATGCACAATCGCCCTACGCCTTACTAGCCTTGTGCAACAGTGCATTGGGCTGTCCATAGCACCTCTGGGTGATAGATTTTACTGCCATCAAAGGCATAAAACAGTTGTATACTGTCAAACAAAGCACTCTCACAAATTAACTTTCATTTGGGCACAAAAAGCAAAATGACATTACGTAAAAGATATTGTGATTTCTCAAGCTCTTTTCTTGTTTTTATTGAAGGTGAATTTAATGGATAAAACAGACATGAATATATAGAAATTGAAACTTAAAAGTGTAAATATGTTCCATCCGGTTCTCCTTATTAGAACATTCCTCTATGAGTACTGTGGTCTGGCTCTACACTGTTTGCTAAGCTGGTCTGTCCCAATACAGGGCTTACATAGTAAGTTTAAAAGTGATTGGCAACTATTCCTGTGTGGAGGTTATTCTTGTCTTCCTTTTCACAGGAGGGTTCTCCTACATGAAAAAAAAATGCTCCCTCCTAAAGCAAATTCTTTTCTTTCAGAGAATCCTTCATTTTGGGAGAGCAAACAGATGCATAACGTCCACGGTAAACAGCTATGGTCATGTCGGGACAGTTAGTTAACCTAACCACACTATTCCTGGGCTGGCTTAGACCTCCTA
The DNA here is from genome assembly GCA_963989385.1 of Ctena decussata. Taxonomy (NCBI): domain Eukaryota; kingdom Metazoa; phylum Mollusca; class Bivalvia; order Lucinida; family Lucinidae; genus Ctena; species Ctena decussata. The sequence continues at coordinate 56,491,167 of OZ022502.1, read as the reverse complement.
AGCTGTTAACCAGTACTAAGTGCACATACTTTCGCCAGTAACTGACAACTGCCCTCAGAAAACTCGGCCAAAGTTTATGCTATTAACTCCGCCACTGAAGCTGTAAAAGTAATACCTGTCTCACAGTCTGCTGGTCACAGGCAAGACAAAAATGGCATAAAAACAAGTAGGCATATCCATTATGAAAGTTTACCTCTTCTTTTGGGAAGAATTTCAGTCTTTAACTGACCAATCAAACATTTCTCCAGCATAGATTCAGCATTTACCCACTTATGAATCTGAAAAGTTACAATATTGTGTTTTAACCCTTAGAGCAACAAAATAGCAAACAACAAAATTCACATCTACAAACTTTCAAACAAGACCTGTCTGAGTACAGGATAACTTCAGCAGGCTGATTCAGGTCTACTCTGTTTGCTTTGGTATCCTCTCTCAATACTGTAAATCTATTTATTTTGTGTGGCTTTCACCTTTTGTTGATACTCTCAATTTTGCTCGAAAAAAGTTTTTATTCCAGATTTGTTGTCTCATTTCGTTACTACTTGGGACCTTTAAGGTTTTCGAAATTTGAGATTTGTATTAAATGTTCCACTTTGTATAGTAGTAGCTGTATTAAGAGTTTCCCAATGCATGATATGGTAATGTACTAATTTACTTCATGAAAGAGATAAAGTGGGTAAACCTATTTTCTTTATTTACTTTAGCCTTCTTACAATGGTGACTTTTCTGGCATTCTGCGTATTCATCTGCATTAAAATGCCTAAATACCTCATCAAATAGAGCTGTTCCATCTATGCCACCTCCCCTCATCAGCTCGTCTACTCCCCCAGGATGGAAGTCCAGATACGGTGTTATGTTATACACTTTACCTGAAGCGATAAATTTGTTCTCCAGTTACACCTAAGAGTGTCATAAAAAAATTCAAAATTGATTTTGTTTTTTATCAATTTTAACAAAAGCTTATTATGGTAAAATAAAACAGATACACTTTCAGGGGTAAGCAACTATGCCATTTCTACTTCTACCTCCCTTCTGAATGGGATATACTCTTAAAAGAAAGAATTTGCTCCTCTAGGAGCAAATTCTTTCCTATAAGAGTATACCCCATTTTGGAAGGGCTACATCATACAGGGAAGAAAACAGTATGTCATAGAAATTGCTCCCATTTGTAAAACTAGAAGGAAAACATCAAGGTACATGTATACCCTTACAGCCTAAGCACATGTAGCAAAATTATAACCCCCCCCCCACACACACACACACACACACACGATTTTCTGAACAATCTAACTCCTCCAACCCAAATTTTTTATTTTTTAGTTTATTTGGAGCTTTGTACCTAACATTTTGGCCCTAATTTTTTTAAACAGACATGCGCAAGCACACAGTGTAAATCCAAATTAAACTATTTTTCAGTTGCTCCTAAAGGAGTGGTCTAATCAAGTCTGCACTCTATCATTCCAACAGTTTTTTTTATATACTGCTTTGTACCAAAATCCAGCGTTTGAAATATTTTACAAAACTGGTTACAATGTGCCAATAACTAGGGTCAATATTGTATACTTAATTAAAAATAAAACATCAAACAAAAAAACAACAACAATTTTTCCAATAATTACTGACCTAGATGTTTTTATCTCTCATTTTCAGCTTGCAGATACTGTAAAAACCCTAAGAATTGGGACAGAAATGCTTACTGTATTTATTCAGCTTATTACAGGGTTATTCCCCTTAAAAAATGACCCCAAATATCAGTCTTGCATTAATTCTGCTATAAGATGGATTTTTCTTTTCCATAACAAATAATACGAATCTAGATTTTGGGGGTGTTTTGGAGGGCGAAAACGCTCCAACTTATAACCAAGTAATTACAGCATTTGGTTAGGCATATATGGGCATGACCGCCCATTAGCATAATCTGGGCCAGGTCTTTTGATGACAAGTCACAAAGTATGTGCTCACTGAGAATAATTCATTGCAACATCAAATCTGTCCTTATCATGAGGTTTGACCAAATGCCTTTTATATGACACAAATCATGGATGGTGAATCAAGGTTTGCTACCTCTGTTTTTTTCATTCTTTCAAGGAGCACCTCATTTTGTTACCTCAAGAGTCAGATGTCCTGGGTTCGATACCCGGTCCGGCCACATACCTTCGTTTCTCCTTCTGCTGATTCAAGAAGGGCAGTTGTCAGTTACTAAGTATGTACACTTAGTACTGGTTAACCGCTTGGAGGTGTAGGCCTGCCCAGGAATAGTGTGGTTAGGTTAACTGACAGTCCCGATATGACCATAGCTGTTTACCATGGACGTAAAACATAAACACGGCAACAACATAAACACAGGGGTTTAGCATGCTAGTATGGGTTAAAGAGTGATATGCCAAACCACATATATGTACCCATGACAGCAAAATTTTATTTATATGCTCTGATGTATAGTTACAGTATAAATACCTCTGAAAGCCATCCATGCATCGTCTCGCTTATTATGTTTGCTGAGTTCCTCTCGAGATACCATCATCTTTTTACCACCTACTCCCGTCAGGTCTTTACCACTGTGGCCCAGTCTAATCCAGTCCATCAGAGAGTGGCCAGGTTTGAGTTCCACCTATTAGTAAACATGATCATTTCAACATCTCTGCACAGGATAATCAGGAGCTTCTCTGTATGCTAGTCTTCAAGCGTCCTGATACCCTATATTGAGACACCTAAAAACCATTTATTTTCCATTTGAGACAGATGGAAAATTATTGGTTTTAGGTGTCCCAATACTTAAGCATATTAGGTTATTACTTATTTATTCCGTCATAATATAGGAGCTTACCCTTCCTAAACAACTGCAAAAATCAAAATCTGTCTCATTTTCCCTTCTTAAACAAACCAACAAATCTAGATTTGTCTTATGAGACAGATCTAGATTTTTGTGATTGTTTTGGAAGGGAAAAACCCATTTGACAGAAGAATTACACAAGACCTATAGATATCTGGGGTCATTCTGGAAGGGGAAAAATCCCTATCTTATTACCGAATAAATACAGTATGTATGCAAACAATGGAGACATAAAATAGACTGTGTGAATACACAGGCTGGTCTGGGCATTCGATGTTCAAATATGCAAATGAGCAAGTTTTCATATGGATAAGCTAAGGATTTCTATGCTTTAGGAGTGAATTGTCCCCATAAACAGAAAGTCATACGGACCACTGACCTTTGCTTTGCATTTATGACTATGACATGTAACTTGCATGACAAATGGATTTTCAACTGTTTGTGCCTATGTTAATATGTTAAACATCTGTTGACTTAGACGTCATTGTTGAGATAAGTTGTGAAGTACCCTCAAACTGAGCATTGAAATAATGATTTATTGTATATATTTCTACATGTCACACTTTTTCCTAACATCACTAACTTTATAACAGACAACACTGGATAGTTTTGACTATATATATGTGACCTTGACTGCATTTCAAGGCCATTCTACAAAGTTTAATCCTTTCAGATCATAAGATCATAGTGCTACTTTTGACCATTCCTCTTCTTTGTCTTACTGAAAATATGCATACATTATACTTCTGATAATTCAAACCTTTTGTGTTGGTTTATGGGGAAAATCCTCGCCTTAAGCACAGAAGTTCTTACCAACATGAGTTAAGTCTTCCTTACTTCTTCAGAAATATTATCATTTAAATTAAAAGCATTAGATTAAAATATCAAAATTTTCTGTTAAAACTTTGGTAACTGCTAACTAGGACCTGTCACACTTACTTTGTTGCGGCCACCTTGAGAGCCCACAGAGAGCCTCTGCTGAGACCCCGGGGCTGGAAACTGGGGAGGTGTCAGGTTCATGTCTTGATCTTTGATATTGTCTTCTAAACCATCAGCCTGACGGGATTCTTTAATGTGCTTCTTAGTCTTTGAACTAGGAACAGAAATATAGAAATGGAAAACTCTGTTATGATGTTATGATCTTGAGATAGATGGTATACTTTCAGGGGAAGCAACTCTGTCATTTTCATATTTGTCTCCCTTCTCAATGGGGGTCCACTTTTAAAGGAAAGAATTTACTACTCTTACAGGAAAGAATTTGTTTCTTCTTGTTTTCGGAATGCGAAATTGACCCGACTGTTGGAAATGAAGTTCAACTGAAGCAGGCGCTAGGTAGTGACCAGTGTTGCACATAGGACTATATAAAAGGACTATCCGCCCAGCAAAATTTCTCGTATCTGTCTGGATAGTCCTTTCAATTGGAAGCCCTAACCGCCCAGCAAAATTTCTCATATCTGTCGACTTTTTTTGACCGCATACATAGTCAAACTTTGCAAAAATAAGTTCAATTTAACCGTGAATGCACCAAAAAGCAGACGACAAAATTTACGTCTGCAGAAATTTAAAAAAATGTTTTGTCCAAGCTATATCATATTGAGAATTCAAAGACTATAGGGCAAACAGTGTGGATCCAGATGAGGTGGCTCATTATGAGTCACCTCATCTGGATCTACACTGTCTGCAAATTCAACATTTTTTCATTTTTGGCGCTTTAAGGGTTAATTAAAGAGAACAAAGAAGATTGCCAGCTATGCAATAGATTGGTTTACTGATTATGAGAAAAGTGTCCTACATTTTACATCCTGGAAACTGCACAGACAACATGATTTATTTCCGATGCTTAATTGCTAAAATGAGTTCATTGATTTGTTTAAAGCTGTTTGAACAGTTTAAACTAGTTCTGTATTTAATGTCTGGAAATCCCAGCCTATGTTTCTATCTTTGATTTAGTCAAGAGGTGCAAACATTATAGATTCATACCTTAATCCCTACATATTCATACTGCATGATCAGAGTCTAACTGTTCCCCATTTGATTTCTCAGATGCTGGGATGGGCATCATTCTGCCATTTGAATACACCCTAACCCTATTTTACACATACCATGCCTCTGGAGCCCCAGTAGCTCAGTGGGTTAAGCGCTGGCCTGCTGATCTAGCTGTCCTGGGTACGATTCCCGCTGGAGGCGGAAAGCTTCTCAAACGTAAATGGGGTTTCACTGCTTACAGCCTTTCATTATCACCCTCCAATCGTCCTGATATGACTGAAATACTGTTGAAAAGGATGTAAAATCTCAAGTCATCCATCCATCCATAATGATACCATGTCTCTGTTAAGATTGATATAGATACTATTTCAAGGGTAGCAACTCTGTCATTTTCATTTTGGCCCCCCTTTTCATTGGATAAGCTCTTCAAGGAAATAATTTGCTCCTCTAGGAGCAAATTCTTTCCTTTGAGAGTAGATCCTCATCCTCTCTGGAGTTGGACAAGGACGACAACTCTGAAGAAGATCAATTAGACCTGCCTTCACACCCATGCTCTATAGTGTTTGTGGACTGAACAGCAAAGCCTGACTTGATGCTGCGATCATATATGCCGGTATCGGCCTACTTTTGCACACACACTAAAAATCTCTATTCTAAATACTAATGATCACTTCTGTTAATGCTGTGGAAATGAGAGTCATCATTTTGTGAATTATTTGAATACGCTATTAAGATTAATGGCACTGATAGGATTCACATCATACTACAATGACCCAAATTATTGAGACATATGTACTGTATTTATTTCATTAAAATACGGGGGTATCCCCCTAGAATACAATGCCAAAAATCTCTAGATCCATCTCATAAGATGGATCTAGAATTTTGGAATTGTTTTACAAGAAGAAAAATCTAGATTTTTTGGACAGATGAAACCAAACCTATCACTACAAGACTGATTCAGATATACTGGGTCATTTTGGAAGGTATAGATATTGTTAATGTCTCAAAACCGTGTAGACTCTATGGGAGCACCCTGACTCTGTTTTTATCCTTCTGTCATATCCAGAATGTGATTCCAAGCATCTCTGACACCTAATTCTGTTGATCAATGCTCTACTTTGTCTCTGACAGTCTCCCAGCCTAAGAGAATTTAAGACTTTTTCTAGGAGTCCCTAAAAAGCTTTTGGGAGAAATGATATAGAATCCTCGGTCAGGGAAACCTTGCATTTTTTTTGTGTGTGCGGGTTTTGTTTTGCCTCTCTTCTCAGTGTGAAGCACCCATGTGACTAAGTGCTTAAGTGTGCTCCAAGTCCATTCTTAAGATCATGGGAACGCGGGTTCGAGTCCCGCTGCAGGCGAGATTCTGTCCTAACCTAAATGGCACCGCATTTCACAGAGCCCTGATAGTAAATACAGCAGTATTTAAAATCTACCTAGAGATCCAAACTCTGCATGCTCCTTTAAGCCGGAACAGTCTGATCTAGGTCATCACTGCTTGGTCTTTTTGGTGTCATCACATACAAATACATGAACATCTGGCCAGTGAAACTTCCATATTGACTTAGCTCTCAGTATTCCAAAATGACCCTTCATATCTAGTAGATTTTATTTTACCACTCCTCCATAAGTTTAATAACTCAGAAATGAAACAAGAAAAGGTACTTTATGATGTGTATCAACAGGGAAGACTCAGATCAGACTGGCAATTACACAGTGCGGAAGAATTTTTCAAGTTCATTTCAGCTAAAGAATATTAATTTTGTCTGTGGTATACAAGACTTTGGTCAGATTGTCTTAATGTGTAGGCAATTCTGAATCTTGCGGTAAGGCAAGCTTTGGTCAAATCTAATACTGTCCATTCGTCTGAAATGCAGACTCTGACCAAATACAATATTAATAACTTGATGTATTGGGACACTTTCACAAATTTCTCTGTACATTTCCGCTTCTTAATTCAAAGGCACTGACTTGCATTTTCAAGAAGTGGTATATAAAATTCTTCACTGAATTGCAAATAGTGCAGACCCTGATCAGACTGCTCCTCTGGGAGCAGTCTGATCAGGGTCAACACTATTTGCGCAGTCATGTCTGTCCCACCACTTGGTTGTCTTTGCGGTTATTTCTTGAGTGCATATTGATTGACCACTTGTTTAGCATATACCATTGATCACCATTGGAATGCTCTATTGAAGACCTTAGTTTTGAAATGGTATGATGACTTGGCACTTTTAAATAATTATTTCAGTTATATTAGGGCAATGGGAGAGTGATTGAGAAAGGCTCCATTCAATGAAGTACAGTTTAGGTTTGGACAAAATGTCCCAGAGCTCCAGATAAGAGGGGGTATTGAGGATAATTCAAAGATAATTTTTCTGATTTCTCAACGAAAACATATATTGTGACCCCTCATTAGAACCGTCTCGACGAGACGGTTCTAATGATGGGTCACAAAATATGTTTTTATGGAAAAATATGGATAATTATCCATAAATTATCCCTGTTACCCCTTCTTATCTGGAGCACTGATGTCCCCTCCAGCAGGACCTAATATGAGGTCCAAACGCTTACCACGGGGATGTTTCCAGCCTCATTAGGCAAGGACACTGACTGTTCAGCACATACTCTGTGTCTGAGCAGGAGCTTCAGATCTGCGTATGCTTTCTGCAAGGGCTGAACATGACTATATGAACCACAACACGACAAAACCAACAAAGTGACATGTGCGCCAAGCGAAGACTCATATCAGCATTAGCATCCGCCCAGTCTGATCAGAGTCTTTGCTGTCGGCATGTTAGCTGTCAGCTTACACCCTTAGCTACTTATTAAGCACACAGCAATGACTCTGATCAGACTGAGCAAATGCTCAGGCTGATCTGAGTCTTAGATGGACACTCATGCCATTTTGTTGGTTTTGTCATGTCGTGGTTCAAATATTGTGTACCAGTTGTTTGAAGAATAGTCTGTACATGCCCCATTTGTGCCTTATGACTTTTTTCTTTCAAGAGGAAAATCTTTTCAGAAAAGTTCAGAAAAGATTTTTGCTGACTTCCTGTTGGCTTTCCTGGACAAAGAAGCCCCCCCCCCCCCCCTCTGAAATGGTCTTCATTTACTCTTAAATTATAAAAGAAAGAATACCTGTATGCTCCAAGGGGAGCAAAGTTTTCACTTTATGAGTTGACTGCCTTTGAGATGGATGGGTGGATGGATGATATGTCAATTTTACCAGTACATCCTTTAAAACAATATTTGAGTCATATTATGAGAATGAGGGTGATTATGAAGGGATGAGCAGTCAACATTTAGCAATCCAATCAAAATGACCCAATCCAAATGCAGTTAAACCGAAGTTCTATAATTTCACAGTATCCGAACTACATGTGCAATCTCTTCCGGTTTTCATAGCGTTCAATCGAGAGTACAAACATTCGCTTATAACCAGTAGTCGGAAATCATTATGTTTTGAGATTTTATCCGGAATCTGCTTCCTCATTTATAGCTATTCAGCTTCGAAAATGTAAAGAGGTAAGTTTAATATAATTTGCTCTTCGGTCTTTTACTTTATTACCCTGTACAATGTCGTGTATGGGTGGGTAGTAATTGGTACAGTATTCAAATCGCCCTTGGCATGATTCTTTAACCATTTTGAGCATTTTCTTACATGTTTTGTAAAAAATCTTTAGAATAAACAGAAGGCGTTATCAATCTACAGTTTGTTAGTTTTGATAAAAGAATGATAGCTAAGTTTTGCACGACACAATCTCGTGTTAAATTAAGCTGTTCGGAAAAAAAAAATCTGCGACAGCAAGGAGTTTTTCATTTTACAGGGCAATAAAGTAAAAGACCGAAGAGAAAATTATATTAAACTTACCTCTTTACATTTTCGAAGCTGAATAACTGTAAATGACGCAGTAGATTCCGGATAAAAACTCAAAACATAATGATTTCCAGCTACTGGTTATAAGCGAATTTTGTACTCTCGATTCAACGCTATGAAAACCGGAAGAGAGGGTACAGTGTGTTCGGATACTGTGAATTTGTTATCATTTTCGATCAGGTCTGCTGAACTTTGTCATGATGCAACTCACACACAAGCAATTACATGTGCACGGTGGTAATACCATTTTAGCTACGTATACTGTCGACTGAGGCGGTACTATACAAAGTGGCTGTCAACCAAGAATTCGGTCGTGAACATTACCAATAACAGTAAATGATACTATTGTTAATGGCTGTTGACCGAGCTGATAGTATTACTACTGTCGATTGTCTCAATTGACAGCTACTTTTTGCACGTATGGTAATTGCCTGGCTCTGTCGACAGCACAGGTAAGGACATTGGTATTACCACTGTCATGTCATTGAGGCTCAATTTCATGTCGCCATAAAACACAAACTAGCTTTTATTTATCAAAAAATTTTACCTTTCACGTAATGCAACAGTAATCATTGACCTGTGCTTAAAAGAGGTTTAAAGGTGATGTGAAATGGGGCCTACATCAGTCAAATAATGAAAACTCTATGAAACAACAAAACAGAACATACACACAATATATACAAAACATGCAAAAAAGTAAAGTATAAATGTTACAAAATAAATCAAGAGGAAAAATTTATCAAAGTAGATATACAAATGAGCCGCGACACGAGAAAACCAACAAAGTGGTTGTGTGCCCAGCGCAGACTCAGATCAGCCTTGGCATCCGACCAGTCAGATCTGAGTCTTCGCTGTCCGCATGGAGGTAGCTTAGACCCTTAGTGATGTGTCTGATCAGACTAGGCAAATGCCCAGGCTGAGCTGAGTCTTCGCTGGGTGCACAACCCCTTTATTGGTTTTCTTGTGTCGTTTCATTCCAGAAATTTGAGATCTGCCTCATCTGGAGCCATAGAAGCTTGCCACAAGCTGTTTGAGATGACAGACAATCTATTCAATTTTATAGTTGAACAACTGACTGTGTTACTGTATCATTAGAATGGCTCATGAATCTGGTGTCTCGAGACTGTTCTGAATCAAGAACATCACAGAGCTCCAGATAAGAGGGGGTATTGAGGATAATTCAAAGATAATTTTCCTTATTCCTCAACGAAAACATACATTGTGACCCCTCATTAGAACCGTCTCGGCGAGACGGTTCTAATGATGGGTCACAATGTATGTTTTTATGGAAAAATATGGATAATTATCCCTAAATTATCCCTGTTACCCCTTCTTATCTGGAGCACTGCATCATACAGCAACTTTGTATACATTAATATAAGTTTAGTCCAAGGGGAACTGTTACAATGGACTTCAATGAAAATGCATATAGAGAAAAAAATGTCAAACTCTAAAATGCCACGAATAAGTAGATAGCTGTGACTAAAATTGTTTCTGATTCTGGTTGGGAAAAGCAATTTGTAAATTAAAGTGTATGGGTACATTTCTGCCATTTTTACAAAGGGTAACAAGTTTTTAGACTTCCTGTTTGCTTCCTTGGGAGACAAAGCCCTTTCCAAATAGGATCTACTCTTAAAGGAAAGAATTTGCTCCCAGATGAGCAAAATCCTTTTCTTAAAAGTAAATCCCCATTGAGTAGGGAGACAACAAGACCAGTCTGCATACAGGATAGCTTGCCTGAAAGCGCCCTGCCCATCACATAAAAAACTTCAACTAATTTGAACACGCATGCTGAGACTGAGGTGACCTGATGACTTGCTACACAGCCAATCATTCTACAGAATTGTGAGCATTATGCATCCATAGCATGCCATTGCACTGTCTGGATATCTAGGGCCGTCTTCATAAAGCCACTAGTCGTTGCTATGCTGTTGCTAAGGCTAAATATCTATAAAGGAGATTCCCTACAACTATGAAATTTGGTCTGGAGGAACAGTCTTTGTAAGACTGTTCCTCCAGAGCAAATTTCATAGTTGTAGGGAATCTCCTTCAAAGAAATTTAGCCTTAGCAACAGCATAGCAACTACTTAAGTCATTTTATGAATACGGCCCCTGATCCTACTTGTATCAAGTGGGATCAGATGCATCACCTGCATTAATCGTTATCATAATTATTATTCAGTGTTTCCCCTCCTCAACAATGATCTCAAATAGCTAAATCTGTCCTGTGTAATTCTGCTTCACTTCCAAAAAATCCCCAAAATCTAGATCCATCTTATAAGACAGATCTAGATTTTAGAACTTTTGGAAGGGGGAAAATATCCCTGTCTTATGACCAAATAAATACATTTGGTACAGTTTGCCTGGCAGGATCTATACAATGGGCATGTATAGTAGGTCTTGTCCAAAAAAGCTAGTGAACAGCACACTGAACTAAAACACAGGGGCTTTTGAAACTGAAATGAATTCCATTCTTATAATCATTCAGGGATGGGGCACTCTGTACATTCATGCTGTAATGCACAGTAAATAATATCACAGTATCCGAACGCACTGTACCATCTCTTCCGGTTTTCATAGCGTTGAATCGAGAGTACAAAATTCACCTATAACCGGTAGTCGGAAATCATTATGTTTTGAGTTTTTATCTGGAACCTGCTGCGTCATTTATAATTATTCAGCTTCGAAAATGTAAAGAGGTAAGTTTAATATAATTTGCTCTTCGGTCTTTTACTTTATTGCCCTGTACAATGAAAAAGTCCTTGCCGTCACAGATTTTTTTTTCAGAACAGCTTAATTTGCCACGAGATTGTGTCGTGCAAAACCTAGCTATCATCCTTTTATCAAAACTAACAAACTGCAGATTGATAACGCCTTCCGTTTATTCTAAAGATTTTTTATAAAATGCTCAAAATGGTTTTAGAATCATGCCAAGGATGATTTGAATACTGTACCAATTACTACCCACCCATACCACCCTGTCCAATCGAAACACCGGTTACATGATTTGAATACTGTACCAATTACTACCCACCCATACCACCCTGTCCAATCGAAACACCGGTTACACGGTCAAAACACCGGATAAACGTTATTGTAACACCGAATAACGGCTGATTCGCGCACAAAATATCATGACGGCACCCACACTAGGTAAGAATTTTGTTGTTTCTTTGCTTTCAAATAAATGTTTTTTGCTGAAATAAATAGTGAAATCGGTGGAAAATTGATTTGTTTACCATGTATGGTTCAATGCAGAGTGATTTGTATCTGATTTCTTCAAACATTCAATCCGGAGTTGGCGCAGTAGTTTCGGCCATGAACACTTTTGCCAATTTGTCTGCAAACAGTTCGTATTTTTGTAAATATGCAGCGATTATGTACGTACATGTGAGGGCCTTTCGATGAATGTTTGGGTACATTTAATAGTAATTTTACCGTTTATATTGAAAAGATGTGTTGAAACCGCATAAAAAGAATTTTATGACCAAAATAAAAAGTAACAGTGGATAAAACGGTAAAGAAGTTGTCTTCTATCCAGTTTCAGAATCAGAATCATAACTGTTTACTGGTGTTACGTCCAAAGACAATCATTTACTAGGACCAGTGATCGGGAGAGCATGTCCATAGTCTTTAAAAGAGAAGTAAACTTAGTAACCGAACCCTCCGCACACTCAGTAGCAGAGATAAGTGAATTTGCCAGGGACGTCTGATCTCAAAAAGTCTGGGTGAAGAAACTGAACTTGTAAAAGTCAGTCCCAGCCGATGGGGTTTGAAATGACAGTGAATGATGCTTCCTGGTACACCTGTTTGGGGGAACAAGGTCATTTGTGGATAAACTGGCTGCACCCTTCAGACCTTTATTAAGCGTTATGAGCCTACTATCTTTCGGCATCTTTTTCAGAGATTCCCACTTAAGTCTCTCCTAATTTTGATTCACTTCTTTCAAATGGTACAAAGCTATTTTGTGTTTTTTTGTAGATCAACATGTGCATATAACCATATAATTTTCTCGGATAGGCCTACTCGATTAAGTTGTCCGAATACATTCAGGTTTATACATGAAATACCTGGATCCATACGACCATAATGCTATATATAGTCATAGTGAGTATCTCTACATACCCTATCAACTACACCTTTTAAAGACAGAAAACGCCCTTAGTGTGATTTTTAGTAGTAGGGATAGTGGTTGTGGGGTAGTTGGGCATCATGGTGTAGAGATTGAAGTGCTGATGTAGATGTCCTAAAGAACAGCCTTTGACAGTTACAAGACGAACTACAAAAAGTTAAGTCTCGTGCCATTTAGGTTGTCCTATTCCTCGGATGAGAAGGGATCAAGGGAAAACTTTGCTGCAATGAGAGAAAAGTTTTCTCTTTATCTGTTAAAGATGGCTCCTAGGTGAAGCAAAATGGCATAGATGGAGTTTTTCCCCCTGAAAATGCACACATTCATCTTACAAGAACCTGTGCCTTGTTGTCATTTACCCTAACCCTACAAAAACCCTGACTTTCCCATTATCATCTATGACCAAGTCTGATAGCCCTGTCAGACTCAGAGTAAGCTTTTTTTAAATGCTGGTAGACAATGTAGATCCTGACAGAATGATATATAGGAACAGTCTGCTCTGGGTCTACAGTGTCGCTCAATTGTTCTTTCTGAATATTCCCAGGTTTGCAGTATCATGATTAAAAGCCATGGAAAAACAGTCTGGAGGTAAATGGTAAACTTTTAGGGGAAGCAATCCGACCATTTTCTATTTTGCCTCCCATCTCAGTCAGCTTTAACTCACTTAGTGAAAAAGTTACACCTTTAAGAGAAAATTTTCTTCTTTCTTAGTAGACCTTTTTGGAAGGGTTTTTGGTCAAGGAACAGAGAGGAGGTCATAAAATTTGTTACCTTTTTAGAAACGGTGGAAGAATATGGAGGTGTATCCCTTCACCATACAATGTAATTCATTCCCAGACCAGCCAATGTATAAACAGACTCTAGTCAGGACATGCACGCATTGCCTATACGACAATTCAACCTTGTACAGTTAAAGATGCATAACTACACCACCATGTTCTTCTGCCATTTATTACAAAGAGAAACGGTTTTTGGAACTTCCTGGTCACTTGTTCACTTTTATGGGTGATGAAGCCCTTCAGAAATGGGATCAACCATTAAACAAAAGAATTCAATTTGCTCCTAGAGGAACATATCGTTTCCTTTAAGAGTTGACTCCCAGTCAAAAGAAGGCAAAATGAAATAAATGACAGAGTTGCACCCCCTTCCCAGCCCCTCCCCCCCCCCATTACACACACATCTAAACATGTATCCATTCACATAAAAAAAAGTTTCATTTTTGGCAAGACTTTGTATGTGAACAGACTAGTCAGGGCTTGCACATTCCTACATGCTGAAAAAACAGGTGTCTCGAGACACACCTCATAGTAACTTTCACATTGTTTTAAGGTGTATGGGTACGCCTTCAGGGGAAGCAAATCTATTGTTTTCTTTTAAGCCCTGTCTTACTGGGGATCAACTCCCAAAGAAGCAGATTCCTTTCTACAAAAGTTGTACAGGGAAGTAAACAAGGTGCCGCAAAATTCATTTCATTTTGTACAAATGGAGGAAAACATGGAAAAATGGGAGATATACTAGTACGCCTTTACTAGGTTAATTAAAATGGCTAGAAGATAACTTCTCGTACCATTTTAACCGGTGTTACTTTTCATTTTGGCCATTACATTTTGATAACGGGGTTTTTAACGCATCTTGTGTGTTTTTAAACGGTAAAATTACTATTAAATGTACCCACACATTCATCGAAAGCACCTCACATGTGCATAAGCTCTGCACATTTTCAAAAGTACAAACTGTTTGCAGACAAATCGGCAAAAGTGTTCCTGGCCGAAACTACTGCGCCAACTCCGGATCGAATTTTTGAAGAAATCAGATATAAATCACTCTGCATCGAACCATACATGGTAAAACAAATCAATTTTCCACCGATTTCACTTTTTATTTCAGCAAAAACATTTATTTGAAAGCTAAGAAACGACAAAATTCTTACCTAGTATGGGCGCCGCCATTATATTTTAGGCGTGAATCAGCCGTAAACCGATGTTACAATAACGTTTATCCGGTGTTTTGACAGTGTAACCAGTGTTTCGATTGGACAGGGTGCAAACACGACATTGTACAGGGTAATAAAGTAAAAGACCAAAGAGTAAATTATATTAAACTTACCTCTTTCCATTTTCTAAGCTGAAAGACTATAAATGACGCAGCAGATTCCGGATAAAATCTCAAAATATAATGATTTCCGACTACTGGTTATAAGGGAACATTCATTCTCTCGATTCAACGCCATGAAAACCGGAAGAGATGGTACAATTAGTTCGGATACTGTGAATATGTACAACAGCTAATAATACGAATTTACTACAGCACTCTTACCTGGTACATCCCATAATAGTTCAAAACTGAAATTACCACTTTTTAATAAGAATAATATGAATGAAAAGTCAGAATGAGGCATTAAAATCAGCAAAGGCTGCGAAGTCCAATAAAACACAGATTTCAGAGCTCCAGATAAGGTGATTATTTTTGCATACTTTTGGGCTGGAATAATTTGAGCCATGACATGAGAAAACCAACAAAGTGGTTGTGCGCCCAGCACAGACTCAGATCACACTGGGCATCTGCCCAGTCTTATCAGAGACTTTGCTGTCCACATGGAGGTAGCTTAGACCCTCAGCTACCCTTTAAGTGCTTAGCCAAGAGTCTGATTGGACTGGGCGGTTGCCCAGGCTGATCTGAGTGGATGAACAGGCTGATCAGAGCTTGGCTGTCTACCTGGAGGTAGCTTAGACCCTTAGCTACCCTTTAAGTGCCTAGCGAAGGGTCTGATCAGACTGGGTGGATGCCCAATCTGATCTGAGTCTGCGCTGGGCCCACAACCACTTTGTTGGTTTTCTCGTGTCACTGCTCAATTTTTATTTCTCCACAAAAGCTTATCTTGTGATCCCTCATTAGAACTGGGTGAACACTCTTGTAGCTGTTAACCCAGGGGGGACTCTGTGACAAGAAGCCCCCATTAGAAATATCTAAATATCTAAGTGAGGGAGTTCCCATGAGTGGTCACAATTTATGTTTACAAGGACAGTTATCAGAAATTATCTCAGAATTGCTGTCAAATTCTCTCTGGACCCCCAAAAGCATACAAGCCAAGTCCAAGATAAGATCACATATATATATATATATATATATATATATATATTTTTTTTTTTTTTTTTTCATTTTAAAACTAAATCCCATATATGCTATTTTTCTGGTTCACATTCTTTTCAAGCACATTTCTTCTTTCCCGCTATTAGATATTTTTGATATTGCTTTTGTTGCTTTAAAAGCTGCAGAATAAACATCAATATATGTTTTTTTCAGTTGCACTGATAGTTGTAAATGGTATTAGAATCAGGTCAGAATTGTTTTACTGGTGATCATGGACAATCATTCACCAGGACCTGTGATCAGGGAAGCTAGTCCCTAGCCCTTACAAGAAGTAAACTTAGTAACTGAATTCTTTGCACACTCAGCAGCAGAAATAAGGGAATCAGTGCCACAGAAACCCAGTCTCTAATAGTCCGGGGAAGGAACTGGACTTGGTAATCCTGTATTGCAGTGGAGCATACCGTAAAAACTCTATTTATTATATACCTATCAATGATACACCCTTTGAACTGCTCGTTTCCTGGCCATCTGATACAGAGAGCTGTATCAAACTGACATTTTCTGAATCCGTATTACTATCCCTTAAAACAAGTCTATTTCTGAGTTCCAGCTTCAAGCGCGCCATTTGTTAACGTGAATCGTAGAAACAAGAACCAGAGAAACTGGACGAGTGACGTAACATCAACAAAACGTCAAAGGGGATGCAACGATAGCCCAGTCGCTAGTGTTTGTCTCACTACTAGCTTTTACCTCTGCCACGCAGGTTCGAATACGGGTCGATGCACTAGCGCTGGCAAGTATAAATAGTTGACTGTTCCCTTAGGGATATAATATACAAATTATTATAACAGTAACTTGATCTGGCGCACTGTATCACGTCTCGTGGATGAGCTCATACCATCTGATCACCCTCGGCGCAAGTGTCTCGGGTGATCCGATGGTATGAGCTCATCCACTCTATGTGATACAGTACGCCAGATCAAGTTACTATTATAATAATGTGTATATATTGGGACAGTTAGGTCAGAGCAAATAGTGCAAACCCAGATCAGACTGTTCCTCAAGGAGCAGTCTGATCAGGGTTTACACCATTTGCCATCTCATTTGCATTTTTTGGACACATTACTACACTATAAAACCAAACTATTCCAATTTTAGGACAATTATGGTATTTATTTTTGGTGTCCCAATATTTAGAATTTTTACTGTAATTGTAACTGCAAACAGTAGCACCATCAGAAGAACAGAGGGATTTTTTTCTGCTTTTGACTGGTTAACCCTTCTATTCTCATAGACTTTTAACCTATCATCTTTTTTTCATATCTCAATATCCCCTCTTTTTAACATTCTCTTATTTTTCCTTTCAGCCCAACAGCGCACACGCCGTCCTAAAATGTCTGTGAGGCCAGAGGACATAAGAAAACTTACATAACTGAATTTACATACAGCATAGATCCAGATGAGAAGGTTCATTTGTGTGAAGAGTTTAGGCTCAGCAATTATCTGCTAAAACTAGGCTTATATATTGCAGGCCCACTGCCAATACAATATGTATTGAAAAACAGGTTACAAAATGCAATACAGTACAATTTGAGTGCAAGTGTTGAAATATGCTTGATATTCAATGAAGTCTGCAACTAAAATATTTTCAACCCCCAAAAAACATTTCAAAGATTGAAAGAAATAGAAAATGAGTAGTATTGAGTATCAAAACTGCAATTTCTGATATATATACTGAACAAAAGTAAAAACGCTACATGTGATTTTCTTCAAAGTTTCTGTTTTGTGGAACCAGAAATGGTTCATGAGTAAGAACGCATTTTAAAGTTAAATGCACGTGTAAGGCAATGATACAAGTGGATAGCTTCAAAAGCCGTTTTAGATAAAACTAACACATTTCAAAGTGAACAGGGGTCCGATTTTCTGCTGTACAAATATGGAAGAGTCGATCAGGCATTTTAAGCTTGATTTAAACAAGAGTTGTCAGAACACAATGAAGGGCGCCTCATGGGTGCCTGATTCTCACAGTTACAAAATCCTCAAATATATGAGGTTATCTGCAGTTTCAGACGGAACCATTATCCCAGGCTTTTATGAATACCTACTAAATAGTGCTGAAAATATGAAACAAAATCATTGAAGCATGATATGTATTTCAGAGTGACCTCAAGTCCGTCAAAGTGTCAGACTATTAATCCATGTTGCCAAGTATGATGTAAATCTCTAAAACAGGTTTGGAGATACAAGGCAAAATCAGTAAACCATGAAATATAGGTCACAGTGACCTACAAGTAGTATGAACTCATTTGCAGAGTCAGACTGAACCATTATCCCATGTATGATGGAAATCTCCTAAATAGTGCTCAAGATACAAGTCAAAAATCAATGAACCATGAAAAGTAAGTCACAGTGACCTATAAACATACTATTTATAGGTCACTGTGTCGCCGGCCCTCGGGGGCTGGTGGCGTTGCTATCCGCCATTGTAGGCGTGTATGGCGACGTCGACCGGTCCCCGGGGGCCGGTGACGTTGCTATCCGCCATTTTCTTACTGTTGAGCGTGACGCTTGGTTCAGTGTGTTTATTTCCTGTTTGAAAATGGCGGATCGTTGTGTGGAGTCCTGGCCGTTACATGCAAATGCTTTGAGCTATCCGCTTGGTTGCATGTTCATGAATAAGTACTGGAACGGGAGGAGACATAAATGTAAAAGTGAGTGGCTGACAAGCTCCAGTCTTATTCATGAACATTGATCCCGACCGAAGAATAACAAAAACGTAAATGGGTCTCCGGGTACGGAACCGTACCTGGAGACAGTCCTATGAGGATTGGCTCCGGGTACGGCAGTAAGTTTTTAATACTATGTATAAAGTGGTTTTACCCATTTAATATATAGTTAATCCAGCAATAAACTTACTCCTGGTAATAATTTTATTAAGTCGCCATCTTGCTAGGAAAAATAATTAATGATAATGCGTTCAAAACAATGTGTTTGTTTTGCAAAAAAAATAACATGACGTTTTCGTGTTCACACCAATAATTGTTATTTTTCACACCTGTTTTGTCCAAATTAATAATAAGATTCAACAATGAGTAAAATTTTTGAATTAGGGACATAACGGACCACGGACAAAACGGACCACGGACATAACGGACCACGCTTGGGACAAAACGGACCACGTTTAAGGTCAAAACGGACCACGTTCAGACCTTCCGTTAACCTTGAGAAAGCATTGTTTTATTTTAGTTGCAACACTAATAAAGAAATTTGCATGTTTTAAAGATAAAAATTCTGACCATTAAATTAACTAATTTAATTAATTTGATAGTTGCGACAACCAAAGATAGTTGAGATCATGAACAGTAGTCAAATAATTTTGACCATTTAACATTGTCTTTGGTAATTATATACTCCTTAATCTTTTAATTGGCACCTATTAATGGTCTGGTTTGTCTTCTAGCGTGGTATGTCTGGTCCTGAAACATGGTCCGTTTTGTCCTGAAACATGGTCCGTTTTGTCCTAACCGTGGTCCATTTTGTCTGGTCCGTTTTGTCCATGGTCCGTTTTGTCCGAGTACCAAATTTTTTATTCATGGACGGAAAAACGGTGCCCCGTTACCATCTACCCGTTACTGCGGCTATGGATACGTTCCGCTGAGGTGCAATGGATATGTCGTTGCGAGAATTGAAATACACACACAGTTTTTATTCAACAGACGGATGAACAACGACCCGGTACTGCGGCTATGGATATGTTTCCCTGAGGTGCAATTAAATCAATTAAATGACTTTCTGTAACGTTACTGATTATCATTTTTTCTTTGGAGTAGTGGGAGTGAAGTAGGGGGGGGGGGGGGGGGGGAGGGGGGGCTAAAACCAAATTTACAAATATGCTCGTCCAGTGTAATTACCGTAAATCCCTTCAAGTTGTGTGTCAGTGACTGTTATTACATGAAATCAGACAGTAGATTTTCAGTTGCATCTAAAAAGATACTCGTGATAAATCTGGGCCGAGTTTTTTTTTTTTTTTTTAATTTCATGCGAGTTGACTTTTGGCAAGTTTACAATATGGGACGACTTGACTTGTGGTAAGTTAAAAACAAATATGAGGTGGTTGTCCTGGGCCGAGACTTTTGTGGGGCGAGTTGTCTTTGGTCCGAGTTGTCCTGATTCCGTCAATGCGATATCTGTTGAAGTGATAATAACCTTCATAAGCGCACAATTAAATTCTCAAGGTCATTTCGATTGAGATGGTCAACAACACTTGGAGAACTTTACTTGGCGCACATGACATAATGTGTTAAAACCGTCTGACGAAAGTATTTCATTTCCCTGAAAGGCACATTCAAGAATGCTGCATGTGTTTTATGCGTCTGTTTTTGGTCTATATTGCTTATCGCAAAGATGGATCCTTTTTAATAAATGTCAATGCCTGTTTGTACAGATTGTTATTTGCACTCTTCAGATAACATTGTCGGCGAGCAATTAGCAGGCGATCAAATAAGTAACCTCAGCCGTGTTTTTCGCAGTTTATGTACATGTACACCAGTCAAAACATTGTAAATGACTGACTTACGTTATAATTTCCCCTAGCAAGATGGCGACTTAATAAAAATTGTACAAGGAGTAATTTTTTTGCTGGATTAACTATATATTAAATGGGTAAACCACTTTATACATTGTATTTAAAACTTACTGCCGTACCCGGAGCCAATCCTCATAGGACTGTCTCCAGGTACGGTTCCTTACCCGGAGACCCAGGGTCTAGGGATACGGTACCGTACCCGGAGACACTTCCAAATGTAAAATATGAATGTCTGGAACGCAGAACCCTCATGTATGGGAGTAATCAAGGCCCAGCAAATGGTTTAAGTTTCATAATAAAGACAGATCCAATTTACCATGGTACCATGGAACCCATGGTACCATGAGACCGGCCTAAACATCAAACCATGTGCCTCCAATATAATGCAGCCTTTTGTGATGGGCAGTACTGCAACAGTCGCGTATCACAATATATTGTTGCACCCTGGTTTAAACTCCTGGTGAATGATTGTCCTCCTGGTAAATGATTGTCCTCGGACGTATCACCAGTAAACAATTCTGATTCTGAACTATGACAAACGAAATTTGGTACATACCGAAAACTCGCACTTTTGATAATTATCTGTCCATATTTAACCTCTTAAAATGTTTCTTGTCTTCGTGTCAGATAACGGTTTCTTTTTTTAAATAGATACAAACGACAAATGTTGACTTTTTCATCGACTGCGTCTTGCAAAAACCATGTTTTGTTACTGAACCCTTGATTTTTTTAATACCGAAAAATTATCGACCATTTGTAAACATTATTTAACCAGCACGGTCAGGCTAAACACCGTGAGGCTGTTACTAAAACCTTGTATCGCACCGTGCCGCACCAGGTAAACCTTGCATAGCACTTACGGAAATTTCCGTACAGTTTCGAGTAATGTCCAAACTCTACCGCACATGGGTTATGCTACCTGCATACATAATTTTTCCCTGTCAGACTTTTATATATCTTATCTCTTTTTTCCAATTGAGTAAAATTATTAAGTTGGCTAAATATGCTTGACTTGCTTAAATCTTGGAAAATATATGGATAACGTTTCCTTAAGATAGAAAGATAGAAAATACATTTAAAATATCTCTTTGTATGTTTTATCCGCCAAAATACCTTGGACTAGGTGCGATAGATACCCCATGTACATACCAAAATGGATTGCTCCTATTCCAAATTTCTTTCTCGTATTGTTAGTAAAATAAGGTCTCAGCATAAAATATATATGTTTTTGCTTCGAATACCCCAACATGTCAAAATAACAAACTCGAAATATAATAATTAGTTTATTCTGTGCAGATACAGTTTGCCTACAGTAGAGTCCGAAAACTTGGGTTGGATACGGAAATCTTCAACTGTGCGGTACTTTATTTTACCCTAGTGCGGTTCGGTACGGTGCGGTACAACGTTTAAGTAATAGCCACACAGTGACTGGGTCAGTCTGATTACCACAGGACATCCCATGATACCCCAAGACACCCAAGTCACCTTTATTAACGAATATTTATCACATATTGGCTCGAAAACCATATTTGTTTTGTGCTCATTGCATATTTTCCTAAGTATTTCAAAAACGAATTGGATATTTATCGATGCAGTCGTTACAGTAAGGTAATATATGTATCACGTTTATCCCACTTTGGTCTGATCACTAGCATGTAATTGTGTTGTTTCTAAACTGAGAAAAGCTACAACTAGAACATGGTCTGAGGTATTCTCTGCATCTTTGGGCATACATTAACAGAAGGCACCACATCATTTCCCCTATCACTGTAGAGTATATAATATATACTAAGTACATTTAAAAACGCAACACTTAATTTTTCTTGGATAACTTGTTGAATATTTTACATAAGCATTTGAAACTCAGGGGATATTTAGAGTGGTATCTTTTTTGTCATTTTGTCAAATTTTGTGGCATTTAATGGATATACCGTAAAGTTTTCATTCATTATAGAGGATTACCCTAAAATCAAAATTCACAAGACCAACTCGTTGTGTATGGCCCTCGCTCCCTGGCATTCACTCAAATTGTTCCTTTTCTATGTAAGTTCTTAACTAAACCCTCTGTAATGTTTAGAAAAGATTCAGGCGGCCAAAGGTATACTGTTTTTATTCGTGTGAGACATCTTGTTTTGACGACCAGTCTAAAGGCAAAGAATGCCATTCAGGCATATTGATACCATTTGCTTTCAGAAAGACAGAGTTGCATAATTTATGTATGGCATTGTTAAAAATCTTCTTATTTAAAAATTTTGACGCCGATATTTACCATTGTATACCGCCCGTAAAAAGAAATGCATCACCAGTTTTTTGCAAAGGGCGGAAAATTTTAAACTTCCTGTAAAATCGCGTTTCTTCGAATTTCTTTCCGCTTGAGAAACATTTTCATGGATTCCAGTTGTCTGCTGGACAGCATCAGCGTGTCGAAAGCACGTGAGTTTTATTTGGTGACAAAAATTTGCCTGCCTTGTCTGTGGATGCATTCTCTTGACAAAGTCGGTCTTTATCGATCCTTTTGGGAGCCAGTTAGTAAAAAGGGCTCACAATGTCTCAGATTCGTCGCAAATTGCAGTTTAGACATCTTATTGGCCCTAGCGTTGAGAACTTATGAAATGACATTCTTGAGGCCAAATTCCTCCAAGTTTAATCGCGTCAGAAAGTTTTGTTTGTGTCAATTTCTTTATTACTGTTGTTTTTCTTTAATGCTGATCAACTGACTATCCAGCAGCGTTGGTCGGAAATTTTTAAGTGAACACATAATACGTGCACGAGCAAAACGTGATTTTAATACTTTAGTGCGGATCCATTGCAATACGGGTACATGTGAGGCTATTGTATGCCAAAACATAAAGCTACAGTTGCCTGACATAAGTGTACATGTTATTCTTGTCCCAAATATTTATCCATTTCGAAAAATGTAATACCAAAAATGTTGCGTTTTTAAATGTACTGAGTATAGTCAATTTCTGCTTGATCAGTTTTATTAGGGTGGAAAAATGCACATTCACCACCGTTTTGGAAGACAAATCATATTGCTCCACAAACTGCTTAAGAACTACATTTTGCTGGTTCCCTTCCCGGGTGACCAACGAAGCATTCAGATCACCAATAATCAAAACAGAATGGGTCCTGCCATATGTGAGTAACACCTCTCCTATCTGGTCCAAACAAATTTTGGACCCATCTCCATTCCTCTTTACCTTTGTGTTACAACTTGGCATATATACATTACAGAAACACAGGGTGGTGGTGGGGGTCTGTAGGGAGGGCGATGTGACCTATCTGAGATAGGAGGGGGGAGGACAATGCGACCTCTCTGAGATAATTCTACAGTTAGCAAGGGGTAACGTCCTAGTCTTGAAAGCCATACTTTTCCGACATAAGACTGACACTCCACCATAACCTCTGGGTTTCTGCATTGGTTGCAGTGGGTTATCATCATCCACAGCTCTACTTAAGGCAGAATGTAAAGGGAAGTATCTTTCAATATCAGCCACATGAAAACGAAATAACAAGTGCTTTTGTAGGGCTAGGATGCCACATTACTGTAAAATGTCTCGCACAAAGGCTTTATTGGTTTCAATGTTTTGACATTCATGGTACCAATCTTCAGCATCTTCTGTGAGGCCCTGCCGTTCACTTAAAAATACTCTTTTGGAAAATGTCAGTGGCCGAATGACCCTCATTCACTGTTGATGCCCCTGAAGGGCTTGTCGTCTTACATGGCATTCCTCACCACCTTGACTCTGTCTGTTTCTTGGTTACGACATGTATATCCGGTGATAACTTCCGGGCAGCATCATAGCTGGAGTATTTCTCGACATGCCCTTCCCCTTGTGTTACCATAGGTGCGGTCTGACAACCAGCAAATGCTGACCCCTTGGCTAAATCATTGTTAAATATCATAAAGGAAGTCCGACAAGGTTCTATGCGAGACCTCTTTTTTATTTAATGTCTTTCCTTCTTTCTTTCTTTCTTGGTATACTGCTACACCCTCTCCCGAGGATTATGAGCAGGTGTACGATGTACACTCCAGTACATCTAAGGTCGATGTGACATCTTTTATTTTGTCAAAAAGACTAAGCTTATGAGCTAGGAATCTTCCATGCAAACCGAACAACTAAGTATCTGAAGAACCAAAGCAGAAACAAGGGCGAGGGTTGGTCACGACAGCAATTCTGTTAAGCCTCCCAGTAATTTCATTACTGGCCGTCCCAAGGCGGCACTTCTGTTTCGGTTCTTCTTGGTTGTTTTATGTGTTGTTTGTTACTTTGTCTGTTCTTGATATATTGTTTGTGATGTTAAGGCTAGCCCGCTGACCACCTACATGGGAAATGGCTGTTCACCTGGCTGCCGCTGATGATGTCTTTAGTGGTGACCCATTTTGTGTTTCCTTTTTCCCACATGGTGTCTTGGGTGGGATCTGGGATTGAATTGTGTCAGTTTCTGAAAATTTTTCTATTTACTCTTTTATAATTGTGCAGACGACAATACATGTTCTGTAGTAATAAGTGTCTAACAAATACTAAAGAAACCATCGTCAAGGAAAGCTTAAATGTAATTGGTTGGTTTGAAATAATTGTATGCAAGCTGATTCTAAAAAGTTTCAAGTTATAATGATAGGTAAAAAGGGCCATGAAAATTGTAAGTCATCAGATATTTGAGGGAATGAAATAATGTGCGAATACTCAAACTATTTGGAGTTACAATATATTATATGCTTATATTTGACAGAATGTTGCCAAACAAATCAACTTTTTACTTAGAATAAGCAATAACATTCTCTAAATACAAAACTTGATATATAAATCAAATTGATATATAGATCAAATTGTAACTAGTGTTCGCTCTTATTTATAATTATGACATTTTTTCTCCGAATCGTTATGATAGGCTATAGTAAGATTAATTTAAGTTCACTGTTAAATTAACTTATTGGCCTGATGCATATATCTGTGATAATTGAATTTCTTACTTTGATGAATTGTTACTTTTGTTGTGTATAGTTTTTCTCATGATTTGTCGGTAAAATACCCTTGATGGCTAATGTTCTGTATATGTTGTTAATTGAAAATCGTTATTAAATAAAGCTTTTACTTTCTTGTACTGGAACAAACTAAAGTCAAAGAGAGTCACCAAAATATTTTTTTCTCCCTTCATATTCATATTGATTCTACCACATCTGCTCATTATATCAAAGAACTGTTCTGTGGTGGAAAACAGCCAGCAGAAGTTCTCATCTGTATAGGAGCTGGGAAATACTCTGTTAAACCACCACACAGCCAACCGTTCATATCATGCCCTTCCGGAAGCAATTGCAGTCTCTCAAAACGTTGCAGTATTCAAGGGCGAGGTGCAACATCATAAGCAATATTCCCTGTTACCTAGTTTGATTTTGTGGTACGATTATAATTGTTTGTCGGCTTGCCACTAATCTTTAACTTTTTGTATATTACATGTATTTAGGATAACCGCGCGACAGTCTGCCGGGAAAGAGATGGCCTCTTGCCTTTTTGTTTGTTTTGTTTTTTCTTTGTCTGCTTTCTTTATTGTTTTCTTTTCCTATTTGCTGTTAAGGGCAGGATGTGGTATTGGATTGTGCCAGTTTATGATAATTTCTTTCACAACTAATTTGTCAGATCTAACAAATACATGTATTCTGTCATAGATTGCACTTTATCATTTTATTGTTATACTTTCATCTCGATCATTCTTAGTATCACATTATGGCTTATCGAGTCTTCTTTGAATCATTCAACTCAACTGCTCACAGGGGAAAATAGACCCGAAGAAGTGTAAAAGTCAATAGTCATGAACTGATACTATCGAATTTCACATTCAACCCATGAAACAGTCGGAATATAGTAACATGAAGTAACAACATTAGTTGTGAGATAATATGAGCGGATACTATAAACAACTTTTCTCAGGTTCGTGGGAACAGAGATAGGCTCTTAAAAAACGACAATGTAAACGACAATGTACAAAGCTTGTCCTCGGAGACAAAGAATACATACAAGATAAAATCAGTCTAAGTTTTATTAAAACTCTTCGTAAAATTGCATGGCTACATGCGCCCTACAGCGCCGGTGTAACGAAGCTAAGTGACTCCATAGAATAACGACACCCCACCCACCACGGGTCATTATTCTTTAAAAATATTGACTCCCCGATCATAATTTTATGACACCCCGGTCATAATATTATGACTTCCCCACGCGAAGTAAAACAAGCCCTCGCGAAAAAAATGACAGCATCAAATAAAGACCCCCGGTCATTATTTTTGAAAAGTGAGGGGTTAATATTCTAACCCCTCTAAGCGAAGTTAAGTGAATGTCCGTAGAGGAGAAAATTTCGACGCCACCACCTCCCCCGCCCACACCCCCACCCCTAAAAAATCTGAGTATACCTTACGCAACAATGATTCACATTTCATTAATTTCCGACTGACGCTTATTGAAATATTTAACAAGCTTAGCATTTAAAAATGTTAGTTTGGAAAAGCTAGGCTGGGTTTTGTGAACAGGTAGCCCTGATGGCAACATTTCATAGTTATTCTTGGTCGCACATCATGGCTGTAGAATTGTCATTGGACTAAATTGCTCTTTTACTTTGTTACATGGAAATATAGATAGCACCAGCCAACAAGCGTTGAAGCAACCCTCCATCGATGCCGCTGCGACGCCAATGCGTTGCATCGGCATTGCTTAAGTATGGATATACACCTTCACTTGTTTGGCGTCACTTTTCATAGGCAGACTACTTTTGTGAATTCCTGTGTCCTTCCCCTGGGCGGCGAAGCCCTTCCAAATATGGGTCTGTTGCTAAAAAAGTAAATTATTTCCTTACAAGTTCACCACCTTTCAGAAGAGACGAAAAAATGAAAACAGAGTTGCTTCCCTGAAACGTAACTGTGACCACTTAAATGAACAATTGAATCGGTGCAGTATGAGCGTAGTCACATTCTTTCCAAGTTTTGGGTTGAAACGTTGACGTATACTGTTACGATTTACTGCTATTTGTCTTTCTTTTTCTTTCTTTCTTTTATTTATTTATTTTATTTTTCATACTTTATGGAAAAATAAACTGTGACGAAATTTGATATAAGATGTAAACTCATAACACAATTAAATTGACAAAGCAAAGTTAGGAAGATCACACGATGGACGTTTTCTTTCTGTATCTTGCTCCTTCTTCCCGAAAATTGCACCAAGTTTTTTCGACATTGTCATTAAAGAACTTCGCCTACGCCTCAGTATCGTGGAACGTTGCGACTGTGTTATTTTAGCATCTCTGAGGAGCGCTTGGAAAGCAATGTTTATAGGAACATAAGCATCAGCGGCAGAAAGTTCGTAAAACTGACAACTAAATTCCAAGGCGACTTCATGTCCCTCGTCAACACCGACTTCTCGCCTATGGTCCAAGTCATCTTTGTTTGCTATGAAAAGAATGGGGACTAGAAAAGGTGACTTCTTCTGGTGAAGGGCCTCGAGTAACTTCCGTGCCTCGACAAAACTAAGTCTATCACATATATCGTAGACAACCACAAACGCATCCGCCCACTGCACGTGAGAATCCAAGGGACTCGTTTCATGCTACAAAACAGAAAGAGATTAAATGTGTGTTGAAAGAACTCCTATATGGTAAAGACAAAATAACTGAAACTTTATGAGCTTCAAGTTCACCATACTTTTGGAATAATCTAAGGAAAAATAGGGATACAATGTATACATAACACCGGTAGCCTTGATTTGATATAGCTTTACAGGCCGAAAATCTTCTTCATATTCATAAATCAAACGACCACTATCAACCCCACATTACTGCTCCTTTTTAATATTTGTGACCTAATAAGAACCGCCAAGTTCGACCGGGGCTTATATTAACTATCTTCTATAGAGTAAATTAAGATCAACTTTTCAATATTTAGCAATTGTGATCGCTTTCGGTCTGTTTTATGTAAATAAAAGGTTGAAAGGCGAACAAACAGAAATCTTGAATGAATAATGATGTTGGTCTTTGACTTGACATTGATTTTAACAAATATATTATCAGTTCTTTTCATACATGCAAAAAGAATA
Organism: Ctena decussata; assembly: GCA_963989385.1. Taxonomy (NCBI): domain Eukaryota; kingdom Metazoa; phylum Mollusca; class Bivalvia; order Lucinida; family Lucinidae; genus Ctena; species Ctena decussata. Next base: position 56,462,586 of record OZ022502.1, on the reverse strand, counting down.
CTATAAAGGCTGACACTGTGGCAGACAACACAGAGCAGAAGTAATGATAAATTATCACACAGCAAATCTTTGATAAGCCGCATTTTTTTAAATCAGTTTGTTTGTTTAATCAAATTTATCTTATTAGCTACAGACTGCCCTTGCGTTTCTAGGTAGTCTAAGCCCAGCTGACACACAACTTAACACAACGTCGTATTGACATCGATACTCAAACTAAATAGAACAATTACGAATAAATAAATAATGACTTAAGTCCGGTGAGTTTACAATCTTCATTTAAATTCGAATGCTCTTGAATATTTTTTATTCTAAGCATGGCCACTATATTTATTGCTTACAGTACATATATATTTGAGCTTTTCAGCTTAGTCATTTAATGTTTATTGTTTTCATTTTTCTCCACAAGACAGGTTAAAACCTTTCTTAAAGATTTCAAAAACGCTATTAAAGCACATTTTCTAAAAGCGTTAAGGCTCGGACATGGAATGTCAGTAACTGCAAAGAGAAAGATATTACCCTTCTCGAACATGTGTCTAATATTTCAATGTCTGTTATGTAATCTTCTTGTCTTATACTGGAGCGGTACAGCAAATCTGCAATGAAATACACAGAAAAATATTCTTTGCCTTAAGTTCGATTAAGAAATTCGCATAAAGGATTAAGAAATACAATGCTATCAAAACCATCTAACATTTAATTTAATCGTTTACTCTCTCTCTCGCACACACACACACACACACACACACACACACACACACACACACACTACCTTTTGGCAAATACCCAGAGGTGCGTAAATGTCCTCAAAACTTGCGTGTTTGCATACATTAGGCAGGACTGTATACCAGTATGACAGAGAAAACCATCCTAGGGGATTAATTCCTAGGATTTTCCTCCTTCTTTATAAAACATAAATGTGCGTTTCATGAATTCGTCCGCATTTACGCCCCAGCAAACTTCAACTAAAACACGTGCGTGCACGTTCTTACCTATGTCAGAATGATATTCACCGATAAACCGTCCTGTTAGAAAACGCACACTCAAGGCTGAAAATGAAACAAAGCAAAAATTAGCAACATATTTCACTCTGTCCCAGCTCATAAACAAATATGCAAATACATGCATGTATGTTCGCTTCTGCGAAGAATTGCGAAAGAATTTGGACATGAAGTCATTGTGGACATTTCATATGATCAATTAAACTGAAAATTAAACATGAGACTCTTATAGCATAATATCTTCGAGATAAGCGAATTACGGATGAAATGGCTTATCATGAGCCGCTTCATGTCGCATCATGAAGTGGCTCGAGTCGCTTCATCTGGATCTTTTCGGCTTGAAAAAATTCTCATCTAAAGAATCGGCCAATTTTCTAGGTAAATTTGAGTCTTTCAAATCAGACCTCAACGGAGATCCACGTCCCGTATACCCAAGCACTCTTTCAGAAACGAGCTGATCTGGTCACACAAACACTCATTCTGTCTTCCGCAAGTGTACGAAACATTAAGTAAAAGAAACAATGTTTCTTACCCGATTTTCCTACATTTTCCGCACCAAGAATAACAACCCTTAGTGAACTCATTCCTTCAGAAACGCGCTCATACGCTTATTTTAGACTTCATTCATTTTGATAAAAAGAAAATAGTTTTTGGACCGGTTTCTTCCAAGATTTTTGTTAAAGTCAAATAATCCGAAGAGTATAAAGTCCTTGAGTTTCGAGAGATGGTTTTAGAAATCAATATTTGATATGTATAACGGGAGATTAAATTAACAATATAGATTGATATGGCAAACATTGCCTCTTTCTCGGGTTAAATCCAGGTAATAAAGACTAAATCCAAGAGGATGTCTATCGTTATCGCTATGATTATGGGTGGAAAATTACCATGTTAAAATAGTATTCCTTCTCAAGCACTGGACAAGAATATTAAAAGTTAAAAATTCAATGAATATTCTGTTTTATAAATTACAATGGGTGAGAAAAAATAATCAATGATGGTGTTGAGGCTTCGACAAGGAAATCTCAGGCTCGTTTTCAGATTATCTAAGTCTTATGCTCGGCAAGCCTCGCATAAGACTACATATCTGAAAACTAGCCTGAGATCTTTTTGTCTCAGCCTCAACCCCCATCATAGATTCTATTAGTCTTTGTTAGTAGTGGCTGGCATATGAAAAAGAAACAAAACCTGATTACTGAAACAAAAATATACATTGACAGACATTTTTTTATTATTTTTATTTTATCGCCAGATAAGTGGTAGCTTTATTTTACAAAATTCAACATTCAGACTATAATACATTGGTCATTATGATGATTTTCATGCACAGCTAGTTTATTTTCATAATCTATGAAAATACACATATCATATATTCTTTTTTTTTTTGTTAAGTTCTTCTATAGATGTGTTTATTGTAAACTAAATACAAATAAAAGCGAATACTTGTAACAAGCATTTCAAACAGCTTCCATTAACGTTGAACAATTCTGTAATTTTTGGAGCGATTGGTAAATGTAGCTGATGGCGATAACAAATGAAACCCAAACTCCAATACATATATGTTTCGAACATAAGAGCCTGCAGAGATCCGTGCAATTAAAGAAACTGAACGTGAACCTTTCACAGCCATGCAAAACTAGTCAATCTGAAAAGCGAGACATTATGGAAATATAAGAGAACATCCAAAGTTGAAAACAGCAGATTCTGTCTAAGTGAGTCTGTTCAGGAGGGAGACGAAAAAAACCCGCATTAATCATTCAATCTATTTAACAAGAAAACACGCCCAGGAGACGTTATTTTTACAAAGAAGAATGTATCTGTACATTTGATTTGGAGCATCTCTGAAAGGAAAAAAACTTGCTCCCTCTGTCCAATTTGCTTCCTATTGTTCATTGTGGTTTAAACTGGAAAATAAATGAAAATAGATGTATTAATTATTTATATATTTTATATTATAGTGGACTCGACAGTATTGGATCATCGACAGTATCGGATCACTCATAAGTTATCACCCATTTTTCTCACAAATGTAGCAAATATTTTTTAACCATTATATTACAGTCATCAAGTTAGACCAACGACAAAGTGCATGGTGAAAAATTCGATCGAAACGTGCGGCTGTGAAAGAAATAAGAATTGTTGAAAAGCTTGGCCCCTCTTCAGCGGAGCTTGTTTTTCGTCTGTTGCTCATTGCCCCCTCCCCCCCCTCCCCGTCCTCCCCCCCCTCCCCCCCAAAAAAGAGTAGATTTCATTTCGGTTATTCAAACAATTTTATCATTAGGAAATTGAAACCAATTCTGCTTTGTTATGTATCCTGGCATCCCTAAAATTGCAAGCAGTAATTATTTTTGTGACATCCCAGTATTTGATGAAACTAAAGACTTGAAAAGTGGGGCACCGATGTGCGACAGTAACGGATCATTTTATAATTTTAACTGAAATACAGGCATCAGCCGGAAAACTTTCTGTTTGATGCATGGTGTGGTGCTAAAAGCAAACCATAAATCAACTACCTGAATGGCTGGTGTCGTGTCTACATTCAAAGAAGATGGTGCTTTTGGACAAGGATAAACGTTATGCGCAAACTCAAATTCCAGTTAGATAGAAAATCCCTTCAAATTATAAATTTTTCTTTTATCCGACCATTGCTCGAATATGGAGATGTAGTCTGGAATAATTGTACTATGTATGAATCTAATGAGCTTGCCGCGCGCATAGTTACAGGAGCGACAAAGCTGGTTTCGATCAATTCTCTTCTCAACGAAATTAAATGGGAACCTCTGGCTTCAAGAAGACGTAAACACAAACTTATTCTATTTTATAAAATGACAAATGGATTATGTCCGGATTATTTATGTTCGCTCGTCCCCCCAACAGTCGGAAGCGTATCGTCATACAGTCTTCGTAATGCTGCTGATTTGCAAACTATCCATTCTAATACACAGCAGTATTTTAACTCCTTTTTGCCATCAGTAATACGCGAGTGGAATTAGCTATCTCCAGTTATTCGCAACTCTACTACTATAACCTCATTTAAATATCAGTTGAACGCGAATCTAACGCAGCCGCCGTCGTTCTTTAACGTGGGCAACCGCCTTGGGCAGATTTATCACTCGAGACTTCGAACAAACTGCAGCTCCTTAAATAGTCATCTGTTTTCTAAAAATATAGTTGACAGTCCGTCATGCATTTGTGGGGTGAATGAGGACACCAAACATTACTTTTTGCTTGTACTCGGTATCTTGATATAAGACAAGAATTGATCGATGCTGTGTCTGAAATGTGTGAACCAACGCTTAACGTACTATTGTATGGGAATAGTGAACTGTCGTATGAACAAAACAAGCAAATATTTTTAAATGTTCTAAATCATATTGTAAAATCTAAGCGATTTCAGATTCAGTAAGTAGATAAATCATATTCAACGTATTGACGAAACAACGCAAACCTTCATTGTCTTCTAGAAGCGGTCTAGTTTTTCCTGTTTATCTTCTGCTTATCTAAGAATCTTACTTACATCTTCAACCATCAACGTTTAAGTTAAGTAACGCCGTAACACTATTAGGAACTTTGGCGAGAAATATAAAGTTCAACAACTTGCAATTTCAATAGCAATCCATGTCTTACATTATTGTAATAGTTTATGCACTTACCACCGTCCACTCCCCGTGGAGAATTTTCTATTAAGAAAGTCTGCAATGTCCAAATGCCTTTCCTTATACGATTATTAACAGTGCTTCATTCCATTCAAATCACATATACAGTAATTATATTATGTTGGCATCTTGGGATACAGATTTAGATAAGTCTGTTGACTTTTTTCTGAATCCCATTTGCATATATTACTTGTTGTTTGTAATAGTACAATTGCTGTTTGTATGTATATGCGAATAAAATATTGTTTAAACTAAAGAAGATGGGTATGAAAATAACACAGCATCCTTTTCGTAAAATACCCACACCCCACGCTCATCACACATTAGCGTATAAAAATGACGGTTATGCGTAGCACAAACATTTGAGATCAGCTCGCATGTGTGTGAACCCCTGAATGACTGACATTCATCAGATGGGCATTTATACTGTGTAGAATCAGATTAATGCAGTAGAACTCGTTGAATGACCATGTAGTGTTTATACTGTGTTTGCACTGAAACATCAATGTAAAGGCGGAAAATCACTGTAAAGGTACTTTGTTGATCCTGATCAGACGATAAGGTTTTATTAATGTGTACACTTTGGAAAGAAAGATGATGGTCTTAATTATTTAAGAGTAATTCTCTGTAAGCACCAAAAAAATGCAATAGGGGGTGAAAATGACATATCTCAGATTTTGATGAAACTTGGTGTCTTTTTGCTTATGTCAAGTGATGAACAAAAATACAATTTTTTCTCCAATCAAACTGTCCGTTTCCATGGCAACGAGGATTTTGTCTTTTTTGGCCTAATTTTGGTGATTTTTCCTATAAAAATGCCAGATTTGACACCAGTTGTATTGACAGTATTTCTCAACAAATGTTATTGACACTCATGTCTTTTAAGAGACCCATGTAAGTGCTGTGTACGGATAGAATTTTTTTCTTTATATTGCTATGGTGAAGGAGCAGGTGACCTTGATTTCTATCTAGTAAAGCATCATTTTAGGTTTATCAAAAATTAGCCAATTTTGAAAGCACTTTGTTAGAAAATGCGGCTATAGATTTTTTTCATTCTCTTGGTACAGAGAGTATACCACCTAGCTGTAAATATATAAAAAAATGGAGATGGTACACGGCTGGTAATGTCGTAAGGGGCGATCAAAAGTTATGCATATTAAATCCCTACGAGAGTTTCCGGACATGAGCAACGGGAGCGAACTACTATGGCAACCGCTACGTAAGTACCATTATTTTATCTGTTTATACTGCTTCGCAACACAATATAGGCAAAAAGGAGAATGTGATTCCCAACAATAATCATTTCTGCACAAGAAACGAAAGAATCAGACGTCTGACAGTCAATAGCTGACGTGTAATCTAGGATCTCCCATATATGGTGTAGCCGTGTAATCAGTTTTCGTGGTTGTTTTCACGGGTATTCTTTACAACAAATGGTCTAAACTGCTTTATGGTTGTAAGTTATTGTATTCTTTCCCCACTATCTTTCAAGCAAAATTAACCAGCGTTAACTTTTTGGTGCCTCATTGTTACCGCGACGAGCTTTTGGTAACTATTACCCCTTACGACATCGGATGCCCCTATCGAGACGATTGCCCATTACGAGACGAATTATTGCAATACCATTGGGACAAAAATAAGGATATTTTTTTATAATTAACCATCTAAAATGGGACAATAAACCGGGACGTTAAACAATAAGCAAAAAGTTTCGCCATCACAAATTCCAAAAAATAGTGGTTGGCTATTTACTGTGATTCTAATTTCCAAGCCATGGAAATACAGCTATCGATGTATATCACCTCAACAGCCACAGGGTGATTCTCGTACCAGTTTTGAACCGGTTGCGAGCAACAATGCTGTCTCTGTTTTAAATAGTCCCAAAATTATGTTATTTCGAGCTAATGCACTAGGCATTTGTAACCTGCCCTGGAGCAGGGCGGGGGATAGAGCAGTGCAGAGGAAATACCATAGGTTTCATATATATATAGTGCAATGGCAATATAACATAATGCGGGGGGGGGGGGGGGGGGGGGGGTCATATAACAACTGAATGTCCCCACAGTGCTAGGCTTTTAGCAGGGATCAAAAACACTGTTACTCACTGGGACTGGGAGGGCCATGGTTACAAGTGACTAGGTAGTGCATGAATGCTTGTAAAATGGGATGATTTCAAGTGTCTTTGGAGTTTGAATGATGCTCGAGCGTTTTACCAAGACCCATCAACAGAGACTTTAAGAGTATTCCGTTGGTTATTGGATAATCAGAACATAAACCAAATTGACCCGTAAGGGGTAACCGGCCCGTAAGGGAGAGTCGATCTCGTAAATCATATTTTTTTCCTATTTTTTAAAATATCAACCTTTATAAACCGAATTTTAATGACTTTCTATTAAGACATAAAAAATATTCGTAGTTAGTATTTTTGTCTCACTAAACATATAAATTTACGCCTAAAATACGCGTTTTCAAGGTCAAAACAGATAAACCAACAACCCCCCTCATCCAGGAGAACTGGATTTTTAGACACACTCTTTTGTTATAAACCTCTGTGACCTCTTTCGATTGCGCAAAAATGCTAATTGTTGGGAATAGCATTGTCCGATTTTGGAATATTTACTTGAGAGCATCATAATAAATGATAAATTCGCCTCCGTGACATGTTTGTTGTTTGTTGTTCGCTCCCGTTGGTCATGTCCGGAAACTGTCGTAAGGATTTAATATGCATAACTTTTGATCGCCCCTTACGACATTACCAGCCGTGTGGTATGTTTTTTAAATTGAAAATAATTTTCTTTGAATTTAGCCACCGTCAGGAAAATCAGAAGAAACTGTCATAGCAGAAAATCTGTTATAAGAGATGATATCTGGAGAATGTTAAGCAAATATGAGCAGAAATACAAATAAGTACATTGAATACAGAGGAGGGAAATTACATAAATACTTTTCTCATTCAGAAGTATGTTTAAAATTTAAAGTTTGGGGTGCAATTACCCCACCCACTTCCACTGAATATGAAATGAATGCAAAAGTTACATGCCATGGGTAATATATCTCAAGTTTCCATAATTGTGAGTAAACTGAAACATTTTTGAAAGATCACCACATGTTTGCTGTCATTGTTTTTACATTGTTTATCATTTGGTAACCATGGTAACTGTTATTCTATTATGGGTCAGTGTTCATTTACATGGATATTTACAGGAAATCGTTTCAATGCTGATGAAACATATTCCTTGTTATTTACTTTTTACATATGCATACGCATTCTAAGTGTTGATTTGTTAAATAATATATGATAAATCAGTATTTTTATAGTTGCTATGACAAAAACCACTGATTCCTTTCACAAAGAAATTAGGCAATCTGTGTGTATGTAGTACAATGTAGAGAAAGAACAGCAACTGAGCATAAATAGAGATAGATACATGCATTGGAGAAGAAATAAACCACACATACAATGTTTATATTTTTTTCATTCATTAATATGTTTAATCTGTATATCTAGGGGGTGAGTTACCCCACCCACCTCATTTAGTGATACAATGAATTCATAAGTTACATACTATGAGTTTTGATGATAAAAAAGCACCTGGTACCCTTGTTTTAAATTTGCTCATCACATGTCTGGTCTGCATAAGCTTTCTTGTCTACTGTCCTTTGTTTTTGTAAAAGTTCTGGATGGAGGCAAAAATGCATATATACCAAACTGAAGTTTTGTCGACTGCCTCGTTTACGGCAAGCGGGTTCGGCAAAATACTCCTGTGACTTTGAAAATGGCATCAAGGTCGCCAAAGTCTAAGTCTTTGTCTTGCCTAAAAGGTTGATCTTTGCAAGTTTGGTATAAATGAATCTGCTGGTTCAAGATACATCTTCGTTTTTCAGGTCAAGTCAACAAATGACCCTTAAAAATAGGGTCAAAGTCACCAAAACCTAACTAGAAACATGGTAACTAGCAGGGCCCCGCCTTTATGAGACTGTTGGTGGAATTTAAGTCGTATGTCCCCGACCAGAAAATACAATAACAACTTTCTGTTACCATGTTGTTGCTTCATGTTGTTTGGAATTAAGCCTCTGGTAGAATAATTAAGATACGGGCAAAAACCAAAATCATGACTGATTAAAACAAAGGCAACAACTCTGTAAAGCAGGAAACTAGAGTTACCATTCTTGCACTCTGAACACCTTTAGATATTCTGATGATGCTTTATATTTGTACCAAGTTTTGTGAAAATATCTTCAAAGGCTTAAAAGTTATAGATCGGACAAGGTCTCAATACCCAAAATTACAAAGGGATATAATTCTGTTTAACATAAATGAAGGTGCAGTTATGGTTCTTTTTTTCTACAAATTGTTCGATGATGCTTCACATATGTATCAATTCATAAGAAAATATCTTCTACAGTTTTAAAGTTATTTCTATACTGAAAATTACAAAAGGGCATAATTCTGTAGAAAATGTAGATGAAGTTACAGTTTTAATTCTCTGCACATTGTCTGATAATGCAAAAAAGACACAGAGTTTCGTGAAAATCTGAGACATGTCATTTTCACTTGATTTTGGTGCTTACAGAGAATGACTCTTAAGTAGTTCCGTGCTACTGGGGTGTAGGGGATAAATGAGTTAAGAATTATTAACATGCTTGTACATTTGTATACATTCAACTGTTATTTAACAGACATAACCGGTGCAGGTGAAGGATCACGTGAAAAATATCGCTGAAGGTCGTAAAAGTTTTCTCTGAGAGTTAGATATGCCCAACTGTTTATGTACCCAAATTACTGAAGCTAAGAAGTTTGGCAGAACGCCTCGGAGGCACTCTTATAAAGTAATATCATATGATCCGATACTGTTGCGCTTGATTCGTTACTGTCGTAAGATCCTCTTGTAAGCCTGGATAGGTTATCTGCCCTGAAGCTCTGAAATGAATAAATTTCAGAAATATTTCAACATGGATAGATAGAAGAGATATTTTGCAATTGTTGTGTCTTATAACATACATAATATTAGCATTCATATACAACAAAACCGGATTTTCATTCAACTTCATCCGTTACTGTCGAGTCCATTGTACTTCTGGTGTTTGTTTTACTGATTTAATAAATCTCATGACTGTAAAATCCTACCTTTCTTCTGGTCTGGTGTTTCATGAAACATTCGATGTTTCATGAAACATTAGACCAGAGGAAAAGTAGGACTTTAGAGACGCTATATTACATAAAAGAAATATACTAAGTACATTTAAAAACGCAACACTTAGTTTTTCTTGGATAACTTGTTGAATATTTTACATAAGCATTTGAAACTCAGGGGATATTTAGAGTGGTATCTTTTTTGTCATTTTGTCAAATTTTGTGGCATTTAATGGATATACTGTAAAGTTTTCATTCATCATAGAGGATTACCCTAAAATCAAAATTCACAAGATCAACTCGTTGTGTATGGCCCTCGCTCCCTCGCATTCACTGATATCTTTTAGTCATCAAATTGTTCCTTTTCTAGGTAAGGTCTTTACTAAAGCCTTTGTAATGTTTAGAAAAGATTCAGGCGGCCAAAGGTATATTGTTTTTATTCGTGTGAGACATCTTGTTTTGACGACCAGTCTAAAGGCAAAGAATGCCATTCAGGCATATTGATACCATTTGCTTTCAGAAAGACAGAGTTGCATAATTTATGTATGGCATTGTTAAAAATCTTCTTATTCAAAAATTTTGACGCCGATATTTACCCTTGTATACCGCTCATAAAAAGAAATGCATCACAAGTGTTTTGCAAAGGGCGGAAAATTTTAAACTTCCTGTAAAATCGCGTTTCTTCGAATTTCTTTCCGCTGGAGAAACATTTTCATGGATTCCAGTTGTCTGCTGGACAGCATCAGCGTGTCGAAAGCAAATGAGTTTTATTTGGTGACAAAAATTTGCCTGACTGTGGATGCATTCTCTTGACAAAGTCGGTCTTTATCGATCCTTTTGGGAGCCAGTTAGTAAAAAGGGCTCACAATGTCTCAGATTCGTCGCAAATTGCAGTTTAGACATCTTATTGGCCCTAGCGTTGAGAACTTATGAAATGACATTCTTGAGGCCAAATTCCTTCAAGTTTAATCGCGTCAGAAAGTTTTGTTTGTGTCAATTTCTTTATTACTGGTTGTTTTTCTTTAATGCTGATCAACTGACTATCCAGCAGTGTTGGTCGGAAATTTCTAAGTGTTCACATAATAAGTGCACGAGCAAAACGTGATTTTAATACTTTAGTGCATATCCATTGCAATACGGGTACATGTGAGGCTATTGTATGCCAAAACATAAAGCTACAGTTGCCTGACATAAGTGTACATGCTATTCTTGTCCCAAATATTTATCCATTTCGAAAAATGTAATACCAAAAATGTTGCTTTTTTAAATGTACTGAACTAAGTATATATGATCAGTTTCAGACAAATCAATTTTTCAGATTATGAGGGTCCTACTAAACACTGCTAAGACACCACAAAGACACCTAAAAACCACAAAGACACCACAAAGACACACAAAGACACCACAAAGACACACAAAGACACCACAAAGACACCACAAGGACTCGCAAAGACATCTTATACTATGAAATACTACTTAATACATTATTTTTATCATTAATTTTGATAGAATTCACCCCGACATCTTAACATTATCATTGTGATGCCGAGACAAAGACGGTACGCGGACACACACACACACACACACACACACACAAACTCAAATAGATCTAATTCTGGGAAATGCAAGTTTACAAAATGATAGTTACCATTATTTCTTGAAAATATGTTTTTTTTGTTGCTGTTTTTTCTTGCTACTGCAACCTAGATATTAATTATAAGTGTTCAGTTTGGCGTATCAGGGTACCACAATTGTTACAAAGGTAGTGCACTTTCCATTCATTTGAGTCTACTACGACAGCCTGTGCTGGTATCAGCAGGAAAGCATTTGCTCCCATAAGAATATCATCACAGGGTCCTACATTTGTTACAAAAGGAAATGCACAATTTATTGGTTGCAGCCTGCTCCGAGAGCATGTGCTAGTATAAGTGTAAAAAAAGAATTTACTCCCGTAAGGGAACAAATTCTTTTCAGTTACAGTACCATCACAGGGTCTATGAGTTTGTTGAAACCATTCTGAGATTAAATTCTTTCAAGAAAACGTCTGATTGCATTTGTACAGGAGTGATGGCCTTTGTACAGGAAAGGATATGCTCCCACGGGAAAGCAATGCTTCCCTGAGAGATACATCACATGGTCTAGTCTAGGAGGGTGTAACTATTGATGGAGCAAATTCACGGCTAGAAAAGACTTGCGCGTTCACCAGGCTCTCATTGTACATACAGTGAAGAAGCATGCCCACATTCTGGTCATAGTCTTCGCTAAGTAAAAAAACAAAGACCTCAGATACTCAGATAGGTGCACAAATATTTTAAGCAACACATGGCGCAGATATTTTTGTGTGTATTGAATCTCACCTATTAAAACCACTCATATCGACAATCGATGCCGCGTGCCACTGATTAATCGACGCGTGTGTGTACTATCGATTGTTAAATACGACACCTAACATAATCGCTTCAATATGCGAACAACCGCTGCCTCACGTCGCCGATCAATGGCAATTACGCGAAGTAAAGAACCGAACTTATTCACCATAATGCTATATTCGAGAACAGACTGAATTAAACTATTTTGCACAATATACAAGGCAGGGTGAAAGAAAAAAAAATTCAAAAAGGCATTCTGCATTGGAAAAAGGAAAAAGAAAGATAAATCAATAGTAATAACAGTGTAATTATAGAATAGTTTTATTATTTAATTTTTATTAATTTTGTTTTTATTTATTTATTCATTTTTTTTTTTTTTTTTGCAAATCGAAAGAAGTAAGAACAGACTGAATTAAACTATTTTGCTGCACAATAAACGACCAGAGTGAAAGAAAGAACCTACAAAAAGCGATTGTACATACTTAATTTAAATAAAAACGTAATATTAATATTAGAAATAATATTAATATTGAAGTAATGTTTGATGGTGTTGAATGTTTGGATGCTGATTAGTACATTTTCGCAAGATATAGACAATACTGCAGACAAAAGATCAAAAGATATGTCCCAAAGCATCTTTTTATGTCTTTGCATTTTTTTATTTATTTTATTTTTTTTTTTTTTTTTTTTTTGAAGAGTGACTTGTGCGTTTTAACATCATTTAGGACAAACGACATTGATCTGATTCAAAATGCCAGAGATAATATTTAATGCAATATTTTAATACTTATAATGTTTTATCTAAAACATCACTTGAGCTCTTGGGGTATGGATGCATTCTCGTCAGAAATATATATTTGGGCATCGCAAACTTCTTCTTGGAAGATTTTCGGCCAAAGTCTGAATCCTAAACGATAAGAAAGACTATGAATATGGCTATATAATTTTCCATCATTATCAGTGTCTGTGTGGTGTCTTTGTGGTATCTTTTTGGTGTCTTTGTAGTTTCTACAGACCGATTTCAGAGGGATTTTTACGTACATGCTGCCGGTAAAATTTAGCTGATACCCTTTTTTTGAAAAGTTTCGTCCAAAGTGTTATTGTGAAATAAGATTAAGAATAAATCCAATGTTTTAATATGACGAACTCTTGTCGAGCATTTTTAGTCTGTTAAGAATATGAGTTCATGATGCAATTTTCATAAGACATACGTTTTCATAAAAATATAACTGACTGAAAAAATGCAATTATAGTTCGCCCTCGCAAACTTTCGGGAGAAAGGTCTCCACCCTCAAAGATCAGCAAAAGCATACAAATATATATTTTTTCATAATTATTAGTGTCTCTGTGAGTCCTTGGGGAGTCTTTGTGGTGTCTTTGTGTGTCTTTGTGGTGTCTTTGTGGCTTTTCAGTGTCTTTGTGGTGTCTTAGCAGTGTTTAGTAGGACTGTGGTGTCTTTGTGTGTCTTTGTGGTGTCTTTGTGTGTCTTTGTGGTGTCTTTGTGGTGTCTTTGTGGCTTTTCAGTGTCTTTGTGGTGTCTTAGCAGTGTTTAGTAGGACCGGATTATGACCTGTTTAGGATTTATCTGCTGTAGATGACGCGCCGTTCCGAATGGCGCGGTTTGCGTTTTCCCTTCTGCTTCATTTGGTGTCTTGGGTGGGGATGTGCTCCTTGCTTGTGGTTTTCCTGGTATATTCATCTATATTTTCCCATTCAGCAGAAAAACAATGACTATATGATCAGATGAATTCTTTAATTTTAAGTAAGGAAGAAATCATATTCAATAAAACTTGAAGTGTTTATAGAAGGTTCGAGAAATAGTCATAAACAAGAGTTACATGTTTTGCGCCATTTTAACAAGGAAAAACAATTCCAATATGAGGACTACTCTTAAAATAGAGGTAGCAAATTCTTTCCCTTCGGAGAAAAAATTCTCTACATTAATGTTTAAGAGTTACTGTTCGGGGAAGCACTCTACCACAAAATTTCAATCAGAAAATATCAAACCTAAAATGGCGGCGTTATCTGCACGGACGTCAACTGAAACTGTGTAACAGGATCCTTTTCCTAAACGCGAAGTTTTGTCGTTAGAGTCGGATATATGTGGACTTTAAAGTGGTGCACAGCTCAATTAGGGTAAAATATTCGAATAAGAAATAACAAGCTATCTTTACACAAGTCCTATATGTACCTATACTGTGCTGAGGATGTCCATACATGTATCCATGAGCGTCCCTCGTTCACTCGACATTACGCGTAAGCGACGTCGCGGATAATTCAAGTAGCAATCGGAGCACGCTCGGCCAATTCCGCGAATCACGGAATTGGCCGAGCGGTGTGACGATTGTTCAAGTAGTTGACTGGCCGACGTAATAGCGAACACACGAAGTATGTTCGCTTTACTGTATCAGTTTTGGTCCTATATACTTAGGCAGATAAAATGTATGGTAACGATCATGGTTGCGGCCATCTTGGAGAACCGGAAGTTCGAAAGTTATCGCGAGACTAGCTAGTCGCGAACCAAGTGCTCTTATCGAATAATTTGCGAGTCATAAGAATTATTTTTGCAATCACTCTATAAAGGAATTGTACATTAAATATCTCTCGTTACAATTATTCTCGTTTTTGTTAAATATGTTCGTAAAAAGAAAAGATCAAACTTTTCGTTTCAGGTTATGTCGTCTGCTTGGGACCGGAACTTATTCTAGACCGGAACTGAATTCGTAGGTAAAACCCCGTACCGTGGCGCGTCATATGAATTGGAAATGACGGCGCACCCGAGCACACCTAGGTTAGCATGGAGCAAGAATTTTGTGTTTGGCCAGTGTTAACAAACACTTTGATGAAAATGTTGATCTCTACGATTTGTTTTTGTAAAATAATCATGACACAGCCTTAACATCTATATTTTAGCACATTTCTATTATCTTTGGAACTGAATAAATAATAATCAGATACAAAAACAAATTCTCAAAGCAACCATCCGGAGTACAATTTTAAACACCATATAATTTAATACTCAAAATTACACTAATTATCTGAAGTGTCTCTCAGCTGTGGAATATAAGGTTTGCTGAGAGAGGGCAGCAGGACTGACCTCCGATAATATTATTTTGAAGATTTTGATTGAGTTGATGCTTAACGTCCACGGTAAACAGCTATGGTCATGTCGGGACGGCCAGTTAACCTAACCACACCATTCCTGGGCAAGCTTAGACCTCCTAAGCGGTTAACCAGTACTAAGTGCACATACTTTCGCCAGTAAGTGACAACTGCCCTTCTTGAATCAGCGAAAGGAGAAACGAAAGTATGTGGCCAGACCGGGTTTCGAACCCAGGACCTCTGACTTATGAATCAGGTGCCCTACCGATTGCGCTACGCGGCCCGGCTATTATTTTAAAGACGGTTGAATCCCTGCCTTTTAATGGTGCATATCGCTGAGGAAAGTGTGGACTTCCAGATGTGACAGCAGACAATAAGGACACCTTAGGAAGGCGCGCCTACCTATGTTTCCGTTCTATCTGCATACCGAACAAGTCTATTGTGGTTCTCTCTTAATGGGCACTGCGGTTCTTCTTCGACATTTAAATACAGACTCTTATCGATACTGGCATGACGTTCAAGTCTGTCTTAAGGATTGCAAAACCAGCATTAAACACTAGAAGGTGTTTTTTTCTTTCTTTCTTTTTTTTTTTTCTTAATCTTTTTTTTTCTTTATTTTTTCTTTTCTACTATGCATTACTCCAGTGCATGACCCCGTTGCTGATGCCCTTTCCTACACAATGAGGCTCATGTCGCTTATGGGTATTGGCGGCTTAGCAACGTCTTCATATCAAATCTGTTAATTGTTCTTAAATCCAGTAACAGGACTGACACCAAGTACAGTACAAAACATACAATACATAAAAACATTCGTCACATGCCTGACCATGACAGTGTACGGCTTACTTACTATATATAATGTTAAAGTGAAACATCTCCGGAGGAAGCAATTCAGCCATCCCATCTCTCGCCCC
The DNA here is from genome assembly GCA_963989385.1 of Ctena decussata. NCBI lineage: Eukaryota > Metazoa > Mollusca > Bivalvia > Lucinida > Lucinidae > Ctena > Ctena decussata. The sequence goes on along the minus strand of OZ022502.1, from coordinate 56,446,413 downwards.
CTCCAACTCAAGACCAGTTCCCTAAGAAAAAAATTTGCCCCCATTCATTGGAGCAAATGCTCTCCCCCACAGAAACCCACCTAGAAGGGCTATACCTCCCGAGGAAGCAAAAAAGAAAACATAAAGGCTGCCTACTTTTGTAAAAGTGGCGAAAGATATGAAGGTGCACCACACACCCGAACTGTACCATAGCTTGAACTTTATTTTGCCAAACAGTTAGTTGCACCTGTAGTAGGAGGAGAAAAATCTGTAAAGAAAATTTCGCTGAGCGCCCCGACCGGGGATCGATCTCACAACCCCAAGATTATAAAGCAAGCACACAACCACTAGGCTAAAAGGTCCGGACCAGTTAGACTGGTCAGTTATATACTCTATATACCTATGTACGTATTTACACATAACTCATTGGCCGTACTACTACACTCCATTGAAAGGCTGGTGTTTTTTCACACCTTAACTGTTAAGGATCTGAATGAAAACGATAAGGTTCATGAGAACACCCTCAGGGAAAGCAGGTTGGCAAACCCAGACTCTGTGACTTCAGAACTGGGGCCAACACACAAAGGAAAGAATTTCATCAATATAGAGCAAATTTCCTCCCTTCAGAGTGCCCCCCCAACACACACACTCACACACACACACACACACACACACACACACACACACAAAAGAAAAAAAAAGGCCACACTGCCAACTTGAGTGCCAAGGTAAACATGAAAGAAGACACATAAGTTGACTTCCCTTAGTAAAAAAAGGCAGAAACTTGCACACACACTTAAATAGTGCAGCATGGATCAGAATCAGATTCAGAATTGTTTACTGGTGATACGTCCAAGGACAATCATTCACCATTACCTGTGAATCAGGGAAGCTATAGTCCCTAGCCCTTACAAGATAAGCGAACCTAGTAACTGAATCCTCTGCACACTCAGCAGCAGAAATAATGTAATCTTCCAAGGAATTCCAATCTGACACACGAGCTGCACCGGTCTCTCAAGGATGTCACCATTACCATTATAGCATAATATACAGTTTGCTAATCCAGGTGAGTGCCACTCGGGCCAATTTGAACCAGACTACAATGACAAGGTGGTGCCTAGGTTAGCACTTCACCCCCATCAAAGATCTTCAAGGACCGTAAAGAGTGTGTTCGCACAAAGGCAGTGCCTTAATTTCATATTATTCGATATACCACAGGCGCTTGAAGTTTAGACCGTGAAACACTTCTAAATGTCAAAAATCGGAAAGGCCATATCTCATTAAATACATTGTACAGTGTTTTATTATGTACCTATCAATGATACACCCTTTGATCTGCCTGTTTTCTGGCCATCTGATACGGAAAGCCGAATCAAACTGACGATCACTATCCTTTAAAACGAGGCTATTTCTGAGTTCCGGCTGTTGGCGCTTCATCTGTTAACGTGCATTATAGAAACGAGAACCAGAGAAACGGGGCTGGTGACGTAACGTCAACAATTACGCCAAAGGGCGCGCCGGTAGCGTTTGTCTCACGACTAGCTACATACCTCTGCCGCGCAGGCTCGAATCCGGGTCGATGCATTAGGGCTGGTAAGTATGAATAGTTGACTTTTCCATAAGGTATATAATAAACAAATTATTATAACAATAACTTGACCTGGCGTACTGTATCACGTCTCGTGGATGAGCTCATATCATCGGATCACCCTCGACGCAACGTCTCGGGTGATCCGATGGTAAGACCTCATCTACTCGACGTGATACAGTACGCCAGATCAAGTTACTATTCTAACAATGTGTATGTATTGGACACTTTGGATGACAAGGTTTAGAAACGTTTCTAAGCTAGAACTTCAAGCTCCTGTGGATCTACAATACCGTGACAAAAGTGAGTCAACTTTTTCTTAAAACCCATAGACTTACATGTATTTTTCAGTACGCAAGAAAATTAACTGTGTTAACTCTGCTTACAGGATAAACTAAAATTACACCGTAAGAAAGCTAAATGATTATGGCAATAAAACATATTTTATTTAATGTTTTAATGACGCATATTTGAACTGCAGTATTTTGAATGCGGTTGGTCCTGATTTTTTTTATCATTATGTCAGAGGACTGTTCTGTGGTGGAAGAAGGCCAAAAGTAGTTCTCAGTTGTATAGGGGCTTGGAAATACTTTGTGAAACCACCGCAACCCTGAAGAGAACAGTCAGCCATTCGTACTTGCTAGTTCCGGGCTTAAAACCCCGCAGCAGAGGTATGTATACAACGAAAGAGTCTCAAGTGTACATGTCTGGATTGTTGGCATATGTAGCATTCATATTTATGCTGCTTTTACACGTCTGCATTCAAAAATTACATATTTACAAAAACAAAATCACAGTTTACATAGCTGGAATATCATTTCCATAGCATGTAGCCAGTCTAGAGACAAACCTTGCTATCGACAGAGCTATCGGGACACCTTTATTTGAATTCTATTTATACAGAATTACAATGCTGTTACTTAAGAGAGCAGCAATTGTATGTTTGTCCAATCATGGTTCGACCAGACAATTAAGAAATTCATTTTTTTTTAATTTATATATTGTTTTTTTTTCTGTTTTGCTTAGTTATCATCGGTGTTTATTGTTGATATGTTTTGTTGCAGACAAGCTCCCCGGTAAGTAATCATTTGCAGTCAATACTGCGTCCGTCTAGTACAGAGAGGAACTTCAGACGACAGAGAGTTACGTGATAAATAATTCACCAAAAATGTGGTACTTGAAGCTTGTAATTGTTAGTAAGTAAGTAAGTAAGTAAGTAAGTAAAGTCTTCATTTTACGAGGGTAACAAATTTAGCAAGGTAGCTAATCTTCCATGAGGCCCTCAAACAATTTACATAGTTTACATACATACATTATATACAACAAAAGGTGAATAGCATATAAAAGTAGAAACAAGATATAATACAAGTCCTAAACGAAAAGGGACTGCAATTCATTTGCACACTGCAAATGCTGAGATGGGCATCAGCTCAGACTGACTGGATTCCCTACTACATGTATTAAATATATAGATTCCACAGGTTTCAGACAATACATGCACAGGCTGACGGAAGTCTTCGCCTAGCAGCATAAAATACCTTTTCATATAATACCATTGAGACAATGATTAATTTCATTACATGTTGTGTGTGAAAACAAACAAACAAACAAAATAAATAAAAAAAAGTCCTACAATACATGTATGTACACATTATAATTTAGAGTATAGTTTTTACCATACAATGTTTTCTTTTTCCATATAATTTTCTATGAACTTCATTAACAGAAAAAAAGAAAGAAAATAAATAATAAAATAAAAAAAAACTAAATAAAATCACTTGCACAGATAACCAAAAAAAATTTTTTTTTTTGTTGTTGCAAATTCTGCATGAGTAAAATTATATAAGTACCAATAATAATGACAATATGGGTAATTTAATACTCTAACGTGCTTAAATACTGGGGAATGTAAAACCGTCAATTTTCCATTTGGGACAAATGGAAAATTAGCGGTCTCAATGGGTCCCAATACTCAAGCACATCAGGGTAAATAAATGAGCTAAAGCAAGGCTAACGCTAAACAGAATGTGTATCGAAACTTAGTAATATGTAATATTTACATATATATTTAACCTTGATCTCCCTTTGGATGACATTGGCATTGTTTGTCATTAGCTTGGTCTTCTCCGAACTTATCTCCGTTCTGTACCTTGTGCAGATTTTGTCGAGACTTTTAACTAGGGCATCTAGTTCCTGCTCTTACTTAACAAGAGCGTCAATGTCGTCGGCAAACCGCAGATTGCCTATAGTTCTGTCGCCATTGGTGCCATTGGTAAATACTGGTGGAGCCAATTACGATTTATGCTCCTTTATTTAGAAGTTCGTGTCTTGTTTCTGTGTTACGTTTTTTTGGTACCAAGGGCTAGGTCTAAATCACCATGAAATTGTTGTTGAGACATTCCTTTCAGTGTGTTCGTTTAGCTTTAAAGATCATGTTTTGACTGATCAGTATTAAATGCAGTGTAGCTTTCCCAATAATACTAGTCTCCTGATGGTGCTTCCCCTCTGCGTGTAAGAGGTGTTCTCATGAAGGCGGTATAAGTGGTTTGTTTCGATGTTTACCGGTACCGCATTCCGGAAGTTCTTCAGTGGGCTCGTTTAGCTTTTAACACTATGATTTAGACTGATTACTGTAGAATCCGACCGTGTCATGGCACGGTCGCAATTACCAGAATACATACATTCTATCCATAATACGTTATTTAGTAATTATGCCTTTTTTGGTACATTCCGGCATATTCCGGTGATAAGGTTCATTCCGGTAATTCTAGTAACTCTATTCTAGTAACTTCTAGTAGCCTTTTGTTAAAATAACCTCTTAAAACAACGTTCTTTTTTTACTAAAGAGATATTCAAGATGCCAGCTTTCACAATATTTTAGTGTTAAGTGTCAAAAAGAAAACTGGAAGGAACACAAGTTTGCCTGTTCAATCATAGCTAGTCAACGGGTGTCAAATGTGATTTGTAAATAGTCTTACTGCATGAAATCTCTTAACTGAGCAGTCATGATAATTATTGTTTTTTCATTCAGGAATAGTTTAACTGTACATTTCGACCTACATTTAGCATAGAAAAGAACACAAGTTAGTAAAACGCCATACCTCTTCTTCTTTTTCCTTTCATTGGGCCCTGTAGAATCGTCTTTGCTAAACCAGAAGACCTTGGGACGTGACCAAACTACCTTTGTTTCCGTTTCTTGACCAGCGTCATTCTCCAATGGCTGCTTGGATCTGCGCTGTTTGTCATCAGTTTGGTCTTCTCAGCACTGATCTCCATCTTAAACCTTGTGCAGGTTTTGTCGAGACTTTCAACTACGGCTTCTGGTTCCTGCTCTTCCTCCACTGTGTCTTCCTCAGCTAGACCTCAGGTCACCAAAGGCTCGGGTTCGGGACCGCGTCACTATCTTTTCTTTATTTCTATCCTTCTTTCTTTCTTTATATACTGCTACACCCTCTTTTCAGAGTATCATGAGCAGGTATACTTTTGTACATTCCAGTGTTACAGAATGAAAGCCTAAATATAGTAGGGGTCCTTAACCTGCATAGGGGATGACTCTCCCTGCACAGGATCCCGATCCGAATGACGGCACACCTGTTAGCATCATCACTGCAAATGATTCTAGAAAAACGCGTTCGGACATGGGAAGACTTCGCCCTGGGTGAGGATCGAATCCACGACCTCTGGTTTCAGAGTCAAGTGCACTAACCACTGAGCCACCGCGCTTCCGGTGTTTAGTAGAACCGAAAACGTACGCCGCTCAAAAAATTGGTGCTCACAGGAAACAAGTAATACCAAAAAGTGACTAAACTCGAGAAATAATCGAAAAGCAGTAAATTAATAGTGGAACTCGCAACGCATAACTGCCAAAGTATTTTATCTTATTGCCATCATATCAGAACTATCTGACCATCATGACAACTCAGTATGACCGTGTGTCGTATCCTGACAAAGTCCAATTTGCCTCGGAACTCGATGACCATGATGACGAGGTTGGGCACGAAACAGGAAATGGGATTTACAATGACTATACCGTCCAGATACAGCCAAAACAGTACAGAGAACCTTTTAAAATAGCATGTTTTAGAATAGAAAAAACGAGGCGTACAGCTTTTATTCTCTGTGGAATACTGTTGGTGCTCTTCTTGGTGATCTTTATAATTGTTAAATTTGCAGGCCAAGCACACGCAGCCGCAAACAAGACTGCAGAAGCAAATAAAAGGGGATATGGTAAGTAACTGCAAGTCTCAATAGCTTTGTTGCCTTTACAAGTTGAGACGGTAAGCCTGTTCAGTATATATTATGGGCTGCAGGACGTTTCGCGCCAGAGACGTTTCGTCCCAGGACGTTCGCCCCAGACGTTTCGTCCCATTTTCCTTCTTGGGACGTTTCGTCCCATATTTCCGGGACGATTCGTCCCATATTTCCGGGACGATTCGTCCCATTATACAGGGTGCCTAAAAAAACTTAAAATATTTTATATTATATCATGTATGTAGCATCAAGAGGTAGACGGAAGGTATTATCGACAGGTAGTAGTTATCGACACCCCCTTGTGAACTTTTCCATTTCTTGACATCTTTTTGTAAATAAGGCCTTAAAGTGTTGCAATTTCATTTAGCTTTATGTATTAGTCCAAAAATGCTAGAAAGTTAGGTGTTTCAAGAACAAATAGACATATTTGTTGATGTACTAATGAAAAACTGTGCTCTTATGCATGGCTGTAAGGAGAGGTCACTCAGACACATGGTTATTTTCACTTACATAAAGCGCTTTCATGTGGTTTTATTCCATAAACTAGATCACCATGGAGAATAGTAAGAGCAGACATGGTTACTCTCTTCAAAACCATATATGGCACTGTGACCTCCAGGGTGTCGATAACTACTTCCCTAATTGCAGCATGGCAGTAATTATCAACACCCCAAAATTAAATGTCTCAAAAATGCACAGTTTTTAAAAAAATAGATCAGAAAAATAGTTTATTTTCAAGTAAAATTATCTCAAAGAGCAAACAAAACATCATCAAATGTACAATGTTTATTTTTATCTTTGTAAGATTTATTTTTTATTTTAAGGGTAAAAATTGAAAAAAACAACAACAATTTTTACAGCTACTTTTTCATATTTTGCATATTTTCTGGCTGGGAGTGTAAAAATCAGAAATTTTGGGATTTTATGTTTGAATTGAAAGCAGATCTTTCAATCATTATCTACACTAAATGATCATAGCATAATTTTAAGAGAAGTTGTATTAAATCATCATTATTTTTGTCATTATTATTTAGGGGTACATGGGGTGTTGATAACTGCTTCCGGGTGTTGATAATTGCTACCCTCCGGTACATGGCATGAGGCAACAGCTATTTTTGAGATATAAACAATAATTTAAAGAGTCCCTTGTCATCATCTTGGTAGATAATTGTGTTAATAAAAAACAGGTCAATCCAATATGAATCTTACAAAAGTATCTGTTTAAAACCAAATAGTAGCTTAAGGTGTCGATAATACCTTCCGTTGCTCTAGTTACTTTTTTTCATTTCTGACATAAATATTAGCTATCCTCAGTCCTTACTATTATTTTATATATATTAGTATCAAGAAGTTGTTACAAATGTGTTACCATGTAATATAAGAAAGAAAGCGCATTTAAGCATATGTTATGCTTTTTTAGCCATGTATAATAAAAGTCTGCAAAAAAGATCAGTTTAATTTTTCTATGCCAAAGATCTTTTCAAGGCTATGCAGCAATTGTGTAGCAGCAGGAAGATGCAGAGAAGAGGCAAATAGACCCATAAGACAAAAGAAAGTTGCACAGACACAGTAAAGAGACCCATGAAGTTAGAAAAAATTACTAACCAAATTATGTTAAAGTGAAGAAAAAGTGCTATAAATCAATCAAATATTTACCAATATCAGTCTTTTTTATTCTTTGTGGCAGTAAAAAGTATCCAATACAATACAATACAATACAAACTTTATTTATAGTCGGAGGGTTACAAACATTAAAACATTAGCTATAAATAGCTATTTACCGACTTAAATAGCCATTTACCGACTTAATATATTTCTAAAATATTTTGATCGTTAATTATTTTTCACATCTTTAATAAAATAATAATGGGACGAAACGTCCTGGGACGAATCGTCCCGGATTTTAGGCCTGTTTGGGACGAAACGTCCTGGGACGAAACGTCCCTGGCGCGAAACGTCCCGATACCATATTATGAACCTATGTGTAACTAAGGCCTTTTGAGGGCTTCCAACTTTTCACCATGCAGAGCTCAGCCACTCCCCTCAGGTATATGCTCTGCAGGGAGGGGACATGCTTATACCAACGGTTGGTCAAATACACTGCCACCATACATGTGATGTCTCCCGGATCATCCGGGAGTCTCCCGGAAATGAAGCCCAGCTCCCGCGCTCCCGGAAAGTCTTCAGAATCTCCCGGATGCTGAGTTTTCCTATCATAATTTTTATGGTAGCCCCTTTTCCAACGTCATGCCCCTTTTCCCGCCAGTAAGGAGATATCCACTTGTGTATTCACAGCATCAAATATTGTAAACAAACACATCATGTCTGTTGACATTAATCCTGTTACTCAGGTCACTAATAAACTCTCTGACCCGTGAAAATGCCAGGTGTGTTTGAAAGAATTGCCAACGAAATGTATCAGGAAGATATGTCACGTGAAAAGGAGCCGATAGGCCTGTTTTACAACCACACAAAATAAGCATGCGTAATACAGTCAAAGACTTTAGTTTTCACTGCTTAGATTCCCTTAGCCTCATAGACAGTAGATGCAAAACTCTGTTTAGACTGCACAGAGGTGCAGGCTGATCAGTGTCTTCACTTGTCGCTGGCTGCGTAAGGTACTTTTCCCCTAAGTGAGCATATTATATCTGGGGAAGTTTGATAATTTATGGTGTAAACTTACAGTACACCCAACGTGAAGACTTGATCTGACACGCTCTCGCGTGACACTCAAAATCGCGAGGAAAGGATTAAAATCCACGAGATTCTCTCGCAACTCTCACGCATTTCACACTAAACTTCCTTGCGTGTTTGAAAATCCCCACGTTCCACACAAGAAAATTCCTCGCATCTCGCGTGAAATTCATAGAATGATGTATGCGAGAAACTTTCTCGGATCACGCGTGGAATTTTGTCCAGGTAGGGACAGTAAATGCAAGTTTCTATACAAGTACATGTACCTTTACAGACAAGGCATATGATTTGCAATGTATTTTTTTTTTCGGCGCTGATAACGGTTCAATTAATACATTGTAAGCTTGCGTGAATAACCTAATTGATCGCATCCTAAACGCAAGTATTGTTTGACCGTACGGTATTTACATTTACGAATTAAGGATGGGTTGATAAACAATCATGATCCGCTTAATTTTGTTGCAGTTATGCGGCGAGTTAATTAGAGAGGCTTATGTTCGAAAGAATATTGTTAATAGGTTAGTAGCAAACGGAGTTCTTTCAAATTCTAGAATGATGACACAGACAAAAAATTTCGCTCAGCTGCCACTGATAATAGCCCAATCCATGTCAAAACAGTCACAAAGATCAAAGCGTTTCGATCAGCTTTTGAACTCAAAGATATAGCCGCTAGTGGCATGTGCCGAAAGGTTTACTTATTAACCAATATAAACTTTCTGATGTAAGAACTGTCAAGTTCCAATTAATTGCGCACGGGACAACGATGATTAGCAAATGGGCAGTCTCAGAGGTGATTGACGTCCACTTATTGGACTCGCTGAATTATGCAAATTTGTAAACCTGTTGGTTTGACAGCTAAAAATATACGTCACAGCTACATCCTCTTAATCAGTTCATTCATGAAATATGGAAAATATGATTTTGCAGCGTTTGCGCTAGCTATTTCTGCTTTGCGTCCTGTGGACGCAGAGGTTTGAAAATTTGTGTCCAAGACTCATCATTTCGCGTCCTTGCTAAACTGGGGTCGGAAAAACGTGCTCACAACCGACATTACGATGGACATTATTTTTGTTTCTTTTCCTTTATAAAGGCAAAAAAACAAACTGATATAAGATGCAATCTAAACCAATTGCAACAGTTCCAATATTTATTCATTATTACCGACCTTTTATGCAGAAATAAACCATATATAAATAGATAAAGTTTTAACATCCCCACGTGTTTTCTCCCGACACTATACAGTCAATACACATTATCGGGTGTAATGGCTATAAATAGATCCGCGTGTTCGATTATATCTATTAGAGTATGGCACTTTCTACGAAATTCATTTCAAAATCATCAAAAATATCGGGAGAAAGTTGATATTCATTTCTCTATTAGTGAGAATCTGAAGTGGCCTGCATGCGGTGTATACATAATTACACCTATTCATCTCAAGTAGTAGATAAAATTAGCACCCTATCGAGCTACCGAGATGTCTTGGCGGCGTTTTTGAACTAAAAGCAGCTTGACTGGCGGCGCATTGTAAAAGATACTTTGCGTCCTGCGGATGCAGGCGGTAATTTTTTCGCGTCCAGTACTAGTTAAATCGCGTCCCAGACGCATTTTTTTGCGCTAAGGCAAACGCTGATTTTGCATCGTGGATCTATAGTCAAAGTGTTTGGACTTTAAAAATGCATCAAAATGAAGGAAAAATAAGAGGTGAGAAGTTTGTTTTTATATTCCGAACTCCGCGTGGCAAAATCACATTATCTATATGAAAAACGAAACTGATTCTGCTGCGCGGAAAAATTCTCAGTATTCGGACTAATAAACATAATAATATGTATATTCATATTTAAAGGTGACTGAACGCATTCAGGGCCTTCCCCATAATAAAATGTAAAGACGGTAGCATTTGTTGAAATACGGTAAACACAGCACGTTTATAGGTCAGTCTCGTGCCTTGACATCAAAGGACGCCGCTCGGAGCACAAGACTGGACATGTGTCACATTGAATCATCAGACGGCGAATAGTAAATATTAGGATCAGCCTGCGCAGTATTAAATACAATGCGACAAACTGGTATGCTTTACGCGTCATAGCGTGAGCAGTTTACGCTGTTTATTTGTTCGGCACTTCCGATTATTTCCGGAATGGCGGAAATTGCCGATCGTAATTTTTGCCGCTAAAAATTTTTGAGTCGGCACCAAAACAGACCAGTCGGTGTGGAAACCAGAATCACACAACTTTTTTTTAGGCCCAATGTAAAAATATAAACGAATTACCTGTACAACATATAATGACCTGTGAAATTGACAGGAATTGTTAATCCTTTCCACTCGAAAACACGCCTGATTAAGTTTGGTGCCGATGACTCACCTGAGCATACATGGAGTTAATCCTTTCTCTCGAAAGTTGCGTGTCTCGCATGAAAAGAAATTGTTTTCTCGCAAGTTTAACGTCACCCATCTCGCGAGTGTCTCGCATCTCCCACGCATTTCACACGCAAAAACCCCACTAAAATTTTATGGAAAAGATTAAAAATTCTCGCAAGAGCGTGTCAGATCAAGTCTTCACGTTGCTCGTACTGTATGCATGAAAGTTTTGATATTTCTGTCTGGTGCATGGGTAGTTTTGTGTCAGAAACAGAATTTGAACATTATAATATACATTTTTAACAATTTTAACAGCTCTGAGTACCTTTAAACAAAGCTTATTTGGTTATGAAAGAAGATATGAAATGGAAATTTTAAGGGAGACAAATCTGTATGACATCTAAAGTATAAGCTTTTGCAAAAGCTAGATTCTGTGCCAGACAGATACCAAAATAATGATATAAATAACAGTAATATAATATTATTATATTAAATAAATAATTATAACAATTAAAGAAAGGAGGTATTGAGAGAAGGTGTGTGTGTTTGGGGGGGGGGACTCAAAAGTTCACTAAACAAACTATACTATAGTTCAAGTTTTATTTTAAAATAAGAAAAAAAATACAGTAAACTATGTGAAACGACGTGTCATAGTTGCCGTCAAAAAGTCTCCCTGATGGAGAACTCAATCTCCCTGAAATGAAATCGAAATCTCCCACATGGTCATCAGGACCTCATCACTTGTATGTGCCACTGTCTGGCTAGTTCAATTAAAACTGCCCTGCCCCTTCAGGCATGATTATGATTCTGCCCTGCAGATCCACAGCACTGCAGGCTGATGAGGTAAAGATAAAGATAAAGAAGCTAAATATTTTATGTGGCATATTACAAACAGATAACACAAGCTCTGTAGAGCTTTTATTGTGACAAACAAGGTATCCACTAACAAATTATACCCATCTAGGTACAATCATAGCATTTAAGCTATGTGTAGCTGTGGTCCTCATATCCCCATCTATATATATATTATACTTGTATATATATAGCCGCCCTCTGTGAAAAAAGGGGTTATTGACATAGAAGTTTAAATTTAGATAACTGCATCACTGGAAAGTAATAGCTTCCATACACGTTTCCTGAAAATTTGAGAGGGCTACCATTATTTATTACGAAGATATGTGCTTTAGAATCGTACAGGTAGAGCAGTTTCTTTATATGAGGTTATTAACGTCCAGCAAGTATGTTTTGACGTCAACGTCATAACATTTGTTTCGACGAGCTTTTTGTACGTGCTTGGCAAAAATTCTCGTACAAAATGTGTATTTGCTCATGTTTAATGTGTATGTGATAGCACACACATGATAACTTGCATGATTCAACGTTCTTTCACAAAATACAGGTCTTTGTTATGGTATACCATATGTTTTCAAGACCTCGAGGTAACAATGAATTAAGCATTGCCATGGCAACATATGACATATTTATAACTAATTTTTGTCTGAATTCATAGGTGTTCTGTCAGATTTTAATGACTAAGGTATTTTCATAAAAAGAAAGAGTGGTTAGAAAAATCATTAATTTTGGCGTTTTTCAAAATTTATGTTAACCACGTAATTATTACGTAATGTCATTAAGCCCGGTTTTCACAGAGAACGGCTCATATAAATTTTATATGAAGAAACCAGTCTACCCTGTTCAGGTTTACCAATATAATGTATGACTCATGGAGAATACGTGATATGAAAAAAGAAGACAGATTGCTTTGCACAGATATGAGATGTGCTGGCTGAGTTGAGTTTGTGCTGTTTGCAAATGCATTAAGATTGCATGAAGTGATTTGGCTCATTTCTAAATAGAAAATTCTTCTCTTTTTCAGGTTTATTTGCATATCCGAGGGCCAAAGATGGAAGTTCTGTTATATCCTTCAGTAATAAGTCATATGACTCTTACAAACAATATTTTAATAACATAGAAGACCAAATGACAAGTAAGTTATAATGAATTCTATGTGTTTATTTCTATTCCTTTGAAATGTATCTAGTACCATATTTCTTAGGTTTTAAGACAGGGTTCTCAGGGATCGAGCTAGCCCAGAAATTTTGGGATAAGTGACTTCTCCCTCTGATCAGGGTCATCACTATTTGCTTTCTCAAATTTTTATGCAAAATACAATGAAATTGGAACCCCTAAAACTAGAAATGGACCCATCCAAATGGTAAGAATGGACAAGTCCATTAGTCAACAATGGGTTAATCAGTCTTCTTTTTATTGTAGATTATGATGCTATCACACAAGGCTATCAGCCCGATAAATATGTAAAATGTTTAAAAAGCAAGACATCAGAATCCCTTCCTGCAGGACAGGTGTGCATGCAGACCCCTGTTACATTTGGACCAAGTTGTCAGCATCTTAGTTTTTATGGATACATGAAGAACAAGCCTTGTATACTTCTAATTTTGAGACTGGTAAGTTTCGCATTTATTAATACCGTAAAAATTCTGAAAATTGGGACACCTACATCAATACTTGTAATTGTCCTAAAAGTTGAAACATTTGGTTTTTCAGTGCAGAATGGCAAATGGCAAACAATGTAGACTCTGATCAGACTGCTCCTTCTGGAGCAGTCTGATCTGGGTCTGCACTGTTTGCTCATACCTCTCTGTCCCAATATTTAGAATTTTTACAGTAGATAATAAGTGTATTCTTTCTCGAGAATGACTCCCAAAATTTAATGTCTAAATCAGTCTGTGTAATTCTGGTATAAGATGGGGTTTCCCCTTCCAAAACAATTAAGGTGGACAGATTGTGAATAACTGTGTTGTTTTATTTGTTAAAACAAAACAGAGTTATTTTTCATGCTGAAATCGCTCAACTGTAGAGTATATACAGTTATGACATACACTAACAATGTCTACCGTAAAGATCCTAAGTTTTCGGGCAGATAGGTCTGTACAAACAGTGGAAACCGAGATCAGACTGTGCCTGAGGAACCAGAATGATCAAGGTCTTCACAGTTTCCATTCCATCTGCGTATTTTTGTAGGCAGTATCTATGGTAGATCCGGAATAACAGGAAAATAAATAATACGGCAAGGACCAGCTGTGCTTGCAGCAGGTGCAGAACTCGGACACTCTATTTTGGGAATATTTTTTAACTTAAACATGTTTTTTTCTACGAAACGAAACGATGAAATGTTTTTTTTTTGTTTTATTCTATAACATACATTGTAAGTTTTACTAAAATAATATGCATGAGCTTGCCCCATCGGTTAAATATATTTTCATGCCTTTTTTCATGAAATTCAGTTTTCTTGCATTTTATAAAACAATGCAAAAAATATACTTATTATCGATATAACTTCAATTTTTTTAACCAGTTTGTTTCAGATATCCTATATTATTGATTTTTATGATTTCCAGAAATCAAAGTGCATTCACGTGCTAGAGATATGAATTTAAATGGAGAATGTGTAAAAATGTATGTAGAAATACAAAATATTGTTTTTTAGGAAAACGAAACGGTGAAATTAATTTTTTTCTTTTCCATATGTTTTATAGCCCTTTGGGTTATTCAGCCGGTATAATGGTTTGAATGCCCCGCCAATATTTTTGTTCAGTATTCGTCTACCTTAAAAAAGTCTATATCACTCTTACAAGAGGGATCTAGAGTTTGAGGGGTTGTTTATAAGCTTATAAATGTGTTTGCATTGACCAACATTTTGATACTAGGATTATAAAAGTTGGTTGGGGTGAAAACAGCATGAACCAAGGGTGTCATACCGGTATGTATTAAATTGATCTTTCCCTCAATAATTATTCTCAGTTAACTCTTGTCAAAGTGAATTACTTTAGCATGGTGCGATATAGATGTGTGGTTTTCTGTCCAATTGTCGTCAAAGTGTTTCGGTCCTAGCATGTACATCCATTTCTCTCAGACCCTAATACATATTTGTTGTCAATTTTTCTGGAAAGTGTCCCTGGATATGACATTTATTTGTACCCTTGACCTCTTTATCATGCTCATACATTTCCTTAGTGACTTGCCATTTGAGGCAAATATTAATGTCATATGGAACCTCTATGACTTGGGGAAATGAAAGTTTGCATGAATGGTTGTGGTTACATATCCAAGATAGCTGTCATGCCCATACATGTTGATGGTAAAACAGTTTAAAATTCTTCTTCAACAGAACCAGATGGTCTATGACATTGAAACGCATATACAGCATTTGCCATTCATACTACCAGGTTTGTTCAACTGATGACCCTAGGTTGACTTTGGGCATGTTTCACTCAGGTGACTGATTCAGGGCCCTCTTATTATATACAGTGGACCCTCTTTACAACGACAGCATTTGTTCAAAATCATTTTGCTGTAAAACTGAATTTGCTGTTGTAAAGAATAGATATCTAGAACAATATGGCCATTCTGCGCATATCAAAATGATGTTATAAAGAATTTGCTGTTGTAATGAGTGCTGTTATAAAGAGGGTTGACTGTATTGGACAAGCATAATTTTGTGGGAGCTATATTCTGTCCTGCAGCTGGACTTAGTGTGTCAATGTTTTAAAATTAATGCATTAAAAATTTACTGCAGGAAGAAGGTATGAAGCCTGATGTATATAATACTAGCAATGAAGCGGTGAAGAAAATTGTGGATAAGTCTGCCAGTCAAAAATATATAGCTGTCACTTGTGAGGGAAAGGTAAGTTACTAGTGTCTGTATGTTTGTATGTTCTGTTGGTATGTGTATCTGTGGGGGAGGGGGTGGGGAGAGCTCCAGTTAAGGATAAGGTTTGATGGTAGGTTTGGGCCTGCATTAAAATTGGAGAAATAACGGAAATTGTCTCAGTTAGAATTATTACAATACATCTACAGAGGCCCAGGTAAAATACGGTTTTGAAAAATTTTGTTCATATTCCATAAGCACATATGGGCCGGGACACGAAAAACCAACATACTTGGCTTGTGCGCCTGGGAAGACTCTGATCAGCCTGAAATATTGAGTCATAAACTTTGAAAAAACTTATCTCTCATTTTAAATAGCCTCAAATATTCTTGTTTATTGAGTGTCATAATCCTATTATGCAATAGTCCACTGACACAGGTATTTTATAAAAGGAAATACTCTTTCTCACATAGGTAATGATAAAACCAATTAAGACTGGGGGTGTGTTCTGTATAGTAGAGGATATTTGTCTTTAAATTCGAATAAAGGCATCTTTTGTCTTATTCCTTACTCTACACATGTAAAACTTTTTGCAAGGTAAAACTGTACAAGTTGGGATGGCAAACAGTTGGACTGTAAACTGCAGGAGCAGTCTGATCTGGGTCCACACTATTTGCCTAAGTATTTTTCTGAAGCAAAAATCTAGTTGTTGTTATGAAAAAGGAAACTATACACTTTTTTCATAGTTGTCCTAGGGCAAGTACATGTACTTTAAAATTTTTCACTCATCCTGAGTGAAATGGGACAAGTAGGACAAGTCAGGCATGATTATTCCCTCACCCTGACTAGGCTGTTCATCTGAAACAGTTATCTTATCAGAATTGCTGATGATTCAGATATGATGACACAGTTACATTTTTCTGCTTTTTTTCTGCAAAACACTTAACAACAACAACAAAAAAAAAAAAGAAGAAGCAGAAAGAAAGAAAGAAAGAAAGAACAAAACTGCTTTCAGCTACCTAGCTTTTATTCGTTTTCTCTTGACTCTTAATTCCTTGAAAATGTTTATTTAACATCTACTGTTGACATTTTCAGACAAGTGAAGGGCCTGTTACTATAGGGACAGAGTACCACCCGGAATTGGGATTTCCACAGTTCTTCTTTCCAGTGAAGAAAGACAAATCGTACATTAATCCAGCGGTGATGGTACAGTTTAGAACACTCAAAATAAATGTTGAAGTAACAGTTAGATGTACAGCATGGGTTAATGGTGATGGAAACACCTCCCCTCAGGACCCTGATAGCATCTTTTCCACAGAATTTAAGTTAAAGTTAATATGATCTGGCAGTTAACTGGTATTCAGAATGTCATACTCCTGAACCAGAGCTCAGTTAAAGATAGGCTATAATGATATTTCAGGGATAGTTTCTTTTTAAAGGAAAATGATTTTTTTGTCAGCTCCAATAGTTATTCTTATTTAAGAAATACATGATTATTTTCCAGCTCCAACAGTGATTGGTTGAGTGCTATATCAGTGTTAAGAGGTGAATTGTAAAGTAAATCACGTCACAGGTGCAAAGCCCAAGTGATACCGTACACACATAAATTTTCGCAGGGTTTCATTTTACGCAATATTTCGCGGCCACTTTGAAACCGGGAATATTAAAATTGCGAAATAATTTCCTGTTTCTGACAAAGTGTTTTCAATAGACACAGTGTCCATATATTTTGTTTCCGTTTGCTTTGGTAAATTCTGTTAGATTTCACTTGAGCCAGTTCTTTCATTAACCTGCGGCCATGGCTGCAGGTTAATGAACAAACTGGCTTAAGTGAGAAACAATTAATTTTTCCTTTTTGCGCATATTCCTGGCAGTGAAAAATAAAAATTGTGAAAATTAAGGTTTAAGTTTTTGACCCTGAAACTGGAAAGTTTGAACCCGCAAAAATTACTGCATATACAGTATTTATTATCTACTTGCAAGTCACTGGCAAATAGTTATCTATCACACATCAAACTACTTTTAGAGCTGAACTCAGGCTTTGACAAATCCATTGTCTGGGTGCCTGGGACAAGTTAATATTTTGGCTGAGGAAGTAATTTTTTTATTTCTTGCTGAGAAAAATTTCTTAATTGTTTATCATTCCTTATTTACCTGCTTAAATGTTTTCCTTCAAAATGGCCTTTGAATGAGTAGTTCGGACATCTGCATTATGACATAGGTTACTGCCTCTGAACAAAGGATTTATGGACAAACCTATTTTATCACCAGATTTTAATCAACATACATATGGACTTTGTGATTAATTTTTTTTGTCCTGAAATTTCATCAGAATGTTGAAATACAGTATTATTTATTCTGATACATTCCATAATCGATTGGCCTTTCATACCAGTATGTTGACTGGGTTATAAATTTGAGTTTTAAAATATTTAGATGTTGTTTTTGTTGAAACATTGTATTGTTGTTGTTAAAACATTGTCAGAAATTATTGACAGTTCATTTACCATGCTGTAATATTGTTACAAAGCAGCATATCACATGTAGAAAATGGGATAGGTTTTTTTTGGCTTGATTCAGTAGTATACAATACAATGGACCCTCTTTACAACAATGGCATCTGTTGCCAAATATTTTGATGTTAAACTGAATTTGCTGTATTAAAGATTACATATTTTGGACAATGAAGTCATTCAGTGCATATCAAATTGATGTTATAAAGAATTTTATTGTAATGAATGGCGTTATAAAGAGGGTTGACAGTATTAATGTTCTGTGGTTGGTTTCACACAATTAGTAAAGAATTGTGTTATTAGATAATCCAACAAACTGTTATTTTGCCTGTATGTGTAGCAGAACTTGACGTCTGACATTACATCATATCGTGCATGGACATTGGCCTCTGTGCTTTTAATTTCCATGATGTTTCGAACAGTTTGTTACGTTTGCATAAAGGTTGACGTCATTAATGTTTGATTTAAAAACATCCCAGGTTCTCAGATCTAGGGGACAATGTAATAACAGCACAAAATATAGCAGACATGAGTTGGGAAAATATTCTAGGATATTTCAGAAATTGTCTCAAAGGAAAAAATACAAGCCAGTAGTCATCAGATACCGTATTATTCCTATATAGTATTAACCCATTTTAGACCGGATACCCATTTTTGGGACATATGCAAACAGTGCAGACCCAGTCCAGATGCTGAAAAACGAGGCGTCTGATCAGTGTCAGCACTGTTTGCTTACCAGAATTTCTTAGAAATTCAGTAAAAATGAAAACATGCACCAGAAACCCCTGAAACTAGAAATGGACTCATTCAAATGATAAGGATAGACAAATCCACTCGTCAAAAAAGGGTTAATCACCCCGGGGGCATTACATTTTATGATTTGGGGTGTTATTTAAAGCCTGAAGATTAGCAAAACAGCCACTTGCCAAAATGTCTCCAATAAATAGCTGCATTTTGTTGTCATTAAAACGGCTGAGATATGATACGAAATATATCATGGACCACCACAAGGAAAACGTATGACCAGTATCTCAGTATTTTATACCTGGAATTTTCCAATTTTGGCATGTCAGTTTTAATATTATTTTTGGAAAAGAGGGAAGGGAATGTACAATAGAGTGGGGACATTTGTTAAGGTTAATACAGTATGTCAAGAGGCTGAGATAATTTATTTGTACATTAAAAAAAATATGTCTTATTTCTCATTTAAACATTTTGTGTGGCTTTTCGTCAGAACTGCTTGAAGGAGTGAGGAGCCACGTTATTTTTTTTTTAATGAACAGAAATTGTTTCAGACTCATCAGCAAATCCTGCCTATATCACAAGCACTGTTTAAGGTGAATGTGTACACTTTCAGGGGAAGCAACTCTGTCAATTTCATTTTTGCCTCCCTTCTCAGTGAGCTCAACTTTTAAAGGAAAGAATTTGCTCCCCTAGGAGCAAATTCTTTCCTTTAAAAGTTGACCTCAATTTGGAAGGGCTTCTTCATCAAGGGAAGCAAAAAGGAAGTCGTAAAAGTTGTTTCCCTTCGTAATAATGGCAGAAAAACCTGGAGATGTGTGCATACACAAGCCCATATATTCCTGCAAGCAGGTTCTTTGAAATTTTCTAAGAACCCGCTGGTAAGAATTTAAAGGATATTACGTAATTTGCGTCTCTTTATGGGTTATTTGCATATATGAAGTGATATAACCTCATTATTGGGAGATCTTAGACATTCTCTGTAATTCCCTAATACATGTACAGAAACATTCTGATAAAAGTGAACACTTTTTGGGGGGGCACTTTTGTCCATTATTTAGGGTAGATATGGTAATGTGAATAAATTGTTGATTTGTTAGAGTTTAAGAGTTTAAATGGGAAAATCAAAGATATTAGGTTGTGATGTATATAGACTATTATGTAAGTATATATTTTATTGACTATATATGTAGCCGCTGTTTTAGAAGAAAAGGTGCAAACAAACATTGAATATTCAGACCAGTCTGTATATACATGTACTGATCAACTTTAAAGCGTCAAAAAATGAAAATAGTCGAACCAGTTTTTAAGGGGTCATAAGTGGTCATCTATCTTTAACAACCCTCTTTTTGGGGCTCCCATAAACCCAAATACAGTGCTATTGAATGCTTAAAGTGGTTTGTCGCCTTGGGTGACCCTTTAAGACAGACTATTGATGAATTTGCAGACAGGGTAGGTACAGGTGAGGCAGCTCATCATGAGCTGCTTCATCTGACTCTACATTGTTTGCTCTCTAGTGTTTGAAATCTCAATATGATATAGCTGGAATGAAAGTTTTTTTTGAAATTTTGCAGGCTTAAATTTTATTGTCCACGTTTGTGGCAGTTTAATAGCTGAATCTATCACATTTGCGTCCTGAGGAATCTAACAACATTGAAAACTGGAATGTTTTTATGAATGTATATTCTTTCAAATTAGTGTGAAGCAAATGTTAGCAAAGTTTTGAATTTGTGACTTTTGTCTCGCCTTTAACTACATGAAGCAGAAGCGAGACAAAGGTATAACTGTAAAACACTTAATATCTGCGGTATCATAATTTTGCGGTTGAATGAAAATGACATATTGGCGCATTTTAATTTTGGCTTTCAAGATATACTATGGCTTCAGATTGTAAAGAAAATTGATGCAAATTCATAACAATTTTTCTGTTAACTATACTGTGTGGCATCCATTACAATCGCCTCATCGAGGCGATTGTGAAGGCTGCCACAATGTGTAGTTTCATTGAACAGTATATAAAATACCACAGGTACTCATTAGGTTCTTCTTTGTATCTGAATGTATGTTATGCTGTGCGTATAGGTGTACTGAAATCAAATAATGGCGGACTGATATTTAAGCGCTCTATCTCTTAAGCGACAGTATTGCCAAAAATTTGGTAACCACCAAATATAAGTATTGTACAGTACTTTTTGGTGTCATTGTTGTTGGCGAATGCAGTGGCATTCAGTGTACATCAAATTTACTGGTTTAGCTGTGTTTTGTTACAGTGCACAGACAGGCGATACACCACATTTCACAGAGTTCTTGTTTATTGTTATAGATTTCCAGTATCACATTTGAGCCGCAACATGACAAAACCAACAAAGTGGTTGTGTGCCCAGCACAGACTCAGATCAGCCTGGGCATCCGCCCAGTCTGATCAGAGTCTTCGCTGTCCACATGGAGGTAGCTTAGACCCTTAGCTACTCTTTAAGCACTTAGCGAAGAGTCGGATCAGACTGGGTGGATGCGCAGGCTTATCTGAGTCTGGGCTGGGTGCACAACCACTTTGTTGGTTTTCTCGCATCTCAACTCGTATTATTACAGTATTTATTGGGTTATAAGACAGGGGCTCTCCACTCAACTGTCTAAAGCAGTCATATTTAATTTCGAGATTTTTGGGGTTGTTTTAGGAAAGGGAAAATTATAAGATGGATCTAGATCTTTGGTACAGTTTTGGAATGGGAAAACCATGTATTGTAACCAAATAGATACGGTACAATAGAAGTGCCTCATTCAAAAGTATTTAGGGAAAAGTTGATTGAAAGCTTAATTCAAGCTTTGAAATACCATGCATTGATTTTCATAATATTTACTATATGTATTTCAATAATTTTCACATAGTCAAAGACATTATACAGATGTTTAAAGGGACGTCCTGTATCTCGAGCTCATATCAAGGCATATAGGCCCCCGTCCAATATTTTCATATGTATTTTCATTGTATATCTTGTAACAATAAGCTATGTAAAGTCAGTGAACAAATCAATGTAAAAGATATTTACATGTGAATTTGTTTTTAGCAGTAGTAGGAAAAGCTAAGCCTCTGCCAGTCAGGATTTTCTATGTTTATGTGGGCTGTCTTCATTGACATTTTACTTTATTGGCTGCCTTCTAGGAAAACAAAGGAAGAGTTGCATCCCTTAAATCTAGATCCATCTTATGAGACAGATGTAGATTTTGGGGTTTGTTTTGGAATAGAAAAATCCCTGTCCTATAAACAAAAGATATTGGTAGGAAACAGGTACTAGAAATATACTACGGCTTTTAATGCTTCATGTAGTTTAGAGCCACAAACATTTATGCCGTGACACAGCAAAATCAACAAAGTGGCATGCGCACCCAGCGAAGACTCAGATCAGCCTGGACATCTGCCCAGTATGGTCAGTGTCTCACTGTGCACTAACAGGTAGCTAAGGGTCTTAGCTACCTCCATTCCAATAGCAAAAGTTCTGATTAGACGGTGCTGATCTGCGTCTTCCCTGGGCACACATGCCTTTTTGTTGGTTTGGTCATGTCACGGCTTGTTTGTGATGCCCATAGGTACCTTAATAGTTGTGAGGGATGATAAAGGATTATCTGTCATGAAAAAAATTAGGCAGGGGAAATAACTATGTTGCAAAGGAAGGAAACAATAGATGGGTAAGAGAAAAAAAAAGGTTTTACAAAGATGGAATTCTTTCCAATTGTAAACAGGGTTCCACTGCATGCAGCCTTTCAATATCAACATTTCATCAGCCCAATATTACTGAAATACTGTTGAAAGGACCATGAAACCACAAGTACGCCATTCATCCATTTTGGTCATAAGGTAAAAATCTTTTTACAAAACATTCCTGGATAAGAGAAATGGTCTTTTCCAAAATTGATGTTGGCAGTTGCTATTACAGAATCAGTTGAGGCATTGTCTGTTCTGTGTAAAATGTGGGACCAATTGAAGACATTGTACTAAGGGTGTGAAGGCTGGTCTCAGTACTAAGGGTGTGAAGGCTGGTCTCAGTACTAAGGGTGTGAAGGCTGGTCTCAGTTCTAAGGGTGTGAAGGCTGGTCTCAGTCTTTAACCCATTGATGATGGGTGGACCCTTCAGCCTGGCTCTGGACAGTTCCATTTCCAATTTAAGGAGTGTCAGCCTACTTAGTTTTACTTTATTTTTTACTGATCTATCTTTTTAAAACATTCTAATATTTAAGGCCAACAGTTTAGACCCTGATCAGATGCCACATCAGGGGTCAGCCTAGAGCTTTCAGACAGAGAAAGGTTTTGCGACATTTTCTGGACTTTCGGGAGAAGTTTTGGTCCAAATATTGGATTTCCCTGTATGTTCTATACATTTTCATTTCTCCCTCAGCTCGAAATAGAGGTCAGCCAGCTTAGGCAGACTATTTCTCCTAAATTGCCCTCTAGGCTGAGCCCTGCTTCACATTTGTGCCATCTGATCTGGTTCTACACTGTTTGCCGGTATTCCTTTTATGATTATACAGACATGAGCCGTGACATGACAAAGCCAACAATGTGGTTGTGCGCCCGTCGCAGACTCAGATCAGTCTCGGCATCCGCCTAGTTTGATCAGACTGTTCATTAAGTGCCCAAAAGGTAGCTAAGGGTCTAGGCTACCTCCATGCGGACAGTGAAGACTGATCAGACTGGGCGGATGCCCAGGCTGATCTGAGTCTGCGCTGGGCGCACAACCACATTGTTGGTTTTGTCGTGTCGCGGCTCACATATAGACTAAATTCTTGTTTATTGGGTGTGATAATCCTATTATGCAACATTCCGAAGACACAGCTACATGTACTTCATCAAAAGAACTACCCTATATCACATAGGTATTGACATAACAGTGTCATAAAACCATTATAGAGTGGTACCACCTTTTGGCTTACTTTACCTATCCCTTTAAATGGGTTAATGGCCACAACTGTTGTGAATTTTCTTTATACATGTACTGGCCTTCAACAGATGTTTGATTTATTTGTGGGGCTTTTAGAAAGCTTTTCGGTAGTATTTTTGGAAACAAGAGGTTACACAGGTCATTACTGTTGTGTATAAAGTGTATAATATTTCATCTTATTTATTACGTAATATATGTTACCAAGATGTGTATGGTAGTTACTTTCTGTGATTGTAAGAAGGGCATAAATCACATTGTTCCATAGTGCTGGACATACAAGGTATAGGCCATTTGCTGTCTGTAAAACAGGTCATTTTGCTAAATATCTCTAAAACTACCACAGCTATCACTGTGAAGTAAAGCGCATCTTTAATGTCTATCTTATACATAACTAATCAATAATTTTCCTCAAAATTATATTTTGAAACTAAAAAGTTTCTTTTGAAAACTGCCCATTTTTGGAAGATATTTTAACTGTATTTTACAAGGGAGTAAGTTTATGTATGGAACAGCCTTAGAATGGCCAATATTTCCCTTTGTCAAATGTTCGTTAATTGTACAGAGTTACTCAATGGCACCTGTATACACCTTTCCTATAAATCGATAAAGTCGCGCACGAGTTACCTACCCAAGTAGACTGTGACGTCATCTATAGGAACATCCCATATAATTCAGTACAACTGTAAGCACATATAACATGCATAAAGCAGACGTTTTGTAAATGTAGACTACAAAAAATTCATTGAAAGACCAAATCAAAGTATAATTGCCCTGTTTCATGTGACATTTTTTATTTATATATTTTTTTTATTCATTTTAATATCATATTGAGAATCCCGACAAGTCGCTCATGATTTTCATGACCTCTTTCATCGGCGCCGTGTTTTAACACCCCGGCAATACATTCACGTTTGTTCAATATAAAAGAGCTACATTTCGTATAAGTTTCGTAAATCTGAAAAGTTCTTTCCATTTTTCCGACTGGAAAAACGTCGGCATTCAGACAGCAACTACGCATTATTACCGGACAGATTATAGCGCTGATATTTATGGTTTCTTGTGCTATACACCGATCTAAACATCATCATCCAGACAGTTTTTCGTAAGTTTGAACCCAAGGTTGAATTTATATTATTTTTTTCCATCTCTTACTTATCTTCGGTATTATTTATTTGATCGTTTCCATTTCAAGGTAGGAGCGGCTGTAGTGTAGTGGATAACGCTCCAGACTACCAATCCAGGGGTCGCAAGTTCGATCCCCCGCTTTTCCGGTCTTTCGGATGAGACTTTAAACCGAGGTCCCGTCTCCATATGACCTCGTTGTTGGTGGGATATTAAACCCGAGTTCACTCACTCACTCACACCCATTTCAAGGTAGGTGTTCTTAAAGCTGCCTTCGGAACACGTGTCAAGGTAATACACAATCATAGGTGTTTGTTTATTGCGGCAATGCGCGCGATTCGGTGATTACACAAACGAATTCCATGTCTGCACACTTTGTTGTCATTTTTAGCGCATGTCTGCTTTATTATCGGCTAATCGTTCGTTTTGTATCTTTTGTAACAACGGTCTGAACATCTTTCGCGATTTTCTTTCTTTTCCTTATGTTTTGGAAGCTGTACTGGTGATACATACTCTTTCGATTACGGTAATTTTGACCCAAAATTTTAGTCGGAAATCTTTTAATTTTATGTCAAATTCCCGTATGCTGTAAGTTATAAAGTATTTTCCGACAAAGAAACAGTTAAATATAGCTGGAACAAAATAGTTGTCTTAATCTTAACCATTGAACGTTAGTTTTGGATGTACGGAAAACTGGCATTTATATGGTTACACAATGAAAAACAATAGCCTATCCTACAGATGACGTCATAGGCGTTGCAAGGGACATAACTCGAACAGACTCTGAATTGTAGGAAAGGTGTATATACCTGTTAATCTTTTCATCTGAGGAAAAATGAAATCCACTTATTTATTAGTTGCAAAGAGAGTGGATTGGTGATGAATAGGATTAATTTATCTATAGAAACATTTCTTGTTTGTGATGCATATATTGGCATTGCTTATAGCTATTACATTAAATTGTTATACTCCCCTTTACTTAAGCTGAAAATTTTGTAAATTTTTGTACAGGATTGAATAGACAAAAGCAAAAAATTGACATGATAAAATTCTGAAAGTCAGTTTCCAGTTATGTATTAGTTTGACAATACCAGTCGAGAAAAAAATCAATTTTATCACCAATAATAAAAGAGAAAATCTGCAAAATGACCTGTTTTATAGACAGCAAATAGCCTATACCATAGCATTGTTTTTATGCCCCCACCATTTAAAATGGGGGGGCATATAGTATCACCACTGTCCGTACGTACGTAGCGTAAGTACGTACATACAAAATGGTTTCCGTTCAATATCTTTTGAAAGCATTGGTGTATTGAATTCATATTTCATACACAGCTATATAATCATAAAATACAGGTCAAGTTCGATGTTGGGTAAAATCCGTCTATTGTGGGAGTTATGGCCCTTTTTCGACTTCTGTTTCTATGAAAAAATGGTTTCCGTTCAATATCTTTTGAAAGCGTAGGTGTATTGAATTCATATTTCATACACAGCTACATAATCATATAATACAGGTCAGGTTCGATGTTAGGCAAAATCCGTCGATTATTGTGGGAGTTATGGCCCTTTTTCGACTTCTGTTTCTATGAAAAAAATGATATCTTTTGAAGGCATTGGTGTATTGAATTCATATTTTATACACAGGTTTGTTATCATAAAATACAGGTCAAGATCGATGTTAGGCAAAATCCGTCAGTTATTGTGGGAGTTATGGCCCTTTTTCGACTTTATTTTATATGAAAAAATGGTTTCCGTTCCATATCTTTTGAAAGCATTGGTGTATTGAATTCATATCTTGTACTCAGGTATATAATCATAAAATACGGATCAAGTTCGATGTTGGGCAAAATCTGTTGAATATTGTGGGAGTTATGGCCCTTTTTCAACTTTATTTTGTATGAAGAAATGGTTTCCTTCGATATCTTTTGAAAGCATTGGTGTATTGAATTCATATTTTATACAAAGGTATATAATCATAAAATACAGGTCAAGTTCGATGTTGGGCAAAATCCTTCGATTATTTTGGGAGTTATGGCCCTTTTTCGACTTCTGTTTCTATGAAAAAATGGTTTCTGCTCATTATCGTTTGAAAGCATTGGTATATTGAATTCATATTTTATACACAGGTATATAATCATAAAATACAGGTCAAGTTTGATGTTTGGTAAAATCCGTCAATTATTGTGGGAATTATGGCCCTTTTCGACTTCATTTCATACAATAATGGTGTCCGTTTGTTAATTTTTGAAAATTCAATTGTTTCCGGGCTATTTCTTTTGGCAAGTTGCATGGCATCCATTTCTGTGATAAGATACAGAATGTTTACTTCTCTTGATCCAAGAAGCACAATACATCTGCCCAAGGATAACAATAAAACATGTACCACAGAAATCTGCCTTTGTGAACCTAGTTATGCTACAAGTGCCAGTACCTTAAACAAGGCGCCATCTTACTTAGGGCACTAGGCGGGGGCATCCGTGTCCTATGGACACATTTCTAGTCAATTCATTCTCAAGTTTTGGGGATGACTGGCTCATATTTTCATTTGTGTACAAATGTGGGTAATGCGGACATGTTATACGTAGATCATCACTTGTAATCTGTGTTTTCTGTAACATTTATTATTCATTTACATTCGGACAAGTTCTTTGCTTTTGCAAAGAATTTATGCTTTGAGAAAATAGTAATTAAGACAAAAGAGCTGAATTTCAATGATTTAATAGGGAAGTTTTACTCAAAAGAGTCACAGTCTGATCTTCAGATAAAAAGTTTATTTTTTTCTGATCAGTCTTCACTGTCCGCTTAAAGGGTGGCTAAGAGACTAAGCTACCTCCATGTGAGCAGCCAGGGCTGTTACACAGGCTGATCAGTCTTCGCTGGGTGCACATTCCATTTTTGTGTCTTTGTCGTGCCACGGATCATTTCAGAAAGTGTGCATTTTAATGTCTTTAGGAAAGATGGTGTCTAAGAAAGTCTGTAACTGAAATATAGAGTAAAAGCTTTAAAGGTGAACAGGTACATCTCTCTGTTTTCCCCATAATCGTTTTTCAAAGGGAAGCAACTTTTATGATTTACTGTTTGCTTCCCTGAAGGACAAAGCTTTTCAAAAGGAGGCCAACTGTTAAAGGAGAGAATTTGCTCCTAAAAGAACAAATTCTTTACTTTAAGAGTTGACCCTTCCCCCTTTGAGAAGAAAGACAAAAATGAAAATGGCTGAGTTGCTTCCCTTGAAAGTGTACCTATTAACCTTTAAGGGCTTAAGGGCACATGCTAAACTGCTTTATACTGAATTGCTAAAGCATGTCTCATACATTTATGTGTAGCTTAAGCCTTAAAGCACTACAACTGAAAATAGTTGAATTTGCAAACAGTGTAGATGCGGATGAGGTGGCTCCTAATGAGCTGCCTCATCTGAGTCAACACCATTTGCTCTTTATGCTCTCTAGGCTTAGAATACACAATATGATAAACTTTGGAGGACACGTTTCTCGAAAGTTTGCAGATTTCAATATTTTCGTCTGCTTTTTATCCCCCGACCGAAAGGTTCGGGGAATACAGCGATGAGCCTGGCGTCCGTCCGTCCGTCTGTCCGTAAACACTTTCTTGTCCGCTCTATATCTTGAATACCCTTTGGAATATTTTCATGATACTTCACAGTTATGTAGAACAGGTCATGACGATGTGTCCCGTACAAGAATGGTAACTCTTGCTATTGTACTTTTTGAATTATCTCCCCTTTGGTGATTTTTTGGCAGATTCGTGTCCGCTCTGTAACTTGAATACCCTTTGGAATATTTTCATGATACTTCACAGAAATGTAGAACAGGTCATGACGATGTGTCGCGAACAAGAATGACAACTCTTGCTTTCTTGCTTTTTGAGTTATTTCCCCTTGATAGTTTTAGGTGTGATTTTTTGGCAGATTCGTGTCCGCTCTATAACTAGAATACCCTTTGACATATTCTCATGATACTTCACAGATATGTAGAACAGGTCATGACGGTGTGTCGCGAGAAAGAATGACAACTCTTGCTTTCTTACTTTTTGAGTTATTTCCCCTTGATCATTTTAGGTATGATTTCGTGTCCGCTCTATAACTTGAATACCTTTTAGAATATTTTCATGATACTTCACAGATATGTAGAACAGGTCATGACGATGTGTGGCGAACAAGAATGACAACTCTTGCTTTCTTACTTTTTGAGTTATTTCCCCTTGATGGTTTTAGGTCTAATTTCGTGTCCGCTCTATAACTTGAATACCTTTTGGAATATTTTCATGATACTTCACAGATATGTAGAACAGGTCATGATGATGTGTCGCGAATAAGAATGACAACTCTTGCTTTCTTACTTTTGGAGTTATTTCCCTTGATGATTTTAGGTGTCCACTCCATAGCTTGAATACCTTTTGAAATATTTTCATGATACTTCACAGATATGCAGAACAGGTCATGACAATTTGTCTCATACATGAATGATAACTCTTGCTTTTAGACTCAGTGAATTATTTCCCTTTGGTAGTTTGAGCTGCTGTTTGAGTCTCTGCTCCATAACTGTATAACCCTGGCCAGCTCCAGAATTTGAATAACCGTGTACCTTTTAGAATATTGATGATCATGCTGTGATATCTTATCAGTGTTCCTAACTCTCTCTTACCCCTCCACATTCCCGTGACCCCCCCCCCCACCCAAAAAAAAAATAATTTTTTTTCCCAGATTTGGATTCTTTGTCCAAATTCACTTACTAGAGAGCTCAAAATTAGATTTGTAGGGCTTGTACTTTAGAAGTTATTCACACATTTTGAAAGTTGAATGTATCGTATGCTATACATTTGTGTATATGGTGGCTGTTTGAGATATTACCTCTTTTTAGCAGTCAAGCATACTGTTTTAGTCTGAGTGTTAGATAATCATGCATCTGTTAACAGTTAATGTCAATCAGAAGCATAAAAGAACGACAATATATTACTAATATGTGTTTTGAAGTGCACCCTTTTTACCAAGGCCCATGGGGGTCTTCGGTCGGGGGATTTGCCATCTCCTCTGATGGCTATTTTTTAAAGTGCTTTATGGGTTAAGTTTGTAAATCAGGATTTTACATTTTACCCTTTCATCAGTGATTATATTGCATATCTGAAATGTTATATACACGTATATTTCTACCCAATAATTTAGTATTCACATTCCAGATATAAATCAATGCTTCTTTACTGCTATGATGGCATGTAGAAAGTACCAAAATCTCAGTACAAAACATGAGAATTCAGCACCGTATCATACTGGTAAAGTAAATGGGAGAACTTTGAGGGAAAGCAATTCTTCCATGATTTTTTTTGACTAGGGTCAACTCTTCAAGGAAAGAATTTGCATCCATAGAAGCAAATACTTCCTTTTAAGAGTAGAGCCCATTTTGAAAGGTTTCTAAATGCAGGGAAGGAAACCAGAAGTCACTAAAATTGTTTCACTTTGAAATAAATGGCAGAAATATGAGCCGCAACGCGACAAAACCAACAGTGTGGTTGTGCGCCCAGCGCAGACTCAGATCAGCCTGGGCATCCGCCCCGTCTGATCAGAGTCTTCTCTGTCAGCATGGAGGTAGCTTAGACTCTTAGCTACCCTTTGAGCGCAGTGCAAAGACTCTAATCAGACTGAGCCGAAGCCCAGGCTGATCTGAGTCTGCGCTGTGCACACTACCACTTTGTTGGTTTTCTCGTGTTGCGGCTCATAATATTATGAAGGTGTGCCCATATACTTTAGACGGGAATTTTTATGGCAGCCTATTTTCTCATATACTGATATAAGAAATATACTCAACAGCAAAAGAAACGCATATTTTTTAGTGTCTTGTTTTGCCTCATTAAATGTAATGATGTTTTACTTTTAACTTAGTACTGGGATTTGCCTATACGTGGTCATAAGTTCTGCAGCAGTTTCTTGTCACAGTGCATATCTTCGAAAAAGATATGAAGATTTTTGTCAAAAAGGCAAAAATCACAAAATTCTGGCTCACAATGGCAAAAAATAAATTATCAATAGGATTTTGCTGCACGTGAGTTCAGCATGATGTCACCAACCGGAAAACGGTATAAAACTTTAAAAAAACTGATTCTTATGCAGTTAAATCGCACATGCAAAGATCTGCATTTTTCCAAATTTTTCGAAGTTTTTGAAATTCGTCTGAATCATCAAATTATTAGAAAAATCTGGTAATTTGGGATTCAAAATGAGTAAGGCTACGGGTAAAGGACCCGTTTAAAACAAAATTTGGTTTGAAATGAGCACGAATTTTGCTCACTTCCGGTTTGAGTTACGAAATTTAAAAGCCGATAAAAATGTTTTTCTGGAAAAAAATCTTGTCTTCCGATTCGCTTACCGTAGACTGCCCTTTATGATAAAGATGCTGTATGATTTTCATTCAATTTTGCCCAGTGATGTCAAGGATCTAGCGCCCAAAAGTTCAATCTGTGGTTGCATTATTGGAAGGACGTACAGAGTTACTTCCCTTTGTTACATACCCCAATTGATTGTGACCACTTACCCTTATATTTAACCAGAATTGGAATCCATAACCAATTCGGTTTGTTGAAAAATCCACAAAATTTTCTTTTCCTATCGCAAAATATGCCTACTTTACGGGATTTGCATAAAGGCGCATAACTTTGTTTGTAACGAGTAACCAATGCTGAAAATTCTTGATGATGTTTCTGAGGCACTGTAGCATCCTAGATAAAAAGGGCATCAGTGTTGGAGCCAGGCACAACTCAGTTCAAGACACTGAGTTAACTCATCAGTATTTGTGAATTTTGATATTGACCCCTTGATTGTTTACGCTTTCGTTGCGCATGAATAAACAAATAAAATTTCAACAAGTTTGCGACGAAGTGTACTCCATGCGTTGATAATATCTTCCCTGTTTTGCCAATTTCAGCAGATTTTTATTTTGACTTGAAAACACCCAAAAGAAAAATATGCGTTATTTTTGCTTTTGAGTATATTTGTAAAGTAATAAGTTCACAATTCTCTTACTGTTTCTTTGCAGTTGTGCAAGTCGTAGCCATGTCCAAATACTGAATAGTCTTGTTATTTGACAAGATTCACAAGAAGTCACAAAAATATTTTCTTTTGTGTAAATATTTCAGTTAACAATAGTCAGTAAGCAAGCATTGATTTATAGTCACAGAAAATTTATTTTGTGGTGCCTTTGTGTAAACATTGTTATACTGATTTTATAATAAAAACTTGACATTGATTTCTAGTTTGTTCTTTATACAGACCTTGACCTGTCTATTTTTGTTGCTTGCATGTCTGCCTAGACGGTCCATATCAGTGATGAAGAGGAACAGTGAACTTGTGGATGCCCATGGTATGGGCATCCACAAGTTCACTGTTTGTCTTCATCACTGATATGAAAAACAGTGAACTTGTGGATGCCCATATGGTATGGGCATCCACAAGTTCACTGTTTCTCTTCATCACTGATATGGACAGTCAAGTCAATGTACAGCTAATAGCAGAATCTCTGATCCAGATGTGTGGGTGCAGACATGTTTCAGCTTTTGATTAACGGACTTGAGGGTTTATGCATGCAACCATTTTTGTCGCACCTGCTTTAGCAAGGTGCGATATAGGAGTTCACTTTTCCGTCCGTCCGTCCGTCAGTCATTCCGTACGTCCGTCCGTCAACAATTACGTCGACCCTAGTGTTTAAGTCCATTTCTCGCAAACTATGATTCCTACAATCATCAAACCTGGCATAAAGCTTCTTCTTAGAATGTTCTCGAGGGTTTTTGCTCTTATTCTCACCCCTGACCTATATTTTATGCACTACTGACTTTGTAAAACAGTCTGTCAACAATTACGTCGACCCTAGCGTCGACCCTAGCATTTAAGTCCATTTCTCGCAAACTATGATACCGACAATCATCAGACCCAGCATAAAGCTTCTTCTTATAATGTTCTCGAGGACTGTTGCTCTTATTTTTACCCTTGATCTATGTTTCATGCTCTGCTGACTTTGTAAAATGGTCCCTCAACAATTACGTTGACCCTAGCTTTTAAGTCCATTTCTCGCAAACTATGATACCTAGAATCATCAAACCTGGCATCAAGCTTCTTCTAAGAATGTTCTCGAGGGCTGTTGCTCTTAGTTTTACTTTGACCTATATTTCATGCTCTGCTGACTTTGAAAAATTTGATATTCAAAACTAGAAATGTTTTTCAGAGAAAAACTGATGTCCCCCAACCAGCCCATTTCCCATCCCCTCTAATGAATAACAAGGGCTTCGCAAGCGGCGCATAATACGCCCGTTTTAATGTCATAAAGGAATTATAGAATGAACAAGATAGTTTACAAAAGGACAGACAGGCAGACAAACAGGGGAAACCACACTTTAATTAATGACGGCAACATTATTTAAATATTTAACACATCAAATACTATTAGTATACCAAAAATCAGCTTCCAAGGTGAAGTGGCTCCTAAGTTGAGTAATGCCAAAGTCAAACAAGGGAGATAATTCATATACTAAATATACTAGATATACCATTCTTGGTTCTAATACATTCCCTTGACAATATACACATCTCGATAAAGTTGTGTTAAAATATTCTAAACGGTTAAGGAGTTACAGAGTAAACAGGAAATTTATGCATGGGCAGATAATCCAGGAAGCAAGCCAGAGTCATGGTTCTTCCTCAGGATTCATTGCCCCATTATTACACACACATTCTAATATTTCAAAGGGTTAAGGAGATATGGAGTGAATGGAAATGCCTAAAAATAATGACCAAAGGGAGGTTACTCCAAAATTAAGAAAGGGGGAGCAACCATTCTTATATGTGACACATCATCTTGTGATCATACACATTGCTATAAAGTTTCATCATGATATTCCAAACAGTTACTGAGTTAATGTATGCACAACATAAGTATACACAAAAATAGCCGAAAAGAACTAATAAAAGGGATGTAACTCAGTTATGAAGAAAGGGAGAGCAACTGTTGTACACGACACATTGTTGGGACTTCATACACATTTGTATGAAGTTTTATGAAGATATCCCAAACAGTTATCTAGTTATGGCGCACACAAGACCTGCAGGGGGAAAAAAACAATCAAAGGGGCATAACTTGGAAACTAAGGAAGGGGGAGCAACCATTTCTGTACGCGACACGTTCCCCCTACCTAATCGTATGCCTACAAAATTTCATGAAGATATCCCAAATGGTTACTGAGTTATGGCGCACACAAGAATGTTTATGGATGGAGGAAAGGGAGTTAACTCCAAAATTTAGAAAGGGGGAGCAACCATTCTTATATGCGACATATTATCTTGTGATCATGCACATTGCTATAAAGTTTCATCATGATATTCCAAACAATTACTGAGTTAATGTATGCACAACATAAGAATACACAAAAACAGCCGAAAAGAACTAATAAAAGGGATGTTACTCAGAAACAAAACAAGGTAAAGCAACCATTGTTGTACGCGACACATCGTTAGGACTTCATACACATTGCTATGAAGTTTCATGAAGATATCCCAAACAGTTATCTAGTTCTGGCGCGCACAAGACCTGTAGGGTAAAAAAACAATCAAAGGGGCATAACTTTGTAACCAAGGAAGAGGGAGCAACCATTCCTGTATGCGACACGTTCCCCCTACCTAATACATATGCCTACAAAATTTCATGAAGATATCCCAAACGGTTACTGAGTTATGGCGCGCACAAGAATGTTTACGGACGGACGGACAGACGGACGGACGGACAGCGCCATGACATAATACGTCCGTTTTTTCAAAACGGGCGTATAAAAAGCCTGTACAAATAAAATATCTATGCAAGTTTGGACAAAATCCATCCACTGGTTCTAAAGATATCCTACATAGAAGACTATGTCCTTCAAAATGGGTCAAGGTCACCAACTACTAAACATGTCTTAAACCTGTCACAATGATACATTCATGCAAGTCTGATGAATATCCATCCACTGGTTCAAGATATCTCATTTTTAAGAGAGAAAAATACGCATTTGTAAGATAGCTTTTGACCTTGAAAATGGGGTCAAGGTCATCAAAACACACTACACTCTTGAGACTGTCCCATAGGTATATCTATGAAAGTAAAGTGGAAATCAAGCCAAAGCTTAAAGAGGTACATCAATTTTAGTGAAATTTTCACATATCTAAATCCTCCTGTGACCTTGAAAATGAGGTCAAGGTCACCAAAATTTTGTTCAGCTCTTAAACTTGTCCAAATCATGTATCCACGAAAGTTTGGCAAAATTCCATCTATTGGTTCAGGAGATATTGTGGGTACAAGAAATTGCCATGTTAGTCCTCCAGTGACCTTGAAAATAAGGTCAAGGTCACCAAAATCTAAACAGCTCATAAACTTGTCCCAATCATGTATCCAGGAAAGTTTGGTGAAATTCCATCAATTGGTTCAGGAGATATAGTGGGTACAAGAAATTGACATCCAAGTCCTCCAGTGACCTTGAAAATGAGGTCAAGGTCACCAAAATCTAATCAGCTCAAAAACTTGTCCCAATAATATATCCATGCAAGTTTTGTGAAATTCCATCCATAGGTTCAGGAGATGTAGTGGGTACAAAAAATTGTCATCTAAGTCCTCCTGTGACCTTGAAAACGAGGTCAAGGTCACCAAAATCTGATCAGCTCTTACATTTGTCCCAATGATATATCCATGAAAGTTTGGAGAAATTCCATCCATTGGTTCAAGAGATATCGCACATACAAGAAATTGGGTACAAGAAATTGTCATCTAAGTCATCCTGTGACCTTGAAAATAAGGTCAAGGTCACCAAAATCTTATCAGCTCTTACACTTGTCCCAATCATGTATCCATGCAAGTTTGGTGAAATTCCATCCATTGGTTCAAGAGATATCGCGCATACAAGAAATTGTCATCTAAGTCCTCCTGTGACCTTGAAAATGAGGTCAAGGTCACCAAAATCTAATCAGCTCATAAGCTTGTCCCAATAATATATCCATGCAAGTTTGGTGAAATTCCTTCCATTGGTTCAAGAGATATCGCGCATACAAGAATCTGTCACGCCGACGGGATCCGCACTGAAAACAATGTCCTCCCTCACCTTTGGTGGGGGGACATAATTACGTCGACCCTAGTGTTGAAGTCCATTTCTCATGAACTATGATAACTAGAATCATCAAACCTGGCATCAAGTTTCTTCATACAATGTTCTCGAGGGCTGTTGCAATTAATTTACCCTTGACATATATTTAAGGTCTGCTGACTTTGCAAAATTTTACACCCAAAATTATGTTGGCCCTAACGTTTTAGTCCTTTTGTCTGAAAGAATGATACCTGTAGTCATCACACCTGGCATAAAGTTTATTCTTAGAATGTTCACGAGGGATGTTGCAATTATTCCTACCCTTGGCCGATATTCTATGCTCTTCTGACTAAGTAAAATTTTACATTGAAAATTGTGTTGACCATAGCATTTTTGTCCATTTCTCATACAAATTCGTTTAACTAAAGTCTTTACTACTGTGGAAGCCCAATGCAGGTGCGACATAGCATTCCGCGGAATTCTTGTTTAAATTAAGGTGAATGGATACAGTGGAAGGGAAGCAACTCTGCAGTTTTCAATTTTGCCTCCCTTCTCAATGGGTGTAAACTCTTAAAGGGAAGAATTGCTCCCCTAGGAGAAAAGTCTTTTAAGAGTACACTCTTTTAAGAAGCACTAAATAGGCCACAGAAGCAAACAAGAAGTCACAAAAGATGTTTCTCTTTGTAAAAATGGTAAAAAAATATGGGGGTATATCTTGATTTGATTGGGTTGATTTGATGCTTAACGTCCACGGTAAACAACTAAGGTCATGTCGGGACGGTCAGTTAACCTAACCACACTATTCCTGGGCAGGCTTAGACCTCCTAAGCGGTTAACCAGTACTAAGTGCACATACTTTCGCCAGTAACTGACAACTGCCCTTCTTGAATCAGCGGAAGGAGAAACGAAAGTATGTGGCCAGACCGGGATTCAAACCCAGGACCTCTGACTTACGAGTTAGGTGCCCTACCGATTGCGCTACCCGGCCCGGCTGGGGTAAATCTATACACCTTAATGTTTACACATCTCCAGAGATGACAGAATTAATTAGATTCTTGGATAAAGATTCTTGGATGATTTTCCCTCTTTCCACATTTTAGCCCCCCTCCCCACCCCCCACCCACTCCACCAGGTGTGGTTCTCATGAGGCAACTTTAGTATGGAAAATTAATGGATTATCACCAAATACTTCCCCCTAATTGGGGTTCTTATTTAATCACATATAGCTGTACATTCTCATGAACTGTAGGCATCAAGGATTTTTCTTGCTCTGAGCTCTACTTAAGGTGTCGTTTCACAGGTTATCTTCAAATGATATTTCTTACGTCTGAATCTAAACATGTTGTCACCCATCCTCAGAACTGCCTCAGTGTGACATTTTTAACCCTTTTTAGACCGGATACCCGTTTTGGGGACATTATGCAAACAGTGCAGACCCAGTTCAGACGCCGCAAAACGCAGCGTCTGATCAGGGTCTACATTATTTGCTTACAGGAATTTCTGTGCAAAGTACAATAAAAGTGGAAATATTCACCAGAAACCCCTAAAACTAGAAATGGGATTATCTGAATGATAAGAATGGACAAGTCCACTGGTCAAAAAAGGGTTAATGATGGATATCAACATCTTTTGTGACATATAAATGGACATTATCTCATAGGTATCCATAAAACACGCCTCTGCTGCCTTCACAACCCTTCGGCAACTCTTTCAGTTCTAACACCATTCCAAATCCACCCTGTGCCAAACATATAACTGGCTACTTCCTGCTGTTGCCCAGCAACAATCCCATAACTTGTTGCATTTTCAATGGCAGGGCGCCAAACACATGAACAATAATCCTCAACAATAAGGTTGAGGTTCAATCCCAGAATTTAATCACACCATCCCAGCCCGCTGTAGCCACTTTTGAAGTCTCGTGTGGGTGCCACAAAGCTGATATACACACATCGTCATGAGCTTTGAACTTAGAATATAACTT
Source organism: Ctena decussata (assembly GCA_963989385.1). Lineage (NCBI taxonomy): Eukaryota > Metazoa > Mollusca > Bivalvia > Lucinida > Lucinidae > Ctena > Ctena decussata. Next base: position 56,408,476 of record OZ022502.1, on the reverse strand, counting down.
TGTGGTCTTCCAGTCCCAGATATATAGTTTGCCATCAGCGTCCCCTGATACAATGTAACTGAAAAATGAAAAAGACAGAGGTTATTAATACTGTGAGTCAAATTAAAATGTTTAAGAGTTCTGTCAAAATCAGAGAACACATTCAAAAGATGTAAAATGGGCCATACTTCGAAGATTCGGCTATTCAAGCCTCATCAGTGACCTTGAAATGATCTTGTGACCAAAGACAGAGAAAATCATTCTGTTATTTCTTAATTTTGATAAGGCAGTCAATACAAAGACTGATTAGTATCAAAAAGGGTCCAAATGAATAAACAGTAATGATCTAGAATATGAGTCTAAACCAATCAAAAATTTCCAGTTTCTCAGAATATATCCTCTGATCTTAAAGGACAAAAATAAAATATAATCTCGACATGGATGGTGTATGGGGAGACGTTTTATGGCCGCCACAGAGCACAACATCAGCTGTAGTAAAGTTAAAATCTATAAGAGTTCTGTCAAAATCAGAGAACACACTCAAAAGATGGAAAATGGGCCATAGTCATATGGTCCCTTCTAAAAAGGGGTTAGCTGTCTTTATAAGCAACTTCAAAATCATCTCTTGGACATTTTCATCATGAATACTGGATAGGAAGCTGTACTGAAGGCTAAGGATTGGTACCGCCTTTTTAAATGGTACCATGATATACCTTATGAGCAGACTTTTCCTGAGGCATTACAGTCTCAATATTTAGCGTCATTAGATTCTGCCTATAATGGAAGGAGCTGCTATTATGATACAGTAGTTTTGTTCTTTGATGATTGCTGTGACTATCACCATGACTATCTGTTGACCAAACTTTGGTCAATTAAAGGCGAGAGCAAAGCACTAAATCTAACCAACAGAAGAAATGAGTTACACTCAATATTTACCTCATTTCTGGAGAAAAATCACAGCTACATGCATAACCAGCCACCTGAAAAAAAATATGTTAGTGCTATTAAATATACTACTTTCAAATGTGGTCTGTGAGAAATCCTCAGAGGAAAACTGATACTGCTTAAAATTAAAGTGATACAGCATCTGACGAATGCATATGATATAGCTCCAGACCCAGGCTTCATCTGGTTGAAAATATCACTATAGGCAACTGAGTGTTTTATAAAAAAACATTATTACCGCTATAACTACATCATAATATTAGTTTATATGCAATCATAAGCCTTAATATTCTTGCATGTTCGTTATCTGGGATAAAGAGCTAACCATCTCACAAGTACAAAAATTATCTTAAGGTAAATACTTTGTAGGTACACCTCAGTGTTTTCTACCATTTTCACTAGATAACTTTTGTGACTTCCTGTTTGCTTCCTGGACTATGAAGCCTTCCAGAATGGGTGTACTCTTGAAAGAAAGAATTTGCTCCTCCAGGAGCAAATTCTTTCCTTTAAGAGTTAACCCTCATTGAGAAAGGAGGCAAAAATGAAATTGACAGAGCAGCTCCTCAAGAAAGTGTACCCATACAACTTAACATATTTACTTGACTTGATTATAATATATTGCTGCACACAATCTAGAATCAGCCTTGCCCATTGATTTGCTAGAGGGTCAGATAACAGGTGTGCTTGACGATGTCTGAGGTAACATTTTAGAATATTTCAATATACTTGTTGGTCTTGTGTTGGTCACAAGACCAACATGGCTGCAACTTCCAGACTGTCCAATTATATGCAGTATCTTCTTCTATCTAAAATTTCACAATCAAATATAGAGAAATTAACTTACCATGTGACCTGTAAATGTCTTTTTTCTCATGTATTTAAATCTGTTTAACACATTAAACACACAGATCTTGTTGTCCATAGACTGACAGGCTAGCCATTTACCTGCAAGAAGACACAATCATAATTATCAACTGGAATAATTTACCAGTAGATCAATAGGAAAGTGTCACAATAACATAAGTCTGGGAAAAAATAACAAAAGTTACTGCCCCGTTTGTATAGTATCTTTTTACTGAAAAACATGTGCAGTTTTAGCACAGAGAATTTATCTTGGGGAAATCAATAATGCATGGCAAACCACTCATGCATCACAAACTTGTTGTAAAGACATTTTTAATTGATTTTCTACAGTGTATTTCAAACATACAAAAGCCACACAAGTCAGTTACAGAGTACAGCTATTTTGAGCTTTTCATCCACATTCCCTCCCACTTTGTAGTCAAGAAATCATGAACTATAAATTCCTACATATGAGGTACAAGAGAAAAGTGCTGCCTCCTTTGGTTGATGCAAAAGTAATCATAATACAGTCAACTCTCGATATCTCGAGGTCAAATTTCAGCCCAAACTACTGATATCTCAAAGTAAATTTTCTGGTACCAGAAAATTTACTTTGAGATATCAGTAGTTTGCAACAACAGGAGTTGAAATATAAATACAAATAGGAAGTATATTCTTTGATACAATAAGATATTTTGAGATATCAATTTTCGGGATATCTGGAGTTGACTGTATACTAAACAAGAATTCTGTGAAAAGCGATGTCTCGCCAGTCTGTGAATTGCCACAAAGAGGTCTCTATACTACTTACACAGCTAAATCAGAAACTTGACAAAAGTTTCTGCCTCTTCCGGAAATGCAGTACTATGTTTTTGTTTCTGATAGTTGCAGGTGAAACAACAAACTGTGAGCATGCTAAATCAATTAACTAAATATCAGCTTACCATTAGGTGAGAGTGTTATAGCTGGCATAGAGTGCATAGAAGGGTCGGCTATATACTTGAAATCTACAGGAACATCCCTGAAAGCATGTAAAAGAATTTATTTTCAATATGTGCCTTGGCATGCAAAACTTGTGCTTCCAGCAGACCCAGACCTACAGAGCTCCAGATAAGGATAATTCCAAGATGCTTTTTCTTATTTCTCTATGTAAAACATATTCTGTGACCCCTAATTAGAACTGTCCCCACAAACATAAATATGGTTACAGTATCTTTTCTTACCATATTAATCTTAAGTGCCCTGGGGAATTGCATTTTATGAAAGGGGGGTGTTATTTAGAGCCTTAAGAGTAGTAAATCAAACACTGCCAAAATACTTCTAATAAAAACAGTATTGCGGCGAATGGATGTAGTTTCAAATGAAGCAATTCTATCATTTTCCTCTTTTTTCTTTTTGCCTCCATTCCTAACAGTGGTAAGGGGACACTACTTGGAAGAGCTATGTCCTCCAGAGAAGTAAACAGAAATTCATGCTGTTCTCCTTTGTAAAACTGATGATAAACTCGGATGTGAGCGAGTCAATATAACATTATTTTTTGGATAAGAAGCAGGGGGTATTTATTAAAGCAGGGGTGTTTTATTCAAATGAATGTAGTATTTGGATTTTCGTCAGTATATACAAACCATAAACATCCCCACTTACCATTCCCAGACTCTCAAACTTTTGTCGTCTGATGAGGATACAAAGCGTCTGTTTTGATCAACAAATGTGATGGTGTTAACAGCTCCTAAATGTCGATCATATTCTTGTACTATTTCCCCAGACCTGATGTCCCACTGAAGCATAGAAAATAATCAGTTTGATTTTAGATGAGTTACTTTACAGTATATGTGTTTCTTGGCCTAAGAGTTTACATGACTATATTACACATTATTTTAGTAACTTCTGGCATAAAGAGTATACAACAAATGTTCGTTATATAAATATGTTTCTAAACAAGAGCTGCATTTAAAATAATCTGTAATATCAATCATGATTTTAAAATACTGTAGTTGCCATAAGCTGTTTAGTCCTAGTGAAAAACACACATTCTCCACATTTGTGTTTTACTAGACTTAAAATACAATGCCCCTGGGAATTATTTTTTTGATGTATCTAACAAGCTCTGATGATTTACTTGTATCTAACATTTGCTCTCTCATCAGAACTGTCAAGTCATAATTCTATGCATAATTCTGTCAATGTTTACTTACACAAACTATTTTCTTGTCTGATGTTCCAGCCACAAACAAATGTTGTTTGTCATCTTCTGGGTGATACTTTATACAATATGGAACTTTACGACTTGTAAACCGAGCCTTGCATTCACCTGAATATAATGTAAGCACAAGAAACAGTTATAAGGCTAACAGTTTGAAAAACTTTAATTTTTTGTTGCAATAGTAAATTCTTGAGTCTTAGTAAATCTAAAACTTAGAAATGGGTCAACCCATGAAAAATATATCTTACAGTATGCTTACCTAGCAAAGGCTCAAATCAGCCTTCATGTCTGCACAAAATTTAATAGAGTACACTTTTATTACTACAAGTTTCTCATAATTAACAGACTGCAAACTAGGTAGACTGGATGATTTAAAGTTTTATATTTCTTTTACCAGCAACTCTCTTTTGGAGTTTTTCAAAGACATGGTAAGACTTCACCATAATACACTGACAAAATATAAATGTAAAGCAGCGTTTGTTTTGCAAGCACACACATACCAAACTTTTCCATGCTAATTTCTATTAAGCCTAACCTTTAATCCTTTGTGAGTAAGAGGATATGCATTTGCAAACAATGCAGACTCTTATCAGATGGCTCCTTACAGATCAGATCACTCCTGATGAGTAGTCTGATCAGAGTCTATAAGGTTTGTCGTTTATTACTTTTTATCACTATAAGTTTTTGCCATTTATTTTTCCTTTGCAAATTCGTGAGTGAATTAATCCTAATTCCATAGCAAAAGACTGCACCATGATTTAGGTGTATGGATACACATTCATGTTTTTCCAGCATTTTTACAAAGGGGAACAACTTTTATGACTTCCTGTTTGCTACCCTGGATGATGAAGCCCTTCCAATATGGGATCTACTTTAAAGGAAAGAATTTGCTCCAAGAGGAGCAAATTATTTCCTTTAAAAGTTGACCCCTATTAAGAAGGGAGGCAAAACTGAAAAAGACAGAGTTGCTTCCCATAAAGTATGCTTATCAGGGTAAAGCTAAATGATACCTACCTGTTTCAGTATCCCAGAGTTTACAGTATCTGTCATAAGCACAGCTTAAGAATTCTGTGCCACTGTTATTGAAAGTGATATCCCTGACAGCCTGTTTGTGACCACTGTATGTTCTGATACATCTCCGGTCATTGTATACCTCCCAGATCTGTAGAAGAAAGACAATAGCTGCATAAATGATGTGAGCCACGATACAAGAAATCCAACAAAGTGACATGTGCGCCCAGCATAGACTCAGTTCAGCCTGGGCAGCCGCCCAGGCTGACCAGAGCCTTCGCTGTACGTTTAAAAAGTAGCTAAGGGTCTAAGCTAGCTCCATGCAGACAGTGAAGACTTTGATCAGACTGGGCAGATGCCAAGGCTGATCTGAGTCTGCACTGGGTGCACATGCAACTTTGTTGGATTTGTCGTGTCGCGGCTCATATAATCTTTAAATAAATTCTTTCATTTGTTCAGGGCATGACTTATACCTCGACATATTTAACATCTAAAGGCTTTCCCCTAGGTCATCACAAGCAGTTTCTGAAATAAGATTTCTTGATTTTTTTCCAAACTTGAGTCTGCAACATTTGATGCTGTTATACTATTGCTTTATGGATTCGAGAACCAAATTTTCGTGGTGTCAAACTTTACACTTAAAGGCCCGGATTTTGTTCTATCATTTTGACCCCCCCAATCTAATCCCCTCCAATAAACAAGTGATAAGAAAATCAAAGGCACCTCCTAATCCCCTCATTATTAGGGTCGTAAAACAATGCAGAGCTGAAACCACTGCCTACCTGTGGGGCCCCAGTGGGATAAATTCATGCATCAGTCAAATTATAAGAGATCAGAACAATATATTCTATAATTTGTAAAAATATAATTTGCTGATTAGCAGTCAAAGAATACCCAAAAATGAATTAAAAAGAAAAAAAGAGAGAAAAAAGGGAAAATGAATAAAAAATACTAAAGGAAGAAAGTAAAAAAATAACTGAATATATTTTACAAATATTTTCTTGTATTATCACTAACTACTATTACTTTTTTTATATTTTTCTAATATGTTATTTTAAATTTTATTTTTCATAATTTCTAATTATTTATTTTCATTTTTTATTTAAAACCCGCGTTCTGAGCAGTCTGGTGACAGTAAACATGTTTTTGACACCTTTTGAAAACTGTGAATTGGTCAAAGTTCATTTGTTTTTAAAAGAACTGACACTGTAGTCTTGTTCGTTTTAGACTGTGATTTGTTAATTATGGATTAAATTTTATCATTATCAATTTTTTTTCCACAGAGTATATTATTCTATTTTGGCTTCTCTAATAATGAATTTTGATCATTGTGAAAAGGGATAGATGTGAACTTAAGATTTTGTAAACATTACCAGAATATATGTATCTAAAATGTTTTTCCACATCAAACTTTGATGAATACTAATGCCTGTAATTCAGTCAAAGTATCTGTGTTATTGATTTCCCCCATTTTGGGCCTCTGCAAGAGACTGCTGGGACACTGGTCTAGGTAAGACAGGCTAGCCAGAGGAGACTGTTTATTGGATTAGATTAGGATTACATAACTTACTAATGACAAAAATCCAGGTCTTTAAGTATGTATCATCATGAAATTTAGCAATGTTCATGCTGTTATTCACACATTTTGATATATCATGTCTTACAACAAAGAATTTAGGTACTGAAATGCAGAAATCAGTATTAATCTGGAAATTCCCATTGCCTGCGTTCAAGGCCAAATACTGTATATACAAACCTTGATTTTGCTATCCATACTACAAGACAACATTAAATGTGCTGATTTTGGGAACCATCTAATAGCTGCCACACCTTTAGTATGACCTGACCATGTGTGTATGAGTTTCTTTGGAATAAAACATTTTTCTGGTGGGAACTCTGACTTGAGATTCACTCCGACATCCTGGGGAACGTGAAGAAAGGAGCGGCCTTGGTAGTCGTAGGCATCTTTAACTGCAAGAAATAAATACTGTGTTAATGATGATGATGGATGACTTGTGATTGTACGTCCTTTTCAACAGTATTGCAGTTATATCAGGACGATGGGAGGATGATAATGAAAGGCTGTGTGCAACGGAACCCCATTTACGGTAGGAAAGATTCTCGCCTCAAGCAAGGTTTGAATCCTGTCCGCTAGATCAGTAGGCCAGGGCTTAACCCACTGAGCTACCGGGGCTCCTAAATACTGTATTAATCAGGGTTTAAGAATTGAAATTTTATTTTTCAATATTTGTTACTGAAAAAGATTATAGCATACAGTTCATTAATTTTTCGGTTAACACAGTATGGTCATATAAATAAAGCACTAACAACCACTTTTCCTTTTATTACATAATACTTGTAAATGCAAGCTGTAAAATATTTCAGAGCCAGATACAGAGGCGGGGATGGAGGAAATGTGGTGATGATAACTGTGATATGTTTTTGTCCATTCTGTAGGGAACATATGTCATTAGAATCATCTAAGTGAGATGTCTTTAACAAGTGGCCACAATGCATTTCCTTATGGACAAGTAAATTAATTTTATAATAATCATTAACCCTCACCCCACAGTCATAAACACACATACAGACAGACACAAACACACCCTGCCTAATCTGGAGCTGAGTTAAATAAACTTACTGTGTAGATTAGTTTTCTCCTCAACAATCTTTTCTTCACCCTTCTTACTAGACTTGGCACGTTTGGCTAATATCTCATCTAGCTCCTTCTTCTCGTCCTACAACACAGGACTGGCATATCATGCTTATGCTTAATACTGGATCAGCAGTGCTGCAGCAAACACTTCAGACCCAGATCTGACTGCTCCTGATCTGGATCTGCACTGTTTGCATTTGGAATTTTTTACACATTGCCAGAGAGTAAAATCAACTTATTTATTCAAATTTCAGGATATTGGACTGACTAAAAAATAGATCAGTTTTAGCAGTGAATCACTGAGTAATAATTCTCCGTAGGTTGATCAGTGATTAAGATCATCATCTCATCAGCACTGAAAATGAAACAAGCCTATGGCAAGCTTCATAAATTAAGAATCAAAGGACCACCAAATATAGATTCTGTGTATCATATGATCAATTTTTAATGTATTTGTAAGGCATTCGACAAATAGAGTTGACATGGACTGCGAGATAATGGTATGCACCATAACTAAGTAATATTTAACGTGACCATATCAAAATTTATGTCATGAAAATTCGTCACTGCATAACAGGGTGGCGTGGTCATATCATAAATGCAGTTATTATAATAATTCTTACCTCATTTGGTTTCATCACAGTCTGCTCATCAACAAATTTCCCCCAGGGTCCAAGATAACCTTCAATATTGCTTGGATCATCATTAAGATGTCTCTTACGCTTATCTTCAGGACGTTTCTTTGTTATTTCAAATACTGTTAAACCTGTAGATAGGAAAAGCAATGGATGATGATCAGTCTTACCAATGCAAAAGTATCACAACAAGCTTTAAATTACAAAGTGCATTAACTTCCTACATACATTTTCTATTCCAAAATTGTACTGTAATGTTGGTTTCAGAACTATGCTCATGTCTGAGTAATACATTCTTTCCGGGCCACACCTAGACTGTCACTCGAAAGTCATCTGAGGGTGTATGACTGACTGATGCAACGGCAACTTAGCATGTGGCATAGTCTCAAAATCAAAATCACATGCTGAATGTATCACAATAATTCTGTGTAAATGAAAAGATGCATACCTGGCCCTGAGGTTATAAAACTTGAGTGCATTCTCAAACTCAAAATAAATCACACTGATTGGCTGCTTCCGAGCACATGCTCGGAAGCAGCCAATCAGTGTACTTTATTTTGAGTTTGAGATTATACTCAAGTTTTATAACCTCGGACCCAGTTCAAAGTATGTGTGGCTTCGGAAAGATAAATTTCTATGTTTCATATTAAAAAGTAAATTTCAAACTTATAAAATCCAGACAGAGTTTATCATTATCTGACTGGACAATACTTGTAAAACTTCAGCTTTATGACATGAAGCTCCTTAAAGTGTATGAGTACATCTAAAGCTTTTTCACCCTTTTTTACAATGGCAGACTACTTTTGTGATTTCCTGTGCCTTTCTGGGCAATGAAACCCTTTCAAACAGGGATCTACTCATCTACAACTTTCGTGACTTCCTGTTTACTTCCCCGGAGCATAAAGCCTTTCCAAAATAGGGTCTACTCTTAAAGGAAAGAATTTGCTCCTATGGGGGCAAATACTTTCCGTTAAGAGCTAACCCACAATTAAGGGAGCACATACTTTCCTTTAAGAGCTGACCCCAATTTACAAAGAAGGCATAAGGAAAATAGAGTTACTTCCCCTAAAACTGTCCCCATTTGCCTTAAAAGAGATGACTACATAAGCAGATCAAAAACAAGGCCCTGTTTTTCAAAGCATCTTTAGCTTTAAAAATCGTTAGTCAAGGATTCATAAAGTCTTCTAGAACAAATAAAATCAAGTGTGCTAATATTTTTGCTGAAAAAAATGGGAGGTGCTTTTGCACTGCAAGAGCTCCTCACATTTTTCGACAAACAAAAATCAATGTTTTTGTGTACAATTAGTTTGAAAATTAAAAGTCTTGTTAACTGACCACATTGTTATTCCTAAACAACTGGGACCTAGGCCCAGTTGTTCAAAGCATTGTTAGCTGAATGAAGTCGTTAGTCAAGGATTGGTTAAGTCTTCTAGTTCACATAAAATGAAGTGCCATTATGTTTTTTGCGAACAATTTGAGGTGCTTTTGCAATGCAAAAGCTGCTAGCTGTTTTTTTTACTGTCTTGTTAACTTATGACGCTGTTAATTCTGAACAACTGGGTCCAGATGTTTACCTTTGTTATCTTCCGCAGCTTTAGCATCTCCAAGCACTGCTGGCTGTGAGGTTGTCTGGGTGTCAACAGAAGGGTCCAGAGCATAGCCTGTTGGAAAATAAAAAAAGAAATATGATGTAATATTTGGGCTCTGTTAGACTTAACATATTACAGAATTTTACAGAAACAGCAAGCTGATAAGGTCCAGTCAATGTTGCAATTCCATCAGCATTTTTTTTACAAAGAATAAAAATATATAAAACTGAGCCAAAATGCTCTCATAATATGCCAAATTCTGATAGTATAGATATTTAGTGTTATACACTTAAATTGTTCTGATAGTATAGATATTTAGTGTTATACACTTAAATTGTTCTGATAGTATAGATATTTAGTGTTATACACTTAAATTGCTCTACGATCTAAACATATGAGATATCTTATAGAAGCATAATGAGAATTATGAGGTATGTGGAGTTTTACCCGTCTGTACATTGTCACAAAACAGAACTAAACCAGGAAACACGACACAAAGTTTACTCCACTGCCGCCAACACTAGAAAAGCAATACGTATATAAACACAATAAACCATGTGTTTAAATTGTCATCTTTGTTCTTTATCAGACTGAGAGAGGTTATTCTGCCCTGTAGGTAATATATGTATCAAAAGTAAATGAATCCTTGACAAAATCTAAAACTTGCTTTACAGGTTTTGGTCATGCAGTTTACAGTTTTCCCTTATTCAACAATGACATGATGACATTTCAGCAACTCAGTGAGAGATAAGTTAAAATATGGATTGGCAGTATGTATGGTCTATGTACCTGTTTTCGGGGTGCTAAAGAATTCGGGGTATTCTGATAGATTATACCGCGCCTCTTGTCAGGGACCTCTAATGATGATTGTTTTATGCAAACAGAAAACTGAATAAGCATTTTACATCATACACTAATTGACGCGCAAGAGCACGTTAGTTTTGACGTCCTCCGTGACATTGTCGTTGGTGACCGTGAAAGCGGCCATATTGAAAGCACTGCAAAATTTATGGAAAGTACTGACGAAGATGACACAGCAATTTATTCAAATATGAACTTGTTTTCTGATAATTCAAAGATCATTCCTAGAGCCTAAAACACTGCAGGTCTCACGAAGGCAGGTGTTATCATAAGGATCTGCAGCTGATGCATTTTTGAGGTGAATTCTTTGACGTATCCCGAAAACTGGTGCAGTTTCAGAGAGCAGATTCAGCCGAGCATCAGTTTGGATTTGATCAAATATGTACACATGGAGGCATGGGGTCATGAAATGTAAGTTACAAATTACTTAATACATACTTCTATATACACTCAGACTATCAGTTTTGGATCTCTGTTTATGACACAGTTTTTATGATGCGAATGAACGTTAATACCCGGAAACTGGTGCAGCCATCATAGATTATCAAGTTAATTAGCGAATGGACCATCATAAGTAGTTGAAGAAGAAACTGGTAAGAAGATGATAAGAAGTCCAGTTACGATCTATTAATCCTTCTGAGGCAGGCATTGAGTGAAGGGTGTACCAATGGTGCTTGCTTAATAACACAAGTTTCACTGTACTTCTTCTACTGCAGCTTTGTTACTTACTACAAAGATACATATACATACCATAACTGTGAAAGGTTCTTCTTTGATTTTCAAACTGAAAAGGGCTAACATGGGCCTCCTCGACATAGCCTGCTAGAGCATTTCTGGTGGCGGCAAATTGCTGGGTCTTGTAGGGATTCACTGGTCCCACCTAGTCAGTATAAAATATGTAAATAGAATACAGTCCTTTGAGTACTACAGATAAGAAGGAGTAACAAGAATAATTCTGAGACAATTTTTCTTATTTCTGAATGAAAACATATGTTGTGACCTTTCATTAGACCTGTTGTGGTAAGCTGTTTCTAATGAGGGGTCATAACATATGCTTTTATGGAAAAATATTGAAAATGATCCCTACATTATCCCAGTTACCCCTTATTATCTTGTGCACTGGGATCCTTTATTTTGTTATGTTTGGGGTTCCTACAAAAGCAGAGCATTACAAGTGATTAGCCTTATACCCAGACTTAACTACAAAGGAATATAAAGCAAATGAGCATTCATGCTCATTTGCCTTAAATTCCTTTGTAGTTCAGGGATCCTTCACACAATAGAGTAATATACAAAATAATTTTTGGGTTAGGCTCTTTTAGGATTTTTGTGATAACTCTACCGGTTTTTATACTGCATGGCAAATATTGTACACAAATATTCTTTTCATACACTACACACGTCAAAAAGCAATTATATTTAGGATAGCTATTTGAAGAAACTTGAATTTTCTAATGTCCTTGTAGGAAAAAAGAGTGACTGTAGTATAGTGGAAAAGTTGCAAGACTACCAATCCAAAGGTCACAGGTTTAATCCCCCTTCTCCAGTCTTTTGGATGAGACTTTAAACTGAGGTCCTATCACCGTATAACCTGTCTTGATGGGATGTTTAACCCGAGTTCACTCACTCTTTCTATTGGAGAGGAATTGCCTGTCTATCTTGCGTGAATAATGGGCTAACAGTACATGTATTGCTTAGAATATAGACACACTTGAACTTTGTGTGTTCCGTCAATTTTCAAGAAATAACTTGAGCAGCAACATGACAAAACCAACCAAGTGGCATGTACACCCAGCAAAGACTCAGCTCATCCTGGGCATCCAACAAGTCCGATCAGAGTCTTCGCTGTTGGCGTGGAGGTAGCTTAGACCCTTAGCTACCCTTTAAGCTCTTAGCCAAGACTCTGGTCAGACTGGGCGGATGCCCAGGCTGACCTCAGTCTTTGCATGGAGCACATGCCACTTTGTTGGTTTTGTCGTGTTGCAGCTCAAAAGTCATACCTGTGCTGCAAATAGCTCATCATATTTTGGGTTATATGAGACTTCTTTTGTCTTTGGGTCAATGTGTCTTAGTCCACTGGTATCTTCCTACAAAACAAGCATAGCTAATGATTGTTAAGGTGAATGAATATACATTCACAGGAAGCAACTCTGCCATTTTCATATTTGCCTCCCTTCTCAAAGGGGGTCAACTCTTAAAGGAAAGAATTTGCTCCTCAAGGAGCAAATTCTTATCTTTAAGAGCAGACCCCTTTTCAGAAGATTTTGTTGTCCAGGGAAGCAAACAGGAAGTCACAAAAGTTGTTTCCCTTTGAAAAGATGAATACAAAATGAACCATCACATAAATCTATTAGAATGTGGATAATGTCATTCACTAAGGTGCGAGGTCAAAGTTTGAGAGGCTTGGATTGCCCATTATTTTGTTCACAGAGCATTGAGATTTGCTTTTTCTTGCACACCGGATAAGGATATCCACGTGTTTGCCCTGTACCTACAAATCTTATCTCAACCATGTTATCTCACCCAGGACCGGATAAAAATCACGAGCATTCAGTGCATTAGTTGTATTGGAGGTCACATATCTGCGTCTTTAAATGACGTTGGCATTTTAGATGATGACGTCACGAAGACTGCAAAAATGGCGTCAGTTTATGCATGCCAGACGTTGACGTGAAGAACCAAATGGCGGTCATTGAAAATGTCGCCTTCTTTCAAAATCAAACAGAAACCAGTCTTCTCAAGCACTAAAATTACACATTTTCACAAGTTCTAAAGTTAAAGCAAAACATAGTCTGCAAGAAAAAGTATCTTTCATGGTTGGGAGGTGTTGGTAGAAAAATCCGTCACTCGGGATCACTGTGCGGCATCACTCGGCAAGCCTTCTGATGCCGAACAGTGACCCTCGTGACAGATTTTTCTATCCACATCTCACACCCATGAAAGATACTTATATTCTCAAGCCTGTTTTTCTTGTCCAGGACGATGCCATTTAAAACAGGAACTGGTTTCCTATAATTCAATCAAATGACACACTGACTGCACTGGCCTTGGTCCATGGGGAACCAGCTGGTCCGTGCCAAAAACAACATCAGCAGTCAGAAATTTCATGTTGTGTAATCAGTTCTTAACTTGCGAGATACACACAATACCAGCAGGCCAGATAAGATGCGTATTTTACACAATCTAAATTAGTAAATACGCAGTTACTTGTCATCTTATGCCTTTATCACCATAGCAAAGTGCGACCAAAATTGGACCATCCGTCTTTCTGGTTTGGGATAGTATCTATATTAATTTCAGGGTTATGGGATAACACAGAGCCCCACTTCCAGGGCTTAGGTCTGCCACATTACTCCAAAAGCTATTTGAATTAACATTTATCCTTGTAGGGTCGAGAGTCAAGTTGACTCGTGTAACACCCTCTTGGTTTGACACCCAGGTATTATTGTTATGGAACCATTAAGGATAACCATCTTTCTTTCATTTTATGAACTTCTTTCAATGTATCATATATACTGAACATCAAAAGAAACGCATACAATGTATACGCCCAATTTATTTGAAGGCGTAGGTAGATGTTCTCATTTAGACATTTCAAGTTACTTTGTTTATGATATACCGACAAAATGAGTACCTTAAGCTTAACGCATCAATATTCCATAAACTTTAGAGACCAGAACGCTTGCTTTTGTGATGGGGTTAAACTTAAAGTCACCATACTTTCAGAAGCTGAATTTTTAATCCCATTAAATGCTCAGCCAATTATTTTCTCCAGACATAATGTCCGCAGCAAGGGTAAGAAACAGCGAAAAAATCAAAGCAATCGAGCCTTGCGTTTTAGAGTAACTATCAGGTGAAATTTGGCGGTAGAAACAGTAACACCGGCTTTCCATTGGTTTTCCATAGACCTTTTAACACCCTGTATTTCTTGAAAAGAACAGAAACCATTCCTACGAAGAGATTAAATGAATTAACAAGAGTAATATAAAAAGATTTGCAAAGAAATTTTTTTGTAGCACTGCAGAACTTTTGATTTTATTGGACTTCCCAATTTGCTATTTGTTTAATTGAAAGGGAGATGATTTTACAAGTGTTCAACTTCAAACTGCTGTCATGTTCCTAAGAAGAATAACATGGTAATAAAACTGACGGTTTTTCCATAACCAGACATTAGTCGCGATACGGAAACAATTTGTTACACTGCCAAAGGAAAGACAACTCTTACAACAACTTTGAATGTTTCACGATAAATGGAGATAACTCTTTAATCAAGCTTTAATTTTGCAAGAAGCTGAGTTTATATTGTTGGCAGATATCAGTAGTGTTTTCATACATGTGATGAACTCCCGATGACCATGTGGGAGATTTGGATTTCATTTCAGGGAGATTGAGTTCTCCATCAGGGAGACTTTTTGACGGTAACTTTGATGCGTCGTTTCAAATACTTTACTGTATTTTTTTCTTATTTTAAAACAGAACATGAACTATAGTACAGTTTGTTTAGTTTACTTTTGAGTTACTCCCCCAGCCCCCCCCCCCCCCCCTCCCCTCTCCCCCCACAAAAAAAACACACCTCCTTTCTTTAATTATTATAAGGAAGTGGCTAGTGACAACCGGTTGTCACTAGCCTCACAGGCTACTGACAACCAGTTGCTATAAATCCTATTATTTTCAAATAAAACTCAAGATATTTTAAGCATATTAGTTTCATGGTATTACTATTATATTTGTTGATATTTGATTTCACTCTGATCAAGTTTTAAGTTGATTGTAGAAAGCAAGAACCTATTAAACAAATCAGATGTAATTTTTTTATTTTTTTTTATTTACATTATTATTGTCTAGAAGTCATGGAGTTATTCATAGAAATAGCTAAAAGAATTTA
Organism: Ctena decussata; assembly: GCA_963989385.1. NCBI lineage: Eukaryota > Metazoa > Mollusca > Bivalvia > Lucinida > Lucinidae > Ctena > Ctena decussata. Next base: position 56,392,869 of record OZ022502.1, on the reverse strand, counting down.
TGCATTACATGCATTTTACATTTATCTTGATGGAAAAAATATTTTACATAAATTTTCCAGTAATCATTACATGCTCTTCCCTATAGCTATATTCCTGTTGTTCAGTCAAGCAAATTTGTTTATTTACTGATTCTATCCACTAGGAAAAATAAACTTCAAATTCATAATATGAATACAAGAATAACTACTATCTAATGAATTTGAATCCAAAAATAACTACTATTTAATCATGGAGGCAATTGTGCAAACAGAATTAGCACATAAACTTCAGAGAAGATTGCAAGCAGTATTTTGAGTTAGTTCCCTTACAAAGTATGATATGAGTTACTTCCCTTGGAAAACCTATTTTTAGAAGATATCTCTTCTCCATATGTTTGCTTTTTATCTGCAGATATTTTGTTGTTGTGATTCATATATAGCTTGATTTAAAGCATAATCCTATTGAGAATTATTTGTGATGTTTTTACAATGAACCAATGCTTCCTGTCCTTTAAAATGCGCATTTAATATATGAGCCGGTTGTCAGTAGCCTAACAGGCTAGTGACAACCGGTTGTCTCTAGCCTGTGAGGCTGCTGACAACCGGTTGTCACTAGCCGTCGCCTTATTATAATTATTCATTTATCATTATATTACTGTTATTTGTATCATTAGTTTGGTATCTGTCTGGCACAGAATCTAGCTCTTGCAAAAGGGTATACTTGAGATTTCATACAGATTTGCCTCCCTTGAAATTTCTATTTTAGTTTTATCTACTTATCTTCTTTCATAAACAAATAAGTTTTGTTTAAAGGAACTCAGAGCTGTAAAAACTGATAAAAATGTATATAACAATGTTCAAATTCTGTTTTTGACACAAACTATACCCATGCACAAGACAGAAATATCAAAACTTTCATGCATAACTTTTACACCATTAACGATCAAAGTTATCGGCCATATATAATAAATTCAGATGTCATTTGCCATTCGGGAGAAAAAGTACCTTACGGAGTGGGCGACAAGTGAAGACACTGATCAGCCTGCACCTCTGTGCAGCCTAAACAGAGTTTTGCATTTGTTGCCTATGCGTCTAAGGGAATCTAAGCCGTGAAAACAACTCTTCGACCATATTGCGCATGTTTATTTTGTGTAGTTGTGAAACAGGGCTACTGAGTATCGGCTTCTTTTCACGTGACATATCTTCTTAAACACATTTCGTCGGTAATTCTTACACGGGTCAGTGAGTTTATTAGTGACCTGATTAATGGGATTAATGTCAACAGACATGACCAGGGGTTTTTTTAAGCGCGGGTCCGTTGGCCCGGGCCCGTTGATTTTGGCCTCGGGCCAGTTAAATCCCACTGTAGCAGGTCCGTCAGGCCAGTTGAATTTCGGGGAGTCATTTCGGGACATTCAGTTTGTTTCAAACTTGAAGCGAAAACAATCTGAAAACCAGTCTTCTTTCGTTTTGCTACGGATGATTTCATTGGACGATCAGAAATGTTTAATCCAATGAAATTTCTCCTCGCATTGCAAATAGACAATATGGCCGACCGATGAAGTTTGGGGATGAATCGCAGAAGTCACATGTAAAAAATGGACCCCAAAGGACTTCTGCACTTATTTCAACCCCCGCCATCTAAAAAACAAAAACAGCTGCTTAAGTCCGATGAAGAAAAAAAGCCACCCGAGACAAATACGAACAGTCTGGCCGCCATCGGTACTTTCAACCTGGGTGGCTGACTGAATTCAAGTGCCTGAAGTTGCTCGAGTTTGATGATGCCCTAGGAATGAAATGTTCAATTTGTAAAACTAGGGACACAGTTGGCTCTTATGCTACTGGATGCACCAATTACAAGAAAACCTCACTGCTATATCATGAGGTATCAGACTTGGCTTAATGGGTTAATTATCTTAAACATTCGGATACTAAACAACTACAGATAAGACTGTCTATTTGGTGATAAAAGATCATACATTTTAATGGTGCTTTATTTTATTGAATATAATTTGTCCTGTATATTCGGCATTGGAAAAATAGTCGGGCCAGTTGAAAATTTGGATGGCCAGTAGATTTTCCGGCCAGGTGGCCCTGCAGGCCAATGGCATTTTGGTCCCTAGGAAAACCCCTGATGACGGTTTGTTTATTGCACAGTCAAAACAATATTTGATACTGTGAATACAGGTCTATACACATGTGGATATCTCCTTACTGGCAGGGAAAAAGGGCATGGCATTGGAAAAGGGGTATCAGAAAAAAATTATGAAGGGAAAACTCAGCATCCGGGAGATTCTGAAGGCTTTTCGGGAGCGCGGGAGATGGACTTCATTTCCGGGAGACTCCCAGATGATCCGGGAGACATCACATGTATGTGTTTTCTGCTATATGTGATTTAAAACCATAAATTGCCTAAATCAGCTGACAGAAGAATTACACATGTACCTAAACATGTAGGCTTTTCTTTTGATGTTCAGTATATGTTTAATCCAATGTACAAACGCGTAACTAAGCAAAGGCTCCATTTATTATAAACAATTCTGATTTAACGTTGTACATGCGTCTTTAGAGTACCCCACCCACAGGTTCTATTTATGCTGATAAATAATTTTTACCGTTGAGACCACTGTCGGTGCCGCATTTAATGCTATGGTATTTGAAATCGAGTTGGTTTTATCTATTGGCTTCAAATGTGAAGTTAGATCATTTCCAGTAGCCTTTACATCGTTTGAATCATTGGAATTATCACCAGAATCACTTTCGTATGACAAGATTGACTCCATATTTTATTTTCTGGTTCCCTGCACACCTGGTCCGGTCCATAGAGATACCGGAACGCACCAAAACACCGGAACGCAGCCGTGATTACCGGAACGCACTATTAATATAGGGTTTTCCCCTACAGGTACTGGTTTTGGGGTTAAGTATGGAGTGCTCATTTTGCGTAAAGCATTATTTAAGCCCTAATTTGATATACTGAGTCAACGTTGTGTGCCCAGTGGGACACTACTTGAGTCTGTGCTACTTTCCATTTCAGTGTCAAGGATCATAAATCGCATTCAACACAATTTAAATTTTACTTCTTTAATGCCTTGAATAATTAAAGATGGCATAATAATGATTCCTGACCCAGCAAAAAGCTTTTTTACAGGCACCAGAACAGACACAATTCTGCTTTACATACACTCTCTGTCTCTATTCCTGAACAGGAAAGCATTTTTACCAGAAAACTTTTTTTCTGTAAGTTGCATACAAAATTGAAAACCTAATTTATTATCCTCTAATAATGACATAAATAATGACATACAACAATATTCCAATCCTAAACCCACACATAAGTAAAGGAATAGCCTATATTTTATAGTGCGTTCCGGTAATTACTTGTGCGTTCCGGTGTTTTGGTGCGTTCCGGTATTTCTATGGACCCCACCTGGTCTCTATAAACACCGAACAATATTCTTCAAATACAGCCTATGTAGGCTCACCTCCTAATTCAATTTTTGCCTTAAACATTGGAAATTGTGATAAGGTTGACACGCATCCCTAAGAATGGAAATAGACTTATATCCAAAGAGCAAGCTCATCAATAATGGGTTAACAGCTAATATTATGTAGGTATGCATTTGTATGTATTTTGCAATCTTTTTTTTTTTTACGATTTATTAGAAACAACACATCTCTAGCATTTACATACAAAGAGGTATAGAAACATACAGTATCTAGTGTATATACAAAAATACAATTTTTGTCACTTTCGCATTAGCCAATAACATTTTTGCTAAGTAATACATAAAATAATTGTAATTAAATGACAGAGGCATTTTATTATTTATAAAAACATCCCTAAATTTGCCATCGCCGGTAGCTACATGCTAAAAAAGAGAATGAGCAGGATTTATTGCAACTAAGCGTGAAAGCATTTCACAGAGCAGCCTGGTAGGTTGGAAATGAGAGCTCACATAAAGTACAGTATCTCTCTCTATAATGATACTAACTAGAAGGGAAAAAGAATAATAGGAAAAAATAAAATTCATATCGCTTGGTAAATATTTTTCATAAACTATTTATCGGCTAGGTATACATCATTTAAGCGAGTAGAACACACTAGTTTCATTTCACTGCACAGGCAGACAAAGTTTCGCTTCAATAATTATACTGTGGAATGTATATAGCATAATGTATGTACAAGTTCTTTCGTGGGTCGTATTTGGATTTTATCATACTAAACGGTAAGTCAAATTATATTTTATAAAAGACTTTCACTACGCTTGTACCATAAGTTACAAATAGAATGGATGGGTGGATAACTTGCTATTTTACGTCCTTTTTTAACAATATTTCAGTTATATCAGGACGATGGGACGGTGATAATGAAAGGCTGTGTGCAATGGAACCCCATTTAAGGTAGAAAAGATTCTTGCCTCAAGCGGGATTCGAACACCATGAGTTACAAAGTTACTCATACAAATGAGGGACAGATGCGAAAAGATAAGAAAAGGAAAGGAAAGGGAAGGGAAAGAAGAAGAAAAAGAAAACTCTCAAATACGACGTCAGAGTGAAAACAGTACCCAAGACATTTCCCGACAGTATTTTGCCCTAATTGTTTTTTAACATACTTTGTGGTTATAACTTTTGCAATTTGTGGACATACTGTACAATGTTTAGATTTTACCTCAGAAAAGCGGCGTCGGATTTAAACGATTTTTTTTCCGCATCTGCCAAATAATCGTTGTTGGTTAGTTTACCATGAGTGTTATGGATTATGGGCAAGTTTCAAAACACTATGCCACGAGGGCGACTCAAGAGTGAAGCATACCTCGCTATTGCTCGACAATATTTTTTTCGCGATTCTCTGCCAAATAAGAAGAATAGAAAAATAGCTTCGACTCTAAAGAATAGAAAGGTGAAATATAAGCATTTTCCCTAACAGAGAAAGTCCTACACACACATCGACGTAGTCATATCTTATTAATAGCACCGTGCGATATCAATATCCAAAGTAAAGAATTTTTCAGTATATTTTCATGTAAAACTATTGTATTTAACGAGTTCTGATTATTACAGTAAATATTTTTTCTTTACTAAGTCTCAAATAATAGAAGCCATTTACTCCAGTTTCTCGCAAATTTTTCGTAATTACTACTTTTAATAGCTATAAGTTTCTCAATATCCAAGAACTGTTTTATCTCTTTTTTCCACACGTTTAGGTTTAGTTGCTTATTGCTTATTCTACATTTATATATATAATAACGCGTTAAGATCAAAATATAGTTTATGGGCTTGTTTGATATCACATTGTAAGTAATACCGAAAAGTGCTGCATGTTTATTAATATTTAGAGAAAATTGAATAGTTTCTTGCAACCAGCTCTCAACAGATTCCCAGAATTCTGTCACTACGGTACAATGCCAAAATAAATGTTCTATTGTTTCTGGTAAAAGTCCACAAAAATTACATAGATTATCTTGCAAAATTTTCATTTTTACTAAGAGATCGTTGGTGGCTAGAATCCTATGCAATATACGGTATTGAAACCAGTGAAGTTTTGTGTTACTGCAACATTTGGCGGGTACATTATAAATCAATTTCCAATTCAAATTTGTATATTCGAAAGTATTGTTCCATTTTATTTGACTTTTTATTTGTAAATCCTTCTTATTAAAAATAGCATAAATGTTTTTACTTCCCTTCTTATTCTTTAATATTTCCTTTATATTATACGGCAAATATACATGGTACATATATGGTATTTCTAACATTTCAATTCCTTTTCTCCTGATAAAACTTTCAATGGCGGACCTTATTCCGAAGAATTCTAGGAAATTAACTTGGATGTGATACGTGTCACAAAAAGTATTTAAATTCATAAAATTACCGTCTGCGTCAATTAAATCCTTGACAAAGTATATATGTTTATTAAACCAGTGTCTGTAGAAAATTGTTTTATTTGCAACTTTTATTTCTTTATTGTTCCATATATTTACTTATAAAATGTCCTCAAATGATGAAGGACAATTTAAACTACACAATTTAATCCATGAACTAATCACATCATTCCAAAACTGATTATTTTTGTTTTTTATTATTTGTTTCAAATATTCTGTTCCTCTAGTAATTAAATTTCTAATTTGAGTATAATTTTTCTGAAATATATTTTTATAGTTAGCTTCTGTTATCAGTAATCTCCTAATCCATGTACATTTTAAAGCCAAGATATAATTATCTAAGTGAATCATTTTAAGGCCGCCCTTGTCATATTCTTGCATCAAGACATCTCTTTTAATTCGGTCTACTTTCGATTGCCAAATAAAATTAAAGAAAATTTTGTTAAGTCTGTTTATTATTTCGTCAGGAGGGTTTGGTAAAGATATAAATAAGTGATTAAATTTCGATATAATTAAGGTTTTTAAGATTGTTATTCTGCCAAAGGGGGTCAAAATTCGCTTAGACCATTGCTTTAGTTCCTGTTCTATTTGTTTTATTTTTTCATTAAAGTTAAGCTTTATCATTTTATCCAGGTTACAAGAAAATTTTATACCTAATATTGTAAAATCCGTTTGATTCCAATCAAGTTTGTATCTGTGGTTAAATGTTTCACCGCAAAACTTTCTACTACCTATCCAGACTGCTCTGGTTTTCGACTTATTAACTTTCAAGCCAGATATATCTGCATAGAGTCTAAGTATATTCATTGCTTCGAGAAAAGATCGCTCTGTGCCATCTAAAATTATTGTAGTATCATCTGCAAACTGAGAGAGTCTGTATTCTGTTTCACCAATTTTTAGTATTTTGCAATCTTAGTTACTGTAGTTCGTTTTAATGTAATCACAAGTATGTTCATTTATCTTTAACCAATACCATTTTCATTTCCCCTTTTTTCTTGCTGTTTTCCTACTGTGCTTCTCAGTTATAGGAATTGATTGTTGGAGCAACAAGTAGATGTAGATGTATTTTTGCATGATACTGTGTCAGTACACTGTAAATATTTTTATATTTTGAAGGAGGACCCCAGAGAAGATTGGACTATGTCCAACTGGGCTTTCTGGTTAAACAAAGTCATTGTTATAATTATTATTATCACCTCAGAGAAGATACAGTGGGAAATATGCAGATTATATTTTCCTTTTGGTCCTTTGAGATCATGGAATATATTCTGAGAAGTCAAAAATGATCATACGTTTAGATTCATTTTCTAAACAAATTTGAAATATTTTGGTATTTTTCGACTTATATCAGTCTTTGAGACGACTGCCATGTTAAACCTGCAAATTTACTGTTTTTTTCCTCTGGCTCCTTGTGCCAGATTTAAAGGGTCACTGATGAGGCTTGAATAGCCGAAACCGCGGTATGGCCCAACTTCTTACTTATGAATGTTTTCTTTGCTCTTAAAGGATCTAATCTTTTATCATTATTAGCTACAACCAACCAACAAACTATATGTAAAACGGTACTCCAGTCATCGATGGACAGCGCTGTAAAATACAACAGGCTCGTCGGAAGGAAATTCTGTTTGGTGCGGCCCATGGCGAGCGACGAAGCTAGGGGGTCCAAGGGCATGCTCCCCCGGGGAAAAATAGAAAATTAGATGCTCTCTGGTGCAATCTGAAGCCATTTTTGACTCCAAAATTGCATTTAAGCCACGGCAGTTTTGCTGTTTATTACATGGACCTCTTTACATGATGACCCGATAACCTCTATGACTGTCATAGAAACCGTTTTGACAAATACAAGCAGAAAGAGAGCAATTTCATTCTGATTAAAATAATCAGCCCTTTTGTAGCATTCTGAATCAGCTTTATGTACATGTATTGCTAAAACGCGCTGGATAAGCTTTTGCTTTCTTAATGCTTTTGTTAGTCTGTAAAAAAGAGAGAAAGTTATTGTATTTTTATGTTGCAACCATGAAAACACAACAGCAGATCAATATATTTCTTTATCCTTTTAGCATAATTTCATTGACCATCTCAGTGCAACTTTTACTCCTGGACTTGTTAACGTGACCCTGTTTGGTCATTTGCACGTCGAATAGGCATCTCGGATAAAAAAAAAAAAGAGAGAGTGAGAGAAAATCCAGATAACTATGCCCAAAAATGATAGTGGACCCATACACCCAGTCCAGTTGGAAAGTTCACATGGCATCCTGTATTTGTAAATGTTTTCTATTATAATTATCCCCGAAAGATAAAACACTACCGATTAAAATTTCCCAGAAATGGTCGCCCGTCTTTCCATTCCTGATACAAAGGTAAATATTAGAATTCTCAGGAACTGACACATTTCAATCCCAGATCCCACCCAAGAAACCACGTGGGAAAAAGACATCACAAGTCATGTGGGATAAAAACATTACAAATCATTTGCCACACAGGATATATCCAGCTAATCAGTACCATCCCTATGTACATGTAATAGCATAATTTAAGAGACGAGCTTGCGTCATGGCAGTTCTCAGTTACGACTTCATACTACGTAGAACAGAAAATGTCTGTTCAGTCGTAGCATTAGTAGCTGGCATCACAAGTATGTTTTTTTACCAATGAAATAACCTCAGAGTGCAAACATCTCATAGGTTTTGATAGTCTTCGAAAAAATTCAAACACACCAGATAGTGTAGGTTCCGCCCCCAGTCTGTTATGTTTCAAGTCAAGCTGCACCTTAAGATTGTTTTTCTGAAAGTCATTGCGACAGAAGGACACAACAAAGTCCAGTTTATCCTGATACAGTACAGGCGCTGGTGTCAAAGTAAAAAGTATGCAAAGACCAGGAACTGAAACAATCAAAATCCAAATCCAGCCCTCAAACCATAGTTGGAAACAACTAAGATTACAAATAATCAAGATACAGAGAACATATGGCCAACCGAGTGAGCAGCTTGTTCCCAAAAGGTGGCCACTCAGCAACCCAAACCGAACCAAAAATAATAAGAACATACATAAGGTAAAACATCACAGAAACTCTGACACCAAAAACAGGCAACAGAGAACCACAACAGAACTACCGCCTTGGAACGGTCAGTAATGAATTACTGGGGGGCTTAAATCGATTTTACAGGCCCAACCTCACCCTCAGTTTCTGAAGTGGTACAAAACATTTAGTAGGTTGTTCGGTTCGCATGATAACCCTCTAACTCGTCAATGAATCATCACGGTAAACACATAAATCAAATTTCAACACCATGAAGAAGCAAAGACGAGGACTCAACAGATACAACGGGCCGTCTGACAGGTGGAAACAAAGCCTTGAGAAGCAGTTCCTGGAGATTTTCCCTAGTTTTTTTTTCTTTTTTGTTATTTTCAAATTTTTCCTTGCCGTTTTTTTTGTTTGTTTTTTGGCATGGTCAGCTTTTCTGGCCGAAAATTTGGGGCGGCCATTGGCCGCACCGGCCGCAGCGCTTCCAACGGCCTTGTACAGTCAGATGAAATATCAACAATGTCCGACAAAGGTCAAGGTCAAATTAAGTCGCACTTCAAAAGGTGGCATTTCGTGTCCGCTCCATATCTCGAAAACCTTTTAAGATTTCTTCATGAAAGTTTGTACAAATATTAAATACCATCAGACGATATGCGGAGAAAAAACCCATAACCATACTCGGAGTTTTGACGGAATTATGTCCCTTTGTAATTTTCGACGAGTAATTTCATATTAGCTTCGTTTGTTTTGTGATTTCATATTTGCCTCATTATTGAAGGATTAAGCTATTGACAAAGATCTCTCATCCCTTGTTTCCTATCCTACTTCAAGCCCCAACGGGTGTATATTGCCCCCGTTCAGTGGAGCTCTTGTTGATGATGTTGTCAATATGGGTACTCTATGATAGGTTGTCCGAAATGGTGACCCCTAGGTATTTTGCAGATGAAACACTATCCAGCTCGGTATCATAAAGAAAGAGCTTAGTTTCAGTGGGGCTTTTAAGACGAGTAACATGAAAAACCTTACATTAAGAGGGGTTAAAATTCATATCTCACATCTTTTCCTATTGTTCAAGGCTGAGTAGATTATTTTGGAGGACCTGGCATTCAGTGTGTGAGCAGAAAGCAAAGTACGTTGCAGCGTCATCAGCAAAGGCCTTACTCTTGAGTTGACCTGCTCTGGCAGGTCATTGGTGTACACAAGAAAAAGAATTGGTCAGCAAACTGAGTCCTGCTGAATGCCAGAGGAGACAGGGGTATGATTTGAATTTACTCCAGTTATAGCCACTGCTTGCTTCCTATTATCTAAAAAATCCTTGATCCATTTTAAAGGGTCTCCTCTGATACCATGCTGATGCAATTTTTGGAGGTGTTTTTCATGGGCAATTTTATCAAAAGCCTTACTAAAATCTTATTAAATCAGGTCAGTTTGTTTGCCTACCTGCATAGTTTTGGACAATTCGTCATGATGCGCTGCATCTCGTAGGATCTCTTTCCTCGGAACCCATGCTGAAATTTGTAGAGTATGTTCAGTTGAGGCATTTAAAAAGGCTATAAGCAACAATGTGCTCTAGTATTTTACAAATGACACATGTCAGTGAAGTGGGCCTATAATTGGAGAGGTCGGCTTTGTCCCCTTTCTTAAAGTTAGATGACACATTTGCCTCTTTCCAAACATCGGGTAAATTTACAGAATCCTAGGAGCTTTCGGAAATCAGCTGCATGATGTGGAAGAGTTCTTCATGCAATGTATGTAAAACAATGGGTTTTAATTTGCCAGGGCCTGCAGCCGTTTGTGGATTCAATTAAAATCTTAAAGAGTTCCGAAAGAGCAGAGAACACACTCGAAAGAAGGAACATGAGCTATACCTCGAAGTTTCGGCTATACAAGCCTCACCAGTGACCCTGACAAAATCTGGTGACGAGAGCCAGAGGAAAACATACTGTAATTTCAATGAGGAGCTTGTCAGTGCATTCAGCTGAAATGCTTATATCAGACATTTTGGTCTAGGGACTGGGCTGGAAGGGGAGGTTGGCACCGAAGTCATAATGAGTTTTGGTTTGGACTTAAGTCTTACTGGGGTCTTGGGCTATACACTGACTGAAACTGAGCATTTAAAGTGCTGGCCTTGTCTGCTTCAGCAGAAAAAAGTCTGTCCATCCTTCTTCAGGGACGCAATGCCCATTGAGCCCTGTTCAGACTGTGTGATTTCTAGGTGGAAATTCCTCATGGACTGCATAACATGTTTGACATTTAACATGGTTGACATTTTCCCCCGGTGAGTGTGTGTGGGGGGGGGGGGGGGGGGGGGAGGGGGGGTTGTTTTACCAGAAGCAGAAACAGGATTCTGAATCCTGATTTCGTAATCGGAAACATGTTTCTGCCACTTTAAAAACACTATGTTTCGATGTTAGGATTCAAATTGCTTGCCAAGGAATATGCAGTTGCTTCTGCTGCTGGGTTTACTTTTCTGAAATTGCAGATTTTAAGTAAATCAACAATGTTAGACCATTGTCTATTAGACAACAATGTTGGTTCTGAAATGTGCACATATGTGTGTTTTCACCCAGTGCCGCCATTTTGGATGCACTTGAATCACTGTGAAACATAAACGGGACAAGATTCACTTGTTTCGGTATCATGTTTCTTTTTCGCACAAATAAAACGCTGAAACAGAAGCAGTATTTGGAATCCTGTTTCTGATTCAGGTAAATCAAACGCGCCCCTGGGCAATGTCATGGACAGAAAGACAAGGGGAGACAGAAACATTGTCCACGAGGGTGGGTTTGGTTGTGAAAAGGAGGCCGGAGTTTGCTTTGTCTGTTGCTTGGTTATTCGGGGCTCAACTGATAGTTTTATTTTGCTCCGGTATTTCAGTGGTGTTGTCTGACTTCCCAGGGGTCTCCTGGTGTCGCAACACGTTCTTTCCGTTGAGTCCTCATCTCTGATTCATCATTGGCCTTATCCGTGATTTCTTTGTTTCCGATGATGATTCATTGATGAGGTAGGAAACCTTCATGCGGACCAAACAGCTAACTTAGTGGTTCAAACCACTGCAGAAGCAGAGGGTGAGGTTTGGGTCCAGTAAAACTAGTTTAAGCCCCCCGGTAATCTCTTGCTAACCGTTCCAAGTCGGTACTTCTGTAGCGGTTCCTTGATGTTATCATGGTTATATTGTACTGTGTCCGCTTGTCTATGGTCTCTGACGGTTTGGTCACATGTATTGCTGCCCAATCTGCCTTCTGTTTTGTTTGTTTTGTACTACTAATTAAAATAAAAAATAAGTAAAAATAGATGTTGATGCTGCTATTGGGGTAGCTGAATGACCATCTGTTTGGGAAAAAGCTGCTCATTCGGTTTACTGTGCGTGTCTTTCGTAAACTTGTGTCAATTTCTCCCAGAAGCCTGGCAGTTGAGTTTTTTTTATTGATTAAGGTTCAAGGTTTTGACTGATCTAGTTCGTGTGGTTTGTAGTAGGCGCCAATTATGACTGAGTTGGATCCAGTAAGGATCAGCTGGACCCACATGCTTTCATTTGTAATTAAAATAAAAAATAAGTAAAAACATATGTTGATGCTGTTATTGGGGTAGCTGAATGACCATCTGTTTGGGAAAGAGCTGCTCATTTGGTTTACTGTGCGTGTCTGTCGTAGACATGTGTCAATTTCTGTGTGTATGTGCTTCTTTCCCTATTGGTTTTGACAGCGCAATGTGGGATTTGATTGTATTAATTCCTGATCATTGCCTATCGTTTTACTTTTCACATTCTGAATTATATTCAGTATTTTCTTCTGAAATAAATTTGGAGTTAACAAGAATGATAACTCCTCCTTCTTTCTTATCTGTACGGTCACGCTTCTAAACTGTGAAACCAAGCTCAGGTGGGAAGTACTCACTGTCTGCCATACAGGTTTCTGTGTCGATAAGCATGTCAGACTTTCAGGAGTCAACAAAGCTGAAAAACTGTAGCCTTTTTCTCCTTAATTGACAGAAAATTAAAGAAAGATATTTTCATGGGACTGTCAGGTTTGAAAGCCATGAGTAAAAAAGGCAATGATCAGGAATTAATACAATCGAATCCCACATCCCGTTCTCAAAACCGAAACGGTTTTTATAGGAGACGATGTCTATAAGCTAGTTAGCTTGTTATCGAATCCTTTATATTATCCATGTATGAATTGATTGTGTATGTTTATATGTTGAATAAAATACTGTTTAAACTAACTGAAGTAACGATTATGCAAAGACCAGGAATTGAAACAATCAAAATCCAAATCCAGCCCTCAAACCATAGTTGGAAACAACTAAGATTACAAATAATCAAGATATAGAGAACATATGGCCAACCGAGTGAGCAGCTTGTTCCCAAAAGGTGGCCACTCAGCAACCCAAACCGAACCAAAAATAATAAGAACATACATAAGGTAAAACATCACAGAAACTCTGACACCAAAAACAGGCAACAGAGAACCACAACAGAACTACCGCCTTGGAACGGTCAGTAATAAATTACTGGGGGGCTTAAATCGATTTTACAGGCCCAACCTCACCCTCAGTATCTGAAGTGGTACAAAACATTTAGTTGGTTGTTCGGTTCGTATGATAACCCTCTAACTCGTCAATGAATCATCACGGTAAACACATAAATCAAATTTCAACACCTTAAGAAGCAAAGACGAGGACTCAACAGATACAACGGGCCGTCTGACAGGTGGAAGTCCCTGTCCTGCCAAACAAATTTAAAGAGTAACTACACTTCAGGAACTGATTGAATCAGATCCCAAACCCTATCCCCAACATCAAAGGGAAAGATTGACAAAGACATCCCAACAAACAATAAATTACAAGTGATAAGCCGAGTCAGCAGCTCTTTCCCAAATAGGTGGCAACTCAGCTATCTTTATTGAACTAAATAATTTAGACCAACAGACGGGTTACAACGGACTAAGCAAATTATATGAAAAACATTTAACAATTATTTTTACCTATTTTCTATTTTTATGATAGAAGGATTAAACTGAGAACACAAAAAACTGAGAACCCCACTGGAAATCTGAAGCAAAAGAAGGTCACCAGTTGAGCCCCGGTGGACCAAGCAACAGACAAAAAGGCTCCGGTCCCAACCAACTAAAATATATAGCTTTAGGTCGGGGCCATCATAGAGTCTGACGCCCGATCCCCGGGTGTGCAATTAAAGAGTGCAGCAAAGTTATCAACCGTGATTGGGTTAATCACTAAGCATGCAGACTGTCGCATAACATTTAAATTATAGCCAATACATTTGTGACGTATTATTATTTTTCGGAATTGATCAGAAAAATCAGTCCTACCCTTAATCTTTTTGAATTTGTATACTAAGTCACCATAAAATTCTGGTTCCGATAGGCCTTGGTGTAAAAGAAATTTTAATCCGACATCAAATTTTGAAACCAATTCATGGTGTCTGCGATAGAATTTAGAAAAAGCCTTTCTAAGCTTATGATACCGATAGCCCTGTTGAAGAAGTTTAGCAGTTAAACATTTATTACGAGCATTAAAGTCATCTACATGACTACACACTCTAGCAAATCTTTTAAGTTGAGAAATGTACACTCCATAAGAGGGACGACGTGGAACGTCACCATCCAAAAATGGAAAATTAACTATATCAAAGTCAAAGTCATCACGTTTATCATAAATTTTAGAAGATACAAAACCGTTAGAAATAGATAGATGTAAATCCAAAAATCCAAAAACCGAAACGGAAAGAAGCACACACACAAAAATTGACAAAAGTTCACGAAAGATACGCACGGTAAACCGAATGAGCAGCCCTTTCCTAAACAGGTGGCCATTCAGTTATCCTAATTAAAAACATACAGCAACATCTATTTTTGCCTATACTATACTTTCTCTTTGATGGCGTGGATGTGAATCTATGGTTATAATTTGGGGCCTGTAACATAATAATACCGCGCGGAAACACATACCGGGAAGATATGTTGATTAGGGGTTGGTATTTTATTTTATTACCAAAAAGTTGCTTCTAAAATGAAACATGCTTTCTCAAGGTTGTAGGAACATACGTAATGTAGGGTAAGGCGGGGCAAAACGCCCATGCGGGGTCAACCGCCCATACCCTCTATATCAGTATCTATATGGTTTAGAGAGAAATGTGTTATTGAAACAAATACGTCAGAGTGTAGGACTCAGTATCAATAGCACTTCGAAGAAGCGCGTCTACTTGTAGCTTTTATCATAAATTTAAACCTTTTGTGCAGTTTTCTGTAAATCGGGATGACTAAATACTTTCTTGCAGTTCATATTGCTGAGAGAACTTAGTACTTTGCGACAGTCTGTTTGCAAGATGCAGATACAAGATACAGATACAATTTTTTTAAAGTCGGATGAGTTTACAAACAAGTAACATTAGCTATGAATAGCTATTAAAACGACTAACATATAATAATATACAGATGCATATGTTAGAGACCATATAAATACATGTACATTGTCATTTTTACATGCATAATCATGTAAGAAACCTGTAAGAGAAATAAGACTTACTGGTGTATGCATTGAAAAGCACATGAGACATGTAAAAGTTTCTAAGACAGTACATGCTAAACAACACTTCAATATGATATGATAAATCTAAGCGATATTTTCTCTGCAAAAGTCTATATATGGAGTAGCAAATAATGCCTATATGGTGCAAAACGCCCATGCTCCGGCTACCCTTTTAAATCATGTATCGATGTTCTTTTGCAAAAAAGACGGCTTATTGTGGACGTACAAGCTAGGTTGCATCGTATGGTACTGAAAATATCAAAACTTGGGCCTCTGAAGCTGGCCCGAGTCGCGTAACAGGATGGAAGGTGTACAACGGTGGGGCAAAACGCCCACCTTGAGGGAACGTTTTCATAATTATCAAATAAAATATCTGATATAACTGGAATATTCTTTTCAGGCAAAGGAATCAGTATTGTCTAAATTGTTTAAAAATTAAAAATCAATAGTCCAGGGTGTTTTGCCTCATCTAAAAAGGCGTTTTGTCCCAGTGGATGGTGGGTGGGGGTGGGGGGAGGGGGTGCAAAAACGCAAAGAATATTTAAAAATACAAATTCTGTAATTATGTTATAATCCTATTATCCTACCATATTTCCGGATATTTAAGTGCCATATTTTTGGACCATCTTGTTTCCTTTAACAGAAAAGTTCATTCCGAATTAGATCAGGCAGTTTCGTAAATAATGGCGAAAAACTTTCCTTAAGGTGGCGTTTTGCTCCCCTTTACTATTTTTGATTCTATCTGTCTATCTCTTCATACGGCATACACCCTTATATGAGTATTACGTGCCGGGTTCACGCAACATGCGATTTAAAGTAAAGGATAAAAAACAAAGCGGACAGTGAGAAGTTGAGTAAAAGTGCATAGTTTTAGTGTATTATACAGTAGAAAAAGAAATGTGAGGATAAAAACAGCAGTGGTCAAATTATGGTTTCTGGTGGCACATCTGACTGACAGCTCGTTTAAAGCTGTCAAGATCTGTCAAGGTGGCAATAGGGAGGCTATTCCACTGAACAACTGCTAGGGGAAAGAATGAGTTCTTGTAAAAGTCTGTCCGAGTGTATTTTGTCTGAAAGCCAATGGATGGGATGTCCGAGATATGCGGGCCAGGGGGATAACGTACGTTGGAAGTGGAACTGCGACATGACCATGGACGCTCTTATAGAAAAGGACCAGTCGCGAGTCAGCACGCCGCTGCTCAAGGGTGCGCCAGCCGAGTCTCTCCTGCATATCTGAGACGCTTGAGTGGGGTGAAAAGTCACCTAGGACCCATCGAACCGCTCGTCTCAGGACCATCTCAATTCTGTATACATGTTTATCTTCATTAATATAGGGGTCCCAGACTGGAGCAGCATACTCCAGTTGGGGGCGGACAATGGCTTTGTAGGCTTTCTCTCTAATTTCAGGGTTTTTGGCCTTAAGGTTCCTTCTGAGGAAACCAAGGGATTTGTTCGCATTGTTGGTGATCCTGTTAATATGGGGTTTCCAAGACAAATCATTTGTGATGTCTGCACCCACGTACTTAGCAGAAGATACCACCTCAAGTGTTTGACCATGCAAGGTATATAAAGTTTGGAGGGGTGATCTTGATCGTGTAACACGGATAACCTGGCACTTACCTGGGTTAAACTCCATATCCCAGTCCTTTTCCCAATTTTGAAGGGTGCCAAGGCCATCTTGGAGTTGCTTAGTTGCAAGTTTAGTAATTGCTAGGTAAGCTGTCGTATCACCGGCAAAAAGTCTTACCTGGGACTTTACCTTTTCAGGCAGGTCATTTATATACACCAAGAAGAGGACTGGTCCAAGGACTGATCCCTGGGGGACACCTGAAGTCACTGGCACTTCCTTGGAAAAATCCCCCTCCAGGACTACAGTCTGTGACCTACCGTTCAGGAAAGACTTAATCCAAGAGAGAGTTCTGCCTCGGATACCATAGCCATGAAGTTTGTGTTCTAATTTTTCGTGACTTACCTTGTCAAAGGCTTTGCTAAAGTATAGCAATATGACGTCTGTTTGTTTGCTCTCTTTTAGGTTTTGGTGTAATTCCTCAATGAGCATTGTCAGTTGGGTCTCACAGGATCTCGCTGCACGGAAACCATGCTGTAAATCATAGAGGATGCTGTTTTGATCCAAATGTTTCACCACATTAGAAGTTACTATGTGCTCTAAGAATTTACATAGAATGCATGTAAGGGAGATTGGTCTATAATTAGCCGGGCATGTTTTATCTCCCTTCTTGTAAACGGGTGAGACGCTTGCTTTCAACCAATCAGAGGGTAATGATCCCTCCAGTAGGTACTTAGAGAAGATCACTTTCAGGATGGGAGCAATCTCAGAGCAAAGTTTTTGGAGGAGCAATGGTTTGCTACAGTCGTGTCCCGGTGCCTTGTCCGGTTTCAAACCCTGGAGCAATTTCATGATACCATTTACTGAGATACTTATATCTGGCATTTTGTGGAAAGTATTTCTGGCTTCATTTGGAGTACTTTCTGGGCTGAGGTCGCCTGATTCTTGAAGGGCTTGTACTTTCTGTATGCATAACTGCTTGAGCATTAAGGGGGATTTAGGGGTGAAGACAGACTGGAATTGCTCATTTAGGAGATTTGCCTTCTGTACATTATTTGTGCATAGCTGTTCATCCTATTTGAGAGGCGAGCTTCCTTCAGACTCTTGCCTACAGTTCTTAAGGTAGGAGAAAAGCTTTTTGGTATTTAAGCGAGGCCCATCAGTGCATGGGAGTCATCTATAATGCCTACAAGGCTATCAAGGTAGTTGTTGTACGATGTTTTGATCATAGAGTCAACTTCATACTTTACCTTCTTGAAAATTTCTCAGTCAGAATCCTTCCCAGATGCTTTTTGTACCTGGTACAGATGGTCTCGTTTGTTCATTTTTCTCCTAATTCCCTGTGTAATCCAAGGTCAGAATCAGAATCAGAATTGCTTACTGGTGATACGTCCAAGGACAATCATTCACCAGGACCTGTGAATCAGGGAAGCTAGTCCCTAGCCCTTATAACAGAAGTAAACTTAGTAACTGAATCCTCTGCACCCTCAGCAACAGAAATAAGTGAATCTTCCAGGGAATTCCAATCTCTTATAGTCTGGGGGAAGAAACTGGACTTGTAAATGTCAGTCCCAGCCAATGGGGTTTGAAATGTCAGGGAATGATGATTCCTGGTACGCCTACTTGGGGGAACAAGGTCATTTATGGGTATACTGGCTGCACCCCTCAGACCTTTGTAAAGCATTATGAGTCTACTATCTTTCCTTCTCTTTTTCAGAGATTCCCACTTAAGTTTCTCCAGAACTTGATGTCAGTCATACTCCCAGTAGGTTCTTCCTGCCTCTGAGAGTTTTCAAAAGTATTCATTCATAAGATGGTCCGGTATGTCCCATTCATGGACTGTTTCGACCAAAACGGCGTCCATTTTTTCTGACCATGGTCCGATTTGTCCGTGGTCCGTTTTTCTATGGTCCGTTATTTCAACAACGTAAGCCGATCGCCTTCGGCGTTTATGCGGACCATGTGCAAGTGCGGTCTTCAGGGGTTGGGTTTTATAGTTGTCTCGTTAGTTCACGCTATATGCGAGACTTCGCCATCTTGAGACTTCCTGATCACAACAATTTAGATTGTTTACGATAAAAATGCATATTGCGGTTTTGATACGAAGGTGACGCAGGCTAGGTAGGTTTCTCCGACATAAGCTCGACCTTGCACAGCACTGTCATGAGTGTAGACAATAACATTTAACAAAGAAACTCGTGAAAAGTGTGACCCACTTTCTGTCTGATGCTTGACATTTCATACTTCTTGGTTCCAACCTGATTTCAAGTCACAGTAACTTAAATAAGATTTTGACCCAATGTGTAATTACCCACTCACTTTTCATTTAATTGGGTATTTCAGTTTTGAATTGGGTTTTTGAAATTTCGAAGGGATAGTGAATTGGGTAACCAAACCTTTCATATTTGGTATCATTGGATGAGATATGCGGTGGCTCAGTGGTTAGTGCACTTGACTCTGAAGCCAGAGGTTGTGGGTTCGATCCTCACACGAGGCGAAATCTTCCTATGTCTGAACCCTTTTTTCTAGCATTATTCGCAGGGATGATGCTAACAAGTGTGCCGTCCAGGTTAACTGGAGGCCCCCTGTGCAGGGACATCCCCTGTGCAGGTCAAAGATCCCTACCTTAGCTACATGGCTATACTTAGGCTTTCATCTCGGGGGGGGGGGGGGGGGGGGGTTAAGTCGTAAATGGAAGAAAGAAAGAAAGATACTGCTATCAGCCTTTTCAAAAGTATTTCAGTCATATTGCATTCCATGTATACCATGGACATCATCATCAGCTCTTTCATTGGGATAAAACACTGCCCTTTCACTATATTGATCATAAGGACATGCTTGACCTGAATATGGTGACGTTTTGCTGTCGAGGCCAAAAGAACAGATAAGGAGAGTATCTGTGATGATACCTTTTCCCGCGAATGAACGCTACTTTCACTTTCAATTTCGATATTTCCCACGAGGTCATTGACAATTGATGACACCACAGAGAAATGCCACTTCACCAGGATTGATAACATTCAACATGATGTCATTCACTTTGGGTGTGAGATCGCTTAGATAGCCACTTATTTAGTTGTACTTAGCTTCGCTATTCCCTTTTTTTCTGTCTGGTTTTCTTTTTTATGCTTACGCCATTAGTGTCCGTCTTGTCTCGTGTTTACACACCAACTGGTTCTCGTAAGCTATCACAGGCAACAATCACTGCGCTTGCCGTGGAGAACCAGTGCAAAGTCTTAATTTGGCGTTGTGTAGTCATTTCCAATCTCATGAGATAAAACCTATATGCTTCGGCGAATCACCATCTTGCATACCAGAGATTTCTCTGCATTTCTGTACGCTGTAAAATGATTTTAAATGCTTTTCAGACATTTAAATTGCATAAATATATGCACCTTATCTAAGGTACTGAAGTTCTCAGTTAATTGATCAGCGGATATATGTAATGTGTACCTTAAAATTAAATAATGCTTTGTTCAGGGTTGTGGGTCAGTTTCAAGTAATTTGGTCAATTATTACCTGTCTTCTTTCATCGCCACTATAATAGCATGTTTAACAGGTGTCTCCTAAAACATTGAGGTCGGCAGAAGACAGGTCAGCATTGAATTCGCTTTCAAATGATGAAGTCGGCAGTGTGACAAAGAGGTGGGAAGTAGACAGGTCGGCACTGAATTTGATAAGAATAGTAGTCAGGTTGCCACTGAATTCGCTTTCAAATGATGGAGAAGTCTGCAGCGTGACAAAGGGTTCGGCAGTAGACAGGTTGGCACTGACTTCAATAAGAACAGTAGACAGGTGGACACTGAATTCACTTTCCAATGAGGAAGTCTGCAGCGTGACAAAGAGGTCAGCAGTGGACAGGCCTGCACTGACTTTGAGTATCAGAACATCATATGAGCCGCGTCATGACAAAACCAACAAAGCGGTTGTGCACCCAGTGAAAACTCAGATCAGCCTGGGCATCCGCATAGAGGTAGCTTAGACCCTTAGCTACCTTTTAAGCGCTTAGTGAAGAGTCTGATGAGACTGGGCGGATGCCCAGGCACATCTGAGTCTGTGCTGTGCACACAACCACATTGTTGATTTTGTCATGACGTGGCTCATATATATCTACTGCCAATCTGTCCACCACCGACCTGCCCACCAAACTATGTCTACTGCCGGTCTGTCCACCACCGACCTCTCCATCTCTCTGCCTATAAACTTCCATGTCTGTTGCCAATCTGTCTGCGGCTGACCTAGTGGTGGGCCAATGATCGGTTCTAATCAGTTGGTTTATACAAATGATTCGGATCATCAATTGTAAAATTCCCAATGGATTGTAATAAAAAAGAAATAAATATTTGCTTTGAAAACTATCAAATTATTGTAGATAGAGATTAGAAATAGCATGAATTATTGATGAAATATACTTGTAGATTGTTCCCAAGCCGACATGTCTACCGCCGATCTGTATATCCCCCTATCTGGTATGGCAGACCTGTCTGCCTAAATATAATCTACTGCTGACCTGTCCACCTATCTGCTTATAAACTTTCATTTCCACCGCCGACCTGTATACATTGAGATATATCACCCGCCCGTCAGAGGTCCTGGGATCAAAACCCGATCTGGCCACATACTTTCGTTTCTCCTTCCGCTGATTCAAGGGCAGTTGTCAGTTACTGGTGAAAGTAGGTGCACTTAGTACTGGTTAACCGCTTCAGAGGTCTAAGCCTGCCCAGGAATAGTGTGGTTAGGTTAACTGACCATCCCGACATGACCATGGCTGTTTACCATGGACGTTAAGCAACAAATCAATCAAAAACCTATTGTGTAATTGTGTAACCTGTTTTCCCCAATAAATAAATCACGCCAAAACGACTCACCCCTAAAATAGAGCCGAAGCAACCTATTTTGAAATTGGGCCGAAACAAGCCCCCCCCCCCCCCCCCCCCCCCATGCACCCCCCACCCACCCCCCCCGACCTGAAATCAGGGCTGAAAGGACCTGACCAAAAGGGAATAAGACTATAAGACTGAGACTTCTCAGATTCACCAAAAAATATATTTAAAATTCTCTGTAATGTTTAGCCCACCAGTTCGGTTGTACTTGAAAAAAATTTTCATTCTTTGTAGAAATGTAGGTTTTGACCCTTCACTGAAACAGTTCGAATGAAGAGCAGTGTTAGAAATGAACTTTTTTTTGCAGGTAGCAAGTACTTGCTAACTGGTATAAAAGCTAGTAGCAAAACTCGCATACCTAGTAGCAAAAACTGGAGGCCAAAAACAGTCCTCTTGCCTCTCAACAGGTGTCAGATTTATGACCAAACAAAATTCCATAGGGTCAGAGGCATTGATAATGCCTTTGACCTTATGGAATTGTGTTTAGTTTTACATAGAAGCAGTATTTTAATGCAAATTGGCTTGTATTTCTGAAAAAAATAACTTTAGCTAAAGAATTCATAGGCAGCAACGTTTTGCTACCCAATTTTTCTTCAGGTGGCAAATGAGATTTTTAGGTGGCAAATTTGCTACTTGCTACTGTTAATTTCGAACCTTGAAGAGTCCCAATAGAAGTTATGATGGGGAAATAAAAAAGTATCACAAGATTATTATCAAATGCTCATATCTAACCCTTAAAGCGCCAAAATTAAAATAGTTAAATTTGCAAACAGTGTAGATCCAGATGAGGTGGCTCATAATGAGCCACCTCATCTGAATCTACACTGTTTGACCTCTAGTGCTCGAATTCTCAATATGATATCGCTTGGATGAATTATTTTTTGAAATTCTGCAGACGAAAATTTTGTCGTCTGCTTTTTGTCCCATTTAGGGCTAAATCTCTGATAGTTTCAAGTCACTTCCTTGTTTGGGGTTTGTCGACAGTTGTACAAAAACTAATGCCTGTGCCAACTAGCAACACAGCATTTATCAAAGAAGAAATAGTTAGTCTTTATAGATGAAATAAATTAAACTAACAGAGAAGAAAGTATGTATACATTTCAAAGAAAAATGTATCTCCTTCGTAAAATGCAATGCCCCCTGGGTGTTTAATAGGATTGATACTGTATGTAAACCCTTGCTTCTTTTTGTCTCACCTGCGACTATCAGAAGAGACATAAATTCTGATTTTATGGTGTCGGCGTCAGCATAAACTTTGTATGGAGCTTGCTCAGTTAGCTCTAGCTCGGCTTTGTGACAATGCTCAGACAGGCAAGACACCGCATTCCGAGGAATTCTTGTTGTTGATACTTCCGTCACTTGCTAATCCGTTCTCATTTTACAGTGAGGCCAAAAGAAAAAAAATGTCTTGTTTCTGGTTACGTCTCCAAAAATTTTTAGGGTCTGTAGGCAGGCTTACTTTTTTTTTTTATAAAACTGTTTTGTATGCAAAATGTATAAAATTCCCTTAAAATAGCCTAAAAATAGCCTTTAAAATCCCATAAGGCCATAAAAAAGTTTGAGAAGGCCCCATAAACATAGGGTCGGTAGGGTTACCGGAAACAAGAGATTTTTATCCCCCGCCGAAGGCGGAGGGATATAGTTTTCTCCATGTCTGTCTGTCTGTTCTGTCTGTCCATCCCTCCATCTGTCCGTCCGGAGCCATAACTAAGTAACCACTGGACGGAATTTCATGAAACTTGAAATAAATATATATCACTATAATGCGCTGATGCATGTGAAGTTTCATCAGACTGGCTTCTGTAGTGCATGAGTTATTGCCCATTAATGGACCTAAAATTAATAGAATGTGTCATAACTATGTAACCAATTATTAAAACTTCATGGAACTTATACTGAATATGTATCACCATAACACGGTTATGATCATAAAGTTTCGTCTGAAGGGTATCAATAGTGCTTGAGTTATTGCCCTTTAATGGATTTAAAATTAATAAAATGAGTCATAACTAAGTAACCAACTATCAAAACTTCATGAAACTTATACTGAATATGTATCACCATAGCACGGTTATGCACATAAAGTTTCGTCAGAAGGGCATCAGTAATGCATGAGTTATTGCACTTTAATGGATTTAAAATTAATAAAATGAGTCATAACTAACGAACCAATTATCAAAACTTCATGAAACTTAAACTGAATATGATTACCATAATGTGGTTATGCACATAAAATTTCCTCAGAAGGGCATCAGTAGTGCATGAGTTATTGCCCTTGAATCAATTTATGGTTGACAAATTCAGACATAACTAATTTATCAATAAATAGAATTCTATGAAACTGATACTAAAATTAAAATATGTATCACCATATATCTTATTGGTGCATCTTATGTTTTGTCGAAATTGCTTTTGTAAGCACTGAGTTATTGCCCTTGAATTGGTTTAAAATCAACAAATTGAGTCCTAACTAAGTAACCAATGGTTGGAATTTCATGAAACTTGAAATAATTATGTATTGTCATGACACAGCAGGGCACATTAAGTTTTGTCATAATCGCTCCAGTAGTGCATATTTCAGTGCCCATGAAATGGTTTAAAATCCATAAATTAGCCATAACTAAGATATCAGTGAACAAATTTCTTGAAACTGAAATAAAAATGTATCATCGTAGTGCAGTGATGCTGAAACAAGTGTTTAAGAACAGCTTCAGCTTATGCCTCACTTATCCCAGAGTTATTGCCCTTGATTTTATTTACAATCCACAAGTTCAGCCGTAACTAAGTAACCAGTGAACAAAATTTCATGTAACTTAAAATAAACCATAAACAAATCAGGGCCACTTCGGGGGGGATATAAATTCACTGAATTTGCTTGTTTTTTTGGGGGGGCTTGACAGTCCTGATTATTGTTGTGTTTTGTCTTACGAAAGATTAAAGGAAAATGAAAATTACAGTGAGTATCTGCAACTCTGATCAAGTGAAAGTGATTCACCGCTGTTCCCTTTGAAAACTGATTCATTCAACAGTGGAAGTAAACATTAAAAAAATGAGGAAAAACTGAAATATCAGTGAATCAGCTTTAAAAAAAAAATGAGTTCATCTTCTTGGAAAGTCCCCTTAATCATACAAACCACAAAATCTGGCAGAAATTAGCATTCTTGAGACTCACTTTGGCCAGTATGTAACAAATTTGAGCCACAACACGACAAAACCAAAAGTGACATGTGCAACCAGCTAAGACTCAGATCAGCCTGGGCATCTGCTCAGTCTGACCAGAGTCTTCTTTATCGGCATGAAGATAGCATCGACCCTCAGCTACCTTTTAAGCACACAGCGAAGACTCTGATCAGACATGGCAGATGCTCAGGCTGATAGGAGTCTTTGCTGGCCGCACATGCTACTTTGTTGGTTTTGTCGTGTTGCGGCTCATTTAGGTTGTCTAAACTTTAGACAACCCAAATGTGTTATGTACTGCCGAAAGCTAGTGTTGGTGGAATTTATTTTTGCCACTTTTTTTCACTGAAAACAGGGTACTGCTCATTAGGAAGGGGGCATTTATTGAAAAAAAAAACACAGTATGCAGGGCCTGACAAATCCATTGTGAAGTAGAATTTTTAGCTTAGCCAGTTGAAAATTTTACATTCAGAAAAAATAAAATAAAATTATGATTTGGTTTTGTAGTGTTTAGCTGACAAAATTTTGATTTGTCAGTTTCTGCTGTATGTATAATCCCAGTCAGGGGCAGTGGGTTGTATGACTGCTTTGAAAAAAAGAGGGGGGGGGGGGTTGCAGTGCAAGACTACTTTTAAAAGGGAAACAAAATCACTGGGTTTGCAATGCAGAATTGCTTCTCAATAAAAAAAAATATCTTTGGATTTTCAGTGCAAGACTGTTTTTAACCCTATTGCACTCTGAACAGGCAAAACTCCATAGAGTTTTGGCCGTTCTGAGTTCAATAGGGTTAAAAGAAACTTGAGTTTTCAGTGCAATTTATTGTTTTCTATTGAAAAACAAAATCTTTGGGTTTGCAGTGCAAGATTACTTGTAAAAGAAACAAAATTGTTGGGATTGCAGCGCAAGATTGTAACTTGTAAAAGAAAAAAATTGTTATGTTTGCAGTGCAAGACTACTTTTAAAAGAACAAATAAATTTTTTTTTGCTTTGCATGCAAGACTACTTTTAAATGAAAGCAAACTCTTTGGGTTTCAGCACATTTAGACTGCTTTTAAAAGAAAAACAAAGTCTTTGGGCGTTCAATAAATCGTAGGTAAATGGGTTAAGGAAGATTAAAAGAACCAAAGCAAAAGAGTGACAGGAGATAAAATGATTACTATCAAATGAGGAAGCTAAACTGTGGAATGAAAGAATCAGGAAAAAAAAACTTATTGTAAAGACATTAAGTTTTGGGACAGACCCACATGACTGGGAGGCAGAAATGAAAGTTCAGGGGTCAGCCTAGAGCTTTCAGACAGGGAGAAGTTTTGCAACAGTTTCAGGCCTTTGGGGAGAAGTTTTGGCCCAAAACTTGGATTTCTTTATATGTTCTATACATTTTCACTTCTCCCTCAGCTCAAAATAGGGAGAAGTCAGCCAGCTTAGGGAGGTTATTTCTCCCAAATCACCCTCTAGGCTGAGCCCTGAAAGTGGCAGAGTTGGTGCCCCTGAAAGTATATCCATTCACCCTAAAGTCACTGCAAATATTAGTTGGGCATTTCAACACATAGGGTCATCGTGGTCTGATTCGTCACTAACTTTGATACTGAATTCATTGTTGATACTTAACAATAAACATTTAACAGATTATCAGTTTTGCTTTTCATTTCTTTTTGAAAACATAGTGACAGATATTCTTCTTGAGCCCATCAGAATCGTGAGCCTGGCCGAGGCAATCCTGTCTGACCCACAATATTTTGCATCATATTCAGAGCTCTAGATAAGAGGGCGTATTTGGTGATAATTAGGGATAATTTTTGTTAATTCTGGATAAAAACATGTTGTGACCCCTCATCTGAACCGTCTCGTCGAGACGGTTCAGATGAGGGGTCACAACATATGGTTTCGATGAGAAATAAGAAAAATTATCCTTAATTATCATCAAATACGCCCTCTTATCTACAGCTCTGATATTGGGCTCTACTAGGAAAATATTGCATCTATTGACATGCTGATGATCTCCCGAGTCCCACTTTGTTTAATATAAGGAGACTTTTACTACGATTGAGGGTGACTTGAGCTGCGATCACCCATTGAAAAAGTGTTCATATGACTGGCTGTAAAGGACTGTCGAGGGCTATTTCGGTACTTCAGGTTGTGTATCTCAGTGATAATTGTGTCAATAATTTGACCAATCTAACTTTCAAGTGTTTACTACAATAATAGGGCAATATTTAGATACTCTGGGTCTTTTTAAAAGAAATTAATTGAAAGTAGGTAACATATGGTTTATGTATTGCAGTCAAATTACTGCAATATGTGTAATTCTTTGAACATGTATTGGAACACCTTAAGGTGACTTGATACACCACCATGTTTTTCTGCCATTTTGTCAAAGGGAGACAACTTTTGTTTGCTTCCCTGGATGATGTAGCACTTCTAAAGAGGAGTCTACTTTTAAAGGAAAAAATTTGCTCCTAGAGGAGCAAATTTTTTTCTTTAAGAGTTGACCCCCACTGAGAAGGGAGGCAAAACTTACAATGGTGGAGTTCCTTCCCCTGAAAGTGTACCAATTCACCTTAAACTCTTGCATATTTCTGTAAAGGACTCATTTTGAATAAATTCACATGCTTTGTCGTTTGTTACATGTAGTAAAACTGTTGGCAGCATTACAAAATGTGCAGACCCTCAGTAGACTGTTCTTGATTAGCCTGTTCCTCTTCTGCTCTTGGTCTTTATCCCATTCCATTCGGGATACCCCTTTAAGGGAATCTAGGCAAACAGTTTGGATCCAGATCAGGCCACACAAATGTGTGGCCTGATCTGAGATTCAAACTGTTTACTGCCTAGACATATTTTACAAGAGTTAGTTAGACCATATGTCAAAATATTCTTGATTTTTGATGCAGATGACAATTTCAGCAGATGACAAAAAATACCCAGAATGCAATGGGTTATAGAGCCTGTCTGTTCCAATACTTTAGGAGAAACAATATTGTTATAAGTTTCGATTAATATGGCAAATGGAAAGACAGCTGTCTGACATCTCAAGTTTGTGAGAGAATTAAAAATGCTGTGCTGGTATTTATAGAATGTTGTTAACAAGACTTTGCAAAGCAAAGACGGGCTGATGCAATACCCTTAGTGTGGTCTGGGTGCATGTGCACATTCTAGTGTGCGTGTGAATGGCCTTTGTAAAAATATTCGCCTGTTGCGTTTAGCTCAGTTTTTAAGTAACTGCAAGGGCTGGAGTTTTGGGAGGTCTGCTGAAATCCACCATGCATATTGGGCCATGACCTACATTTCATGGTTGATTGAACATAAATAAAAATACTCACCTGATACGTTTAGCTCAGTTTCCAACTAACCACAAGGGCTTGCTCCATAGATACGTCTGGGGAAGATCTTCTGAAAGCAGATGCATATCAGGCCATGATCTCAGTATGTTTCACGGTTGTGTCGTTTAGCTCATTTTTTCAGTAACTGCACGGGCTAGAGGGAAGATCTAGTGATAGCAGCCATGCCTGTTGGGCCATGACCTATATTTTTTGATTTATTGAACACAGAAAAAATATTCATCTGTTGGGTTTGGCTCAGTTTCCAAGTGACCACAAGGGCTAGAGTCTTCAAACTTGCTCCATAGATACCGCTTGGGAAGGTCTTCTGAAAGCAGATGAATATCGGGCCATGGCCTAGATTTCACGGTTGATTGCATAGAAAAAATATTCACCTGTCGTGTATAGTTAAGTTTCTAAGTAACTGCAAAGGCTAGAGTTTTAGGAAGATCTACTGAAAGCAGCAATGCATATCGGGCCATGACCTATATTTCACGGTGGATTGAACATAGAAAAAAAATTCACCTGTGAGTGTTTAGCTCAGTTTATAAGTAAACGTAAGGGCTAGAGTCTTCAAACTTGCTCCATATATACGTCTGGGGAACATCTATTGAAAGCAGTGTAGCATATTGGGCCATGACCTATATTTTACATTTGATTGAACATATATAGAAATGCCTCACCTGTTGGGTTTAGCTCAGTTTCCAAGTAACCACAAAGACTAGAGGCTAAGATCTACTGAAATGGGGTCTACTCTTAAAGGGAAGAATTTGCTCCTAGAAGAGCAAATTCTTTCCTTTAAGAGTTGACCCCTACTGAGAAAGGACGCAAAAAAAGTTGAGTCGCTTCCTCTGAAACTGAAAGTATACCCACCAACTTTATATTGCTTATTAGAGGTATTTTGGTGGTGGCAGATTTACTACACTTTAGGCTCTAAATAACGCCCCCTTTTGCAAAATGGAAGGCCCCTGGGGCATTTAATAGGATTAATACAGTACGTTAAACCACCTTTCTTGGTGTGCCCAGCTCAAATAATAACCTTAATTTAGCTGTTCACATAATGCATAAGGTAACATTTCCTTATAATTTAGCTGATAAATTTGCATTATTCCTCAGGCTTTCCTAGGCTTACTGTAAAAATTCTTAAAATTGGGACACTAAAATAATTACCGTTATTATCCTAAATTTTCACAATGCAGTGGTGTATCTAATAGATGAGTTTGAATAGCAAACAGTATAGACCGGATCAGACTGCTCCTATACTGCTCATAAAGGAGCAATCTAATCTGCGACTTCACTGTTTGCTCAGACCTTTCTGTCCCATTACTTACAATTGTTATGGTAGTGAACTCTAGATTATACAGTTTCAGGGCTTATGATAAGGGAACGCTGATTTTTTTGAGTGATAATTTCTGAACAAATGAATGCATATTTTATTTTCCTGCACTGAAACTGACATTAGAATAACCATGGTAAGGAAATAAGTTTTTATCATATCCTATATGCTTTGTGGAGAAAAAATGATGACAAAATCCTATACCACCAAAATCAGCCACCACCCAAATTACCAGTATATGTATAAACTTAAGCTCTGTGGTTGCAATTATGAGTTGTCTTTGCTGAATTATGGCTGATCAACTCTTTCAGACCTCCAGAGAAGGGTTGATTTTGATTCATATACCGTATTATTGTTATTGGATGGGGTTTTCCCTTCCAAAACAGTCACAAAGATCTAGATCGGTCTTGTAAAACAGATCTAGATATTTGGGATTGAAACCCATTTTATAGTTGGATTAGACAAGACTGATTTGCGGTGACTTTGAAAGGGTAAAGTCCCATCTTATAACTAAATAAATACAGTAATTGTGATTTAATTTTTGCATAATATTTCATTTTAGTGAACAGTAAGAAAAAATTACCACAAATTTGAAGTACCATTAAATCTGATTTAGAGCTTGCATGTTTCTGGCTGATCACTGATTTATCAGAGCTGTTTGGCATCTTAGGAGTTTAAAGCTTTTTCTTTTTAATTACGGTACCATTTTAGTCCTATTAATTGCCCCAGGAGCATTGCATTTTACGAAAGGGTGGGTGGGGGGGCATTATCTCATGCATACAGTGTAGTAAACAGCCACTGCCAAAATGTCTCTTATAAATGAGCCACGACACGACAAAACCAACAATGTGGTTGTGCACCCAGCACAGACTCAGATCAGCCTGGGCATCCGCCCAGTTTGATCAGACTCTTTGTTAAGTGCTCATAGGGTAGCTAAGGGTCTAAGCTACCTCCATGCGGACAGCGAAGGCTCTGCTCAGACTGAGTGGATGCCCAGGCTGATCTGGGTCTGCGCTGGGCGCACAACCACATTGTTGGTTTTGTCGTGTCGCGGCTCAAATAGCATTAAGGTGAAAAGGTATACTTTCAGAGGAAACATCTCTGCTATTTTTGCCTCCCTTCTCAGTACGGGTCAACTCATAAAGGAAAGAATTTGCTCCCTCATCCTGAGAAGCAAATGGGAATTTATGCAAGTGAATATAAAATCATTTTTGGAAAAGAGGCAGGGGGCATTTATTAGAGCAGTGGGGGTGGGGCAGGGGTGTTATTAGAATTATAATGGTATTTCCTAAAAATAACAGTGATTATATGTACATTATAGTTATTTATATACATGTCAAAGTATTAACAATGTTGGGAAAAACTAGGAAGTACTTACCATATAAAAACAATGATGCACATCATGAATGACTTCATCTTATTATTATAAAGTATCTTCAAGTGCAGTATTTCTTGAACTGGAAATAAAGCACCTCAAATAACTAAAGGAGGTGATTTGTGGTATATACAAAAATCTGAATAAAACCATAAAAAATTATCATATCTCCCTAAAAGTTAGCAGGTTTCTTATTTTTGTTGTTCTCTACAGTTTAGAATACAAAGTAGAGGGACATACAATTTAAAAAAGTGTTTTTATATGGAAAGATCCAAGGGTAATTTTCTGAGCAGAAATCTGAAAAATAAAATGCACTTAGCACTGAAGATACTTTGATGTGTTGAAAAGAGCATCCTAGCAATTATTTGTTCCAATTCTTTCTCAAATTGTAAGGTAGACCAGATAAAAACAGTAGCTTTTTCTCAAATGTCTGACCATGTATATAGTGCATGTATACTGGTTGCATTCTTGGTTTGCAAATTCTGCCAGTTTCATCACTGGCGCTTAAAGTGTTAGGTGAATGTAACAACTATATTAGAGGCTTTTTAGCATGGAAGCTAGCAATATTGGTATGCTGAATTACAACTGTTTTGGAAAAAAGAGGGAGGGGCATTTTGTAAAATTGTGTCAGGAAGAATTTTCTCTTGCTTCCATCCATCTCTACCAATGTGCGTAGGTGTTAGGCAGGTGTTGCAAAGCGTTCAACAAAATTTTTGTCTCACTGTAGGTATTTCAGTGATGTGAAATTTCCTGTGTTTATGTACACATTATTAAAAGCACTTAAATGACATTATGTTTGTGTAATTGTAATAAATGTCAAAGTTTCCTGCACTTAGCCGGAGTTTTTCAAGTGCTGGCATATACATTTGAAGCTACAGTAAGAAAGTTTAGAAGTCTTTAACGTTTTCAGCTTGACAGTACGGATCCAGATGAGATGGCTTTTCATCAACCTAGCATCTCATCTTGATACACATGTAGACTGAGGTGGGGAATGTTAAAATTTAGGTGATTGGGTACATTTTTAGGGGAAGCAACTTTGTCATTGTCATTTTCTCTTAACTTCTCAATTGGGGTCAACTCAGAAAATTTACTGCTGTAATGCTCCACTATTGCAAATTCTTTTCTTTAAGAGTAGACTCGGTTTTGGATGGGGTTCCTCACCCAGAGAAATAAAATTGTCATAAAAAAGTCATAAAATTGGACTCCCTTTGAAAAAGAGTGCAAACAGTGGAGATGTACCCTTAAAACCTTTTTGGAAAAAATAGATTTAATAAGAGAAAGGAGGGAGTGTGGATGTTGAGGCGATAAGGACATGAATTGCAAGTTAATGTGGACCTGGTCATACCAGTGACAGTGGCCACTGTTTGGCATATAGTTTCAAGTTAATAAAAAGTATGGAATTTTTACTCGGTTTGCAAAGTCAACAATTTTCATTTCTAGCACTTTTTGTTAGTAAAATGCAAGAAGACACGCACATATCTCAGAGCTCTAGATAAATGGGGTACTGAGTATAATTCAAAGATAATTTTTCTTATTTCTCAATGAAAACATAAGTTGTGACCCCTCATTAGAACCATCACTGCATACGATTTCATGGAAAAATAAGGAAAATTATCCCAAATTATCCCTGTTACCCCTTCTTATCTGGAGCACTGATATCTACTGATGTTGTATTATTTTTGTTTGTTTGCAGCTCACCCTAGACTATGCCGTTTATTCAGCGAATTGTCGAGCCGACTCATGTGAGCCGGGTGGAGGTGGGCCAAGGCATTCAGAACGAGCTAGAATGTGTGACAAATCACTCGCTGGCCAACATAATTCGACAGCTGAGTACGCTTAGTAAACACGCCGAGGACATGTTCTCAGAACTTTATCAAGAGACAAATGATTTCTTTAAGAGAGCTAGTCAGTTAAACGGCAGGATTGAACACCTCAGGATGACGGTCACGGAACTTAATCCTACGGAAGAAATAGGTAATGTTGGAGGTCTGCTAAAGATGTCATGATCTTAACTCTTTAAACACCAAAAAGCAGACGACAAAATTTACGTCTGCAAAAATTAAAAAAATGCTTTGTTCAAGACAGTTCATATTGAGAATTCAAAGACTAGAGGGCAAACAGTGTAGATCTAGATGAGGCGGCTCAGTGAGCCGCCTCATCAGGATCTACACTGTTTGCAAATTATGCTATTTTCGTCACTGGTGCTGAAAGTGTTAATTCCAAGATAACTTTCATTCAGTCTACATGACTTTTGTTGCCCTTTCATTAAAATCTCTTGGACGCAGGTTTTGCCTTTATGGTAAGGTGGCAGTGCGAATTGAGGTACCACAAAATACAGCTTTTTGGGGAGCTAGCAAGGTAGTTTTAACCCTTAAAGTGCCAAAAATTAAAATTGTTGAATTGACAAACAGTGTAGATCCAGATGAGGTGGGCAAAAGAGTAAAATAAGGGACTGATGTGGATCCGTCGCCTGTAAGGGTAAATATAGCGGGAAAAGCCGTCAAAAGAAAGAAAAACAGTCTAACTTTCCAAAAATAGTAAAATATCTATCATGAACTCCCACATAATGCCATAAGAAACCGAGCAGTGTAGTATGTTTCCGTGGCTTCTTTCACATGTTGAACGTCCGCCATTTTGACCTGTTCGGAACTACCTTATTGAAAGATAAAACAATGGCAAACCAGTCTGAAAAATAGACCGGTTTAACAAAATATGCCGCGTGCATTAAAATTTGACGAAGTAATTAGATTGTGTACCAGTCCATAAACTGCGGGAATGTGCACGAGGTCACGAGATATGTTTATTTATAGAAGTTTATTTATGACTGGGATTCCCTGCACTAGTAAATGACCTGTGATTGGAAGTTCGCCTTGCTTATTGGAAATCGGACATTCTAAAATACTTTCCTTCCAATGTTTGGGTATATGTTTTTTGCATTCTTTATTCTCTTCCAATTTCATCTTCAATTTTTGGCCTAGGCTTAAGAATGTTGGTAGTGGTTGGTGTATTGACTGTAAATCAACTTGGGATCCACATTGATGATATTTGCTTAATTTCCTATTTTTATCAAATGTGGATCCCTCCCATCTAAGAGGAATCTTGATTACTTCCCTTCCATTTTCTTCTTAACTTTTTGGGCCAAGGCTTAAGAATGTTCAAAGTGGGATCCACATTGATGATATTTGCTTAATTTCTCATTTTTTTCGAATGTGGATTCCTCCCTTATAAGGTGAGGTATCCACATGTGAATATTTGACTTTTCTTCGGGGTTTTCATTGCAAATGTGAATTCTTCAATCGTGATACCGTGAGGTATCCACATCTTATAATTTATAGAAATGTGGTCACAGATGTGCTTCTATAAAAGGTTGATATGGTTTGGCCCAAAATTCTCAGTTTTGTGAAATGTGGATCCCTCTTATCCACACTTCAATAAAAAGTCAATGTGGTCACTTTTTTCCATTCCACAACTTTGATATGCCTTGGCATGTAAGTTGTTAGATTAGATGAATATGAATTCCTTATCCACATTAATAAGTAAAACAAAAATGAGCCTTGACTGAAAATGTGGCAACTAAGGTTGATGGAAGGGAAGTAATCTAGAATGAATCGATAGTCCCCCCACACCCCGTTTTTATTTACTTTAGAGTTTCTGTTTGCTACTAAGTGGCAAAACTGATCTAGAGAAATGGTTGTAAACATTTGTTTATTATAGTAAAATTGACCTCGATTTTGATTGGCTCAGGACTGTTATTGTTAATGCATACATTTGGATAGATTCGGTCTTTTTCGTTCACAAAAATGAAGCCGAGATATCCCGAAATGATAAAGCGTGGAAAAACAATATGCAAATGACATGGACTGGTTTCTAAAAGACAATTTACACACGAGCGTGCGTTATGTCAAAATGGCGACGTTAGTATGTTCTAAAACTGTCGCTATGAAAAGAAACAGTTTTACGGGAATATGGAGAAAATAGTAGAAAGCATCCACACCATCTAAAGAGGATGATACTACATGCATGTGAAAGAAGTCTAGCAATGCTTAAATTGATGAGTATTAAGGGCATTTGTGTCAAGTTTACTGAAGGTAGACGGAAGGAGATTGGAACAAAATGGCGGAAAACTAAGGAAAACACTGCTTGACCTATCGTATTTGGAGGGCCATTACAAGTAATTGTTACTTTATATCACTATTTTATAACACTTGGATTATAAAATAATATCTGTTGTACATAAAAATGAGCATCGTTTGTGGATTCCGTGCCTTATAGGCGACGGATCCATATGAGTCCCTTATTTTACTCTTTTGCCATGAGGTGGCTCATAATGAGCCACCTCATCTGAATCTACACTGTTTGCCCTCTAGTGTTCAAATTCTCAATATGATATTGCTTGGACAAAACATTTTTTGAAATTCTGCAGACATAAATTTTGTAGTCTGCTTTTTGGCCCATGAAGGGTTAATGCTGTGCCACAAAATTTCTTAGCAATAACATTTGGAGATACTCCTGATGAGATAGCATTCTAAAGTTAATTTTTGGGAAGATAAGAAAAAAAATATACAAAAGTCATTATGACTCACACTATTTGTGAGAGTATTTTTTTCTTTGATTCATGCATCTTACAGCTAGTCAAATGAAAGGTGTAGCAGAAGTTTCACTTTGTATGCTTAGTGACAACTACATGTACAATGTACCAAATTCTAGACGTAGGTACAACTCCCAGGTAAGAAGTTAGAGAAATAAAGAATGTGGCAAAAAAAAATCATGTACATGTACCTAGAATGCTGATTGACACTTGACCTTTGTTAACACTTTAAAGCATTAAACAAGAAATTAGTTGAATTTGCATGCAGTGTAAGTCCAAATGAGGTGGCTCATAATGAGCCGCCTCATCTTGATCTACCTCATCTTGATCTTGATCTGTTTGCACTCTAGTCTGAATTCTCAATATGATACATGTACAGTTTGAACGTAAATTTTGCTGTTAGCTTTTTTGGCACTTTATGGGTTGTCCATTTGTATTCTTGTCATGAAGAACTTGTGTAATGTATTTCCTCTTCTTTCAGTGTCACTTCAAGATATTCACCTCCGAAAGCCTTACCGTAGTTCAAATCAACACGACCAACAAGTTGTGTCCAAAACAACGATTTCTAGGGCAATACTAGAGACGTACAACAGGTGTGAAAAGCCGCCAGCCTTAGACAAGCTTAATCAGTACAGGTAAGTGGCTTTGAAAATTAAAATTTGACCGCCAGATAAATAGAATTTACTGTAAATCGCTTTGCCTTTTAATTTTCTTTATTTTCTGATTTTTGAACTAGGGCACTGTTGGCATGTTCTTGAGCTTGGGACTAGATAAGTGTCTTTCAGCAGTTTCCAATTTGGCCACTATTTTAAAAATATTAGTTAGATTTGCATTTGTGAGTCTGTTGATAAATATTTGCAAAAACAAAACCTGTGTGAATTTAAAATGATTTACAATAATTTGCAGGGGTCTAGACTGATAAAGATGGGTTTTCTTGATCCCTTTATTTTCACACAGAGCTTCAGCTAAGGAGGAGTAACAAAGATATGAGCCACGACACAAGAAAACCAACAATGTGGTTGTGCGCCCAGCGCAGACTCAGATCAGCCTGGCCATCCACCCAGTCAGATCAGACTCTTCGCTAAGCACTTAAAGGGTAGCTAAGGGTCTAAGCTACCTCCATGCGGACAGCGAATACTCTGATCAGACTGGGCGGATGCCCAGGCTGATCTGAGTCTGCCCTGGGCGCACAAGCACATTGTTGGTTTTGTCCTGTCGCGGCTCATTTTAAAGATAATTTTCCGTATTTCTCCATAAAATCAAAAGTTATGACCAATCATTAGAATATGAGGGGCCACAACATCTGTTTGCGATGAAAAATCTGCATCATATTACGGAATTACACAAGACTTACCTAGCAAGATATTTGGGGTTATTTTTAGCTCACCTGAGCACGAAGTGCTCAGGGTGAGCTTTTGGGATACCCTGATGTCCGTCGTACGTCCGTCCGGACGTCCCTCCGTCAACTTTTGCTTGTGTACACTCTAGCAGGCACAGTTTCGATCCAATCTTTATGAAACTTTGTCAGAATGTTAGTCTTTATAAAATCTAGGCCAAGTTCGAAACTGGGTCATGTCGGGTCAAAAACTAGGTCACTAGGTCAAATCTTAGAAAAACCTTGTGTACGCTCTAGAGGGCACAGTTTTCATCCAAAGTTCATGAAATTGTGTCAGAATGTTTATCCTGATAATATCTAGGACAAGTTCGAAACTGGGTCACGTCGGGTCAAAAACTAGGTCACTAGGTCAAATCATAGAAAAACCTTGTGTACGCTTTAGAGGACACAGTTTTGATCCAATCTTTATGAAACTTTGTCAGAATGTTTATCTCTATAAACTCTAGGCCAAGTTCGAAACTGGGTTATGTCGGGTCAAAAACTAGGTCACTAGGTCAAATCTTAGAAAAACCTTGTGTACGCTCTAGAAGGCACAGTTTTGATCCAAAGTTCATGAAACATAATCAGAAAGTTTATCCTTATAATATCTAGGATAAATTTGAAACTGGGTCACGTCGGGTCAAAAACTAGGTCACTAGGTCAAATCATAGAAAAAACCTTGTGTATGCTCTAGAGGACACAGTTTTGATCCAATCTTTATGAAACATTGTCAGAATGTTTATCTCCATAAACTCTAGGCCAAGTTCGAGACTGGGTCCTGTTGGGTCAAAAACTAGGTCAGTAGGTTTAATCTTAGAAAAACCTTGTGTACGCTCTAGAAGGCACAGTTTTGATCCAAAGTTCATGAAACTTTGTCAGAATGTTTATCCTCATAATATGTAGGACTAGTTTGAAACTGGGTCATGTCGGGTCAAAAACTAGGTCACTAGGTCAAATCGTAGAAAAAACTTGTGTACGCTCTGGAGGACACTGTTTTGATCTAATCTTTATGAAACTTTGTCAGAATGTTTACTTCCATAAACTCTCGGCCAAATTTGAAAGTAGGTCATGTCGGGTCAAAAACTAGGTCACTAGGTCAAATCTTAGAAAAACCTTGTGTAAGCTCTAGAAGGCACAGCTGTGATCCAAAGTTCATGCAACTTTGTCAGAATGTTTATCCTCATAATATGTAGGATAAGTTTGAAACTGGGTCATGTCGGGTCAAAAACTTGATCACTAGGTCAAATCTTAGAAAAACCTTGTGTACGCTCTAGAAGGCACAGTTTTCATCCAAAGTTCATGAAACTTTGTCAGAATGTTTATCCTCATAATATCTAGGACAAGTTCGAAACTGGGTCACGTCGGGTCAAAAACTAGGTCACTAGGTCAAATCATAGAAAAACCTTGTGTACGCTCTAGAGGACACAGTTTTGATCTAATCTTTATGAAACTTTGTCAGAATGTTTATCTTCATAAACTCTTGGCCAAGTATGAAAGTAGGTCATGTCGGGAAAAAACTAGGTCACTAGGTCAAATTTTAGAAAAACATTGTGTAAGCACTAGAAGGCATAGTTTTGATCCAATCTTCATGAAACTCTGTCAGAATGTTTATCTTAATGAAATCTAGGTAAAGTTTGAAACTGGGTCATGTGGGGTCAAAAACTTGGTCACTAGGTCAAATATAAGAACGACCTTGTATACGCTCCAGAGGGCACAGTTTTGAACCAATCTCAATAAAACTGTGTCAGAATGTTTATTCTTACAATATCCAGGCCAAGTTTGAAACTGGGTCATGTTGGGTCAAAAACTAGGTCAAATGTTAGTATTGTAAAAACTCTTATAAATCTTCACCAGAGCCAGTGAACTGATTAATGCTCAGGTGAGCGATTCAGGGCCACCATGGCCCTCTTGTTGAGAGGAAAAATCTCCCCTTCTCCAAATAAATATAAAAGTTATTTTGTTGTTCCAGGGAAGATGGAAAAGATTGTATGAAGTTTTACACAGATCCAGGGTACTTTTTCGAACTGTGGTTTCAAGAAATAAAGAAAGACATAGACACAAAAAGAGCAGAGTTAAAGAAAAAGAAAGAAAGAAGAGTAGGTTCATTTGTCTTCCCATGAATAAGGACCTTATGCCATGTACATCTGTAACTACTAAAATCAGCCTGGGCATCAGCTGAGATAGATCAGTATTAACATACACTCAGCAAAATTTCTAATTGGTCAGTTTTCTAATATGCAGAAATATTATTTTTAAACTGTATTGTTTAATATAATTATTATCAAAATCTTGGGCTGTTATCTACTAATTAAAAGTCAGTTTTGTAATCAAAACTTTATTGTAGTATTAGAGTTATGACCCCTTCTATCTAAACCATTGAATGCTTTGAAAACACATACAGGTTGCATCAAACTTCCACAAAA
The DNA here is from genome assembly GCA_963989385.1 of Ctena decussata. NCBI lineage: Eukaryota > Metazoa > Mollusca > Bivalvia > Lucinida > Lucinidae > Ctena > Ctena decussata. Next base: position 56,353,393 of record OZ022502.1, on the reverse strand, counting down.
GCATGATATTTTAGAAGTAAATAAAGTTTTTCATCATAAAAACATGAGGTATGTTTTTCATCATCATGCATTTTTCACCTGTATTAATTTTAATATTGACGTTTTCGAATTACCTCCCTTTCAATGTTTGTGTAAATCCTAATAGACACCTCGAATTGATGTAAATTATTTTGCAAATGCATAAGCGCTTGTGCTGCTTGTAAAATACAAGAATATCTGTACATTTGTTTGTCCAAGATGGTAGCCAGGCTAATCTAAATCTGCTTAAGGCTTAATTCTATGGCAAAAAGTGACCAATTAGATAGAAATTTTGTTCAGTGTAGAATTTAACTATTTGAGAATAAATCATATGGTTGAGAAATCACACTTTTCCATTGTAAGAAAATCAGGTAGCATCATACTTATCATTCGAGAGGAGCATGCCATTGGCATACATTGTATGCCATGCTCTTCTCGAATTATAAGTGATGTTCCTCTCAAATTATGTGAGATGATGTCATAGATCTGTTACCATAGCAACTACTGAATGACCAATTGTTATGCAGAGTGCCTTGGCAGAATGACCTTTCGAGGATATCAGTATGAACTCTTAGTTGCTATGGTAACAGATGTATGATGTCATTGGTTCAGGAGTATGGCAAACAGTGTATGCCGAGCGCCTCCAATTTTTCATTGACATTGCCAACTGAAATTTTTTCAACAGAGTTTTCAGATTTTCTCAAACAAATAATTATTCTTGAGTAATTCTGTGTTTGTTCAGTTTTCGCTCTTTAGATTCCTCTGTATATGAGCTGCGACACGAGAAAACCAACAAAGTGGTTGTGCGCCCAGTGCAGACTCTGATCAGCCTGGGCATCCGCCCAGTCTGATCAGAGTCTTTGCTGTCCGCATGGAGGTAACTTAGACCCTTAGCTACCCTTTAAGCGCTTAGCAAAGAGTCTGATCAAACTTGTCGGATGCCCAGTCTGATCTGAGTTTGCGCTGGGCGCACAACCACATTGTTGGTTTTGTCGTGTCGTGGCTCATATTCAAAAGGAAAGACTGCAGATGAGCAGCCTAATCTGAGTTGCCAGTGTTTGCACATGTCATAAGGTCTTTTTTTGTCACATGCCACCAGTCATTTATTTTGAAATATCAAGCAGAGGTATAGATACAAAGGGTGGATTCAAAGATTATTGTGAGATTTCTGTTCATACTCAATAAAAACATCTCATGACCAAAACTTATACATTTAAGAAAGTTAACCCAAACGAAGCCTCAAAACCCCACTTTCTCTGAAGCTGTGTAACTGAAAAGGTATTGGGGAGGGGGGTGGGGTGGGGGTTGCAAATTCTGTTGGGGGGGGGGGGGTGCATATTCTGTCCTTTAGATGTTGGCCCCCACTTAGAAGGGAGGCAAAAACGAAAATGGCAGAGTTGCTTCCCTGAAAGTGTACCCTTTTACTATAAAGTAAACTACCCTCAGTTTAAGGGTTAGATGCATAATGGTACATACAGGCATCTTGATGAATACCATCAGTCATTGACGAACATCGTGAACTACCATTGTCAACTTCATTCTCCACAGGCAAGCCAGTGTTGAATGAAGTTGACAACAACACAATATGATGTTTGTAAATTACAGCAAACACCACAAACATTATATAATATGATGTAAATTACAGCAAACACCAACAAACATCATATAATATGATGTGATGTAAATTACAGCAAACACCAACAACATCATATAATATGATGTAAATTACAGCAAACACCAGCAAACATCATAAAATGTAATGAAGTTGACAACAACACAATATCATTGTTGGAAAATTACAACAAACACCAACAAACATCATATAATATGATGTTTGTTGGTGTTTGCTGTAATTTACCTATGAGCCTATATTTTGCATCATCAGTAAGCATCATCATTCATCAATCCCATTGCCAATGTCATTCAAGCTATTGTTAGAGAAGAATATGATCTTTGTCGGTGTTCAATGTAATTTACCAGTTTGCCTATACAATTACTGACTTTTATTAGCTTGTCTGTACGAAAGTACAGGGAGCTATTGTTGTCACTCTGATGTGGGCGTTGGCGTCGCACTTTAAAGTTTTACGTCAAAGTTTTTTATGTGATGGGCAAGGCACTGCAGGTGAGCTATCCTGTACACGGACAGGTCTTGTTTCTGTGGACATGAAGTGTTACTGAATAGTAAACAATACATATTGACCGACCCAAAGAGGAGGTCAATATACATTGCTTACTATTCAATAACACTTCATGCACTCCAAAACATAAGTCAACAATTGTTTTATTATATATTAAGTATAAGTTCAGTTGAACTGGCAACTTAATGTCAAATTTCAGTTTACTTTACTTCACAAATTGTGCGCCATTAAGCTGTTACCATGCTACACTGAGATGTCACGTCACAAACTATGTATAGGTTAGAGGCTATGAAGAGAAATCTTCGCAATTAAGAACCTGAAGCGAGCGTAGCGAGCGGAAGGTTCTTAATTGCGAAGATTTCTCTTCATAGCCTCTAACCGGCTTAGTGTTTGCCCCAGATAATAAACTGATCCTGGTCTGTCCTGTTTTCCAACATCTTTCAGATAATCTTTATTTGAGAGATATTTCGTGTTTAAAAAAAATAAAAATAAAAGATAATGATAAATTAAAAAAAATCCCAAAACGACCACTCTCCAATGTACTTTGATTATAGTAATGATGCAACGTCAAAACATGATGCAATATCATGACAGTCCCAAAATAGCTTGAAGAGGAGGGGCTTAATTAGAATACTGCTTTTAAAGTTTTTGTCATGCTGTCATTTAGCTTGGAGAGGAGGAGCATAATTAGAATACTGCTTCTAGAGTGATTGTCATGTTGTCATTTATAATTATTTGTGTTCAGATGACTTTTCTCATTCGCATTCATTCAGTTTTTGGAGCTCGAACATGGCAGATCACTTTGATTTTCCTTTGTTGAATGAGGATTATTTTCTTCTCTTTACACAAATCATAGTGTATTTGATTTGTGTTACGAGATGCATCTTATTACAGAGGAACATATAAGAGGAGTATTTTGTGATAATTTGGGATTATTTTTTATTTCTCCATGAAAAATGTATGTTGTGGATATTCATTAGAACTGCCTTTTCGAGGCAATTCTAACAAATATCTACAACATGCTTTAAAACAATGCTGTGGGTACCCATAGAACTGCCTCGTCGAGGCGATTCTAATAAGTATCCTCATGTTTTCACAATATGTGTTTATTTTAAAGAAATGTTATGGATTGCCATAGAACAGCCTCGTCGAGGTCGTTCTAATGAGTAACCATAAAATACTTTTTATGGAGAATATTGCCAAATACTCCCTTCATCTGTCCCTCTGTATTGAGAAAAAACGCTCATTCGAGAAATCTACATCGACTTCTAAATCAATTTGACCTGTCATGTTGAAGCTATTTTTAGACATGACAAGCCACAGAAGACTGTACATTTCTGATCACTTGAATTTTCAAGTCTTCAGTAGATTTATTGGTGAAGACTCTCTTCATGGATAAGTCATGAGTCTACACCAATAAATCTATTGAAAATTTGAAAATTCGGGTGATCTGATTGGTTTATTATTTTAGGGCAAACACTAAGCAACATAAGGAAATGTCTACTGCCTGTGATCAGCCTCTGAACCGATGAAATGGGTTTTATTTATAGCTTGTATAATAATTGCCATTATCAGTAAATACCATGAATCATAGATAGATATCGTGAACTGCTGTTTCCAACTTCATTCAACATTGGCATGTCAGTGGTGAATGGATTTGGCAACGCTAGACTGTATACAATTATTGGCTATTGGGGCATTGGACATGATGTGATGTCAACCAGAGAATACCAGTATTGACCGATGCTATAGTGGAGGTCTTAGGTTGACATCACATCATGTCTAAGGACTCAATAGTCAACAATTATTTTATTATATATTCCAAAAAAACCTTTCATATTGCCTATCTGGGCAAAAGAATTTGGCCATCAGATATTACAATAGGTGATAAGTCAAATTGGGTGTGAATGTTGCCGCCTCTATGCTAATTTGTTTATATGATGTCAGGAGCATTTGCCTAAAGTCTGACGCCATGAAAGTTTGACATTAAAACGCTGCTGGTTCTCGGAGCCATAGAATGATCAAATGACAGTGCTAAATATTGCGGGCTTAAGTCTGTAAAAATTTCATGAAAAATAACTTTAGAAGCATTGTTGCTTTCTAGTAGACCAGTAGACATCAAGTATGTCAAGAGGTATTAATCACGTTCTGCACAAACGAAAACCAGTTTATTTGTAGATTATATAATAATGATCTTTGTTGGTGTTCAGTGTCATTTACCAGTTTGTCTATATTTGCTATTATCAGTAAATACCATGAATCATAGACAAATATCCTGAACTACTGTTGGCAACTTCATCCAACATGAGCAAGTCACTAGTGAATGAAATTGGCAATACTAGACTATGGTGTTTGCCAGTGTTAGATGTAGTTTAGCATTTCATCTATATTTGCCATTAATGGTTAATACCATGACTCCTTAGGCAAACATCATGAACTACTGTTGCCAAATTCATTCAAGCTTGTGAAAAAATGAAGTTGGCAGCAGCAAAATATGATGTTTGTCAGTGTTTGGTGTAGTTTATTTTACCATTAATATTAATACCATCACTCATCAGTAAACATCATGAACTGCAGTTGCCACCTTCATTCAAGCAAGTCAGTGTTGAATGAAGTCGCCAACAACAGACTATGATGTTTTTTGGTGTTGGGTGTAGTTAAGCATTTTGTCTATATTTGCCATTATCAGTAAATACAGTCACTCATCAACAAATGTCCTAAACTTTTGTTGCCAACTGCATTCAACACTGGCAAGCTTGTTGAAAAGAATAAAGTTGGCAACACAGGTTTGTCAGTGTTTGACATAATTCACCAGCTTGCTTATACTGGAAGAGCGCTCCAGATAAGAAGGGGTAACAGAGATAATTTAGGGATAATTATCCATATTTCTCCATAAAAACATATTTTGAGGGGTCACAACATATGTTTTCGGTGAGAAATAAGAAAAATTATCTTCAAATTATCCTCAATACTCCCTCTTATCTGGAGCTCTGTCCAGGAGATTATGGGTATAAAACCTTAAACTTTATTTCAGCAGAAGCCAAATCAGGGAAAGAAACCAGCAAAGATCAAGGAGGTAGTGAGTGCAAGGGAAAAAGCTAAGCAACAAGCAATGGGACTGGAGTTTAGTCCTCAGTATCAGGTTCCTAAGACAGGACCTAGTAACCCTAACAGACCGGTACCGGCTGGAATGGTGCAAACAAATTCGCCAGGAATGAGGCCACAGGAACAAGAGGTTCAGAATGATGCAAGAAGAAATATATCAGAACCAACTGCAAACCATATAGAAAGCAAAGGAAGTCGACATATGAATGGTCCATATACGCACACAAATTCTCAATACATTGAGCAGCAGCCACAGAATCATACAGAAACACCAGGAAAACAATATAGAGACTCTCAAAGACAGTCAAATGCCATAAACCATCGACATATGTCACCAAAAGATCGCAGAAGTTCTAGTAATAGACACACAAGCAATAGTATGATTGCAAATCGACCCTCCATGGCCCCACCCCCACCACCCCCATTAGGTTATGAGCAAGAAGACAGAAAAAGTTTGTCACCTTCACCTCAGAGAGAGAGTTTACCCCCACCCCCTCCACCCCCAATGGATGGACCATACCAAAATTCTTCACAACACCAAACCCCAGTTATGATAAGAAATCAGCTACCTAGGTATGATAGTAGAGGGTCACCTGCAGGTTCACCCATTCGCCAAATGTCAGAAGATCAAGATCTTCCCCCTCCCCCACCACAACCCATTAGCCCTGAAATGCCCCCACCCCCTCCCCCGCCCATTCTTCCGCAGGCAAATGTTCCAGCACCTCCTCCACCTCCCCCACCTCCTCCCCTACCCCCAGCAGTACTGCCATTGAACACTAGACAACAACAACCAGACACAGTTTCAGTGAATTCAGACATTAGTAACTCAACATATGATAGTACTAGTACTAGGGAGATTGAGCCACCAATGCCTGAGAAATCTACAGGACGGAGTGCTCTGTTGGATGAGATTAGGAAAGGAGATTGTAAGTAGTCCATTTTAGAGATCCATATAAAATGGGCTTCTGAGAATATTTCTGTGAAGAGTTTTTGTCTCGCCTGCGAAGCAGAAGCGAGACATAGGTATTGCTATTCCGGTGTCGGCATCGATGGCATAAACTTTCATCAGGTTTTTGCGTTTAGGTCAGTTTCACAAAGCGCTGACAGGCGAGACACCACATTCCACGGAATTTTTGTCTTATTTCTCAACTTAAACATAAGTTCTGACCCCTCATTAGAATCGTCTGGGTGAGACTTTTCTAATAACAGGTTACAAAATCTGTTTCTTGGGAGAAATGTGGAAAATTTTCCCTAAATTATCAGGCCCTAAGGTTATTATGTCTCCCCCCTTAAGGGTCGGGAGACATATTGTTTTTCCCCGGGCGTCTGTCCATCTGTCTGTCCGTCCGTCTGTCCTAAATCGTGTCCGTTCTATAACTTGAAAACCGCTCAAGCTATAATCGCGAAACTTCATATAAATATCAATCAACATGAGATGACGTGCAGAGTGCAAGAATGGTAACTCTGGCATTTATACTTTTTGAGTTATTTCCCTTGGAACTTAGTCCATCACAAAATCGTGTCCGTTCTATAACTTGAAAACCGCTCAGGCTATAATCGCGATACTTCATATAAATATCAATCAACATGAGACGACGTGCAGAGTGCAAGAATGGTAACTCTGGCATTTATACTTTTTGAGTTATTTCCCTTGGAACTTAGTCCATCACAAAACGTGTCCGTTCTATAACTTGAAAACCGCTCAAGCTATAATCGCGAAACTTCATATAAATATCAATCAACATGAGATGACGTGCAGAGTGCAAGAATGGTAACTCTGGCATTTATACTTTTTGAGTTATTTCCCTTGGAACTTAGTCCATCACAAAATCGTGTCCGTTCTATAACTTGAAAACTACTCAAGCTATATTCGCGAAACTTCATATGAATATCAATCAACATGAGACGACGTGCAGAGTGCAAGAATGGTAACTCTGGCATTTATACTTTTTGAGTTATTTCCCTTGGAACTTAGTCCATCACAAAATTGCCGGGCCGGGTAGCGCAATCGGTAGGGCACCTGACTCGTAAGTCAGAGGTCTTGGGTTCGAATCCCGGTCTGGCCACATACTTTCGTTTCTCCTTCCGCTGATTCAAGAAGGGTAGTTGTCAGTTACTGGCGAAAGTATGTGCACTTAGTACTGGTTAACCGCTTAGGAGGTCTAAGCCTGCCCAGGAATAGTGTGGTTAGGTTAACTGACCGTCCCGACATGACCTTAGTTGTTTACCGTGGACGTTAAGCATCAAATCAACCAACCAACCAACCATCACAAAATTGTGTTTCAATTGTGTCCGCTCTATAACTTGAAAACTGCTCAAGCTTTATTCACGAAACTTCATACAAATATCAATCAACATGAGGCGATGTGCAGAGTGCACAAATGGTAACTCTGGCATTTATACTTTTTGAGTTATTTCCCTTGGAACTTTGTCCATCACAAAATTGCGTCTCAGTCGAGTCCGTCTATAACTTTAAAACCATTCAAGCTATATTCATGAAAGTTCATACAAATATCAATCAACATCAGACGACGTGCAGAATGCACTCTGGCGTTTATCCTTTTTGAGTTATTTCCCTTGGAACTTTGTCCATCACAAAATTGCGTCTCAGTCGAGTCCGTCTATAACTTTAAAACCATTCAAGCTATATTCATGAAAGTTCATACAAATATCAATCAACATCAGACGACGTGAAGAATGCAAGAACCATAACTTTAGCATTTATACTATACTAAGAACAACTTCTAACCGACCACTTGCTTTGTCTTGAACACTGTCGTTTGAAGATGGTATCCGGACATAATTTTCTTATATTCAGTACTCCAAATGTGAAATGTTTGAGTACAATACCTTTAATATCGTTTACCTGGCAGCAAAGGATGCACATGTACCCCCATTTCGAACTTCGCAAGGATTATGACTGTGGTGGAGAAGGTTTTTTAATTGTGACTAAAATTTTGAATTCTGTATTGAAATAATGCCTTATTATGAATTCTCAAGTTCTTTTAAACATTTTCTAAATATTCACACAAATCATAAGCATATGCTGACAAGATTCCGAAATGTGGTTCTGTCCGAATAGTGAAAATCTGCTGAAATGTTGCGATTTTCGGAAACAGGGGTACCATTATCTTTCACTTATTCAATGGTACACGGATAAGATTTTTATTTCAGAGTTACTTGATTTACTTTACCAATACTACAACTTAATTAAAAATGGAAACATGTGTTCGATTTTCCTTTTTATTTAGCAGAAAACGGGCTATAAATAAGTGGTCGGTTAGAAGTTGGTTCTAGTATATTTGAGTTATTTGCCTTAGAACTTTGTCAGTCACAAAATTGTGTCTCAGTCGTGTCTGCTCTATAACTTGAAAACCATTCAAGCTATATTCACGAAACTTCATACAAATATCAATCAACATTAGAAGAATTGCATAGTGCAAGAACCATAACTCTTGCATTTATACTTCTTGAGTTATTTCCCTTGGATCTTTGTCAGTCACAAAATCGTGTCTCAATCGCTTTATTACTTGAAAACCGGACAAGCTATATTCACGAAAATTCATACAAATGTCAGTCAACACTAGACAACCTGCAGAGCACAGCATTTATACTATTTGAGTTATTTCCCTTGGAACTTTGTCATTCACCAAATCAAGTCTCAATCGTCTAAGCTCTATAACTTCAAAACCGTTAAGCTATATTCATGAAACTTCATACAAATATCAGTCAACATATAAATAGACAACGTGCAGAGCACTGTAACTCTTGCATTTATATTTTTTGACAAAAACTAAATATGAATATCAGTCAACATTACATGACATGCAGAGCATAACAACTATAACTCTTGCGTTTATACTTTTTACTTATTATGAATCCCTGCTTCAGGGTAGGGAAACATATTGTTTTTCCCTTGGCGTCTGTCTATTAGTCTATCACAAAATATCTTTACTGGATACGAGCTCATTGTTTGCATGAAAAATGACCAGTATTTGCATTAGAAATTGTATTTAAAGTTTCCGTTTGAAATTGTATTTAATGACTGATCCTTTTGACATCAGAAAGGGGGGAGACATCTGTTTTTTCGTTGAAAAACAATTCTAGTTAAACTTGAGTACGTTCTCAAACTCAAAATAAAGCACACTGATTGGCTGCTTCTGAGCATGTGCTCAGGAGCAGCCAATCAGTGTGCTTTATTTTGAGTTTGAGAATGTATTCAAGTTTTATAACCTCGAACCCAGTTTTCCTTATACTTATTTGGAACACACACTGACAGATAATTGCTCTTATTTTTTCATAACCATGTGTATCAAAAAATGTGAAAACAGTGATTACCAAGCACTTTTGTCACAACATGTATTCATACACCAAAGTTTGGTTCTAAACAGGGGCCCAGATAAGGTGTGTATTTGAATACAGTTCTATGGTAATTTCTGTCAGTTTTCCTTAAAATGCTGTGACCCTTCATTAGAACCATCTCTGCAAGATGTATTTACTTCCTATTAGTGATATATTGTGCCAATTACGGTACTTTTATATATGGCCATATTTTTCTGCCATTATTACAAGGGGAAAATTTTTCCATCAGGAGCAAATTCTTTCCTTCAAGAGTTGATCTCCATTGAGAAGGGAAGCAAAAATGAAAATGGCTTTGTTGCTTCCCCTGAATGTGTCTACAGCTGCCTTAATCACAATAAATCATGGTAAGCATTGGAGGAGATGGAATTTATAAGCGTAAAGCTTTTGTTCAGATCCTCAACTTCAACTGATATGTATCTTGTAGTATAAGTTATTTTCTTGAATAAATACTGTTTTAACCAAGTAAATATTATTTAACCATGTTTTTAAGAGGGGCTATGGTCTTGTTGTTAGGCGCATGTTTGACACCACTCTGGGGTTGCATGTTTGACACCCCGCTCAAATGGTCTTTTGAATGAGAGTTTAAACTGAGGTCTCCATCTCAGTACGGCCTTAGTGTTGGTGGGACATTTAATCCAAATTCCCCCTGTTGGAGGGACATTTAATCCAAATTCCCCCACTCACTCACTTAATTACCCTAATGTGCTTAAGTATTGGGACACCTAAAATAATAAATTTTCCATTTGTCCCAAATGGAAAATTTTTTTTTTTTAGGTGTCCCAATATATACACACATTATGGAGTCTTAGAAATTAGGTAGCAAGTGTTTGCTACCTTATATAAAAGCTAAATACCTGGTAGCAAAGACAGTCCTCTTGCCACTCAACAGTTGTCAAATTTATGACCAAACAAAATTCCATAAGGTCAAAGGCATTGCTAAAGGCATTGCTAATGCCTTTGACCTTATGGAATTGTGGTTAATCTTCCACATAGAAGCAGTATAGAAAATCAGCTGGTACTTCAAAGAAATCAACTTTTACTAAAGAATTCCTAGGCAGCAACTTTCTGCTACCCACTTTTTCTTCGGGTGGCAAATGAGGTTTTTATGTGGCAGATTTGCTACTTGATACTGTTGATTTCGAACCTTGATTATGGTATGCTTTTACAGGGAGTAATAAACTGCGGAAAGCAGAGGACAGAAAGGAGAGAGCAGCTCCTCAGGATAAGTTTGATGTTCACGCCGTGATGACTCGAGCTTTTGAGATGAGACAGAAGGTAATGGCCGACAGTGATTCGGACGAGGACGAAGATTTTGACGAAGATTGGGAGGCCGATACGTGATTACGTAAGGTAAGTGGTGAGAAAATATATGAGCCGCGACACAAGAAAACCAACAGAGTGGTTGTGAGCCCAGTACAGACTCAGTGTTATTGAAAGTGATATCCCTGACCGCCTGTTTGTGACCACTGTATGTTCTGATACATCTTCTGTCATTGTATACCTCCCAGATCTGCAGAAAAAAGACAATAATCTGAAGAATAATATGAGCCGGGACACGAGAAATCCAACAAAGTGGCAAGTGCGCCCAGCGAAGACTCCCAGTCTGATCAGACTCTTTGCTTAGCCCTTAAAGGGTAGTTAAGGGTCTAAGCTAGCTCCATGCTGACAGCAAAGACTTTGATCTGATTGGGCGGAGTCTGCGCTGGGTGCATAACCACTTTGTTGGTTTTCTCGCGTCATGGCTCAATTATGAAATTACTGTAAACAGTGGGCTTTAGATTTGATGATAATTTTGGGAAATTTTTTGGTACTTCTTCATGGAACAGCATAATGTTGTGGCTTTCTAAACTGGCATGGCAAGGTGGTCTTGAGAGGGGCCACAACACTGGTTTCATCAAGGATTCATACCTGACATTTATCATTTGACCCATTGAACGAATAGGAAGCATTGTCACATGAAATTTATGATAAATCCCATTGCTAATATTGTTGCATGCAAATTTGTTCCCTGTGACTTGAGATGTAAATATTATCTTCCATCAGTGACTGCCTGAAAATAGTTCTTAAGAAAACATCACAGTAATCGTGCATTTTCATTCGGTATATTGTTAGAAGCAAAGTTATTGCTGATTAACATTTGTTGTCATGCAGATGTGAAAATATCTAACATTTCAACATTTGCAACTTGAATTGTCTCAGACTTCATAAGCACATGCATCCCACTGTTCCAGATCATTTGTGTGAAACTAGACTTGATTACTCATATCTGGGCTTCCACAAGATAGTGTATTTTAAATGTCCTCATTGCATGAACGTATCATTATAAAGCCCTATTTTAACTTCGCTGTTAAAGACAGGGATGGTGCTATATAAGAAGAATTAACTGCAACAATGTCATTCTGCCTTTTGCATACATAGTGTCAACATCTGTTTGCTGGGAACCAGATCCCATGGCTTTAAGCTATTGGCAAAGCACGGATGGGCTTGACATGCTAGTGGTGGCCATCTAGTACTATGCAATGATACATGTTCGTCTAAAACGTTATGGCAGAAAGTGAATCACACAGAGCCCTGGTGAGACCATCCAAATCAGGATCTACAAGGTTTGATTATGCATGTCTGTACCAGTATATAGGCTGGTACAGAATTCTCAATTTTTAGCTCACCTGAGCCGAAGGCTCACAGGTGAGCTTATAGTATAGGCAGGCATCCGTCGTCCGTCGTACGTCGTCCGTCGTCCGTCCGTCCGTCAACATTTTCAAACGACATCTCCTCTGAAACTACAAGGCCCATTGTTACCAAATTTCATGTGTAGCATCTATAGGCAGGGGGAACCAATAATACTGTTTTTTATCTAAATCGCTCTGGAACTTTGGTTGCTATGGCAACTTAAAGTTGCCATTGACTTGTATGGGAAAAATCGAAAATTTGCATTTATTGCTATGTTACTGCAGATATTTTGACAAAACTTTTATAGAAATGTTCCTTGAGTACTCCTCTATCAACCACATGAAATTTATGTAAATTGCACTATTTGGCTGGTTGCCATGGCAACCGAAAGGTTGAAAATAGAAAAAATATTAAAAAATCATCTCCTCAGAAACTATGCAACCAATAAAGCTCAAACTTCACAGAAAGAATCTTGGTACTAGCCTCTATAAAAGTATCGTTTTTCTTGGCAATTGCTTTAGCAGTTTGGTTGCTATGGGAACTCGAAGTTGCCATTGACTTATAATGGCAAAATGGAAAATTTGCATTTATTGCCATGTAACTGCAGATATTTTGACAAAACGTTTATAGAAATGTTCCTTGAGTAGTCCTTGATCAACCACATGAAATTTATGTAAATTGTACAATTTGGCTGGTTGCCATGGCAACCGAAAGGTTGAAAATAGAAAAAATATTAAAAAATCATCTCCTCAGAAACTATGCAACCAATAAAGCTCAAACTTCACAGAAAGGATCTTGGTACTAGCCTCTATAAAAGTACTGTTTTTCTTGGCAATTGCTTTAGCAGTTTGGTTGCTATGGGAACTTAAAGTTGCCATTGACTTATAATGGCAAAATGGAAAATTTGCATTTATTGCTATGTCACTGCAGATATTTTAACAAAACTTTCATAGAAATGTCCCCTGAGTAGTCCTCAACTAGCCGTATTAGATAACGGCTAATTGCACAATTTGGCTGGTTGCCATTGCAACCGAATAGTTAAAAACAGAAATATATTAAAAACTCATCTCCGCAGAAACTCTGTGGCCAATAAAGCCCAAACTTTACAGAAATGATCTATGTACTAGCCTCTATATAATTACTGTTTGTCATGGCAATTGCTCCAGCAGTTTGGTTGCTATGGCAACTTATAATTTCCATTGACTTATAATGGGAAAAATGGAAATTGGCAATTTTTTGCTATCTCACTGCAGTTATTTGGATTTGTTTCTTGAGTTGTCCATTACAATTCATTTGAATTTTGACCAAGTCGCAGAATTTGATTGGTGGCCATGGCAATATATAGACTAAATTTTAGAAAAACATATTCAAAAATCTTCTCCTCAGAAGGCATAAGGGGTATAAAGCTGATACTTTGCGTACATGTAAATGACATTAGCCTCTACATAAATTATGTTTTTTCTTCGAATCCCATCTGAACTCTGGTTGCGATGGCAACTTATAGTTTCCATTGACTTATAATGGGGAAAGTGAAAATTGGCATTTTTTGCTGTTTCACATGAGTTATTTAGAATTTTTTTCTATAAAAATGTTCCTTGAGTAGTCCTCTATGATTCATATGAGTTTTGTCCAAATCGCTGAATTTGATTGGTTGCCATGGCAAAATAGAGGGAAAATTTTTGAAACAATATTACAAAATCTTCTCCTCAGAAGCCTTAAAAGGGATGAAGCTGATACTTTGCATACATGTTAATGACATTAGCCTCTACCTAAATTGTGTTTTATTTTACCTTTGCTCACGTGAATTTGTTGCCATGGCAACTTAGAGTTTCCAAAAATTGACAATGGGGAAATTGGAAATATTGCATTTGTTTCTGTGTTACTTCAGATATTTTGACAAAAGCTTTACAAAATGTTCCTGGAGTAGTCCTCTACCAGCCATATGAATTTTGCCTAAATCCCTGATTTTGATTGGTTGCCCCTGCAACCGAAAGGCCAGATTTTCATTTTTTTTTTTTTTTTTTTGCCAAAAATCTTCTTCTCAGAAGCCATAAAGGGGGATAAAGCTGAATCTTTTTTGCATAAATGTTTATGATATTATCTTCTACATAAATGGTGTGTTTTATTGCTGTTGTGCATGTGTTTTTGTTGTTGTGACAACTTTAAGTTTTTTCAAATTAGCCTCAGTGCTCAGGTGAGCGATATAGGACCATGGGTCCTCTGGTTTTTTACTGTATTTATTTAATTATAAGTTAGGCATCCCAACCCACCCCCACCCCTCCATCCCCACCCACCTCCACCCCAACCCCCTCAAAAAAAAGGAAAAAAAGAAAATCCCTAAAATCTAGATCCAGCTTTCAAGATGGAAGGGAAAACCCCATTCAATAGCTAAATTACACAGACTGGTTTATCTACTTGGTAACATGGTAAAAACCTTACTAAGTTACTTACAGCCAAATTGTTCTTGTACATGTTTTTCAGGTCCTGCTAGTTTTCTATGTGATACCAAATCAAAGACTCCTGAGGTGCTGATATATGGACAGTTTTTCAACTGGAGGTGCTAGGACACTTCACCATCTTCCAGGAGATGTTGCCAGTATATGTTACATAATAGAGTATATTTAATCACTATAAATGTAAACTCGCAGAATTCAGGATAACCTGCCGGTGTTCAGGATCCTGTAATTCAGGATAACCTGAAGTTGTTTAGGATCCTGTAGTATAAACTTGTGGGATTTAGGATAACCTGTCAGTATTCAGGATCCCATAACTCAAACATTCGGAATTCAGGATAACCTGCTGGTATTCAGGAACATGTTTTCTTGCGAAAATCAGGATAACCTGTTACTTTTCAGGATCCCATAATGTGAACTTGTGGAATGCAGGATATCCTGCAGGAATTGAAGATCTTGTAACATGAACTAGTGGAATTCAGGTAAACCTGCCAGTGTTCAGGATCCTAAACAGTAACCTTGGGGAATTCAGGTTTACCTGCCGTATTGCAGAACAAGATAACCTGCAGGTATTGGAGTATTCAGGATATAGAGATGGAGACTGCTGGAAATAAAAGGCGAAAATATAATGTAATGGGGTGGGTTTGGGCATCAATGAAGTATTTTTTTTTTTTTTTGAAAAAATGAGTGCACACATAACAGAAAGAGATCTGAAAGTAGTATTGTTAGATTAAGATTAACTAATAAATTCATGCTGAGAGTTACACTGCTGCAAGCAAGTTCATGGGCAGAAATATTGTGGTAGGCTCTGCTGGAACAAGATGGGCAAGATAAAGTTCAGATGGAGACAGTAGCTCAGTGGAAGGCAAAGAGTCTGGTGTAAAAATGTAGAGACATCAATAGGGTTTTGACGAGGGAGCCCTCCAGTTTGTAATGTTTCTTTCTCTGGTCAGAGGGGGCCTTCATCAAGCAGAAAAACATGTTTGTGTTTTCAAATCCCTACGAGGCTGCTGTTAAAGAAAAGAAATTGCTCTCCACTTGGTGCAGATTCTTTGCTGTAAGAGAGTCCACATCAAAAGGGGCAGTGACAGAGTAGCAAAAGCAAATGTAGACACAAATTCCAGGATCAGTGATGTTAAATGAAAGAATGGAGAAAAAGTTTTTGTGCAGTTGTTATGGAAGGGCCACAAGATATACTTGTTTCAAGGAATAAGGGAAACATCTCATGACCTTTTCATTTTGCTTCATTCCTCAGTAGGGGTCAACTCTTAAAAGAATTTGCTCTGGAAGCAAATTCTTTCCTTAAAGAATAGATCCTTCATGAAAGTGTTTTGTCATCCAGAGAAGCAAACAGGAAGACATGAAAGTTGTACCCCTTTGTATAAATGCAGGAGAACAATGGAATTGTTGTACCCATTCACCCAGAGAGTGTGTTTTCCAAGAAAGGTCACTTTAACCCTTAAAGCACCAAAAATGAAAAATTGTTCAATTTGCAAACAGTGTAGATCTAGATGAGATGGCTCATCATGAGCCACCTCATCTGGATCTACACTGTTTGCCCTGTAGTCTTTGAATTCTCAATATGATATAGCTTGGACAAAACATTTTTTGAAATTTCTGCAGACGTAAAATTTTGTCGTCTGCTTTTTGGCGCATTAAGGGTTAAGTTACCTCAGAATTATCATCAAACACACCTCTTACCAAGATCTGTGTTTGGATTAGCCTGTTTTGGGTCTATGTCTGTCAAACAGACAAGAACAGTGCAGAGCAAATTTTCAGGTAAAAAAATGGAATATGTCTAACTTTAGGGCAAAGCTGTCAGATAGGTTAACTATACATAGCTTGCAGTATATACATTATTCACCTAGGCATGTACATGCATTTCATTGCCTAATATTGTAAAAAAAAGGACCGAGTATTTACAGGTCTACATTAGGTAGTTTCTCTTACTACTGTTGGACGAACAGTTAGGTGGCGCTGTGTCTAACCAGTTTACGTTTTATATTGTAAGATTGTGAAAGAATATGTTAAAAGAATGACACCGTAGTTACAAAAGGAGTTAGCATGTTAAATCTTTATTCTTTTATTGCTTTGTCTTGACATGAGACAGATTTTGAAATGTAGTTGGATATAAAACTACATATAGAAAATCATGTGAACAGGTGTCTTGTAAATATCATTACAGAGTTCCAGATAGGGACAGGTTTTGATGGTGATTCTGTAGTAAAATCAGTGCTCAAGATACAGAGGATCTTATGCTTGTGGTCATTTCATATGAAATTAATGAAACTCGCCACAGGCGAGTTTCATAAATTTCATATGAAATGACCACTAGTGTAAGATTCTGTTTATCATTAGACCCTTTAAAATGGGATTTTAACGTCTTCAAACTGAACATTATTTCAATGAGAAAACGCATTTTTGACATGGACATTGTCAATGACGTTAGGTGTATGCTCCAGTGTTATTACACGTGTGGTCATATGATTTTTATGACACGACGTTATCCACTGGATAATAGCAATGGCATATGATAAAAGAGGTATATGATAATAATTCCAGGATTATTACTTTTGTTTCTTCTGAAAAACATGTGACCCCCACATCTGAACTGCCTCATATTGAGGCTATTCAGATGAGATGTCACAACATGTTTTCATGAAGGTTTAAATCACTGTATTAATATTTCCTCTTATGAACAGAAATTATCAGTAAATTTCAGCAATACTCCCTCATCATTTCTGTTGTCCATGAAAAACATTTGAAACTCTCCCGCCCTCCCCCCTCACCAGTGGTACAAGAACATATATGCTGTTGGCACTCAGGATTTCTGTTCCTCAAAACCATGGTTTAGCTGCACATTAGAAACTAACTTAGTGCAGCAATTCTGATGAAAGCCACAATAATTGTTGAGGGAACAGAGCTCTAGATAAGAGGGAGTATTTGGTGATAATTAGGGATAATTTTCCTTAATTCTGCTTGAAAACATAAGTTGTGACCCCTCATCTGAACCGTCTCAACGAGACGGTTCAGATGAGGGGTCACAACATATGGTTTCAATTAGAAATAAGGAAAATTATCCCTAATTATCATCAAATACTCCCTTGGGGAATATGAAAAACCACTCCCTACTTACCATAATAGTTTGGCTATAACATGGGATTTCCCCCACCTCCTTCAGAATGACTACAAATATCTAATAAGTCTTGTGTAGTTCTGCTATAAGATGTGGTTATCTCTTCCAAAACAATTCCAAAAAATCTGGATTCCCTTTATAAGATGGAAAAATACTCATATGACCAAATAAATTCAGTATCATCAAAACCGGCCCTTATCTGGAACAAAACATTAGATCTCGCAGTAAAGTGTTCTTGTATTTCTCTAAATCACTGACTAGAAATGATCTTTCAAGCACATACATTAACATTTTTATTTTCACTTTAAAAATTGTTTATGAAATGTCTCAAGGAATACTAATTTTGTAGAGTGTGTCACATCCACTGACCATGCCTTCATTAAGCAGCACATGGCACATGGTAATTCTGGCATCATGATGACATCACTTGCTGCCGTTTGAGTATGCTGATGGTTGCTGATGTTGTGAAAAATTTGTGATATTTAATCCAGTCCAAGACACAAATACCAGCCCAGTTGTTAGAACTTAACATTGTTGTTAGTTAACAAGATGTCACATTTCAGATGCATTGTATGCATGAACATTGCCATTTTTGCTGAAAAATGTGAGGAGATTTTGCAGTGCAAAATCTCCTCACATTTCTTCAGCAAAAAATATTAGTTCACTTCATTTTGTGTGTACTAGAAGACTTAATGGATCCATGACTAACGACTATGTTAAGCTAACTATGTTATGAACAACTGGGCTGTTTTATTTAAGAAGTCATTAATGGTAGAACTGAAAGATAATTTAACATATTAAAGATAGCCACACATATACAGGGATATTTTCTTCTGATGTATGTGTGTGCTGGCTGCTCGAAACTCGCATGGCATACAGGTCCCAGTTGTTCGAAACTAAGAATGTTGTTAGTCAATGAAATATTACATTTTCAATCATATTGTATGCAAAAAACCACTGCCATTTCTTGCTGAAAAAATGTGAAAAGCTTTTGTACAACAAAAACATCTCGCGTTAATTCAGCAAGAAATATTAGCACACTTGATTTCGAGTAATGTCTAGAAGACTTATTGAATCCTTGACTAATGACTTGGTTAAGCTGATGAACAGCTGGGCCCAAATTTGTAAATGAAGACTGCTCAAATTGATTTTCTGCTGTGTGATTGTTTCCTCTTTAATTACTAAAGCAAGATTGTCTCTGAAATTCTTGTAATGAAGTGTATTCAGCACTTTGTATAAATTCACATATACATGATAAACCCATTGGGTGAAGGTCATCTGAAAAAGATCAAATCTTGAGATCAAGTATTTTGTATCACCATAGTAACCCTAAATATTTGGACATGTGAACCGATTTAGGTGTATGTGTACACCTCCAACTTGGACATGGAAGTATTTGCCTCCCTTTTCATTCGGGAGAAAAATTGCGCCCAGAGAAAGCAAATCCTTCCTTATAAGGTGAATTGTACACTCTCAGGGGAAGCAACTCTGCCATTTGCATTTTGCTGCTCTTTTAATGGGGATCAACTAAAAGAATTTCTTTAACCCATTCCATTCGGGATACCCCTTTAGGGGTATCTGGGCAAACAGTTTGGATCCAGATCAGGCCCCACAAACGTGGGGCCTGATCTGAGAACCAAACTGTTTGCTGCCTAGACATCATTTCTACAAGAGTTGGTTAAACCAATATGGTCAAAATATTCTTGATTTTTGATGCAGACGACAATTTCAGCAGACAACAAAAAATACCCAGAATGCAATGGGTTAAGAGTTGACCCCAGGACTTCTTTGTCAAGGGAAGCAAACAGGAAGTCACAAAATATGCCATACTTAATAAGATTGTGGAAAAACAGTGCGTGTCCATTCACCTGAACATGTTACCACTACAAACTAGGGCTTTTCAAAATCAAAACAATCCTCTTGGACCAATCTGATCTGGGTGTACTGTTTGCTCCAATCCTCTGTCTCAAGATTTAGGGAAACTATGGTTAACAACCACAAGTTGTCTTCCTGCTCATTATTGTATATAGTTACCATGGAAACCAGATTTTGCTGGTCAGTTTCACAACAATTTAGTGAGAGTGCATCTCTGCTGGGTTGCTCATACTATCACCTGGTTTGACGATTCATAACTTGATGACTGTGCAGATCTCGGCAAGATTTGTAGGTTCACAAAGTCGTAGCCTGGTTTCTGATTCAGAAGCTAATATTGTGAAATTACAGCAAGCTAATATTGTGGAATCTTAAGCCTGGTTTATATGTTGGCAACAATATATGAAATCAGCCTGGTTTATACATGTAGATTCATAATCATGGCTTGCAACCTAGCTTAGGTTCACAATCTTTGCAATCTGGTTCATTAAATCAGTCCAAGCTTTGTGGAACCTTCAGAGTTTTATGGCATCACAAACTTGTTTGTGGATTCACAGCCTCATTGTTGAATCACACACAAATTTGCTGATTGGCCTGCTGATTGTGGGATCTTCTTTGTGGAATCATTGGTTTCTGTGGGATCATTTGTATATTCCTTAAGTGCAATACATTTAGTGATTGTATAAAGTAACATTGTGTACAGATGTGTACTATAGTTGTTTTGTAATAACTTGTATGAAGTATTTAGATAGTGTATTGTACATTTTATGGCTATTACTGGTATCTCAGATCTGTGGTTACTATTTTGATTTCGGAGCTCCTTGTAAACCAAACCTCTGGCTTTTTCATATGAGTTGTGCCATTGGAAATGTGCATGTCATTTGCAAAAGGTGAACATCCTGTCATCAATGGATACACATTGATCTGAGTCGTCAAGTTTTGCTTATACATGAACTACTAGTACAATGCACAGTTTCCCCTGAAACAGCTCATGTTCTTTTTTTCCCCAACTAAACCTTGTGGAATTTCATTAGAATGGCTGTCCAAGGCAGCTCCAGTGGGACTCCACAACATTTGTTAATGTTAAAATTATTCGAGCCGCTACATGACAGAACCAACAAAGTGGCATGTGCGCCCAGTGAAGACTCAGATCAGCCTGGGCATCCCCCCAGTCTGATCAGTCTTCAGTGTCCGCATGGAGCTAGCTTAGATCCTAACTAAGCTACCCTTTAATCATACAGCCAAGACTTATCAGGCTGGGCAGATGCCCAGGCTGATCTTAGTCTTTGCTGGACACTCATGCCACTTTGTTGGTTTTGTCGTGTCGCAGCTCATACCATCCTAGTCAGAAAATGTTTAGTAATGTGCAAGGTCTACACTGATTAGGATGGTATGAAATAGTTTTACATGATTTGTCCACCTGTTTGGGAGATAGTCCACAAGCTAAAGCTCCCGAATTGTCTCCTCATACAAGCCAATGAACCGTAATAAGAAAAACAACTTGCTGTCCGAGAACTTTGGTTATTCCAGGAAAGCTGATTAGCTGATACTGTATTCTGTGTTAGTATCAGTGTGTTTGTGTGAATAAATATAGTGCTTCTGATTACCACATTATCTCTGTGTATTGGGACACACTAACCAATGATACTGATATCCAGTAAGCTGAGTGGCAGACAGAGCAGACCTAGGAGCTGTTCTGGGTTGACGCTGTTTGCTGAGGCTTGTCTGTCCCTGTACATAGTGGTTTTATGGTAGGTGATATTTTTATACTACAAAGATTCAATTCTAGAGAGAAAATATAAATTATTGCTGGTGAAGATGCTTGCTTTGGTATTAAGAGAGATCAGCTAGAATATCTGTTCTGTCTGGTGGAGGCAAATTCGCTGTTTTCATAAGCTTCTAGTGGAATCTTTTCAAAAGCAGCTGCTATAGCAATCAGATTGTGCACGTTCCTTGAGTATTTTGCTTGTTTCATGAGGTGGAAGTCTTAAACTTATAAGTTCTGAAAAAGTAAACAGCAAAATTTACCTCTTCCAAATTTCAAGACAAGTTTTGTCCAAGTTATACTGAGAATTCAAAGAATAGAGGGCAAGCACTCATCATGAGCAGCCTCGTCTGGAACAATGCTGTTTGCAAATTCCACTAGTTTCATTTTATGGCGCTTTAAGAGTTACAGGTACTTGTTTCATGTGGTTTTGAATATGGTAAACCAGAAAATATCTTTTTGCTGAAGCTTACATTTGTGAATTGAAGATGACAGAATTTTTCAGGAAAATTTATTTTAAGGAGACAGGTTCTTCAAACAGATTTAGATGTTACTGTTCAAGAACTTTAACTTGGAGAGCAGTCCTCAGAGCCCTAGTTATGAGGGAGTATTGGTGATAATTAAGGATAAGTTTTGTTATTTCTACTTAAAAACATACGTTGTGACCCCTCATCTGAACCGTCTCGACGAGACGGTTCAGATGAGAGGTCACAACATATGGTTTCAATGAGAAATAAAAAAATTATCCCTCAATTATCATTTAATACCCCTCTTATCTGGAGCTCTGAGTCCATAATAGTTTCACATCATTAGCACAGATGCATATTGCATAATAAAGTCTACAACCTTATTGTGTTACAGGGTACATGTAAAAGGATTGTTTTGTTACTGATCACGTTCACAATTCTGTTTTCTAGACTATAATCTCACAAACTGAAATTACAAGTTTTCCTCTTACTGACCACAGTAGTATGTATAACATGCCGATGTAATGAAAGGTCATTTATAATATTAACCACTTGTAAGATACATGCACAAAATAATATTCAGAAGAATGTAGTTGTTTTGGGTTGTCTCAGAAAAATGATATAACATAGTCTGCTCAAGACGGTCATGTAAGGCGGATAGGATAATTCACTGAGCTCTAGATAAGAGGGAGTATTTGATGATAATAAAGGATAATTTTTTTTATTTCTCATCGAAACCATATGTTGTGACCCCTCATCTGATCCATCTCATCGAGACGGTTCAGATGAGGGGTCACAACATACGTTTTTGTGCAGAATTAACAAAAATTTTGCCTAATTATCACCAAATACTCCCCCTTATCTACAGCTCTGATTCAGATCTGAACAGACATTTAGCATAAACTGATTGGCATGAGGACCTTACGGCATGTGCGAATGGAGAAGGCTCAGATGAGCCCGCCGTCTGAAGTAAGCCTTGTTCCTATAAACAGCCAGTAAATCCTGTGGAATCTATAAAGTGAAAAGTGAAGACTATCGGTTTGTGTAGTTTTGATTTGAGTAGCTGAGCAGGCTGATTTTAGAATATGCACTTTACATTGCCTAAGGTCCTTTAGCTTTGTCTCAAAGTCAGTACTTTTGTAGTATCCTCAATTTTACTATCTGGAAATGCTTAAGATGCTCAAACTATTTCAGGTGTTAAGTATGTGACAGAGTCGGTTTTTTGTTAGTTTTGGTTGTTCAGTAGCTTTCCCTTCTCCTTAGCCCTTTTTACCCTATTAGGTGGTTTAAGGAGGTGTTTAGTGATACCTCTTTATTTTCCATTCGGTTCATTTTTCGCCTTTGCTGAAAATCAATATTGTTTTCAACTTGAGCATGCACACTCTCTCTTTTAAAATTCTGAAAAGCAAGCCCCACGTTGGGCGCCAGATGTAACAGACTCATAAAAAACCAAAGTGCTCCGGCCGAGTTTTTAACCCAGGCCGCCTGCGTGACAGTCCCGCACTCTACCACGCGTGACAGTCCCGCACTCTACCACGTCGCTATAAAAGCCGGCTTGTACCGCAAGGCAGTACAAGTGTATCTTATACCTATCACTACTACAAGTACACCTTCATGTTTTCTAAATATTTTTTAAAGTTACACAATTTTTGTGACTTTCTGTTTGCTTCCCTGGACAATAAAGCCCTTCCAAGAAGGAATCTGCTCATAATGGAACCATTAGTTTGTAGAGGAGCGACTTCTTCCTTTAAGAGTCAAATCCCATTTAGGAGTTGCTTCCCCTGGAAGTGTACTCATTCACCTTTATACAGAAAGCTACAGAAACTAAACCCACTTGTCGCAGAATCTAGCCCAGAGGTTATAAAACTTGAGTACATTCTCAAACTCAAAATAAAGCACACTGACTGGCTGCTTCCGAGCATGCTTGGAAGCAGCCAATCAGTGTGCTTTATTTTGAGTTTGAGATGATACTCAAGTTTTATCAGCTCGGTCCCTGATATGAATTGCAGTTCCCGAAATGGTTAATGCATAAGTGAAGTTTGAGCTTGCCTTCAAAACTGTCAACCGTGTGTCTTTAGTGCTAGATATTGAATCTCACTGCATTTTACTGATCAAATTCAGAATTACATGTAGGATGCAAATTCCCAGTTTTCTTTTGTGCATAAACACTGTATACAAACTTGCCTTTGCCTTCTGAAGGTTATCAGAGTGAAACAATGGCTTGTTATTTGTTGGTGGTTTTGGGTGTAACATCTCTTCAAGACAGTATTTCAGTCTATATTGAGCTGTCTTCCAGAGCGAGAGAAAGAAGAGATAATAGGGGAGAGAAAAATATGCAAACAACCCCACCCGCATCTACTGCAAGGGCTGTAGGCCCTTGTCCTACTATTATCCAAATTAATAAGATGCCCTGGCAGTGAAAGATATCCAGCACCATCACTCGATCACAACTAATTAATGTTACTCTTAAATGAATTTTCAGAATTAACCATGTTGTGGGATATTAACCCTGTTGCAGGATTGGTTGCTCCTAAATTTTTATCGTTTGCATACTAAGGTTGTGCAGAATGAATTTTGTGTAGTCAGTACTGGATCCAGGACTACCAATTTGTTCCAAAGTGCCTGCAATTATTTCATATGGCAAAAGTTTTGGGGGCAGTGGATTTACAGTATCTTGACCAGGAAAAGCATAAAGCAAAACCCTAATCAGATTGGGCAGGTATTCAGACTTGTCTAGCTGTTATTGTCAACTCCACCATTTTATGGTTTCAGGCCAAGAAGTTCAGGAAAGGAGGTTTTTTAGCTCACCTGGCCCAAAGGGCCATAGTGAGCTGTCATACCAATGCGTCGGTCGTGCGTCGTTCGTCGTCACAAAATTTGTCCGTCAACACCTAAAAACAAATATTCAAACATCTTCTTCTGTGAAAGTACTGGTCCCACGGTTCTCAAATTTCACATGGAGCATGACCTGACTCCAGGGTCTCAGAATTGTAAAATTGGGTCAGGTTGAAAATCCAAGATGGCCGCCGTTACTAAAAATAGCAAAAAGAACAAAATCAACTTCTTCTCCAGAACCACTGGGTATATTTGTCTGCATTTTGGCGTGGAACATCAGTGAAACCTTGGTATTCAAAATTATAAAAATAAAAAAAATCTGTAGCGTAGTTTTGTCACAGTGACCTACTTTCTGTTTACGTGTGTAATTTTGCACAAATGCCAATGTCAAAAACTGACCTATTTAAACAACTTCAAACAACTTCTTCTCTAAAACCACTGAACCCATGGATCTCAAATTTCACATGGAGCATGACCAGACTGCAGGGTTTCAAAATTGTAAAATTGGGTCAGGTCAAGAATCCAAGATGGCTGCCGTTACTAAAAATAGCAAAAACAACAAAATCAACTTCTTCTCCAGAACCAATTGGTATATTTGGTTAAAAGTTTGCATGGAACATAAGTGGGACCTTGGTATTAAAAATTATAAAAATAAAAAAAATCTATAGCGGAATTAGGTCACAGTGACCTACTTAGCGTTTACAAGACCGATTTTGCTCAAATGTCAATATCTAAAGAAAATGCAACCAATTCTGACCAAATTTGGTTAGAAATGGTTCTTGAATGGAATTATTTCAATTTTGTGCCAGTTGACTATCCAAGATGGCCACCATGGGGGCCGTTACTAAAAATAGCACAAAGATAAAAATGACAATTACTCAAGAACCCTTGAATGGAATTGGACCAATTTTGTGTCAGAATGTTCCTTGCATGAAGCCGTTTCGATTAATTGCAATTTGGCATTCCAAGATGGCCGCCATCTGGTGTTACTAAAAATAGCACAAACATAAAAATGACATTTACTCAAGAACCCTTGAATGGAATTGGACCAATTATGTGTCAGAATGCTCCTTGCATGGAGTCATTTTGATTAATTGCAATTTGGCATTCCAAGATGGCCACCATCTGCCGTTACTAAAAATAGCACAAAACATGAAAATGACAATATCTCAGTAACCCCTGAATGGATTTTGATGAAATTTGTGGAAAAATGATTCTTGCATTGAGTTGTTTCAAAAGTAAATATATAAAGACCAGGCAAGTTGGCCTCTGTTACTAAAAGTAGCAAAATGTGAAAATGAGAAAATCTCAGTGGAATTGGGCTAATTTTGTATCAGAATGGTCCCGTTGCACAATAGCCAGGTGAGCGATATCAGCCCCATTTGGGCCTCTTGTGATGATAATTCAAGTGATTATCTTTTTATTCTCCATAAAATATGTTGTAGCCCCTTATTAGAACTGTCTCAGTGAGGCAGTTCTCATAAGGGCAGCAGCATATGAGCTCATGGAGAAAAGAAAAATTCTCCCCAAGTTATCATTAAATATCTCCCTATATCTGAAACAGTGGCCAAGACCTATAATATTGCTCTTAAAGTGTGTATGACTGTTGTCTCAGTGATTTTGTTTTAGATTATTTATCCTTGCTTCCTCTTACTAAGCTCATAGATATAAGTGTATTTATACAACTTGAGCAATAAATATACCCAGCTTATATGTATTTTTGTGTTGCTTGTTATTGTAGTACCATAAGCACTTATAGCACCAAAAAATGAAAATTGTGGTATTTGCAAACAGCATAGATTCAGATGAGGCAGCTCCTTATAAGCCATTGTATGTGGATCTACACTGTTTGCCCTCTAGTCTGTGAATTTCTGAATATGATCTAAATAGCTTGACTAAGCCTTTCTGAGATCTTGCAGATATAAATTTTGCTCTTTTTTGTGCTTCAGGGGTTACTACATTCTTGTGGACACAGCCATTTTGTAGACTGAAATAAACAAAACATAAGTCATCATTTTATGATAGTTTACTACTATTGCTCTTACTGAACTAGGAGCCCCGGTAGCTCAGTGGGTTAAGCGCTGGCCTACTGATCTAGCGGACCGGGTTTGAATCCCGCTTGAGGCGAGAATCTTTTCTACTGTAAACGGGTTTCCATTGCACACAACCTTTCATTATCATTCGCCCACTGTCCTGATATAACTGAAATACAGATGAAAAGGACGTAAAATCACAAGTCATCCATCCATCATACTGAACTGGAGTATCAACATTATCACAGTTTGAAATTGCACCTAGAAATTTAAAGAGCTAACAGTGAAACAGAAAAATAAAATTGAGCCGCGACACGAGAAAACCAACAAAGTGGATGAGCGCCAAGCGCAAACTCAGATCAGCCTGGGCATCCGTTCAGTCTGATCAGTGTCTTCGCTAAGCCCTTAAAATGTAGTTAAGGGTCTAGGCTACCTCCATGCGGACAGCGAAGACTCCAATCAGACTGGGCAGATGCCCAGGTTGATCTGAGTCTGCGCTGGGCGCACAACCACTGTTGGTTTTCTTGTGTCGTGGCTCAAATTAATTTCAATATAACAATAAATGGCCATAGGCCATGTCACCTGACATTTGCCCCAAGTAAAAATATATGCAGGTCTTGTCAAAAAAACAAGAAAAAAATTAAAATCACATACACATCTTCAAATATATTCAAACTGATACTTCAAAAACTATGCTAGGGACTGCTACCGTGTACTGGTAATAAACACAAAAAATTTTAAGTTCAAAAGACTGAAATTTTATCAAAAGTAAATTTTTAAGCTTCAAAACTCTTCATGCACATCTTCAATATGTTTTCTTTATGTGTGCAAGGTTTAAAATTCAACCATCAGAAACTGGAAGGGGTTGATAATGCTACCCTACATCAGTAATGGACAATGAATACTTCAGAGTTCTCAAGCCAGTAATTTGGAAAAAAATAAATGTTTGCCTTTGTCTGCAACATGTGGACAAAGTTTCAAATCCATCAATCTCAAGCTGTTGGAGGAGTTGATTATACAAACTTGCTACTGAAATGTGTGATGGACAGTCGGATGAATTGAGGTAAAACATAATGCCAGTCTACTGTCTCAATGGCATTTAAATCCAAAATCTTTGCATTTGCTTCCACATGGAAAAACAATGTGTAATTTCAAATCCAATTTAATGATGTCGGATGCGGACACAAGACTTTGAAAGGACAGACAGATCAGGGTCATTTCTGTATTCTCCTACGTATATCAGGTGACAATGAAAATATATGAGCCGCGACCTAAGAAAACCAACAAAGTGATTGTGTGCCCAGCACAGTCTCAGATCAGCCTGGGCATCCGCCCAGTCAGTCAGCGAAGATTCTGATCAAACTGGGCGGATGCCCAGGCTGATCTTAGTGTGTGCTGGGCACGCTACCACTTTGTTGGTTTTCTTGTGTCGCGGCTCATACACTTGCAGCCTGCTGAATGATTAAAAATCACCCAGCAGGTACGGACTCGTATATTTGATATCTGTGAAGATCCCTATAAATTCAGCTTGACAATTGTCAGTACAGTTATCCCCATTCTAAAGCACTTATCACCCTTCAAAGTTGTTTGTTGTTTTATTGCTTTACGTCCATAGTAAATAGCTATGGCCATGTCGGGACACTCAGTTAACCTAACCACACTATTTCTGGGCAGTGGTTAATCAGTACTAAAAGCACAATACTTTCGCCAGTAACTGACAACTGTTCTTCTTGAATCAGTGGAAGAAGAAAGGAAAGTATGTGGCCGGACCAGGTATCAAACCCGGGACCTGTGGCTCTTGAGTCAGAAGGGCTACCAACTGTGCTACGTGGCCTGGCTCAGCCTTTAAAGTATACTTTATTTTGCACCAAAGCAAGCACTTTCTGATGTCAGCCGACAAGAAGTAAGTAATAAAACGACATCAGGTTTGCGACAGGCAAACTGCCACAAATTTGTGTCGAATATACAAGTGCATTAGAATGGTCTTTCTATGTAAGAAACAAACATTACAGTATGCGTTTTTTGTCTTCTTCTTAAAATGTATGAACGGATCAAGTCTCCATCCAATTTTACATCATAAGTAGATGAAAACTGCATAATGACAACGAGATTTGAAAACCTTTAGGGAATTGGCTTCCAGAAGGGTAGAATTAAATGAGATTTCATATCAGTGAGACCTGACAAGTATGCAAGGCATGATACAAAGCTAATATTATTCATAAATGATACCTAGCAATAAAAATATCTCGTAACTTAAAACAGAATTCATTTTGTGTCCACTGAATATAGTGCTGGAAATTCTTTCCAATATGTCATGAACACTTCAGAAACAGCAAAAAATATCCTGATTCGGCAGTGGAAGGGATGGCTGAAACCAGTCTGAGCTGTACCCACCTAGAGCAGCCTCTGCAACAATTCTGTCTCCTAAGGGCATGCTCAATTCACTTTATCAGTATGCTTCTATTGTTGCTAAGGCAATATTTCACAATCAGGCCAATGTGGTCTAGACATGCAGTTAGTATATGTCAGTCAGTCTGGGTTTTGGACAAGAGTTTTGATAATAATTCTGTGTAATTTTTTTCATATTGTGACCCCTCATTAGAACCATCTCAGCAAATTGCTGAGATGTTTCTAATGAGGTGTCACAATGAATTATTTTTCTATTGAGAATGAACAGAAATATTCTGAATTTTCATCCAAACCCTCCTTTACCTGGAGCCCTGTTGTCTTTCCACATGTTTGGATCACAGAAGCCTATACCCCATAAGAGCGGCAACGTAAAACCAACAAATTGGTTGTGTGCCCAGTGCAGACTCAGATCAGCCTGGGCATGCGCCCAGTCTGATCAGACTCTCCACTAAGCACTTAAAGAGTAGCTAAGGGTCCAACCTACGTCCATGCGGACAGCAAAGACTCTGATCGGACTGGGTGGATGCCCAGGCTGATCTGAGTCTGTGTTGGTGCACAACCACTTTGTTGATTTTGTCATGTCGCGGCTCAATTATGTCTTCACCCTGCATTGCATTGTCTATTTTGTAACACAGCATCTCACTATTGCTATTTTTCTCTGGTATCGTCTAATGGATTTTGCACAACAGACTCGTGTATCATAATAAATAGAGGAATATAAGTCAAGAAATCTAACAGATCTAAAGCGTCCAAGTGCGCAAGTTTTTCTCTCACTTCCATTTCATGTTCAAAACTAACACCACCAGCCCGCAAGTCGACGACCAGCTGATCCAGAGAGATCTTGTTTGTTTCATGATCTACATTGCATTCCCATAGTGTCTGAAATGTAAATGCAGATATTGTAAGGGTGATGGTTCTCCATGGAGCATATTTACGAGCACTACTTATTCACTCTTCTTTTGCCATGCATTTATAATGATGTGCACAAATATGTGCTAAAAGCGTTTAATGATATGCGCCACTGAAAACTGGCATAAGACTAAATACAGAACTGTTATTAAAGTTAAGGGTAGTATTTGATGATGCAATAAAAACCTACCTTACACATAAACATTTTCATCTCCAACATCTTGAAGTCCATTTTGCCAATCAGATTTCTCATCCAGGCACTGTAAGATAACATTTATTTGTACTATGGAACAGTGATGTCAACACAAGTAATGAACATTATCTTATGTTACAAGATTTGTAGTCATTCAATGACATCATTTAAGAGTATCTCTAGATAAAATTTTCATCTCCATAATAGTTAATTTTCTTGTAAAAGCAATATTGAAGACAGAAACTGCCTTTTGCTCGTACTTTTTGCATGTTGGCAAACAACAGTAGAGTATATGTGAACTGGCACTATGTGCATGCATTTTTCTCACCAACTTGCTGACCAAGACAAGCTTTTTCATGAATTAAGCCAAACATTATTTTCTTGTTCCACATATCATAACCTTTTGTCCCGCATCCTTTCACCTGTTTATTTCTGCAAATCTTAAATATTTCTGTAAAATGAGTCGCAACATGACAAAACCAACAAAATAGCATGTATGCCCAGAGAAGACTCAGTTCAGCCTGGGCAGCTGCCAAGTC
Source organism: Ctena decussata (assembly GCA_963989385.1). NCBI lineage: Eukaryota > Metazoa > Mollusca > Bivalvia > Lucinida > Lucinidae > Ctena > Ctena decussata. The sequence continues at coordinate 56,322,489 of OZ022502.1, read as the reverse complement.
TGATCAGAGTCTTTGCTGTGCACATAAAGGGTAGCTATGGGTCTAACCTAGCTCCATGTGAACAGGGAAGACACTAATCAGTTATCAGAGCCCTAAGCTAGCTCCATGCAGACAGGGAAGACTCCGATCAGACTGGGCAGTTGCCGAGGTTAATCTGAGTCTTTGCTTGGTGCACATGCCACTTTGTTGGTATTGTCGTGTCCCTGCTCATATCATTAAAATTCATCCTGATATTGAGCTCTGTGTGTCTCAAATTGTTTTCTTAGGTACTTACTCAAGCGCTGATATTCTCTGAGAAAGGGCTGCTAGAACAGAGAACATCTTGAAGTCAGCACCATTGGTTACTTTGTACCCTGTTAGTTCCAAGATCTGAAAAATGAAATATATACCTTTCACCTCAACACCCCATAGTGTATCTGAAATTAACTCTTCCAGCTGTAAAGGGCAAGTTCATTTTTTAGAACAGGGATATTTGCTTTGTTATTTTTGTAAGTTTTTTATACAGAATTTTACAAATTCAACTATATTTCAGTGTTAATATATTTCAGTGTAAGTTAACTGGAAGGTACCAAAATGTGATGGTAAACAAGAACTCTGTAGATGGCTCTGTCTTGCCTGTCAGCACAGTGTCACAAATCAGAGCTAAACCAGAAAACTTGACAAAAGATTGCCATGCTGCTGGTAACCATCTCCAGAAAACCAATACCTATGTCTTGCTTCTGCCAGGTGCAGGCGAGATGAAAATTGCAGCCATCAGATTCAGCAAAACCCCAAAGCCTAGCTTCTTGGCTTATTATGTTGCTTTTGTGATCGAGCCGTAGTCCTGGTGGTGATCAGAAATTAATTAGTAGGCAATACCCATTAAGTTGTACTGCTGACATGACGATTGTATACAGATGAAACTGCATCTGCTCTGATTCTCCATGTCACTTAATAAAGTGCTTAATGTGAACAGTTAAATGCAACTGCATGGATCCATATGAGTTGGCTCACGAAGAGCTGCCTCATCTTAATTTACACTGTTTGCTCTTTACTCTTTGAATTCTCAATATGATATAGCTTGGATGACACATTTTTATAAATTTTGCAGATGTACATTTTATTGTCTGCTTTTTTTGCCCTAATGAACAGCATCATAAAACATTATATTTACATTCTTGGTGTATTTACTTAAAAACCCTATAGTAAACCATTGGAACCTAATGTAGTTTACATTCCAATAATTACATTGAGCCACGCGACGTCAATGACGTCAAAATAAACAATGACTCTCTACAGTCTGATTGGACATCGGCGACGCCATGACGTCATTCACGCTGTTCCGCTGCTAGCAGAAAAACTGTGTGTACATGTTTTACTGTTTCAATTTTAGCACTTATATATGATTTTTCATTGAGGTTTTAATTGAAATGAATGTAAATATAAGCAATGAACTTAATTTTTCTGAGATTTATCTAAGTGTAAACTACATTGGGTCACTAGCAAACTTTACATGAACCCCTTCAGGGTTCATTCACTATGAACTAGACTCAATGTAGTTTACACTTCGATAAATCTCAGAGTAATTAAATGAAATTCATTCCTTAAATAACAAACCATCTTACTCTATATAGATACTCTTCCTCAGCCTCAGTAAGGCGGCTGTTGACTCCTCGTAAACCAATCATCACCTCCTCCCCCTCCAGCCAACCTCTCTGTTCATCATCTACCTACAGCACAGACAAAACTTCATGGCTTAGTTGTTCAAAATAAACAATGCCATTAGTTATTTTCAAATGTATTGTAAATCTGATGTGTTTTTTTTCCAAAAAAATGTTAGCTTTTGAAAGCTTGTCACATTTTCAGCGAAAATAATCACACACTTGATTTTCTGGGTACTAGAAGACTTAACAAATCCTTGACTAATGAGATGTTACATTTTGAGACATATTTCAGACAAAAACAGTTATCTTTTTGCTGAATAAATTGATGAGCTATTGCAGTGCAAAAGCTTCTCACATTTTTTCAGCAAAAAATATTAGCACACATGATTTTATGGGTCCTAGAAGAATTAACAAATCCTTGACTAATGTCTTTGTTAAGCTACAGATGCTTTCAACTGGGCCCAGCTAAGTGAAAGACTGGTGATTATTTGAGCCACGACACGAGAAAACCAAAAAAGAGCATGTGCACCCAGCCAAGACTCAGTCAGCCTGGGCATCCACCCAGTCTGATCAGAGTCTACACTTTCTCCTAAAGGGTAGCCAAGGGTCTAAGCTAGCTCCTAGTGCAAAGCAAAGACTCTATCAGACTGGGTGGATGACCAAGCTGATCTGAGTCTGCGCTGGGCACACATGCCACTTTTTGGGGGGGTTTTCTCATGTCAAAACTCAATTTTGTTCTCCATCAGCCATATTTTGCGGAATCACTGATTTTTAAGAAAATGTTGTTTTGGAGAAATTGCATCCCCTTTTTGGCTTCCATACATATCCTAAAATGAATGCATGAGAAAACATTGTCTAGACTGGACTGCAGTCTCATACATATTGCACCATTTGCCAGCAGTTTTGAACAAAGGATGCTTAAAATCACACAAAAACACCTATCTTATGTATTATTTAAACCAGAGGACCAATGGTCCTGTAGCTCACCTGACACCTTCTGTCAACAGACACAATTTGTCATTTCGCTCATTTGTTACAAATTTAAAACCAGTAACTTAAAAGGTATGCATATTTTAATTTTAAAGTCTCAGTGACCTTGAGCAAAGTTCAAAAACTGACCTTGACTTTTGATGACCTTATGTCTTCATGTATTCATTTAGTTAACCATATTTTCCAATTATTATATCTAGGCTTAAAAGAATTCCATGAAATCAACTGTTTAAGCATTTACCAATATAAAAGCATTAAATACCAAAGTTGACCTTGCCATAAATTAGGTCAAGGCCAATGCATCATCATGATTGTACAAACTATGATGGGCCCCCGAGTTCTCAATGCTACATACCATGCCACGAGGTCATTGTGCCTTTGGTTCTGGAGAAGATGGGCATGGTGTCCATCTTGGTCATGTGACCATGACCAGCTCAACAAACTTTGGTTCTTTTAACCTTGTGAAGCTCCGTATGAAATCGGATCACCATGTCATAAATTAGATCAAGGTCATTGCAAGGTCATCATTTGTACAAACTATGAATGGCCCACATGCCTGATGCTACATACCAAGTTTCAAGGTCACAGGCCTTTTGGTTCTGGATAAGAAGATTTTTGAAGGGTTTTTACCATATATGGGAGTGGCGGCCATCTTGGTCATGTGACCCAGATACCCCGAACAAACTTTCATTCCCCCAACCAATGGAGGCTCCATATAAAATTTGGCTTTGATTGGCCCAGCGGTTTTGGAGAAGAACACCTTTTAAAATGGTGGATGGACGCACGACGGACGGACGGACTATGGAGGCCTGCCTATACTATAAGTTCACCTTTGAGCCTTCGGCTCAGGTGAGCTAAAAAGGGTCTTCGACTTTCTCTGTGTGCCTTATATAAGATACTGAAGTGTTATCCAACTTGCTCAAACAAAATCATTAAGCAAAATCTATTAAAATGGTCAAAACACAGCGGGCACATGACGTTGAAAATCCCTGTACTGACGCTGATGTGACATCATTATGTCGCATCGAAGTCAGTGTGACATCATTATGACCTCATGTGCCTGCTAGGAAATGTTTACTTACTGCATCAAATGCATGTCTGTACATTTCAATATTGCCTTTGGTAAATATGCAGTACTTGGCCAGAAACCCATCTGAAAATGATACAGGATTGAATCACAACTTTATGGTGCATTCTTTTTTGAAGTCCGAGGTGGATGTTACCATAAAACTTCTAAGTATGGGACACATAGGTCTAAGCACACACTGCAGACCCAGATGGATGGATGCAATTTTATGCCCTTTTTAACAATATTTCAGTCATATCAGGACAATGTCCTTTTTAAAAATATTTCAGTCATATCAGAACAATGGGTGAGTGATAATGAAAGGCTGTGTGCAATGGAAACCGTTTATGATTTAAAAGATTCCCATCTCCAGCCGAACCGGGGACCACTAGATCAGCAGGCCAGCACTTAACCAACTGAGCCACCAGGGATCCTCTGCAGACCCAGAACAGTCTGATCTGTGTCTACACTGTTTGCCATTCCATTTGTATTAGATGTATTACAGAGCCCTAGATAAGAGGGGTATTTGAAGATAATTGAGGGATAATTTTCTTTATTTCTCATTGAAACCATATGTTGTGACGCCTCATCTGAACCGTCACAACATATGTTTTTATCCAAAATTAACTAAAATTATCTCTAATTATCACCAAATACTCCCTCTTATCTAGAGCTCTGTGTATTACTGCACCAACCTGTTCTGTTTTTAGGACAGTTTAGTTAATTATCATTTTAGGTGTCCTGATTTTTAGAATTTTTATGTTATAAAGTACCATTGTGAAACCTACTACTTAGGGCTGATGAAATATCATACACCAAAAAGTTATTCTGACATCAGTTTATTGTCTCTTTGTATAATTTTGACTAAACAAAGCTTTGTCTCCCATGCACTTTCCTATGTATTGAAACAGTTTACTTATATACTAGTCAAAAGTTCTAACCGACCACTTAGTTTTTATCATTTTTCTTTCATGCTATTCTCAATCTCACAATTCCGTTTACAGCCACAGATAGGCAAATATGTTGGTAAACCATACCACTAAAAGGTTAAGCGTTATTCAGTTCACTGTATCCAGAAGTCACAGATGAATGCGGGTACCCCCATTTTCAAAATTAACAAGAATTTGCATTGAGTGGTGGGGTAAGTTTTAACATTTTGACCCAAAGCGGCCATTGTCATGCAGGAAGAGTGTTCATTTCTGCATAAATCTGTTTATTCAGTCAATTGCTTTAGTAGTGAAGTGGTTTTGCTCACGTAAATTGGATATTTCAAAAACTGATTTTTCACAAATTGTAACGAAATGCTAAATTTTGTGAATTTTAAAAATGGGGGTACTTCTGTTCATCGGCACATCCTGGATGAAATATTAAGAATTTTGTCAAACCTTTTAATGGCTGAGTTGACTGACATATCTGCCTATTTGGGGATGTAAATAGAATTGTAAGATTGTTTGGGGCTGTGAAAGAAACCGATAAAATGTAAGTGGCCGGTTAGCACTTTTGGCTAGTATATTACTGTTTGCAAGTCAATACAAGTGTCAGACTTATAAATATGGACATTTTTTTTCTATGGGAAAAAATGAAACAGTCATGCATACAGTGTTTGTGTGGTGTTAATGTATCAAGATTAGCTTCTTTTTACAGCATTATATGCCAGCTCTCGATCATTATCTGATAAGGTGTAGGGCCTTTTGCAGGTTACATGTCAGCTCTCATTATCTCAAAGTAAAACAGACCAGTTTATTTTTTTTGCTTTGACTGAACAGAGGTTTGAGACATAAGGAGCTGAAATTAGATTTATAGAAAATTCAATTACTATCATATTACATATGCTTTGTACTTTGAGATACCAGTATTTGAGTTAAATAGAGCCAACGTGTACTACTTTCTTCGATGACTGATATATCTAGTAAGTCCATTAATCCGTAAAAATTCTTAGTATTGGAACAGATGTGTCTGAGCAAACAGTGCAGACCCAGATCAGACTGCTCCTACAGGAGCAGTCTGATCAGGGTCTACACTATTTGCCATTCCATCTCCATCTGGTAGATATGTACATTACTGCAATGCAGAACCAAACTGTTCCACTTTTAGGATAACAGTTACAGGAATTATTTTATGTGTCCCAATTCTTAGAATTTTTACGGTACTTTGAGATATCAGTGTTTGAGATATCACTGTTTGAGATAATCTGCAATGACTAATATATATCCAAGAAGTCCATCAGCATATATTCTAACATGACTTTAACATTTTTCCCATTGAATGCATAGGTAGGGGTGTCATGTGAAAATTTGTGAAAATTCACATTGCTAACGTCTAAACATGCCAATTTCACGCCTTGATGATGTTGAATGTAAGCATTTGCTTCTGTTGATCTCCCCTTAAAAAATAGTCCTTTAGAAAAGTTGTAATTTGCTTGCATTTTCATTCTGTTGAATGTCAGAAAAGAAATGAGCCGCGACGCGAGAAAACCAACAATGTGGTTGTGCGCCCAGCGCAGACTCAGATCACCCGTGGCATCCGCCAAGTTTGATCAGACTCTTCGTTTAGTGCTCAGAGGATAGCTAAGGGTCTAGGCTACCTTCATGCGGACAGTGAAGGCTCTGATTAGACTGGGCGGATGCCCAGGCTGATCTGAGTCTGCACTGGGCGCACAACCACTTTGTTGGTTTTCACACATCGCGGCTCAAATAATTTTTCCTTACTCGTGAACTATTGCTGCTTAACATGTGTTGTCGGGCAGATACAAATATTAATTCACCTTGGCTTCGCCGTCTCGAATTGATATTTCATGATCTGTTCTCACACATGTGTTAATCAGCAATAATTCACTGGTAAGGGAAAAATATTTGAGCCGCGACGCGACAAAAACCAACAATGTGGTTGTGCGCCCAGCGCAGACTCAAATCAGCCTGGGCATCCGCCCAGTCTGATCAGAATCTTCACTGTCCGCGTAATGGTAGCTTAGACCCTTAGCTACCTTTTATGTGCTTAGGGAAGACTCTGATCAGACTGGGTGGATGCCCAGGCTGATCTGAGTCTGCGAGGGGCGCACGACCACATTGTTGGTTTTCTCGTGTCACGGCTCATTTCATAAATATCACAATACTCACAGTCCTCAAAGTGAGGTGATCCATCATCTTCTTCTCCTTCATCCATATTCATTTTGCGATTTTTTATTCTCTCTAACATTTCCAGCTGCCGTTTTCTTCTTTCTTCGGCTAACTCCTGCCGCCGAAGCTCATCATCGTATGACGTGTCACGCTTTGTCGGCTTTTTCCACTTTTTAGCCTGATTTTCACTTTTAATCAGCTGGTTGATCACAGACTTTCTGCGTGATTCTTTAGATCTTGTTTTCTCTTCTTCTATTAGTTCTGGGTTAAGATCAGCACTGAATGATGGGACTCCAACAACAGATGGTGCTTCTTTTGCTACAAAAACAAATTTATTAGCAATTTCAAGATAAAATTTACAGAACTGTATATTGAACTGAAAGAAGGCAAAATAAATTTTGGAAATGTAGATCCCCTGAAAGCGAGGAACACCTCCAACGTAACTAAAAATATCTAGATCTGTTTTACAAAATGGATCTAGATTTTTGTGGTTGTTTTGAAAGAAGAATATCCCCCACCCCCTTCCCTATCCTCCCATCTTATAATTGAATAAATATTATTGTATAAATATCAGTGTCACATGCTATTAACTGGCATGTTTCAACTAGTAACACAAAACCATGTATTAACAAGGCGATTCACATGCTATAATGACCGTCTTTGCAACTTTTTGTATACAAGTTGCAGGGCAATACTCTCATCACAGAAGCTAGCAGGTAGCTTGCAGCTACTGATAAAAGACTTTTATGCTAGAGTTACAGTGATCATTTTTGGCTGGGCCCTTGCGCCATTGGCACGCATTTTCTTGTGTGGGCGCAAAGAAATTTTCATACCCGGTTCTGCCGGGCGCATAGTTGTCACCAGCGTGCTCTCGGATTTTGAATGGCATATGCCTGTTGTCATGAACAAGTGCACCTAATGTAAATCAAACAGTGATATAAAACAGCCATTTTCATTGGTCAAATGTGGTGCCTACACCAATCAGATTTCTTCTTAGAAATGAGTTTTCTCTCTCAAAATGTCAGACAAGAAAGCCATTGCCAGCGTAAAACACAAAACAGATAGAACAATCCTGAGCATTTTTCCGAAGCGTAAGAGAATTTCTACCGATGAAAACAACAATAATAGCACAGCTCCTATTGAGATCAGTAATCAATCGGAGGCCAATGCCTCGGAAAGTGGTCAATCGTAGGGGGGTGGGGGGGGGGGGGGGCACTCTGAAAAAGTTAAAAACAAGCATGACAAACAATCTTTCCAGTCTGCATGGCTCAGAGAGTTTAGTTTGAAGTTTTCAACTTTTGATGTTCTGTTGGAAGTTTAGTGTTTGATTGTAATGTTGACTTGAGCTAGTGATTCCTGTATCTGAGAGACATTATTATCAACCAAAGCAGGCCCAACAAGGGAAAGGCAAAACATTGAGGTGAGTCGTAAATTTTGGGCCCACAATTTTTTGTTATGTCCCCACTTTTTTACCTGATAGGGGCCCTTGGGCCCCAGTTTTGAAATTTCTAGAATGAACACTGTAGTTATACAGATTTGAATATTGTAGAAATTGAAAGCAGGCGACAGTGAAGAAATGAAGTGAAAAATTTAGTGATAATGATTTGGACTTGTGAACTGCTGCTAAAGGTTGGACAAAAATTCACATAGCTGACCATAGCCTTGAAGGAGGGTTTTTATAGAAACCCAGTCATGTAGGAATCAGCTAGGTAATGGTGATGAGGCCAAAAAATAGTGCCCAAAATATTTTTATTTTTGTAGAATCAAACATGGTTTTTCATTGCATTAACATTTGCTAGGTCCCTCGGGGGCTGTTTAAACCCCCCTCTCCCCCACCCCCACCTCCGGCCTCAGTTTTCAACAGCTCCCTCGGGACCTGGCAAATGTTAATGAATTAAAAGCCATGTTTGATCCCTATATTGTACCTTCTTTAACTTCTTCAACATCTGATTCCACAGTGAAGTCCTCTTTCTCATAGATCCAGGATTCCACCTTCTTCACTTCAGGGGGAAGGTCTGGTAATTTTACTTCTTCTTCTTCTTTAGACTCCTTCTTCTGGCACAGTCTCTCTTTCTTCTCCTTTACTCGCTGACTTATACTTTTCCTTCTTTCTTGGGGTATCTGACATAAGCAATTTATAAAATTTTATAAAATAGTAATAACAATGACAGAATATGTAGGTGATTGTCGCTGAATATGAATAGCATAACTACCTTCCTTACTCAAACTATATTGGGACAACTTATTCAATCAGTGAACCATGATTATTTGACTTCGAGACAGGGTTTTCTCTTTCAAGAATGCTATTAAGTATCTAAATGGGTTACTGTAATTCTGCTGTAACATGGGTTTTTCTCCACAAAAATAATCCCAAAAATTTTGATCAATCTAGTATGATGGATCTAGATTTCTAGGGTTGCTTTGGAGGGGAAAACCTATCTTACAACCAAATACATGTAATATGGTACTTCAATGTCCTTAAATTCACTACTATCCACTGGTCAAACAGCAAACACTGCAGACACTGATCAAAATGCTACCTGAGTGTAGACATTATATTTTAACAGGACCAAATATAAAGAGAGGATCTGTGTTGGCCTCTCCAATGCAAATCCTTGCTTTGGTCCTGTAAGTTGTATGATAAGCCTGAATAGCGCTTTTGCTGCCTCCTTGCCCCTTCCTTCACATGAGTTCAAGATCATAAGTCAGTGAATTACAGCCCAGCAGGCAGACAACCTTGAATCAACATTGATTCAACGTTATGTGCCCAGTGAGAAAAGCCCTGATCAGTGATCATACTGCAAAGGCATCCAGGCTACCCATCAGACGCACAAAATGAAATTTTGATGTCAGAGCAATTAATATCATGTCGAAATGGCTTTGTACCAACACTGCTGCACCAATGTCCAAACAACATTATTTTGGCATTGCATGGCCGTGGGTAAGTTTGCATTCAATTTTAGCAGCAGGTTGGCAAATTTCTCATGCTCAGCCCATATTATTATTTTCATAAGAACTGTTGATTAAAGCAAAGAAAGTGTTGATTGTAATGTAACTTAAGAACTCAATGCTAGCTAGATCACAGAGATAAGTGGCACACTATTTTGTTGACTAATATCATCTTGAAAATTAATTAAAACTTTCATACAGGTCATTAAAATATAATACCATTTTTGAAATCTATAGAGCTCTTGATATTCTATACACTGAAATTTCACAGCCATATTTTTGACAACACGAAAAGAATTGCGCACTACTTGAAAATGAGAAGAGCACACCACTTGTTAAAATGTCTTACACATGCCCCAGCACAATGAATTCAGATCAGCCAGCATATCTGCACATTCCGATTAATCTAACTTGGTAGAATCAACAATTTAAAGAAACTAAGGAATCTGATTGGTCTTCACAGTTGCCCAGGCTTATCTGACTCCTGGGCTTATTGCTAAACAGCTCATGTATTAAAGAGTTTGCATTAAGTTCTTTAAGTGAAATAAAAAAAAAGGATCAGTTTTCACTACAAGCACCTGCAAGGCTGAAACTGTTATAATAAAAGAACAAATAGACATGTAGGCACACCATGCTGTAGGTGAACGGATACTCAGCACTTTACATTTTGCCTCCCTTCTCAGCAAGGACCAACTCACTCTTTCATAAAAGAATTTGTTCATTTTGCATATTCTTTTCATTTAGAGTAGTGCCCTGTTTGGATAGGGAAGCAAACATGAAGTTAAATAGTTGTTTCCCTTTGAAAGATGATGGGAAAACAAAAATGTACATTTTCACCTTCAACAACATCATATCAACATCAATGCAAGGTCAGAACTTTGCTATGACGTCACTATGATGTGAACCTGCTGGGTGCAGACAAAAGGTACCTCAAGACATTAAACTGTATTACAATTAAACACAATGAAAAGTTATATTAAATATTGCTTTTAGGCATTTCTTAGTTTAAGTCAAACCACAATAGACTGAACGCAAATATTTTCATAGTCCTACAGGAAAAATGTCTACACTGAGAATGGTTAATATCTTAATGGTAGTATTTAGTCTAAAATGACCCTGTACAACCGTCTTTAAACTATCTTTAAGTGTCAAAAAAGCATCCGAGACAGCAAAATTTAATTTAAAAAATGTTTCATCCAAGTGATATCATTTTGAGAATTCATAGTCAATATGGCAAACAGTGTAGATCCTGATGAAGTGGCTCATAATGAGCTGCTTCATCTGGTCTCTAATTAAAAATTCAACTGTTTTCAGTTTTGGCACTTTGCTTGAGTGTTGGCAGTTTTCTCATGATTTAGCCAAATTTGTCCTGAGTTGAAAATATGTAATATAAATACCGGTACCTCTAGACTGTAACAGAACCAATGAAAAACAGAATAGCATTGGTTAGTATGTGATTATTAAGGGAAAGAAGGCTGTGTCCAATAGTAATGTACATGTAAAACGAATTAAATGACTTGAGAATAATTGTTTGTTTGCAGTTTCTGTTGGAAGAATTTCAGTTCGTAATGTCAATGAAAATTGGCAAAGCATGGCATACATTGTTTGCAGGGGGAACCTATGACGTCATATACCTATTACCATAGCAATTAAGAGATTACATTGATGTCTAGGTGACGTCATCAAGATGAAATTCAGACAAGGTTCCAAGCATAACAGTTGGTAATTCCATAGTTGCTATGATATCAGATCTATGGCAACATCTCATTTATAATTTGAGAGGACATGGCATACATTGTATGCCATGTTCCTCTCGAATAATAAGTGAGAAGCTACCTAAAATTCATACAATGGAAAAGTGTCATTTTCTCAAACCTATAATTCATTCTCAAATAATTTAATTCTGTGTTTTTATTTTCACATCATGTCTTATTGCTTTCATGCCACAAAGCCTGCCTACGTGAGATGAAACTCACGAAGATTCATCCTTCCCATTTGACTTTTCAAATCTCACTTATTCCTCACTGCATCCATTTTTACATTTTAGAAGAGATATAAACAAGAACTGCACAAAGTTACGTTTGTTTCTTGCATAAAATACAAAAGACATGTTGTATAAAGCTGTTTAGATGACTTTCATGTCCCTCTCTCTTAATTTTATCAAATGGCTTGAAATTCATCAGGTCTCATAGATTGCATTACAGAACTTTTGGCATGTTATAATGATTTCAGCATTTTGTGCAGCAGGAAAAATTGTGAAAGAAAATTGCACAAACATTGTTGTTGTTTTTTTCAATTTTTTTTAGATGCTGTCATAATTTAAGGAGAACTTTTTAAGTGTCAAGGTTTACTTTGCCATACAAAGTCACACACAATTTTGTCAAAGTGAGTACAAAAATAGGTGAGATTTCCAAAAATCACTTATTTCTTAACACATTAATTTTGATTTTACACACAAACTCATTAAATTAATTGTGACTATATTTTGTTACAGTCTCGTAAAAGTGAAAGACTAAACAGTGTTTTGATTCTTTTTGGAGGTATTTTATGAAAAAAAAACCTCCCTCAAATCTCTTTTATTTAGCTGTCCAGGGTGTATGGCATGTATTGCACTTAAACAATTGTGCAAAACTATATGAGCCACATCATGTGATTTGCAACAATGTGGCAATTTTGTCATGAGATATTCCCATCATCCTTTTCGTTTATACAGGGTAATCAGAGACCTCACTGTTGGCTCTATGGCTTGGGTCACTTCCATAGATGGCTGATGTGACAAGCCAAGTCTCTGATCAGACCACTTATGTGCAGTCTGATCAAAGCCTTTGTTTGTTGCTGGAAATCACAAGACCTGGCTCATATGTAAAGTGACTGATAGTATCTAAGGCAGTTATGGTATATTTCAGCTACTCTAGCACACACACTTTCCATCCAAAAATATGAAATCCAAGTTGCTACGTTATCACCATAAAAGTCGCTGTCCAGTACTACTTTCAACCACTACACTGCTGCTCGATCAGCTCTACTATTTTTGCCTCCCTTTTCAGTAGGGGTTAACTGTAAAAGGAAAGAATTTGCTCCTCTAGGAGCAAATTATTTCCTTTAAGAGTAGACAAGTACATGCTGCTTCCTCATGCAGAGAAGCAAGTAGGAATTCATGCAAGTTATATAACATTTTTGGAGAAGAGGCAGGGGCGGTTTATTAGAGCTGGGATATTTATTAGGATTAATATGTTAAATCTCCCGATCTAATGCTAAAAGGAAAGGCACAACATTGATCTTACCTGTTCTTCAGATGTTACAATACTGAAGCCTTCATCGTACTTAAGAACATTAAAAAGGAAAAGTTTTTATATAAACTCGTAATATAATTTGATAATCAAGTGTTTTGCTTTGGTGCAAAAGTTAACAATAGTTATTGAGCATGAAAGCCAGGGTCAGTTGTTCAAAACTAATGTTGCTGTAGTTAACAAGACGTTAAAATTTTAAACATACGACACACTAAAAGGCTACCTTTTTTTGCTAAAAAATTGTGAGGAGCTTTTGCAAAGCTCATCACATTTTTTCGGCAAAAAATATTCCAGCAGTTGATTCTCTAAGTACTGTAAGACTTCACAAATGCTTGACTAACAACTTTTTTAAGCTAATGATGTTTTGAACAACTGGTTCCAGGCTTTCAGCAGATCTCATCAATTAAGGGTACAGAAAAAATTTAAGCGAAAAATTTACATTCTTTCCAGCCGGCACACAACATCGGAACAACATCATTTCAATGTCAGTGCAAGATCTTCATTTTTCTCAACATATAACATTACCCAACATTGATACGATATCATTTTGATGTAGTATACCCAGTATGCTAAGTTACAAAATAATACATTAAAACTGTTCTGGAAACTGTTATTTGTAGAAACTTTGAAAAAAGAATTGTTGTGAGAGTGATACAAAGCTATGCTTGGTTGACTTAAAGCTAGGCTTGGTATAAAAATAAAAATATAAAACTAAGTAAAAGAAAACTGAAATTAAACAAATCAATTAAATGGAAAAATGATGAAATGGAAACTGAACTTTAACAAAATGATGAAACGAAAACTATACTAGAGAAAGAACTGTCTTTGCCAAATTATACATTCAGAATTATATTTTCACCATGGGGCTCAGCACCCAGAATAATCAGACATAGTTTCCACTGAGCGAATTGAAACAATATCCATGCAACAATATTTCAATATTGCATGCCCACTTAAACAATGTTGGATGAATATTCATCCAACATTGTTCAAGTGGGCACACAATATTGAAATATTGTTGCATGAGTGTTAATGCTGGTTCCATGTGCTCGGTGTCAATGTGCTCATAAGCAGCTGGTTACCTGCTGTTTGAGTTGCCTTTCCTTCTTTGGTGGAGCTTCTATCAAATCTTCTGCTTTGCTTATTGTTAATTTTTCTTCTGAAATAGTAAGAGAAAATTTCTGCCATATGCAATCAATGTTAACATCAGATATGTCCGAGCAAACAGTGCAGCCCCCAGATCAGACTGCTTCTCCAGAAGTAATCTTATCAGGGTCTTCTGCACGGTTTGTCAGCCTGTCAGCAACTTTAGGCACGTTGCTCAAAAGTTATATTTCATAATTATTATATCCCATTATTTAGCATAATTTAGGGCACTGATTTTTTTCTTTGCATTTTTTTGTTTTCTTTCTTTTTGAATAAAAGAAAAATAAAAGAAAAATAACCTTTAAAACCAGGTCAAAGATTCTTTTATTAAACAAAAGTATAACATTTAAAAATCACAATTAAGACATACTGCTTCACCCAAATATTTTGAACTGGACTATGAATACTAAAAAAATTCCAAACATTTGCATGACAAAGCAACTTGCCCCTCTTAATTGGGCATAAATATTTTGAACTAAAGTTGAATCTCCTTGTCTCTAACACTATCTCAAAGAACCCTCTTATATCAAAGAATATAGGTTGGGCACATTTCCTATTTTTCTTTACAATGCTGCTCCTGTTATCTCAAACTACTGGTTTCTCAAGTAAATTTTCTGGGACCAGAAAAAAGCCAATTTACATTTTTTTCCCTCAATCATTGTTGATCAATATGTAAAAAAAATATGTCTCAGAAATTATTTGAAATAACTTTAACATTCCACTTACCTAATGATTACAGTCAAAATCCAACCAATAATATAAAATTTTTAATATCATCCATGGCTTTTTATTGACTTTATTGACAAAGAACGCAATAATTCAATTTGACGTGATTATAGCGAAAGATAATTGAATCTCTTCTTACATAAAATTTGCTGGCTTATTTATTGAAAAGATTATTAACTAAACAAGACTCATTGACAAATCCACATAAAAAGGTGTACAGAAATTACTTTTAATTTAATTCTGTCCCACTGACAACTAGTAATTCAGTTGTTTTTTCTTCATACAAGTTAAAAAGAAAATTTGGATTGCTCTCAGTAAGTAAACTGGGTAAGAGTTTCAATGAAAGAATATCCTACAGTCATACACACACTTAACTAACAGCGCAATGGAGTGCTGGAACATATCCACCCTTTTTCAGGTTTGGGTGGGGACAAATACTGACTGTTACTTTCAGCTTCTTTTTTCCAGATGTCAGTGTGGCTCTTTTTAACACTTAACCCTGAAAGCACCAAAAATTAAAATTGTTGAATTGGCAAACAGTGTAGATCCAGATGAGGTGGCTCATAATGAGCCACCTCATCTGAATCTACACTGTTTGCCCTCTAGTGTTCGAGTTCTCAATATGATAACGCTTGGACGAGACGAGACATTTTTTGAAATTCTGCAGGCGTAAATTTTGTCGTCTGCTTTTTTTGGTGCTTTGAGGGTTAAAGCTCCAAATATGAAAAAAAGTTGAATTTGCAAACAATATAGATTCAGATTAGGTGGCTGTTAATAATAAGCCACATCATGATGATCTACTCTGTTTGCCCTCTGGTCTTTGAATTTTCAAGATGGTATAGCTTTTTTTAAAATTTTGCCGATGCAAATTTTGTTGGCTGCCGTTCTGGAACTCTATGGTTTTAATGCCACCTGATAACAGGATTTGAAGTCAGGACCTTTAGACTGTTATTATCTTGACATGTTAAAAGTCTTTAGACGCGAGGGAATCAATGAAAGAGAAGCAATTAACTGATATGAAATTAAACAGTTGCGGAAGAAAAACAGCTATAGCAATTTTCTTCTGTCGAACTGATAATCAATAGATATACGTACAAACATTTACAAAGTAGTGGCATGTTAATCCATGCAGAAAATAAAAACTAACACTTGTAGTGCCAGAAATTAATATTTTTTTATTATACTTAAGGACAAAAGTTCTGCATGGATGTTGATTTAACATCCGTGCAGAATTTTTTTCCATAAGTATATTATTTTATTTTCCACTCCCTTCCATACACTATATATGCCTAGAATTTTTTATAATCTAAATATTAAAAGAAGAAGTTTGGCTTAACAAATTCCAAACAAAACTCAACTTTTTCCCGGAAGTACGCAAACACATCTCACACTTACCAGGCACCAAGCAAGACAACAGATTTTGAAATAGTCCTTAAAATATATCTTTACAAGTATGTAAATTACACCACAAAGATTGTTGTCATTTACACAAAAATTCGGATTAATCCCAAAACTCATCCTGGAACATCTCTCATTGGTCGGCAATATTATGTTAATCTGCTGGTCAGATTATATGGACATTTTTCAAATGGATGAGTCTCTTTATCATGACTGTGTTGTGTCTTGAGAAAAGATACCATAGCACATGTACAAATGGCATAAATTAAACTTGAAAGCATCAAAAAAAGAAGACAAGGAAATTCAAATTTAATCTGAGCCATCTCATCTGGATCTACACTGTTTGCCCTCTAGTCTATGATATTGTTTGAACGAAAAAATTTTGAAATTTAGCGGCTGTAGCTTTTGTTGTCTGTTTTTTTTGGCGAATACGAAAATTGGTCTATGATTCCATCAAGCCTAGCTATAGCCTTCAGTTCCTCCGACTCCATACATGTTGTTTGCAAACAGCAAAGGCTCTGACCAGACTGCACAGTTGTGCAGTCTGGTCTGTGTCTTTGATGTTTGCATAATTATGTGTTAAGTTCTTTTTTTACATGTTGCGACTCATGTGTCCGAAATTTTAGGGTCATTATGATACATGAGTCACAACAAGTTCTTTTTTTACATGTTGCGACTCATGTATCATAATGACCCTAAAATTTCGGACACCCAAAAGTTAGACAATATTTGTTTGAAAATTCTTAGAAAGTGGATTTTACACACGATAAAAGCATCCAAATGATGCTTAATGAATGACAAACATTGTAGACCCTGATCTGGGTATACAATGTTTGCTCAAACCTGTCTGTCTGAACATTTAGGGTCATTACGGTATACCATGATCCTTTGAAGAAGACTTGGGCACATAATCCCATAATGCTACATATCTCCAATGCCAAATACAAATATTTTTCTTTACGTTTGTCTCCTAGAAGTCAATATATTGACTGCCTACATGAACTGGAAAACAAAATTACTGAAAATTTTATAAGTTAAATCATTTGCAGAGTAAAAACGTCAAGATGGGTTGAAAGAAAATCTATAGTGGCTCTCATAATATGCAACGCTTTAGGTCACTTATTCTGGGCTAGTAACTAGTTAAAACAAAAACTTTAGATTCAAATGTAATTGTAGAAATAAATCTAAACACATTTTTCTTTCCTTTTATTGCTTAAATAGTCATTCTGGAGCTCGTATACTGAAGGCATCTTATAAGTGTCCTTTCGATTAAACCATAGCATTTTTGCTACTTTGTTAAAAATCAGCTATGCCAAATGCACAACTGTATACACACTGGGTAGGCGGCAATCGAAAATGCACTTAACAACCGATTAACACAGATCAAAACTGTTAGAAACAGCGTTTTTGATTGCAAGTTGGCGACAATTTGCAATCGAAAAACTCTGTTTCTAATGGTTTTGGATCCGCTTCGTCGACTGCATGAGGGTTTTGGATTGCCGCCTATCTGGTGTGGTATAGGTTAATACATACCATGACATGATAAAATCAACAGAAATTTTATTCAAACCTCCATAATCATTGAAATACTTTTCTTTTTCTTTTTTTGTATTCCAATGTTATCACAGTGTAAGAGTTACTGCCCTTTCACTATAGAAATGACAACGTATAAAATAATACAATTCCAACCAAAATAAAACAAACTAATATCCGTTCAGAGCTTTCGATATTGAAGAAACTAGACCAAATTCTTATAATTTAGTAAGCTTTTATTATAGAAGCCGCCTGACCTGCATCATTTAAATATGACAAAAGAAACAGGTATTTATCGTACTGACAATACATACTGAAAGTAATA
Source organism: Ctena decussata (assembly GCA_963989385.1). Classification (NCBI taxonomy): domain Eukaryota; kingdom Metazoa; phylum Mollusca; class Bivalvia; order Lucinida; family Lucinidae; genus Ctena; species Ctena decussata. The sequence continues at coordinate 56,304,307 of OZ022502.1, read as the reverse complement.
TATTATTCATATTAGTCAAACTGAAGGAGAATTCAAGGTTATTTACTTTTTGATATTAAATTCCTAATTTTCATAGACCTTTCTGAAAAGCATAGCCCTGTACGACTTATAATTGTCTTAAGCTGAATGGGTACACCATGTTTTTCTGCAAGCTTTTCAAAGGGCAATAACTTCTGTGACTTCTTGTTTGCTTTCCTGGACAACAAAGCCCTTCAGAAATAGGGTCAACCCTTAAAGGAGTGAATTTGCTCCCACAGGAGCAAATTCATTCCTTTAAGAGTTGACCCCTATTGAGAAGGGAAGCAAAAATAAAAACAGCAGAGTAGGTTCCACTGAAAGTGTCCATTCACCTTAATAACTATGACACAACAATATGATAATAACTTTTCCGTCAATTTTCCATATTGTAAATGACAGTATTTTTTATTGTGATAACAATTTGAGTTTAATATCTGTTTGATAATGATTCAGATTTAATATCTTTTAAGATTTTGAAGTCTTAGTTGTACAGCACTTCCTCCATGGCACTGGAGTTAATTCTATGGCGTTCCATCAAATCCTGGTCCATAATTTCTATACTTTGTACTAAAATTTGATTAATAAAATATTGCTTAAAGGTAGGTTCCTGGACTAGCGATAACAATTTTGTCCACAAAATAATTTCGTCTTTTTCTGAGCAGTATTGAATTCTCTTATTTTTCTGAATTTGTTGCCACTGAGAAACTCGTCAGATGTTGAAGAAAATAGTCATTTTCCCTTTTGGTTTATTTTCTTTCGTTGGAATTCCATTTCTAAAAATAACTATGTTTATCATGTCTATAAGTGCGCGATTTCTGATGCCATTCTCCAAAGGTCAATTTTCCCTTGCCATGAGCTCTCCTAGAGGTCCTGGAATGGCGGATTTGATTTGATTTGATGCTTAACGTCCACGGTAAACAACTAAGGTCATGTCGGGACGGTCAGTTAACCTAACTACACTATTCCTGGGCAGGCTTAGACCTCCTAAGCGGTTAACCAGTACTAAGTGCACATACTTTCGCCAGTAACTGACAACTGCCCTTCTTGAATCAGCGGAAGGAGAAACGAAAGTGTGTGGCCAGACCGGGATTCGAACCCAGGATCTCTGACTTACGAGTCAGGTGCCCTACCGATTGCACTACCCGGCCCGGCCCTGGCATGGCGGATGGGTTAAAACTATCCCAAAATGCAATGCAGCATGACATCAGTTGCGTTATCTATTTTTGGGGCGAACTAAAAATAGCGCTAACTGGTGTGCAAAGCAGAGTTAGGAAATCCCTTGCAAAACAACTTTTCTAATATTTTTTTGATTTACACTTTTTAGTGAAACTTATTCATTCCCTTTTATAAGTGTTTCCAACAACTTGGATGAAAGATCATCAAAATTATGATGCATTCCAAAGTACAGGAACCTACCTTTAAACCAAATTAATTCTAACTTTATTATTATTTCTTTTTATTATTCAGTTTCTTGCACATGCCAAGCCAAACAACTTATCAGGTCTCTGTACGACATTCTTGCTGACGCTGAACATTTAACGCAAGTCCACATACTCTAAACTAGGAAAATGATTGAACAAGCTGTCACAAAACAACACATCCATTAGGTTAAAGCACAATCCTCACACCAACCATTTAGTTTCTATTCTGCAAGATCAGATGCTGTATTTTAAAGGTGATACAATGACACAAGGGGAGGTCTTCATCAAACCTCTCTCAACAGACTGAGGTAAAGCTTTTCTTTTTCATTAACAGTAAAGAATACAGATTTTTTTGTGTGTTTAAATCAAAGTATCAAAATGGAAGGCATAAAAAAAGTAAGATTTGAAAATCTCACAGATAGTTATTTTTGAACTTGTGAGATTTTGTCTTACAGACTGCATTTTGGCATGCATCCTAAATGTCTATTCTTTTACCAATGTTTGAATCTTACCTGAGCAATTTTAGTGCTTAAAATGTTAAAAATGAAAATGGTAAAATTTGCAAACAGCGTAGATCCAGTTGAGGCAGCTGATAAGGAGCAACATCACCTGGATTACACTGTTTGTTTTCTAGTCTCAATATATGTATCTTGGTGGAAACATTTTTTGAAATTTTGCAGATGTAAAATTTGTTGCTAGCTATTTGGCCTTACAACTGTTTTGTGGCAGAAGAAAACTTGGGTATTCAAATACTGTGAAAATTTGGCAAACTGCACTGCAAGGAAATACATCTACTGTAATTTTGGATCTCACTAATTTTTCCTGGTAACTCCTTTAACATTTCAGAATTGATAACAAAAATAAATAAAATGTCTGAACGCAGATCTTGATAGTTAGCAAGAACAGAAACAAGACCTGTCTGCATACAGGACAGCTTGTCTGACAGAGCCTTGCCCATCACATATAAAACTTTAATCAAAACATCCTGTACCAACACTGAAGCTGAGGTGAACGCAGATGCCAAGGTGACAACGCCCAGCAGGCACATGGTGTCATAATGATGTTGAACAGATGTCGATGTGCCGTGATGACATCACATTGCCATCAATATGATGTCATTTCAACGTCATGTACCAGCTGGACAGTAGCTCTTCCTGTTCTTTCATACAGGGGAGCTATAAAAACATAGATTACCAATATAAAACCAGAGGACCATTGGTCCTGTAGCTCACCTGAGTCCATTCATCCTTAGCACTCAAGAGTAAGAAACACTGAAGTAAGTTGTACAATTCGGCCTAATTTCAACTTTGACTGAGTTATTATGCTTGTCCTAGTAAATATTAGCAAGTTTGATGAAGTTACAATAAAAAAAAAAACATATTTGTAAAACTTTTTGCCTAAATATTGCAGTAACACAGAAATAAATGCCAATTTGCACTTTTCCCAATACAAGTCTATAGAAACTTTAAAATGCCATAGTAATGAAACCATGTGGGCAACAATAATAAAAAACAATATTTACGTAGCGGCTAATGTCATGAACATGTATGCAAAGAATCAGCTTCATCCCCCTATATGGTTTTTGAGGAAAAGATTTTTAAATATTTTTTTTCAAAAATATTTCCTTAATATTGCCATGGCAACAAATAGAATTCTGCAATTAGGACAAAATTAATAGGAATTATAGAGGACTACTCAAGCAACATTTCTGTAGATAAAAAATCCAAAAATAACTGCAGGGAGATAGCAAAAACTGCAGCTTTCCATTTTTCCCATTATATTTCAATGGAAACTATAAGTTGCCATACCAACCTAACCGCTCAAGCAATTGCCATAAAAAAACTGTAATTATATAGAAGCTTGTACAAAGATCCGTTCTGTAAAGCTTGAGCTTTATCAGCCACATAGTTTCTGCAAAAATGATATTTTAATATTTTTTCTATTTTTAACCATTCGGTTGCATTGGCAATCAGCCAAATTGTGCAATTTACATAAATTCCATGTGGTTGATAGAGGACTACTCAAGGAACATTTCGGTAAAAGTTTTGTCAAAATATCTGCAGTTACATAGCAGTAAATGCAAATTTCAATTTTCCCATTATAAGTCAATGGCAACTTTATGTTGCCATAGCAACCAAACTGCAGGAGCAATTGCCAAGAAAAACAGTCTTTTCATAGACGGAAGTACCTAGATCCTTTCTGTGAAGTTTGAGCTTTATTGGGTGTATAGTTTCTGAGGAGATGATTTTTGAATATCTTTTCTATTTTTAACCATTCGGTTGCCATGGAAATCAGCCAAATTGTGCAATTTACATAAATTTCATGTGGTTGATAAAGGACTACTCAAGGAACATTTCTGTAAAAGTTTTGTCAAAATATCTGCAGTTACATAGCAATAAATGCAAGTTTTCAATTTTCCCATTATAAGTCAATGGCAACTTTAAGTTGCCATAGCAACCAAACTGCTGGAGCAATTGCCAAGAAAAACAGCATTTTTATAGATGGTAGTACCTAGATCCTTTCTGTGAAGTTTGAGCTTTATTGGTGTTATAGTTTCTGAGGAGATGATTTTTGAATATCTTTTCTATTTTTAACCTTTCGGTTGCCATGGCAACCAGCCTAATCGTGCAATTTACATAAATTTCATGTGGTTGATAGAGGACTACTAAAGGAACATTTCTGTAAAAGTTTTGTCAAAATATCTGCAGTTACATAGCAATGAATGCAAATTTTCAATTTTCCCATTATAAGTCAATGGCAACTTTAAGTTGCCATAGCAACCAAACTGCTGGAGCAATTGCCAAGAAAAACAGTATTTTTATAGACGGTAGTACCTAGATCCTTTCTGTGAAGTTTGAGCGTTATTGGTTGTATAGTTTCTGAGGAGATGATTTTTGAATATCTTTTCTATTTTTAACCTTTCGGTTGCCATGGCAACCAGCCTAATCGTGCAATTTACATAAATTTCATGTGGTTGATAGAGGACTACTCAAGGAACATTTCTGTAAAAGTTTTGTCAAAATATCTGCAGTGACATAGCAATAAATGCAAATTTTCCATTTTTCCCATACAAGTCAATGGAAACTTTAAGTTGCCATAGCAACCAAAGTTCTGAAGCGATTTGGATAAAAAACAGTATTATTGGTTCCCCCTGCCTATAGATGCTATATATGAAATTTGGTAACAATGGGCCTTGTAGTTTCAGAGGAGATGTCTTTTGAAAATATTGACGGACGACGGACGGACGGACGACGGAGGACGGATGCCTGCCTATACTATAAGCTCACCTGTGAGCCTTCGGCTCAGGTGAGCTAATAAGCTAGCAGCAAAGTGGACCTTTTGCTGCAACTAAGGCAAAACTGCCACACTTAGTTATTTATGGCTGTTCAAACAGTGTCACAGTATAAGCTGCAGTGAGAGTGAAAACAATACTGTCAATTGGGTAGTACATGATAAGCCTGTTGTAATGAGTGTGAAACACACAACTGAAAATGTGGGAACACTTGTCAAGCTTGTCACAGGTGATGACTAGCACACACATGCACACAATATTGTGGTACCTGACTGTGATGGCCTCTTGAGTGGACTTGTAGCAGGTACAGACTTGGGTGTGGTACCCATACCTGCTAGCATAGGTTTAACAGGCTGCTTTGCTGGAGCTCCTAGTTTGAGTATTAACAAATATACAGTGCCTTTTAATGAATTAAGGTGTATGGGTACACTCCATGTTTTTGTGCCCCTTTTACAAAGGGAAGGGAAACCACTTTGTGACTTCCTTTTTACTTCCCTGGATGATGTAGCCCTTCAAAAATGGGTTCTTAAAGGAAAGAATCTACTCCTGCAGGAGTTGACTCCCCATTTAGAAGGGAGGCAAAAATAAAATGGCAGAAATGTTTCCTTTGAAAGAGTACCCATTCACCTTAATACTTTCAGAAGAGAAGTTAATCACAGGGTATAATCGATTCTGCTAATTTTCGCTTCCTGCAGAGACTGTACATCATATTTGGCTTCCAATGAGACTGTCCATGATCTCTTGCTTCCTGCCGAGATTTCTGTACATGATAAATGGCTTTCTGCAGAGACTGTCCACATGATTCTGCTTCCTGTCGAGGCTCTCGGCAGGAAGCAGAGTTACGCGGACAGTCTTGGCAGGAAGCCATTTTTTGAGGACAGTAGTCCCTGCAGGAAGCAAAAGTTGGCAGACAGTCTCAGCAGAAGCCAAATATGACGGACAGTCTCTGCAGGAAGCGAAAATTGGCGGACTGGTTTATACCCTGTGTTAATGATGCATACTGAAGCTTGCTGTAATAACTGCTCCCCCATTTTAGTTCTAAAAAACACTGTCTCAGGTCAACTTTACAATTCTTTGTTTTCAGATTTTTTCCAAATTAAAGCTCTTTATAGAGAGAGAAGAGCCCTGTTAGCCCAGTGGGTTAATCCCTGGCCTACTGATCTAGCGGAACGAGTTCAAAACCCTCTTGAGGCTAGAATCTTTCTTGCCATATATGGGGTTTCATTGCACACAGACTTTCATTATCACCGCCCCATTGTCCTGATATAACTGAAATACTGTTGAAAGGGACATAAAATTGCAAGTCATCCATCCAATTTTATAGAGAAATGGGTAAAACTTGGTCATACCAATAGTCCATGAAACAACAATTCTTAAGACCTACATATCAGTACAAAGATTTACAATATAAAGAAAACCTTACAAAGATTTACAGTATAAAGAAAACCCATCTTACAACTCATTGATATTCATTTATCAAGATTGTGCTCATAAAAATACTAACTTCTGTAATATTAAGGTTCCACCATGGGTGCATTCTGAGCTCTAGATAAGAGGGAGTATTTGATGATAATTAAGGATAATTTGCTTGTTTCTCATTGTAACCATATGTTGTGACCTCTCTTCTGAACCGTCTCGTCGAGACGGTTCAGATGAGGGGTCACAACATATGTTTTTATGCAGAATTAACAAAAATTATCCCTAACTAGAAATGTTTTTCAGAGAAAAACTGATGTCCCCTCACCAGCCCATTTCCCATCCCCTCTAATGAATAACAAGAGGCCCACGGGCCACAAAGCTCACCAGATCTCTAGCTCAAAATTACTATCAAATTCGTATAGGCTCAAAATTGCTGTCACATTTGTACTACAGGCTAATACAAAATATACAACTACAAAGTCTCAGTCTGACAGTCTGTTGAGTGGATAACAAAATATATAACTATTTTCCATATATTGATTGCAGTAAATGTCATTTTTTAATTTTAATTTTTTGCAATTTGCTTTCCATGGCAACCAATAAAAGGAGCAGTGGGCAACAAAAAAAAAAAAGAAGCTAATAAGAGAATTCTCAAGGAACAATCTATAAAAGTTCTGTCTACATATCTGCAAAGGCTTGGCAGTAAATGCCATTTTTCAATTTTCCCCATTACAAGTCAATGCAACTCTAAGTTGCCATAGCAACCAAACTAAAGGGCCGATTTTCATAAAAATACAAACTTTCAATCCCCCAGCCCAAGGATGCCACAGATGAAATCTGGGCCTTACAGGCCCAGTGGCTTCAGAGGAGATAATCTTTTAAGTATTTTTTTTTTTCATTTTTTTACATTTCGGTTTCCATGGCAACCAATGAAGGAAGCAGTGGGCCAAAAAAACATATAGCTGATAGAAGACATCTTAAGGAACATTTCTATAAAAGCTTTATCAACATATCTGCAATGGCTTGGCAGAAAATGCCATTTTTCAATTTTCCCCATTATAAGTCAACGGGAACTCTAAGTTGCCATAGCAACCAAACTAGAGGGCCAATGATCATAAAAAACACACTTTCGATCCCCAGGCCCACAGATGCCACAGATGAAATTTGGGCCTTATCGGCTCAGTGGCTTCAGACAAGATAATTTTTTAAGAATTTTTTCCCATTTTTTTGCATTTCGGTTTCCATGGCAACCAATAGAAGGAGCAGTGGGCCAAAAAAACATATAGCTGATAGAAGACTTCCTAAGGAACATTTCTATAAAAGTTTTATTAACATATCTGCAATGGCTTGGCAGTAAATGCCATTTTTCAATTTTCCCCATTATAAGTCAATGGGAACTCTAAGTTGCCATAGCAACCAAACTAAAGGGCCGATTTTCATAAAAAACACAAACTTTCAATCCCCCAGCCCAAGGATGCAACAGATGAAATTTGGGCCCAATCGGCCTTGTGGCTTCAGAGGAGATGTCGTTTAAAAGTGTTGACGGACGACAGACGACGACATACGACGACGACATACGACGACGACGGACCACTGCCTATCCTATAAGCTCCCCCGGAGCCTTCGGCTCTGGTGAGCTAAAAAGCCTGAACAAGTAAAATATCTAGACAAGTTTGGAGAAAATCCATCCACTGGTTCTTAAGATATCCTTCATAGATGATTATAACCTTGAAAATGAGGTCAAGGTCACCAAAATCAAATCACCTCTTAAACTTGTCCAAATGATGTATCCATGCAAGTTTGGTGAAATTCCATCAATTGGTTCAGGAGATTTTAGTGGGTACAAGAAATTGTCATCTAAGTCCTCCAGTCCTTGCAAATGAGGTCAAGGTCACCAAAATCTGACCAGCTCTTAAATTTGTCACAATTATGTATCCCTGAAATTTTGGAGAAATTCCATTCATTGGTTCAGGAGATATAAAGGTTACAAAAAATTAACATCTAGGTCCTCCAATGACCTTGAAAATAAGGTCAAGGTCACCAAAATCTAAAAACCTCTTAAACTTGTCCCAATGATGTATCCATGCCAATTTGGTGAAATTCCATCCATTGGTTCAAGAGATATCACTGGTACAAATAATTTTCATCGAAGTCCTCCAGTGACCTTGAAAATGAGGTAAAGGTCACCAAAATCTAATTACCTCTTAAACTTGTCCCAATGATGTATCCATGCCAGTTTGGTGAAATTCCATCCATTGGTTCAGGAAATATAGAGGGTACAAGAAATTGTCATCTATGTCCTCCAGTGACCTTGAAAATGAGGTCAAGGTCACCAAAATCTAATCAGCTCTTAAACTTGTCCCAATAATGTATCCATGCAAGTTTGGTGAAATTCCATCCATTGGTTCAAGAGATATCGGGCATACAAGAAATTAACATCTATGTCCTCCAGTGACCTTGAAAATGAGGTCAAGGTCACCAAAATCTTATCAGCTCTTAAACTTGTCCCAATAATGTATCCATGGCAGTTTGGTGAAATTCCATCCATTGGTTCAAGGGATATCGTGCATACAAGAAATTGTCATCTATGTCCTCCAGTGACCTTGAAAATAAAGTCAAGGTCACCAAAATCTAATCAGCTCTTAAACTTGTCCCAATAATGTATCCATGCAAGTTTGGTGAAATTCCATCCATTGGTTCAAGAGATATCGCGGGTACAAGAAATCTGTCACAGGGACGCCGACGCCGACGCCCGGGATCCGCACTGAAAACAATATGTCCCCCCTCACCTTTGGTGGGGGGACATAAATAGTGGACCTTGAAAATGAGGTCAAGGTCACCAAAATCTAATTACCTCTTAAACTTGTCCCAATTATGTATCCATGCCAGTTTGGTGAAATTCCATCCATTGGTTCAGGAGATATAGAGGGTACAAGAAATTGTCATCTATGTCCTCCAGTGACCTTGAAAATGAGGTCAAGGTCACCAAAATCTAATCAGCTCTTAAACTTGTCCCAATAATGTATCCATGCCAGTTTGGTGAAATTCCATTCATTGGTTCAAGAGATATCGCGCATACAAGAAATTAACATCTATGTCCTCCAGTGACCTTGAAAATGAGGTCAAGGTCACCAAAATCTAATCAGCTCTTAAACTTGTCCCAATAATGTATCCATGCCAGTTTGGTGAAATTCCATCCAATGGTTCAAGGGATATCGCGCATACAAGAAATTGTCATCTATGTCCTCCAGTGACCTTGAAAATGAGGTCAAGGTCACCAAAATCTAATCAGCTCTTAAACTTGTCCCAATAATGTATCCATGCAAGTTTGGTGAAATTCCATCCATTGGTTCAAGAGATATCGCAGGTACAAGAAATCTGTCACAGGGACGCCGACGCCGGGGATCCGCACTGAAAACAATATGTCCCCCCTCACCTTTGGTGGGGGGACATAATTATCACCGATACTCCCGCTTATATAGAGCTCTGTGCATTTTCCCCAAAGGTGCATTTTCCCAACAAATTTCTCACAAAACCCTACCTAATATCAACATACAGCACAAAACCAGAGCTCTAAGACTTACCTTTTACAACATCTGATAGATTCATAAATGGACAAAAAAAAACATAAATGAAAAAAAAAAAACTTTTACTACAACAATTAAGAAATGTGGCAGTCATTAAAAATCCAGTAGGTATCATTCAATTAAGTCTAGTCCCCAGAACAATCATAATTTTTATAAGGTAAAGAAATCAAATAAAGTGTACAGATTTTGTCTGTGTTATGAGTGTAATTCTCCAGTGAAATTATGAGTGTGTTTCTCCAGTGAAATGATGTTGTGAACATAAGAAAACTGTGGAACACTGAAAGTGTGAAATAGATCTGATTGTTTTTATAAAACTTACAGTGAAACTGCATTTCAAACATATGTGATATTAACCCTTAGCCTGTTATTGGCGTCTCCCTACGTTCAAGAGGGTTTGGCGAACTTGACAGCCTATTAGGATTGCTTATAACTCAAAAACAAGTCAAAACTGATGCTTGACCTTAACTGGCTTATCCCTATATTCTGGAAATAAGATACTCCCATAGGTGGCCACAGGAGCAGTGTGTTATGTTAAGAGGCCAATCATGATTTGAGCACTGCATAATGCAAGATGGAGCCCAACTCTCTCCATTCACTGTCTTCAACCTTCCTTGATTAATCAGGTGCTCATCTACTGCTGGGTCACAGAGAAAGACAGTCAGAGTTGGAAACTGTGCTCATCTACTGCTGGGTCACAGAGAAAGACAGTCAGAGTTGGAAACTTGGGATTCCAACACATGGTCCTCTGCAGCAAAGTCAAGCACTCTAACCAGTCAGTCATGGTGCCTGTTGAATAATATCTCAAAGATAAGTGATTGGGTAAAATTAAAGGACTGGTCGATGGACGGAAAATTAACAGGTTAATGATGATGAAACAGTGGTTTAGTTACGTTGCTATTATTAATGACAATATCATGCATGTCTTGCATTATTTTATTTCATGACTAACCATATTTATTTGGTTATAAGATGGAAAATTATCTTTCCAAAATTACCGCAAATGCGTAAAATCAGTCTTGTGTAATTCAGTTATAAGACGGGTCTTTCTCTTCCAAAACAACCCCAAAGATCTAGATCCATCTTATAAGATGGATCTAGATCCATCTTATAAGATGGATCTAGATCTTTGGGATTGTTTTAGTCTTATAACCGAAAAAATATGGTAATGAGAAGATGTTACAATTACAAACAGTGCACAAAACAACACCCAATTTACCTTTTACTCTATTGAAACCTCGTTTAGTTTTTTTCTCGATGTATTTTAATTTGGATTGGTTAGGGGCTGAGGTAGGAGGAGTAATGACTGGGGCTGGTTCTTTCTCTACAGGGTCTTGGGTAGGTTCTGGTATAATTAAGAGGAAAGAAACTATGGAGTTATAGGAAAACATACTAGATAATATAATTATCTTGCCTGGGGACAATAGATAACTTAAGCCACATGAAATGCAATTCTATCAATATTTCTCTTTAAAAAGAAAAGTTAGAGACAAATGTCATATCTCCATTTGATTAAAGTTTTTTCTTTAACCATAGTTGTCCCATATCTTCGCTAGCCATGGCTACTAAGTCCACTTAATTTTCACTATGTACACTTAACCAATGGCCTATTCACAAATTGGATTTCCCGCAGTGCCACCTTTTGGCTGCAGCAAGTTGCTCCCCTTCTACATATTAGAAGATCCATTGCAAAACACAGACATTCCACAACTTTGCATAACTTTTCAAAAACACTGATGTTACAATAATTCCATTTTTTTGGTAATTGTTCACAGCAAACACAATATATTTCCATCGACAAAAGCACCTGTTATGCGGAAAATATTTTGATACGGATAATTTGATTGGATGTGATGGAAGTTGCTCGCATCCAATCAAATGGCACAGTGGAAAATGCGATTTTACAAATAGGCCATTCAATATTTCTCAGAAAAAGCAAGGAAAAAACAATTTTTCAGTTCTTTTTTTCCTGAAAACAGGCTGCTGGATTGTAAAGACCATAGAACCAGATCAGAATGCTCCTCAGCAGTCTGATCTCAGTCTACACTGTTGGCCTAGTTATTTTTGTAACAAACTCTGGTGTTGAAAATTTAAAAACATTAACTGTATTTCAAAAATGGTGTTGTAACAGATCTTCATGGTCATTGGGAGAAATACCACCACCACCTCCTAAACTAAATTTCTACAAGAGTCTAAGTTCTTTTATTGAAACAGATGGTAAAACTAGAGTTTAAGCATAATCTTAGCCTAACGAGTAACCTTGGTAGAATTTGAGCCACGAATGGTAAGAAACTAGACTGTTGAAGTTATCACTTTATCTCATTAATTTCTACATCCCTTTTAATGCCTAGCAGCCCATACAGGACGTTTGCAAACAGTGTGACCTTGATCATCGGATGTCACAGAACGAGATGTCATATCAGAGCCTACACTGTTTGAATTCTGATAAAAACAAGACCTGTCAGCATACAGGATAGCTCGTCTGACAGTGCCTTGGCCATCACATTAAAAACTTTTAATGTAAAACTTTATCATTTCGCTAAAGCTGCTACCACTGCCACCGATGCCAGAGGTATGAGTGCAATAGCTCTTCCTATATATCCGTACAGGCGAGCTAAAAATTATATACTGTACTATGCCTAAATTGGGACACCTAAAATAATCAATTTTCCATTTGGGAAAAATGGAAAATTTATTATATTATGTGTCCAAAAAAAAAACAACAACCCATTATATGGGATATGGACCAGTCTAATCTGTGAGGTAGAAGACCACTAGGCACTGATGCTGGGCATGTCCCATTTGCTTGCAACAGTCATATTTTGCTGCGCTGCATAAAAACCAATTAGATAAATCACACTCCAACCTGTTTCACCAAAATGAGAACCTTTGAAAGGCAAAAACAAATCAACAAAATATTTAACTTTTAAACCAAATCATGGTTTACTGACTAGAGAATTTAAGTACCGTATGTCATAAAGGGATGGACTAACATCTAAGTTTGCCCTGCACCAAGTTTATGAAAGGAGCCGAGAACAACTACACAAGAGAAGAGAATAACTACATAAACTTACGATGTTTTTCTTCTTCTTCCTCTTCTTCTTCACTCTTCTTTTTCGATTTAGATGTCTTCTTCTTCTGTGTTTTGGTTCCATCTCCTTTTCCTGTGACACAAAAAATAACATAGCATTTAGTATAAGGGAGACTAGTCCCATTCCATTCTTTATATTGGTTTGTGCCCTTGGATCAGATAATGAGAGCAATGGCACCTGCTGCATTGTTATATGTGGGGGTATATCTCCATGCCTCCCTGTCATTTTTTGAAGGGGAACAATTTTGTTGACTGCCTATTGGCTTTCCTGAATGACGGAACTCTCTTCCAAAATGGGTCTCCTCTACAAGGGAATAATTTTCTCCAATGGGAGCCAATGTTGACCACTATTGAGAAGGGAGGCAAAAATGAAAATAGCTGAGTTGCTTCCCCTGAAAGTGTTCCCATTCATCATTAGATACAGTAGTGTCTCATTATAACCTTACTCATTTTATCATATAATCTTGCTGTTATTCAGTGGGCATATATGTTAGCTCTTTTGCAATGATATTTTACAACAACAGTATTGAAACAAGTAGCCCAAAGGGCAACAATTGCTCACCTGAGAGACACTGTAAACCTATAGGGATATTTAAGATGCTCAAGGGCAGCTAACTCCACAGTCAGTGGTCCAATCAGGCTGAAAATTAAACTCATCCAAAACATTATGTATGCCCTCATTTAATATATGCAAGTTTAAAAAGTATCCGATCAAGAGCACAATAGACAGAGCTGTCAAGGGCAGCTAATTTCGCAGTGGTTCGCTTGATCTGGCCAAAATTTGAACTTGTTTAAGATATTATGCATTTCCTCATTACCTGCAAGTTTGAAAAGGATCGGATCAGTAGAAACCAAGAAAAAGTGGCGACATTGATTTTTTGGATGCTCAGGGCAGGTACTCCATAGTCAGTAGTGAGATCTAGCCTAAATCCTAACTAATCCAAGCTTTTATGCATATCCTCATTACCTGCAAGTATGGAGAGGATCCGATGAAAAATGAAAATGTGATGACGTTGTTTTCTCCATTATAACACTATAGGATTTTTTTCAACTGCTCAAGGGCAGCTAACTCCGTAGTCTGTGCTCGAATCCGGCCAAATTTCGAACTCATCCAAGCTCTTATGTATGTCATCATTACCTGCAAGTATGATAAGGATCTAATCAAAAACCTTGATTGCAGCACCCTGAAAGTCAACCTTGCTCGAGATATTGTCATGCCCTACATTTGTGTGAAATTATTTTAGAATCCGTTGAGAAATGTAGTTGCTAGAGCAATGACAAAGTTTTTCTAAAAATAGCCACAGTGACCTTGACCTTGGGCACAGCATCCTGAAAGTCAAACTTGCTTGAGATATTGTCATACCCTACATTTGTGTCAAGTTATTTCAAAATCCATGGAGAAATGAAGGTGCTAGGGCGATGACAAAGTTTTTCTAAAAATAGCCACAGTGACCTTGACCTTGGGCACTGCTTCCTGAAAGTTGATCTTGCATGAGATATTGTCATGCCCTACATTTGTGTGAATTTATTTTAAAATCCATTGAGAAATGTAGGTGCTAGAGCGCTGACAAAGTTTTTCTAAAAATAGCCACAGTGACCTTGACCTTGGGCGCAGCACCCTGGAAGTTGAACTTGCTTGAGATATTGTCATACCCTACATTTGTGTCAAGTTATTTTAAAATCCATGGAGAAATGAAGGTGCTAGGGCGATGACAAAGTTTTTCTAAAAATAGCCACTAAGACCTTGACCTTGGGCACAGCACCCTGAAAGTCAAACTTGCTCGAGATATTGTCATGCCCTACATTTGTGTGAAATTATTTTAGAATCCGTTGAAAAATGTAGGTGCTAGAGCAATGACAAAGTTTTTCTAAAAATAGCCACAGTGACCTTGACCTTGGGCACAGCATCCTGAAAGTCAAACTTGCTTGAGATATTGTCATACCCTACATTTGTGTCAAGCTATTTCAAAATCCATGGAGAAATGAAGTTGCTAGGGCGATGACAAAGTTTTTCTAAAAATAGCCACAGTGACCTTGACCTTGGGCACAGCTTCCTGAAAGTTGATCTTGCATGAGATATTGTCATGCCCTACATTTGTGTGAATTTATTTTAAAATCCATTGAGAAATGTAGGTGCTAGAGCGCTGACAAAGTTTTTCTAAAAATAGCCACAGTGACCTTGACCTTGGGCGCAGCACCCTGGAAGTTGAACTTGCTTGAGATATTGTCATACCCTACATTTGTGTCAAGTTATCTTAAAATCCATGGAGAAATGAAGGTGCTAGGGCGATGACAAAGTTTTTCTAAAAATAGCCACTTAGACCTTGACCTTGGGCACAGCACCCTGAAAGTCAAACTTGCTTGAGATATTGTCATGCCCTACATTTGTGTGAAGTTATTTTAAAATCCGTTGAGAAATGTAGGTGCTAGAGCGCTGACAAAGTTTTTCTAAAAATAGCCACAGTGACCTTGACCTTGGGCGCAGCATCCTGGAAGTCGAACTTGCTTGAGATATTGTCATGCCCTACATTTGTGTGAATTTATTTTAAAATCCATTGAGAAATGTAGGTGCTAGAGCGCTGACAAAGTTTTTCTAAAAATAGCCACAGTGACCTTGACCTTGGGCGCAGCATCCTGAAAGTCTAACTTGCTCGAGATATTGTCATGCCCTACATTTGTGTGAAGTTAATTTAAAATACGTTGAGAAATGTAGGCAATAGAGCCATGACAAAGTTTTTCTAAAAATATGTGATGACGTTGTTTTCTCCATTATAACACTATGGGATTTTTTTCAAACGCTCAAGGGCAGCTAACTCGGTAGTCTGTGCTGGAATCCGGCCAAATTTCGAACTCATCCAAGCTCTTATGTATGTCATCATTACCTGCAAGTATGATAAGGATCTAAGCAAAAACAGTTGAGAAAACGTGATGACGCCATTTTCCCCATTATAACCCTATGGGATTTTTTTCAAACGCTCAAGGGCAGCTAACTCCGTAGTCTGCGCTCGAATCCGGCCAAATTTCGAACTCATCCAAGCTCTTGTGTATGTCATCATTACCTGCAAGTATGATAAGGATCTAATCAAAAACAGTTGAGAAAACGTGATGACGCCGTTTTCCCCATTATAACCCTATGGGGGCTATCTGTTGCCATGGAAACCAGAGTTCTGAGCTGATCGGCACCAAAACCTAATGCAGCCTTTCCCCTACCCAAATAATGCTTCAGATAAAATTTGATTGCGATCGGCCCACTGGTCTCTGAGATATTTATGTTTGAAAGTGTTGACGCACCCACCCACCCACGCATGCACGGACGGACGACAGCTCGACTCCCATCCTATAAGCTCACCTCTGAGCCTTCGGCTCAGGTGAGCTTAATATCAATCACACTTCCATAGAAGATGACAAAAAATTTACATCTGCAAAATTTAAAAATTAATAAAAGCATCGTAAACGACTGCGTAATACCCCGCCACTGCAAACCAATACCCCGTCTTCTATCTTTTATACATTTTTTTTAATCATGACATGAACCTCATGAACAGAATTTTTTCATAATTTTATACATGTATATAGCTCTGGGGCAGGGGCAGGAAACCTATGTGGACTTAATACTACTTGTAACAGAAAGCTTATGTTATTTTAATCATTTCTATGAAATTTCATCAAGATATACCGAAAATCTGATTTTATATTGATTTTTTCATGATTTCATACATGTACACAGCATGTGTCAGGGGCAGATAACCACTGGGGGACAAAATTTTGATCAAGACATAAAGCTTATATCAATATGATAATTTGTTACAAGTTTCAGAAAAATCCCTTTCGACTCTAATTTTATACATTTTTTTTTTCATTATTTCATACATGTATCTAGCCCTAGGGCAGGGGCAGATAATCCAGGTGGACAAAATTCTACTTATAACTGAAAGCTTATGTTACTTCGATCATTTCTGTGAAATTTCATCAAGATATTTCAAAGTGTAAAAGAACTACAGACCAAAAACTGTTTTTAAGACCATGAAAAGGGCAATAACTCCATAAGAAGACATCGAAATTTGCCCATTAACATTCCCAACCGAGATTTTCCCAAGACCAATGCACATGCCATGTATGAATAAAATCCGTTAATAAATACTCAAGTTATCGAACGGAAACGAAGTGCTCACAGACGGACGACCGTACGGACGGACGTACTTACGACGGACGGACGGACACACGGACAGCCAGCGGGAAAACATAATACCCCGCCACTAACGTGTGGCGGGGTATAAAAAAAAAGTTTTCGCCAAATCTGTATCATATTAAGAATTGAAAGACTACCTAGCAAACAGTGTAGATCCATTCTTCTGGATCTATGCTGCTTGCAAATTTGACTATTTTCATATTTGGCACTTCAGCGAGGCTTAAAATAATTATAATAATCTAAGAGAATTACCTTTTCTCCTCTTTGCACCTGAAATATAGGGAAGAGAAAATTAAATTAGATATTAGAACATTCAAGACAAATACATTTGTAACATGTTTTAGTCTGATTACTCAACACTTTAAGCATGTACCGTAATATGTGTTTCAATTGGAACACCCAAAGCACTGGTGGTGAAAATAATTATTTCTGATGATCCTAATATTTGGGACAAATTAGAAATCACATTTAAAATCCCTAAGAATGGTACAGCATTTATGAGCAAAAAATTTAAAAAGAGCTCTTTAAAATGTTAGTTAACATACAATATCAGCATGTGTTTACTTCATTTAAGCATTTAAATAATGTTAATTTGACTGATTGAAATATAAGGAATCTGACACTCTTCCACCAATATATATCATATTCTTGATAACTGCAAAAATGCAACAAAACAAAATTATACTTATTTTTAAAACCTTTTACTGCAAAAATGCAACAAAACAACATGCATTTATCTAACTTTCATTTCTTTAACAAGCTATGTCTGAACTACTTAACTGCATCTGGTGGTCAGTATCATAAATGTTTTAAAAGTTTTAAAAAGTCTACATAACATATTGCTTTTTATTTATCACTTTGTCACAGTTTTAACTATACATGTAGTTGCAAAATTCTGAAGCACTTCCAGCTTCTCTTAGAATCTGACCAACACTGAATGGGAGACATTAGTCAGTTCCCAGACCAAAACCAGTATATTCTGCAAAGGGAGGCAAGTCAATGAATCTTATCAATGATGTTTGCTTCCTTGTCAATCATTCAGTTCATGGAAAATAAATTAGTTCAGATGCACTATACCTGCTGCCCTAACGTGCTTAAAGACTGGAACACCTAACGCCATTAATTTTCCATTTAGGTGTTGCAGTCTTTAAGCTCATTAGAAAGTCTGCTTGATTCATAGGTCAAATAAATGTAGGTCCGTAAATACATACCTTCTACCTGAAATCTAAGTCATTTAGAGCAAACTGCTGGTGTAAGGAAACCATAAAATTGTTAAAGAGATGTGAAAATAAATAAAGCAAAATGCTGGTGTGAGGAAATCAGAAAGGTCTTCCAAATGTGAAAATAAATGTTATTCCTGATAAAAATATGAAAGAAGATCAGCACATCTGTCTATACCTAAATGCATCTATCTGTCAGTCCAGTCCATGAGTATCCTACAGGCACAAAATAAAGGCTCTATCATCTAGCTGGAGCCTTTATTTTGAGTGCATAACCCATTGCATTCTGGGTATTTTTTGTCGTCTGCTGAAATTGTCATCTGCATCAAAAATCAAGAATATTTTGACAATATTGGTCTAACTAACTCTTGTAGAAATGATGTCGAGGCAGCAAACAGTTTGGAACTCAGATCAGGCCCCACGTTTGTGGGGCCTGATCTGGATCCAAACTGTTTGCCCAGATACCACTAAAGGGGTATTCAGAATGGAATGGGATAAACTGTGTGCAAATAAAACAGATGTCCAGGATAGCTGGTTCAAGGCTTTGCTACTCGCATGCACTAACCTGTTTTCGACCGGTATATTTGTCAATCCTTATCATTTGGATAAGTCCGTTTGTAATTTTAGGGTTTTCTGGAGACTATTTTCACTTTTACTGTATTTTGCACAGAAATTCTTCATAGCTCTTTACTGAAAGGTACTTTTTACCTCTCATAAGAGAATCTCATTAGGTCCAACTAAAGGTATCTTAGATGAAAATTCTGGAACAATATTTTTTTTTAATTCTTCATTTAAGTATATTTGCCCCTCATCAAAAAGGATCTTTGCAAGGTGGTTCTAATCATTTTAGGAGAATAGGAAGAAATATCTCTCAGATCAAAGGTGAAACTTGTGTGCTCCCTTGTCATTTCCATATTTCTGTATGCCTGTGAATCATGGACCTTGACAGCAGAGTTAGAGAAAACAACGCAGGCCTCTGAGATGAGATGTTACCAAAGTTTACTGAACATTTCGTACAAGGACCATATAACCAATGAGGAGGTTCGCAGAAATATCCAAGCAGCCATTGGAGAATATGATGAACTGACGCTGGTCAAGAAACCAAAACTAAGGTGGTTTTGCCTCGTCTCAAGGTCTTCTGGTTTAGCAAAGACGATTCTACAGGGCACAGTGAAAGGACGAAGAAGAGGTACACAGAAGAAGAGGTGGGAAGACAATATTAAAGAGTAGACAGGGATGGATTTTGCCTGCTCAACTAGGGCAGCTGAAAACAGGACAAGGTGGAAAGGGATTGTTTCAAAGTCATCTGTGGTGCCCCAACGACCTAGTAAGGTTATGGGATAGAATAGAATAGAATAAAATAGGAAGAAATATCTCAGAATTTCATTAAAAAAAGCGTCGTCTAAAGCTCTTATTATGGGATGAAGTGTGAAATTATATCAGTTGCAAAAACAACATAATGAAAGGTCAAGAAGAAGAAACAGATGTCAGTGGCCACATTCAAAATGAGGTGCCAGAACTGAGGTGGTAAGCAAAATACTGCAGATAAGAAGCACTCTAAATACTGCAGATAAGAAGCAATCTGATGATAATTCTAAAATTATTTATACGAAACATATGCCAAGTGCCACAGGGAGGCACAACATTTTTTTTCTTTTGCTTTAAATAAAAGTCATCCCAGAATTATGATCAGATACTCCCTTCTGAGTGTTGGGTAAGGCAATGCTAATTTAACAAGTCAGAAAACCACTTAACAATGGTAAGCTGTGTCAAACCTGTAAGTACAGTGAGAGCATGATTACACAACACACCCCACTCACCATTCTCTGTGAAACTACTTTCCTTTAGCACTCGATCTGGTATTTTCTCTTCTTTATCTTTTTTACTACTTGCCACTTCTTTCTTAACTATATCTTTTGCTATATCTTTATTTTCTTTAGATGGCACATGATTACTTCCGCCAGGAACCTGCCTTACTGTTCTCACTGTATCAGTCTTATCAGTTTCTTTCTTTTCAACTTTAGGTCTACTATAACTGTTCACTAAGTTTCTCTTCTCAACTTTAGCATCAGTTTTAACATATTCAGTATATTTTACAGGGTCTTTTGGCTTAAGAACACCTCTGTTTAAGTTTTTATTCCGAGGAATATTCTCATTATTGTGATGATATCCTGTTGTTGCAGCATGAATAGAAAGGAAATTCTATGAGAGCATTATACCATTAACTACTTCATTTGAGCCGCTATACGAGAAAACCAACAAAGTGGTTGTGCGTCCAGCGCAGACTCAAATCAGCCTCGACATCCGCCCAGTCTGACCAGACTCAGTGCTAAGCGCTTAAAGGGTAGCTATGGGTCTAAGCTACTTCCATGCGGACAGCGAAGACTCTGATCAGACTGGGCGGATGCCCAGGCTGATCTGAGTCTGCGCTGGGCGCACAACCACATTGTTGGTTTTGTCGTGTCACGGCTCATTTGTGAAACTAGCTACTGACTCATGAAAAATAATTCAGAGCTCCACATAAGGATACCTAAGCCTTAATGAGGCATTACTTTCAGCCAAATGACGCATTGAAATTAACAAGAATTCCGCGAAATGCTATGTCGCACCTGCTTTGCACCGTCACATTAAGAACTTGATAAAAGCATTGTTTTGAAACATATTTGGTCAAAATCCATTCAGTAGAGATATCATCGTTTTCATGTTTTTTTACTATTTTTAGTAACGGTGGATGGTTGCCATCTTGGATGGTCAATTTGAAAAAATATAATAAAACAGCTTCATGCAAGGATCGTTTTGATACACATTTAGTCAAATTCTATTCGGGGCTCTCGAGATATTGTCATTTTCATATTTTTCTATTTTTAGTAACAGTGGCTGGCGGCCATCTTAGATGGTCTCAATTTGCTTAAATTTCAAAGAACTCCATTTAAGGACCATTCTGACTAGATTGGACCAAAATCTGTTCAAGCTTTTTAGAGATATTGGCATTTTCGCAAACTAGGACTCGTTAACAGAAAGTAGGTCACTGTGACCTAATTCCCCTACAGATTTTCTTCATTTTGATAACTTTTAAAACCAAGGTCCCACTGATGTACCTCGTAAAAATTCAGCCAAATATACCAAGTGGTTCTGGAAAAAAAGCTGATTTAATTGTTTTTGCTATTTTTAGTAACAGTGGCCATCTTGGATTCTGGACCAAGCTGAATTTTGTCATTCTGAAACCCTGCAGTCTGGTCATGCAGCATGTGAAATTTGAGAACCATGGGTGTAGGGGTTTTAGAGAAAAAGTAATTTGAATGGACTTAAATTTTAGGGTCGACGTAAATGTGAACGGACGGATGGATGGATAAACGGGTTGACGGACAGACAGACAGAAAACCGGACATAGCACCTTGCTAAAGCAGGTGCGACAATAAAAGGATGTGACAATTATGCTTAAAATTGGCTGGTGACACATTTGACTATGTATGCTGAGCATAGTCTTGAAAATTGTCATTTGGGGAGGTAAATCATCGGTTGTATGGTCGGAAATTTCGTTTTACGGCGACGCGCCAGCGGAGCCGTAAAACGCAATTTGCGACCATAAAACAGATAATTTATCTCCCTAAATGACAATTTTCAATACAGTTATCCTCATTCTAATGCACTTTTTCACATTTTCACCTTTCATAATGTACTACTTTGCACCCATTTCAAGCACTGTCAGCAACATCAAACCCAACGTCAGCCAATGGGAAGCGACGTTACTTAATGACGTCGGGTTTGCGACAGTATATCGCAGAATATACTGTCGCAAATTTTTGACGTTATCCAATTAGACGTCGCGCTATATATGTAAGTGCATTAGAATAAATTTTGGTTGATCTGAGCTGAATTGATATTGAGTTTTTTTTGGCACTGAGTTTTATTTGTGGGGATCAAATATTCATTGCACTGAAAGGTGAGGGGGCAAAATACACTTGCATCAAAAGCTTATCTGAAGCTCTGAAATATTTAATATTAGTATCAACTACTACCTGATGAATTCAAAAACATGCCAATAATCCTCATAGGAGAATTAAATTTGCAGAGTGAAGAAATGCCAAAATAAATTTTCTAAGAGATTGTGAAGTTCCATTACTACTGCTTTGCAAAATGTCAAGTTCCAAAATAACTTCTATAAATGGAATTACTGTTATTCTATGAAGATTAAAAATTCATCTAAAATGAAGTGGAAATGCATGCTTTATTGTGATTGGTCTAAAGTTTATTCCTGCCAGAGAGTGCCATAAAAAGCACTGTGTATTAGGACAAATATGTATGCAATATGTATGCCTAAGCTAACAGTAAACCCATATAAGACTGCTACTACAGCTGTCTGATCAGGGTATGCACTGTTTACCATACAGGCAACAGTTTCATTGCTTTTTTTTCACTCCTTGTGACAGGGCAGTGGATGTCCAAATTCAAAGGAATAACATTCCACTGCAGAAACATAGTTTTATTATGGTACTTGGAACTATAGTAAATGAGGAATCAAATTCTATCTAGCTGTACAGAGTAAAATCTACCCAGCCACCATCTGGCATTGCCTGCTAGCAGTTCCTGCACCAACATGCATGTATTTTAGTATTTTCTTTTCAAACATTCTTACCCACCTGCTGCGTTCATCGTTGATTCATAATAATTTGCATGAGGTTGCTTATGACTATTCATAAGACCATGTTTCTTTGGATCTTTCTCTAACTGCTGCAACTTTTCCCGCTCTTTCTCCAATCTTTCCTTCTGTGCCTGCATTTCTTTCTCTCTAGCAAGCCTTTCTTTCTCTCTCTTTTGTTCCTGAAGAAGTCTCTGTTCTTCTGCCAGCTGTTGTAATCTTTGTTTCTCCAGGTTTTCAATGAGTTTATTTTCAGCACTGGCATTAGATGCTGAGTTATTGTTACTGCTGTCTGTCTCTTCCTCGTCTGGTTGTAATTTGTTAAGAAATAAATTTAAAACAAACATAACTTTCAACATCAAAGAAACACCAATTAAATATTTTAACTTGGGAATATTTGCAAAATTTTAATTTTTACAAAACTTTATGAATATGTACTGTTATACACTTCATAAATATGCAATAACACCTTACTAGAGTCCTAAATTTAGAACTCCTAGAGTACATCCTTTAACTCTTTAAGTACCAGTGATGAAAATAGCAGAGTTTGCAAACAGTGTAGATCCTGATGAGGTGGCTCATAATGAGCCGCCTCATCTAGATCTACACTGTTTGCCCTCTAGTCTTTGAATTTTCAATATGAAATAGCTAGGATGAATTTTTTTTTAGGAATTTTGCAGATTTAAATTTTTTTCATCTGCTTTTTGGTGTTCAAAGAGGCAACTAAAATTTGTAAAATAAATAAGCATTTGCGAAAATTTCCCATTGAACAGATACAAAACATAAAACAAACAACAGTAAACAGAACTGTTTCCATTGATACACATTTATTCCAATGTTTCAGCAATTACAAGCAAGTGAAATAGGAAATGTGAATTCCTATGCATAAGTAATATCAAAAGTAGATGAATATTTGACAAAATCTGCAACCTGCTTTATTAACTTTTTGCCACCCATTACATATGTTTTTCTCCTATTCAAATATAACAATGAACAAGAACAAGAATGTTGCCCATTCAAAGATAGGGGCAATGGTGGTTAGATGTACACCGCATCATGGGCATAGCATATGAAAGGTGGAGCCCATCACTCTTCTTTCGCTACCTTATCCTTTTCTGAATCGAAAAAGGTACCCATTTACTGCTGGGTTGACTGAGAGTTTACCAGTTGCCAGCTGGCTGAATGGCCATTCAAACTTACAACCTTCTGCACCATAACCAAGCTTTTTCAACCACTTGGCCAAGTGCCTCTCTCCCACTGAGAATCACTCAAATTTTGTATTTTATTTAGGTGGTACATGGGTAGAGACAGTTTAATTTACTAGACACTTTTCATTGTATTTCCAACTTGGTTTAGTTTTTTTTTTTCCCACCAAATTTTATGCAGTTTACTTTATATGACTTTCTGTGTCATAGAAGCTCACTTTTTATGAATATTTCAGACAACATAAAATTGCTTGCACATGTGCCTTGAATCCACAAAAATAGTGTTTTATTCACAAGCAAATGGAAACAGTAACACTATAATGTGCTTAAATTTTGGTACACCTAAAAATAATTAATTTTCCATCTGTCCAAAATGGAAAATTGATTATTTTTAGGAGTCCCAATACCTAAGCACATTATGGTATTCTTGAACAAAGAAACAGTAAGAAAGAGAGGAATTAAACAAGAATCACCTTTCTTCTTTTTCCCTTTTTTATCTTTACTAGTTTGTTCTTGCTGGAACTTGACATGTTTGTCTCCCCTATCTCTAGGTGTGGGTGTATCACCGGCGGCTTTAGAGTCAGCTTCTAAATTAAGATAAACATACATGCTTTCATGCAAAGTGACTGTGCCATTTTCACTTTTGCCTCATTTTCACTTTTGCCTCCTCAAAAGAAGTGAATTCTTAATGGAAAGAATTTTCTATCCTAGGAGCAAATTCTTTCCATTAATAGTAGACTTCTTTAGAATGGAATATTTTTTTTTCAACACAGAATCTAATACTTCACCCAAAAGTTTAGGAAAAGCATTTTGCTCACAGTCTTGTTACTTATGACCTTGTATTACTTTATATGTATGTAATTTATATTCAATGAAATATTGTTCAAACCAATCCCAGAAGTTGTACATCTATTTGTACCTTGCATAAAAACATACAACCTGATTAGACTAACTGGGAAGGAATTTTTCCAAGACAAACTCTACTTACCTTCAGTTTTGGATGACAGAAGTGTTATTGAGATTTCTTTCTTCACAGGGGCTACTCGTTCCTCCATACGTGGTTTCCCACCATCTTTTGGCTGCCACACCTCCTTCGGGGGTGGGGCTTTCACTGGTTTCTCCTGTACTGGAGATACTGGAGTAGATGCTGGTGCTTTGGAACTCCTGATCCGAGCCTTCTGTTCTGTAGACATAAGAAAGTGAGGTTTTTTGCATATTCAATCTGGAATTCTATTTCATAACCTAACAGAATTTCTTTTCTTTTTTATTTTTTGTTTATTATTATTATTATTATTTTTTTTTTCAAAATACTGAAGCTTTATAGAAGCATCTGTATTATGTGCATGATCCACAACATGAGAAAACAAACAAAGTGGCATGTGCGCCCAGTGCATACTTAGATCAGCCTGGGGATCTGCCCAGCCTGAAAAGATTTTCCACTGTGTGCCTAAAGGGTAGCTAAGGATCTAAGCTAGCTCCAAGCGTCCAGCAAAGATTCTGATCAGACTGGGCGGATGCCCACGCTGATCTGAGTCTTCCCTGGGTGCTCATGCCACGTACTTTGTTGGTTTTGTCATGTCGCAGCTCATATGAGGGGCGTTTGAAAGGTTTTGCAAATGGCCTCATAACTTCATTTAGGGGCTTGCTTGGCACAAATGCTATGCATGTACTGAAAGCACTACATTTGGTCTTAACAATGATACCAAATACTAAACAAACTGACTTATAATGCATTTAATTTGGCTCTAGTCATACCACTGGGCTTATTTCATATTTAAAATCTTTTCCGTGTTAAGGTGTTAGGCAATCAAGTCAATTATCGTTGTAAATACAAAATATTTCTTTGTCAACCGCATGTCCATCGTTGACTACATTATCCATACAAAAGTTAGAAAGGTGGCAACTGTTATCGATTCATTCCTTGCAAAGCAATGCGCAGTTCTTATGACGCTATTAAAATTGACATCAAAGTCATTTTTGGAAGATTGTAGCGGTTTCATATTTTGCATTAATTTGAATTTATTGACAGATTTTAGTTGACCCATGCAAAGGCTCTTGTTAAGACTTACATACTTGTTTTCATTACAAAATCATGATAACTTTTGTAGAAAGGGAGAATTTGCTGTAACATGAATTACAGATAATACATATTTACGGGACAGTATGGAACCGAGATTAAATACAATTTCTGCAATATTTACAGGACAATATTGTCTGGGCATTGTCTTTATGTAGGAAAGATTAAAAAAAAATTAAAGACGGCTCATATATGAATTACGGCCTATTAAAGTAAAATTCTGCAGTGCCTGTAGGGTACATCTCTTTCAAAGAATTAAAACAAGAGGTCTATGATGGACCTAAATCGCTCACCTGAGTTATGATGAAATAACATTGGAGATCATCTATTTGATGATGATTAAATTGGAGCAATTCTGAACTTTCCTATCTATTATTCTGACAAAGTTTCATGAAGATTGGATCAAAAATGTGCCCTCTAGAGTGTACACAATGTTTTTCTAAGATTTGATCTGGTGAACTTGTTACTGACCTGACATACTCCTGTTTCAAACTTTTTTGATGGAGATACACCTTTCTGACAAAATTTCACAAAGATGCAATGGAAGATGAAGCCTCTATTGTGTACACATGTTTTTCTCTCTAAGATTTGACCTAGTGACCTAGTTTTTGATACAACATGACCCAGTTTAAAACATGGACTATATTTCAAGAAGATAAACATTCTTATAAGGTTTCATGAATATTGGACCAAAACTGTGCCCTCTAGAGTGTACACAATGTTTTTCTAAGATCTGACCTTGTGACCTAATTTTTGATTTGACATTATTCAGATACAAAATTGGCCTAGATTTCATGAAGATATACATTCTGACAAAGTTTCACAAAGATTGGATCAAAACTGTGCCCTCTGGGTTTACACAAAGTTTTACTAAGATTTGACCTGGTGACCTAGTTTTTGACCTGACATGACCTAGTTTCATATCTGGCCTAGATTTTGTGAAGCTAATCATTCTGACAAAGTTTCATGAATACTGGATCAAAACTGTGCCCTCTAGAGTGTACACAAGGTTTTACTAAGATTTGACCTGATGACCTAGGTTTTGACCCGACATAAACTTTCTTCAAATCTGGCCTAGACTTTATAAAGATAATCATTCTGACAAAGTTTCATGAATATTGGATCAAAACTGTGCCCTCTAGGGTGTACACAAGGTTTTATTAAGATTTGACCTGGTGACCTAGTTTTTGATCCAACATGACCTAGTTACATATTTGACCTAGATTTCATGAAGATAATCATTCTAACAAAGTTTCATAAACATTGGATCAAAACTGTGCCCTCTAGAGTGTACACAAGGTTTTACTGAGATTTGCCCTGGTGACCTAGTTTTTGACCCAACATAACCTAGTTTCATATATAGCCTAGATTTCATGAAGATAATCATTCTGACAAATTTTCATGAAAATAGGATCAAAACTGTGACCTCTAGAGGGTACACAAGGTTTTATTAAGATTTGACCTAGTGACCTAGTTTTTGACCCGACATAAACTTTCTTCAAATCTGGCCTAGACTTTATAAAGATAAACATTCTGACAAAATTTCATGAAGATGGATCAAAAACTGTGCCCCCTAAAGTGTACACAAGATTTTACTTAGATTTGACCTGGTGACCTAGTTTTCGACCCGACATGACCTAGTTTCATACTTGGCCTAGATTTTATAAAGATTATCATTCTTACAAAGTTTCATGAAGGTTGGATCAAAACTGTGGCCTCTAGGTCATTTAAAGATCTATTTCTATTTTTAGCTCTGGTTGTATTTCTATTTTTAGCTCTGGTGGCCATCTTGTTCAGTGGAGCGTAACCGTTTTAGCAGTTTCTGTTCAGGGCCATAAGTCGAACATTTCTATGAAATTATTTTGAAATCCATCCACTGGCTTGAGAGAAGATGTTGTTTAAAGGATTTTCTATTTTTAGCTCTGGCAGCCATCTTGTTCAGTGGAGCGGAACCATTTTAGCAATTTTGGTACAGGGCTATAAGAGGAACATTTGTGTGAAATTATTTTGAAATCGGTCAACTGGTCTAGGAGGAGATGTCGTTTGAAGAAATTGTTGACGATGGACAGATGGACAGACGGACGGACGGAAGACGGACAAATTTCGAACACAAAAGCTCACCTTGAGTACTTTGTGCTCAGGTGAGCTAAAAATGTGTCCTTTAAGAAAAATATACCACGTTTGCAAGCTTCTGTAGTCATAACATTTTTGCTATCAGTAGCTCTGTCTTTATGGTGGTTACCAAGAAATTACACCATTTGCAAAACGTTTTGAACGCCCTTCGTATATAATAACTAGAGCAAGGGCTTATGTATATCCCAGACCAGTGTCACTGCCGAAAGATAAACAAGGGACACAAACTTTAATGCAACTGCCACACAACTTCAAGTCTGTGACTTTGACGTTAGGTCAGCATCCAGCTGGTATCAACTATTATGTAAGGAAGCTAATCTTGTCATGTATAAAGCAAATTTGAACTCTTAAGAATGAGATAAAAATGGCAGAAATGGTTCCCCAGAAAATTTATAAATATACCATAATGTGGTAAGTATAAAGTGAAGGAAGGAAAACAGTACATGTTTTCAGAGTTGCTTCTAGGATTTTTTCAAAGTGGGCCAACTCCCCCCCTAGACTCCAAAAAAGGGGCCAATGCCTAAAGAGAATGGGAAACCATACGGCATTGCGAAAATACAACAGATATTCTCAAATTCAAATTTCTGCTTCTTTTTTGGTGGATCCAATGCGTTTTCATAGGCCAATGTAGGAACCTCCTCTGAATCAGATTTGTCTGATTTATCCATTTGTTCGATCACAACCCAAGGCCGAATCGACTTCTGTGACATTTTTCTATCTCCGAGACGAAATGAAAGTACAAAGGTATGCGCGCACAGTGGGGAAAATCCAATTTTTCATCATGTGATCCGTCTGGGCCAATAGAATTATAGTCTCGGGCAAATCTCAGAAGACGAGATCCGCAGAAATTAGCGGGAAAAAACGGAAATAGACGATGATTTAAAGGAACCAAATGTTCCATGAAAGAACCCCAATACGCACCGAAATACCAAAACTGCGCCGCACCTGGGCACTTTGCGGGATTTACTACGCAGCCAATTCAAAATTTCGGGCCAATAATGTAAAATAAGCGGGATTATCACACTCCCGCGCCCTAGAAGCAACTCTGTATTTGATGCTTCAACTTACTTCTTTCTGTCAATGAGGTATATAAAGGTGTGGAGTAGGCTTTCCTCTGTTTTCGTTGTTCGGCAATTTCCTGAGCTCGTCTACGTATCTCTTCCCTCTTCTCATTGGCCTGCTTAAAATATAGTTTGGATTTAGAGAGGAATGTAAGCTTCATAAAAATAAGATAGACAAAGACATACTTGGGGGATAATAAATGGCAGGATAAGAATTAAGGAATCCCAATATATGATGGAAAAGTATTAAAATTAAACGCAAATCAAGGAATCTGTGATTACAAAGTCTAATTAGACCTGACATGGTTAAGGAAAATTCGAACATATATATCAAGCAACAAAATCTGATATTAATATTATATTATTATAACTCCATCTGAATGTTACTAAAGCTCAACATAAAATAATTATAACATCATTAAGGCTGATATAAAGGAAAAGAAATACATCCTCAGCAATGCTGTTTTCTGGCATCTGCTTTCTATACATGCCTATGCGTGTATGTACAAAGTGGTCAGAGCATGCATAATTTAATTTTGAAAATCTACAAATGAGGTGCCCGTTTCACTAAACATCTTAAGCCAAAGATTTTCACAAGTTCCATACTAAACATCTTAAGGACAGGAGTGGTACTATATAAGGAGGATTAACTTCCACAGTGTCTTTCTTGGATGGACACTCGGCGCCAAGTGCGTACAGCTATGGTTACGTACCGTTGTGCCACTTGGGGAACATCGTTAGGAGAAGGGAACTGAACTGAACTGAACACAGTGTCATTCTGTCTCTTGATCACAAAGTGTCAACACCTCCAGCCAGCCAATGAAATTATTATAACTGGTAATTCTGGTCCACTGACTGGATGAATAAACTTTCACACCTTTACCTGTACAGGCAACTTATGCTCTTGCTGGGAGCCAGACCCCCCGCAGAGAAATCTGTCTTCAAGCCTAAGATTTTTTAAGTTCCTACAAATCTTAAGCCTTAGATTTTCATATGATCCACACTAAACATCTTAAGCCTAAGATTTTCGTAAGTGCCATACAAATCTTAAGCTTAAGATTTTCATGAGTTCCATATTAAACATCTTCAGCCTAAGATTTTCGTAAGTTCCATACAAATCTTAAGCTTAAGATTTTCTTAAGTTCCATACTAAACATCTCAAGCCTAAGATTTTCGTAAGTTCCATACAAATCTTAAGCTTAAGATTTTCGTGAGTTCCATACTAAACATCTCAAGCCTAAGATTTTCGTAAGTTCCATACAAATCTTAAGCCTGAGATTTTCGTGAGTTCCATACTAAACATCTTAAGCTAAAGATTTTCGGAAGTTCCATACAAATCTTCAGCCTAAGATTTTCGTAAGTTCCATACTAAACATCTTAAGCCTAAGATTTTCGTAAGTTCCATACAAATCTTAAGCCAGAGATTTTTGTAAGTTCCATACTTAACATCTCAAGCCAAAGATTTTTGTAAGTTCCATACTAAACATCTTAAGCCTAAGATTTTTGTAAGTTCCATACTAAACATCTCAAGCCTAAGATTTTCGTAAGTTCCATACTAAACATCTTAAGCCTAAAATTTTCGTAAGTTCCATACTAAACATCTTAAGCCTAAGATTTTCGTAAGTTCCATACAAACATCTTAAGCCTAAGATTTTCATAAGTTCCATACAAACTGTATGGAACTTACGAAAGTTTTAGGCTTAAAATGCTCAGTGAAACGGGCACCAGATTTACTTTTTTCATGCTCAAAAGACCATGCCAAATGGGTCAGGAGGAATAATAAGGGATATATTTTGTGACTGTTAGTATAGGGAAAACTGTGCAAAGGATTATGCTGTGCCAACTTTTTATAAGGGTTCACATTCAACGATATAAACATTTTTTTATATCTTGAAACAAACAGATTCTACTTTACAAAATTGAAAGTCTGGCCCTTTATGTCTTTCCTTGTTAACTTGGTTTCCATGCACCAACTATCCCACTAGGCACACAACCTTGAAACAACCTTGATTCAATGTCATGACGTTGAATCAAGGTTGATTCAAGGTTGTGTGCCTGCTGTGTATGTGCCTACTACGATTGCTCCAGCAGGCTGAAAATATTTCAATAGGTTTCATCTCACCAGTTTCATAAAGTAAGTTCAGTTGATATTTCAGCTGAAGCTAATAAGAAACATAGTAACCAAAAGAAACTGACTGATAAGTGAATGAAAGTTTTTGTTAAATAAAGAATAAGACATTGGGAAGAATCTTGTTTCGAGCTGTTGCCCTCTGCCCAGATTTTGGGCAGGCATAAAAAAAGGTCAATTAGTGTACTGCTAGCAGGATCAGGCTGATCTTAAACTTCTCAACTTGTACTTTTGTTCATGTAAAAAATCAAAAGAAATAACCTTACAACTTTTAAACATAATAATGATTGACATGAATTATTTGAAGATTTTAATCCACTGAACCATTTCTCCCAGCAGGCATATGATGTTGTAATGATGTCAATGCGATGTGATGATGTCGCATCAACATCATTATGACATCCTGTGCCTGCTGGGTAACGTTGAAATTTTCAAATATACATGTACATGGAAATTTGAAATAAGATTCTTCTTTGAATCCCAAGAATACCAGAACTTGATAACAGCAGCAATAATTACAATGAAGGAAACCAGAGAATAACACAGTAAACCTCAGTAAAAACAAGTGTTAACCCTTAAAGCACCGAAAAAGCAGACAACAAAATTTATGTCTGCCAAATTTCAAACAATGTTTTGTCCAAGCTGTCTCATACTGAGGATTCAAGCACTAGTGGACAAACAGTGTATATCTTGATAAGGCAGCTGCCTCATCAGGATCTATGCTGTTTGTGAATTCCACTATTTCCATTTTTCATGCTTCAAGGGCTATAACATTGTTTCCAAACTTTTTCCGAGGTGTGAACTACCATATTTGACAATTTTTTATCTTTTGCTTGTTTGTTTCATTGCCCACTTTTAAAAACTATTTAACTGAGAGGTATTTCATACCAAATATATGAAACAAGCCTTTGGCGAGTTTCATAAATGTCATATGAAATTGACCACAAGTCTAAGATTGTTTATCACAAGACTGTTCTACAGGATTTCATAGCAAAAATTATTTCAGAAGAAAACATAATGTTGTCATGAACAGCATTCTGAAATTATGCGCCAGTAACCACATGTGGTCATACTTTGTTTATGACATAAAATTATAACCCCTGAATAACAGGGACGTCATATGATAAAGTGAGATCTTAACTTTTGTACAGGTGAGCTAAAAAAAAACTCCTAATTTTCAGTAGCAATGTCAAATATGATTGCATCTAATGTGGTACAATACTGAATATGAATATATATGCCAGGTCCATATAAGCCAAAATTTTGAATGCTCTTTTTTATATTATTTATTTATTTATTTTGTTTTATTTTTTTATTTTTTTTGTACATGCATGCATTTCTCTTATTTCCCCACAAAAAGCTATGTTATATAATCACCTCTGAGATGACTAGAATAAGATTCTACAACATATGTCTAAAGTTGTGTGGGTACACCTCTATTTTTCCCCCCCAGTTTTCACAAAGGGAAACAACTTCAGGAACAACTTTCCTACAAGAGCAAATTTTACCTGTAGGGGCAAATTTTTCCATTAGGGTCGGCCCCGATTCAAAGGGAGACAAACACATTAAATGGTAGAGTTGCTTCCCCCTACATGTTATGTTTGTGGAGATTTTACACCCTATTTTTTGGCTAATATAGACCTGTACACATGGAAAGTGATGTATAAAGTGTCCATGCAGTGTTCAACACCATACCCTCTGTCTGCCCGTTGGTGACGGTTGGGCAATAGCTCTGCCCATATGCTGTTCATATCTCTCACAAAGCTGAGATTCTATGAAGTCTCCACCACCAGGTGTCTAATGGGAAACATTCTCATTTGAGTCAAATAATTGTTGTCTTAAAAAAATCATGTACTTGCCTAAATTGTTTTATTTCTATAGAAAATTAGTCTATCTATGCACTTAACAATTGAATAACAGCTCATTGTACTATAAATGTTTTAAAGAAAGCCAACCATTACCTGCAAGGCCATATTAAAAATAGAAAATAAGTTTTGAACCAATATCAAACCTGGTTAACTATGTTTTCAAGGATGTTATGAAATGAAAAAGAGCTGTAACGAAACAAAAAAAAGTCATAGTTATCAAACGACCTGGTCATTTCGACCTGGTCATCAGGTCGTGTGGCAACTATGATTTTTTTTCATTTGGTAACAGCTCTTTATCGTTTCGTAACAGCCCTTGTATATACATAGTTAACCAGGGTGATATAGAACCAATAATAATGCAGAACCCGATGCATTTAAATACATGCATATATAGATCTGATCAATGTATGTAACGATACAGCCAACAGCAGTCCATTTAAAAACAACTATTATGTAGTCCACGACTGTCCAATGATTGGCCATAAAAAAACTGTTTGTAAAACAAGCTGGAACTTACTGCATCATGACTGGAGAGAATCAGATCTATTTACATTAGAATGCATAGGTTTTTCCATGAAAAAAAGGGCATTAACTTGAGCATAAATTACCACAATTAATGATAATCAGGCCATGAAAACAAGAGCTGTAAATTTTCATCAAAACTCTAGAAACAGACAGTAAGCATTTCGACAAAAGAGCAGATACTATAGTGAAAAAAAAAGTTCCCTTTCGAGACAAGACTTTAATCTTAATACAAATGAACTATTATTACACAAATAAATGTAACAATGGAAAATGTCAGTCTTTAAAGGTTACAAGAAAAAGTTAAAAGTCCATTTGTAAGACATGTATGCGTTTGTTAAAGAACCTGGTATGATAAGACCCATATCTGGCCCAATGAAAATCATTTTGCAAGTTCTATTTAACTAACATAAGCTGCGGAATGTTATGTTGCAAAGTCACAAAACAGAGCTAAATCAAAATTTACTCCATAAAAGTAACACCCATGTCTCGCTTCTGCTAATCGCATAGGTAGGGTCAAGTCGGGTAACTTCGGACAGCAGGTAAATTCGGACATATCATTGCAAACAGTGAAAATCAAGATAATGAGCCGTCTCATCAGGATTTTCATTGTTTGCCCAGTTAATTTTGCTTTAATTCCAAACAACTGACATATAAAGGAAACAATGTCACTGTCCGACTTTACCCGCTGTCCAAATTTACCCAACTTTACCCTATTTGCAGGTGAGACAAAAACTGTATATGCAGCACAGTTCCAATCTAAAATGTAACGGCCAGCAGAGAATAAACCAGTTCATGCATTAAGTATTTGTGTTTTTAGTCTAGAATATGCCCATGCCCCCATCCAACTGTGAAACAATGACGAATTTGTTAGCCTTGGACTTTTCAAAATATATCAACCCAGCCTCCAGTTCATCTCATATTTAGTATCCAGATCAAGTTTTGGTAAGAAAATATTAAATGTACTGCAAAAGCAGGAATAGGGGCTCTTTATATAATTTTTACGGTAATGTTTTTTTTTATTTTTTGTTTTAAAGCTTGCAGTTTCTGAGACATTTTCCCACTTATCTCAAACTAAATATACCCACATCTTCACTCGTAGACAAAGTAAACGTATGTTGTAGATATTCATTTTCTAAGAACATGAAAAATTAATTGGTTCAGATTTGATTTAGAGCTGCTGAAATTTTTTGCTGTGCATCTCTGGCCCTGCATACGTGATAGGTTGGGATAACAAGACAGGCCTTGCAAAGTACACACCTGGTTAGCCATGCTGTCCCACTAATTAGCATATCAGCAAATGTCTACTATCAAGCTTTCAAAACTATCTTAGACCATTAAAGGAAAGGATTTGCAATATAATTTTTCTAGCACTTTTTTTACTGTACCGAAACAACACAGGCATGTCAGAAATCATGTTATTCTAAGAACAACAACAAAACATCTGCGTGTCCCCATTTACTCAGATAATGAACAAGAGAAACCTTAGTTTGAACGTGGGCCAAAAATGGTTCTTATCATACCAGGTCCTTTGTTGCAAACCCATCACCAAAACTTTAGGCCTCTTTGATGCTTTAACTCTCTTCATTAGTAAATTTAATGATGTGCTACCAATGCAAAGTAATTTTTCAACAAAAATGTGAGACTGTAATGCCCACCACCGCGGGAGGCAGCATATAAACAGACCTTTGGACATCTGACTAGGAAAGACTCGCCATAACAACCCTTCAAGTGAATGGGTATGCCTCAAAATTTGAGACACCACATGAGAAAACCAACAAAGTGGCATGTGCACCCAGTTAAAAACTCATATCAGCCTGGGCATCCACCCAGTCTGATTAGAGTCTTCGATGTGCTCTTTGAGGGTAGTTAAGGGTCTAAGCTAGCTCCAGGCAGACATTGATGACTCTGATCAGACTGGGTAGATGCCCAGGCTGATTTGAGTCTTCCCAGGGGGCACATGCTACTTTGTTGGTTTTGTTGTGTCCCAGCTAATTTCTCTCAATTGTTACAAAAAGAAACTGTCCAGACTGAGTCTTTCTAGCTACACAATGTCCTAAAGGTCTTCTGCCCCCACCCACACAAATGACAAAGTTAGGCTGATTAGTCTTGCTTCCCTTTTGACTTACAGTCGAACAAAAAGAGAGCTCTTTTGTATTAGCAAGAGGCATATAAACAACACGGCCTCTGCTACTACCAGGTACACTATGGCATCGCCTTGGTGACTGAAATTGTAAATTCGCCGAAAGTGAGTAATTATTATTCTTGAAGTAGTGTAAAATCTCTAATTATGCAGATCAAAATTCTAAAATAAACTTGGCTTGCCATATTTAAAAGGCAACAGTTTTCTTTAAAAAAAAAAGAAGAACAATAATGATATTACAATCATACTGCAGAAATTAGAGTGGCAAGGATGGGGTGGGAAAGGAGGAAAGGTAAGGCAAGGATCTGACAACTACAGTTAGCTGGCTGAAGATTGGAAAAGATACCAGGGGGAAAAGGGACACACAAAGTCCATTCCACACAGTCATGCTCTTAAGGTACCAACATTTAATTTGAGCTTACTGAAATTTTTAGATAGCATGATACATGTATATAAAATAAGAATTCCGTAGAATGCAGTGTCTCTCCTGCATGCGCATCGTCACAAAGCAGAGCTAAATGTGGAAATTTGACACAAAAGTTTCGCAGATGCCAACACCAGAAAAGTAATACCTATGTATTGCTTCTGTTAGTTGCTGGGAGGACAACTATGAGTGACTATGAAGCAGTGTTACCTCTCTTGCTGACTTGGGCAGTCCTTGTTTTTCAATCACTGGAGGGTTTCCTACAAAGCTTAAGTAAGGCCTAGGATGAAGCTGAAATATGACACTACTTCTATTAGTACTTTTGTATGTACATGTATGTGACTATAAAACAGTTCTGATACTTACAAATATAATATGTTTCTATCAGAGTTGGAAAAATCTACTCACAGGCTCATAATGACAAGTTGTATACCAAGTAGGATGAGAATACATGTACTTATGTTTTCCCTTTTTTCAATATTTTATCAAATCTACTATTCCTGATAGAATCAAGGATGCGTAGATTGATTGATTTATTGTTTAACGTCCACGGTAAACAACTAAGGTCATGTCGGGACGATCAGTTAACCTAAGCACATTCTTCCTGGGCAGGCTTAGACCTCCTAAGCTGTTAACCAGTACTAAGTGCACATACTTTCGCCAGTAACTGACAACTGCCCTTCTTGAATCAGCGGAAGGAGAAACGAAATTATGTGGCCAGGCCAGGTTTCGAACCCAGGACCTCTGACTTATGAGTCAGGTGCCCTACCGATTGCACTAAGCGGCCCGGCGAGGATGAGTGGAGCAAACAAGATTTTCCCAACCCTGTCAATAAAGAAAACATCATTAAAATTTGCATTGAAATTTTTGTGCTATGTAAAACAAGAGGGCCATGAGGCCCTGAATCGCTCACCTGAGTAAAAAAGGTCAAAGGTCAAACTAGGGTCATCATTTGAACAAACCTGATAGTTTCACGACTTCATATATTTACCATTTTCCCATAAAAAAGCACCAGAAAGCAAATCTGGCCTTGCCTAAAAAATTGTCAAAGTCAACCCAAGGTCATAATTTGAACTATCTTGGGCCAAAATCTTCAAAACTTTCCATGAAATCTTGTGTTCTAGCATTTTCTCATATTTGACCATGCTGTAAATAGGTCAAGGTCAACTCAAGGTCATTCATTTGAATGATCTTGGTATTACTGGAGTACCCAATGCTACATACCAAGTTTCAAGGCCATCGGTCGATTGGTTCCGGGGAAGAAGATTTCTAAAGGTTTTTACCATAATTGGGCATAGGGACCATGTTGGTCATGTGACCTAGACCAGTTGAAAAAAATCCATTCCCTCAGCCCCTGGAGGCTCTATATGAAATCTGGTTACAACTGGCCCAGTGGCTTTTGAAAATAAGTTTGAAATTGTCAAAATATGAGAGTTCAGGGTCAAAGAATGACCTTGACCTCTTGTACTCATAAATTTTCATGTACTCATTAAGATGAATGTATATACCAATTTTTAGGCCTTAATCTTCAAAACTTTCAATGAAATCTAATATTCTAGCATTTCCCATATTTGACCTAGCCTTAAAATGGTCAAGGTCAACCCAAGGTCATCATTTGAACAATCTTGATAGTACTCGAGTACCAAATGCTACATACAAAGTTTCAAGGCTATCTGGTCAATTGGTTCTGGAGAATTAGATTTTTTAAAAAAATTTTACCAAATATGGGTGTGGCAGCCATGTTGGTCATGTGACCTGGCCCGTTTGAACAAATTTTTATTCCCTCAACCCCTGGAGGCTATATATGAAATTTGGTTACAATTGGCCTAGTGGCTTTTGAGGAGATTGTTTGAAATTGTCAAAATATGAGAGTTCAGGGTCAAAGGTCAAAGAATGACCTTGACCTCTTGTTCTCACAAATCTTCATGTACTCATTAAGATGAATGTATATACTAATTTCAGGCCAAAATCTTCAATAGTTTCCATCCATGAAATCTTATGTTCTAGCATTTTCCCATATTTGACCTTGCCGTAAAATGGTCAAGGTCAATCCAAGGTCATCATTTTGAACAATGTTAATAGTACTTAAGTGCCCAAAGCTACATAAAAAGTTTCAAGGCCATTGAACAATCGGTTCTGGAGAAGAAGATTTTTAAAGCTTTTTACCATATATGGGTGCAGTAGCCATGTTGGTCATGTGACCTGGACCACTTAAACAAATTTTCATTCCTAAGACTCCTGGAGGCTCTATATGAAATTTGGTTTCAAATGGCCCTATGGCTTTTGAGGAGATTGTTTGAAATTGTCAAAATATGAGAATTCAGGGTCAAAGGTCAAAGAATGACCTTGACCTCTTGTACTCATAAATCTTCATGTACTCATTAAGATGAATGTATTTACAAATTTTTAGGCCTAAATCTTAAAAATTTTCCATGAAATCTTATGTTCTAGCATTTTCCAATATTTGACCTTGCCGTTAAAAAAGTCAAGGTCAACCAAAGGTCATAATTTGAACAATCTTGATAGTACTCGAGTACCAAATGCTACATACCAAGTTTCCAGATCATCGGACAATTGGTTCTGGAGAATTAGATTTTTTAAGCTTTTTACCATATATGGGCGTGGTGGCCATGTTGGTCATGTGACCTGGCCCGTTTGAACAAAATTTTGTTCCCTCAACCCCTGGAGGCTTTTTATGAAATTTGGTTACAATTGGCCCAGTGGCTTTTGAGTAGATTGTTTGAAAATGTCAAAATATGAGAGTTCTGGGTCAAAGGTCAAAGAATGACCTTGACCTCTTGTACTCATAAATCTTCATGTACTCATTAAGATGAATGTATATACTAATTTTTAGGCCAAAATCTTCAATAGATTCCATGAAATCTAATGTTCTAGCATTTTCCCATATAAAAGCTTCAGAAAGCAAATTTGACCTTGCCCTAAAAAAAGTCAAGGTCAACCCAAGGTCATAATTTGAACAATCTTGGTAGTACTCGCCTACCCAATGCTACATACCAAGTTTCAAGGCCATCGGCCTACTGGTTCTGGAGAAGAAGATTTTTTTTAGCTTTTTACCATATATGGGCGTGGCGGCCATGTTGGTCATGTGACCAGGACCGTTTGAACAATTTTTCATTCCTAAGTCCCCTGGAGGCTACATATGAAATTTGGTTACAATTAGCCCAGCGGTTTCAGAGGAGAAGTCGTTTGAAATTGTGGACGGACGACGACGCCGGACGCCGGAGCCTGCCTATCCTATAAGCTCCCCCGGAGCCTTTTGGCTCAGGTGAGCTAAAAATCTCAGAAGACTACCTGGCTACATAATTTGCATGAAGAAATTGTGACTGACCTGCCTAAATGGTATCTTTGGCATAATAAAAGCAGACAATTGCTACCTAAGGTGTATGGCATCACTGCCATGTTTTTCTACTATTTTCTATAAAGGGAAACTTTCTAGACTGTCTGTTTGCTTCGCTGGAAACAAAACCCTTCCAAAAAGGGTCAACATTTAACAGGAGAGATTCTTTCCTGTTAAATGTTAACCCCTGATGAGAAGGGAGGCAAGAAATGAAAATGAAAAAGTTGCTTCCCCTGAAAGTGTATCCAGTCATCTTAAAACAATTAATTGCAAGATCAGTTTCAAGACAAAACAGTTTTTGAGTATAACAAAGACCAGCCAGTCAGCTTTACTCCAAGCACCTCTGCTATCAAAGCAACTAATATTCCATGAGCTCAAGGTGAAGTTTTGATGACAAATCTGATATACCGTAATCGACCCATTTACCGCACATGCCCCTATAACTGCACACCAAGGCCATTTCCGGACAAACTGCACAAGCGCACACTGCTTTTTCTTTGAAACTCTCACAAAACCCAATAATTAACAGGGAACTCATGAAAAGTATAAACACAAAGTATTTCCAGTCCTACCCATGTTGCCTCTATCCAGTCACCCTGCATTTCATTGTTCTGAGTGTGCGGTTATTAAATACATTTTAACCACATCTTTTTGTTGCAATTTTGAAAAAGTTAAGCGCACGGTGCGGTAAATGGGTCGATTACGGTAATCTTTAATTTATTCTCCACAAAACATAATTATGTTGTAGCCCTCATTAGAATTTTCTAAATGGAGAGATATGAAAAATTATTTTGAAAGTACATGTACCATCAAACCTTCACCTTTCTACTGCTCTGACCATGTGTTCTTTCAAGCACCACTTGCATAATCACTAACACACTGAAGTTTATATCACATCCCCATTATGATTGTGTGCCTTATTGTACCAAAGTGTGAGCATCAAGGGAATTCTATTGCATCTTGAGTATATTTGGCAGTTTAAAGTAGATTATTATCAGAATTTAGAATAGATAAAACAAAAATATATCTCAACAAATACTGTAAATCATTATTCAGTATGATATTGTATTCAGAATTGGTATGCAGCTCGCACAACCCACTGGCTCTTGCAAATGTACTGCTATCTATACATGTATTTTTTAAAGATGTAAGAGACAATTTAAGGAAACTGGTGATCTTTTGTTTGTTCTTTCTTACCTCTGCACTGGATATCTTTTTATTACTTAATAACCGGAAAATAGCCATATTTTATCTCTTGTTCATAGCTTTTATCAAAGAACAATACACTTTACTGGAAAACAGTAAGTTGGTTAGACTAGATCTCCAAACTCGAAACTCCTCATTGCATGCTTCAGTTACACATACTGGGATAAAACCCTACCGTATCTTGGCCCCAAACTGCTCAGTTTTCTATATAACAATTTTTGTTACAGCTAACATGTTAAAAACAGTTAGGAGTCACAATTTACTGGACCTTGACAAACTAGAAAATTGTGTCTGTAAGACACTAATGATGCCCCCGTGCAGCGCCTGTCACATGATATGTATATATCCATTAAGCACCTACAAAGAATCCATTGAAAACATAACCTGCCATGAAAAAAACTGCCCAAAATGACTAACTTAAAAAGGCTGTGATTCTGTCAAAATTAATTCTAGACCTATCAATATGCCTCATCATATCTTCAAATATGTCCACCATTTGTAGACAAGGTTTGAAAAAGATCCATTGAAAACTGTGGAGCAAGTTGATAACACAAAATCCATACCCTACAATGCAAAATTTCCCTAGAATGACTAAGTTCAAAAGGCCATAATTCTGTCAAAATTAATTCTAGTGCCATCAAAAACCCACATGCACAGCTTCAATACATTCACAGCATGTATGCAAAGTTTGAAAAAGATCCATTGAAAACTGTGGGAGGAGTTGATTACACAAACTCTATACCCTACAATGCAAAAATTTGCCTAAAATGACTAAGTTCAAAAGGCCGTAATTCTGTCAAAATTAATTTCAGGTCCAACAAAAATCCACATGCACATCTTCAATATGTCCATAACATGTATGCAAGGTTTGAAAAAGATCCGTTGAAAACTGTGGGAGGAGTTGATTACACAAACTCTATACCCTACAATGCAAAAATTTGCCTAAAATGACTAAGTTCAAAAGGCCGTAATTCTGTCAAAATTTATTCCAGGTCCAACAAAAATCCACATGCACATCTTCAATATGTCCCCAACATGTATGCAAAGTTTGAAACAGATCCATTGAAAACTGTGGGAGGAGTTGATTACACAAACTCTATACCATAAAGCGTGACGAACAGACAGACGGACAGACAGGGGCAAATCTTAATGCCCCCTGACTATCGTCACGGGGGCATAAAAAAAACATGTAAAGTTATCCAGAAACTCGTAAGAACCAGCAAAACTTTAACATCCTTCAAGTAGGTTTGAATGTGATTGAATAGTTCAAATTTTGATTCCTTTCAACAAATTGGTCAATCTGATTCCTTCCACTGAATTTTTAATTCTTAAAATTCAAAATGAATTCCACTTCTATCTCTGTTTCTGCGAGTGATTTGTATTCTGAAGAAATATATCCATGTAACACTTCAGGGGAGAGTGTTTGGATTTATTAATATATTAGATATAGTTTATCTTTTACAGTATAGATTGATATGATTTTCAATATTATCATGATGCCTTTCTGTACTGACTCTACGTATCAGGACATGAGTGTCCGAGCAAACATTGTAGACTCTGATCAAACTGCTCCTGAGGAGCAGTTTGATCAGGGTCTACAATGTTCGCGATTCCAGCAGCCAATTTTGAAACATTACCAGACAGTAAAATCAACATCATCGAATTCTTTGATTATTACAGAACTGGTTAAAGGGTTCAAATATTAAGGGTAATTTCGGTGGTATTTTGATGTTGATAAAGCACTTTACGGCAAATGTGTGAAGTTTCAAATAAGCATTGAATCCACTATAGCATGTTTAAGTAAATTTGGTTTGCATGCATTCAAACACTGAAATAGAATCACTCATTTATCTTTACTATCATTGCAAGTTTTAATATTTGGATTCACTGTTAATACTTGGCATATCTTTCTTTTATGTTCAAGATCCCCTTGACAATAACAATGGATACTTTATTAAAACAGCCACTAAAACAGACAATGACAAGCAAAGTGGGTGATACTGCTAAAGCCAGTTCCATTAAATTAATACCTTGCATGACATTGGAATTAGCTAATTATTTATTGTGGTGATCAATCATTAATATTTGCATGAAAATCTTCCTAGTAACATATATGCTACAAGCTGTGAGATGTGAAGATTTCTATAAGTATCTAAAGATTTGCTAAAAAATTTAGTAAGCCTCTTTCAAAATTTCTTCCAAAGTTTAAAACTTTTTGGGCGTTTTTATGCAAAAGAAATACATATGTAAAAGTGTTCAGGAATTCCATCCAATTTCAAATTTTCAGAAAAAATGAGAACAGAACTTCATATTGAACAAGAAATGTTACAGTGTGTAACAAATGCCCCCGAAGGCCCCTTAAACTGAACTTTGAGTCCTGGTTGTGACCTTGACCTTGGATTTGGGATCATAACGGTATATATTATGTATAACACACCTCCTCATTATGGTATACCTTTCTGTGAAGTTTGATGGAAGTCACTTCAGCAGGTTTCAAGTTATTGCAGAGGCACAATTTGACCTTTGACCCCTGATTGTGACCTTGACCATGAATGTGGTAACCTAAATCTTATGTGTGATACACTTTCTCATTATGCTTCATCTTTCTGTGAAGTTTCATTCAATTTGCTTCAGTAGTTTATAAGTTATTGCTGAGACAAGATTTTGAGACACAATTTGACCTCTGACCCAACCGTGGCCTTGACCTTGGGTGTAGGGACCTAAGTCTTGTGCGCGACACACCTTCTCATTATGCTTTATCTATCTGTAAAGTTTCATCAAATTTGCTTCAGTAGTTTTAAAGTTATCGCTGAGACACGATTTTAAGACACAATTTGACCTCTGACCCAATTGTGGCCTTGACCTTGGGCGTAGGGACCTAAGTCTTATGCGCGACACACCTTCACATTATCCTTTATCTCTCTGTGAAGTTTCATTAAATTTGCTGCAGTAGTTTTAAAGTTATAGCTGAGACACGATTTGTAACGGATGGACGGAAAGACGGACAGACGGTGGGATTTTAATATGCCACCCAAAGTTCCTTCGGGGGCATAAAAAGAGTGAGATTTAACAATCTTATGGGAACTGGCTTCCAAATGGGCAAAATTAAGTAAGATTTTTTTTATCTCACTTAGTGAGATGTACGATTTCCCATGTATGTGCCATATTACATTGCTATAAACAAAGTAAATTTTAGTGAAAACCCCACATTTTCAGACAATGGTCAAGTTCAAATTCAATAGACAGACAAGTGCGCCATAAAATTTGTATAGTGAAAATATTATATTGGTATAAATTATAGCCTGGTCCTTAGTCTTGTGTGATTGCATGCCAAGTACAACCCTTGTCCAATGGAATGGACCGGACCATGTATCAGATTCAACGGAGAGCAACAACTTGCTTGTATTAAAATTAAAATGTGACATGACGTTAGTAAGATTCATATATGGATATAAATGCTTCTGGTCATAATAACATCTGATATAACTAGACAAACCAACAAGTCACAAAATATATATTATACTGTAATAATATAAGACAGGGTTTTCACCCTCTAGTTTAAATCAGAATTCTGCTATCCCGACAAACATATCCCTCAACTGAGGATCTCAATTTCTGGGAATGTTT
Source organism: Ctena decussata (assembly GCA_963989385.1). Classification (NCBI taxonomy): domain Eukaryota; kingdom Metazoa; phylum Mollusca; class Bivalvia; order Lucinida; family Lucinidae; genus Ctena; species Ctena decussata. The sequence continues at coordinate 56,259,682 of OZ022502.1, read as the reverse complement.
TGGATTTGATTGACTGATTGATGCTTGACGTCCACGGTAAACAGCTATCCCCATGACGTTCAGTTAACCTAACCACACTATTACTGGGCAGGCTTAGACCTCCTAAGCGGTTAACCAGTACTAAGAGCTCATCCTTTCACCAGTATCTGACAACTGCCCTTCTTGAATCAGTGGAAGGAGAAACGAAAGTATGTGGCCAGACTGGGTACCAAACCCAGGACCTCTGACTTATGAGTAAGGTGCCCTACCAATTGCGCTACGTGGTCCGGAAAAACTTGTTTGATAACCAAATAAATACATAGTATTTGGATATGCTGAGCAAATAGAGCAAACCCACATCAGACTACAGTCTGATCTCTAGGAGCAGTCTTCGTTCTTGTGTGTTTCTACCAAGTTATTATATAACATGTCTTAATGATTAAAGTACCAAAAGAACAGATGACAAAATTAATGTCTGCAAAATGTTTCATCCAAACTATATCATAGAGAGAATTCGAAGACTTTGAGGGCAAACAGTGTAGATCCAGATGAGGTGACTCATGAGTCCCCTCATCTGAATCAACACTGTTTGCAAATTCAAGTATTTTCATCATTGGCACTTAAAGTGTTAGTAGATAAAATTTGAACCACTACACAACAAAGTGGCATGTGCACCCAGAGAAGACTCAGAAACCTGGTGGATGTGCTGGCTGATATGAGTCTTTGCTTGGCCCACATGCCATTTGCTGTTTTTGTCGTGTTGTGGCTCAAATGATTTAGTTCTTTCAATACATATGTATAACAGCATAAAATTACCTTAACCCTAGTAAAAAGTTGGCACGGCATGGACTGTATGTCATTGTTGGAACTATTCCTTGTTTGCAAATTTCTTAGCGTTTCTTTAGTTATAACCTCCTTAAGCTTAATGCCGGATACAACCAAAGGGAGATAAAAAGATGAATTTGAACTCAATACCACTGCAATAGAATCCAGCTTTTCTTCCAAAGCTGATCTTGGTGTGGTCATTTTATGACCCTGTAGTGAGAAGACAGGACCTCCCAAGTCTGTCCGTTTTGGGACGGACATGAATGTCTTTGATCTGCCATGTCCAGGCAGCCAACTGCTCTCTGTAATCAGCGGAAGCATCCTCATTGGAAAAGTAAGTGATGATGTTATTGGAAGACTATGCTAATCTGTTGCTGCATGTTACCAGTACTCCATCATGAAGACATTTAAATGTGTCTTTTTTTCCAAATTCTATAGAACAATTTATAATCCAGTTCAACTCTACTGCTGCATTTTTTTATCACTAATCTCTATCATGACAACGGCTAAATTTGTTTTATTTCCAATTCAATGGACGAAACTGAAGTCTGGTCCACCAGTGACTTCAATATAGATATTTCTTTTCTCTAATTTCCAATGTTTTTCTCTTTTTCCAGAAGCTTAAATACGCATGTATTGATTGATCTGATGCTTAAAGTCCATGGTAAACAGCTAAGGTCATGTCGGGACAGTCAGTTAACCTAACCACACTATTCCTGGGCAGGCTTAGACCTCCTAAGCAGTTAACCAGTACTAAGTGCACATAACTTTCTGCATCCACAGTTTGATGTAAATGTTCATAATCCTGAATAAATTCACAGCCCACTTAATTCCTTGGCTACAAGACACAGCTAGTTTATAAAGTTTAAATTTTAAATGTCTTAATCTGAATACGTTTACTATGTTCTTTACATTTAGCTAGAACAATTTATTAATATTTAAAAGTCAGTCCTAATGGATATATCTATTCCACCTTTTTTCTGTAATTTCAAACTCATCTCATTCCACTTATCTTTTAGGAAATTCCTGAAACTTTTCTTCAACCTTCATATGTTCTGTCTTAAAGGTTAATGCATCTTTATGAGCATTTCCTCGTTTCTTAAATTAATTGTCGATTCATTGGTAAAAAGTTACTGACTCGCTAATCCAATAATTGAGACATTAAAAGCATATCAAAGACTTTCGCTACCTTAAATCACCACCAGGAGATGACGAAAGTCAAACAGACACAATGGTTACTTACAAGCAGCACTTTAAAAACTTGCCAATAATAAAATTATGTCAATATAAAGGCTTCCTGTAAACTTTAGAACTACTTTAGAATAAACGCACAGCACAGATTCATTGAAATAATTCAGTTTTTACCATAATTTATTTACTTTTATAGTTATTATGTTTGTGGGAAAACTTTGTTCAGCAAAATCAAACACACTGATTTCCGGAGCTCAGTAACAGAATCTAGCATATTTATTGGGCTTTAAGACCCCAGGACATTTATTAGAAGAAATACGATATATTTTGGTTTTACTATTATTTTTTATTCACATCATTCTCGAAATTGCTTGTCAAATGTCTCTCTAACTGGATCATTTCATAGTTACATATTTACAGTGTAAATTAATAGAAAAAAAATTAACAAAACATTTTTTGTTGTTTTAAACAGAAGAGTAAATATTTTAAAGTCTATTAAATACTCTTCAAGTAGTAAAATAGTCTAAATTTTCCTGCTTTGTAAAATATCTTAGTATTATTAAAATTCCAAGTATTTTTTTTTTCTTTTATCTTAATAACACAATAGATGGAAAACAGCTTGACAAAATTTTGATATATCCTTTGGCGAGCGATAAGTTATGATAAGCATAAATCACATATTTTTCACAACAAAAGACATGACAGCGCTGCTGTGTAGCTTTCATAACAGTATGAGCTCCCTAAATTTGTGACAAAATCTTCTCCCAATCAATTGCTTGTCAAGGTCCCTTGACAGTGGTAAATTTTTAAAGCATTCCGTGGATCTAAATAAACAAAACTAATTCCTCAACAAATTGTTCTTTTGTGGATCTGTGAAAGTTGTTACTTCTTAAAAGAAAATATTGTAATTTCATGAAATATTCGGAACCTTTACCCATCTATATAATTATCTTAAGATTTGATTATCTTAAAATTTGACATGATTTTTACTATCTTATGACATGTCTGAAAATTGTTTGCCTGATTGCAAGAAGAGTAGACCCAGATCAGACTGCTCGAGCAGTCTGATCTGGGTCTACACAATTTGCCAAGGCCTTTCCATCCCAACCTTTCATTTAATTACGGCACCCTCCCTTTCAATATGTAATATTTACTTATCTATCCTAGTGTCATTAATTTACGAAACTTTGACAGCGTAATAATCACGGCAAATATTTATAACAATAGTCTAACTATTGTTTCTTATTCGGAGACAGAATCACTTTTTCTTACCAAAAAAAAGCCCCAAAAAACATTCAAATGTTTGTAATTCAAATGTTTGTAGTTTAAGTAAACACATTACATTAAATGGAAAGAAGTTTCTAACTTATAATCACTATGGTTTTATGACTTAATTTAAACTGTCACAAATTCAGAATAAAGAAATACTTTAAAACTAATTTTCCTACGTTCAATTTATACATTTCTAATCAGTAACAGTTGACAATGCAACAATAGAAATGAATGCCAATTATAAATTAAGGGATAAATTAGGTTTCTACTGTAAAACGGAAATATTAGCAACACTGTTTCCATATCTTTTTATTTCTGTTACAACTTTCAATATAATGCAGCATATGATGTACTGTACTTGAAATTGTTTTGAAATTGTCAAAGAATCACAGTTTCAGCACACTGCATCAGTTTTAAGCTTATAAACTGTGTGATTGCAAATTTATCAATTGATGAAAGATAAAAGGCAAAATTTGGAAATATTATACGGCAAACATGTGATTCTCATTACCCTGCAAGTGTTTCAAACACATTCTGCTGCATACTTCCTTTTATGTTTTTATCTTCACTGGTTAGCAGTTGGGGATATTGCCCTCCACAGCAACCCATAAAATATAGATCTTATGGATCTAGATGTTTAAGACTGTTTTGGAAGCCGAAATAACACCTTATAGCAGGCTGGTTTAGATATCTGCTTAATCTGGAAGGAAAAACCCTGTCTAAAAGCCAAACTATTATGAAAACTCAGTAATATTTGAGATGCAGGCAAAGTGTGTAAAACTGATCCATAAGATTCAGTTTCTAGCTTGGCGGTGGTCAAATTTATGGTAGTTTATGATTTGAGACAACTTTCCTTATTAGTAGAATATTATCATGAATAAAGCCATGTTTCAATGAACCAAAATGTTATTGAATTTTCCATTACTAAAAAGCTGCAATAAAATTTATCAGGTTAGCTTAAAAGAAGTCAATCCCGTAATAAGTCTATTATTGATGTAGTAAGTGTATTTCTTTTGAACAAACATCATTTCTAGAAAAGGAAATAAGTTTTGAAATTTCAATCAATCCCATAAATACCCTTAAATAGTATGAAATGAAACTTTTCACCCATTAGATAATAAGAAATAAAGTGAAAATTTATTTATTTTCAACAATAAAATATTGCCCTTTATGTTAGAGCAGTGCCATAATAGCCCTTGAACAATATAAATAGAATTTGGGCTGAACCATGGACATATATTAACAGTGACAACTAAGATCTGAAAGATGCATTAGAGCAAGTGCCAACAGTAAAGACGAAGATCTCAAAGGTGCCTTAGGACATAGGCCAACAGAAAAGACTGCAATCTCAAATATGTCTTAAGGCAGACACCAGCAGTAGGGACTGAGATCTCAATATCAAAGGTTCCATAGTGCATGTGCCAACAGAAAGACTGAGACCTCAAACATGTCTTAAGGCTTGTACCAGGTCTCAAAGGTGCCTTTGGATTTTTGCTAATGCTGACAACTCAGATCTCTAAAGTGCCTTAGGAGATGTACTGACAACTGAGACCATAAAAATGTCTCAGGGCATGTGCCTAACTACAGTGAAGACTGAAATCTCAAAGGTGCCTTAGGGTTTAATAATTCTGTTAAACAGGCCTCAAAACATGTGCTAATAATGACATTAGCGGAACGAATCCATAGCTGTTGTCCCGTTACTGCAGCTATGGATTTGTTCCGCTGAGGTGCGGGGGCAACGTCGATATGAGAATTGAAATACTACTGCTAATAATGAATACTGGATATCTGACAATGAAGAAGACTGAGATCTCAATTGTGCCTTAAGGCATAATTATGCAAACTGTAAAGATCTTATAGGCATCTTAGGCATATGCCAGTAGCACAACTATAATACATCTCAAAGGTGCTCTAGGGCTGGAGCCAACAGTGAAGACTGATCACAAAAAGTGCCTTACAGTATGTAACCACAAAGAAGACCTAACAGACTTGTGCACACAGTGAAGAATTAGAACTAAAAAATGCCTTAGGACATGTACCAGTAGTGAAGACTGAAATCTGAAGGTACCTTGAGAAACATGCCAACAAGAAGACTGGGATCTCAACTGCCTAAGGAAATGTGCCAATAGTGAACTCTCGAAGGGTGCCCCAGGAAAAGCCCAAATAGGTCTGAAATCTATAAGGTGCCTTAGGAAATATGCCAACAATAAAGACCAAAATCTTAAAGGTGCCTTTATGTGCCAACTATGAAGACATAGAACTTAACTTTTCAGCTACACATGTACCAACAGTGATAAAACAGAGATCTTAAATGTGCCTTCAGGCATGTGCCAACAATGGGGACTGAGATCTTAAACATGCCTAAAGGCATGCACCAAGAGGGGGGACTGAGATTTTAAATGTGCCTCATGGCATGTGCCAACAGCAAAGACAGAGATCTTTAATGTGCCTTATGGCATGTGCCAACAGCAAAGACAGAGATCTCAAATGTGCCTTATGGCACGTGCCAACAATGCAATCTGAGATCCCAAATATGCCTTATGGCTTCACTAGTGAAAACTGAGATTCCCAAGGTGTCTCCATTGGGATTGCCAACTGTGAAGCTTGAGATCTCAAAAATTGCTTTTAGCAAAGTGCCAATAGTAAAGCCTTAGATCTCAAAGGTGATGTACATCATGTGCCAGTAGTGCATGAGATCTTGAAATTTAGTGCCTTAGGGCCTGTGCCAACAATTCCAAAGTCAAGGTTTACAGTACAGTTGTCTTGGGCATGTCTGGTCCACTGCTTACTATAAAACACTTATTTTTGGCGGTTATTGAATTTTGGCGATATTGGCGGTTAAGGCAAAGAGCGCTAAAATATAAGTCCGCCAATATTACATAGATTTAATACATATACATATGCACAGCGTGACAGAGGTCTATATAAAAAGGAGTATTTGATGAGTATTTTAGTTTTTTATACCTTTCCATCAAGTTAAACTATACATTGTGGCATCCAATTAGAATCGCCTCGATGAGGCAATTCTAACAGATGCCACAATGTATAGTTAAAAGAATAATAAGAAAATTGTCAAAAATTTACATCAGCTTTATTTTATTATTTGGAGCTATGGTAAAGCAAGGCCGCCAAATTTAACATGCGCCAATAGGTCGTTTTCTTTTAACCGCGAAATTTTGATACCGCAGATATAAAGTGTTTAACAGTAGTCATTTTATGGTACACAGGATTGACCCTATCTTTCAATACCACAAACATGTATCAACGTAATTATTTCAACATTAAAATCAAGATCTATACAAATACAGAGAAATGTAATTTTTCTCGGGTCAGTGTGAATCCTACCCAGGATACTTGGCACCAATAATGCTCAAACTGACATGGCAAGAGCCACAGTCGCGTTCAAAAGTTTATTACCTGTAATAAGTGTGTCATATTTGGGAGAGACTGTAACATTACTACTGACAAAGTAAGCTAAATCTGTCAATAAGCACTTCTATTGAGCCTAATTAAAACCTGGGTTATCTCTGAACATATATAGGGACTAACAGTTTACATGCTTGACCATCAGAGCCAAAGAAAGCCCTACATGTAATACAACATATTTATGCCAATACCCTTAACCAACAAACTTTTCATTAATGATTTTTCTGATTTTTGTCATTTGGAAAAGTCCAATAATTATTTGAGGTGATATTTTCCAGAAACACAACCTGCAATCAGTGTAAACTAAGATTTGATCGATCTGGGTCTACCACAGTTAGGTAATGAACAAAAAAAAAAGACAAAAAAAGACAGGATCATTGTAGAATATTGTGACAGAAACTTCAACTGCACTTAGAACTAAGGCATTTAAATTTCCGAGAGACTAGACTTACATAACAACATCAACAAACTTGTAATTTATTATCGTTAAACTTTCTCCAAAAAGGTCTCTCACAAAAGATTTGTTTCTAAGATGCACTTAAGAGGTGGTTTTATTTTGAACCTTTTTGATTTATGCAAGTGGATTTGTTTGAGTGGGTGCACAGAAATATGCACAGTGATAAATTAACCGTAAAAGCCCTCCAATGGCAGACAAAATTTACATCTGCAAAATTAAAAAAAACACATTTTGTCTAAGCTTTATCATACTGAGATTTCAAAGAATAAAGGGCAAACAGTGTAGATCCAGATGAGGCGGCCATAAGCTGCCTCATCTGGATCCACACTATTTGCAATTTAAACTATTTTCATTTTTGGTGCGTAAGTTTTACTGCATACAATGTGCTGCGCAAAGTGAAGGAGGTAGGTCCAATTACCATATTAATCCTATTAAACGCCCCAGGGCCATTGCAATTTACAAAAGGGGGCTTAACACAAGAGCCTAAAGTGGAATAAATCAGCCACTGCCCAAATACTTATAATAAACAGTACATGTATAAAGGTGAATGGGTATACCTTCAGAGGAAGCATCTCTACAATTTTTGCCTCCCTTCTCAGTAGGGGTCAACTCTTAAAGACAAGAATTTGCTCCTTTAGGAGCAATTCTTTCCTTTAAGATAGACCCCATTTCAAGGAGCTATCTCACCCAGAGGAGCAAACAGGAATTCATGCAAGTTAATATGAAATTATTTCCGGAAAAGAGGCAGGGGGTGTTTATTAGAGCAAGGGCATTTATTAGGATTAATACGGTATTCACTGTCTGTTTGAGCCTTGTGTCTGTAAGATTAGAGCAGTAAAACCTTTTCAATAAAATTGGAGATTTAGCATTTTTGTACATGTCAATACAAGAATGATAGAATGAATCTAAATTACAGCCCTGGTGGTCAATGCATTAACAAATTCTTTTCTTTATCTAAACTTGAAAAGTAACCCTTAACCATAACTTGAAGACTGACAAAAAAGTACATATAGTCTCTTTCTATTCAAAGCTTACTTCCCTTGAAGCATCAATATTAGTCATGTCATAGTTATTTCCCTTGATGCACAGAATAATTTACCAAGGACACAGACAAAATACATGAAAATGTCATGTTATAATCAAACTTCTTGTGACAGCTAGGTGAGACTGAGTGAATGTATTGTCTATTTTTTTCTAGCTTCAAACATTTGCTAACTCTTTGGACCATGACACAATACAGCCTCTTAAATATCGTCTGACGTACCCCTGGACTTAAAACACTCATTCTCATATCCCGAAGCAGTTTTAGTATATTCCAAACATGCATGGTCTAATAATGCAAACTTGACTTCATTTAACACCATTATTTAAAGACACCTGGGTTCCAGTATAGTTAGTTAAAGAGGCATTATATTTTCAAGCATATTATATGCAAAACCACTGCCTTTTTTGCCCCCAAAAAATAGATCCATGCATTTTTTTAGCATAAAATATTAGCGCAAGTGCCAGAAAACTTAATGAATCCTTGACTAAATAATGCTTTGAACGCCTGGTGTACTAAGATCAGTAGTGTAAGTACATATTGGTTAACTATGTATTTACAAGAGCTGTTACGAAATGAAAAAGAGCTGTTACGAAACGAAACAGTCATAGTTACCAAACGACCTGATGACCAGGTTGTTTGGTACCTATGACTCATTTCGTTTCGTTACAGCTCTTTTTTTATTTGTAACAGCCTCGAAAACATAGTTGACCAGGTGTGTACCTGATGTTCTGGTATCCACTTATTGAGAGCGTCCACCCAGACCAGCTTCTCCTTGGACTTGTCCACAAAGTCTTCCTCATCACTCTCGTCACCACTGGTGGCACCTTGCTGTAACAGACAAATAGAAGAGCACACTGGATTAACTCCCTTGCCATAATATTCACAGGGGTAATACCAATTTGGCTACCTGTGCTTTCGACCGAGTCTGTCAATTACCATATACGCAAAACAAGGCTTTCGACCAAGGCAATCAACAACAGTATCAACTCGTTCGACAGCCATTAACAATAGTACCATTTACCGTTATTGGTAATGCTTATGATCATATTCTCGGTCGAAAGCCACTTTGTATAGTGCAACCTGGGTCGAAAGCAAAGGTAGCCAAATTGGTATTACCCCCATGGTATTAACTTACCTTATCTTAGTCATGAGACTCCTGACATTGTGTTCTGCCTCACTGTACTAAAACAATGGAACACCAATAGTGAGTTGATAGCGGTTTCTAAGGCCCAATTTTGTTGGTCTGCCTTAACCTATACTGGTTTCTAAACATGGCAAAATACCCTTACATGTATCTATATTGGTTGAGGAAGATAATCAATCGTTGCACATAAAGAAGTGTTAGACATACATTAGTGATTCCCCTACAGAGGTTTAGAAGGGTGCTGCACCCTTCTGCTTTTTGGCCTTACCCTTCTGCCTTTTGGCCCTACCCTTCTGCCCTTTCTTTGTGGAAGATAATTTTGTTCAAATTAATGTCATATTTTTGCAATATTCAGCTTTCTATGTGTAAAAGAGGCTTTTATTATGCAAATATTTATATCTCCTTGCCAAAAAAAGGGTTTTATCCTGTTAGAAAGTATTAATTCTCTTAGTTACGTTGTTTTTCAAAATAATATCTTCAGCAAAAGTGCCCTATGAGGAGCGAGTCACGCGCTAAAAGTGCCCTTTTTCTGACCAGCACCCTGCCCTTTTTTCAGGCTGGGGGAAACACTATACATTAATTGAATTGTTTCCCTTACCCCAGATAGGTAAAGGGAAGTTGATATTTTGCACATACATAGAGAAATGTGGACTGTTTGCGACAATGATAGTCTCCTAACCTATAGTGGTTAAGGGAGATAATCTCTCTTAATCATAGTGGTTAAGGGAGATAATTGCTCATAATCTATATTAGCTTAGGGAGATAATCTCTCCTATCTATAGTGGTTAAGGGAGATAATCTATCTGAATCTACAGTGATTAAGGGAGATAATTTCTCCTAATCGGTAGTGGTTAAGGGAGATAATCTTTCCTAATTTATAGTGTTTAAGGGAGGTAATCTCTCCTTATCAAAAAATGGTTAAGGGAGATAATCTATCTTTGATTACTGGGTTGCCTTCCTTAACCTACATAAGGGAAGTTAATATTTTACAGCAAAATATTTGCTTCCCTACCCCACACAGTTCACATTCACTACTTCAAACCCTCACAGGGTATAATCGATTCCGCTAATTTTCACTTCCTGCAGAGACTGTACATCATATTTGGCTTCCGCCTAGACTGTCCATGATCCCTTGCTTCCTGCGGAGACTTCTGTTCATGATAAATGGCTTCCTTCAGAGACTGTCCGCGTGATTCTGCTTCCTGCAGAGGCTCTCGGCAGGAAGCAGTCACGCTGACAGTCTCGGCAGGAAGCCATTTTTCGAGGACAGTAGTCTCTGCAGGAAGCAAGAGTTCACGGACAGTCTTGGCAGAAGCCAAATATGATGTACAGTCTCTGCAGGAAGTGAAAATTAGCGGAATCAATAATACCCTGTGACCCTAGTAATTCTTCTTAAAGAAGCCTCTATTGTAAAAATTCTGCAATATTTCCTACCTACATTATCATTTTACATCTTTTACACTTCAGATCCTGAATGATTTCAAGGTATTGATATCACTGTGGAATTCCTAGCCCCTTTTGACTTATCTTTCTATTGAGACAGCAAAAACTGACTGTATCACTACGGTACACATTATGAGATCCCCACTCCTCTAACCATTCTATTGAATGTTAAAGACACCAAGCATTTAAAGCAGAGACCAAGTATTTAAAGTATTTTGTATATTTGCAGAAAAACAATATTTGTCAGTTACTGTCTTCCGTAAGAAGAGTGGTATAACGCAGCAATATTAGTAAAATATGAAACTGGAAGTTTATATATTATGAATTAATTTAATGGAAAATGAAATGAAATATTTACTTCATTAATATATTCTGTTTATTTGAAAGTCAAATTTGTACGTTATAACTAATCACCTGCCCGAAAGTCCTAACTGCCTGAAAGTCCTCTGTATGGGGTTGAAGCAGTATCTATAGATAGATAGATCAAAATCTAAAACTTTGCCGATTAGCCCGCATGCTTGCCAAATTTTACCCCGAAGCCAAGTCTTGAAAGAAATTCAATCCATTATTAGATGATCTCCAGACAAAATATCAAGCTTTAGCTCCTTGTAGTTATTTATTAGAAAGATTTACAATTAATAGACGAATGACAAACGGAACACAGACAATGAACAAAGTAAAGCATCCTATAAGCTCTCTGGCCAAAAAAGGGCCAAAATGAAAATAGATGAATTTGCAACTGCGTATAACACACTAGTTAGGTTAGTTTTGTTGCTAAAGCCCAATCCTGCTAGGTGTACAGCCGACAGAAATGATTTAGTTATGCCATAATAATGTTAGCCACGACACGAGAAAACCAACAAAGTGGCATGAGCGCCAGTGCAGACTCAGATCAGCCTGGGCACCCGCCCAGTCTGCTCAGTCTTCGCTATGCGCTTTACAGGTAGCTAAGGGTCTAAGCTACCTCCATGCTGACAGCAAAGACTCTGATCAGACTAGGCGGATGCCCAGACTGATCTGAGTCTTCGCTGGCGCATATGCCACATTGTTGGTTTTCTCGTGTCGTGGCTCATGTAACAATAACCCTCAACCTGCTGCTGATTTCTAAAATGAATTTTTCTGCTTTCCGATCAAAATTAACCCTTACAGTGCCAAAAATGAAAATAGCTAAATTTGCAAAAAGCATATCCAGATGTATTGGCTCAACTGGATCTACACTGTTTACTCTCTAGTCTTTCAATGCTTAATATGATAATTAGCTTGGGCAAAAATTTAATGAAATTTTGCTGACGGAAATTTTATCTGCTTTTTTCGCGCTTTAAGGGCTAATACAATCAGTTTTGCAGCGAAAAAATGACAGTGTAGTTCAGGTGTAGCACACTGGGAGCAGTCTGATCTTGGTCTACACTGTTCGCTAATACTGGTCTGTGCATCTGCAGTAGGTCAAAGTTCAAAATTAAGGCAAAATTTAATAAGCAAAGTAATCAAAAAAATACAAGTAATACTGGTAAACAAGAGGACCAAGATGGTATGTCCTGTATCGCTCAGCTGAGAAGGTGTGATTATAATATATTATGAAAAAATAATTTCAAATGGCAAAGTTATCATTTTTGTTACATAGCCATCACTGTTAGGTGATTTACAGACTGTCAGAGTATTTCATTTCAAAAGTTAATACTTACCTCCTGAACATATACGGTAGGATTTATTTCCCTTTGACCTGCTAACAACTCGCAAAAATCAAGCGTCCACATGACACATCATGTGACCCAATCACTGGACGCTTCTAATTGAATCAGTTCATTTTTTGGCGACAACGTGCTAACAACGCAGTTATTCGCTATTGTGTTTATGAAAATATTTTTCGCTTTTAGACTTGAAGTTTTTTTGTGACATTAATTCGGAATGGCACAAGCTTCGGTAAATTCCTCTATCGCGAGAGGAGAATCTGCTATGCTCCTTTCTTTGGACGAAGAAGAAGGTGAAATTTCGTCCATAAAATCATTGCCGGTTACCCGTGTAACTCCCGGTAGTACTTCCTGCAAGGAGCGGGCTTTGGAAAAGAACAACAACAAGAAATCTTCTTAGGCTTCGAAAGCTAAAAGTGTTAAGTCTTCGAACAAAACTTCGACGTCCACGGTTTCGCGTGCGACAGCGAAGCTTACAGACTTGTCTCGGTTAGAGGAAAAACTCTCAGGTCAGATAGAAAACCGTTTTTCTTCTCTCGATGGTAAGTTTGAGAAACTTATTGGTTTGCTCAGCCCTTCTAACGGCACCGACAGGCGGGAGCCTTCAGTTGACAATGTGGATAACGGCACTTCGGGTGTGCGTAGACCACAGAAAGAGAGAACCGACACATCAGGTGGACGGCCAGCTCTGATTTCTTTAGATAACAACCTTGATAGAGACTCGGATCTCAGTGATCGAGACCATGATGATATGATTTCATTACAGCAGGCCAAAGAGAACGCCGTGGCATTGGTTTATTATCCTCTGAAGAAGGTGATAGTGTTTCTTGTGTAGAACAGGATCATGAACAGATTTCTACTTCAAGATTTCAGAAATATTCAAAGTCTGCATCAGCAGAGAAAGGGAAAGAGAATGAGGTGTTGACTCATGATATTTTAAGAGAAATGTTTGGTGACGATGCTCAAACAGACTCTTCAGATTCTAAAGAAGGCTTGTGTTTGGACAAGGCTCAGATTGATATGATTAATTTGTCTTGGCGGTGTCAAACACCAGACAAAATTTCTGCTTATAAAGAAAGTAGCAAACAGTCTTTTCCTGTTGGTGAAAGTACTGATAAAATGCTGAAAGTACCTAGCTTAGATGATTTGTCGGAGAGACTTTTAATCAAGAAACATGGACGAAAATCTGGATTTGGCAGTTATAATCTCAGTGTCTTTATTCACAGCCATTTAAATCTATGGAAAGAATAGCTTACCAAGGACAAGTGGCGGCACGCATGGGCATTATTTCTATCTGTTACACCCAACAAGCTTTGGGCAATCTGTTGAACAACTTGAAATCTAGTTCACCTAATTTAGATGAGGCAGTTCAGAACGTCAGAGACATATTTGCAATGTCGACTAAATCTCTTGATCAGATGTCCAGAACTGGAGCTTTTCATCATCTAAACCGCAGAAAGGCAACTATTGCAGACACTGGTTTACATGAATTTAAAGATCTTCAGAAAACAGCCATAACCTCCCCACTTTCAGGTGAAGGTATTTTTGGTCCTGAATTTGAGAATAAGCTTAAAGATAGGCAAGAAAAGGACAAACAGCTGTCTGAACTAATGCCGGAGATGAATAAGAAGTTCTTTGGCAAAAGGAAAAGTTCTTTTTCATCGGAAGCTACGAATCAGAAGAAACCAAGGCAGTCAGAAGATTCATACAAGTCATACAACAACAGGTCATCTAATTATGGTGGTGGCTTCCGGAAACCAAAATCTAACTCCTACTCTTCAAACTTCAAAGGCAATGCGAGGAATTCTTCGGTAAGTTCCTTTCGTCTCAGAGGAGACAAAAACAATAAAGCATGACTCAGTAATGTGCAAGTTTCCAGAGATACCTGTTGGAGGTCGTCTAAAAAATTTTGTTCACAAATGGGAAAAAATAACTCAAGACCAATGGGTTCTTTCAGTAATAAGAGAAGGTCTCAAGTTCGAATTCACAAGCAAGCCGCCTTACACAGGAATTCGACATACAAATGTCAATGCCCAAAACGCATCCATTTTACAGTCGGAGGTAGAAAAATTATTGCAAAAAGGTGCAATAGAACCTGTCCTTCCAGAAAATATGAAAACAGGTTTTTACTCAACATTTTTCCTAGTCCCAAAGAAAACAGGAGATTTGAGACCGATCATAAACTTGAAACCCCTAAACAGGTATCTAAGGAAACAGCATTTCAAGATGGACTGTTTAAGCAAAGTTTTAAACCTGGTACATCAAGGAGATTGGGCAATTTCAATCGATCTAGCAGATGCTTATCTTCACATCCCAATTCACGTGAAATTCAGGAAGTTCCTAAGGTTCTGTATACTAGGGAAGGCATACCAATTCACATGCATGTGCTTTGGCCCAACGCTAGCGCCGAGGACCTTCACAAAGATAATTTCAGTGATTGCAGCACATCTAAGAATGCAGAACGTCCGTTTGGCAGTTTACCTGGACAATTGGTTCTTAATATATCAGTTGAAAACTTTACTTCTGCTAGACAAAGTGAAAACGCTCAATCTTCTTGTCAGCCTAGGTCTAATAATCAACCTGGAAAAATCAGCGTTAATTCCAAGTCAAAGAGTGACGTATATAGGGGCAGTGTTTCTATTGGACAAAGGAATTGTCTGTCCAACATTAGAAAGAGTTCAGAAAATAGAGCAAGCTATTTCATTGATAATACAAGAACCAACAGCACACAATTTTCTTCATCTTCTGGGCTTAATGGCATCATGCATAGAGCTAGTTCCAAATGCACGGCTCTACATGAGGCCAATTCAGCTCCATCTACTGCATTTTTGGAGACCAGTCACGGGGGATCTCCAAGCAATAATACCAGTAACTCAGCATCTGGTAGATCATTTACAGTGGTGGAAAAACAGAGAAAATCTTCTGAAAGGGAAATTATTCTGTCCAAAAACAAGTACGAAAATTCTGACGACCGACGCATCCATACAAGGATACGGCGGTCATTTAGACAACCTAATTTGTCAGGGGACTTGGTCAGAAGAAGAATAAAAATAATACATAAACCATCTAGAACTAAAAGCAGTTCTTTTGTCTATTCAGAAATTTCTGCCCCACTTGAAAGATCAAAGTCTTTTGATACGTTCAGATTCAACAACAGTGGTACAGTATCTCAACAAGCAGGGCAGGACTCGATCTCCACAATTGTGTCTGCTGACTTGGGAACTGTATCAAATAGCAATCAAAAACAAAATTACGTTGAAAGCGGCCCATATAATAGGCAGCCAAAATTGTTTAGCAGACGATCTTTCAAGAGTCAAAATACGTCCAACAGAATGGACTTTGAACAATACAGTGACTCAGAAAATTTTTCAAACTTGGGGCACTCCAATGGTAGATCTTTTTGCCTCAGAACAAAACCGCAAAGTAGAAATTTTTTGCTCGTGGATTCCCAGCCCACTAGCTTGGGCAATAGATGCTCTGTCAGTGCCATGGCAAAACGTAGATGCGTACGCTTTTCCTCCAATAATATTGATTCCGAAAGTGCTACAACACATGAAGAAGTTCCATTGCCAGTTAATCCTGATAGCCCCCCAGTGGCCGAGGAGACACTGGTATACAGATCTTCTTCAGATGCTGGTTTACCTCCAATGAGGCTTCCCATGATTCAGGATCTGTTATATCAACCCAAAACAATGATTGTACATCCAAATCCACAAGTATTCAATCTGGTTGCATGGCAGCTATCAACAGATCTTTCCAAAATAAGGGATTTTCATCAAAAACTAGAAAACTCATGGCAGCCTCATGGAGAACAGGAACACAAAAGGATTACACAGCTAAGTTTCGCAAATTCAGTAGCTGGTGTTGTGAAAGGGAAATTGATCCCCATACAGCAACTTTAGCTCAGTGTGCAGTTTTCCTTACATCCTTGTTTCAGTTTGGGCTGAAATATAGGACAATTGCAGGATATAGGTCAATGTTATCAGCTATTTTGCCTCCTGTAGATGGAGTTGCAGTAGGTCAGCACCCAGACATTATTCGTCTTTTGAAGGGGGTCTTTAATACAAGACCTCCAGAAAAAAGATTAGTCCCAGAATGGGATTTGAGGAAAGTTCTTGATTTTTTGACAAGTAAAACTTTTGAACCTATATCTAAAGTTTCGTTGAAATACTTGACACTGAAATCTGTTTTCCTTGCAGCAATATCAACGTTCCGGCGTTGCAGCGACCTTCAAGCGCTAAAGATCAACGAGGGCTTCATGAGTATTGTACAGGAGGGTATTGTTTTTGTTAGAGATGGTTTGTCGAAGCAGGACAGGCCAGGACATATTGGTAAACAAATATTATTCCATGTTTTAAGAAAAACATAAAGTTGGACCCCAAAAGGGCAATTCAGTCTTATATTTAAAGAACAGAGGAGTTCAGAGAAGGAGAAAACAGACTCTTCTTGTCATTTAATAAACCACACAAAGCAGTGTCATGTCAAACTATATCTTCGTGGATTGTAAGTGTTATCAAGCAGGCTTATGAGGAGCAGTCAGATTTTAAAGTCAAAGCTCATTCAACGAGGGCCATAGGTCCCTCTTGGGCTCTTGTTAAAGGGGCATCATTGAATTCAATCTTGGAAGCAGCAGATTGGAGTAGAGATGCTACATTTAAGAAGTTTTACTACAGACAGATAGATTCTCAGGAATGGGAATTATGTTAGAAATGGAATAAAACTCATTTTTTGGCGAGTTGCTTCAGTGATAATTTTTGTGAATATTTGTGCTATTGAGATGGGTTAGGAGACTCGTCTATACTGTGTCTATGTTGATTGATAGAAAAGGAATGTTTGTACATATATAAATATGTGTATATATCGGGGAAAATTTGTGGTGTTTCGTGTACAGTTATAATTATGTTGAATTTCATCGTCATAATCGGACATAAAGTCACATGAGAAGACGTATGAAAAGTCACCAACACCCACCAACCAAAGATGTAAGCTTTGGAATCAATCCTACCGTATATGTTCAGGAGGTAAGTATTAACTTTTGAAATGAAATTATAAAATTTGTTTTCAAGTTTGAATTTTATGAGAAAGTTAATACTTACCTCCAAACTTGCCCACCCTTTCCTCCCCACAGTTCATTGGTGACAAGCACGTTGTCGCCGTGTGGAACTGATTCAATTAGAAGCGTCCAGTGATTGGGTCACATGATGTGTCATGTGGACGCTTGATTTTTGCAAGTTGTTAGCAGGTCAAAGGGAAATAAATCCTACCGTATATGTTCAGGAGGTAAGTATTAACTTTCTCATAAAATTCAAACTTGAAAACAAATTTTATATTTTGTCATAAGTATCTTCAATTGCATTTCTTCAAATTGCAGATTTGACATAATATCTGCGGCTCTATTTACAGTTATAATCTCTTGTGGCCATCTTGGTTATTGCACCAGACTATTTGAACAAACTTTCATTCCTTCAATACCTAAAGGCAACATATGAAACTGGTTTCATCAGCTCTGCAGTTTCAGAAGATGAAAGGTGGACAACGTCGGACAGTGACAGATCACATACAATAGCTCACACTGAGCCTTTGGCTCAGGTGAGCTTAACATTATACAAAATGGTAAGTATTAAACTTTGATTAAACAATATAAACATGATAAAAAAGTTAACAGTCTGTTATCTCGTTTGTATCCCTCTTTATTTACTTACAACTGATACTTTTTTTGGAATGTTACCAGTTGGAGACTTGCGTAGACCAAATCCTGGATCCTGATTTAAGACAATGAAAAATATTTCAAAGTGCTAACAATAACTTGATTAATCCCAGCAAATGAGTGTCCATGTACCTCTGTTCTGAAAGAAGATGCATTTTATTCTTGCATACACCATCAGCAGGTTTAATCCTCGGCAAATAATCAGCATTCAAGATCAGTAGCATATTTGGTAATAATTGTAGATATTTTTCATATTTCCCCTGATAACAAATCTTGCAAGTCCCTTGGCAAATCAGTCCTAATGAGTGGTTACAGCGCTTTTTCTGCATATCATTTGAACTTATCACATGAGCCACGACTCAACAAAACCAACAAAGTAGCATGTGCAATCAGCCTCGGCATCCACTCAGTCTGATCAGAGTCTTTGCTGTCCGCATTGTGGTAGACTCTTAGCTACCCTTTAAGGGCACAGAAAAGACTCTGATCAGACTGGGCAGATGCCCAGGCTGATCTGAGTCTTCATGTGTTTTGTTGGTTTTGTCTTGTCGTGGCTCAATATTATAATACATGTACTCAACTAGCTCTGGTAAAACTGCTTATGAATGGCACATGCTACTTTCATAGACAACAAGCCTTAATAAATAATTTGTTTCTAAAATGGGCATTTCATTTTAAATAGAAAAACATAATTTGTATCTATCTTTGGGCAATTTTCTTTATCCACCCAGAAATTATCTGTAAGGAGCTTGTTTCTAAAATGGGCATTTCATTTTGAATAAAAACACATAATTTGTGTCTGTCTTTTGGGCATGTTTCTTTATCCACCCAGAAATTATCTGTAAGGAGCTAGCTTTTTGTTTTCCTGCCACTCCAACCCGAGAAAAAAACTTGCAAAAGTTGGCACAATCTTGGAGTATATATAGCTCATGTCATGTTCCTGCAGGCACACAACCTCATGATGTTGAATCAAGGATGATTCAATGTTGATTTCAGCTTTGTGTGCCTAGTGGGGTACTGTGTCTGAAACAATGGTGGTGTAGGGAAAATGCAGCTTTGAATTAACCAACATCCTGTCAACCCTGAGGAGACTGCATGACTTTGCCACAATGTTGAGTTGATATGGTGCCATTTTGACATTGTGTATCTGCTGAGCAGGGTACAGGCTATTGCACAAAGCACACTGGTCAAGTCACTATTCTCAGATCTGTCCAGCTCAACAACAGAAAGCAGGAAAAGTTATTTTTATACGAAACCGAGCTTAAATTATACCTGTATTAAATGTAGACTAGGAAATGGATATGTGGGTCTGATCTTGACTGGCTCAGAATGTGCAGCTTCCCGACTAGCTTGAACCGAAGTCCTCTCAGAACCAAACTCATGCCAAGTTGGAGCTCGGGTTGGTAGGCGGTCACTCCCTCCAGAAGGAGGATACCCAGGGTAACCCTGAAATTAGAATATACAGAGATCTAGATAAGCAGGAGGTCTGACTACAAATCTGGGGTATACAATTCTTCATACCTTAAGGTGGTGATAATCACTGATTTGGGACAAAGACAAAAATCTGCATAAAATACTCAAAATAACTTTGATCTCTCCAAAACTTAGCAGATGCCTTCTTTATGTTGTTTCTCATAACTTAGAATCCCAAAATGCAGCATTTGTTAATGTTAAAAAGTGTTTTTATAAGGAAAGATCAAAGGGTAATTTTCTGTGAATAAATCTGAAAAAATAATATCGTTATTGAAAATATACTTAGTGCTTACAGTACCTTGTTGCATAATGGAGAGCGTCCTAGCAATCATTTTTTCAAGCTCTTTCACACATTATCAGGCTGAGCAGATGAGAAAAGATGCTGTCTGTGTCAAATTTTTTTTGTCAAAACACACAGGTGAGACTATTTTAACAAGGTTGAACAATTTCATCTACACACCACTGATCATGTCAGTAATGTATTATTTACACTGTAGGTGTTAACATAGGTATGCTTGCCTACCCTATATTTAATAAATGCTTCCAGTGTACATTTACTTTGTACATGGTTGAACATTTGAGAAAAAGCTACCGTTTTCATCTGATCTACATTACAATTTGAGAAAGAGTTGGAATAAATAATTGCTAGGACGCTCTTCATCATGCAATAATGCACCTTCAGCACTATGTAAATTTTCAATAACAATACTATTTTTTCAGATTTATTCGCAGAAAATTACCCTTTGAGTTTTCCTTATAAAAACACTTTTTTAAGCAGCATGTACGTCTATTTTGTATTCTAAACTGTACAGTACAACAAAAATAAGAAGTCTGCTAACTTTCAGGGAGATACATTACTTTTTTATGGTTTTATGAAGATTCTTACGTTTACCATAAATCACCACCTTAAATTCATCTTGGGACACCTAGAATAATTATCATAACTGACCTAAAACTGGAACAGTTTGTATATAACAATGCTGTAATGTGTCCAAAAGATGCAGATAAAATAGCAATCAGTGTAGACCCTGATTAGACTGCAGACTCCTCATTTGAGCCCTTCAGTGAGGCAGTTCCAATGAGAGGTCACCAGCTATGATTTTATGGAGAATGAACAAAAACTATTTTACAATTTATCATCACCTCTTATTTAAGCTACAGCTCTGGTGGTTTATATGATTTAGACTAATTATATTATTGTCTTTTAAAACGCCTCATTTCATTTGAGTATTAATCTACGTCCATGCAAAAATTGAGCTCACGTATGCTTTCAAAGCATACAAGGGAAAAAAGTTTTGCACAGATGTTAAATTAACATCCGTGAAGAACTTTTGTCCTTAAGTATAGTAAATTGTTACATTTTGGCTAACTATTTGTAGAAGCTTCAATTCTCAATTTCCAGGAAGGAATGGAATTGCATGTTTACCTGAGGCATGAGGTAGGAGATTCAAAGAGTCTGTATAACATGACCTGTCCGCATAAGGGATAGCTGGCCTTACAGCTGCCTTGCCCATCACATAAAAGACATTAACCGAAACATCCAATTTGGACACTGGTGCTGATGCTGACACCCGCGTGACAGCAATAGCGCTTGTTGTACTTTTGTACAAGCTAAATACGAGAAAAGAAAGGCCTAAAGTGTCAGAGTATAAACCACACCAGATAGGCTAAAATCAAAAATGTTCTTAGCAATCGATTAACATGGATCAAAAAATGTTAGAAACAGCTTTTCAATTGCAAATTGGCAAAACAGCATTTTCAATTGCAAATTGTTGCCAATTTGCAATCAAAAATGCTGTTTCTAATGATTTTTGATCCCCGTTCGTCGACCGGCTGAGGGTTTTTGATTGCCGCCCATCCGGTGTGTAAACAGTTAATTTTAAACTGTCTTTCAGGCAACATTACAACCTGACAAGAGTTAATGCATTTTGGAAATGCAAAGTAAACATATAATTACAGTACTTTAAATCATAATGTATTGGGACACCTTAAAAATGTCTGAAATGGGCTCTTTCAGCTTTTAGTTAAGAAAAGACCAGAAAAATGTTGCTTTAGAGGCACACAGTGCAGACCAAGATCTGGATGTTGCTCTGAAACAGTATGATCTGGGTCTAGATGGCATGCTTTGAAATTTCTATCGTTCAGTATAATTATTATGGAGATCTTGATAGAAAATTTACTTTAAACCAAAATCAATACTTTTCAAGGGTTCTAAATTGAGTCGTTAAAAACTCCTAATTTATATTACAGAGCAAGACAGCACATCCTTCAAATATACTTTGTTGTCTGTATGCATCTTAGATTTTTGTTTGTGAGCAGCTTTTTGACTTATATGGGGTTAAAGTTTCAAAAAAAAGAAGAAGAAAAAAACATGTCATAAATAAAATAAACCTTGATGTGGGTATGGGTACAACAAACTAAGGTCTTTCTATGGTTGAATAGGAGCTGGGGTAGGGTAGTGGATAACGCACTGGACTACCAATCCAGGGGTCCCAAGATCGATCCCCTGCTTCTCTGGTCTTTCGGATGAGACTTTAAACCGATGTCTGATCTCCGTATGACTTGGTTGTTGGTGGGATGTTAAACCTGAATTCACTTATTCACTCTAGGGTTGACCTTTCTGTACAGTTTTATATCTTTATTTGCTAAAGGTGACATAACTATCACCAAAGATGATATAACTATCAGTCAGACTAATGTTAATGTAATTGCAATCAGATTTAAAGATCACAAATGTGTTAATGCACAAATTTTGTCAAAACTATAGTGTAGTATTGTAGATGAAATAAGGTTTGACATAAAAAAGTTGTCTTCAAGAGAAATGCCAACAAAGATCATCAGCCTGCACATTTAAGATGTATGGGTACACATACATGTCTTTTCACCATTTTACAAAGGGAAGCAACTTTACTGACTTCTTGTTGGCTTACCTGGGCACAAATTCTTGCCTGTAAGAGCTGATGCAAAAATGGAAATAAGAGAGTTGCTTCCCCTGAAAGTGTACAAATGCACCTTAAAGAAGTCTCGGTCATATGGAAACTAATTTTGAGAATTTGGCTAGGCTTTTGTCAACTCACACAGGTCTTAAGAATAAAAATAAAAAACGTTTATGATATGTGTGAATGAGCATGCTGTACCTGTGGCCTTTTCCAGACTTACAACTGGAAAAGGCCTGAACAGTTCATTTCAAACACTATTACTCTAAGCGGAAACAAATTTCTAGCTTAGAGGACAATATCCCAAACCATGACCTCTCTCTTAACTTTTCTGGAGCTCTGGTTGTGTAATCAATGACTATCATGTGTGTTTGAATAATGCTTTTCTTGATGAATATTTGAGCTGTGACGCGAGAAAACCAACAATGTGGTTGTGCGTCCAACGCAGACTCAGATCAGCCTGGGCATCCGCCCAGTCTGATCAGAGTCTTCGCTTTCCGCATGAAGGTAGCTTAGTCCCTCAGCTACCCTTTAAGCGCTTAGCAAAGAGTCTGATCAGACTAGGTGAATGCCCAGGCTGATCTGAGTCTGCGCAGGGCACACAACCACATTGTTGGTTTTCTCGCATCGCGGCTCATTTAGCTCTGCTTAATACTAACAATGGTAGCTCTCATTCTTATGGGATTAATGGATTTTCTTTCATTAAGCTACCAATATTTTCACAACCCTCTATTTAATCTTCAGCCAAAAGAAAACAACACCGTCAAAGATCAATATGCGCCATGCCATGATAAACTGTGCCTTAACTGTGTGTACAAACAGAGAAGATGCAGATCATCCTGTGAAATGTGTAGTCTAAATAGAAACTTCTCTTCTTAAAAGCAATTTATGGATCCTGGTTACCAGGCACCGATGAAGACTAATGACATGCTGACCAGAGTTTCTATAGTTTGCATGATATGCCATACAACACTTATCGTACAACACTTTTCTCATGGCACAACACGGTGATCTTGGCTCTGACAATTAGAAACCTGTCACAGCAATGATAATATGAACTTTTCAAGTGCCTGCAGTCAGACACTCAAAGGTAGTCCTGGTATTAGAAGTACCAACTTTTTTTTGTTTTGGTTAATTTTCAGCAGTACATGACATGGCTGATATAGTGATTGCAATAATTCTTTAAATACATGTACTGCAAAACTAATCATTTTGAGAGCTTATTTAGTCATTTCCCTAACCATGAAGACTATGCCAAGAGGGTCATACTATAGTTTTCAAAGTTTGTGGGGTCATTATTTTTGGTTCCTTAGAGGGAAATTTTCTAGGTTCAAGTACATGTATCCTCCTTTACATCGAGTGCATCCATGTTTAGAACTGGCCTGAAGAATAGACTAAAGTCTTGATGAAAGTCATGACATCTAAAAATCTACCCTGCCAAATCTCCAATTCTGTTTCTGATACATTTCTTTGTTTTCTTACTCCGATTCGATCATGTGATCGAAATCTGTCCTGGAAGAAAGCCAGTAGTATTTCTCAGTTGTACAGGGGCTGGGAAACCACCGCAACCAAGAAGGGAACAGCCAACCATTCATACTTTCCAGCCCTAATGCATCCAGCTGGAATAAAACGTGTATGACACAGGTAGATCTATGTAGGACATCCCAAGAAAAACCTTTCTAAAGACCGGCTATCCGGATGTCTTTCTGAGCTTTCCAGGCACCGTTCATATGTTTTTGTGATAATCAAATCTTCTGAGCTTTTCAGTCCTTTTATCTTATGTATAAAAATATCAAAATTTTGCGGGAACCACAAGTTGAACTGCCCGCGTGTAAGAACTTTTAAAACCGGAAGTGATATTTGAGCTACAGTATTTTGGCCAAAATTCATACTTACGGGTGGATTTCTGTGCAAAGCTGTTGATCTGCAGTCATAGAGAGATCTGAGATATTCATAATAAGTGTAAGATGGCAGAGTTAAGGACACGGTGTCTGAGTTTGATTCCGTATCATTTCTCATCAATGAATACCGATATGGTGTGACAAAGCGGTCATCTTCATACCAGTCCGAATCATACGTCACTTCACACATTGTCGCCACTGATTGATAATTAGCCATTTTGTAACCTTCTGCAATTATTAGACCCTCACGCGAAATAATGTGGACAAAGAAAAAAGAATTATTCCTGTATTTCTTCGGCCTGTAACAACTCAAATTTTCCCGGCATCTGTCACTTGCGTTGCCACTCAAGCACGTGCCAATATGTCAGAATATTGTACTCAATACCACAGGTCGAAGTACAATTTTATGGTCCTAAGCCGAACCACTCTTGTACAAATGATAACACATAAAATAAAATGCATCCGTTTGATGTAGTAATTAATTAAATAATACATTTCGTTTGTTTAGATCCACCTTTAATCACTCAACAAACTCATATAAGAACACATAAAAATACTTCCAAAACATGCAAGTTACTCTCTAAGTAACCATGCTTTATATTTTGTCTGACAATTCACAACTATTTATTTCCTTTTTGACTCGTGCTCTCCATTTTCACAGGCGTGTGACTTCTTAAAAAATCCGGTTACGTGTGTTCTCTTCTAACCATAAAATTAAACAAGACTCTTGTATCAATACTACTACGTTGTACTGTTGAATGAGTATTCAATAATCCGTTTATAAGCTTTGATTTTTCTTGCAGGGCCCTAAATTTCTCTTTTAATATTTGATCTGTACTCGAGGGATTTCAAACGGTATGTTTGTCATTTACACCGAAGATCAGACTCAGTAGTTTATTGATTACAATTAAATTACTTCTTGGTATTAATTGTTTCATTAATGTTTGATGGTATCTAAAATCTATAGACCCATGAATTTTCAAATCAAAGACTGATAACAATGACAGAACAAAATAAAATGTACCAGCTAAATCAAGTGATGAATATTCAGATGCTATATGTTTTATAAAAAACAAAGGTTAAACTTGTTTTTGTTCTCATGTCACTCAATTCTGAGTACATGGTCGGGGCACTTTATAAGCCACAACAGCATGCACTGTCTAGCCAAAGATTACCCTAGTAATGAACGCTATGTGTCTTAACTCGAACCACCGGTATAACATACATGTACTACCCAACCCACTGAACCAATTTGCTAGATGCAACAGTGACCAGTGCTGAATGAAGATTGCGGAAATGCGAAACAGTTCTCAGCCTCATGTATTAGTAATTGTACTACACTGTCGTCCGACACATACCTTTTGAAAAAAGGGAGCCTGTTAAGTAGTAGTAATTCTAGAGAGCCACCGCGACCCAGTGGGAATCAATACATATATGAGCCGTGACACGAAAAAAGCAACAAAGTGGCATGTGTGCCCAGGGTAGACTCCGATCAGCCTGGACGTTCGCATGAAGTTAGCTTAGATCCTTCAGTACTACCGTTAAAGCGCACAGCGAAGACTCTGATCAGACTGGGTGGCTGCCCAGGCTGATCTGTGTCTACGATGAGCGCACATGCTACTTTGTTGGTTTTCTTGTGTCGCGGCTCAGTTATATCGATTGGGGGTTTGACCATCAGCCCCTCGGATTGGTCTCGAACTCTCGTAATTCTGATTTTGGGCGCCATCACGTTCTTTCGCCAGTTGTCAGACCGCGTACAACGGTCCAATGTCTTCTGTGAAAGACGGTCTTTTTCTTCAGATTAACGAAGGCGGATGCGTTCAAGAAAAGTAAATCTGTGATTTGGATTGTATCAATTATTATTGGATTGTCGCTCTTCTCTTACTGTTAAGCACTTTTTAAAACACATACGCCCCCGCCAAAGGTGAGGGGATGGGGACATGCTGTTTTTCTGTGCGGTTTCCGTTCATGTCGGCGTCTGCGTCGGCCTGACAGCTTATGCACAAGATCCAAACTTGCAGGGACAGACATATGTATCATTGTGACAAGATCAGGTGATAGTTCATGATTGGCGGGTAGTATGGTTGGGTGGCAGGCACATTTCAAGCAACAATAGGTGGGAAG
Source organism: Ctena decussata (assembly GCA_963989385.1). Classification (NCBI taxonomy): domain Eukaryota; kingdom Metazoa; phylum Mollusca; class Bivalvia; order Lucinida; family Lucinidae; genus Ctena; species Ctena decussata. Next base: position 56,233,074 of record OZ022502.1, on the reverse strand, counting down.
TTTGCATCACTCATCAGTCCGAGGGATGATGGCATGGACATAGCTAGCATGATTACCACCTACAATTCAGTAGTGACTGACACGGCTAGTGAGATACATGTACTTGAGAAGAAACTTCGCAGGAAAAAGCCCTGGGTCACCAAAAAATGTTGTTCTCGACCTCTGTGGTCAAATGTCGTCGATAAAGAGTTGGATCCCCTTGAATTTTTTATCGCACTGGACGATCCTTTGATCTTAATTAGAGTTAATAATCACTATATTGAGATGGAATCAAACTGGCATTTTATTTTCTGGACAGCACTGCTATCCGTGGCGAGATCACACAGTGACAAACAAGAAAATTGTGTCTGTAAGACACAGATAATGCCCCCGTGGTATGCCTGTCCCCCCCCCCCCCCCCCCCACTATGTCCCCCCCTTTACCCCCACCAATTTCAATTTCCCTCTCTTCAGAGAAGAAATAAAAAAAATCAATCGCATGTCGTCAATAAGCTAGACCCCAAAAAAATTCAACATTTAGAAATGCCATAATTTTGTAAAATGATTTTTTTCTTTTTCTAAAATGCACATGCATATCTACAGTATGTCTATAACATCTGTAAAAAGTATCAATTTGATTGCTCAAAACCTTCGAAGAAGTTACCTGTTACACTATTAGCCATTTGCCGAAAAATTTCTAAGTTAAGAATGGCATTATTTTGACAAAAACGATTTGTTTCCTTTCCAAAAGGGCAGGTGCACATCTACAGTATGTAATACCAATACAAAGTTTCTAATTGACTGCTCAAAAACTGTGGCAGGGGTTGATTATACAAACTTGTCATCCTGTGGTAGTCATTTCTCGAAAAATTTCTAAGTTTGAAAAAGCCATAACTTCGTCAATTTTTTCCAAAAAGGCATGTGCAAGTCTACAGTATGTCTTTAATACCTATCCAAAGTTTCAAATTGACTGCTCAAAACTGTGGAAGGAGTTGCTTATGATTATACAAACTTGTCATCCTGTAGTAGCCACTTCTTGCGGTAAATGTAAGACTGGAAAGGCCGTAATTTTGTCTTTTTTCTTTCCAAAAAGGCAGGTGCACATCTACAGTGTTTGTTATATCTATCGAAAGCTTCAAACTGACTGCTCAAAGACTGTGGAAGAAGTTGATTATATTTTGTCATCATGTAGTAGCCATTTTTCGAAAAATTTCTAAGTTAGAAAAAAAGGTTGTAATTTTGTCAAAAAAGATTTTTTCCTATCCAAAAATCTACAGTCTGTCTGTAATGGCTATACAAAGTTTCAAACTGACTGCTCAAATACTGTGAGAGCAGTTGATTATACAAACTTGTCATCATGTAGTAGACATTTCTCAAGTAAAAATCTAAGATCGAAAAGGCCGTAATTTTGTCTAAAATGATTTTTTTCTTTCCCCCAAAAAAGAAGGGAAAAAAGGTGCACATCTACAGTTTGTCTGTAACATCTGTGCAAAGTTTCAAATTGATTGCTCAAAAACTGTGGGAGATGTTGATTATACAATCTTGTTATTCCTGCAGCTATAGTAGCCGTTTCTCGAAAAATTTCTAGTTTAAAAAGGCTGTGATTTTGTCAAAATTGATTTTTTCCTTTGCAAAAAGGCAGGCGCATATCTACAGTATGTCTGATCAGAAACTGTGAGAGAGGAGTTAATTATACAAACTTTTTTAGAGGGGATGGACGAACAGACAGACGGACAAGGGTAAAACATAATGCCCCCTGGCTATCGTCATGGGGGCATGAAAATACTAGCAGAAAAAGAGCGCAATATATATATTTTAGTCCGCGAATGGCCCAGCTTAACTGAGAACGTCTCATATATCTGTGTGTGTGTGTGTGAGAGAGAGAGAGAGAGAGAGAGAGAGAGAGAGAGAGAGAGAGAGAGAGAGAAAAAGAGAGAGAGATTTTGAAAATCAAAATACCATTAAATCTTGAAGTCTCATGTATCGAACATCGTGTAGCACAACCAGTGTGACCATGTTGTCAGAGAAGCTACCAGCCTATTTACAAGATAGACGAGCAACCCAGACGTGGTGGTAGTTTCCTTGTCTCCGGACCTATTTCCTCTTTTGTAGGTCATGCAAAAAGCCGAAGCCAGCCTCACGTGCTCTTGCAAAAAAAATCGAGTAGAAATTCCTCCTATAGAAATCTCCTTGTCTATCACAAAAAAACTTGTCACGTGCACAATCTGTTGCTGTCAATTTTCAATATTTAGGTGAATGGGTACACTTTCAGGGGAAGCAACTCCGTGCTGCCACTTTCATTTTTGCCTTTTTGTAAATAGGGGTCAGCGTAAAAAGGGAAGATCCTTTAGGAGTAGACCCTCTTTTGGAACAGGTTCGTGGTACAGGAAGCAAAGAGGAAGTCACAAAAGTGGTCTCCCTTTTAAAAATGGTGTAAAAACATACCCATTCACCTTAGCTGCTTGATTATCTTCGAAAGTGTGTATTTCCAACACTAGCCCATGACTTATTCAACAGTATAGCTGCAGTGTTTCCTACAAGAACTTTCATTCCCGGAGCCACATGCCGCTGAAACAACGTTGTAAAACAATATCACGTTCTTGATGTGACGTTGTGTCAGCGTCGTATATTTGGTTGCCACTATAACATAAAAGTTTAAGATACAAGAGACAGTTACAGCTCAGTCTTCATAAATTTCACTACAAGCTAGTCGAAGGTTATTTCTTTTATTTCTTTCTTTTTTATTTGCCGAATTCAAATAGATTAACTCAAAACTTTCTATTACACAAAATAATTAAATGCATTTTAATGTCGAATGAAAACGTCAAAAAATTATTAATGGACTAATAGCCAATAATAGCTAATAATTGTTCTCCTCTTTTCAAAAACATACACATTTCGAATAATTTCAATTTTATGAAACTACTCATGGATTTTAATGTAAATAACCATTATCCGTCCATAGTCATGGTACATTTGTAATAAGTAGCAGTAGTTTGTAAATTGTTTAAAAAAAGTGAACTTTATATTCAATAAAATGCACTAACTATACCAGCACATTGATTGTTATGAAAATTAATATACCTATGTGGTATAAAATTTCCGAATATGTCTGGCATATCTGTGATTTTAAGGTGTCTGGTTACACTTCCATGTTTACCGCCAATTTTTTAAAGGAGACAACTTTTACGACTCCCTGTTTACTTCCCTTGGCGACGAAACCCTTCCCAAAAGGGTCTACTCTTAAAGGAAAGAATTTGCTCCTAGAGGAGCAAATTCTTTCCTTTAATAGTTGACCCCTATTGACAGGGAGGCAAAAATGAAAATTGCAGAGTTATTTTCCCTGAAAGTATATCCATTCACCTTAATCAAATCCAGATTCGCTTCACGGTCCTTTCTCTAACATACAAACTGAAAGGAAGAATAGCATGGGAAGACCTACAAATAGGCTTATGATAACAAAGAAACCCAAATCAGTGTATACATTCATTTTGTTTGATATTATTTTGACATTAAAATAGATTCTTAACCGAAAGACCAAAACTTGGACGGACACACGGCGCCAAGTGTGTGCAACTATGGTTACGTACCGTTGAGCCACTTGGGTAACGTCGATACGAGAATTGAACAGAACAGAACAGAAAGACCAAAACCAAGTTAAGACCCACTTGGATGCGCAGGCTAATCTTAACTTTCTTTAATTGTTCGTATATGTGTTTCTCTTTCTACAGATTACTTCTTTCATTCTTTAATGACCTTAATTAAATATCGATGTATTATTACAGCTACCTGCAAAAACAGTGTAGACTCAGATCAGACTGCTCTAAATGAGCAGTCTGATCTGGGTCTACACTGTATGGCATTCCGCCAGCTTCGCCGGATAATAAAAAATCAACTTGTTCCAACAATTTGTGCGGCTGTCCTAATATTTAGGGCAGTTGTGGTAAGATATAATTCCTATTTCAGTATTTACAAAAAATCTTCAGTAACTAGCAAAGCTGATTGATTTAAGGTGTATGGGTATACCGCAACATTTTTTTCTCGCAATTTTTAAACGGGAACAATTTTTCTAACCCTGTTTCCTTCCTTTACCGACGTAGTGCTCTCAAAATGAGGTACAGTATAGGCCTACTCTAAAAGAAAAGAATTTTCAAATTCAAAATGGCAGTGTTGCTACCCCCAGAGCTCTAGATAAGAGGGAGTATTTGGTGATAATTAGGGATAATTTTTGTTAATTCTGCATAAAAACATATGTTGTGACCACTCATCTGAACCGTCTCGACGAGACGGTTCAGATGAGTGGTCACAACATATGGTTTCGATGAGAAATAAGAAAAATTATTCTTAATTATCATCAAATACTCCCTCTTATCTAGAGCTCTGTACCCCTCAAAGTGTATCCATTCACATTAAGAAGGTCAGACATTCAAGTTTCATCTTCTCTAAATATTGCGTCTTTATTCTATTGAATCTCAGTATAAAGATAAGATACTGTATAAACATTTAGTAAGTAAGTCGATTCAAAAATACACAATACTAGCTCGAGTTCAGTTTGTTTGATTTCGTTATGTTTCAATATACATGAAATCTTATTTTGTAAGTTTAAAAATCAATTTTACTTAATAGGTGCCATATGAAAGAAATAGCAAAATTAAACTGTACGACGGCCTGGTTATAATTTCTTATTGATTGGTTACGATATCTCTTACTTTTTTATGATACTAAATAAATCGGAGAGGGAAAAAGGAAAAGGAAGAGAAAATGTGGAAAAAAAACCTTGCAGACAAAACCTTAAACGATGGAATATTTCACAATGACTTAAAAAAAGACAACTCTCATAAACTTTACAATGTCGGCAACAACACGTAACAACTTAGGTTGTGCAGGTACGCATTAGCAACTGTGCCATTTTCATTTTTGCCGCCCCTTCCGATAGGGTTCGGGTAGAGAACCAGGAGCCTCGGTAGCTCAACTGAGCAATCGCTGACCTGCTTAGCTAGCGAGCTGGGTTCAAATCCATGAAGGCGGCATTTCTCTGAACCGAAAAAACAACCTTTCATTATCACCATTCCATCGGATTGATAAGACTGTAATACTGCTGGACTTGAAGGACCATAAAAAAAGAAGTCATCTATCCATCAGTCAAACCTCATAAAAAAGAAAGAAGAAAGAAAAAGAAAAATCTACCAACTGGAAGACAATATACAATGTACGTCATGACAGTACGTCACCAAACAACATAATTGAGCCGCAACACGACAAAACCAACAAAGTGGTTGTGCACCCAGCGCAGACTCCGATCAGCCTGGGCATCCGCCCAGTCTGATCAGAGTCTCCGCTGTCCGCATAGCTTAGACCCTTAGCTACCCTTTGATCACTTAACGTAGAGTCTGGTCAAACTGGGGAGGATGCCCAGGCTTATCTGAGTCTGACTGTGCGAACATACCACATTGTTGGTTTTGTCGTGTCGTGGCTCATATATAGTTTAACAAACGGTAGGCAAACACTGTCGTCATTCCTCAAGGGCTGTCACCAGACAGTGTAGCTTATTCAACGATAATTATTACTAGAAATATAGCTTCTCTGCTAGACTCTTTCACAGCCTTACAATCTGCCTAAACGCCTAACGGCTGTGACATGGTACGGTTAGAGGTTTTACCCAATATAGTCTATATGCAGGAAACCAGCAGCTATAACAAAAGACTTGGGTTTGTGTATCACCTTGATACAGGAAAGAACAGTTTTAATTTGACTTAAATGTGAGGGATGAGCTACCTGTCTTACCGCTGATCAAGGTCATTCAGTTGGATTTCTTATTGTTTTTATTTAAATGGCTTTAGAAGATGTTACACCTCTTGCTGATCTTTTTCACCTGTGTTTCAGTTTCGCTTAAGATGCTCTGTAGTTGGTCTCCTAATTAAATTAATATTTTTGGCGACCCTGCTGTTTCTTTGTGTGTCTGCAATCGGTGACCGAGTTTATATGCCCGGTTTCAACAGATACCTGTATTAGGTCCTCTGTGATGAGGTCATGGTAGAAACTTCCCGGGTCAGGCAAATGTATGCGAAAATATGAGTCGAACAACAATTTCATTCATACTTGTTTCCTAAGCTTAGAAGATGGCGATAAAGAAACCCTAGATTTAGCTAATGATAGGGGTAAGGAGGAAGAGAAAATTATCATAAAAAAGGAAAGATGTACAGTGTGTTCGTAGCTATATGTTTAAATTTTCTGCCCATTGTGTCATGTGGTAAGGTAGCCGAGCGGTTTCGTCCGCTGTGTTGCTGACATAAGAGTTGTCTCGTGTAAGTTGCACTAAGTTCGAATCTCATTTTCTTTCTTTCTTTTTTTTCTTCAAACTATTAGAAATCCTTTTCCTGTATCAGCGAATTTGTATATTTATATGGCCCGAACAACTTTATTTGTACGAGTTTAATGCTGCATAGGACGGCCATAATATACTGCTCAAAATAAGTAAGGGATATTATGACATAGAAGCGTGTATAAAAGTTAATAATAATGTCTAGGTTAGTTTATTGTTGTATGTTGACAGAACACTATTCAAGTAACAATATTCAACTAAAACAGTCAATGCAGGTCATATGACCTAGGGCAGCACATAAAGGACTGTGGGGTCTACACCTCAATTTCACATCGGCGAAAAAAAATTCTTTTGGACCCTCAGATTCTGTGAATAATAAAATTCTCCATAATTTTCCAAACTGAAAACACCCACTTTGGTAGGCTTTGTTGCGTTATTTAAGGTGTAGGGCTGTTACAAATGTCACCATGTGTGAGACAATGCACCACACAATGGTATCTTTTACGCCTAGCATTTTCTCCTGTGATAAAACCGCATGAAAAAAGTATCTGTATCTTGTTAACTGAGACATTAGGCGTCTGTCTGGATGAAGCTTGCATAAAAGTTACCAGTCATTGCTGCGCTGGATTCGTGTGAAAATTGGGTGTCGGCCCCTTGTCTACTTCCAATTTACTCTAGGTCAGGTGACAAGCTTAATCGTTTCAATATTCATATTGAGGGTCTTTATGAATCTTTGTTTTATGAATTATAACAGTTTAATATTCATTTACTTATTTTCCTTACTTCTGCTGCCTTAAATGTGTTAATATCCCTTACTTATTTTGAACAGTATATATTGCGCGTCTGTTTATTGCCATCACCTAGGCTAGAAGTTGGTTTACTTTATGCAAAGGGAAACAACTTTTGTGGCTCCCCCATTTATAGCTTCCTGTTAGTTTCCCGTGGCGGCAATGCCTGGTCTACTCGGACTCCCTTTTGGAGGGAGGACCAATGGACAGCACTGAAATTAATAGTACGTTATTACAATTAACAGCTTACTATATGGCATTGTGATGCACTGCACTGTCCGCCTAGAGTAGAGTAAAGAAGAGTAGAGCAGAGAAAAGTAGAATAGAGAAGATAAGTGAGTCTAACTGCCGAAGGTGGAATGATTAGATACCTATACACATCGCCTACCCTATACAAATCGGTCTACCAAATCCTGGTTACCAGAGCACCTGCCAACCAAGCCTCACCTCGCCCAAGAAAGATACAATGACTCAAAACGAACAAACATCAAACCAATATTTCACACTCCCCACAATCATAACCTATCCATCTACGCACAACCGATCCCCTTAATCACAAAATTCAACAAAATGCCCATTTTCTTGGCAACGAATAGCAACATAATATCGCTCGGTCGGTAAAGCACATTAACATTAAAGCCCTTTTAAAGTAATGGTGATGGATGGAATCATTTACGCTCGACAACATCAGGAATCTGTATCCAATTTGTTCGCATTCCGTCAAAATGGCATAATATTGACTACCCTTGCTCCAGGACAAAGCGGATTTCTGCTGTTAAACATAAAATCTGGTTTCAAATTCGATTCACACCTATAGGAGAATGAATAGAGGGTTGCTTTCATGACAATCCCCGATTTTTGAGACTTGACATTGGAAAAGAATAAATCTCTGTTCAACTGGTTCACTAACCTTTGTGTCATCCCTGTTTCTAGTCCCCTCCGGCGCAACCGGACATCCCCTCAATATTTTCTATTCACAGCACGCTATTGTGCTTCAGGTGATAATAAGCAGGCGTGAATTGGTCCATTTTTAATTCCATTTTTTTTTTTGCGGAATGACGTCATGCTACTCATTTCCCTTAAAAAACAGTCATTTCTATAATTTCCCCAGGCATTTTCATTGAAATTTGGACGGATTTCATGTAAAAAAAAAAGGAAGAAAATAGTGAGAGCACCCTGTTGACAAGGTTGTGTAATGAACAGCATTGAAAACCCAACTTTGTAGAGGGAAAAGTGGAGCATTGTTCGAGTTCGCAAAAAAGGTTTAGAATTCAGTTTCTAACCAAAACTGGTAAATGGTGTTGTACGCGTGAAATTTTGGAATAGTTTACAAGACTCTGTCAGACTGTCCTACACGTTTCTTGAACACGGCGTTATTCTACTTAGGCCCCTATTTAGTCTCAAAACATAGATGGTTACTACTCATTAAAACCGCCTCATCGCCGATTGAGGCGGTTCTATCAAGCAATTGCATTCTTTTTGGACAAAAAAAAACAAGGAAAATACCACCAGTTACCATTACCTTGTAAACAATCCGAAGATTTTACGGTAGAATAACCGGAAACAAGCTGCCAGTCCAGTTCCCGTTATTTTTACGGGCGCCCGTAAAAATTGCAAAGACCATCACGCATAGTTGGATAGAGTAACAACAAAGTGGCATGTGCGCCCAGCGAAGACTCAGATCAGCCTGGGCTAACGCCTAGTCTGATCAATCTTCGCCGACGCATGCAACGGCATGAAGGTAGCTTTGCCATTCTTTACGCGCACAGCGAAGCTTCTGATCAGACTTGGCGGATGTCCAGGCTGATCTGAGTCTTCGTGTGGCTCAAATACCACTGTCTTGGTTTTGTCGCGTCGCGGCTCATATATGTGCATGTCACTTGATAATACATCAAAGTGCTTATTTCGTCCACTTAGCGCAAAAACTGTGTATCTGCGAAAAGTCAACTTTTCAGGAGAGGCAAAAAACTGATTCTTGATGGCTACACATATTCATTTCCTTTAACAACCTGATAAACTTCTTTATTTTAAAACCTTCTTGGCACACAGAAAGCTAAATAAAACCAAAATATTGGTAATAGTCACTTTTAAGAGCTTTTAAAAAAGTTACAAGGTTTTTGCGCTGAAAAAGTTAGTGCAAAAACCTTGTAAGTGCACTTACACTAATTTTGCACTGAAATATTATGTTAAAAGTTAATGCAAAAACCTTGTAAGTGCACATACAGTCATTTTGCACTGAACATTTTGTAATAACTTCAGTGCAAAAAGTCAGTAACTGAAGCAAATGACTGCAATTAATTTTTTAATGTAAGAAAGACCATGTTAAAAACATAAGAAAACGTGTCTTTCCACTGTAACAACATTATAACCAGATTTTCCAACTGAAACCTCTGCTTAAAATGATGAACAACAAAGGGCGGGCATCATCTGTTGTAAACTCTAATACTCTAAAACTATCTGAAATATTTTAACGATACTTGGTAGAATCATAGAACTGGTCAATGTGGAGTGTCATGTGCAAGAAGAACAACTCTAGCTGTCTTCATTTTTTCCAGTTATCCCCCTTAACTGAGCTATATTTAGCTCATTTCTGTGTGTTGCTCTATAACTGTTTGAAATATTTCAATGACTCTTGATAGGCTTATAATAGAGCCAAATGGAGAGTGCTGCATGCAAGAATGACAACTCTCATTTCATTAGTTTTTTAGTTATCTCCCCTGATCTGTATACTTGTATATCAGGGCTCAGCTTAAAGGGCGATTTAGGAGAAATAGTCTCCCTGAGCTGGCTGACTTCTCCCTATTTCGAGATGAGGGAGAAGTGAAAATGTAGAGATCTTGTAGGAAAATCCAAAATTCTGGTCAACACTTCTCTTCGAAGTCCTGAAAATGTCGTAAACTTCTCCTTGTCTGAAAGCTCTAGGCTGTCCCCTGTATATTGATCATTTCTGGACTATAATTGGGTAACTGCTGATACATGGCAGAATTATAAGATTAGGTGAAGACAAAGTGTTGTGTGCAAGAACAACAACTCTCACTTTGTTATTTCTTCTGATCTTCATGTTTTGTTTGTTTCTGGCCTGTAAGTCAGTAACCATACAAACTACTTCAATAATTCTTGATAGAATTACAGGATAGGCCTAGACCAAGTGTTGCATGCAAGAACAACTACTCTCACTTTTTTATTTGCCAGTTATCTTCCATGATCAGTGTTTTTATGCACTTTGTGTCTGGACTGTAATAACTGAAATAATCTGGAAGATCCTTTGGTACTTGCTAGGGTTATAAGACAGCTGAAGACGGGGGAGTGTTCCATGGAAGACTGACAAATCAGTTTCTTCAGTGAGTTTATCTATCTCCCCTGATCACTTTTATTGTTCACCTCATAATGCCAGTACCATAAATATTATGTAAATAATGTAGAGCTGTGTAACTGGGTGTGTTGCCTGTAAAATGTTAACTCTTGCTTTCTCAATTTCCTAGTTTTCTCCCCTGAATTTTCCTTGTTGGCCCCATAACCCCAATACTCTTTGAGATGGATGGATAATTCTGGGTTAAAGACTGACGACTCAGGATTAGCGCAAGAAAATCAACTTAATTTCTTGGTTTACCAGTTATCTCCCCAATTACTATTTCTTTTGCACCCCATTACTCTATATTACACTAGGAGATATTTTGATGATATCTGGCAGGAGTATAATAGACCTGCATCATCGTAGCAGGTGTATATAATATGTAGAAATTTTGTCACATGAAGTATGGTCACTATCACATTGCTGAAACCTTGGAAATGTTGGAAAACCTGTTTTTGTGGAATTTCCACGTCTCTTGCTAAATACACAGTTCCGAGCCACACCCAGAAAGTCACTCAAATCACATGATAGCGTATATCTGGCCAATGCAAAGATAACTTAGCACGTGACAAAGTCTCACAAACAAATCGCACGTGGTCAATATCAAACATAAGTCCGTGATTTTACCTTACAGTTAATGGAGGGATGTATACCTGTTTAAAGAAAACAAACTAACACCACTTTTAATAAACTTACCCTGCTCTGCAAGAACAGAATGCATCGGAAATGCATGATGCGCAAATTGCCATGTGTAGGTCATGAGGAGGCAGATTCTTCGCCATAGTTCGCCAACATTTAGCAGGCACTTGCATTTGTCATTTGATTTTCCGCCATATTTGTGTAAGCTTTTGAGACGTAGTAACAGTAACTAAGCAGGCGGAGCTTAGCGGCTATTCTCGGAACTGTGTATTGGGCTTTATGACCGTACAAATACTGAGCCTCCTACTATGATGGGTAAGAGGGAACCTATTGACCTTCTGCAAACAGACTGTAGTCTTCTAACATATGACCCAAGCAAGGTTTGCACCAAGAGCAGTGTAAGCCCTCAAAATTAATTAAGGAAAACAAAACAAAAACAATAGTAATAATTAAGCTACCAGTTCAAAACAGCAGTTTGTGTTCGTCTAACATACTCTTTTTCATATCTTTTTCAAAATCCTTGAATCCATGAAAGGAGCCTTCTTTTCGAAATATGACCAATGGTTTACTTCTTGAATGATAAATCATCTGGATGCTACTGCTGTCCTAAGGTCACGGTCACTTACTTCAAAATTTGTATTACATTTACTTGAGTGTTTGCTTTAAGTTTGTTTGGGCTTTTGATAACCTTGAATGGAGTTTTTTGACAATGATGAAGTCTGCTGCTTGGGTTGATGTAGATTTTCTGTCTGTCTGTCTGTATGTCTACTTATTCTTGCATCAGTTTTAACTTTAGCTGCCAGATTTCATGTTAAATTTGGTTTTATTAAGCATTGGCACTGGCCAGGACTAAATATGGGACCCAGCTCAGTAGCCCTAGTTTATTTTTCTCCTCAAGCATAACAGACCTACTGCAGGTATAGTACGATTTAGCTGGAACTAGCTAATGCTTTATTAGAACCGTATTTTTTTTTTGTTTAAATTAATGTAACAATTCATCTGATGCAATTAGATATTAAAGTGTTTATTTTGTCCCAAGGACAATTTCTCTCAATACAAGTATAACAGCAAGTCCTTAAGAACATAACATAGTGCAAAATATTACCTTACTTTCAGTCTATTATTCATTTAAACAGCAAAATCTTTGGGAACTTAAACACCAACCTCATGAATATGGTTGTCAGATATAGCAAGAATACCAAAATTTTCCATGACCAGTCTCCGTTTATTTGAAATGCACACAAAAACCATGCATTGTATTTGGTTGTATATTTGAACAATACAAAAATTTAGCATTAATTAACAATACCTAAAACTAAGAAATAGGCATTAAATGATGTGATGACTCGTTTGAAGTTCTCATCTTTGATCTGATATGGGTAGTCACTGCCCACAACAATGTGGTTCTACAACACAACACAGTAGGGTGGGCCTACAGTGGGCTTAGTAAATGCAAACACTTATATGAACCATGTAAGTTTTTTGCATTTACTAAGCCCACTGTAAGCCCACCCTACTGTGTTGTGTTGTAGAACCACATGAATCAAAACAATCAGATTGGATCATAGTTACAGTGGTTGAAGAGACTGACTCTTGAACATAGGATGAATCTTGTCCATTTGACTTAATCACCATCACTCATCATTTAAAGTTCCTGCCTTTCAAAGTAAAAAAAAGTCACTTTATTGCTGTGACATCATAAGACTTCATTAGACAGTTGTTGTGTTATTATTTAACATCCAAAGTAAACAGCTATGGTCATGTCTGGACGGTCAGTTAACCTAAGCACACTATTCCTGGGCAGGCTTAGACCTCCTAAGCGGTTAACCAGTACTAAGTGCACTTACTTTCACCAGTAACAGACAACTGCCCTTCTTCAAGCAAAATTTAATGTAGTAGTAGTTACCGGTACCCTATATTTTGTCATATAAAATGAGATATTTCAGGTGGCAGTTTGTATGCATGAATACTTGGAGAGATTTTCATTTTGTGTGTGCCCATGTACCAAAAATTTTTGTTCAGTATTTAAAAAAAAAAATAAATAAATAAAAAAAAAGAAAAAGAATAATACCATAATATGTATGGCAAAAAGTGGTTTCTGTTCTGACCAAAGCAATCATCAGATGGTAATTGTTGTCAAGGTGTTAGATTTAATACTACCAAGGGATTTTTTTCGAGACATTTCAAGATATACATTGCTGTTTCACCTTAATCTTTATGTACTTTTCATTCATAAGAAGGGTAAATTTTTCAGTGTTCTCAAGTAATAAATTACATATGAATGGATGGATGATTTGCTATTTTACATCCTTTTCAACAGTATTTCAGTCATATCAGGATGATGTGAGGGTGAATTTGGTGATAATGAAAGACTGTGTACAATGGAACCCTGTTTATGAGTGAAAAGATTTCCATCTCCAGGAATCGAACTCAAGACCGTTAGATCAGCTGGCCAGCTCTTAATCCACGTAGCTACCGGGGCTCCTAATTAATAATATGACTTTGCATGGGAAAAGCTGAGTGCAATTAATGCACTTACAAGGTTTTTGCACTGAATTCATTTTAAAACATACTGGGTAATTGTGCTTAATTAACCTTATATTCAGATATATTTCTTTATAGTCTATACTTTAGCAACTGTAAATGTTGCAAAATAACCATTAAAGAAAATAATTTGATAATTATGGCTATATTACTAACAGAATGCTGCAGGAAAGTTAGCGCAAAAACCTTGTAAGTGCACTTACAAGGTTTTTACACTCATAAAATACCCGAAGATTTGGTGCAAAAACCTTGTAAGTGCACTTACAAGGTTTTTGCACTAAAAAATATTTGAGTGAAGATACAAGGTTTTGCTTCTTATCAAATATCATTAGATTTACAATGAATTCAGCTCTAATATTTATTAGGCACGTGTATCTTGATGTAATGCATCCATTTATGCAAAAAAGCTATTTTCGCCAAAAATGCACTTACACACTTTTTGCGCTAAGTGGACGATTTGTTAAATTTGATGCCAGTGGGTGATCTCTTTGTTTCTGCAGGAAGAAGTTCCCGAGAAGCATCGTTCGGAATATTTATTCAGCAAACAAAGTTTCCAAGGACGGCACACAAAACAAACATTTACTTTATCTATCAGTTACAAGTTCTGAACGATTTTACTTTGCGACGGCACCACAACGTCATCAAAACATTTGTGACGATTCATGACGGTACTTACGTTCTGCAGACAATTTGAGCCCCAAAATGGCCAAGAGCCACCAAAATTTTGATATTTTCCGAATCCTCTTAGATTTGCTTATTCACTGAGACATAAAACTAAATTTCGCTATAGGACACCCAACTCGTCCCTTTTTGCGCGACGGGTCACATATGTGAAATCGCATATTATTTTGTGAAATCACTTACGAGGGATGATCAAAATGTTCCCGGAAAAGTTCTGTATTCTCTTTAATGTTTCACTTTCTTCAATGAAATTTCACACTATACGACTTTGATGTAATTGTGATTCATATCATACAAAGCAATTGACTTATGTCTAACCAGTTTCATGCACGCGCCACCAACGTAACGCCCGGTAACGTGACCCGGCCATTCACCTAAACTTAGAAATATGTATCTTATCTTTATGTTCATAACTTTTTTTTAAGTTGTTTTGATCTTTTTAACGAAATGATGTCTAATTCCAACGTGCCCTTTAAAAATCAAATGTGTGGGGATGGGGTAATTCAAGGGCAGATAATTTGCATTACGTCATAAAACTATTCCAGCAATGCGACAACGCAATCTGATATCTGCAGCAGCATTAACTGTCTATCAAAAGTCTTAAATCAAGCAGCAGCAAGGCTACATCAGAAAGCTTTGTCAAAATTCAGCCATAGTCTTACGATAAGTCCTTTTGTATAAGTAGCTTCATGTACCACACTCTTCTAAATTCTGCACATAGTAATAAATTAATATGATCTTAATTATGACAAAGATGGCCGATACATCGTTGCTGCTGGGTGAGATGGGCATTTGCTGGAAGTTCATTATGCTGCCGATTTCAGGTTGTGTTTCCGTATTGCTGGAATGGTTCAACTGAAAGGCATAAATCATATATCTAACGAATTGCCATTATCTCTAGTTTATGAAACCTTATCATAACACTTCCGTATTATAAGGTGAAGTAAGTTATCTGCCCTTGAATTACCCCACCCCACATATTTACTGATTAAAGGTCACGTTGGACTTAGCAATCATTTCGTAGAAAGAATCAAAACAACTTACAAAATTTGTAATGAACATCAAGATAAGATTTACATTTTTAGTTTATGTAAAGTAATTCATGTTTACATTAATAATTTGTGAGTAAGCAACGTTCGAATTTGCTATTAGAAAAGATAAAATTAAACGTAACGTTAGCTGGGCCGGGTCACGTTACCGGTCGTTACGTTGGTGGCGCGTGCAATAAACTGGTTAGATATATGTAAGTTGTTTTGTATGATATGAATCACAATTACATTAAGGTTGCCTGGTATAAAATTTTATTGAAGAAAGTAAAATAATAAAGGGCGTACAGCACTTTTCCGGGAACTTTTTGATCATCCCTCGTATTTATGTGATATCACTAAATCGATTAAGTGACATCACAAAATCGATTTAGAGATACATGTATCTTTTAAAGCAATGAATTAGTGATATCACAAAATGAAATTTGTTATATCACAAAGTCGATTTATTGATATCACTAAAATGATTTTGTGATATCAAAAAGTGGATATAGTATTGTGATACCAAAAAGTGGATATAGTATTGTGATATCACTAATTCTATTTTAGTGATACCACAAAGTAGCTCTGATTTAGTGATGTCACAAAATCGATTTTTGTGAATTCACTTATTTCAATTAGTAATCTATCACAAAACAGGGAATTTATAGTAAAACGGCACCTTACACTCCGGCAGCTAGGCTCCATTCTTTTAACTGGAAGATTCCTGTACACGAATTCAGATCACGGGATGGCGGGTTGAAGTTCCGCTAGCAGCGAGGTTCTTTTTGAACCTTAACAGCGCCTGATTGCGCTGAGCATTTCATAATTGCCATCCAATCGTTCTGAGATATCTGAAATACTGTTGAAAAGGCAAAACCGTCGTCGACTATAATATGATCTCTTTGGCTTATCTTTTACTGATCAAAAGAATATGTTTGAGCCTGAACATGTACGTATATATTATTTGCTGTTCACTCTACTCGGATATCGTAAGATTCATTGATTGTTCAGATCCTGACCAGCCTGTGTTATTGTCAATGCCCTTTCGGCTGATAGTATCTAGCAGGCATACGACGTCAAAATGATGTCGTTTTTACGTCGAAATGACGTCATCACGTCGCATCGACGTCAATATGACGTTATTTTAACCACTGATTTTAACGTTATTTGGTAAGAACAAGGTCATCCAGTAGTTCAAAACTAATGATGTCGTTAGTAAAGATATTTTTGAAATGCAGTTTACGCAATACACTCACTTTTTGTTGAAAACATGTGAGAAGCTTTTGCATCGCAAAAGCTTTCTCACGTTTTTAGCAAAAGATTTTAGCATACTTAATTTTATATGTACAAAATGACTTCATAAATCGTTGACTATTGTCTCCGTTAAGCTAACGATGCTTTGAACAACTGGCCCTGGTTGGCTAGTTATTAAGAAAATGCGTAACTTTTATTTATTTTTATATATTTATTTTCAGGTGAACCACTGTGATCAGGGACTCCGAATAATGGGGTTTCGAACTGAAAGACGTTTTGAATACAAATTTCTTTTCCATTACGCTCTGTTCCTTGTGAATGTACAGTACATACTTTGCAGTGTTCAAGAATATCCAAAGTTGTTACTAGTTTCCAGTGATGGCTTCAGATGGGACTACCTTTCTAAAAAAGGCAACTTCACCAATTTAAAATGGTTGATTAAAAATGGCGTTACGGCAAAGCAAGGCATCAAAAATGTTTTTCCTACAAAGACATTACCAAGTCATTATTCCATATTGACGGGCCTATACGCAGAAAGTCACGGGGTTACCGGGAATATTTTTTATGACCCAGTTTTCAAAGAGCAGTTTAACCCCAGGAATGCCACTCAGGCTACCGACCCCAAGTGGTATGATACTGGGGCTGAACCAATCTGGGTAACCAACCAGAAGGTCAGTACAAGACATCGTTCAGGAAGTGTCACCTTCCCAACTACTACGTCAGCCGTGAAGGGGTTCACTATATATAGACATATACAGTTTGATCGTAGCGTTCCTTTCCGACACAGCGTCGACACCATTGTGGATTGGTTTACAGACGAATACCCCATTAACTTAGGTTTGTTGTATTTCGGAGAACCGGACCACACCGGACATATATATGGGCCAGATTCTCCAGAGGTCTTACATAAAGTAGAAGAAATAGATCAGGCGATTGGATACTTATTTCAGAAGCTCAAAAACAACACGTTACTAGATGACATGAATGTAATTGTTACAAGTGATCATGGGATGACGACAACTCCAACTGACCCCGAGCATACGATTGATCTTAATAATTATATAAGCCTGGACTCATATGATGTTGATGCAACCAATCCTGTGGCAACAATAAGACCTAAAAGTAAAGGTATGCTATACGAATATATTGTATGGTTTAACTCTTAAAGCGTCTAAAAGAGAAGCAGACAAAGTTCACATCTACAAAATTTAAAACAAAGTTTCGTCAAAGCTAGGCCCTGTATCATATTGATACTTTAAAGAATAGTGGACAAACAGTGTAGATCCGGATGAGGCGGCTCATCATGAGCCGCCTCATCTGAATATACGCTTATTGCAAATTCAAATATTTTCATTTTTGGCACTTTAAGGATTAAGCTGCATTTCAGCCAAGACAATCGCCTCTTGGTTTTGACAAGGGGTTCACATATACAGAACTTAGCCTATACTACCTATAAAGCAGTCTAGCCGAACTGAAACTAAAATAGTATTGAAAGGGTCTTAAAGAATTGAGAGGCACTGTGGTTGCGTGCTTAGGACACTCAGCTTTGGTGCAGAAGTCATGGATGCGCCAAAACAAGCCATCATTTGCCTATCATAAGAATAGCCTTCTGATTAGAGTCCATACTGTTAGCCATAAGCAGTCAGTTTTGAACACATTCGGTGGATATTAAAATCCACTTGTTGTCTATGCCTCTGGGTGTAGACAATCTTAGAAATAGCTTTTGCACCGGAACCTTTTTAGAAAAGGTCATGACTGGTTAAATGTCTGTAATTACATTTCAGATTTAGAAGACCAGATCTTTAAGAATCTATCTTCAATTCCACACCTAAATGTATACAGAAAGAAGGATATTCCGGCTGAATATCATTATCGCAACAACAGAAGAATAGATCCCATACTGGCGGAGCCAGAGGAACATTACTGGATCCAGTATAATAACACTCCTGGACACCGTAAGTTAGCTCTTTAAGCGCCAAAAAGCAGACGACAAAATTTACGTCTGCAAAAATTAAAAAAAGAATGCATTGTCCAAGACATTTCATATTGAGAATTCAAAGACTAGAGGGCAAACAGTGTAGATCTAGATGAGGCGGCGAGCCGCCTCATCAAGATCTATGCTGTTTGCAAATTCTGCTATTTTCGTCACTGATGCTTAAAGTGTTAGTTTGTTCTCTTATCCACAGGAATAAGTAGGAGCTTTTACATGATACCCATGGCCACAATCAGTTTCTACTCCTTGAGGACAAGTCTAGGGGTTCAGCCCCTTAGATATTTCATATTGTCATGTCTGTTGGCGGTTGGGATCCACTTTGTAAATCTTTAGCATGTAAATACGTGTTGAAATTTGGCCAGTTTGTCAAAATTTCAATACACTAATGTGTATTTGCATACTAGTGCTAGGGCCGAAATCTGTATCTACGCTAGAAAACACTTTCGCTCTCCCAAAAGAGTAGAGTTTAGCACTCATGTGGATGTTATAGCCTGTACCACTCTGCACATAATAAAGCCCGGAGACATTCTGAGAAATCCCTCTGGGGCGCTAGAGGGGTGAATTTGTAAAATTGACAAAAAATGACTATTTTATCTTATTTTTTTTTAAATTTTGAAAAAAATCCGGTTTTCTTAATTTTGTATTAAATTACACCCATATATAAGTTGCCACATATGTGTTCTAATAAATAAGACCTTCCAAGGTGAGGTAAATATCACCAAAGGGACCCCACGAAGGGATAATTACCAGTAGTATAATTTTCGTAATTTTGACCCCACCCTATAAAAATGTTATGTTCTGAATCACTTCTAAAAGATTTTGATTTTATTTAAGTATGGGGGGTTTGCATATAGCCTGTGACAGTTTTTAAGTGCATAACATTTTTGTTCGAGATAACGGGCGTGCCACGGTAAAATGAGATGTGTGAATGCAAAATTCTCTTAAACCAATGACCCAATTATTTAAATTTAAACTTTAACTGTCTCTCATTGACATGGGATAACGCATTTTGGTTGGAATTTTGTTGATGAACACTGAAATATTTAAATAAATATATAAACGCTTAATCTGATGCAAATTTGGCACACATGTTAGTCGTTAATATTAAGTCTATATAAACCCTTATGAAAAAGGCTACCCGTCGTTAAGCCGCATTCCTGTTTAATCTGTATCAAAAATAATGTAGTAAATAGACATTTTATTAAGTTCCCTTACAAGGTGGTAGCCTGTTAAAAAAGAATATATACATATTTATATGTGATAATGACTTATATATGTTACATATTTATATGTACAAAATGCACAATATGATTCGATTATACTGTATAAAGATAAAATGTCATTTTAAAAACTTGTGGAACCAGGGCTATATCGAACTTAAAAGTGTATAAGTGCATAGTATAACCTAATCGTCATGGTACCATGTTGTTCAATACTAACGGTTACATGTGGGCAGATGGATCTCATCAGCCTGGGAGGGTAATAAGAACTACATGTAGAAGGGTAGGTACAATCCTTAGCTATTGTTGGCAGTCCACCTAGGAATTCTTTGCAAGGCCTGTAAACAAAACGTGCTAAAGAACACATGTGAAAACAGCATTACTGGGTTGAAGACTTCCTAGAAGAAGTCAACGGCCAGTGTAGAGCACCAACATGAGTTCAACAGTCGTGTGTTACTTGCAAGATCCGAGCGAGCCTTGCTAAGCTTGATACAACATCTAGATTTCAGAGATCACTGTTGATTAGGATACTAGGCCTAATCAGCTTGGCCCTTTCCATCAGGTTGTATTATATTTAGTGGCTTGCTGAACGAGACGCCACTTCCACTTCCATGAGCCTCCCAAGCCTAGGGGTCAATTTGGGTTGGTGTAGACCCAACATCAAAGAGTGAACGTCTTCCTAGAAGAGGTAAGCTCGCCGGGTAGAATAACACTTTTAGCCAACGGACACGTGTTCATGACCAAGGCGAGCCATATGATTTTCATGTAATTCGGTTGTGGTCAACATAATCAGCCTGGAGAAGTATGGGCTCCATCAGGTTGACTTTTGCCCAAGTAACATTTTGGAGGACAGACCAAAGGATACATTTTGTCGTTGTGTTATTGTTTAACGTCCACGGTAAACAGCTATGGGCATGTCGGGATGGTCAGTTAACCTAACCATACTGTTCATGGGCAGGCTTAGACCTCCTAAGCGGTTAACCAGTACTAAGTGCACTTACTGGCACCAGTAACTGACAACTGCCCTTCTTGAATCGGCGAAAGCGGCCGGATCGAATATCAAATCCGGGACCTCTGACTTATGTCAGGCGCGCTACCGACTGCGCTACGCGCCCCACCCCCTTCCCCCAATGATACTTGGATACTGGGTTTGTCGGGGCTCGGCTTAGCAATGAGCACACCTACCGTTTGTCGTTAGTAAGTAGTTGATTAGTGTGCGACTGATGTGACAAAGGTCGATGAAAGGAGAGGTAGGGAGAACATCTCAGTAGGAACCTGGTATGTGAGGGCTCTGAGGCCATCCGGGAAACTTGAAGAGCTGATCCACAAATGGACAGGTACTTCTGGAACATACTGGAGCTCTGAGAGATACATTGAGAACTTTAGTGAAATGTCAACGGATGACAGATGTAAGATTTGCCAACCAGTCTGCAGCAGACTCTCCGTTTGCGAGCAGCTCCGTACAATGTCAAAACACAGTCATAAAGACCTGAGCAAGATGACAAGAGGGTACACCATTTCTACCAGTAACTCCAGTAAGTTACAAAAGACATTCTGGTGGTACAAGGTGATTGGAATGGCAAGTGGAAGGGAATCACAAACAGACTGGAGAGACGCAGGACCCTACTGCCATGCCGAGACAAATGAGAGAGGTCTCAAACTCCTAAATTTGCAACTTTAACAACCTGTACTGACAAATACCTGGGCCTCACAAACCATCCACAAGGTGGACATAGCACAGCGGAGACAGAAGGCATTAAGACCAGATTGACTATATCTGGTGAGGAAGCGGTTCCAATGAGGAGGACAAGGAGCTTTCTTAGCGCAGACATAGGAAGTGTACATTAACTGTTGATGATTACCTCTCAAGTTCGTCTGAAGGAGACCAGAAAGACATCCCAGCCAAGACTGAAGTTTCAACGTGAGAAGTTTAAAAAACCCAGATGTGGACATGCACGTTCCAAGTAACAATTGGCGGAAATTTGCTCCAGTCATCAGTCTGAAGGATGATGTCAGACATAGACAGCATGACTACAAACTACAATACAACATTGACTGACACAACCAGTGAGATACTTGGGAAGGAACATCAAAGGACAACGCCCTTGTCACCAGATATGTTCTTGATCTCGCTGAAGAAGAGCCGGTATGAAACAGAAGGAGAGAAAGAATACAGGTTTGAAACAATACAGGTCAGCTGACAAGAGGGTTCAAAAGACCCTGAAGAAAGCAAAGGAGGACAGTGCGAGGAGATTGAAACTTGCCTGAACAAAAATATCAGCATAACGGATGGTGAAGGATCTAACTTCAGGGAAACAGGGTAGATCAACAAAAATCCAGGACTAGTCTGGAACATGTCTAAGAGAGCACCGAATTCTCAGCAGATTGATAGAATATTGCTCAGAGCTATACAACCATGTGTCATGGTGACAATACAGTTCTGGACTGCACTTGGCACTGAGAAAAAGATCTACAACTGATCCTTCGCGAGGCAGCTTAGATTGCAGTAGCTGCACTGAAAAAGCAAAAGTCTGCCAGAGTTGATAATACATGTTTTTCAATAGAACTTGTTCAAGCAGGCGGGGAGACCATGAAAGGTCTGTAAAAAGTTCTGAAGAACAGAAGAATGGCCAACCCCAATGACTCCGTCGCTGGTTACTACGCTCCCTCAAGAGGGCCAAAAAGCAGCTCTGCCAGAACTACAGAACCATCAGCCTCAAAGTAAAGTCATGCTGAAAGTCATCTTGAACAGGCTCAAAGCCCAAGTGGAAGAGATTATAGCTGAACAAAAGGCTGGTTACAGTGTCGGAAGAAGCACAACAGAACAGATAGGCCTATTCTCTGTAGAAATTACTCAGGTGAGCAGATTGTCATTTTTGAGTCTCCTGGGCGTTTCTCGAAATGTCTCCGGGCCAAAATCTATGGTAAAATAAATGTGTATTTTAATGCATAGATTTGCCAAACTCTACTATTAAAGGAGAGCGAACCTCTTTTTTTTTCTCCTGGGCTCCTGGACTATACAGCAGCTACGGTTATCTCAATCATATCTTATATCTCAAACTGAACTCTTCCATCTCGCTAATTATACATAATGGATGAGTGGATGACCTTTGTGCTTTACAGCCCATTCAACAGTATTTCATTCAGATTGAGTTGACGGAAGGCTGATAAAGACAGACTGTTTGCAATGGACCTTAATCATGTCTGAAAAAGTTTCCGTTTCCGGTGTCTCCGGCGGGATACGAACCCGGGTCGGTAGCTTAGCAGACCAGCACTTGACTCATTGAGCTACCTGGGGCCGTATTCATAAAACGACTTAAGTGGTTGCTATGCTGTTGCTAAGGCTGAATTTCTTTGAAGGAGATTCCCTACAACTATGAAATTTGCTCTGGAGAAACAGTCTTAAAAAGACTGTTCCTCCAGACCAAATTTCATAGTTGTAGGGAATTTCCTTTAGAGCTATTTAGCCTTAGCAACCGCATAGCAACGGCTTAAGTGGCTTTATGAATACGGCCCCAGGGCTTTCGCGAATTCTATAGTCCGTTTACTCATTTTATGCAGACATTGCTTAAAGGAAAGGATATACGTCGATTTTTTCGCCATTATTACAAAAAGAATAAACTTTGGTGTTTTTCTGATTCCTCGTTTATTTGTAAAAATACTTTTGAATATAGTTTAAGCATTTAAACCTGTAATATATACATGTATATGACCTGGCAAAATATTTAGCATTCCGTCCTAAATGGATCTCAATCATGTTTTTATTTTCTATAGCTGGAGAACATGGTTACAACAATAGCTTACAGAGCATGCATCCATTCTTCATTGCAACCGGACCAAGTTTCAAATCTGGAGCCTCAGTCGAAACTTTCAGCAATCTCGATATTTATCCTCTCATGTGCCATCTACTGGGTTTGCCACCAGCCCCAAATAATGGTTCTCTCAATACTGTGAAGAAGTTGCTCAAAGATGAAAAAGAAATATCTGGAATGACATTCTGGGCATGTAAGTAGCTTTGTTTTATTTGTAACATTTATTTGTAACCTGTTTTTTTCTGTATATTTAAAGATTTAATAACAGCACCAGAAAAAATGCAATATTTACATAACAAATCCAAAAATGTTTCAGTAACACATTTAATAATTGATTTGGAGAACATTGTTTGTCGAATGTAACTTTGAACTAGAAAATAACGGATGAATTTTGTAGAAGCGCGTATATGGCCTCAGTGACATATTGTCACTGCCTCAATGGATAAACTTTTCTATGACGTCGGAATCACGATTAAAACTACCAGTAAGTGACATACAAAGTTAAAACTAAAAGCTGACCCGAAGAGATAGCAAAACAATCGAGCTAGCTTACCAGAAAATAAGAAAATGACTTACCCGCGAAATGCTTTGATAAACCCCGCGAAATGCTTTGATAAACATCTGTATTTTACGTACCCGTCCGTTTTTTCCAAAATGGTAAAGGTGTGGATTTATTATTATTTATTAAATACATACATATTCTTCAAGCTTTTACAGTCAGTTTTAAAAATATAAAATTATTATCTGACGAAATTTGTTTAAAATATTTTTTTTTCTCTGAAACTATGAAAAAAAATGAAAGGGGCAATCTCTTGATAGTTAATGGTCATATTTTGATAATTTCTGACAGAAGTTTGGTCTGTTTTGCAGGAATGTAGTATCATGTAGCCATTCATTTATTTGTATAAAAACTCTCGGAAATACCATCAGTTGCTCAGCATGTATTTCTTCTATGTCAAAACAGATACGCATACCAAAATGGTTACATTTTTCGTCCTTTTTGCCAGATACTGGCTTCAGTGGAGGAAAACTCGAACATAGATGTAAAATGCTGTAAAAAAAAATGATTTGTGTGAAACAGCAACACGAGGATTGATAACTGAAAATGATAACTGAAAACAAAGCTGTGTTTCCTGCTTGACCCAGTATGTTATTATTATTGATAATAGTAATTATTACACAATTATTATTATCTATGTATTTGCCTTTCAGATATTATCATATTGATTTTCATTGGTTTAATCGCTGGAATCTTCACTATAGCTGTCTGTCGTGTAAAGCGTCAGTTTAAACCGTGGAAACAGATCAACATACTCGGAACCTTAACGGAACCGAAAGCAGGGGTACGGTACAGGGACCTAAACAAAGATGAGGTGCCACTTGTTAATGACACTTCAGAAGATGAATTTGATGTTCCCTGATTTGAGAAATGGTTAATGCTGCTTACATCTTCTGCCCGATTACAATGAAGTAATAAGGCCTGATATCTGAGAAAGTTATTTGGTTGGGAAGACTTCCCTTTGCATGTTACTATTTCATAATTGATTCTGTTCTTCACAGGCATGCCGTGTATGATGCTAGCTTCAGTACCCTAGCAAATAGGTGTATATATAGCCTTCCTTTTAGCTGGGTTTCTTTTGTAGCTATTGGGGATCGCTTAAATTAATCAGAGCCCTAGATAAGAGGGAGTATTTGGTGATAATTAGGGATAATTTTTGTTAAATCTGGATTAAAACATATGTTGTGACCCCTCATCTGAACCGTCTCGACGAGACGTTTCAGATGAGGGGTCACAACATATGGTTTCAATGAGAAATAAAGAAAATTATCCCTCAATAATCATCAGATACCCCTCTTATCTAGAGCTCTGGGCTAAAGTTTATCGAGTGCAGTCTAAAATGAATCAGTTTGAAACTGCTGATGATGACCGTCATGATTGCATGATGTTGGCAAATATTCGAGACAAAAATGTATCTTACATCACACTTGATTTAAAAAACAACTGGTAATATATCTGTCCTCCGAACTAACATTTTTTCCTATAAAAATCGCAACTAAAAGAAAGGTTATACACTTCCGTTCCGACGCTGTGATTTCATGCCCTTGCAGATACGTGTTACGTCATAGCTCCGTTACCTTTGCAAGTAGGAAGGCCAGGCTTGTTGTTTTGACATCCCCAACAACGTCATCAAATAAAGACAATTCCTCAGTCCGTAGGAGTGCCCATTGATAGCAAATATTAACAAGATGACATTTGATATAGTTTAAACATATTTTATTGCCTAAATAACATAGCAAAGGGGTCGGACTACAAGTTCTCACATCATTAGTAACAGCCCCCCCCCCCCCTACAACAATAGTATGCATATCAACATGGCAGGTAATTTTCTAATAACAGAATCATAATGACAATGTAAACCATGTTGCTGAGGAGCTCCAAAACGCCACCTATGCTTCCATACATACAGCCAACCGACTACAGCCCCGCTCCGACGGCCGAACAGAGAAAACCGCAAAATACGAACAACTTAATCATAGCAACATATTCAATGACCACACAGAGATCGGATTTAGCACATGCTGTCGGAACCTGGCTGCAATCGATCACTGCAAGGTAAAACCAACAGCTACATTCAGAGTTTTCAGCCTCTCAGCAGACATATGCTTACAATATCAGAAGTAGTATCTAAGAAAATCAACCAAATAAAAAAAAGTATCTAAGAAAATCAACCAAATAAAAAAAGAAAATCAACTAAATAAAAAAAAATCAACCAAATAAAAAAAGAAAATCAACCAAATAAATACATTTGAAATACGTACATATATTCAATATACATTTTCACGGATACTTTGTAATTTATTGTTTGATGTGAAAAAGAAGCACGTCCTCATTCATAACGTATTCTTATAACTGACTCTTTTTAAGCGTCACCAGAGGTACTTTTTAGCATGTATAAACAGAAGATACTTAGATCAGAATGCACACTCGTCTGCATTAGCATGATTAGTGCAAAGGCACATCTAGTCCCTCTTATTTCGCTCATATTGTGATCCACATTGCTCAAATAGAAAAACAATTTTGATAACGAATTAACCTGTACCCGTGCAGATTCAGATATCACCATGGCTCTTTAGACACATACACTTGAAGGTCTCTGATATCCTGTACTTGATGACAGAAAGCAAATCTTGATCGTACCATTAGCTTTGGTAACATAGCTCATGACGTCACTCCTATATCCACTGGTAAGCAGTGCATACCCTAGCAGACTGGAATGAATAGTGAAATGTAACAAGTGAAATTCATGCAGAAAACAGAAAAAACAAATGGAATTTTCTCATATTATGTTTGTGTGTGGGTTTTGCAGTAGGTGCATTTAAGATGCTTTTCCCAGGAGCTACGTATGTAATATGTACATAATTATGACCTCCTTACTCTGTTGAAAGGAGCGGCGGAAGTGTGATGGATACCAGTCAGGGGTCGCAAGTTAGATCCTCTGGTCTTTCAAATGAGAGTTTAAAGCGAGTGCCGTCTCCGTATGACCTTTGTGTTGGTGGGACGTTAAACCGAGTTCACTCACCACTCTGTTGAAGAGTGAAACTCTTCACAGCGATATAGCTCTAAGCAATTATAATGTGTCTAAATACTCATAAAGGTCTGGGGCCGTATTCATAAAGCCACTTAAGTCGTTGCTATGCGGTTGCTAAGGCTAAATATCTCTAAAGGAAATTCCCTACAACTGTGAAATTTGGTCTGGAGGAACAGTCTTTGTAAGACTGTTCCTCCAGAGCAAATTTCATAGTTGTAGGGAATCTCCTTCAAAGAAATTCAGCCTTAGCAACAGCATAGCAACCACTTAAGTTGTTTTATGAATACGGCCCCTGGGCTTTTCAAAAGCTGTGTCTTCAAACATAGAGTCATGAGCTCTTTAAATAGCCATTTTCTATTTAGTTTTAAGCTCACCTGAGCACGAAGTATGATGAAGGATTGTGATCGGCCTTTGTCCGTCGTTCGTGCATCCGTCCGTCGTCAACGCAATTGCTTTAAACGACTTCTCCTCCAAAAACTGCTGGACGCCGGATTTTGAAATAATTTCACAGAAATGTTCCTTGGGAGACTCTACCAAAATTGCTGAAACGGTTCCGCTTCACTGAACAATATGGCTGTCAGAGCCAAAAATAAAACTTTAAACGACTTCTCCTCCAAAACCGTTGACAGATTTTGAAATAAATTCACAGAAATGTTCCTTGGGTAACCCTCTACAAGAATTGCTGAAACAGTTCTTCTCCGCCAGAGCTAAACATAGGAAAACCTTTAAACCACTTCTCCCCCTAAACGGGTTGAAGTTTTTTTTTTTAAATAATTTTACAGAAATGTTCCTTCTGTCATCCTCTACAAAACTGAACTTCTACGAGTACATAAAGGTGATTTTTTATGCGACCCATGACCAAGTTTGTTAATCCTATCTACCAACTTGGTATGTAGATAAACAGGACAACCAGGGGAATGCACATTACATTACCTACCATTTCATTTGTACAATATAGATCAGGTGAGCGAGCCAGGGCCATCGTGGCCCTCTTGTTCTTTAATTGGGAGAGCTAAGATATTTTGTTTCTATTTATTGACAAAATGATTTTTCTTTCTTTTTCTTTCTTTTGGTTTGCATGGCACCAAATAGTTTCATTATATACCATACTCTTTGGAGGACGGTTAAAACATAAAGTAATATCCTATTTTACTCCTGGTTTTCATAAATTTGTCTTTTTATTTGGTCAAAGACTATTTTGCATAAGTTATGGCATGTATATTTAACGTCGTCTTATGCGTGTTTACAAGTTTAGAGCACTTATGACTGTAAAATCACTTTCTTTGCATGTTTACTCCCATATCACATTCTTTGTATGTTTACTCCCATATCACTTTGTTTGTATGTTTACTCCCATTTCCCTTACTTTTGATCTCGCTTTTCGCCTACTCCAAAAATGTCACGGTTCAGGTTTCGTTTACTCCTTGTTTCGAACACAAAATGGAAAATACTATATAGACCTTATTATGCTTACAATAGTTTGAAGACATATTTTAAAATACATGTACCCTACATCTACATCAATATTTTACCAAAAATGAAAAAATATATATATTTCAAGTTATGAGTTATTTAAAAGGCATAAAATGTTTGACAGTAACTGTTGCCTTGATATATTTCTGATTCCTATTTAAGCGTTTAATACATCGTCATCTTATACTTGTAAAATTTCTTTGCTTCTTAAAACCATAGGTTGTGGGTTCTCAGCAGAAAATCTTTCTAGCATGCTTCTGATATTTTTATGGAGAAATAAAGCATAAGCATATTATACAAATCCTTCAGCAATCATCCACGGAGCCCCGGTAGCTCAGTGGGTTAAGCGCAGGCCTACTGATCTAGCGGACCAGGTTCACGCCCCGCTTGAGGCGAGAATCTTTTCTATCGTAAACGGGGTTCCATTGCCACAGCCTTTCATTATCGCCGTCCCGTCGTCATGATATGACTGAAATACTGTTTAAAAGGAAGTAAAATCGCAAGCCATCCATCCATCAGCAGTTATCCCCATCCTTGGAAGTGCTGATTTGTTACAAGGATGATGGTAATTTCTGGAGGTTTTTTGCCGAAAGGTGAAGGTAGTTTAAACAAAAAGTTTAACTTCGAGTAGGTGAAACGGTACATGTAATCAAATCATATTTAACAGTAGGCGAAATTGGAGTTTGCAAAATGGGAGTGGGCAAAACGGGAGTAGGCGGAATGGGAGAAGGCTTAGTAAGCTAAATGGAAAAGCCCGTTGTTAACCGTACAATGTAAATATGCTTTGTCCGAAAAGTGTGATAGTTTGGATATGCAAGATGTCATTGTAGGTTCGACTGTTGCTGGATGATAGTTTTAGCTCACCTGAGCCAAAGGCTCATAAATGTTTTTTTTTTTGCATAGGCAGGCATCCGTCGTCCGTCCGTCAACATTTCCAAAGGACATCTTCTCTGGAACTACAAGGCCAATTTTTACCAAATTTCATATATAGCATCTATAGGCAGGTGGAACTAATACTACTGTTTATTATCCAAATCGCTTTGAAACTTTGGTGGCTATAGCAACTTTGTTCTTATTGTCTTGTATGGGGAAAATTGAAAATTTGCATTTATTGCTATGTCACTGCAGATATTTTTAGAAAACGTTTACAGAAATATTCCTAGAGTAGTCCTTTGCCAACCACGTGGAAATTATGCAAATTGCTGAATTTGGCTGGTTGCTAGCTTCTACGAAAATACTGTTTTTCATGGCAATGGTTCTAGCTGTTTGGTTGCTATTGCAAACTAAAGTTGCCATTGACTTATAATGCGAAATATGAAAATTCGCATCTATTGCTATGTCATTGCAGATATTTTGACAGAACTTTTACAGAAATGTTCCTTGCTTAGTCCTCTACCAACCAAAAATTTTTATGCAAATTGCATAGTCCTCTATGATTCATATGAATCACTGAATTTGACTGGTTGCCATGGCAACATAAAGGTTAGTTTTCGTTATTCCGTCTGCATCTCTTGGACGCCATTACTGCATCTTAAAACCAAAATCATTTAAGGTGTCTCAAATTTAAGAATTTTAGGGCATGGACTTCTAGAAGAACAATGTGGAAGTCAGCAAAGTAAACATATCAAAATACTCAGGAACTGACCCAATCAAATTCCAAACCTATTATCTTTTTTATACACCTTTTGTTTTCTTGTTCGCCTTTCTGATGCTTCCATTTATGCGAATTACACACGAGCCGAGGCCGAGATACGAGAAAACCGACGAAGTGGCTGTGCGCCCAGCGCAGACTCAGATCAGCCCAGGCATCCACCCAGTCTGAACAGACTTTTCGCTTAAGATCTCAAAGGGTAGCTAGGGGCCTAAGTTACTTCCATGCGGACAGCAAAGATTCTGATCAGACTGGGCGAATGCCCAGGCTGATCTGAGTCTTTGCTAGACGCACATGCCACTTTGTTTGCTTCTTGTGTCGCGGCTCATATAATGTTTACATGATTGCCTTTTTATATGTTACTCAATGACATGGTATATATTTATTTGGTTATAAGACTGGATTTATTTTTCCAAAGTTACCGCAAACATATTTAATTCAGGTATAAATTGGGGTTATCAGTTCCAAAACAATCCAAAAGATCTACAACCGTCTTACAAGACGGATTTAGACCTTTGAGATTGTTTTAGAAGGGAACCCCGTCTTATACTGAAAATTGGAAGACAACCCCCGTCTTACAGCTGAATAAGTACGGTTTATTTTTAACTGGTATTCATATGTAATGTTCATGTATATGTTCTGCGCAAAGAAGGAATCAGTACAATTCCAGAATTGTACTGCGCAAAGTTGGAATTCTCACTTTGTTGCGCAAAGTGGGATTTCCTACCATGCGCAAGACAATTCCGCAATTGTCTCTGAGCAAAGTGGGAATCGGACCAAAGTGAGAATAATGTTTGGTTTGAGATTACTACGGATCCGTTCCCTTGAGCCTCTTGAGTAACATTGTTATGAGAAATAGAGCAATAACAATGATTATGAAGGAAAGGAAAAAAACTGAAAAGAAGTAGGTTCACGTAAAGAAGTTAATTTTTAAGTTGTTTGAAGAAGAAAAAAAGACAAATCGTCATCTCATGACTTTTAAGTAATATTTTTTTATCATCTCCATACATTGCGTATTTCTCTTTCAATAAAACATTCGATTCTCACTTTGTCCCAATAGAAAGATTCCCACTTTGCGCAGAGACATTTATACCCTGATCCAAAAGAAATGTCAGGGCGGAGTTATCTTTTTACCTTCCCCTAGACTTTTCTATTGTACAAAAAGGGGCACAGGACATACACGCTGCTCACTCACCTGTAACAAAAATCATTTAGCTGTAACAAAACTTGCAAATACAACGTAAAGTTATGCAATAACTGGATATGCGGTGTAGCCAGCAATAGACGCACGTGGCTAGCCATATTATCTGTCCTTGTACACCGCCGATCAAAAAGGGATGAATTGACTTGCGATTTTTACGTCCTTTTCAGCAGTTTTTATCATATCAAAACGATGGGAGGTGATAATGAAAGGCTCTGTGCAATTGAACCCGGTTTACGATTGAGAACGCCTTCGAGAATCAAGCTCGGGACCGCTAGATCAGCAGACCGGCGCTTCACCCACGACTGCTCAGATACACAGGCTGATCTTATTATTCACTTTTCGCACATCCAATAAGGTATCTATTCATGCGACGCCAATCATTTACCCTCTGAATTTACCAGATTAGCTGCGAGGATGCACAGACTGACTTTAGTCATGTTTGTTCACATTTTCAATAAGTTTCGCTTTTTTCAGTAACGAAATAAAGAACATAAGTTGTGGTTTGCCATATACATAGATAGGGCTAAAATGAATGCATGGGCTTATCTGAGTCTTCGTTATTCGGACATGCTATCTTAGTACATGTACAGCCCAACTCCTGTTCTTCATGTATGATCATAGGGCCTGTCAGCTTCGCAAGCCAAGTGTACTAAGTCCACTTTGCTTCTTACGTATTAAACAAAATAAGAAGCAAAGTGTTTGCGAAGTTTACAGCCTGTGTGACCAAATACACTCTATATATTCCTTATGATCGAACTATCGTCTATGTGAACGGAGACGACAGTATGTCCTCATGATCCAAGTATTTTCCTTTCGAACGTACAGACTGTACAGGCTTGTGTTTTTCTTCCCATTTCAAGTGTTAAAAAAGGCCCAACAATGTATTATGTCTGAATCCATCATGTACAAAATAGGAAAGAAGCTGATTACTATACAGGGAGGATGCGCAGGCTAATCTGATGCTTTGCTTTTACACCGATAATCTGCACATTGTACAAAAAGCATTATTTTGGCATGTCGCATATTGCAGTTGCGGCAAAACATCCAATGGGCACAAACCCGCTGAAAGATCGTCGTATTAATGTTTTCAGATTTAGAGTGCGTCACCGTTGATACGACGTTTTTCAACATTGCTTTGGCAGTTTACACCCTATTACCCCCATTCCACTGGACGGCGCTTCCACTGCGCTCCGAAATTTTGGACAAAGCGCCATGAATCGTAGCAGAAGCGGCAGCAGCACAGGAGAAGCTTCTAGGTCGCAATGAAAGCGTATCAGAAGCGGCATGATCGCCAAGTCACGGCGCTTGTTTTGACTCTGCTCAAAATTTACGTAGCGGAAGCGCCGTGGACTCAAAGCGCAACGACAGCGTAGTAAGAACGTAGCTCGAAATTCATGAACGCAGCAGCAGCGGGAGCAACGCAGCACCAGCGCAGCGGGATCGTGCCGACAGCGCCGTGAGATTCGTCTGCGACCCAGCTACGCTTCTGCTACGCTCTTTGCGCTCCCGTTGCGCTCTTGCCGCTTCCGCTGCGACTCTATTATTTATGAATAGCGAAACCACGACGCTTCCGCTGCGCTCTTGGCGCTTTATCTGCGTTTCCTCTGCTCTTATGGCGATCTGGGCATGAAAACGCCGCGTTTCCACGACGTTTCATAACTCGATTCTCACGTTTCATTCAAGATGCAGGCTGCCCGGAGCAGGAGTTGGAATACCCTCTCCTGCGGTAAAGGCTGTGTGAAAATAGTCTCCTGACCAGGCCTGGTGTGGATTTCGCCTTCTGCTTTTGACAGGGGGCAGACTTTTGCTCTCTAAACTGAGCCAGATAGGCGCTCTTTAGAACGCCGAGCAGAGGCCCCAGTTTAGCCTGAACAGCAAGAAGAACAAGACGAGTTGTTCGAAGTCACTAGTTCATGATTGCCAGCTGGGCCATAGCCACTGGAATTTTTATATTATAAATATTGTTTGAAGGCTGGTGGCTAACTTCTGCTGAACCTGATTCTCCGCCGATTTACATAGAAGCGGTTACAAAGCGCATCACAAGCGCAGCATGAGCGCAGCTCCGGCACTTAGGTTGTAGCACGATCGCAAATGCATCGTAATAAGCATAGCTCAAGCGTAGCTTGAAATCCTTTGCCGTAGTAGCAGCGTATTAGAAGCGCCCTCGAAATCCGTTGAGCGTGGCAGAAGCGCAGCTAAATCGCGGCAGCATCGTGACTAGCGTGGCGAGATCGTATTAGAAGCGTACTGGCAGCGTACTGGAAGCGCACAAGTTCCAAGTTTTGGCAAATGCCTACGCTTCTGCTGCGATTTCGAAAATTTTGGAGAAGCGCCATGATCGCCAAGAGCGCAGTCAAAGCGTCATCCAGTGGAATGGGGGTATATGATTTAAGCGTTCCCATATTCGTGAAATGTTTCATTTTGCGAGCCAAGAGAGATTCGCGAATATAAGCATAAATAAATTGTCACGAGTATTTATATGCCGGGTGGTGTGCCCGACTTAGGCAATATGATGACTCTTATTTTAAGGATTTGCATACAGGGATGATGTTATATAAACGTCGGAAGCGCAGTCTGCTAAGACCTGGCTTACCTAGTTCGAATCTCGCGGCGGCGGAATAAGTCACACCGTAAACGTCGCTTCCTTGCGCGTAGAATATCATTATCATCTTAATAAAATGCATCTTCCTTCTTACTTTTTTGTATCAACATAGATACGTCTTTCATACACGACAGTAAGTGTGGTGACAACAGGTACAATAACAATGCGTTATGCTTAGTGAACTTGAACAAGCGTGCAAAATTTATTCTACCGAATCTTCTAGTAGACTGATCGAATTTGACAGTGATTGCCAGCCAGTATTTGTTACCGCCCTGACATTTCGTTTGGATCAAGGTATACCTGTTCAATAAACCAACCGAATCCTTTGCGCAATTCTAAAATTGTACAGGTACCATTCCGGAATTGTGACACAAAGTGAGAATTCCTACTTTGCGCAGGACAATTCCGGAATTGTACTGATTCTTACTTTGCGCAGAACATTTATTCATTTTGATAAGACTCTATAATAAACGATATTTATACTTGTTATTGACTTTTCTTTGAGAGAGCTTTTGGACAAGTGGCTTAACCATTTGGCCAATGTGACGTGATATCGACTGTTACGTCCAGCTATGGCTACGCCTGTTTAACATCAATAAACGCCTGTTTAACATCTATAATCCACATTTTTTTTTTATTTTGCACACTTGCCGTTTAATGTGAATGGAACCATTTTCTAGGGAAGAAATTCTTTCATTTTTATTTTTTGCCTCCCATCTCAAAAGGGGTCAACTCTTAAAGAAAAGAATTGCTCCTATATTTAGCAACTCTTTCCTTTAATAGTAAACACTATTTAGGAAGGAATTTGTCAGCCAGGGAAGCAATCAGGAAGCCACAAAAGTTGTTTCCCTTTGTGAAAAGGAAGTGTAAGCAATTGATTCAAAATAAGGGGTGTAACGTACGTGTCCCTAAAGTCGTCAGGGCCCGAATGTCAGCACCATTTTTCGAACATCATTTTTTTTCCAACTACGTCATCGAAATGTATAGAAGCGGGCGAAATTCAGGAGATATATAGTTTGATTTTATCATACATTATACAGTTCAAGCTGTTTGTAAATGTTCTTCCTGTTATTGAACAGGAAACAGGGTAACCCATTTTTAGACTTAAATCAAAGTTTGCCGACAGAGCAAGCGGGTTTTGATATTCAGCCGGCAAACTGTGATTGTCACATTATATTTCAGTTGCAAACGTATGTTTGCCTGCGCCTAAACGCAAATATACATCAAACTATCAAGATTTGCTTTTGTTACATAGTGGCCCCCTGACATGTATACATGTACTTTTTAATTAATTAAAATAATCATCTTAATTGCCTTGATTGATAGTATGAAAGTGTACTCTTTTAAATAGTAGGTATAGGAACAGTTATAAGTTTGCATACTTTGATAAATACATGAGTTTATTATTGTTGGAGTCCATTCAAATCAATTGGACACTGTTCAAGTCAAAGTAAACATCAGGCCTTTGGAATTTGATGACAAATGTCATATGAGTTTTGGTCAACTTTTAAAGGTCAGATGATTCTGCGCTGTTCCACAGATGTTTGGCAGGTGTTAGGAATATTTTAAGTTCAATTTACATACTTGTCAATCATTAGGGTGTTTTGTTTAATGTTTCATCAGAAACCCTAGTACATGTTATCATTATTGTCACTCACAGAGTGCTTCGACATTTTAAAAGAATGTTATTCTACCCTAATGATTGACTTGATATTTAAACAATATTAAATAATAGTAACATGATTGATGCTTTGTACAAACAACAGGTGGGGTGTTTTTGCGTTATGAAATGTATTGGAATGTTGTGGAATGTGACGGAGCTTATATATACCCAGAGCTTTCCAGACTCATCAGTCATGTAGTTCAGTATGGTTTCGGGTTATTAGTGTGTTCAGTAGTTTTAGTCCAGTCTTGCTTTATACTGAAACTCATTTTTGGCATTTAAAAATAAAATATGAAATTAATAAATCTTTGTTAATTTAAAACTTTAAAAGACTTTAAAGAAACACAACGCGAAGTAACTTGACTTTAACCTTGCTATGCTACAAGGTTATTGATTTGGTGCCGTGACCAGGATTGTTCCACTGGCATTCTTCAATCAAGGACATGGAGAGAACCTCAACTAGAAAGGTAGGCGTTTTGTTCTGTTTTCACTTGTTTATGTAGATTGGCTAACTGTTTACAATTATTTAAATTAAATAAATTATAACAGTAATTCAAAATGGCTGAACCGACTGTGGCTGAGGTATTTCAGGCTTTAAATCATGAACTTACAAATGTATCAAACGCTTTGACTGCACAGGGAATCTCAAATATAGTTGTCAAATATGATGGCAGTCCGAAAAACTTTAGGGAATGGATAAAGTCTATTGAGAAATATGCCACCTTAGTTAATATTCATGATGACAGGAAAAAACTTATTGCATATCAATCATCTAGTGGTGCGGGTAGTGGTTTTATACACAGATATATGGAAGCAAACCCTCGCAATACATGGGGTCAATTGAGGCAACAGTTAGCATTAAGATTTTCAGATGTAACTGACCCACAAATTGCTTTAACAATGTTAAGATCAGTTAAGCAAAAAGTAGGGGAAAATATTCAAATTTATGCAGAGCGCATACTTTCTTTGGCTGAAGAGGCATATAATGGCCAAGGGGGTGAGGCTGTTGAAAGGCAACTAATTGATACCTTTGTAGATGGTTTACACACTGACCAATTAAAACTTAAGATATTAAGGGATAAGCCTGACACTTTACAAGGGGCAATAGGCATTGCCACAAATGAACAGAATTTAAGGGCAAGGGTGTCAATGTCTGGTTTAAACAGAACTTGGTCACAAACAGACACAAATAGCAGAGGTACACCCATGGAAGTAGACCACTCTAGAGGTCAAAGTTACTTCAGACACACAAATAGGGACCGTAGGATTAATGAGGTCCATTCAAATCAGAGAACAATCAAATGCTGGGGTTGTGGTCAGATAGGTCACATTTTAAGGGATTGTAAGGCTGAAAATGTAAATAAACCACCAATGGGACATGGCAGAAGTAGAATTGCCCAAAATAAAACTGTAGGCAATCAGGAAAACTAGGACACTCTTTACATGAAGAGGTCAATGTAAAGGGTTTAGAAAACAACATAACAGAAAATCTAAATTCAAAAACTTTCAAAATTAATGTTTCAGGCAATCCAAATTCTTGTATTGTTAGAATTGGAAAACAAAGGTATAGGTCTCTTGTTGACACAGGGACAGAATGTTCATTGATGCACCGTAGAATTTATGATCAATTAAAATGTAAACCAAGGTTGCAAAATAAAAGAATTAGTTTACAATCAGCTAATGGTACTGAATTGAAAGTTGACGGTTGCATTAATGTTCAATTTTGTATCGGTGGAACCGAAATGTCACAAGATTTCTATGTTGTTAGAGACTTGAATAGAAACTTGATATTAGGTTTGGATTGGTTGAAAGAAAATAATGTTAGACTTTATTTTGATTTAAAATGTCTTAGAATTAATGGAAAACACTATGTTAGTTTGGAGGAAGACATTCATGTAGCATCAACTGTTAGGATGAAAAGAACTTGTGTTCTTAAACCACAATCTGCTAGGATTTGTTATGGCAAGGTTAGAAATAATCCTGATTTACCATCAGAACAAATGTATGAAATTTCAGAAATTGATAGGGGATTTCTCACAAATGAGCCAGGTTTGAAAATTATAAATACAATCTCAACTTTGACTGAGGATAGATCTTTACCAGTTTTAATAGTAAATAACACAAATAAATTTATTAAAATTTA
This sequence comes from Ctena decussata, assembly GCA_963989385.1. Classification (NCBI taxonomy): domain Eukaryota; kingdom Metazoa; phylum Mollusca; class Bivalvia; order Lucinida; family Lucinidae; genus Ctena; species Ctena decussata. The sequence goes on along the minus strand of OZ022502.1, from coordinate 56,195,137 downwards.
TAGGCATGGTCTTCTGGCAAGAATTTCAAAAACTGAAAACTCTAACTTGAAAACTATTAATACAGTTATGCAAACGGAAAATCAAGACAGTAAAATGGATATCAAAGATTTAGATGTACCTGACAAATATAGGTCGAGAATAGAAAATCTTATTCTTAAAAATCAAGACTTGTTTGCAAGTAAAGATTCTGAATTAGGTCATACAGATACCGTTAAAATGAAGATTGATACTGGAAATAGTAAACCAATTAAAATGAGACCCTATAGGACACCTCTTAAAAATAGAGAAGTTATTGATAAAGCCATTGATGAAATGTTAGATGCTAATGTAATTCGTAGGTCTAGGTCACCATGGTCTTTTCCTGTAGTTATTGTTGACAAGAAAGATGGTAGTAAAAGATTCTGTGTGGACTTTAGGAAACTGAATCAAATATCAAAGAAAAATTCGTATCCTTTACCACTGATAGATGACATCTTAGCCATATTGGGAAATGCAAAATTCTTCTCTTCCCTAGATTTGAAAAGTGGTTATTGGCAAGTTTTGATGGATGAAAAAGACAAAGAGAAAACAGCTTTTGCATGTCATAGAGGTTTATATGAGTTCAATGTTATGCCCTTTGGTCTTTCAAATGCACCGGCAATATTCCAAGAGTTAATGTCAGTAGTTTTGCAAGATTGTTGTGAATTTGCAACTGCATATTTGGATGACATTTTGATATTCAGTTCAACTTTCGAAGAACATCTGACTCATTTGAATATTATATTTGGGAAGTTAAGGCAGCACAAATTAAAATTGAAACTTCAGAAGTGTAGTTTTCTTAAGACTGAAACAAATTATCTTGGTTTTGTCATAGATGAGGAAGGAATTAAACCAGATCAAAAGAAAGTAGAAGCAATTAGGTCTTTACCTGTTCCCACTTGTGTAAGAGAAGTAAGATCTTTTGTTGGCATGTGTTCCTACTATCGAAGGTTCATTCCAAATTTCTCTCAAATAGCAGAACCTATCATAGCTTTGACTAGAAAATATGCTCATTTCAAATGGACTGACGAACATCAAAAGGCTTTTGAATATATCAAAGATAGTTTAACTACAGTTCCTCTTTTGGTTTATCCAAATTGCAACAAGCCATATACTCTTTATACAGATGCAAGTGACACGTGCATAGGGGCATGCCTTACACAGATCTGTGACAGTGATGAGAAACCAATTTACTACTTATCCCACAAATTAAGTAAATCCCAATGTAAGTGGTCAACAGTAGAAAAAGAGGCTTATGCAATTCATTTTGCCCTTCAAAAATTAGATTATTACTTACATAATGCTCAGTTTGTCATTAAAACTGACCATAAGCCTTTGAAATATCTTCTAGAGTCCCCAATGCAGAATAAGAAGATACAACTTTGGGCTTTGAGCATGTCTGGATATAACTGTACAATTGAATACATAGAAGGAACCACCAATACATGTGCCGATTTACTTTCGAGACATCCAGATAATGTTAGTGTAGAGAAGGTTTCAGATACTTGTCTACTTGGGAATGGTGAAGATGACGTTGTCCTAGACGTCAATGATAACTTGTATGAAGTTAATGTCTTGGATTCCTCTCAGTTTGAACCTAAGTCGTTTGCTAGTTGTGACTTACCAGAAAAAGATACCTTAGAGAAGTCTGATTTTTCTGATTTTACAAAGGTAGGCCTTGATATGAAACTAGAACAGCTAAGAGATGATGAAATCTCTGAAATCAGATCAATGATCCTTGGAAACAAAGAAAGTAAGGATATTCAGAAACATTACCTTCTGGTAGATGATTTGGTCTATTACTTGTCTAATTCTGATGATGACCCTTGCCTTAGATTGTATGTTCCCAAACATCTCAGACCTTTGATTGTTACCCAATATCATGAGAACAATGGACACATGGGCGTTCAGAAAACTTTCAATTCAATAAAGAGAAAATATTATTGGCCAAATTTATTCAAGGAACTGAATCAATATGTTTCTATGTGTACTGTCTGTCAGACAAGATCTTTGCAGAAAATCAAACAACCTTTGCAAGAAACAGATATTCCACCCTATCCTATGGCAAAGATTAGCCTTGATCTTTCAGGACCGTATCCAACTTCTTTGTCTGGAAATAAGTACATAATTGCTTTTGTTGATTGGTTTAGTGGATGGCCAGAAGCTTTTGCTGTACCTGATAAAACTGCGGATACAGTTGCACATTTGTTAATAGAAGAAATTTTCCCACGCTTTGGTTGTCCTTTACAAATTGTATCTGATAATGGAACAGAAAATGTAAATAAGATTGTAAAAGAAACTTTGGACAGTCTTAGAATAGATCATGTTTTGACAAGTGTGTATCATCCACAAAGCAATGCTAAAGTTGAAAGATTTCATCGTACTTTGCATGACGTTTTGTCTAAAAAGTTGGCAGATAATCAACAAACTTGGGATATGTTTTTGAATCAAGCTTTGGGTGCAATTAGATTCAATGTAAGTGAATCATCCAAGTTTCCTCCTTTTTACCTGTTGTATAACAGAGATGTTGTCTTACCAATAGATAACCTTCTTAAACCTCGAAGAAAGTATCAGGGTGAAGAAACACATAAGATAGCTTTGCAAGAGCAACATAAAGCTTTTGTTACAGTTCGAAATAATCTCAAAAAGGCAAAGAAAAGACAAGCAAAATATGCCAACAAGAATACTAAAGTTGTTGAATTTGAGGTTGGTGATCCAGTTTATTACAAGAATAATCAAAGAAAAGGTAAATTGGACATGAAATGGAAACCGTTTTATAGAATTCTCGAGAAAAGGGGTCCTGTTAGCTATGTAATAAAAAATCAGTTGGATGGTTCGACAAGTAAGGTTCATGCTGAAATGTTAAGGCTTGCAAATATTGATGACTGGCAAATTTCCACAGCTAAGGATAATAGGCAATTACGTGATGCAGTTTATGTGATTCCACCTCAAGCTTCTGATTCGGAATTAGGTTCAGATTCAGACTCAGAAATGGATATTCCTTTAGCAAAATTAGCAAAGAAATATAGGCATGAGAGAGAAACTTCTAAAGATGAGGATGATATCCCTTTGATGGAATTGGCAAAGAGAATGAAATGTCAAAAAGAATCCGTTAAGTCTGGTGATAATGACAGTCAAGTTGAAAATATGGATTATAATGATGAGTTACTCTCTGACAAAGATCCATGTTATTCAACTGAGACTGCATTAGACTGTTCAGACAACAAAATGTGTGTTAATGAGGCCTTGAAACCAAAGAAACCTGTTAAAAAGATGCAGAAACGAAAGTCTCCTAAGGATAAAGACAACAATGTAAAACAGTTATTGAGGTTAATTTCTAATATGTTGTAATTAGACCTCGTTTTGCTATGTAAATAATCAGTGAGATTATTCAGTGAAATAATCAGTGAATTCGGTGAGAGTAATCGAACTTTATTTTTTTTTATGTTTTTCAGATGAATACGATGTACTGTGTATTCAGCATAGGTCTTATGTTAATTAGCTATTCCTGTGGCATGTTCACTTCTGAAAACGTAGTTTTTCAAAAGACAAATGAAATATATATTAATGACGCTCACTGGTTTGTAACATTTGTCCATGATTTAAGACCATATAATAAGCTTGTCAATCAAATAAAGACTGACCTTAATAATACAGCTAATATTATTAGAACAATAACTAACAGATATACTAAATGGAATTTAACGGGCTATGCAGAAACATTTAAAAGTTTGAGTATTGAGGTTGATTTACTATCTGACACATACAAATCTGTCTATGATACATTTGATGAGTATAAGATATTCTCACCAAATAATCAAAGAAGTAAGCGGTCAATCTTACCAATTGTAGGTCAATTAATGAGTACATTATTTGGCACAGTTTCAGAAGCTGACCTTGAAAATATAAATAGAAATATTAAAAACTTGGCAGAAAATCAAGAACAAATTATACATGATCTTGACATGAGTTTATCTATTTTAAATTTGACTACAATACAAGTAGCAGAAAATAGAAGATCTATTATGGATTTAATAATAGTTGTTCAAAAACTTGACGCAAAAGTTATACAGTTAGGAACATTGTTTGAACAAAAATTTATGAGGCTTGAACAATTTATTCATACATATTTACAGTTTAAGATGATTCTTGATGAAATAAGGCAAACTACTCAAAATGCTGTAATTTACCTAGAAAATATTAAGACTGAACTTAATATGCTCTCAATGTTACACTTATCAACAAGTACTATTTCTCCTAGAAATCTAAGATCATTACTTGTAGAGATAAAATCAAAATTACCAAATAACTTTGAGTTACCAAAAAGTCCTATAACTGATATTTGGTATTTTTATAAGACGCTTACATGTGTAACTTACATGGAAGATGATGAAATCAGAGATGTACTGAAAATTCCCTTAATTAATACAAAAGAAAAATATGAAGTTTATAAAGTACATAACCTACCATTACCATTGTATAGTTCCTTCAAAAATGAAACTTCAACTCCCTATTTAGTTAAATATGAATTAGAAACTGACACGCTTATGGTATCACAGGATAAAACAAAATTCTCATTGTTATCTGAAAATAGTTATCATGTTTGCAATAGTCAACATACACAATTTTGTGACCCTGAAACAGCACTTTATCAAACAAACTTACACAAATTATGTGTTATGGCTTTGTTTATGCAAGCTCGGGATGACATTAAACAACTATGTAAACAAACTGTCATTTTAAAGGCAAAATTGCCAATGACAAAATATTTATCATCTGGTAATTGGATTATAACAACAAATTCACACTTACAGTTTACAGTTAGTTGTCAGTCAAACATTGCTGAACCCTCAGATATTGAAGTCAAACCACCATTTGGGATTGTAACATTAAACAATACATGCAAGGCTTCCAATAAATATTTACAATTATCTGAGTACTTTGACAAACGAAGCACCTTTGAAAGGTCAGATCCTTTAAAATCTCTTTTGAAATTGCGCAATATTTCCCAATTTGAGATTTGGCAAGACTCCAAAACAAACTTTGAAACATTGTCACCAATTAAACTCCCACCACGTTTGACAGAACTAAATGAGATTCCAATGCAAGGTTTTCTGCGCGAGATGCACGCTTATAAAAAGATTAATGGTGAAGATAAACCGACTTGGACATTTGCTACTACCATAATTGTTATTATTATAGTTATTGTAGTCATCGTGACTATTATTTGCATTATAAAAAGATTCAGCCACATTAAATGTAAGGGGTTAGCTGATTTGCATGACCATGGGATCACAGTAATGAAACCAATACCTTCAAACGTTGCTGGTGAAGATATTGAGTTGATGTCTGTCGAACGACCAAGTGGAAATGTCAGTCACATTTCGGAGGGACAATCTAATCCCCTCAGACAGATGGATGCCACGATGGCATGGGTCAGAAGTGACCAAAAGAAAAGTTAATAGTGGTCCACGGCACCTTCATTGTATATAATCATCATATATGTACTTTAATTTTAATTGCTTAATAATTAAGTCCTCCTGTATACCCTAAAGGTATGCAGAGGTGAAGATTTTAAGGTTAAGGGTAATACAAAGTCCTCCTGTACACCCTAAAGGTGTGCAGAGGTGAAGATAAGTATAATTTAAGTTAGAACGAAGTATTTGACATGCATGGTTGAAGATGATAAGAACTGATTTCTTAAATATCATCTACTATGTAGATAAAACATTCTATTTGCAGATAACTGTTAGTGACATTGAGATCATGAAAGAAGAATATGGACAGAATACAACAACAGTATATCCTGTTGTCATGGTTATCAACAAACACACCATCGAGCAGCAAAATGATGGCGTATTTCGACCAAGGAATCGGGTACCTATCATCCCGATTCCATCCAGGCCCACACAAGTGAGGAAAGAGTGACAGTGAGGTGACAGTTGAAAAGAAGGACATATTCTGACTTGAATTATAATTTATCAAAATTGCATATAATGTGTTAATTCCCTTTGTTTTAATTATGCTTTTATTTTCAGTATTAAAGTATCAACTATTGTTTACATTACAAGAGACTAGAAGTACTGTGAACAGTGAACAGTAAAACTGTGACTTTAAAATGTGACTTTTTAAAGTTATTTCATTGATATGTTTTAATCTGTCTAGTAATATGCCTTTTGATATATTGAAATGTTGTCAATTGCATGATGTGTTTATTGTATTGTAATATATGTTGATTTAATGAGCTCTGGTCAGCTGGGTATTATGATTGTTTAGTACATGTATTCTGTCATTTTTCAATTTATTAATTTGAGAAATTAATAAATTTCTTAAAAAGGGGAGGTATGTTACATAGTGGCCCCCTGACATGTATACATGTACTTTTTAATTAATTAAAATAATCATCTTAATTGCCTTGATTGATAGTATGAAAGTGTACTCTTTTAAATAGTAGGTATAGGAACAGTTATAAGTTTGCATACTTTGATAAATACATGAGTTTATTATTGTTGGAGTCCATTCAAATCAATTGGACACTGTTCAAGTCAAAGTAAACATCAGGCCTTTGGAATTTGATGACAAATGTCATATGAGTTTTGGTCAACTTTTAAAGGTCAGATGATTCTGCGCTGTTCCACAGATGTTTGGCAGGTGTTAGGAATATTTTAAGTTCAATTTACATACTTGTCAATCATTAGGGTGTTTTGTTTAATGTTTCATCAGAAACCCTAGTACATGTTATCATTATTGTCACTCACAGAGTGCTTCGACATTTTAAAAGAATGTTATTCTACCCTAATGATTGACTTGATATTTAAACAATATTAAATAATAGTAACATGATTGATGCTTTGTACAAACAACAGGTGGGGTGTTTTTGCGTTATGAAATGTATTGGAATGTTGTGGAATGTGACGGAGCTTATATATACCCAGAGCTTTCCAGACTCATCAGTCATGTAGTTCAGTATGGTTTCGGGTTATTAGTGTGTTCAGTAGTTTTAGTCCAGTCTTGCTTTATACTGAAACTCATTTTTGGCATTTAAAAATAAAATATGAAATTAATAAATCTTTGTTAATTTAAAACTTTAAAAGACTTTAAAGAAACACAACGCGAAGTAACTTGACTTTAACCTTGCTATGCTACACTTTCCTGTGGCGGTTAGAATGGAAATTAAACGAATTGGACACCAAAGAAAAGTGATGACGACTTTAGGGCATAGCTGACGACTTTTGGGCATACGCTACTGAGCAATCAGAAGTTACTTTTTCCCTTTTCTTTCATTCCAGTTTGGCATACACATACTGTGATTACTACTGTATTTATCATAATTGTTTGTCATTTTGTTCTCATATAAGCCAATGAAACATACGACGATCTAATTTAAAGGCAGCGAATGGTAGGTAATAAGGCTGTCTGTAAAACCATGACTGGCTCGGTCTAACGTGTGCCGGGTGTGACGTTAAAAGGCCAATGACTTATCAGTAAAAATGCCAGAGACATGGCTTTTTCCTTTACCGTACACAAAAATATCAAAACACATTTCCTCTTTGTGCAACCGAAAACTGATTAACGGACGTCTTCGTTATCTGTATATGCACGTGATGTGGTATGATGACAAAGCAAATTACAAGCAAAATGGTGTAAAGTTCCCTCTTTAGTTGTATATCCTTGTGAGTGGGCTAAATAATCTGTGTGTTTTTCTACGATAGAATATTGTTTCATCCGTGCAGTTAGTCTCCGCCGGTGCTACCTGACAGTTACATAATATACATTATAGGTATAACTAGCATTGGTTTTAAGTTCTCGAGAATGATGAAATACAACTGACTCTTGATAAAAAATCGTTACTCGATAGATTCCCCTTTTACGTCATTTTTTTTCTTTCAAGTGTTCACTGAAACAAAACGAGAAACCTAATTTAGATTTGATGGTATTTTTATGACGATATCAATGTAAATACGGAATGATGTTAGATATGAAATGATACACAACACGGAAGTTGCGTCCGCAAAACACATTATTTATTGTCTATCCGCGATCAATTAGAAAATGCAGCGATCCTATTATGAAGATACCAGACCGGATTAATTAGTAAAAATACATGTAATAATAATAATAATAATAATGATTATAATAATAATGATAATAATTATTATTATCATTATTATTATTATTATGAATGATATTAAAAATCTACCACACCACTATTTTTCCCCTTTTTAGCTCGCCTGAACGAAAGTTCAGGAAGAGCTATTGTTGTCACCCTGGCGTCGGCGTCCGCGTCGGTGTCCGCGTCCGCGTCGGCGTCGGCGTCCGGATTGGATGTTTTGGTTAAAGTTTTTTAAAGACCTATATCTCCTTAACCCATTGATGGATTCTTTTGATACTTGCACTGTAGTTAGATATTGGTCCAAGGTTTAACAGGGTACCACCCCCACCCCACTCCGTGACCTTGCTGTCAAGGTCATGGACTTAGAAAATTGGGAGATTTTTGCACTGGATGTTATGGTTAAAGTTTTATAAAGCCCAATATCTCCTTAACTTATTGATGAATTCCTTTGATACTTGCATTGTAGTTAGATATTGGTCCAAAGTTTTCCAAGGTACTACCCCCACCCCCCTCAGTGACCTTGATGTCAAGGTCATGGACTTAGAGAATTGTCTTTTTATTGATTGGATGTTTTGGTTAAAGTTTTTTAAAGACACATATCTCCTGAACCCATAGATGAATTCTTTTTATATTTGCTCTGTACCTAGATATTAGGCCAAAGTTTTACAGAGTACTACGCCAACCCCGCTCAGTGACCTTGATGTCAAGGTCAGGGACTTAGGAAATTTGGTCTTTATTAAAGTTTTCTAATTGCATACCGATTCATAATGCCTGGCAGAGATTTAGTTTACACTTGAACTGATGTTAGACACTTTTTTGAGCTTTTACAAAACACTATATACTTACCCCACTGGATGAACTTGAAGTCAAGGTCATTGACTTTTAATTTTGTCTTAAAGATTTTGGTTAAAGTTTTATATTTATGAAGACATTATTTCACAGTGCCCCGATGGACTCAGTTGATACTAATATTTAGACTGATAGTATATAATGGTTCAAAGTTTTGATACATCATAGGCCCCCCCCTCCCCCCCCCCCCCCTCTTACTTCTTTGAGCTCTAGCTCGTGGACTTTGAAGTTTCATGTGGATTTTTTTTTTATTTCAATTTTTTTAATTTCATTTTAAAACTCTTTTCTGAGATAGCTTTTGTTTATAAATGTGTTGTCATTATGGACATGCTTGCCTGAAGTTTTATGCATAGCAGTCCACACCACCATAACGACTGTGTGATGGGCAAGCACCTATTCAGGCGAGCTATGCTGTCAGGCGACAGCTCTTGTTGTAAATCTGATTCATTTCATGTGTGGGGACAGGGAATGCGGATAAGCATACCTGTCAATGATGAGGATAATTGACGCACGATCCGGATACTGTTTTATGTAACAATAAGTAAAACAATCGTATTTCTAAGTATAGGGGCATATACAATTGTTCAAATTTAGGACAAATTTCGGTATTTATCTTAGGTGTCCCAATTTGTAGAATTTTTACAGTTCTCGTTTTCACTTCATGTATCCTTTAGCAGGTATATAAATACTTCAGGCAAACAAAACAACCATGGTACGATGATGACAAACATTTTAATAAGTTTTATTACAAACAAAAAGAGCAATGTTCTGAGTATATCAAAGATCTTGTGCACTACCAAATTTTAGAGAAAATTGTGAGTAAAACGAATATACATGGGGACACATAACGTTGAAACGACGTCCCACATATGTTTCAACGTTTTGTGTTTTATGGGTGTTTACGTGTATTTTATTTTGCTCTAATGTTTATTTTGCTATAATAATTGATAAAATTGCAAATTATATTTTCAAATGGAAAAATACCGGTAAATCAAAATCGTCATTGTAATATCAGTTACTATCGGATGATAGAGAATTTAATAGTATACATGTTACCAGAATATAATATTAAATGAAATCATTATCTACAGGTTTCATATTTTAGGATTTCATATATCAGGTAAGTTTGATTGGAATTCAATTTGTATGTTAATTACTATATACAATGTGACATTTCAGACTCCAATCTTAACGTCATCTTTATGAGAATTTTAACTGCTAGAGCCATCTTTATTTTCCTAGCAGTAAAATAAGAAATAGTAACTTCAAATGGACTTTGATTAGATTTCAGAGGTATGATCATCAAACCTATGTATATGAATATTTACAGAAATCTTTCTTTTGACGTTATTGAGACGTTTAAGAATGTAACCTTACGTCACGGGCTTTTCTTAAAACTGAGCAAAGCAATCGCTCTGAAACTCATGTGCAAAATCCTGCCTAGTAACAACTACAAGATGGTGTGCTTAGATTTCATGCACTGAAACATTAAATGGTATAAAAACGTTAAAAAGTGTGTACTGTAACCTACGTCACACGTAACCTACGTCACAACGTCACTAAGATCACGTTATGAAAGCGTTGACGTCATTTGATTAAGCAGCGCTTCATAGAAAACCCCTTTCTTCAAGAAAAGCAAAGAAAAACATTTTAAATTGAAACCAGCCAAAATCATCAAATGTCAGTAGAATGGTAAAAGTGCAATGCTACGCATGTCAAAGAAATCGTATGCGACATCGTTCTTCAACGTATATAAATAACGTCATAAAATACGCCATTTTTAATTGTTAGGGTATGTCGCTAAACACGGTTGGTATTCCATAATCTTAAACTATTATCTGAAAATATTTTAAAGCTTTGAAGCAGATATCATGAGCATTATGGTCGTGATTTTTTCTTGAATTCTGGCATGGTTGTATATATGGCCATTTTTGTCCGCGAATGGCCCAGCTTAACTGAGAACGTCTCTATTACGTTAACGTTAATTACGTAACGTAAATACTAGATCCATAGTTACGCTAAGGAGCTGAATACAAAAATCAAACATGTAGTGGTAAATATTTTTAATGTTATATAGAATAATGTTCTAAGGTTCAAGGACGGTTGGAATTCGACGTCGTCAGTTCACTGACTGTCGAGTTTGAAATAGAAATGAATGTTTTGTAGGCCTTTCCTCCGAGTTGAACTCTATCGATACGCCGTGTCTGCAGGCACAAAAATAGAAATGAGTGGGTCTATCCAAGCAAAAGCTGTCATCGACGAGGCCCGACGGGGTAGCCTGACCATGCAGCAGTCACAGACCTACCACCCTGGCCTGGATAAAGAGTAAGTTCACCCTATGCATTTGAATTTTAATATATCTGATCAACAGCAATCATGATGCGATCTTTGCCAGTCCATATAGGATGAAAACGCATGCTACTAACGAAAAATTCTAACTATTGGGACAGATATGTCTGAGCAAACGGTGTAGACCCAGATCAGACTGCTCCCGAAGGAGCAGTTTGATCAGAGTCTACACTGTTTTCGATAACATCTGTTTCTTGCGAACGAATCACTACATTGTAAATACCAAATTGTTCCCTTCTTAGGACAAGTTCGGTGATTATTTTTTTTATAATTTTACGACACATGCTTATACAGCTGTTTTCGGTTTTATGAGCAATCCTTTATTTTTATGCCAGTTGTGTTTTGAAATTGATACTTTTCAAGTTTATTCCGTGCAAAACCGTTTCAAGACTAATACGATCTATGTCAGTCTCCTTTACTTGTATCAAAACTGTCTTTAACAGACAGGTACAGCCCTGCACAAAGATAGTTAGGACTGTATACACGCTCAATGCCGGGTCGAAAATGATCACAAGTTTTTTCATGTCTTACAGTAAACAGTCTTAGCAGACTGGAGAAGTCTGGTCAGGGTCTACACTAGTTGCTCAAGCACTCTGTCATAGGATTCATGTTAAATACGACAGTCTGATCAGGGCCTACACTAAATGCAATTAAGGACAATTATGGTTAATATTTTTAAAGGTGTCCCATTTTTTTTTTTTAATTTTACGTTTATCGTTGTAAATATTCGAACAGAGTTAGACGTCCATTTTCTTATTTTTAAACTCGGCAAACGATCAAAATACTCTCCAGATCTTGGGCTGCTAAGCCTACGAACATTTTAGGCAAGGCCGATTTTTAGACGCATATTTCGTAGATATAATACATTTATATGCGCGAACGTTACCAGATTGGTCTCAATGCTAAACATTCGCACTTGTGGTACGTAAGAATCATTCTGTGTCACGACTCGTATGATTTTTTTATCGACTTATATATACATTAACATCGCCAGAACTGCGCAAAATCTATAGTTTATTGATAAAAAAACACACAACAACATGAATTATAACAACAGCAATAATGATAACAACAACAACACAAAGTGTTTTTAAAATAGATATTGAAATGCAGGGTATGCAAATTTTATAGCAGAGTCACTACGGGGAATATCGGGTTTGATAAAGAAAAAAAATTTAAAGGCATATCGTGTACCCACTGAACCTCAGCGTGCGAAAATCCGTCTTACGGGACATGCGGATATTGCGCAAATCTGCTCAGATCGCCCGCATACTGTCCAGAACACGTGCAGTGCGCACTGGCAATAATTTTAGGGTCGAGTCGGGTAACTTCGGACAGCATGTAAATTCGGCCAATGACAGTTGTTTGGAATTAGGCTAAAACAAAAATAACTGGGCAAACATTGAAAATCCAGATGAGACGGCTCATCATTATGTGCCGTCTCATCTGGATTTTCTCTGTTTGCAATGGTATGTCCGAGTTATCCCGACGCTGCGTATGTTCACATGCTGCTTATGTTCACATGCTAGTTCTGATGCACAGTTCGCATGTGTAGTTCTTTAAGCCTTGAGATGGACTTTGTCAAGACGTTGCCCAACTGGCCTTGATCTAAATTTAGCATCGTACGCGTATGTGCTTGACAGAAACTCTTTAATCAAAGAGTAGTAAAGTGTTATTTCTGCACTTTTAATGGAAAATATGTTACAATATGCGGCATATGCAAATATCTGCACAGCGCGTAGATAAAGTTAGGCTACTTGTTTTGCAATATCATACGGATGTGTTTTCGTTGAAATGTTTTTCTTCTAAATTCTATAAATAACGTACACGGATACATTGAACAATGTTTTGCTATTCAAGATCAATGTTTATTGTTTGCCGGAGTACTGCATTAAGAAAACTTTATAAACAAAACAAATGTTCAGTCGATTTGCTTACACGGACATTTGCACTGACCGCAGGAAATGCATCCGAACCGTAAGTATACGATTTTCCCCAAAATATTCGGACATACTTCGAATTTTGACAAGCCTTATAAATGTCTTCAGTCTAGCTTATTCAGTCTGCAGATCAGTGAGGGCGTCCGCATTCCGGGCGGGAGGCCCGGTTGGTAAATTCCAAGGACATAATATAGTATAGTCTATTAGAAACAGATAATTTTAGTCTCGGGTTTTCTCCCAGTTCATATAATATCGTTGGTTGGTTTCCCATTTTCAGATGCCAAGGGCTACGGTAGTGCAAAAATAAACATATTCATGTTTTTAGCTCACCAGAGCCGAAGGCTCCGGGGGAGCTTATAGGATAGGCAGTGGTCCGTCGTCGTCGTATGTCGTCGTCTGTCTGGCGTCGTCTGTCGTCCGTCAACACTTTTAAACGACATCTCCTCTGAAGCCACTTGGCGGATTGGGCCCAAATTTCATCTGTGGCATCCTTGGGATGGGGGATTGAAAGTTTGTGTTTTTTATGAAAATTGGCCATTTAGTTTGGTTGCTATGGCAACTTAGAGTTCCCATTGACTTAAAATGGGGAAAATTGAAAAATGGCATTTTCTGCCAAGCTATTGCAGATATGTTGATAAAACTTTTATAGAAATGTTCCTTGAGATGTCTTCTATCAGCTATATGTTTTTTTTGCCCACTGCTTCTTTTATTGGTTGCCATGGAAACCGAAATGCAAATAAAAAGGAAAAAATACTTAAAAAGTTATCTCCTCAGAAGCCACTGGGCCGATAAGGCCCAGATTTCATCTGTGGCATCCTTGGGCTGCGGGATTGAAAGTTTATGTTTTTTATGATCATGGGCCCTTTAGTTTGGTTGCTATGGCAACTTAGATTTCCCATTGACTTATAATGGGGAAAATTGAAAGCTGGCATTTACTGCCAAGCCATTGCAGATAATGTTGATAAAACTTTTATAGAAATGTTCCTTGAGAAGTCTTCTATCTGATATATGTTTTTTGGCCCACTGCTCTTTTTATTGGTTGCCATGGTAACAGAAATGTAAAAAAATGGAAAAAAATACTTCAAAAATTATGTTCACTTAAGCCACTGGGCCAGTAAGGCCCAGATTTCATCTGTGGGATCCTTGGGCTAGGGGATTGATAGTTTTAGTTTTTTATGAAAATCGGCCCTTTAGTTTGGTTGCTATAGCAACTTAGAGTTGCATTGACTTGGGAAAATTGAAAAATGGCATTTACTGCCAAGCCATTGCATATATTTTGACAAAACTTTTATAGATTGTTCCTTGAGAAGTCTCTTATTAGATGTGTGTTTTTTTTTGCCCACTGCTCCTTTTATTGGTTGCCATGGAATCCAAAATGCAAAATAATGGAAAGAAAATACTTAAAAAATGATCTCCTCAGAAGCCACTGGGCTGATATGGCCCAGATTTCATCTGTAGTATCCTTAGGCAGGATGATTGAAAACTTATGTTGTTTTTTTATAAAATAGGCTCTTTAGTTTGGTTGCTATGGCAACTTAGGGTTGCATTGACTTGCAATGGGGAAAATTAAACAATGGCATTTACTGCAATCAATATGTTGAAAAAGTTATATATTTTGTTATCAACTCAACAGACTGTCAGACTGAGACGTTGTAGTTGTATATTTTGTATTAGCCTGTAGTACAAATGTGACAGCAATTTTTAGCCTATACAAATTTGATAGCAATTTTGAGCTAGAGATCTGGTGAGCTTTGTGGCCCGTGGGCCTCTTGTTTTGTCCAATACCATTACCTTGCCTTGAAATTTTCTGTTTACGAGGGATGTTCAGAAAGTTCTATTCGTAACGTCATATTTTGGTAACCATCATACTGATAGAACATATATAATGCTATGAAATGTCTGGACAACTCTGCAAACGCAGTGTATATTTTCTAAAGGACACGATTTTGAACGCCTTTGAAAGAGGTATACCCTACAGCCACTGCAGATTTTTACTTAAGAAGGTCATAATTCATATATGAGTCGTCGTTTATTGCTACATAAACACAGTTCCCAGGCAAATGTGTCCTTTAAATCATATTTCATCTAGGTTCGATACTGTCCCGTTCATTTGGATTATCCGCATTTTATGAAGTAGCGAATTCTCCCGTTCTATTAAAAGTTGTAATGATTTTGTAACGAAAACAAGGGTCTTAACAGTCAAAATATTGTCAGGGAACCATAGGCCAATTCGAAACCGTCGAAAAATTTAAATCAAAGTAAAAAACGAAGCTGCTATGTAGTCTTCAGAAATGACGTTGACGTCGATTTCAATAACGTCATAAGAACTGCGCATTGCTTTGCAAGGAATGAATCGATAACAGTTTCCATCCTTCTAACTTGTGAATGGATATTGTAGGCAAAGACTGACAAACAGCTGACAAAAATTTATTTTGTACAAACAGTGATATTGAATTGAATGACACACTGACAAATCAATTCACATATGAAATTTACCCAGTGGTGTGACTGGGGCCTAATAAAAGGCGTTGTAGCTCAATAAGAGAATTTATCTATGTATATAGTGTTTGGTATCATTGTGAAGGCGAAATGTAGTGCTTTCAATACATGCATAGCATTTGTCTCCAGCATGTCACTAAACAAAGTTATGAGGCTACAATCAAAACTTTCTGAACAGCCCTCTTATCTTGGACGACAGTGATCACACCTTGAAACTCATAGAAGTCTAGAATAGACCCTGAAATCTTGCTTGGTTCTGGTCAAAACCACCAAAGTAAGGCATCCACCCCTTTCAGGCTGCAACTATTCCATCTGTGTTAGTTGTACCCGTCCGTGTTAGTTGTCTCATGCTACTGAATACCGAGCTACTCTTAATATTCGGGTTTTCTATATTTTAGCTGGCTATACAATTTTGGATTTCAATAAATCAGTTTTGCCCTCAAAACTATTGGGAGCCTGATCAGATTGCTTTGAAGACCTTAAAGCAGTCTGTTCTGAGTCTGCACCGTTTTCCCAATATATCGTAAAAGTTCTATGTATAGGGACAGGTATCTCTGAGCAAGCAGTACAGACCCAGATCAGACTGCTACAAGAGCACTCTGATCAGGGTCTACACTGTTTTCCATTCCATCTGCATCTTTTGGACGCGTCACACATTGTAAAACCAAGTTGTCCCATTTTAGGTTAATTTCCATGATTCAGCCACGACACGAGAAAACCAACAAAGAGGCTGTGCCCTGTGCGCAGACTCAGATCAATCTTCCTTGTCTGATCAGAGCCTTCTCTCTGCGCCTTAAGGTAGCTAAGGGTCTAAGCTACCTCTATGAGCACAGTGAAGACTCTGATCAGGCTGGGCGGATGCCCAGGCTGATCTGAGTCTGCGCTGGGCGCACAACCACTTTTTTGGTTTTCTTGTGTCGCTGCTCAATTATTTTAGGTGTCCCAGTACGGTATGCTCAAATATTTAAGGTAGATACGAGCAGCTATACTGTGGTAAGGGCTTGGACTTATTAATATTATGACTTAAGATTATTGTGACATTTCAGTACACACCTCGAACATTTGTTGGACATGGCGGAGAAGAAACCAACGGAAGATGAAATTAGGGAAGTGAAAATAGGGCGCCCGAAAGTCAGGGGCCTGGACATACTAAGGGACCCACTACTAAATAAGGTTTGTGTATCTAATTCATTGTAATTTTAATTCAGTATTATATATTATTATATATTTTCATAGTAGACTTAATAATATTACAGTTACACTCGCGATAAGATCACCACCAGTTCAAATAGTTCAACTCAAACTGACCATCAATATTTATTTTAAAAGTGAAATGGGTCATAGCCATGTCACTTTGTGTTTCCCAATTTAATAAATGAGTCATTACATGTTTTAATATGTAAGAAATTTTCCATCCTCTTTTTCCTCAAATGTGCCCCTGTGTGAAATGCATCGTTTGTAATGTTAACGTTTGAAGCGCGTGATGGGTCCTAAATTCATACACGAACAAATTTTACCCACTTTACTCTTATTATATCAAGCAAAGCCCCGCCCCACCCCCACCCCCGCTATGGGTTGGCTGGTGCCTCTGCGGCAGAGATTCTATTAGCCTTAGCAGAACTTGAGTGTCATTTATGAAGGGTAAAAGTCCCGCAAAATCGAAGGCAACGTATCAACATACATGTCATACTGCTGGCTGAGGCGTATGTAATACTAATTAACCAAAAATAAAAATATGCAAACAGCTCACAATGAGCCGCCTCATCTGAATCGTCACTCTTTTGCGCTGTAGGCTTTGAATTCTCAATATGATATAGCTTGTGCGAAACAACTCTTGAATATTTTCGGACGTAAATTTTGTCGTCTGTTTTTTTGCGCTTTAAGCCGGGTCGTAGCGCAATCGGTAGGGCACCTGACTCGTAAGTCAGAGGTCCTGGGTTCGAAACCCGGTCTGGCCACATACTTTCGTTTATCCTTCCGCTGATTCAAGAAGGGTAGTTGTCAGTTACTGGCGAAAGTATGTGCACTTAGTACTGGTTAACCGCTTAGGAGGTCTAAGCCTGCCCAGGAATAGTGTGGTTAGGTTAACTGACCGTCCCGACATGACCATAGTTGTTTACCGTGGACGTTAAGCATCAAATCAATCAATCAATTTTTGCGCTTTACGGGTTAATTCTTCTTCAGGGTATGTGCTTCACGCTGAAGGAGCGCCAACTACTAGGAATCCATGGCCTGCTGCCACCCGCCATAATAAACCAAGATCAGCAGGTGTACGTTGTCATGCAGAACTTCTACCGCTGGGACAATGACCTCGACCGCTATATCTACCTGATGTCATTACAAGACAGGAACGAGAAGCTGTTTTACCGAACTGTGACCAGAAATGTTGAGTTGATGATGCCTGTGATATATACCCCAACAGTTGGCCAGGCGTGCCTTAAATACGGTCTTGCTATCAGGAAACCACGGTATGCGTAGCAGAAAAAAAATGTGCATAAAGGTTTACTCTCTCGCTTTTTTCTCACAACTTCATAAGATTTGTGTTTCTCTATTTTCCTTTTATGCCCCCGAAGGGACTTGGGGATGCATATTGAACTTGCGTTTCCGATATAAAGATTCGGTACATAGGGTGCTGCTAGTGCCAACACGGACTGTGTGTTGGCACTTTTTCACGTGATGCGGTAATTACCTTGTCGTGTCCGATTGTCGTGCGCTACAGATAAAATGAAACCAGGATTTTTAGATTAATCAGATATTGTATCATTCTCCGGTTATGGTAACCAAGTGTAACCTTAAATTATCCAAGATTTTTAGACTGATCCTGTTAAATCCCGGATCATTTAATAGGATATTAGTTTTAGCAATGACAAGTATAGCTGTATTACTGGCTAATATTAAAGAAAGCGCGTGTGAATACGTTGTGGTAACAGTATGTAATGTGGCACTTCTGTATTATTATTATATATTATTAATTATATTATTAACCGGATTAGGTCCAAATCATGTTTTCCCTAATTTATATAGTTAGTACTAGGATAATTGTTGTAGATCATATTACCCAACATTTGAACAAGTTGGTCACTGGTGGAATGGCAAACTACGAGCAGACTGCAGGCCACCTAAGTAACAACTGAGTCGGCAACATGACAAAACCAACAAAATGGCATGTGCCCCCAGCTTTGGCATTCATCTAGTCTGATCAGTCTTTACTGTGTGCTTAAAGGGTAGCTTAGGGTCAAAGCTAGCTCTATGCGGAGAGCGAAGTAGATCTGAGTCTTCGCTGAATGCACATGTCACTTTGTTGGTTTGGTCACGGCTCAGTAAGGAAAATCACAGCAACAATACGAGTAAAGATGTGCATTAAGTCAGGCATATCATATGCGGTGTTATACCAGTCGAGGCACACTTCATGTCTTTGATAAGAGAGAAAAGTGACCCTTATGAATAATTACGCCGATTTTCCTTTTTCCGTAAAAAGCTATATTATATTATTTGTGCAGAGGTTAAATGAGGTAATAAAAGAATCACTTGTTGTATTCATGAGAATTTCATTGGACCGACGTTTCATTTAACCACCTAAGCTGTACCCAGCATACATAGTCAACCATGTATATGACTATTGTGCCTGGCATTTACCGATCGTATACAGCTTGATGCATGGATTACGCCCTTTGGACATTGGCTCCGCCACATGTCTACCATGGCTTTTTGTCGTATCTGCTTTTGCAAGGTGCAATTTAGGGCTCCGGTTTTTGTCGATCAAAATTGATTCCGGGTCCGAATCCGGGTTTTAGTTACATCAAGAAGCATTTTTCTATTTCAGGGGCCTTTTCATCAGTATCCATGACATTGGTCATGTTTATGACATTCTTTGTAACTGGAACATAGATGACGTTAAGGTAAGGCTTACCGTGTTATCATTTAACTGGTTTCCATGGAAATCACTAATTTGTTTACATGGCAACCAAAGCCTTTCCGCACACAAACCAGACCCCTTTGCAAACTGCGCATGTCCACTATGAGCCTTCTTGTTTGATATTACCTTTTCGCCAAACACTTCCTTACTGAATAGCGAACCTGTCGTGAATGGAATTTTACTCCTTCGTCGGTGGTCCCAAAGAGCATACATGAGCAAAATCCTACTACTGAAAAAGTATCAAAATGAAACGAAAATCTACTCTCTTTTTCAGTAACACCATAGATAGCTTGTGTGATGAAACGATGGAAACTTTCACTTGAAATGCCAATGTTTTCAGATATTTATGATATTCACTAGTACTGCCAAAGGGTAACATTCTATATAAACTAAGCATGCAAAATAATTAGTATCGTTTAATTTAGTTTCGAAAAGTTGGTTCGTTACGAGTTGTTTCCTGAAACTATTCATCTTAAACTGGTACTACCTTGGCCCACCTCGAACTCGAACTATAGTAGCTACTATATTTACTAAAGTTCCAATCAAAGTGAGATGGTAGCTACTTAAATGACGTCATGAACTTACCAAAGATTTATAGAGGTCTGGACCGCCGTTACTCAAGTAGCAAGATGAAGACTCGCGCGATTTGTGGGTGTACAACAAGTATTTGTTAGGGCATATATTATCATTTAAGCTATAAATTATCGTTTTTAAAGACTACATGCACGGAAAAGGCAATGAAAATGCACAGCATTTATTTCCGTTTCCATGACAATCTGATTACAGCAACTTTCAGCGTTCGATTGGTAACACGAGTGCGCATGCCCAAAAATACAACTATATGGTAGATACTCTAGTTCGATTTGAAGTGGGCCCTTGTTTATCATAAATATTTCTTGCATTGTTTTTAAAACAGGCTATTGTGGTGACTGATGGCGAGAGAATTCTGGGACTCGGCGACCTCGGAGCTTACGGTATGGGCATTCCCGTGGGTAAACTGTCCCTATACACAGCCCTGGCAGGGGTACAGCCGCACGCCTGCTTGCCTATCATGATAGATGTTGGGACTGACAATGAGGTATGCAGTCTCATTTCTGCTTTTTTTCATGCTGGATGAATGGATGATATAGAATTTATTTTTATGACAAAGAGAACAGTTTAATAAATGGAACTTCTGTTAACTCAACGTAATACAAGAGCAAGTACCCGTTTCATAGAATAAGCGTTAACAAACTGCTTTCATTACATCGGAAAATAACTGAATGTCTTTATGTGGCCTCCCTGATAGACTTTTAAGCGGCTGTGTTAGAGCAGCCACTTTTGTACTTCATTGAAAAGTTTAAACTAGAAAATGTGTTTATGAAACACTATGCCCCCAACCATATACTTGCCTCTAAAGAAGGTTCATCCCATAATGTATAAGTCAGAAAGGAGTATACCTCAACATAGTATTTTTAGAATTGGCTGTAAAGCTAATCAAGTCATCTACACCTTGGTTTGTAACTGTATGCCAAATATAAAGATCATAGCTTAAGGGGTTCTTCAGATATTTTGTTCACAAGCTTGTTCCCATACAAAATGCCTATGTCCAAAAATGGGAAATAACTCAACCAAAAATTTATGAGATATTATCAAAAGTTAATCAGTTCATCTACACCTTAGTCTAAACCTGCACGCCAAATATGAAGAACCTAGCTTAAGCGGTTCTTCAGATATTTTGTCACAAGGTTTTTCCTGTATAAAATGCATGTGTCCGAAAAAGGGTATTAACTCAACCAACAATTTATGAAATAGGCTCAAAAGTTAATCAGTTCATCTACACCTAAGTTCAAACATGTTTGTTAAATATCAGGATCCTAGCTTAAGCGTTTCTTCAGATATTTTGGTCACAAGGTTATTCCTACAGAAAATGTCTTTGTCCGGAAAAGGGGAATAACTCCACCAAAAATTTACAAAATATGCTAAAAAGTTAATCAGGTCATCTACATCTTAGTTTAAACCTGCACACCAAATATGAGGAGCCTAGCTTAAGCGATTCTTCAGATATTTTGGTCACAAGGTTTTTTCTATATAAAATGCCTGTGTTGAAAAGGGGGAATAACTCATTCAAAAATTTATAAAATAGATTTGAAAGTTAATCACTTCATCTACACCTTAGTCCAAACCTGTATGCCAAATATCAGGATCCTAGCTTCAGCGGTTCTTCAGATATTTTGGTCACAAGGTTTTCCTATATAAAATGCCTATGTCCGAAAAAGGGGAATAACTCAACCTAATATTCATGAAGTAGGGCTCAAAAGTTAATCAGGTCATCTACACTTTCGTTTGTAACTGTGTGCCAAATATGAGGAGCCTAGCTTAAGCGGTTCTTCAGATATTTTGGTCACAAGGTTTTTCCTATATACTATGACAAAGTCGAAAATGGGGCATAACTCCGGAACGACAAGACTGGCAGAGTAAAAAAAATACGGATCTGCTTATTCTTTATGTGCATGCCACATATAAAATTTCAAGATCCCAGCATAAGCGGTTCTTGAGTTTCCCATCTGCCAAAAAGCATTACAGACAGACGGACAGACAGACAGATGGACAGGCCTAAACCAATATCCCCCTCAACTTCTCCGAAGTCGGGGGCATAAAAAGCAGAAAGAGAAGTCATTCGCCTCTGTTCTATTTTTTTCAAACCTCTATGAAGACATATCAATTTGGATAACTGTATTAGCATTGAATTAGTAGCCCTACAATCAAGAAAACTGATATCCATATGGGTAAAAATGAACTTCTCTGTAATACTGAATACAGGATGATTTTAATAACTTTCTCACATTCACGTGTCCACCCAGTGCCATCAAATAAATATTGCAACCGGGCACAAAATGTCATGGATAAATAAGATCATTAATAACCTGGCCGATGGTCAAGCCGAGGTTTCCTTGCATGAAATGCAAACACCCTGGATTGCCTTCATAAAAACCGTTTTGTACCGTAAGACAATATGTGTATGATATATATGGAACGCCAAAGCTGTCTGGTGATGTAATAAAACTTTATTATGATGCATACAGTTCTTTTGTTTATGACTTGTTTGTATGATATGTGGCTAAAACGTTATAATGCAGTAAGTGCATTATGTGTGAGCTAACATCATTGCGACCGTGTCATGACACGGTCGCATTCTATGGTATTCAGTCTAAATCATGGTGTTAAAAGCTAAACGAGTACGCTGAAGAACTTCCGGAATACGGTACCTGTAAATACCGAAACCAAGCAGTAATACCGCCTTCATGAGAAGACCCCTTACACACAGAGTGGAAGCATGAATTATAAGAGCTAAACGAACACAATGAAGGGAAGCTCTCAACAACAATGCCATGGTGATTTAGACCTAGCCCTTGGTACCAAAAACACATAAGACGGAAACAAGACACGACCTTCTAAATAAAGGAGCATGACTCGTATTTGTACAACAGAACACCGAAAATAATTAGAGCACACCAGCAAGCGTGTATGACGCAAGAGTCGAAGCGCCAGCTGGAGATAGTATAAAGGGGGACTCAGGTAAACGATGTGACACTTCTCGTTACAAACGTGGGATTCCAAATAAATAAACAAAGACTTCACACTTGAATACGCGCTTCTCCTCCTGGAAGGGGAAAGATCTACAAACACGAATGAACACGAAGACGACTTTATTTGGGATCAACATATCTCAGAGTTTATATCAAAGGCAATTAGGACTACAAATTTTGCGACGCACTTAGGTAAACAAAGGCTGCAGAATACTTAACATTGGTTAAACCTAAACTTTAGTGCATCATCTATTTGAGATCCTCATTTTTAAACTCAGTCTTAGCAGGCTGAAAAGGTCTAGAGAACAGCAGCTAGGTGGATCTGTAGGCGACGGCGCAATACAACTAGTGGTGGTATGCTCGATGAGCTGGAGTTGCTATCCAGGGAGGCTCATATAGAGCAGAGCTATCTAATCTTCGCGATACACTCCGGTACCGTATATCATGACAAAGATAAATGTCTGACCCAGATACAGGACTGATACAGTTCAGGATACGCTTGCTAATCAACATGTACATTTTCCACTGATGTTCCAAACAGTCCATGATAATGGTGCCTCATTGAAGGCTCTGCTTTGGGAGAGTAAGGTCAGGACTGTTACAAGTTAGAGCACCACGCAGCTCTCTATATCGTAGACGTCAGGTCTATAGAGATTCTGCATTGGAATAGCTCCCCTCTTTTCCTGATGAATCAGTAGTATGACAAAAAAAGAACATTCTACCAACAATAAAAACTGAACGGTCGCCAGCTTTTTGAAAAAGCTAATATTTGTTATATTAATAGTTAAAGTATTTATAAGGTATACATGGATTATTATCATATGTACTACGTTTCTTAAATTACGCATTAAGTTCTTTATAAAGTGCAGCAGTGCCATTGTGTCTTTCAAGCCTTTGATTACATGTATATGATGTGCATATTTTTACATGTGTGTTCTTTTTTATTATGTGCAAATTTCTTTAATGTGCACAAACATTGTTAATGCGTAAAATAACAAACGCAGTACATAATATAATGATCCACATATATCATATACTTTAAGTAATAATATAATGATGTTAACTCATAACATAATGCACTTACTACATTATATACCAACGTTATAGCCAATTATCATAAAAGCTACACATAATATAAAGAACTTTATGCATCATAATGAATTTTTATTACCTTATCAAACAGCTTTAGCGTTCCATACTACTGTCTAGCAAGAGCATTAAATGAGCCGCGACGTGAGAAAACCAACAATGTGGTTGTGCGCCTAGGGCAGACTCAGATCAGCCTGGGCATCAGCCCAGTCTCCTCAGACTCTTTGCTAAGCGCTTAAAGGGTAGCTAAGAGTTTAAGCTACCTTCATGCGGACAGCGAAGACTCTGATCAGACTGGGCGGATGCCCAGGCTGATCTGAGTCTGCGCTGGGCGCAAAACCACATTGTTGGTTTTCCCACGTCGCGGCTCATTTGTTTTCGGCTGGTGGCTTCTACAGTTCCATGCTTTAGTCAAGAATTGTATCTGCCTTAAGCTGTTACCAAAATATAAAAGCTGGTAAGTCTGGGAAGCCCTTTAGAAAATGAAACCTAAAAGTGCTACTGGTATAGTTTATACATTTCCCCCCCATTGCAGTCACTATTAAAAGACCCTCTCTATATTGGTCTAAAACAAAAGCGAGAGCGAGGACCAGCCTATGACGAACTAATAGACGAATTTATGCAAGCAGTTGTAAAACGGTGAGTAAGGTTTTCTTTGTATATTGTGCATGCCTGCTTGTAAAATTTATGGACATGTTTAAAAATTATGTGACCAAAGTGTGGCAAAAAATAAACATTCTGCCATAGATTCAATTGTTATTCCAAACTTATCTACAGTGCTTACATTTTACCAAACTGTATGAATTGCAATAATAGCATTACTAATACAAAATTTATAACAATTTTGGTGATAGAAATTTAAACAAAACTTCTGTTAAAATAGCCTAAATGTTATGAAAGCGTTCGAAACTAAAGCCATGACCAAATTCAACAACAAATTAATGCATTTATAAAGCCCTATTTTCTTTAAAATGCTTTTTAAAGCTCTGAAATGCTATGGTCATTTTTTATGATTTAACATGCATTTATGTAGGCCTATCTGTGAAGGTGTATGTTTTGCACAATTAACAATGGAAACCATTTCTCTCATTTGGTTTATTTCTCTTTTTTCATAACATATATGTATTACAACATACAACCTTTGCTAGGATTGTAACGAATGCAAATTGCTTATTTGGTTCTTCGTCTAAACTTTCAGTTATGGCAAGAAATGTCTGGTACAGTTTGAAGACTTTGGTAACCACAATGCCTTTCGACTGCTAGAGAAATATAGAGATTCTTATTGTACTTTTAATGACGACATACAAGGTATGCTTTTTAGTGTGAAGTACCATAAAGATGATAAACTGGACATAGTAGTATATATCCGAGAATATTTACACTTTCCGTCGACTACCTTAGATGAACCTATTTGGAGCAAATGTCTTCATCTGCCAATGAACGATAGTTTCCCGCGTGTCGTGATGTCAAATTGATCACGTTAACTCCAGCGATTTGACTGAACGTCGTAATGGCCGAAGAGCGTCTAGCAGTAGTTACAGCTCCACGGCATAATTGTACAACATATATGTTCTAAATAGTTGACTATTGAAAGCAATGTAAAAATTTATAGCAACCCTTTCGGCTTATCATGTTGTTACGGCTGTTGTAGTCTCATCAGTGGCATTCAGAGGGAAATATTGAAGCTAGCGATTTGAAAGCGAATAGTTTAAAAGTTATAGAATAGTCGCGCTAAATTTGGTTAAGGTACATTTATACCAGCCGCTGTGCCAGTATGGCTGCTGGCGGACAAATTGCCCGCGAGGGCAGTAATCAGGGCTTCAGTGTTGATTCTGGTTCTGTAGTAATTTAAAGTAATATTGTTAACCATTTTACGATTGGTTGTCTAACCTGTCCTAAAACCAAGACTGACTTACCATAGAGGCATGATTCTTGGCGGGGTTCGGCTTCCGTTGTTCGGACTATCTTGGCTTGTTGCAGGTTCTCACTGCATCAAGACATCTCCTTCCCGATGCCCTTGCACGTTGTTGTTCTCGGGTCATTGGACTTCAGGTGGCTCGTTGGGGTGGGTGGCGTCTGTGTTCGCGAGTGAAATACGTGGGCGTCTCTTACCTTATGTCTGCAGCTGCTGTGTCTCGCTGATTAGGTCAGTAAGTGTGGCTTAGAGCGAGTTGCTTGCCCTTCACCTGTTGTTTTATACCTTTTGTTTGGGCAATAGCGACTCCGAGGAAAATTAAATACTGAAATGCGAATTGGATGGACTTAATTTGGTAAAGGTACACTGACGTTCAAAGACTGTATTGCAACCTGCGTATTAAAAATGTGAAATGAAGAAAAAATAAATAAAGTAACAACAAATTAAATGAAATGAATAATGACAATGTTTAAATGAAAGTAATGAATATATAAATGAGCCGCGACACGACAAAACCAACAATGTGGTTGTGCGCCCAGCGCAGACTCAGATCAGCCTGGGCATCCGCCCAGTCTGAGCAGAGTCTTCGCTGTCCGCATGGAGGTAGCTTAGTCCCTTAGCTACCCTTTAAGCGCTTAGCGAAGAGTCTGATCAGACTTGGTGGATGCCCAGGCTTATCTGAGTCTGCGCTGGGCGGACGACCACATTGTTGGTTTTGTCGTGTCGCAGCTCAAATAGATGGTGCTACTACTAATATATATAAATATATAAAGAGTGGTATTTTGTTTCAGGTACGGCCGCAGTGGCAGTGGCCGGTATACTGAGCAGTCTACGCATCACGGAGAAACCATTAGTGGACAATGTGTTTGTCTTCCAAGGGGCTGGAGAGGTCAGTTGTTTATGGAAGTGTTGCTTAGTAAGATTTATTTGTCTTAATCTGAAATGAGTCATACAAGCTGGATTACTACAGTTATTCTGGATGAATGTATTAATTGTGATGCTGATCAGAAATTCCGTTCGCATATTTCTACGGCAATCATATAGTCTCATCAGTTAAGCTCAGCATTGATCGGACGAAGAAACTTAGAGATGAGAAAAGAGTGAAAATGTAGCTTACAATTAGGAAGAAACTAGCAGGTGTTATTATCGAAATAATAAATGCAATAAAATTTCACTGCTTTCAAATGTTTCCTTTAATATTTTGGAAATTAAACATCTGGGGCCGTATTTATAAAACGACTTAAGTCGTTGCTATGCTGTTGCTAAGGCTAAATGTCTATGAAGGAGATTGCCTACAACTATGAAATTTGCTCTGGAGGAACAGTCTTTTTCAGACTGTTCCTCCAGAGCAAATTTCAAAGTTGTAGGGAATCTCCTTTATAGAAATAGAGCCTTAGCAACAGCATAGCAACCACTTAAGTCGTTTTATAAATACCGCCCCTGATTCTTTGACATTACATGTATTTCCTTGTATGAATTGAAATGTTGATAGCAATGTTTTGCAATATTTTCAGGCATCTATAGGTATTGCAAAGCTACTGATCATGGCCCTACAGACGGAAGGGGCTACTGAAGCAGAAGCCTACAGCAAAATATGGCTAGTCGATTCAAGAGGTCTTATTGTAAAGGTAAGGCCACACAAAAAATCACTTCGTTTTTTCTTTCCCTTCTTACACCATCAACAGTCGAAGGAGCAATAGTGGCGCTGTTGAAAGTACACGTACAAGTGTTGAAGCCCTTCTATGTACGAGAACTTTGGCGACTGCATCAAGAATCTGTTTCATCTTAGCGGTCGATAGATAAATTCCATCCCTGCCAGATTTGTATAACAATTCATTACGTAACAGTCTGACACAACTACCATTTATGATTCTACTTATGATCAGCTTACCAAGATACATGTGACCTGGACGCTTAGTTTTGCACTCGACATATTTATCGCTACATTTTATCGAAATACCTGCTTTAAATGTCAACTTCAATTATCTCTGTTGACTGCAGTTTCCCGCCACACTGTAAAAAACTGTAGAATTTACGGTAGAATAACTGGCAACCAGCTGCCAGTCCTTTTCCCGTTATTTTTACGGGCGTTTGCCTGAAAGACATTGTTGGAAATCACGAACTGGAAGTTTTATGTTAACTGGACGCACCCAAAAATTACTTTGTATTGTTGAAGGGCTGTCTGACTAAAACGACACCTACTCTATTCTGTCCCACTCTGCTTGATAATTCCTGCAATTTTTACGGGCGACCGTAAAAATAACGGTAAAAGGACTGGCAGCTGGTTGCCAGTTATTTTACCGTAAAATCTACGGATATTTTTTACAGTGCAGTGTAAATAATGGCCACAGAAATGCATTCAGATCGTTCAGTCAAGATGGATTCTTGGATTTTTAATCTTGGAATTTTGGAAGATTTCTAGATTTTGAAGTCGATACTGGAACTAGTATGAGATGCTGGACCCCTTCCCCTTTCCAGACGAGGCCTACGTCCGGGCTTTCTTGACACACTTTATAGCGCCTTCCCAGATTACTGTTTAAAAAACGGCTCCATCCCAAAAAGTCACTTTGCAAAAAGGAACCCATCAGTGCCCGTGAAATCAACGTTTATCTGAATTTAAATTACAGGGCAGACCAGCGGGCGGCATTACAGAAGAGAAAGCCCCATTTGCTCAGGAACACAAACCAGTGGATAGCCTTGAAGAAGTTGTTAGACAGATCAAACCAACAGCCATCATTGGTAGGTTTACTGGATTTCAACAAAGCAACGATCATGATTTATTATGTTTTGTAATTGCTGAAGTTTTGACACTTGTTGCTTCTAGTTTTAAGTGTAGCCCATAGCATAAGGTTCAAGAACTGTGAAATAGTGCCTGTACATAAAGATTATAGTTAGCGTAAGGGGTCTTGATTGGGCAATTTCCTGCTACGCACAATAACATATATTATGTTTTATGAGAGTTGGTATTAAGAACTTGTCTAATTGGTAAAATTCTAGCATTCAAATAAGTAGGTGCGTGTTGAAATTTCGTCGATTTTCGTAATTTCAAAACGCACCTGTGTATTTGCTTATTGGCAGTTACACCTTTGGCGCCGTATGCATTGTAAGTAAAGGCCCCTTTACACGACAAGATTTGTCTTATATGACTGGACATATATGATTTTATCATAAATGATTTTTTTACACAGCATGACAAAATCTTTTATGATTTTTGTTTTCCCGCCATATGTTAGTATAAAACTGAGTCACAATGGAGGATGATGCTATAGTTTTATTGTGTTTGATAATAATTGCAAGTGCTGTTATCAGAATTAGACGGACACAGAGACCTTGCAGTTACGGGCATGCTCCTGGATACGCAGACGTGCCCGCTTAGGAGCTCATCATGCACTAATCATGCTAATGCGAGAGCTTTCCTCAGAAGACTCACCAGGATTTAAGAACATTTTTCAACTGGATAAAAATGATTTTAAGGAAGCTTGGCAACTCTTTTTTTTTCTCTTGATTCCGAATTTTGAGCTGATTTGTTTACTAACAATTCTTTTCTGGAAATTATGAATGGAATATGTGTAACCTTGCCCCCTTATCTCTGTGGGAAAGCCATTAACCTAGAAGACCTCTCCTCTGATTGGCTGAAAGGCTATTACTTCCTAAGATTTGTAATAAAGACATAGAACATGTCCTATTCCTTAAGACTTTTTGCCATGACTACTCACATGACTTAAGATTCTGTAATAGCAAGTTTTACACAGTAAGATTTGTCATATAAGACTAATCATTTAAGACATGTCTTGTCGTGTAAAGGGGTCTTAAGTCAGAGATTTTTTATCCGCTTGCCCGCGCACGTAAACATTGGCATGTACAAGTGGAACCAACAGGCTCATCTGAGAGTGTCTTACCAGGGGTAAAAGACCAGTGAGTACTTAGCACGTAACATGCAATGATTACGGTTATTATTAGATTATCTTGCATGTTAAAATAGTAAAGATCAGATCGCAGAACTGTTTGAAAGAGAAAAAATGAAACTACCAGTAATTAAAGCAGATGATTTTCGGGAAACGTTAAGTAATTTTACTTTTATACATTCATGTAATACTCAACATTTAAAATATTTAGCCCATTTAGATAGATATTGAGGCTTTGTTAGTGTGAATTTCTTTGTGGGTTAGTTTAGTTTTCGTAATACTGGAGACCGTTTTCAGCTTATTCATTGTGTACAGTTTGCTTTTTGAAATTTGAAATGACTAATTATTATTTTTGCAATCTTGATATGATAAGTCGTTTCCATATGCTGTAAGAAAACAAAATTAAGGTTTCCAGGGAGGTACTGCTACAATCAAAGATGCACAGTCTTCCTCTGGCCCCAAGGAAAAGAGAATAAAACTGCTAAACCATAGAACACTGATATGCAAGTAGACAACCGGCATACTAACCAGCTCCTTCTGGTCACAATGGTAAACGAGCAAAAGAAACA
Organism: Ctena decussata; assembly: GCA_963989385.1. NCBI lineage: Eukaryota > Metazoa > Mollusca > Bivalvia > Lucinida > Lucinidae > Ctena > Ctena decussata. The sequence continues at coordinate 56,164,405 of OZ022502.1, read as the reverse complement.
CACATATGGTTTTGTGAGGACCAACCACAGTCTTTTATCGCATTTGATGGTTTGGTAGCTATGTGTTTAGGTTTCTCAGATCCAGCAGCATTACATTACTTTATCATATGACGTTGCATCTGAGAGTGTAATAAAGCCATGCATTAAATGCGTTAATCCACTAGTGGATTAAATATGCAAATTACGTCGTAACGTTATACGTTGACGTCCATAAAAACGTCGCGTTTTCTAATGGCGAAATCGTGACGTTTCCGTGCAAATTCTGCTGATAAAATGCGATTTTAGTGTCATATGATAAATAGAATCTTGCATTCGTGCTCCTGTATTACTGAATTTATTAAACTCGTTCGGGAAAACCGATAAGATGCTCGGCAAAGCCTCGCATCTTATCTTTTTCCCCAACTCGTTTAATAAATTCAATAATACATGAGCACTCATGTAAGATCCTCTATTTATTTCCTTTCTTGAAGGTGCGGCAGCTCAGCCTGGAGCTTTCACAGAACAGATACTAAAAGACATGGCAGAGATAAATGAACGTCCTATCATATTTGCACTCAGTAATCCCACCAATAAAGCAGAGTGCACGGCAGAACAAGCGTACACCGCAACCAAGGTAAGAGATATTTACCTACTCTAAACTAGCCATATATTATTTACCATTAGCCATATACATATATTAAATAAGTCAGTAAGTAAAGTCTTTATTTTACGAAGGGTAACAAATTTAGCAATGTAGCTAATCTTCCATGGGGCCCTCAAAAGAACGTGCGGGGGCCGGGGCAGTGGCGGGATGGAAGTGCAAGGAAAGAGGGGAGAGAATCTAAGTATTAGAAGAAAAAAGGATGAAACCCTACGGAATAGGAAACAAGTAATGTGAATAAGTCAGTAGTGCACATATATACCTAAACTTACAAGCAAAAGTGGATGACTCAGGGTTTCTTCGTTTGCTCTTTACTGCTTTCAAATCACAGCTCATTGTATAGCACAATGAAGAAGTAAAATACAATGGCGTATAATGCAGATTGATTGGAAAGCTCATGAACATATATGAAATAAAACAAGATTCTGTGTAAATTAGCAGGGATGTGGCTCAGGTTGGATTTGGATGATAATTCTGTTTGTTCTCAGTAAATCCATATGTAACGACCCCCATTAGAAGTGTTTCGGCGGAGCAGGGCAGTTCTAGTGAGACTTCACAACAAAAAAGATTAATAAATAAATTAAAAAAACGCATCAAAAAGTAAAAATAAAATATGTCGCTGAATTATCAGCAACATCCTACATCACCTGGTGCTCTGTTGCATCCAAGGTAGATAGGCATATAAATATTTTATATTCTATTTTGAGATCAGAGGATATATTCTAAGAAATCAGACTTTTTATTGCTTTAGGCTCATGTTCTAGATCATCGCTTTTTATTCATTTGGGCCCTTTTTGATGCTAATCAGTCTTTGAATCGACTTCCTTATCAAAATTAAGAATTGCAGTATGTTTTTCTCAGGCATTCGTCGCCAGATCATGTTAGGGTCACTGATAAGGCTTGAATAGCCGAAATTTCGAAGTATGGCTTTGAATGTGTTCTCTGCTCTTGAAGGAACTCTTATGGTTTTTACTTTTTAAACAACTAATTCAATAGTTGTTTCTGGAAACAGGCAATACTATATGTTATTGCTATTCATGGCAAACTTACACCTCATTTCTCCCTAAATTTCAGGGCAAGTGTGTGTTTGCAAGTGGCAGTCCATTCCGTGCAGTTACACTGGATGGGAAAACTTTCCACCCAGGACAGGGAAATAACGCCTATATATTTCCTGCGATTGGCCTTGCAACGATATCGTGTGATATCCGACATATCAAGGAAGAAGTTTTCTTAGCGTCTGCACAGGTATGCAGCTTTATGTTAGACAGTAAAATTATCATCATCCAGTGTGCATAAATAGAAAATACCACAGAGTGATATTAGAAAATGCATCTGAAACTTTACCATAAATGCACATCATTTATATTAATTTTGTGCTTAAAAACGGCTGCACTCAGTTGTAAGAGTTTCTTATCTCTTCTTTATTTATTTTTTAAGTTTTGTTTATGTTTTCAAATTTAATTTATTTTGCATTTGGGGTCTTATCTATCTCCTATAGTTTATACAAAGTTAACATTTTCCGTAAATATATAAAGCGCTTAAAAAGATGTAATAGTTTCACTTTGAAATGCACATAATATGTATTTAGGAACTTGAATAGTTTACATGAAACATCCTTTTTCTTCTTTAATAGCTAGAATATATTGCTGTATCTACTTCAGGCCTTAGCAGATTTAGTAACAAAGGAAGATTTAGCGGAAGGGCGAGTGTATCCCCCTCTGAGTCACATACGAGACGTCTCGACACAGATTGCTGCACGACTAGTCGAGTATGCTTACAGGAATAACATGGCGTATCACGTACCAGAACCACAAGATAAAACGCAGTTTATCATTTCACATCAGTATGATTCCGAATATGAGGAGTTTGTGCCACCCTTATACGATTGGCCTGGACATAGTACTAAGTTATAACAGTATATCATACTTTAAAGGAGCAATTGTTGGGATGAGACCTTCGGTGATTGGGAAATTTGGCTAAAGGAAATAAGCCAGAGACAACAACTGTTTCGCGAAAAATTGGTTTCCTTGAAAGTTCACCTTCTAAGGTCACATTTTAAGGAAACTAAATCTTTCGCATATAGGTCAAGGTTTGTAGTATATGACTAAATGTAAACAACACAACTCTTAAAGTATTGTTAACTGCTATAGGAGGCAGCAAATGTAACTCAAACATGCACTAGACAAACGCCATTGCGGGAATTGGGTACAGACTTTACTTTATCTTCATTCAGTATACAACAAAACAGGTAAAATGCTTTTCACTGTATCGAAACCTGTTTATTCTACAAACTCACATTTACTGGTTTTTGACTTTTATATACATGTATGTTGTTCTTGTGTGTAATGTTCAGCGTTTGGTCGCTGTTTTTACGGTGGTGGGGTACGGGAGGGGGTAGCGGGGAGATAGAGGAGGTGGGTGCAGCATTAGCTTTCTTGATTTTCCTGACAAGTGTAAGTGAAGACCTTTTTCACTGGAGCTACTGTGACAGAAAAGAACTTGCTACTTATAGAGATTAAATTAAAGCCCCTTTGGGAAGGAAGGCAGATAATTCTAGATAAAAGCAATTTCCATAAAAGATATGCCCATACGCCTTAAGGTTAGAAGTGTTTGCTTGTTTTCTTTTTAATTTTTAACATTAAACGAGCTGTTATTTGAGAAAAGGGGTCTACGAGATGCGCAACTACACAATCTAATCAAATTCTTTGATTTTTAATTTCTCATTTACACATATTTAGTTTGATGCAAAGAACAGTATTAAAGGAATCTGATCAGATTGCACAGACGTTTTTGCTCTCCCTACCGAGTTTCAAGTCGCAGCTCGTCTGATTTTAATTGATGTTTTTTACTGCTAGCTTAATATATGTATTGTTTATATAGGACTCTTAAGCGATGTATGTTTTGATGAAGAGGAGAAAAAGATAACAACACAACGACTGTTGTTTGTCTGTTAATTATATTCATCCCGTATTACTTATAGATAGGCTTTGTGGTCCTTATATTGGAATCTCTCTCTCTCTCTCTCTCTCTCTCTCTCTCACACACACACACACAAGAACGCTTGTTGTCTTTAACTGTGCAATCATTTCATACCATTGTCGTGGAGATTTTTAGAGGAATGCAAAAGAACATCTACCTTTTGTATTTTATTCCCAGTTCATTCATCTATCCATTCTATATTTATAAGGAGATTTGCCGTAGTTATGCACATGTACATGTGCACAACTATGAAAAATCTCCTTGGTACAAAACAGATCGATGCCTGCAAATACAAACTAGTATCAATATCTACAAACAAATTTACATCTTATCGCAACTTTTGCAAGTAAAACTTTAGCGAAAACACAGTCATCATAGAAGATGAAACGTTGTAGCAGACACCCGTGCACCCTCCATGACAGCCCACAGACCACATATGTAATTCTAATCATAGAACATAGTCTAAATGTATGATTTTACTTCAGTTTAGGGGTAGACCGCTTATTTAAAATTTTTCGTGTTTTATATAATTCTACTCCGAGACTGATCACTGCGTTACGAGACGAATGTCAGACCCAACTTGGAGATCATTGGCGGTGCATGATGATGGCAGTTCATTGAGGATTATCCTAGACTGGAGTTTTCTACAAGATCAGACTGGCCAGACAGGCGAAGATATGCATCTACTAGTACATCATACCTGGAGATTCTGTTTTGTGTTAAGCACAGAAAGACATGAATATCTATTGGCACATAAAATGAAAGGGGATAAGAGGAACAGAAAGTGTAAGGGTAGTCGCACATAGAGATTACAGTGTCTTAAAAGAATCTTAAACTGCAAATACGTTTTTATGAACCTTAACATTCTTCATGGGAATCTTTTACGGAAATACTTGTTTTACTCCAAGAAACAAGAACAAGAACTCTGTCTGTGCCTTGGTTCAAAAAGCTGTGGCTGCTTCCTAGTAATTGAGTCAGAATATCCGTTTTTTATTTTTTTCCGCAGGGACGCCATGTATGGCGAACTGTAGACTTCAATGCCCGCTGCCCCCAGTTTGATATGCTGCAACTGCAGTCTTGTAATAAGGGTTTGCTCCATAATTTATGCTAAACCTATTTTCGGCTGCAGCTGTCGGAATATCGCAAAGTCAGTGTCGATACTTAAAGCTCCTAGTATATAAATAATGCATTTGCTAACAGAAGTGGTTTTCTATATTTATAGCCCCGCTTTGAAAAAGTGGGGCTATACTGGATTTGGTCTGTCGGTAACTCCGTAACGCTTTTTTGTGTCACAGCTTTCTCAGGAACTATTGAAGCTAGAATTTTGAAACTTGGTATACACATGGACAATGACTTGTATTGTGGGATTGAGAATCGGGCTCATTGCTTTTATAATTATCCATCTTTTCTGTCTTTTTAAGGTGAATTTATGTCACATTTTTCTCAGGAACTGTGCAAGCTAGAATCTTCAAATTTGGTATACACATGGAAAATGAGTGATTATATCGTGGGATTAAGACTCGGGCTCATTGCTTATATTCTTTCATTTTTTTATCTATTTTTCTTTCTGTCCCTATTTTACATGTTAAAACTTGGCACATATATGGAGAATGAGGGATTGTATTGTGGGATCAAGACTTAGGCTCATGCTAATATTTTTGCATTTTTATCCATTTTTCTTTCTTTCCCGATTTTGTTCACATTGAAAATTTGTGTCATAGTTTTTTCAGGAACTATTGAACCTAGATCTTGAAACTTGGTATACATATGGACAATGACTTGTTGTATTGTGGGATTGAGAATCGGTCTGATTGCTTTTATTCTTCCATTTATTTATCCATTTTTCTGTCATTTTGAGGTGAATTTAATTCACAATTTTCTCAAGAACCATTCAAGCTAGAATCTTCAAATTTGGTATACATATGGAGAGTGAGTGATTGTATCGTTGGATCGAGACTCGGGCTCATTGCTTATATTCTTCCACTTTTTATCTATTTTTCTTTCTTTTCCTATTTTACATGTTAAAATTGAATATTTGTGTTGGCGTTTTCTCAGGAAGTATTAAAGCTGAAATCTTTAAACTAAAATATACATATGGATAATGAGTTGTTGTATTGTGGGAAAGAAAATCAGACTTATTGCTTATATTCCTTCTTTTATCTGTCCGTTTTACTGTCTTTCCAATGTATTTTTGTCAGTTTCTTAGGATTTATGCATGCTAGAATCTTCAAACTTGGTATACATATGGAAAATAAATTGTCGTGTCATGGGATAGAGACTCTGGCTCCTATTCTCTATCTGTTTATCCTTCCTTTTACTTATCCATTTTTCTGTCTTTTCTAGCAAATTAGTATCATATTTTTCTCAGGAACTATTATAAGCAATACACATCATTTTTGAGTTGCTGTATTGTGGGATAGACAAGCAGGATTTCTTTAAACTTGGTAGACATATAAGTAATGAGTTGATGCACTGTATATGATTGAGAATGAGGATACTGGCTCTTATTCTTCCTTCTACTCATTTTCTCATGAACTAACTGTCTCTTGGGTTGGGTTGATTCGATATTTATGGCTCTTTTTACAATGACAGGGTGTTACTAAAGCAGTACAGCGGGGCTATAGTCAGATTCTCTGACAGTTCTAGTGTGGGGTTGTTTTGGAAGGGAAACTCCCCATCTTATAACCGAATATGGGACACTTTACCTGCAGGGGCGTAACTAGGGGCAATTTCATAATACGCACAACCATGTTTTATTCTCTACTTCTTGAAGGGAAAGCTAGTATTTCAGCCACTTTGGTAATTGGTATTGAAATCTTGTCTAATTTATAAATTTTCAGCATGCAAATTTGCAGGTGCGTTTTGAAATTTTATCAATTTTGACAAAATTTCAATACGCACTTGCGTATTTGCCGTATACGTAGCTACGCCCTTGACCAGTATAATGCACATACGACATACATGCTTCATTCTATTATTTACATACAGTACAAGAAGTCTGCATAATTGACAGCTAATTGATGAGTAATATCAAATTCATTTTTCAATACAAATTAGGAGCCACGGTAGCTCAGTGGGTTAAGCGCTGGCCCACTGATCTAGCGGACCCGGGTTCGAATCCCGCTTGAGGCGAGAATCTTTCCTTCCGTAAACGGAGTTCCATTGCACACAGCCTTCCACTGTCATCCTCCCATCGTCCTGATATAACTGAAATACTGTTGAAAAGGACGTAAAATCACAAGCCATCCATCCATCCATCTATTCAATACAAATTTTCTTTTCAGATTATTTTCAATTCATAGAAATACTCACTATTATATGTCGATGGTGTATCTCAGGTTTGTCCAAAATTGCTTGTCATCAAATTCTTACTTACAGAGTAATGAAACAGTTTGCTGCCATGTCATTTGCACAGATTACTTTTCAACAATTACTTATGAAGAAAAAAGCATTTTCCTAATGATTTGTTGAAGTAAAATTAATGGTACGATGAACATTTTAGGAACACATTTTTTTTTGCTATCAACAATGAAATGTCCGGTTATATTTTATTATGCAGGCCCGTTTATTTTTCCACATGGCCAATAGTTCTCGCATGGTTTGGGTATTAACTGTAAATAAAACCACCTTTTTTATTGGGTGTACGAACACTAGCCGTGTTAGAATAATATATAAATGATGAAAATTCCAAATGAATAAAAACAAATATAGCGCCTTATAGTCGGTCATTTGCAAAAAGTCAAAACGAAATACAAGACACTGAAGAAAAACTATATTCAATTCGTTTTCCTAAAGCGGACTGCTTTCAATGAAAATAAGCTACGTTTCTACTAAAGTTAAAACACCTAGGCGTACCTTTTTGCGTTTGTAAGCTGGCTTGTATCTTCTCTTCATGATGTCCATACAGAACATACAGCCAAACTTCAGTAAGGGCAGTATCACTGTTTGTCGGGCACATAGTTCCATCTCCACAGTTCTCCTTTTTATAACACCGTCATCCATGTTTCTGGATAATACACTTCCGAACGTTTCACTTAACGATTTTTTTCATATCTCTGGCGAGCAGTAAAAGTTCTTTATACGTCGATTAAGTTAGATACATGTACTTTACTTTGCATATTTACTTAGTAATTATATTTGTCTCTGCATACTCGTCAAATATTCAGAACTTTTGGCTTGTTATAACCAAGCGTGTTGTTGGAAGAAGCCAGGGACGTAGGTGGGATGGTTTTATGATATGCCTGCCGTTCAATTTAAAATCACAAACTGTGTTTCATGACTGATTTTTAAGCCTTTGAAAACCTAAAATATTCTTAAATAATCAACTGCGTGTTGAAATTAGGTCAAACTGACAAAAAATCATACAGGGGCAGATATTATCCCCTGTAAGCAATTTTTTTAATTAGTCTGAAATTATGGGATTTGTGAAAAATTTTGTTCAATCATTCTGTTTCCACGAAAGCTAACTTGCCATTAAACCTTTGCCTAATCAAGATATTTCACAGTATATGATACAGATTCTACAGCAAACCATAAAAATAAACTGTCTTTCAGCTACTGCGGCTCACAATAATGTTTCTGCAAGCGTCTGTCAAAGTAGGGCAGACAATAGTATTGACACGAGATCCATCATAAAACATTATCCAACAGTTTGCTAGAATTACTTGTAAAAAATAAGTACCACAATGCATAAATGACCTGCAACACTCCAGAGCAGCCTAAACAGTCACGTGACCTGACCAGAGTCCATGTTATGCTGATTGCAGCAGTGTCAGCGAATCTTGTTGATCGTGAAGACTGTTCAGTCTCAGGGACGTGGCAGGCTGGTCTTAATCTTCGGTTGTCACACATTTTATCATTCCGATCACTTACTCTCACATTAACGGTGAAAGTTTATCAGTGGAAATGAAAAATTACTTGTCACTGTTAATAGTACTTAGGAATAAAGATATTGTCGGAATTTCAACAATAACACGAAATCAATAGCAGTCATGGTAATTTGTTTTCCCATTAGCTTTGTCTCAATATCTTTATTTCATTTTATTTCGTTGGATACTTTTATCTGCATTAGATGATTCGGTTTTTGCCATTTTAAAGAGGAAAAGCTTACGTTTTTAGAGATGCTTGTCTTCATAAGATTATTCTAACATTGCTGGCCTATAAATCATAGGTCGTCGAACCTAAATTTATTTCAAAATCAAACCAATTAGACACTGAATACAAATTTAACATTAGATGACCTTATAAAACGTGAAACTTATCTTTTGTAAAAGACGCTAAATTTTGTGAAATAGAGCATTTCCGAGTATAACGCGCACGCCGTGACGTTTTAACATAGACATTGTAAAGATCAATAAAACGTCTTCGATTGACCGTCTGATACTGAACAGTACAGAAGACTTTCATGTTGCAAAATATATTAAAGCTTGGGAACGGGACGCGCCAGTTTGATGACGTTATTTCATCGGTCTAACTTTTTAATAGATCCGGAAAATAAGTAAGTCCTTTAGGCCTATTGCCTTGTCGGTTGCACAGACTTTGTAAACAAAATTTCATCGTTTTTACAAAATGGCATTATAAAAAAGTAAGATCAATAGAAAATCATCTTACAAAGCATTGTTTTATCTGATCTTTAATCCTCTTTACATAAGGCAAAGAGAAAAATATAATTGATGGACTGATATCGAAAGGAATGTCACTTTCAACAAGTTTAGTTTCGGCTCTGTCTAACCAGCTTAACGATGTCTGCTATTTATTGATCAAATGGTGAGTTGTTCCAATGGTATGTGCGTGGTTCTTTGCTTCATAGTGCCCGACCGCACACACTTCGTCATCAGACCGGCTGAGCTTTTTTTCGAAACGCCTATATAACTTGTATAAAAAGTATTTTCTGGCCACAGCCTGGTCTCACATATATGAGCAGCGGATATGACAAAACTAACAAAGTGGCATGTGCGCCCAGTGAACACTCAGATCAGCCTGGTCATCATCCCAGTCTGATCAGAGTCTTCGTTGTGCGCTTATAGAATAGCTTATGGTCTAAGCTAGCTCCGTGCGGACAGCGAAGGCCCTGTTCAGACTGGGCGGATGCCACTTTGTTGGTTTTGTTGTGTCGCGACTCAGTTTATTATTTATATTGAAATTGCTGTAAATTTTATGCAAACAGTGTAGTCCTTGATTAGACGCCGCGTTCTGCGGCGTCTGATCTGGGTCTAAACTGTTAGCCTGTGTCCTTTTTATACGACACTAGGCATTAATGGGATAACAATGTCTGCTATTAATTTAGCGAGTAATGAGTTGTTTTAATGGTATTTACACGTATCTCTGCTTCATACTGTTTTCAATGGCTGTGTGCTTTTTAGTTTAAAATTCTATTAGCTCTTGAACAATTGGACAAAATCATCTTTGAAACCGATGACTGTGTGCTTTTAGTTTAAAATTCTATTAGCTCTTGAACAACTGGACAAAATCATCTTTGAAACCGATGGCTGTGTGCTTTTAGTTTAAAATTCTATTAGCTCTTGAACAATTGGACAAAATCATCTTTGAAACCGATGGCTGTGTGCTTTTTAGTTTAAAATTCTATTAGCTCTTGAACAACTGGACAAAATCATCTTTGAAACCGATAGCTGTGTGCTTTTAGTTTAAAATTAATTTATTTTTATAAATAATTCACATACAAACAAATACATTTCCATGGAAACAAACCATGCATGCAAAAGGGATTCAGATGAAATTCATAATGACTGAAATAATTTCCCCCAAAATATTTGTAATGGATATTTTCAGACCTATGATTAGCAGAAATTGCATATGTGCCTTTAATGCCGCAGGAACTGCCTCTTCGTTCCGTCTCTGTATTTCCTGACCACAGTCTGGTCTCACATATGTGTTCTGGCGACCTGATTCGTATCACTCATAGGTTACTGTCTTCATAAGCCATCTACACTCGTAGACCAGTTGAAACTTTAGATTGGATACGCGATGTCGCTAGGTAAGTTTAATGCCGTGGCGCCCTACTTATTCGGATAACAGTAGGGCAAGGGCCTACTGCGTTTGCAGTTGGTGCGGGTGGGGGCTATTCTCCCACCTATCATTCCTATTTTTTTATCTCCCTCTCTCTAGTAGACGACTCGATATAGACTGAAATACTGTCTCGAAGGACCGTTAAACCCCAACCAACCCACCCATTCAAAAGTTAATTTGATTATCAGCTCCGTTGGGGTTACCTATGCCTTTGCCTGCATTTCATTTCACAGAAAAGGTCTATGCCTCACGAACTCTCTAAGGGTTAATTGGAAGACTTCCAGGAAAGATGATATGTCGACTCTCATATTTCATAAAGGGTTTCTCATAAAGGTAAGAAATCGCTGCCTCGAGGTCCCCCTTTTGAAGGGCTTAGGCGTCCAGAGAACCAAACAGGCAGTCAAGAGAAATTGTCTCCTTTATAAAAATGACGGAAAATGACGCTGTAGCCTATCCATTTGAGACAAGGATTTAAATGATTTTGGTACAATTGTTTTATAAAATCTAAACTTTCTGCTAAAAGAATTACAATTTATAATGTCTTTGAAAAATTCGCGGAGCATGGCGTAACGTTACACGTAGTCCTAGAGCCCGTGGTAGGTTTATTCATGTGGTTGAGGCCAAAAGGTTTGAAGGTGTTTTCTTGTGTAAAAAAGTGTGCTGAATTCAAACATTAAAGTCTTAAAAAAATCCATTGATGCACAAAGTCGGTATACTCAAAAGAATAAACATGGGGTGCCCCAAATCTCGATAGAGCGTCAAAATGGGGGTACCCTTATATTTAGTAATATTTTCAGCCTTTTGCATGCACTGGAATATTAATTTTGATATCAAGCAATACTTTATAGATGTTAAAAAAGATCAAATAGCAATTTCTACATTTTCTTTGCCATATTATGGGAAGCTCTACTTTCAAAATGAAACACATTGAAAAAGCCACGAAAACTGGTGATTTCAATGTTCAACTCATAGATGGATGAAAATATTGATAAAAACACCGAAAGTAGCAGTAATTATACCCCCGGCAAAATAAGTATGTCGAGGGGTGAATTGTTTTTGCCTTTCCATCTGGTCATCTGTCTGTCCATCCGTCCGTCTGTCCATTTGTCCGTCAGTCCTTTTGTCCATTAGTTAACATTTGCGTTAAAGTTTTGCGTTAAGTGTATTTTCTTTGCTCTGTTTTCCTGCAAGTCTTTACGGGAACTTGTTCATATGTACTAAGTGTTACCACAGGATGGATATAGATCAGCTTGCATCACCTGGAAGCTGCTGCTGGCCTAAGGTCAAGGTCACAGATTTGGGAAATATGTACAACAGTTACGTTTAATATGCGTTAAGTTTTTTTGCTCAGTTTTCTTTAAAGATTTTACTGGAACTGGTTCATATGTCTATTGTTACTACAAGATAGATACCGATCAGTGTGTTTCATCTGCATACTGCTGCTGGCCAAAGGTTAAGGTCACAGATTTAGAAATTTGTACAAAAGTTGCATTAAATTTTGCGTTTAGACTGATGATTTTGCTTTTGCACTGTTTTCCTGCTAGTCTTTACTGGAACTGAATGAATGAATATGTGTTAAGTGTTACTATAGGATAGATACTGATCAATTTATGTCACCTAAAGGCTGCAGCTGACCTAATGTCAAGTCACAGACTTTGAACTTTATATACATATAAAATATATCTTTAAACGTTAGACTTTCAAGAGTATATTGTTTTGCTTATTGCCAAATCTTGGGATGGAACCTTTTGATATGTGACTGGGTCTATTGCTGTGTACGATTGAATGTCTGCCTGTCTGTTTCCTAACAATTTACATTAATGTATGATGTAAAGTTTATTTTCTGTAGGCGGTGGCCCTGGTCGGAGGTATACGTGAGCCCCTTCTTATTGCACTAAGGGGATTTGAAAAACATTTCTAGCCACAAATTATTCGAGTTATTTTTCTTTGGACTTGGCTTCAGTCATTTGGGGAAGAATGAGCTTCAAACAAGATAAAGTCTGACAAACTGGCGATATGGCAACCTCTGTTCTTTTATATTGTTCGTCGATGCCGTACATTCTTTAAAAGTAATTTTAAATACGTTTCAAATACTTTATTACTGTTTAGTTCATTTTTTTCAGGTAAATGGTGAAGACAGTGGTACAGAAAGGAGGATAATCAGTTGAAAATGAGCCAAATTGGGCCTTGCCAACCGAACTCAAAAGAACAGCGAAGGGTTTCAAAGTGAGCCTGTGCATATGCATGGTCAGTCTCAGATGGACGTTTGGTCTGTTGACATACACTATTGGCCTTCACAAAACTTCGGCCAAAGACACAGATCCCTGATTTCTGCGCATTTAAATATCTACCTGATGGTTTCTGTAAAGATACTTGTTCCCTTAGCGAAGTCCGTGTTCATGGTAATATCGTTCCTCTTTTTTCTTTTCAGGTAGAAGATGGAAACAACTGACGAGACAAGAGAACCATCAGTGAAGCGTGAGTGCATTATGTATGGCGATTCTAAATAGAAAATAATTGCTCTAGATCTGATGGCCTCACCCAACAGCCAGGACTTGGAATGAACATTGCTTGGGATAATTACGATGAAAGCATTGAAACATTGTCTTGGATCGGTACTCTTCATATATACTCTGTCGGTATATGTTATCAGGATGTTTGCAACTCCAAGTGTCAGATCCCTCAAAAAAAGAAAGACATCATTTGAGTCATCACTTAAAACAGAGCCTCCGCCATATTGAAAGAAACCTAAGATCAGGTCCTTTGATTTCGAATCAAGACTTCAGCTCAGCCTGAACATATTCTTCAGCTGGAAAGGCGAGATCAAACATGACCTGTATTGTGATCTATTGATGGCACCCAAAAAGGGACTGTGAAAGGACTATATTCTGCATCCGATTTCGCTTAGAATCGCCAAGATTTCGCTTAGACTCTCATGTTTCACTGTTGCGTAGTTCATTTGTCTGATCAGTTGTTTCCATCTTCTAGCTGAAATGAAAAAGGGATTGGAATTGTAGACGTCCTTGGATATCATCATATATGCGGACTTCGCCGAGCGAACAAGGTTTTTTAACCATAAGGTGGCTATTTAAATGCGCATGCACGGCCTTTTACAGCAATCAGGGATCTGTGTCTTTGGCCGAAGTTTTGTGAAGGCCCATAGTGTGTGTAAACAGACATCAAAACTACAGATGAGACTGAGCAGAGGCACACGCTCACTTCAAACCCCCTCCCTATTCTTTTATGTTCACTTGGCAAATCCCCATCAAACTCACATTCAACTGATGTTTCTCCTTCTGTACAACTGCCTTCCTTTTACTTGAAAAAAGAATGAAAACAGAAAGAAAAAATATATTTAGAATGTTTTTAAAATGACGGGATAAAGAATATATGGGTGAACAATATAAAAGTACAGATGTTGCTATATCGCCATTGTGTCAAACTTTATCTTGCTTCGAACATGTTCTTCCCCAAAAATAATTAAAACAAAGTCATAAATTAACACGAACAATTTGTGATCAGAAGTTGTTTTTCCAGCCCAACTAGAGCAAGTGAGCATGGGCTAACGTATACCTCCGGCCAGAGCCACCGCCTACAGAAAATAAACTTTGCCTAATACATTAATGCAAAAATGTTAACAAACAGACAAGCAGACAATCAGACAATCAGTCAAGCCCAGCAATAGACCCAGTTACATTTCAAAAGGCTCTATTCCAAGATACACTCTTCTAAGTAAACTTTTACAGAGGTATTATATAAAGTTCAAAGTCTTTGACATTAACCTTAGGTCAGCAGCAGCATCAAGGTGACACAAACAGAGCAGTATATTTCCTGCAGTAACACTAAACACATATGTAACAGTTCCAGTTTAGACTTTCAGGAAAACAGTGCAAAAGCAAAGATTTAACACAAGCGTTAACATAACTGTTTTACATGTTTCTAAGTCTGTGACCTTGACTCAGGCCGAAAGCAGCATCCAGGTGATGCAAACTGATAAGTATCTATCCTTTAGTAACACTGAGCACATATGGACCAGTTCCAGTCAAACACTTTCAAGAAAACTGAGCAAAAGCAAAAACATAACGCAAATTTTAGCCTAACTGTTTTACAAGTTTCTAAGTCTGTGACCTTGACCTTAGGCCTGTAGAACCTTCCAGGAGACGCAAACTGATCAGTATCCATCTTGAAGTAATACTAAGTTCACATGAACAAGTTTCCATGAATACTCTCAGGAAAAACAGAGCAAAGATAAAACTTAACGCAAAACCTTAATGCAAATGTTATTAAACTAACGGACGGAAGGACTGACGGACAAATGGACAGACAGGCAGATGGATAGACAGAAGAATGGATGGAAAGGCAAAAACAATTTACCCCTCGACATACTTATTGTGCTGGGGGTATAATAACTGCAACTTTGGGTGTTTTTTATCAATATTTTCATCTACCTATGAGTTGAATATTGAAATCACCAGTTTTCGTGGCTTTTTTTCAATGTGTTTCATTTTGAAAGAAGAGCTTCCCATAATATGGCAAAGAAAATGTGGAAATTGTTATTTGATCTTTTTTAACATCTATAAAGTATTGCTTGATTTCAAAATTAACATTCCAGTGCATGCAGAAGGCTGAAAATATTACTAAATATAAGGGTTCCCCCATTTTAACGTTCTTTCGAGATTTGAGCACCCCATGTGTAATCTTTTGAGTATACCGACTTTGTGCATCAATGGATTTTTTTAAGACTTTGATTTTATAATTCAGCACACTTTTTTACATAAGAAAACACCTTCAAACCTTTTGGCCTCGACCACATGAATATACCTACCACGGGCTCTCGGACTAACGTCATCGAGACTTCATTCTGCCAAGGTCCTAAGCACAACAGTTGGTAATTCCATAGTTGCTACAGTAACAGATCTTTGGCATCATCTCACTTATAATTCGAGAGGAGCATGGCATACAGTGTATGCCATGCTCCTCTCGAATTATAAGCGAGATGCTCCCTGAAATTTATACGAAGGAAAAGTCGGATTTTCTCGCACAAATAATTATTCTCAAATTATTTAATGTGTAAGGGGTGTTTTAAGATGTAAGTTTGTGGATACATCTCCATGTTCAGGTGAATGGATACACCTCCATGTTGTTTTACTATTTTCACATAGGGATTTTTTTTGTTACTCCCAGTTTGCTCGCCTGGACGACGTAGCCATTTCTATCCTAGAGACCGCATTCTTTCCTTTACATGTGAGAGCTGATCTTATTGGTTGGTTGGCTGGTTGGTTCTTTTGAGTTTAACGGCCCTTTGAGACAGTATTTCAGTCTATATCGGGCCGAGAGAGGGAGAAAGAAAAAAGAAATGATAGACGAGAGGATAAATTCCAAACAACCCCCTTCCGCACTTACTGCAAGCACAGTAGGTCTTTGCCCTACTTTTATCCAAATAAGTAGGACGCCCCGGTACTGGAAGTTTTAACCAGCGCCATCGCCCTACCACCACCCCCGATCTTATTGCAGAATGCGGCTAAATGTGAATGACAGAGCTCCTCGCTCTGAGCGTGTATTCACACATCCTAAACGTTTGTCTTTTCGTGTGTTCGTTGCTAAGCTACACGTGTCGCTAGGACACATTCTGCATTTCTTTCTCTTGAACAATGTATGTTCCGTGTCCTGATGGCGTACATTGCCAGCTTACAGGAATAATGGCACACATGAGACCACATACAAGAAAACAGGCTGCTGAGAAGTAAAATGAGCTGTTATAACTTGATGTAGCGTCCGCTAACCAGCCTGCAAAACAGAAGAGATACAATCAACGATAAATGAGCAACGACACGACAAAAACAGCAAAGTGTCATGTGCACCCAGCGAAGACCCAGATCAGCCTGGGCATCCGCCCAGTCTGATCAGAGACTTCGCAGTGTGCTTAAATGGTAGCTAAGGGTCTAAGCTAGCTCAATGCGGACAGCAAAGACTCTGATCAGACTGGGCGGATGTCCAGGCTGATCTGAGTCTTCGCTGGGCGCACATGCCACTTTGTTTGTTTTGTTATGTCGCGGCTCAAACTATCCTTCGCAATGTGATTGAAGATGTTCAAACGACTAATGATGTGAACTGAAATGACTATGGTAGACCCACACTGTTTTCTTGATGTTTTTAAATAAGTTCTGAAATGCTAGCTCTTTCATTTAAAGCAAGGAATATACTAAAGAAACGAAAATAGCAGATTCGGTGTAATCAAGTCAAGTCATTTCCTTGTTATTCATGAAATGCACGGACTGAACCAGCCCAAACCAGTTAAGGCGTTTCGGCCCACTGCATTTTGTGAATGACAGCAATGAAAGCGTCTAATGCCCCATTCACATGCGCAGATTTACTTACGTAAGTATATTTGCATATAAGTAAATTTGCTCACGTGAGTAAAAGTTACCTGGAGCAGATTTACTTTGCGTTCACATGGATTTTAAATTCTAGGAGTATTTCTCAATTTTTATCAATCATTTATTAAAAATTCAGAGATGATGCATCAAAATTTCATGTACTGGCAAGGCAAAAGGAAACTTTTTATGCCCCCAAATTCGGAGAAGTTGTTGGGGTTTATTGCTTCATATATTGCTTTGGGCCTGTCTGTCTGTCCCTCTGTCGGCTACCCATCTATAAGTCAAGAAATAGGAACTTGAAATTTTATCAAATGATCAGTATGAAAAGTAAGCGAATAAGTGTTGTTATTTTTTTCTGTAGGTCACATATTTCCAGAGTTATGCCCCCTTTTTCGACGTAGTGCATTAGCCTATGGAACCTTGTGAACAAAATATCTCAAGAACCCCTAACGGTAGGATCATGATTTTTTTGCAGGAAGACATTGCCCATAGTGTAGATGACCTGATTAACTTTTGAAAAATATTTGTGATTTTGTTACCCAGTTATGCCCCTTTTAGCTCGCCTGGACGAAGTCCAGGAAGAGCTATTGAACTACCCCCGGCGTCGGCGTCCACTTTTACGTCAAAGTTTTTTAAAGAGCTTATTTTTTCCTGAACCAATGAATGGAATTTCACCAAACTCGCATGGATATATTATTGGGATAAGTTAAAGAGCTGATTAGATTTTGGTGACCTTGACCTCACTTTCAAGGTTACTGGAGGAGTTAGAGTGAATTTGCTTATATGCAAATATACTTTTGCACCTAGTCAGACTGGGAGCAAATTTTACATATAAGCAAATTTGCTTACGTGTGTATTTGCGTTCATATGACGAATTTGCTTACGTGAGTAAAATTTGCATATATGCAAAAAATACTTACGTGAGCAAATCTGCGCATGTGAATGGGGCATTAGCGTCTTAGAGTTAATATAAACATGTAAAGACTACAAGTAAAGTAAAGATGTCTTGATTTCATATGACGAATAATTCACAATATCTTTCTCTCTCCCTCTCCCTCTCTCTCTCTCTCTCTCTCTCTCTCTCTCTCTCTCTCTGAATAACCGAGTCTTACTCTCAGCTCTTTTAACCAATTGCTTATGTTAAATTTACGATGTTGCCCTTAAGTATGTGAGTATGAATTTTTGTGTGAGCAAGTGTGCGCCATAGAGTTGTTTTGAATTGCATAGTATATGTTTGAGCCTAGTCTGGCTACAGACCCTATGTTCAATATATCCCCTGCAAAGGAACATAGGATCTGACCGCCAGAGTAATATACAGATTCGACTGTAGCCAGGCTAGTTTGAGCCTTATGTTGTTGCATTTTTATGCAAACTAAGTGTAATAAAGAATTGAAATTGAAAGTCTGTCAATGACCAGTGATGGAATGTACAACACTGGCAACGCCCTCTAGCACCGGCTTAAGAAGAACTCTATATTAAAAGTGACTTTAAAAAAAAATAGAAATGATAAAACATGAATAATAAGTTCCGAGAAGACGCTTTCCTGCCTTCACCAGGCAAATAATACCAGCTGCAGAGAAGTTAAATAAGTCCGAAAAGTAAGATCGTTTACAGGTGAGCCGCAACACGAGAAAACCAACAAAGTGGATGTGCGCCCACGCAAACTCAGATCAGTCTTTGCTTTGCGCTTACAGGGTAGCTAAGGGTATACGCTAGCTCCGTGCGGACTGCAAAGACTTTGCTCAGACTGGGCGGATGCCCATGCTGATCTGAGTCTTCGCTGGGCGCACATGTCACTTTGTTGGTTTTGTTATGTCGCGGCTCAAACTGTCCTTCGTAATGTCATTGAAGTTGTCCCAACGACTAATGATGTGAACTGAAGTGACGATGGTAGACTTACACAGTTTTCTTGTTTTCAAGTAAGTTCTGAAATGCTAGCTCTTTCATTTAAAGCAAGGAACACACTGGTCTGGCATTCAACATAGGCAACGAAGGCAACGTACTATAAAACTCGATTGTTTCCACATACTTCTTATATTAATTTCAAACTAATGTTCTTACGGACCCGGCAGTTTGTTATACCTCTTAGTCAGACCAGATTTTCGAAGAAATTCCGTCTAGTATAAATGCAGTGCTTGAATAAGTTTCTACACCAATTCGTTGCCTAGTCGTTGTAGTCCAAAAATTGTTTTCAAGCATTTCTTGAATATGCATATCAATTCAGTAACATTTTTGATTCCTATTTCAAGAGTCGGGGGACGGATGGTCAGTGAGACTATACTTCTGAAGCAAACTTATCCTGATGAGCAGAACAAGCAAGTTTCCCGTACGCCGTCTTCGTTACCTGTGTTGAATGCCAGACCAGTGTGAATATACTAAAGAAACGAAAATACCAGATTCGATGTAATCAAGTCTGTCAATGGCCAGTGATGGAATGTACAACACTGGCCACGCCCTCTAGCATCGGCTTAAGAAGAACTCTATATTGAAAGTGACTTTAAACAACAAAACAAAAAGAAACAAAAAAAAAAAAAAAAAACACAAAAAAAAAACAGAAATTATCAAAAATGAACTATGATTAAGTACAGGAAGACATTTTCCTGCCTCCACAAGGCAATTATCACCAGCTGCAGTGAAGCTAGACAAGTCTTAAAAGCAAGATCGCTTACAGGCATTGAACATATCAAAGAAGCGAAAGTAGAGGACTCGATTTGAGTCTGTTCAAAGTCTCAAATCATCATGATTTCTTCAGGTGTTTAACGTAAAGAAAGAATCATTTAAACCATAGATATATTGTCTTATCCAACGATAAAAATCCCGAGAACGACAACAGCACCCCAGGTTAAGGGCTGTTACGAAAGGAAAAAGAGCTGTTCCAAAACGAAAAAGAGTCATAGTTACCAAACGACCTGGTCATCAAGTCGTTTGGTAACCATGACTCTTTTCCGTTTCGTAACAGCTCTGTTTCGTTTAGTAACAACCGTGAAAAACATAGTCAACCGGCCCCCGACAACCAGGCCCCGAGGTTATAAAACTTTTTTCATGCTCAGCTGAGTTGACCATGAAATTTTACCTGCTAATAGATACCAAATTTTTGATAAGTACAGTTGTTTTCTTGCCCGGTTTAGCTGAGTATGAAATTTTCTCTGCTTATGAATATGAAAATGCCAACATTAGTTGGCATTTTCATATTTATCAACAGAGAAAATTTTATGCTCAGCTGAGTTGAGCATGAAAAAAGTTTTATAACCTCGGGGGCAGGTGTGAACAGAAACGAAAAACAACTTACCGCCCGCAGGTGTACCTATGCTTGCACCTATCCCTTGTATCATGGCTAAGAATCCAAAAGCAGGCCCTATATGTTCAACACCTACAAGATCTGTGGTAAGAATGGACAAGAGAAAGGCAAAGACTCCTGAAATCAAAGCGATGAATATAGTTTAAGGGAACTATCGCAATCGGAGCGTGCTCGGCCAATTCCGTGAATCAGATTTACGGAATCGGCCGAGCGGTGTTCCGATGGGGACCTATCGGAAGAAGGAAAAAAAAAAAAAAAAAAAAACAGTTCAGTGTCTTGGGTGGCTTGTGCTTTTTTTACTGTAGCTTTTCCTGGGTATCTTCGTAAATAGTTTTGGAGGATGCATTTGAGCCGCGAAAAGATTTAACCAAAACCAACAAAGTGGCATGTGCGCCCAGCAAAGACTCAGATCAGCCTGGGCATCCGCCCAGTTTGATCCGAGTCTTCACTGTCCGCATGGAGCCAGCCTAGACCTTTGGCTACCTTTTAAGCGCACAGTAAAGAGTCTGATCAGATTGGGCGGATGTCCAGGCTGATCTGAGTCTTCGCTAGGCGCACATGCCACTTTGTTTGTTTTGTCGTGTCGCGGCTCAATTTTATCTTATTAAAGGCAAATGCGACCAAATACTTCCTGCGTTAAAAACTGCATAAAATTTCGTATGAATTCTATAGCATATATTGGCTCAGCAATCTTAAATAAAAACCATATGTCACCGTATTAATTTTTAAAATATCTGAACTGGAAAGATATCACCCTCGACTGCTTTCCCGAAAAATGCACAAAACAAGCTTGGTAAATTACGACTTTACGTTGTCTAGTCAGAATGAGATAGGAAATGTTACTCCTACCACCCAAAAGCTTGTATTTCAAGATAGACAATTTTAGTCGCCGGCCGAAAAATCCTTGAAAAAATATCTCCCTGTCCGCTGTATTTTGGACCTTACACAAACGCTCTACATTGAGAGTCTCACCAAATAAGTTATTTTCCTGAGAAGAACATTCCAGCAAATAGAAAATTGAAAGAAAAGTAGGGGTCACCGAACTTATTACTTTTGTGATGAACAAACTCTACCCCTACCCCAACATTTATTATGTGGCAATCGTTTATATAGAAAGCTTAAAAAGATAGTGTATCACATCCAGATTACTTGGATTTTGCTTGCACACAACAAATAAGCATAATATGCATTGAAATAAATCACATTAGTAAGTAAGTTGCAATTTAACTTACATGATGAATAAATATATAATTTGCAAAAATTTCAAAAATCGTAATATTACTATTTTCCTTAAGTTTATGGCCAATTTTTAAACCCAAACCTAATAAAATGAGGCCAAAATGATATTCAAACCACAAACTTTAGCCATTTCCTTACCCAGATATAAGAAAAAAATTATTCTGGGGTAACTTTCATTTTTTGCAAATACATCAAAATGGCGGAAAGGTCGCATAAATCTTTAAACGAAACTATTGTGATGAATTACTCAGGAAATCATTTAATGCCATATTCACACACCACTGTCAGTCCCACCAAACAAAACATGGTGCAGCTCACTCGGAAGCGAACCAAAATACGATCATTAACATTTAAAGAAAATGTATAATGTATTTTTGCTGGCTGTTATAATACCGCTTTTTACGATAAAACCTTGCTGTGCTGTCTTTTACTTAGTATTTTGTAGTAAGTATATGTATAAGATATGGGTATTTTTCTTCTTTTCTATTTACTAACGGATTTCAAAACATGACCATGCAACATTTTATACTTGGAGGTTTAATTCTTGATATTCGCTTTTACTATTTTAAATCTAAGGTGATTTTGTTGATATGTGTCCGAATTTCATAAGAGTTTGCCAGCAATCATTGATTTTGTGCTTGCCTGTAATTGCCGGTAACTAGTTATGGAGATTCAGCTACGTTTTTCTTTATGCTGATTATATACTTAGCAAAAAAAAAAAAAAAAAAAAGAAACCTGACGTTTTTTTTTTGTTTTTTTTTTATTTTTCTGTTATTTCTTAGCCTTTGAGGAATCAGACAAATGATATATATCAATATTGTTCTGATGAATACATGCATCATGCGCACTTATTTTCCACTCGACTGAACTGTAAAGTTCTTTGTGTGCTACATTTTCATGTTTTGCATGTTTGCACGTGCGCAGTTGTGCATTAGTAACTTTGCTAGCAAATTGCTACGTAGACACTCTACATTGAAAGCAAAAGTAAATTCCTGAATAAAATTTAAATTCTGCATTACTATCATAATGCAATTAGACCCTGGGCTCATGGGGTAAATCCCTCAACCCCTGTGGGATTTTTGCAGACTATGATTTTCTTAATTAGGGTTACTTTACTTTATAAAATCCACTTGTTTGCCAAATTTTAACTTGAGCTTTAAGAAGTAATGACTGATTTTCTTATCTGAAAATTAGAGTGAAACTGAAATTGCCACTTTGTGCACTGACGTTAACGTCGCCAAATACGTTGGTGTTAGATTGAAGTCGTCTAGTAACCATAAGTCTCAGAAACATTTTTTCTGACAGCCAGAGACATTAAATCGTTGCATGACTATTACCTACCACAGAATAAAGACCATTGACCTGCAGTACGTTTATCTAATGCTAGGTCAGAATCAGACGTCAACTTCACACATGCAATAAAACTTTGGTTAACATTTTCGTTTATTGTACTGCTTTTAAAATAAAATTGGTACATTTCCTTTGTAATCAAAATTTGTTATCGTTTTCAATTTCGCCTTTTTCTGAAAATTGAACCCTGTCTTTTATAGAAAAAGTGTTAGCGTTTCCAATTATTCAGGTGTCCTAATGCTTTACCAGAATTTAAAGGAAAGAATATTTGACCAGTTTCAAAGCACAAAATTATGGTTTCTAAAACTGTTGTGTTCCAAAAACAATGACAAGCTATCAGCCGTCATGTTTCTTTGTTTGCTCGGTATATAAAAGTGTTATTCCGCAGTAAATAGCTTATTCTTACCTGTGCCCATTCCAAACAGAAATCCAAAGAGCAAGAACTGCCAAAATATTGTTAAATGAACACATGCGGCTGTAATAGCAGCACACATAATAACTGAGAAAATGAAGTAATAGATACGATGACAACACCCGTAGTCTCCGATAAACCCCACCAAGACACGTGACACGATACTTCCTGCTCCTGACAGTGATAATGCCAACGAGGAATATTCCTTAGTCTGCCCTCTGGTTCTCATCATATTGTAGAGTAGGTTATAGGGTATGAAATAACCAACAGCAGCAATGGCCGTGGCGCTGATATAGAGGAGGTAGCGGGGATTCATAAAAGAGAAGTATTTTCGGCATCTGTGCGAGGACGACGGAAGGAAGGCTTCTTTGTTCTCTGAAACAAAACTAATAATTCCAAGCAGGCACACAACCTTGAATCAACCTTGAATCAACTTGATTCAACGTCATGACATTGAATTAAGGTGTTTCAAAGATGATTCAAGGTTGTGTGCCCAGTGAGATTAACGTGCTTGATATGGGATCACACGAAATTTCCTGGCAACAGTTTACTCCATACTGTTCTTTGCGCGGCCAAAAAACTTAAAGCATGTACACACACTAGCTGTTTACTGCCTACTTTGTCCTGTCTACCGTGCACTCCTGCGCATTGCTGCACTGGCTATGCACATGAGCAAGAACATGGCCACGTAATGATTGCTTGCTACATATTGAATTAATTAATGTTGATACATGCGGAAGTACATACGCATACACTAAATATGAGCCGTGACAAAGTGGCATGTGTGCCTAGCGAGGTCCCATCAGTGTCTTCGCTGTCCGCATCGAGGCAGCTTAGACTCTCAGCTACCCTTTAAGCGCACAGCGATCAGAGACTTTGCTGGGCGCACATGCCACTTTGTTGGTTTTTGCGAGTCACGGCTCATGTATACTGTGTTCACTGTATATTGTGTACTGTTTACAGCTTAGAGTTTTGTCTACTGTTTCTGTCTCATGCTACAGTACCTAATCACATGCGCAAGAGCATGGCCACATACTGATTTCACGCTACATAAAGTGATCACTTTGAAAATAGATTTGAACATGCGAAGGTACATGAGCATTAAACTAAATACCGTTATACTGTATACAGTTTACAAATGCCTACAGTGCCTTGTCTATTGATTTAAATGAATGCACTATCTACTGCGCAAGCGCATGCTCGGAGTCAGGGCTGCAGTAGACAGAACACAAGAAACATCCGCCCAGTCTGATCAGAGTCTTTTTGTGCTTAAAGGGCAGCTAAAGGTCCAAGCTTCACCCATGCCGACTGCCGACAGCGAAGAGGGTGGATGCCCAGGCTTATCTGAATTTTCGCGTGGCGCACATGCCACTTCGTTGGTTTAGTCGTGTTGTGGCTCAAATTATTATGAATAATAAAGAAATACGAGAAAATACAATGGGTGAATCAATAGAGGTATCAAGAACTTCCTGACTAACAATCAAGAAAAGTGCTGAATGGATGCGGTCATTATTATTTAAAATGACTGTTCCAGGTGCCCTTGTCTGTCGCCTTTCTCAGAACTCAGAGGTTGAAGTGGCTCGGTTTGGACCGCCTACGCTCTTGCGAGTTGCTGTTGTTGTTGTTGTTGTGTGTGTGTGTGTGTGTGTGTGTGTGTGTGTGTGTGTGTGTGTGTGTGTGTGAACCATATTTAGGTTTCTGTATTTTCTACCGAAAATGAATACAAGATGTATAAAAAAAACGTCCGCGTACAGGAAAGCGTGTTTGGCTCCTGATTGCCCATCGTATTCTAAACCTTTATCTAGAACATCCCAATTTTCTGATGCGGACGCTAATGCTGGGGTGACAACTATGATTTTTCCTGTACATGTTGCGGGTATTTAATTTCAAGCATTTTTGTCCACCACAAAAATCGCGAGAATTAATACCCGTGGCAATTAGGTCATGATTTGTACACTATGTCCTCACATGCTATTTGTGACGCTTTTCCTTTAGATACCTGTTTCAGTTTTCTTATCAGGTGTAACGTGTTTTTGTCCGCTGTAGAAAAGAAGGCCCGCTACAACACCCTGCAAGCACAGACCACCTAGTAAGATAAAGGACCCTCTCCATTCATAGAGCTCAATACACCACGATGTGAACAGTGGCAGAACTATATTCCCTACAGATCCTCCAGTTGAAGCTATTCCCATAGCCACTGTCCGTCTGTTCGTGAACTCTTCGTTGATAATGACATTTCCAGCAATCAGCAAAAGCGAGGCACCACAGCCTAAAAAAAGTTTTATTTAATTCTTATTTCAACTCGATTTTCTAGTTCCTGGTAAAAAACACGCAATTCCTTCCCTCATAGTGAAAATGAAATTTATGCTATAAAGTGCCGTTTCACTACAAATTGTCTGTTTTGTGATATCACTAACTGAAATTAGTGATATCACAAATCACAATTACAGTTTCTCTTTTACAAAACTGGAATTCTGTGTACTAAAGACAAGCATGCTTGTTCTCTATTTGCAAAATCTTGAATTTGTATAATTTCAATGTGGGGAGGCATTGTGCGTTAAAAGGGGTAAGTTCATCTTGAATACTGGAATACAAGATTATAAACAAACAATATGACTATGACTGCACTCATCAGAAATTACTCGTTTTCCATTCAGTCATCAACTTTGTGAATATATATTGTCTGTACTGAGTCATACCAGAGCCTCCGGGATGAAAGAGCCCCTTTCAAAAGTTAGAATTCAGGTGCTCGAACACTAACAGATGGTAATGGTCATGTTTTTTTTTTTTGGGGGGGGGGGCGGGGGGGGGGGTTGGTTTTTTTGTCACGGTATAAATGACCTGGCCCCGAGGTTATAAAACTTTTTTCATGCTCAACTCAGCTGAGCATGAAATTTAAAATGCCCATTAATATGAAAATACCAAGAAATTCAGCATTTTTCAGGCTCAGATAAGCCAAGAAGGCTATTTTTTCTGCTCATAAATATTAAAATGCAAACAATTGTTGGCATTTTAAAATTTATGAGCAGAAAAAATTTCATGCTCAGCTGAGTTGAGCATGAAAAAAGTTTTATAACCTCGGGGCCAGGTTCCAGTTCCACTGATTTTTTAAGATAAATTAACAGTTTAAGCTTTGGAATCTGGATATTTTGATAGACTCATAGCCTGGTAGATTTGTTAGTGTGACTTTTCGACTTGTCATTATTTTATTAGATCTGGCATGCTCACTTGATGTACCATTTAATGTAATGAATCACTAGATCTAAACATCAATTATACCACCCTTACCAGAAAGTGCCAACTTTAACACGAAATATTTCGCAATGAGCAAGGTCTACACTGGTAAGGGTGGTATAAATAGTTATACCACGATTTGTCCGCCTGTACGGGAGATAATCCACTCGCTAAAGCTCGTGGATTATCTCCTCGTACAGGCGGACAAACCGTGGTATAACTATTACGTAAAGAAATTGATAGATTTGCGAAATTTTGGTAGATCGTAGAACTGCGAGTATAAGAGTTCGGTTTTTTTTTTGTTTTTTTTTTTGTTTTTTTGGTTTTCTACTTAAAAAGCATGCTCAATAATCTTATCATTAAAAGTAATGTTTGTATTTTCTTTCCAGAAATATACCTGCTATAACTCCATAAGTGAGGTAGAGTAGATACGGACTAGAAGTGAAGGCACTGGTCACCATGCCAACAGCCATGAGCAGTGACCCAGCAACTGATGTGACACACACACCGAACCATGATACCAAGATACCCGCTACTAATCCTGGAAATAAATATGATTGACGTCGCGTGAAACTGTACCATATTGCATATGCTATTACTGTGGACTTGGAGGGTAGGGGTAACAAATCAGAATTTTGATATTTGGCACAGTTGTTGTATCTCAAATGCAAGGACTATGCAAAGAAGGGAGTCTTGATATATTATTTTGAGTAAGCACATTATACCAGTCTTCTATGACATAACGGGTCGTGCCTATCTTTTTACTTCCTATATAGGTTCTTAGGCCTACTAGCTTTAGTAAACAGTAAGGTTGTCAACATCTGGAGCTATTCAATGGCTGTTCTAACAGTTATTGTGGTAACAGATCATAATATTATATGTTATTGATCTAGAAATTTCGTATTGGCCCAGTAACAGGTCCGAGGTCTGCTGTATTGGCCCAAGGCCGACGGCCAACACAGCAGGCCGAGGTAAAATAACTGACGATGTCATTGAAATTTTTTTTCATGCTCAAATGAAAGTCAGTTACTTCTTCATGGGAACTCTGAGCTTTCAGGGGCGGAAAATAAATTGATATTTCTCGCGGTACAAGAGTTTATTATAAAGTCTAAACGATTCCATTACATAGTCCATATTTTGATAATAGTGTCAAAACTATTATATTTGTAATTTGAAAGTATTATTTCAAGTGCAAGACCTAGTACGAATTATCATAATAACTATATTTTTTCATCTCGTCGTCTCCTCAGAAGACCTATCTTGTCGACTGTGGCATGCACACTAGACAATGCCCATGACCAAGAAACGTTGCACTTGTTTTTTTTTTTCTTTCTCTACACCCCGTGGAGCTCGGCAGTTTGATGAATTGAATTGAAGTATATAGTTTTTGGTTTATTGATGTGTTATTTAATATACATGTAAAAGAAAAAATATTTATGCAACCCAGGGCACGCGGGACGTCGAAGCAGCGTTGATCAGCGTTGATTCAACCTCACGATGTTGGATCTGTGTTGGATTGACGTTGCTTTGGCGTTACGTGCCCACTGGGTAAGTAATGTATTTTTCAAATCACGTGTTATATATACTTTTCTGCTATTGCATGGGATACAGACTTGAATAAGTCAGCTGACTTTCTTCTGAATCCCGTTTTGTATAACATATGATATATTTTGTGAATGAATGTACTGTTTCATATCGGTTGGTTATACAAAGAAAATATTTAAAAGTTTAAACCAAAATTCAACTTCACAGCCAGAGTCTTATTTCCGCAGTAGGTTAATCCCACTCCGTCTTGAGAGAAAAAGTACCAGCAGGCGTAATTAAGTATTCTATTAAAAACTTACGTTGTATTTTATAATAGGTTGCCATGGCAACCACTGCATAGTTTTACTACAGGTATCATCCTTATTTAATGCTAATTTACCTACCTGTACCAAGCAACAGACCAGCAAACAACGAGGCCACCCATCCAATTTCGCTCTCTTCTACTTCAAATACTGTAAGCAGTTCACTATATATCACTCCAAATGACTGTGATATTCCCATGGACAGAAAATGAAGTACAAAACTGCCGAACACTAGAATCACGTGTCTTACAATTTTCTTCCACTTCATTTTCTTTGATTTTCTTTAATATTAATCTTTTGTCAGTCATGTCAAAACATTTGAAATATGACTTTCAGTCATGTACTCGCATAGCAGCTTTGATCATACTCTGTGTATTAACCCTTAAGGCGCCAAAAAGGACAGACGACAAAATTTACGTCTGCAAACTTTAAAAAATAATTAGTTCAAGCTATTTAATATGAAGGAGGTAACCAGTGAATATCCAGATGAGACGGTTCATTACCAGCCGCCTCATCTGGACCTACGCTGTTTGCAAATTTAAATATATTAATTTTTGGCGCTTAAAGTGGTAAAAGTTTATATTTTTCATATACCTGTGCTGTATATCTATAATGATATGTTATTCGATTGCTCGCATGACGTGCCGGCCATAATATCATTGGATATTAAATAAACTAATAGTATGAAGTAATTAAAAATAATACTTGACTAAAGGGCAGCAGTACTCTAAACACTTAAAGTACAAAAAAAAAAAAAAAAAAAAAAAAAAAAAAACAGCGAAAAAATCAGACGACAAAATTTGTGTCTGCGAATTTTCAAAAAAAAAAAATCATCAACGAGGATTCGAAGCAGTGACTAGAGTGCAAACAGTGTTGATGCAAGTGGGCCGAGTCGCCTCATCTGGACCTACGTTGTTTGCAAATTCAATTATTTTCATATTTCTTTTTTATTATTTTTAGTCGATGAATTCACGAAGTGAATTCGGAGACTATAGCTATCGTACGATGGCACTTTCAATCTTCCGTCTATTGAAATAGATTTCAATACTATATAAAATTTCCTTTTAAAAGGAAGGCTTGCTAAGCCAGTGAAATTTTCATGAGTTGTTATTGAAGTGAACCCAATTGTTGGTGCACTTTCTGTTGCTATCTTTTAATTATTAAAGTATTTAATTTCTTAACTTTTTGAATGGTGGCATTATCCATAGGTGTGAGGTAAAAACAAGTGTGGAATATATTTGAAAAACAAATTGAGGAAATATTTAAACACACACACACACACACACACACACACACACACACACACACACAGACAGAGAGAGAGAGTTTTCCAACGTTTTGGCCATTAGGCATGTCTCAAGGAAAATTACCATATGAACCTATTTCAAGTCTTTTCTTTACGGCTGCTGAGTCACTTAGTTTGAATCAAATTTAGGAAAGACTATTTCAAACCCATGTTGATGGAATTTTGGCATATCTGAACTTGGCATCAAAGAAGACAATAAATTTATATTTACTGAAGTTAATTTTTGGTTTTAGTGGCATCAGTGGCAATTTTGACACTCTAAGAAGAAAATGCATGCTGCTATTGTTCGAGACAATAACTTACTTTACACCATTTGGGAGCAACAAAGCATGGAACCCATTGCGTTTATACTTCCATGAACTTCCGAGGAAATGAAAGGACTTCTATGCTTAAGGCGTGAATTTTCCCCATGATTTAAAAGTTATACGTATAACTGACTTTTGCTTTGCATTTATGACTATGACTTGTAACTTGCATGACTTATGAATTTTCAAGAGTTTGTGTCTATGTAAAGTACGTTAAACATAGGTTGACGTTGACGTCATTGTTGAGATAAATTGTAAATTATCCTCAAATTGATCGTTGAAATAATGATTTATTGTATACATTTCACCCTTTTTTGACTTACATTACTTACATAACAGACAACACTGGATAATTTTGACTATGTGTATGTGACCTTGACCTCATTTTAAGGTCATGGTACACAATATAACCTTTGAAGATCACAGTGCTACTGTTGACCATTCTTCTTCTCTGGCTTATTGAGTAATCTTTCCCCCCCCCCCCCCCGTGACCCAGCTTCCCACTCATATATATTGCGTACTTACATCGAATAAGTCTGCTGCATGAAGGAAATGCTGGGTCACGGGGGGGAAAGTACTTGTATTTTAATTATAGTGAAGCGTTCTCTTTTGGCCGCTTTGACCGGAAGTTTAACTGTGGTTTTGCATGTTTAAATGCCAGTCAGGCGTAACAAGAAGAAAATCATTGCTTTGTATTGTGATATGCATGTATTTAGCATGCATTTATGACAAAAATGTATGGAATGAATGACTGATTTCAATATATTTATTACTTTAAAAATTGAGGTATGCGAAAACCTTGAATTAAGGGTAGGTAGGGTCAGACTGGATTATCTCCCCATGTCTTTGGGTCTGAATCACAAATTTTCTGATTTCATACGGCTAACATATTTGTAGAAGCTCAGCTAAGAAAAATTTGCACACTTTACAGTTTTGAAAATTCGGACCTGTCGCGCCGGGTCTAATGGGGAAAATCCTCGCCTAAATCGAAGAAGTCCTTTATCTTTTTATTTTATGCTGTGTTTTCACATCAATTTTGTTACTTATTCGTGAAGTTCTGACTAATTTACACCAAGGAAAGGACGAAGAATAGTTATAAACCAACGTGTTTTATAATGATGTACAACAGCTGCCACTATGACATGACGTATATCAAACGTTACATCAGCCAATCATCTATTTGAATTTTCCGTGACGTCGCTTACGCGTAAGATTGTATGAATGAGTGTTGTTCATGGATGTATGAACATCGTCAGCCCAGTATAGGTACATCTAACGAAATCGTCGACGAGTGTACATTTGTATAGGTGAAGTAAAAAGGCAACATAAGAGAATGTTATAAAAGCAAGAAAAATGTCCACACAACCCCCACCCGCACCTACTGCAAGCACAGTAGGCCCTTGCCCAACTATAATCCAAATCAGTAGTACGTCCCGGCACTGGAAGTTATACCCAGCATTATTGCATCATCCAACCAACCACTCCATTGTCATAAAGCTGTCAATGATTCCCTAACAGTCGGCCTCAACGAGAGTCCAATTTTAACGGTCCTGAAATGTCCCCTTTTCTGGTACCTGTATCACTGTAAGAGCATTCCGGTTCTGGCTATTCATGAACATGTTGATGGCTAATAAGAAATTTATCAGAAGCTAAAAATGCGTACATTATATCACTTGTGCCTGTTGCAATGCGTATGCGTTAATATTACTCACCTAAATTACCAGCTTTTACATACATAACACGGTCAGTTGTACATAAAAGCCACACACATGGATAAATGGGATACATTTTTTTTTCAGTAAATGTGATGAGTGATAAGGGGAAAAAATCGTCAAAAGCACGTGTTTCTAAATTAAAACAATGAATTTGAACTTCGCTATTTTTTTTACATATACACAGATCAGCCCATTCCGGCATAAGCGCAGTCTGATCAGTCTATCCTCAGCATGAGAGATGTCTGCATCATGAAGAATATATTTGCTGAAAAAGACTGATCAGATCCCAAGAATGCACCTGCTCTGGACAATGTGCCGACTGCTTTGACTAGTTAGATTATGCGATGCCCTATTTTTCGCGACGCCGCTGCATGATATTTGGAAAAGCTAATGCTTGTGAACTAAGCCCTATAAATATACACTGTTTCTTACTCAGGCTTTGGTATATTTCTAAGGATGCAAAGCCAAATATTTTGCATTAATTAAGAGTTTCGTTTTTATGCAATCAGTTTATAAAAAAGCAAAAGATATGTGGCCAAGTGAAAGACAAAAAACGTGCTTTTTAACGGAAATATCAAAACGAAATTCACGCACTATCAAAAATAGATTTTCCGTCTGTTATTTTTAGCAGATGAGGTAAATCGGATGTGGATAAAAATAGACTCTCTTGGTATTTTCCGACTAAGCGTGACGTATCGTCTCTTCCGAAAATAACTCGGTATCACTAAACCACTTGAATACTGGCTTGCGACCGTCATCGCAAGCCAATAGGTATCGTTCTGGTGCTTCCGCCTTATTACTCAAATTATTACTTTGCAATACTGAAATATTTTGATACATTCTTTGCATATGAAGTTAACTATGTTTAGAATAATCTATTTTTGTGGTAATTAAAGACAGTGTAACTGAAATATTAATATGAGAAAGAAAACACTCGGGTACTATATTATGTGCGGATTACCGACTAAAAACCATAACAACGCGGACGAATACACAGAGGATATAAAGCATTCAACCTTTGTGTTTGTCAGTTTTATAACCGGAACACCCGCTAGCTATTTACACCTTTTTGTATTTTGTTTGATTCTGTCCAGATCTCGTGTTATCAAATTATTGGTCTAATTGCTAAATACACAGTTCAACTCTTTAAGCACCAAAATTTGCGTCTGCAAAAAATAAAAAAAAATGCTTTGTCCGAGACATTTCATATTGGGAATTCAAAGACAAGAGGGCAAACAGTGTAGATCTAGATGAGGCGGCTCATTATGAGCCACCTCATCAGGATCTACGCTGTTTGCAAATTTCGCTAATTTCGTCACTGGGGCTTAAAGAGTTAATGCTTGTAGCTGAGAATATCTCAAGTAAAAAGGTTCATTTAACCCTGTCATTATTGAGTCGTTATAGGGTAGAGATTCCGATAAATTCAGGCAATGGGGGTAAATTCGGACTATAGCAAATTCACGTGTCTGTATTTACCCTTCTACTTACTCGGACAGAAGGGTAGTACGCATATCTCTAGAAGTGTATGTCTTTATATCTTCCTATCCACTAATTCAGACAAAAGGGTAAAGTGACTGAAGCAAATCAAAGTTACCAGTTTTTATTAGCCTCCCTGAGCCAATGATGATGGATGGATGCCTTTTGATTTCACGTCCTTTTCAACAGTATTTCAGTTATATCAGGACGATTGGAGGATGATAATGAAAGGCTGTGTGCAATGGAACCCCGTTTACGGTTGGAAAGCCAAAGGCTCTACGGGAGGATATATAGGATGGTGGCCTACGGCGTCTTGGTGTCTCTCATTATTTTCAAAGGACTTCTCCTCTGAAACTACTGGGCCAATTTAAAAAAAATAACAATTTTTTGCATCCTCCAGGCAGAAGGGGAAAGAAATTTTATACAATTGGTCCGGGTCACATGCTCATATATGCTAAAAAAAACTTGAAAAATCTTCTTCTCCAGAACCACTGGGCTGATTGCCTTGAAACTTGTTATGTAGCATATGTGACACTTGTACTTAAGTTATAGAAATGACAACAATGTTATAACCTTAACCTATTATAAGGCAAGGTCAATGTTTATTTCTGCGGCAGATAAATGATAAAAGAACCCTGAAAAAGTGCATTGTCCTGCTGTTATTTGACTCTGTTATATAGAAATGCAGTCAGCTTCATTCGTAATTCCAATTTGCATAAGGATTGTTTAATTCATCGACTATGAGGGCTTTCAGCCCTTTGATTTTTTTTTTGCGCTTTAAATTCACCACGCACAGCAAAACGTGGCTTAGGAGTTATTCTTATTCACATGATGTCAGATGCATTGATATGTCTTTTGATGGCGTTCTGAAATTGAAATGGTTTAATTAAATTTCACAGTTTGAAATACCAAGAAGTTATAAAACTTTTTTCCATTCTCAACTCAGCTGAGCATGAAATTTTACCTGCAAATAAATAGCAAATTATTGATAAGCACAGTTGTTTTCATGCTCAATTTGGCTGAGTTGAGCATGAAATTTTACCTGCTAATAAATAGCAAATTGCTGATAAGCACAGTTGTTTTTATGCTCAATTTGGCTGAGTATGAAATTTTCTCTGCTTACGAATATGAAAATGCCAACATTAGTTGGCATTTTCATATTTATCAGCAGAGAAAATTTCATGCTCAACTGAGTTGAGCACGAAAAAAGTTTAATAACCTCGGGGCCTGGTTACGCTGCCAGAGGAAAGAAAAAGAGGAAATGACGCCTCTGACATTTTCAATTAGCTCCTGATTGCACGGCGCATCAGCTTTCGAAATGTTGAGCACTGGTGTTCGGAAATGGCTGTATCTTCCTTTCGGGCCATATCCTGACCTTTAATTAAACAGTACCTATATTTTGAGCCCTAGAACTGTAGGAAAATTCTTAAAAGTACAGTTTTACTTGCAGTCGTATTCTGTTATTTGTCGTAGACATATCAGAGCATGCATGACCTGCATCCGGGTTTTTATTGTATGGGGGATAATAAACACAATCTACCATTTGTGAAAAGAAACAGTTTTAAAATGACGTTTTATGAAATTAATATAATATAAACTTTATTTTGGCTTCGTTTCCTTTTTAATTTAATCGCCGTTATTTGTGGATAGACGTGTTTTATTCAATAATAACGAATGACGAAAAGTGTATTTGCAAATTTCATGACCCGTTTGAGCAGCCGTAAATCAGGCGCATTCGAGTTTTCCAATCGTGTATTTAAAGGTCTAGTGTGAAAGCCATAACCGCACCGCGCTTCCGATCTGCAGCGCCAGAAATCAGTTTTCTTTAACAACTGATGTATTTCTAACTAAAATTACAAGGAAACAAACAGTGCTTCCACTAGTGGAAGTCTGGGGGTCTGTGACTTCTAAAACTGAATGCCAGGAAGTCAGTGACTTCCAATTTTTATCATAACCTACCATTTATAAAGTGAATATTGACTTAAATAATGAGTTAAATTTGTTGTAATAATGGTATTTCACCCATTAATGAAGGAGAAAGCAATATAAATATGGACATTCTGGAAGGAACCAAGTCTACCACAGTCTAGCTGCAGTTGCAGTTATCCGTTGAGGGATTATTGGGTTGCCCTTTATATTAATTCTTGTTTTGTCCACCATTTTGAAGGACTTCTTATTAAATCAACAACCCAATAAACTCTATTCGTTTATTGTGTTTCCGTTCATTCCTGGCGCAGCCCATTTTCGTAGGTTGGGGCGAGGATGCAAATGACAGCAGGCCGAATTGACCCGGACGGGTTGAATGGAGGCCGAGTTGGCCCAGGAGCCGTGAAGACCCCAGGCTTACAGAAAGCAGGCCGAGTTGACCCGCTTCTTCCATGACATACTATCGTCAGACAATAGTTGTAATCGAACTCGACCAAGGCTGATCACGATAATCCTCACTCGGGAATTCATGTTTTGTCCTTGAACAAGACACATTTACTTTACAAAAGTACTGATAATACCCAGGAAGCGGTGGATCCGTCCTGACATGACTAAAAAGTTGCTTTTTAAAAACGAATTTCATCTTCAACAATTATCTTTTTTAAAGATGTTTCTTGTTAACTTTTTTTTCAAACCCGCACAAAGATCGAATATGAAGTGTAAATCCTCTCGAACTTTTTACTTGCCGGGACTAAAATCTTATACCTTACCGCACCCAACTGGGGTAAAATAAAGGACCGCGCCGCCGATTCACCGAACTTCCTATGCAAATCGACAGCCGCGAAGAATAATTGCTTCTTTATCAGACATGTTAGCCTAATAAATACTTATTTTATGCTGAGATCTTGATTTTGCAGCTTCCATTAAGTTAATTGTTAGGCTAAATTTCACGATAGTGCAACCACAGGTTCTCACACGTCGTATGTGATTATGTGTGCAGATAGTACAAAGCATAAAAACTTTCTGTCATATGGCTACACTACTGGTACATTCTTTTTTAAATTTACGCAAACCATTCATATATTTTCAGCAGATAAATATTTCTTTAGGAGTTGGAAAAATAATCTTATAGGTATGCCTAAGTTCCAGTTACTAACTCGGAAAATACATGTAAAAGTTGGGGTGAGAAAATGACTTGGTTGTACTGTGGTCTATTGCTCATTCTATGGCTCAGGCATATTGAATATGCAAAAAAATAAATGCTCTGTTTTAACAAAAGTATTGGAAATCGAAGTTTTGCAATTGGCCATATTTCAAGATGGAGATGGGGTCTTTGACATAGCTTAGTATATATACTGAAAGGATTTAAAAACTTCCACCCATTAATTTTGAATATCTCAAAAATAAATGCAGCTACGTCCACCAAAATTTTACAACATTTATATTATCTTATACCTGATTATATCACTTTCTTTTATACTTTTCAATGAATTATAGAGATTTCTCGGTGAAATCGAAACTGATAATCTCACTGTTTCAAACAGTGAAATTATCACTTTCGATTTCACTGTTTCAGAAATCGGATTTTTGTGAAATAGCCTCAAGTTTTTAGTTGATTAATTGGCTAAATCTTATCTGGCTTAACAAAAATTACGTCACACTTGTTTGCACGTCATTACGACGTTAATGACGTCACTTAAAGCGCCAACGTAACATTCTAACCGCACGCGACGTCAGGCCGCCTGAGTCTCCTGTAGGCATTCTTTCTTGGCAAATTTTTCGAGATCTGCTTAGCAAAATGATATTTCAAGCTATTTTTGAGTTGCAAACTATGTTTACAACCAAAATCATACCCAATACACACGCTGGAAGCATCAAATTTGACGCAAAACGGCTAGAAAAAAAGTTGTGTTTCTGTCGTAATGGCTGACGCTCTTGAATAAACAGAATTATTGCGATTTTCAAGCATAAAAGAAATAGAAAATTTGACTCTTTCAGTGTAAGATGAATTTTTATTTCACTCATGAACACCAAAAGTGGTATTTTCAATCGTGGCTTCGCCACTCGTGAAAATACTGCTTTTGGTGTTCATTCGGTGAAATAAAAATCGATCTTACACTGAAAAAGTCAAATATCCTCTATATATCGAATCTGAAATCGTTCAACTATATCGGTCAGGAAAAAGTACGTGCTCCTCGTGATCTTAGTACCGTTTGCATAAGGATGAATAGCTTCATGTATACAGTTTTCTGACGAAACATTTCTCTTACAATATCAAATTGACGTCCGCAACTTTCTACGCCACCTGGAGTAATGTGTGAATTCTGTTGGATATTTGCGGCCAGCATAGAAATAAGGGTGCTGATCGAAAATGTAAAAATGACCGCACTGTTTTACTTCCTATTTCAATAAAAATTATATCAGTAAAATGCTGAATAATTGTAGTTTTCGGAATGAACACGGAAAATTTTCATTTTATGAACAAAAGAGACATATGCGGGTAAAAACTTTGATCAACGCAGTAAAAAAGTCATGATTTACTATATATTCTATACATTTTGAGGGTAGTCAACTTAAACTAAAAAATGACCGCGGTATTTCTTACGCAATCTTTTCAAAAATTATATCAGGCTGTTCGCAAATTAATGCGGTTTTCGAAATGAACACGGAAAAATGGATTTGAATATAAAGAAAAATAAAATAAGAAGGAAAAGATGACTTGCCCATATCTCGTAGTGTATTTCATTACCAGCTCTATTCGCGAATATCGATTATCGATTTTTAAACAGTGGCGTGGAAAGTTATCCATGGTAAGGTCCTTATTCTCAAAGCTGTTTTCCATGTATTAAGTTGCCAAAAATGATCGATTTTGTTAAATATGATATATAAAGTTGTTTGCAGATACTTCAATTTATTGCAGGAAAGACAAAAAAAAAAAAAAAAAAAAAAGGGTAACAACTGGGATTCGAACCCACGACCTTACCAAATATTTTCGGGTATTTAGCGGGTTAATCGAGCGTAACATTAATTATCACTTTGTATATTAAAAGGTGTTATTGTCCGCATCCTGCAAAAGCTACCGTCTGCATATACAAACACTGCCAACCTGCACACACAAAAAATATACTGATTTAGCGTGAGATCTTCGCAAAGAAAATATCTAGGCATGCACAATTTTGAAAGGGAACTGTGCAGGTCTGATCAGACTGTGGAGTACCATGTACAGGCTGGTTCAGACAAGCGTAATTCGTGCGTTTATCCTATGTATGAGTATACATTTTTCATGACGCGCCTGAAATGTTTAAATTTGATTTGTGCATGCGCTTTGGAATATACAAACAGTACATCACAGAACAGACTGTACATATGAGTCGGATCATAATCTTTGCTAATAGCACATGATATGTGTCTTTATTCGGTAATAAGACGCGTATTTCCCTCCAAGGAAGTAGACAAAATTCTAGTTCCATCTTTTAAGATGGATGTAGACTTTAGACTGTACAAGATTAACCGGTTTTATAGCAAATTACTATTGAACGCATTGGAGGTTGTTGTGTGGGGTTTTTTACTGGGGGTGGGGGAAGCCCCGTCTTATAGCCGAATTAATCTGGCAGTCAGGTTACCCAATCCAAGAGCTAATAACTCACATTACAGAACAACCTGCTCATAAATGTTGGAACTGAATCGTCTCTGTTCACACATGATGAAACTTTTTATTCAGTTATAAGACAGGATTTCCTCCAAGGAAGAAGACAAAATTCTAGGGACATCTTTTAAGATGGATCTTGAGCTTTTTTAGACCGTAAGAGAAATCCGGTCTTACAGCACAGTTACTGTAGGTTTCAGATGTCTGAGGTCATTCTGTTTGTGTGGGGGAAAATGAACCTCCGTCTTATGGCCGAATTAATATGGTAATCAGCTTGTCTAACCTTGGGGTGGTCGGGTGGTGCAATGGCGCTGTATGTAACTTCCAGTGCCGGGGCGTCCTACTCATTTGGAACATTGTAGGGCAAGGGCCTACTGTGCTTGCAGTAGGTGCGGGA
This sequence comes from Ctena decussata, assembly GCA_963989385.1. NCBI lineage: Eukaryota > Metazoa > Mollusca > Bivalvia > Lucinida > Lucinidae > Ctena > Ctena decussata. The sequence goes on along the minus strand of OZ022502.1, from coordinate 56,125,232 downwards.
GGGGGGGTTGTTTGGACATTTTTCTCTCTTCTATTATTTCTCTTTTCTTTCTCCCTCTCTCTGGGAGACGGCCTGATATAGACTGAAATACTGTCTCAAAGGGCCGTTAAACCCAAAACAAGTCAATCAATCAATTGTCAAACCTTAGAGCTAACAAGTCTGGTCTCAGAAGCCAAACATTGTTTTTGCCGAACTTATATGTCGGACGAAATTAAAGCATTTCAGCGGAAAACAAACGTTGCCAAGCAGACAGTTTGGTAGAAAAACGCATTTTTTCTGAAGAAAACAGTAAGATTAATGATATTACATATGTCCTGTTCATCTTATCTTATAGTACTATTTATTTGAAAAATCCAGGGAGGACACTTTTTACAAACTTTGCGTTCATCAACTTATTTACCCCCCTCCCCTCCCGCCTCCCACCCCTCCCAACTCTCCTCCCCTTACAAGAGCAGTCGGGTCATATAAAACAGTGAGCACTGGAATATTCCCCTTGTAGAACGCCTTTAGCCTAAGGTCCTTATTCTCAAAGCTGTTTTCCATGTATTAAGTTGCCAAAAATGATCGATTTTGTTAAATATGATATATAAAGTTGTTTGCAGATACTTCAATTTATTGCAGGAAAGACAAAAAAAAAAAAAAAAAAAAGGGTAACAACTGGGATTCGAACCCACGACCTTACCAAATATTTTCGGGTATTTAGCGGGTTAATCGAGCGTAACATTAATTATCACTTTGTATATTAAAAGGTGTTATTGTCCGCATCCTGCAAAAGCTACCGTCTGCATATACAAACACTGCCAACCTGCACACACAAAAAATATACTGGTTTAGCGTGAGATCTTCGCAAAGAAAATATCTAGGCATGCACAATTTTGAAAGGGAACTGTGCAGGTCTGATCAGACTGTGGAGTACCATGTACAGGCTGGTTCAGACAAGCGTAATTCGTGCGTTTATCCTATGTATGAGTATACATTTTTCATGACGCGCCTGAAATGTTTAAATTTGATTTGTGCATGCGCTTTGGAATATACAAACAGTACATCACAGAACAGACTGTACATATGAGTCGGATCATAATCTTTGCTAATAGCACATGATATGTGTCTTTATTCGGTAATAAGACGCGTATTTCCCTCCAAGGAAGTAGACAAAATTCTAGTTCCATCTTTTAAGATGGATGTAGACTTTAGACTGTACAAGATTAACCGGTTTTATAGCAAATTACTATTGAACGCATTGGAGGTTGTTGTGTGGGGTTTTTTACTGGGGGTGGGGGAAGCCCCGTCTTATAGCCGAATTAATCTGGCAGTCAGGTTACCCAATCCAAGAGCTAATAACTCACATTACAGAACAACCTGCTCATAAATGTTGGAACTGAATCGTCTCTGTTCACACATGATGAAACTTTTTATTCAGTTATAAGACAGGATTTCCTCCAAGGAAGAAGACAAAATTCTAGGGACATCTTTTAAGATGGATCTTGAGCTTTTTTAGACCGTAAGAGAAATCCGGTCTTACAGCACAGTTACTGTAGGTTTCAGATGTCTGAGGTCATTCTGTTTGTGTGGGGGAAAATGAACCTCCGTCTTATGGCCGAATTAATATGGTAATCAGCTTGTCTAACCTTGGGGTGGTCGGGTGGTGCAATGGCGCTGTATGTAACTTCCAGTGCCGGGGCGTCCTACTCATTTGGAACATTGTAGGGCAAGGGCCTACTGTGCTTGCAGTAGGTGCGGGAGGGGGGGTTGTTTGGACATTTTTCTCTCTTCTATTATTTCTCTTTTCTTTCTCCCTCTCTCTGGGAGACGGCCTGATATAGACTGAAATACTGTCTCAAAGGGCCGTTAAACCCAAAACAAGTCAATCAATCAATTGTCAAACCTTAGAGCTAACAAGTCTGGTCTCAGAAGCCAAACATTGTTTTTGCCGAACTTATATGTCGGACGAAATTAAAGCATTTCAGCGGAAAACCAAACGTTGCCAAGCAGACAGTTTGGTAGAAAAACGCATTTTTTCTGAAGCAAACAGTAAGATTAATGATATTACATATGTCCTGTTCATCTTATCTTATAGTACTATTTATTTGAAAAATCCAGGGAGGACACTTTTTACAAACTTTGCGTTCATCAACTTATTTACCCCCCTCCCCTCCCGCCTCCCACCCCTCCCAACTCTCCTCCCCTTACAAGAGCAGTCGGGTCATATAAAACAGTGAGCACTGGAATATTCCCCTTGTAGAACGCCTTTAGCCTAAGGTCCTTATTCTCAAAGCTGTTTTCCATGTATTAAGTTGCCAAAAATGATCGATTTTGTTAAATATGATATATAAAGTTGTTTGCAGATACTTCAATTTATTGCAGGAAAGACAAAAAAAAAAAAAAAAAAAAAAAGGGTAACAACTGGGATTCGAACCCACGACCTTACCAAATATTTTCGGGTATTTAGCGGGTTAATCGAGCGTAACATTAATTATCACTTTGTATATTAAAAGGTGTTATTGTCCGCATCCTGCAAAAGCTACCGTCTGCATATACAAACACTGCCAACCTGCACACACAAAAAATATACTGATTTAGCGTGAGATCTTCGCAAAGAAAATATCTAGGCATGCACAATTTTGAAAGGGAACTGTGCAGGTCTGATCAGACTGTGGAGTACCATGTACAGGCTGGTTCAGACAAGCGTAATTCGTGCGTTTATCCTATGTATGAGTATACATTTTTCATGACGCGCCTGAAATGTTTAAATTTGATTTGTGCATGCGCTTTGGAATATACAAACAGTACATCACAGAACAGACTGTACATATGAGTCGGATCATAATCTTTGCTAATAGCACATGATATGTGTCTTTATTCGGTAATAAGACGCGTATTTCCCTCCAAGGAAGTAGACAAAATTCTAGTTCCATCTTTTAAGATGGATGTAGACTTTAGACTGTACAAGATTAACCGGTTTTATAGCAAATTACTATTGAACGCATTGGAGGTTGTTGTGTGGGGTTTTTTACTGGGGGTGGGGGAAGCCCCGTCTTATAGCCGAATTAATCTGGCAGTCAGGTTACCCAATCCAAGAGCTAATAACTCACATTACAGAACAACCTGCTCATAAATGTTGGAACTGAATCGTCTCTGTTCACACATGATGAAACTTTTTATTCAGTTATAAGACAGGATTTCCTCCAAGGAAGAAGACAAAATTCTAGGGACATCTTTTAAGATGGATCTTGAGCTTTTTTAGACCGTAAGAGAAATCCGGTCTTACAGCACAGTTACTGTAGGTTTCAGATGTCTGAGGTCATTCTGTTTGTGTGGGGGAAAATGAACCTCCGTCTTATGGCCGAATTAATATGGTAATCAGCTTGTCTAACCTTGGGGTGGTCGGGTGGTGCAATGGCGCTGTATGTAACTTCCAGTGCCGGGGCGTCCTACTCATTTGGAACATTGTAGGGCAAGGGCCTACTGTGCTTGCAGTAGGTGCGGGAGGGGGGGTTGTTTGGACATTTTTCTCTCTTCTATTATTTCTCTTTTCTTTCTCCCTCTCTCTGGGAGACGGCCTGATATAGACTGAAATACTGTCTCAAAGGGCCGTTAAACCCAAAACAAGTCAATCAATCAATTGTCAAACCTTAGAGCTAACAAGTCTGGTCTCAGAAGCCAAACATTGTTTTTGCCGAACTTATATGTCGGACGAAATTAAAGCATTTCAGCGGAAAACAAACGTTGCCAAGCAGACAGTTTGGTAGAAAAACGCATTTTTTCTGAAGAAAACAGTAAGATTAATGATATTACATATGTCCTGTTCATCTTATCTTATAGTACTATTTATTTGAAAAATCCAGGGAGGACACTTTTTACAAACTTTGCGTTCATCAACTTATTTACCCCCCTCCCCTCCCGCCTCCCACCCCTCCCAACTCTCCTCCCCTTACAAGAGCAGTCGGGTCATATAAAACAGTGAGCACTGGAATATTCCCCTTGTAGAACGCCTTTAGCCTAAGGTCCTTATTCTCAAAGCTGTTTTCCATGTATTAAGTTGCCAAAAATGATCGATTTTGTTAAATATGATATATAAAGTTGTTTGCAGATACTTCAATTTATTGCAGGAAAGACAAAAAAAAAAAAAAAAAAAAAGGGTAACAACTGGGATTCGAACCCACGACCTTACCAAATATTTTCGGGTATTTAGCGGGTTAATCGAGCGTAACATTAATTATCACTTTGTATATTAAAAGGTGTTATTGTCCGCATCCTGCAAAAGCTACCGTCTGCATATACAAACACTGCCAACCTGCACACACAAAAAATATACTGATTTAGCGTGAGATCTTCGCAAAGAAAATATCTAGGCATGCACAATTTTGAAAGGGAACTGTGCAGGTCTGATCAGACTGTGGAGTACCATGTACAGGCTGGTTCAGACAAGCGTAATTCGTGCGTTTATCCTATGTATGAGTATACATTTTTCATGACGCGCCTGAAATGTTTAAATTTGATTTGTGCATGCGCTTTGGAATATACAAACAGTACATCACAGAACAGACTGTACATATGAGTCGGATCATAATCTTTGCTAATAGCACATGATATGTGTCTTTATTCGGTAATAAGACGCGTATTTCCCTCCAAGGAAGTAGACAAAATTCTAGTTCCATCTTTTAAGAGGGATGTAGACTTTAGACTGTACAAGATTAACCGGTTTTATAGCAAATTACTATTGAACGCATTGGAGGTTGTTGTGTGGGGTTTTTTACTGGGGGTGGGGGAAGCCCCGTCTTATAGCCGAATTAATCTGGCAGTCAGGTTACCCAATCCAAGAGCTAATAACTCACATTACAGAACAACCTGCTCATAAATGTTGGAACTGAATCGTCTCTGTTCACACATGATGAAACTTTTTATTCAGTTATAAGACAGGATTTCCTCCAAGGAAGAAGACAAAATTCTAGGGACATCTTTTAAGATGGATCTTGAGCTTTTTTAGACCGTAAGAGAAATCCGGTCTTACAGCACAGTTACTGTAGGTTTCAGATGTCTGAGGTCATTCTGTTTGTGTGGGGGAAAATGAACCTCCGTCTTATGGCCGAATTAATATGGTAATCAGCTTGTCTAACCTTGGGGTGGTCGGGTGGTGCAATGGCGCTGTATGTAACTTCCAGTGCCGGGGCGTCCTACTCATTTGGAACATTGTAGGGCAAGGGCCTACTGTGCTTGCAGTAGGTGCGGGAGGGGGGGTTGTTTGGACATTTTTCTCTCTTCTATTATTTCTCTTTTCTTTCTCCCTCTCTCTGGGAGACGGCCTGATATAGACTGAAATACTGTCTCAAAGGGCCGTTAAACCCAAAACAAGTCAATCAATCAATTGTCAAACCTTAGAGCTAACAAGTCTGGTCTCAGAAGCCAAACATTGTTTTTGCCGAACTTATATGTCGGACGAAATTAAAGCATTTCAGCGGAAAACCAAACGTTGCCAAGCAGACAGTTTGGTAGAAAAACGCATTTTTTCTGAAGCAAACAGTAAGATTAATGATATTACATATGTCCTGTTCATCTTATCTTATAGTACTATTTATTTGAAAAATCCAGGGAGGACACTTTTTACAAACTTTGCGTTCATCAACTTATTTACCCCCCTCCCCTCCCGCCTCCCACCCCTCCCAACTCTCCTCCCCTTACAAGAGCAGTCGGGTCATATAAAACAGTGAGCACTGGAATATTCCCCTTGTAGAACGCCTTTAGCCTAAGGTCCTTATTCTCAAAGCTGTTTTCCATGTATTAAGTTGCCAAAAATGATCGATTTTGTTAAATATGATATATAAAGTTGTTTGCAGATACTTCAATTTATTGCAGGAAAGACAAAAAAAAAAAAAAAAAAAAAAAGGGTAACAACTGGGATTCGAACCCACGACCTTACCAAATATTTTCGGGTATTTAGCGGGTTAATCGAGCGTAACATTAATTATCACTTTGTATATTAAAAGGTGTTATTGTCCGCATCCTGCAAAAGCTACCGTCTGCATATACAAACACTGCCAACCTGCACACACAAAAAATATACTGATTTAGCGTGAGATCTTCGCAAAGAAAATATCTAGGCATGCACAATTTTGAAAGGGAACTGTGCAGGTCTGATCAGACTGTGGAGTACCATGTACAGGCTGGTTCAGACAAGCGTAATTCGTGCGTTTATCCTATGTATGAGTATACATTTTTCATGACGCGCCTGAAATGTTTAAATTTGATTTGTGCATGCGCTTTGGAATATACAAACAGTACATCACAGAACAGACTGTACATATGAGTCGGATCATAATCTTTGCTAATAGCACATGATATGTGTCTTTATTCGGTAATAAGACGCGTATTTCCCTCCAAGGAAGTAGACAAAATTCTAGTTCCATCTTTTAAGATGGATGTAGACTTTAGACTGTACAAGATTAACCGGTTTTATAGCAAATTACTATTGAACGCATTGGAGGTTGTTGTGTGGGGTTTTTTACTGGGGGTGGGGGAAGCCCCGTCTTATAGCCGAATTAATCTGGCAGTCAGGTTACCCAATCCAAGAGCTAATAACTCACATTACAGAACAACCTGCTCATAAATGTTGGAACTGAATCGTCTCTGTTCACACATGATGAAACTTTTTATTCAGTTATAAGACAGGATTTCCTCCAAGGAAGAAGACAAAATTCTAGGGACATCTTTTAAGATGGATCTTGAGCTTTTTTAGACCGTAAGAGAAATCCGGTCTTACAGCACAGTTACTGTAGGTTTCAGATGTCTGAGGTCATTCTGTTTGTGTGGGGGAAAATGAACCTCCGTCTTATGGCCGAATTAATATGGTAATCAGCTTGTCTAACCTTGGGGTGGTCGGGTGGTGCAATGGCGCTGTATGTAACTTCCAGTGCCGGGGCGTCCTACTCATTTGGAACATTGTAGGGCAAGGGCCTACTGTGCTTGCAGTAGGTGCGGGAGGGGGGGTTGTTTGGACATTTTTCTCTCTTCTATTATTTCTCTTTTCTTTCTCCCTCTCTCTGGGAGACGGCCTGATATAGACTGAAATACTGTCTCAAAGGGCCGTTAAACCCAAAACAAGTCAATCAATCAATTGTCAAACCTTAGAGCTAACAAGTCTGGTCTCAGAAGCCAAACATTGTTTTTGCCGAACTTATATGTCGGACGAAATTAAAGCATTTCAGCGGAAAACCAAACGTTGCCAAGCAGACAGTTTGGTAGAAAAACGCATTTTTTCTGAAGCAAACAGTAAGATTAATGATATTACATATGTCCTGTTCATCTTATCTTATAGTACTATTTATTTGAAAAATCCAGGGAGGACACTTTTTACAAACTTTGCGTTCATCAACTTATTTACCCCCCTCCCCTCCCGCCTCCCACCCTCCCAACTCTCCTCCCCTTACAAGAGCAGTCGGGTCATATAAAACAGTGAGCACTGGAATATTCCCCTTGTAGAACGCCTTTAGCCTAAGGTCCTTATTCTCAAAGCTGTTTTCCATGTATTAAGTTGCCAAAAATGATCGATTTTGTTAAATATGATATATAAAGTTGTTTGCAGATACTTCAATTTATTGCAGGAAAGACAAAAAAAAAAAAAAAAAAAAAAAGGGTAACAACTGGGATTCGAACCCACGACCTTACCAAATATTTTCGGGTATTTAGCGGGTTAATCGAGCGTAACATTAATTATCACTTTGTATATTAAAAGGTGTTATTGTCCGCATCCTGCAAAAGCTACCGTCTGCATATACAAACACTGCCAACCTGCACACACAAAAAATATACTGATTTAGCGTGAGATCTTCGCAAAGAAAATATCTAGGCATGCACAATTTTGAAAGGGAACTGTGCAGGTCTGATCAGACTGTGGAGTACCATGTACAGGCTGGTTCAGACAAGCGTAATTCGTGCGTTTATCCTATGTATGAGTATACATTTTTCATGACGCGCCTGAAATGTTTAAATTTGATTTGTGCATGCGCTTTGGAATATACAAACAGTACATCACAGAACAGACTGTACATATGAGTCGGATCATAATCTTTGCTAATAGCACATGATATGTGTCTTTATTCGGTAATAAGACGCGTATTTCCCTCCAAGGAAGTAGACAAAATTCTAGTTCCATCTTTTAAGATGGATGTAGACTTTAGACTGTACAAGATTAACCGGTTTTATAGCAAATTACTATTGAACGCATTGGAGGTTGTTGTGTGGGGTTTTTTACTGGGGGTGGGGGAAGCCCCGTCTTATAGCCGAATTAATCTGGCAGTCAGGTTACCCAATCCAAGAGCTAATAACTCACATTACAGAACAACCTGCTCATAAATGTTGGAACTGAATTGTCTCTGTTCACACATGATGAAACTTTTTATTCAGTTATAAGACAGGATTTCCTCCAAGGAAGAAGACAAAATTCTAGGGACATCTTTTAAGATGGATCTTGAGCTTTTTTAGACCGTAAGAGAAATCCGGTCTTACAGCACAGTTACTGTAGGTTTCAGATGTCTGAGGTCATTCTGTTTGTGTGGGGGAAAATGAACCTCCGTCTTATGGCCGAATTAATATGGTAATCAGCTTGTCTAACCTTGGGGTGGTCGGGTGGTGCAATGGCGCTGTATGTAACTTCCAGTGCCGGGGCGTCCTACTCATTTGGAACATTGTAGGGCAAGGGCCTACTGTGCTTGCAGTAGGTGCGGGAGGGGGGGTTGTTTGGACATTTTTCTCTCTTCTATTATTTCTCTTTTCTTTCTCCCTCTCTCTGGGAGACGGCCTGATATAGACTGAAATACTGTCTCAAAGGGCCGTTAAACCCAAAACAAGTCAATCAATCAATTGTCAAACCTTAGAGCTAACAAGTCTGGTCTCAGAAGCCAAACATTGTTTTTGCCGAACTTATATGTCGGACGAAATTAAAGCATTTCAGCGGAAAACAAACGTTGCCAAGCAGACAGTTTGGTAGAAAAACGCATTTTTTCTGAAGAAAACAGTAAGATTAATGATATTACATATGTCCTGTTCATCTTATCTTATAGTACTATTTATTTGAAAAATCCAGGGAGGACACTTTTTACAAACTTTGCGTTCATCAACTTATTTACCCCCCTCCCCTCCCGCCTCCCACCCCTCCCAACTCTCCTCCCCTTACAAGAGCAGTCGGGTCATATAAAACAGTGAGCACTGGAATATTCCCCTTGTAGAACGCCTTTAGCCTAAGGTCCTTATTCTCAAAGCTGTTTTCCATGTATTAAGTTGCCAAAAATGATCGATTTTGTTAAATATGATATATAAAGTTGTTTGCAGATACTTCAATTTATTGCAGGAAAGACAAAAAAAAAAAAAAAAAAAAAGGGTAACAACTGGGATTCGAACCCACGACCTTACCAAATATTTTCGGGTATTTAGCGGGTTAATCGAGCGTAACATTAATTATCACTTTGTATATTAAAAGGTGTTATTGTCCGCATCCTGCAAAAGCTACCGTCTGCATATACAAACACTGCCAACCTGCACACACAAAAAATATACTGATTTAGCGTGAGATCTTCGCAAAGAAAATATCTAGGCATGCACAATTTTGAAAGGGAACTGTGCAGGTCTGATCAGACTGTGGAGTACCATGTACAGGCTGGTTCAGACAAGCGTAATTCGTGCGTTTATCCTATGTATGAGTATACATTTTTCATGACGCGCCTGAAATGTTTAAATTTGATTTGTGCATGCGCTTTGGAATATACAAACAGTACATCACAGAACAGACTGTACATATGAGTCGGATCATAATCTTTGCTAATAGCACATGATATGTGTCTTTATTCGGTAATAAGACGCGTATTTCCCTCCAAGGAAGTAGACAAAATTCTAGTTCCATCTTTTAAGATGGATGTAGACTTTAGACTGTACAAGATTAACCGGTTTTATAGCAAATTACTATTGAACGCATTGGAGGTTGTTGTGTGGGGTTTTTTACTGGGGGTGGGGGAAGCCCCGTCTTATAGCCGAATTAATCTGGCAGTCAGGTTACCCAATCCAAGAGCTAATAACTCACATTACAGAACAACCTGCTCATAAATGTTGGAACTGAATCGTCTCTGTTCACACATGATGAAACTTTTTATTCAGTTATAAGACAGGATTTCCTCCAAGGAAGAAGACAAAATTCTAGGGACATCTTTTAAGATGGATCTTGAGCTTTTTTAGACCGTAAGAGAAATCCGGTCTTACAGCACAGTTACTGTAGGTTTCAGATGTCTGAGGTCATTCTGTTTGTGTGGGGGAAAATGAACCTCCGTCTTATGGCCGAATTAATATGGTAATCAGCTTGTCTAACCTTGGGGTGGTCGGGTGGTGCAATGGCGCTGTATGTAACTTCCAGTGCCGGGGCGTCCTACTCATTTGGAACATTGTAGGGCAAGGGCCTACTGTGCTTGCAGTAGGTGCGGGAGGGGGGGTTGTTTGGACATTTTTCTCTCTTCTATTATTTCTCTTTTCTTTCTCCCTCTCTCTGGGAGACGGCCTGATATAGACTGAAATACTGTCTCAAAGGGCCGTTAAACCCAAAACAAGTCAATCAATCAATTGTCAAACCTTAGAGCTAACAAGTCTGGTCTCAGAAGCCAAACATTGTTTTTGCCGAACTTATATGTCGGACGAAATTAAAGCATTTCAGCGGAAAACCAAACGTTGCCAAGCAGACAGTTTGGTAGAAAAACGCATTTTTTCTGAAGCAAACAGTAAGATTAATGATATTACATATGTCCTGTTCATCTTATCTTATAGTACTATTTATTTGAAAAATCCAGGGAGGACACTTTTTACAAACTTTGCGTTCATCAACTTATTTACCCCCCTCCCCTCCCGCCTCCCACCCCTCCCAACTCTCCTCCCCTTACAAGAGCAGTCGGGTCATATAAAACAGTGAGCACTGGAATATTCCCCTTGTAGAACGCCTTTAGCCTAAGGTCCTTATTCTCAAAGCTGTTTTCCATGTATTAAGTTGCCAAAAATGATCGATTTTGTTAAATATGATATATAAAGTTGTTTGCAGATACTTCAATTTATTGCAGGAAAGACAAAAAAAAAAAAAAAAAAAAAAAGGGTAACAACTGGGATTCGAACCCACGACCTTACCAAATATTTTCGGGTATTTAGCGGGTTAATCGAGCGTAACATTAATTATCACTTTGTATATTAAAAGGTGTTATTGTCCGCATCCTGCAAAAGCTACCGTCTGCATATACAAACACTGCCAACCTGCACACACAAAAAATATACTGATTTAGCGTGAGATCTTCGCAAAGAAAATATCTAGGCATGCACAATTTTGAAAGGGAACTGTGCAGGTCTGATCAGACTGTGGAGTACCATGTACAGGCTGGTTCAGACAAGCGTAATTCGTGCGTTTATCCTATGTATGAGTATACATTTTTCATGACGCGCCTGAAATGTTTAAATTTGATTTGTGCATGCGCTTTGGAATATACAAACAGTACATCACAGAACAGACTGTACATATGAGTCGGATCATAATCTTTGCTAATAGCACATGATATGTGTCTTTATTCGGTAATAAGACGCGTATTTCCCTCCAAGGAAGTAGACAAAATTCTAGTTCCATCTTTTAAGATGGATGTAGACTTTAGACTGTACAAGATTAACCGGTTTTATAGCAAATTACTATTGAACGCATTGGAGGTTGTTGTGTGGGGTTTTTTACTGGGGGTGGGGGAAGCCCCGTCTTATAGCCGAATTAATCTGGCAGTCAGGTTACCCAATCCAAGAGCTAATAACTCACATTACAGAACAACCTGCTCATAAATGTTGGAACTGAATCGTCTCTGTTCACACATGATGAAACTTTTTATTCAGTTATAAGACAGGATTTCCTCCAAGGAAGAAGACAAAATTCTAGGGACATCTTTTAAGATGGATCTTGAGCTTTTTTAGACCGTAAGAGAAATCCGGTCTTACAGCACAGTTACTGTAGGTTTCAGATGTCTGAGGTCATTCTGTTTGTGTGGGGGAAAATGAACCTCCGTCTTATGGCCGAATTAATATGGTAATCAGCTTGTCTAACCTTGGGGTGGTCGGGTGGTGCAATGGCGCTGTATGTAACTTCCAGTGCCGGGGCGTCCTACTCATTTGGAACATTGTAGGGCAAGGGCCTACTGTGCTTGCAGTAGGTGCGGGAGGGGGGGTTGTTTGGACATTTTTCTCTCTTCTATTATTTCTCTTTTCTTTCTCCCTCTCTCTGGGAGACGGCCTGATATAGACTGAAATACTGTCTCAAAGGGCCGTTAAACCCAAAACAAGTCAATCAATCAATTGTCAAACCTTAGAGCTAACAAGTCTGGTCTCAGAAGCCAAACATTGTTTTTGCCGAACTTATATGTCGGACGAAATTAAAGCATTTCAGCGGAAAACAAACGTTGCCAAGCAGACAGTTTGGTAGAAAAACGCATTTTTTCTGAAGAAAACAGTAAGATTAATGATATTACATATGTCCTGTTCATCTTATCTTATAGTACTATTTATTTGAAAAATCCAGGGAGGACACTTTTTACAAACTTTGCGTTCATCAACTTATTTACCCCCCTCCCCTCCCGCCTCCCACCCCTCCCAACTCTCCTCCCCTTACAAGAGCAGTCGGGTCATATAAAACAGTGAGCACTGGAATATTCCCCTTGTAGAACGCCTTTAGCCTAAGGTCCTTATTCTCAAAGCTGTTTTCCATGTATTAAGTTGCCAAAAATGATCGATTTTGTTAAATATGATATATAAAGTTGTTTGCAGATACTTCAATTTATTGCAGGAAAGACAAAAAAAAAAAAAAAAAAAAAGGGTAACAACTGGGATTCGAACCCACGACCTTACCAAATATTTTCGGGTATTTAGCGGGTTAATCGAGCGTAACATTAATTATCACTTTGTATATTAAAAGGTGTTATTGTCCGCATCCTGCAAAAGCTACCGTCTGCATATACAAACACTGCCAACCTGCACACACAAAAAATATACTGGTTTAGCGTGAGATCTTCGCAAAGAAAATATCTAGGCATGCACAATTTTGAAAGGGAACTGTGCAGGTCTGATCAGACTGTGGAGTACCATGTACAGGCTGGTTCAGACAAGCGTAATTCGTGCGTTTATCCTATGTATGAGTATACATTTTTCATGACGCGCCTGAAATGTTTAAATTTGATTTGTGCATGCGCTTTGGAATATACAAACAGTACATCACAGAACAGACTGTACATATGAGTCGGATCATAATCTTTGCTAATAGCACATGATATGTGTCTTTATTCGGTAATAAGACGCGTATTTCCCTCCAAGGAAGTAGACAAAATTCTAGTTCCATCTTTTAAGATGGATGTAGACTTTAGACTGTACAAGATTAACCGGTTTTATAGCAAATTACTATTGAACGCATTGGAGGTTGTTGTGTGGGGTTTTTTACTGGGGGTGGGGGAAGCCCCGTCTTATAGCCGAATTAATCTGGCAGTCAGGTTACCCAATCCAAGAGCTAATAACTCACATTACAGAACAACCTGCTCATAAATGTTGGAACTGAATCGTCTCTGTTCACACATGATGAAACTTTTTATTCAGTTATAAGACAGGATTTCCTCCAAGGAAGAAGACAAAATTCTAGGGACATCTTTTAAGATGGATCTTGAGCTTTTTTAGACCGTAAGAGAAATCCGGTCTTACAGCACAGTTACTGTAGGTTTCAGATGTCTGAGGTCATTCTGTTTGTGTGGGGGAAAATGAACCTCCGTCTTATGGCCGAATTAATATGGTAATCAGCTTGTCTAACCTTGGGGTGGTCGGGTGGTGCAATGGCGCTGTATGTAACTTCCAGTGCCGGGGCGTCCTACTCATTTGGAACATTGTAGGGCAAGGGCCTACTGTGCTTGCAGTAGGTGCGGGAGGGGGGGTTGTTTGGACATTTTTCTCTCTTCTATTATTTCTCTTTTCTTTCTCCCTCTCTCTGGGAGACGGCCTGATATAGACTGAAATACTGTCTCAAAGGGCCGTTAAACCCAAAACAAGTCAATCAATCAATTGTCAAACCTTAGAGCTAACAAGTCTGGTCTCAGAAGCCAAACATTGTTTTTGCCGAACTTATATGTCGGACGAAATTAAAGCATTTCAGCGGAAAACCAAACGTTGCCAAGCAGACAGTTTGGTAGAAAAACGCATTTTTTCTGAAGCAAACAGTAAGATTAATGATATTACATATGTCCTGTTCATCTTATCTTATAGTACTATTTATTTGAAAAATCCAGGGAGGACACTTTTTACAAACTTTGCGTTCATCAACTTATTTACCCCCCTCCCCTCCCGCCTCCCACCCCTCCCAACTCTCCTCCCCTTACAAGAGCAGTCGGGTCATATAAAACAGTGAGCACTGGAATATTCCCCTTGTAGAACGCCTTTAGCCTAAGGTCCTTATTCTCAAAGCTGTTTTCCATGTATTAAGTTGCCAAAAATGATCGATTTTGTTAAATATGATATATAAAGTTGTTTGCAGATACTTCAATTTATTGCAGGAAAGACAAAAAAAAAAAAAAAAAAAAAAAGGGTAACAACTGGGATTCGAACCCACGACCTTACCAAATATTTTCGGGTATTTAGCGGGTTAATCGAGCGTAACATTAATTATCACTTTGTATATTAAAAGGTGTTATTGTCCGCATCCTGCAAAAGCTACCGTCTGCATATACAAACACTGCCAACCTGCACACACAAAAAATATACTGATTTAGCGTGAGATCTTCGCAAAGAAAATATCTAGGCATGCACAATTTTGAAAGGGAACTGTGCAGGTCTGATCAGACTGTGGAGTACCATGTACAGGCTGGTTCAGACAAGCGTAATTCGTGCGTTTATCCTATGTATGAGTATACATTTTTCATGACGCGCCTGAAATGTTTAAATTTGATTTGTGCATGCGCTTTGGAATATACAAACAGTACATCACAGAACAGACTGTACATATGAGTCGGATCATAATCTTTGCTAATAGCACATGATATGTGTCTTTATTCGGTAATAAGACGCGTATTTCCCTCCAAGGAAGTAGACAAAATTCTAGTTCCATCTTTTAAGATGGATGTAGACTTTAGACTGTACAAGATTAACCGGTTTTATAGCAAATTACTATTGAACGCATTGGAGGTTGTTGTGTGGGGTTTTTTACTGGGGGTGGGGGAAGCCCCGTCTTATAGCCGAATTAATCTGGCAGTCAGGTTACCCAATCCAAGAGCTAATAACTCACATTACAGAACAACCTGCTCATAAATGTTGGAACTGAATCGTCTCTGTTCACACATGATGAAACTTTTTATTCAGTTATAAGACAGGATTTCCTCCAAGGAAGAAGACAAAATTCTAGGGACATCTTTTAAGATGGATCTTGAGCTTTTTTAGACCGTAAGAGAAATCCGGTCTTACAGCACAGTTACTGTAGGTTTCAGATGTCTGAGGTCATTCTGTTTGTGTGGGGGAAAATGAACCTCCGTCTTATGGCCGAATTAATATGGTAATCAGCTTGTCTAACCTTGGGGTGGTCGGGTGGTGCAATGGCGCTGTATGTAACTTCCAGTGCCGGGGCGTCCTACTCATTTGGAACATTGTAGGGCAAGGGCCTACTGTGCTTGCAGTAGGTGCGGGAGGGGGGTTGTTTGGACATTTTTCTCTCTTCTATTATTTCTCTTTTCTTTCTCCCTCTCTCTGGGAGACGGCCTGATATAGACTGAAATACTGTCTCAAAGGGCCGTTAAACCCAAAACAAGTCAATCAATCAATTGTCAAACCTTAGAGCTAACAAGTCTGGTCTCAGAAGCCAAACATTGTTTTTGCCGAACTTATATGTCGGACGAAATTAAAGCATTTCAGCGGAAAACAAACGTTGCCAAGCAGACAGTTTGGTAGAAAAACGCATTTTTTCTGAAGAAAACAGTAAGATTAATGATATTACATATGTCCTGTTCATCTTATCTTATAGTACTATTTATTTGAAAAATCCAGGGAGGACACTTTTTACAAACTTTGCGTTCATCAACTTATTTACCCCCCTCCCCTCCCGCCTCCCACCCCTCCCAACTCTCCTCCCCTTACAAGAGCAGTCGGGTCATATAAAACAGTGAGCACTGGAATATTCCCCTTGTAGAACGCCTTTAGCCTAAGGTCCTTATTCTCAAAGCTGTTTTCCATGTATTAAGTTGCCAAAAATGATCGATTTTGTTAAATATGATATATAAAGTTGTTTGCAGATACTTCAATTTATTGCAGGAAAGACAAAAAAAAAAAAAAAAAAAAAGGGTAACAACTGGGATTCGAACCCACGACCTTACCAAATATTTTCGGGTATTTAGCGGGTTAATCGAGCGTAACATTAATTATCACTTTGTATATTAAAAGGTGTTATTGTCCGCATCCTGCAAAAGCTACCGTCTGCATATACAAACACTGCCAACCTGCACACACAAAAAATATACTGGTTTAGCGTGAGATCTTCGCAAAGAAAATATCTAGGCATGCACAATTTTGAAAGGGAACTGTGCAGGTCTGATCAGACTGTGGAGTACCATGTACAGGCTGGTTCAGACAAGCGTAATTCGTGCGTTTATCCTATGTATGAGTATACATTTTTCATGACGCGCCTGAAATGTTTAAATTTGATTTGTGCATGCGCTTTGGAATATACAAACAGTACATCACAGAACAGACTGTACATATGAGTCGGATCATAATCTTTGCTAATAGCACATGATATGTGTCTTTATTCGGTAATAAGACGCGTATTTCCCTCCAAGGAAGTAGACAAAATTCTAGTTCCATCTTTTAAGATGGATGTAGACTTTAGACTGTACAAGATTAACCGGTTTTATAGCAAATTACTATTGAACGCATTGGAGGTTGTTGTGTGGGGTTTTTTACTGGGGGTGGGGGAAGCCCCGTCTTATAGCCGAATTAATCTGGCAGTCAGGTTACCCAATCCAAGAGCTAATAACTCACATTACAGAACAACCTGCTCATAAATGTTGGAACTGAATCGTCTCTGTTCACACATGATGAAACTTTTTATTCAGTTATAAGACAGGATTTCCTCCAAGGAAGAAGACAAAATTCTAGGGACATCTTTTAAGATGGATCTTGAGCTTTTTTAGACCGTAAGAGAAATCCGGTCTTACAGCACAGTTACTGTAGGTTTCAGATGTCTGAGGTCATTCTGTTTGTGTGGGGGAAAATGAACCTCCGTCTTATGGCCGAATTAATATGGTAATCAGCTTGTCTAACCTTGGGGTGGTCGGGTGGTGCAATGGCGCTGTATGTAACTTCCAGTGCCGGGGCGTCCTACTCATTTGGAACATTGTAGGGCAAGGGCCTACTGTGCTTGCAGTAGGTGCGGGAGGGGGGGTTGTTTGGACATTTTTCTCTCTTCTATTATTTCTCTTTTCTTTCTCCCTCTCTCTGGGAGACGGCCTGATATAGACTGAAATACTGTCTCAAAGGGCCGTTAAACCCAAAACAAGTCAATCAATCAATTGTCAAACCTTAGAGCTAACAAGTCTGGTCTCAGAAGCCAAACATTGTTTTTGCCGAACTTATATGTCGGACGAAATTAAAGCATTTCAGCGGAAAACAAACGTTGCCAAGCAGACAGTTTGGTAGAAAAACGCATTTTTTCTGAAGAAAACAGTAAGATTAATGATATTACATATGTCCTGTTCATCTTATCTTATAGTACTATTTATTTGAAAAATCCAGGGAGGACACTTTTTACAAACTTTGCGTTCATCAACTTATTTACCCCCCTCCCCTCCCGCCTCCCACCCCTCCCAACTCTCCTCCCCTTACAAGAGCAGTCGGGTCATATAAAACAGTGAGCACTGGAATATTCCCCTTGTAGAACGCCTTTAGCCTAAGGTCCTTATTCTCAAAGCTGTTTTCCATGTATTAAGTTGCCAAAAATGATCGATTTTGTTAAATATGATATATAAAGTTGTTTGCAGATACTTCAATTTATTGCAGGAAAGACAAAAAAAAAAAAAAAAAAAAAAGGGTAACAACTGGGATTCGAACCCACGACCTTACCAAATATTTTCGGGTATTTAGCGGGTTAATCGAGCGTAACATTAATTATCACTTTGTATATTAAAAGGTGTTATTGTCCGCATCCTGCAAAAGCTACCGTCTGCATATACAAACACTGCCAACCTGCACACACAAAAAATATACTGATTTAGCGTGAGATCTTCGCAAAGAAAATATCTAGGCATGCACAATTTTGAAAGGGAACTGTGCAGGTCTGATCAGACTGTGGAGTACCATGTACAGGCTGGTTCAGACAAGCGTAATTCGTGCGTTTATCCTATGTATGAGTATACATTTTTCATGACGCGCCTGAAATGTTTAAATTTGATTTGTGCATGCGCTTTGGAATATACAAACAGTACATCACAGAACAGACTGTACATATGAGTCGGATCATAATCTTTGCTAATAGCACATGATATGTGTCTTTATTCGGTAATAAGACGCGTATTTCCCTCCAAGGAAGTAGACAAAATTCTAGTTCCATCTTTTAAGATGGATGTAGACTTTAGACTGTACAAGATTAACCGGTTTTATAGCAAATTACTATTGAACGCATTGGAGGTTGTTGTGTGGGGTTTTTTACTGGGGGTGGGGGAAGCCCCGTCTTATAGCCGAATTAATCTGGCAGTCAGGTTACCCAATCCAAGAGCTAATAACTCACATTACAGAACAACCTGCTCATAAATGTTGGAACTGAATCGTCTCTGTTCACACATGATGAAACTTTTTATTCAGTTATAAGACAGGATTTCCTCCAAGGAAGAAGACAAAATTCTAGGGACATCTTTTAAGATGGATCTTGAGCTTTTTTAGACCGTAAGAGAAATCCGGTCTTACAGCACAGTTACTGTAGGTTTCAGATGTCTGAGGTCATTCTGTTTGTGTGGGGGAAAATGAACCTCCGTCTTATGGCCGAATTAATATGGTAATCAGCTTGTCTAACCTTGGGGTGGTCGGGTGGTGCAATGGCGCTGTATGTAACT
The DNA here is from genome assembly GCA_963989385.1 of Ctena decussata. NCBI lineage: Eukaryota > Metazoa > Mollusca > Bivalvia > Lucinida > Lucinidae > Ctena > Ctena decussata. The sequence continues at coordinate 56,106,120 of OZ022502.1, read as the reverse complement.
TCCAGTGCCGGGGCGTCCTACTCATTTGGAACATTGTAGGGCAAGGGCCTACTGTGCTTGCAGTAGGTGCGGGAGGGGGGGTTGTTTGGACATTTTTCTCTCTTCTATTATTTCTCTTTTCTTTCTCCCTCTCTCTGGGAGACGGCCTGATATAGACTGAAATACTGTCTCAAAGGGCCGTTAAACCCAAAACAAGTCAATCAATCAATTGTCAAACCTTAGAGCTAACAAGTCTGGTCTCAGAAGCCAAACATTGTTTTTGCCGAACTTATATGTCGGACGAAATTAAAGCATTTCAGCGGAAAACCAAACGTTGCCAAGCAGACAGTTTGGTAGAAAAACGCATTTTTTCTGAAGCAAACAGTAAGATTAATGATATTACATATGTCCTGTTCATCTTATCTTATAGTACTATTTATTTGAAAAATCCAGGGAGGACACTTTTTACAAACTTTGCGTTCATCAACTTATTTACCCCCCTCCCCTCCCGCCTCCCACCCCTCCCAACTCTCCTCCCCTTACAAGAGCAGTCGGGTCATATAAAACAGTGAGCACTGGAATATTCCCCTTGTAGAACGCCTTTAGCCTAAGGTCCTTATTCTCAAAGCTGTTTTCCATGTATTAAGTTGCCAAAAATGATCGATTTTGTTAAATATGATATATAAAGTTGTTTGCAGATACTTCAATTTATTGCAGGAAAGACAAAAAAAAAAAAAAAAAAAAAAAAGGGTAACAACTGGGATTCGAACCCACGACCTTACCAAATATTTTCGGGTATTTAGCGGGTTAATCGAGCGTAACATTAATTATCACTTTGTATATTAAAAGGTGTTATTGTCCGCATCCTGCAAAAGCTACCGTCTGCATATACAAACACTGCCAACCTGCACACACAAAAAATATACTGATTTAGCGTGAGATCTTCGCAAAGAAAATATCTAGGCATGCACAATTTTGAAAGGGAACTGTGCAGGTCTGATCAGACTGTGGAGTACCATGTACAGGCTGGTTCAGACAAGCGTAATTCGTGCGTTTATCCTATGTATGAGTATACATTTTTCATGACGCGCCTGAAATGTTTAAATTTGATTTGTGCATGCGCTTTGGAATATACAAACAGTACATCACAGAACAGACTGTACATATGAGTCGGATCATAATCTTTGCTAATAGCACATGATATGTGTCTTTATTCGGTAATAAGACGCGTATTTCCCTCCAAGGAAGTAGACAAAATTCTAGTTCCATCTTTTAAGATGGATGTAGACTTTAGACTGTACAAGATTAACCGGTTTTATAGCAAATTACTATTGAACGCATTGGAGGTTGTTGTGTGGGGTTTTTTACTGGGGGTGGGGGAAGCCCCGTCTTATAGCCGAATTAATCTGGCAGTCAGGTTACCCAATCCAAGAGCTAATAACTCACATTACAGAACAACCTGCTCATAAATGTTGGAACTGAATCGTCTCTGTTCACACATGATGAAACTTTTTATTCAGTTATAAGACAGGATTTCCTCCAAGGAAGAAGACAAAATTCTAGGGACATCTTTTAAGATGGATCTTGAGCTTTTTTAGACCGTAAGAGAAATCCGGTCTTACAGCACAGTTACTGTAGGTTTCAGATGTCTGAGGTCATTCTGTTTGTGTGGGGGAAAATGAACCTCCGTCTTATGGCCGAATTAATATGGTAATCAGCTTGTCTAACCTTGGGGTGGTCGGGTGGTGCAATGGCGCTGTATGTAACTTCCAGTGCCGGGGCGTCCTACTCATTTGGAACATTGTAGGGCAAGGGCCTACTGTGCTTGCAGTAGGTGCGGGAGGGGGGGTTGTTTGGACATTTTTCTCTCTTCTATTATTTCTCTTTTCTTTCTCCCTCTCTCTGGGAGACGGCCTGATATAGACTGAAATACTGTCTCAAAGGGCCGTTAAACCCAAAACAAGTCAATCAATCAATTGTCAAACCTTAGAGCTAACAAGTCTGGTCTCAGAAGCCAAACATTGTTTTTGCCGAACTTATATGTCGGACGAAATTAAAGCATTTCAGCGGAAAACCAAACGTTGCCAAGCAGACAGTTTGGTAGAAAAACGCATTTTTTCTGAAGCAAACAGTAAGATTAATGATATTACATATGTCCTGTTCATCTTATCTTATAGTACTATTTATTTGAAAAATCCAGGGAGGACACTTTTTACAAACTTTGCGTTCATCAACTTATTTACCCCCCTCCCCTCCCGCCTCCCACCCCTCCCAACTCTCCTCCCCTTACAAGAGCAGTCGGGTCATATAAAACAGTGAGCACTGGAATATTCCCCTTGTAGAACGCCTTTAGCCTAAGGTCCTTATTCTCAAAGCTGTTTTCCATGTATTAAGTTGCCAAAAATGATCGATTTTGTTAAATATGATATATAAAGTTGTTTGCAGATACTTCAATTTATTGCAGGAAAGACAAAAAAAAAAAAAAAAAAAAAGGGTAACAACTGGGATTCGAACCCACGACCTTACCAAATATTTTCGGGTATTTAGCGGGTTAATCGAGCGTAACATTAATTATCACTTTGTATATTAAAAGGTGTTATTGTCCGCATCCTGCAAAAGCTACCGTCTGCATATACAAACACTGCCAACCTGCACACACAAAAAATATACTGATTTAGCGTGAGATCTTCGCAAAGAAAATATCTAGGCATGCACAATTTTGAAAGGGAACTGTGCAGGTCTGATCAGACTGTGGAGTACCATGTACAGGCTGGTTCAGACAAGCGTAATTCGTGCGTTTATCCTATGTATGAGTATACATTTTTCATGACGCGCCTGAAATGTTTAAATTTGATTTGTGCATGCGCTTTGGAATATACAAACAGTACATCACAGAACAGACTGTACATATGAGTCGGATCATAATCTTTGCTAATAGCACATGATATGTGTCTTTATTCGGTAATAAGACGCGTATTTCCCTCCAAGGAAGTAGACAAAATTCTAGTTCCATCTTTTAAGATGGATGTAGACTTTAGACTGTACAAGATTAACCGGTTTTATAGCAAATTACTATTGAACGCATTGGAGGTTGTTGTGTGGGGTTTTTTACTGGGGGTGGGGGAAGCCCCGTCTTATAGCCGAATTAATCTGGCAGTCAGGTTACCCAATCCAAGAGCTAATAACTCACATTACAGAACAACCTGCTCATAAATGTTGGAACTGAATCGTCTCTGTTCACACATGATGAAACTTTTTATTCAGTTATAAGACAGGATTTCCTCCAAGGAAGAAGACAAAATTCTAGGGACATCTTTTAAGATGGATCTTGAGCTTTTTTAGACCGTAAGAGAAATCCGGTCTTACAGCACAGTTACTGTAGGTTTCAGATGTCTGAGGTCATTCTGTTTGTGTGGGGGAAAATGAACCTCCGTCTTATGGCCGAATTAATATGGTAATCAGCTTGTCTAACCTTGGGGTGGTCGGGTGGTGCAATGGCGCTGTATGTAACTTCCAGTGCCGGGGCGTCCTACTCATTTGGAACATTGTAGGGCAAGGGCCTACTGTGCTTGCAGTAGGTGCGGGAGGGGGGGTTGTTTGGACATTTTTCTCTCTTCTATTATTTCTCTTTTCTTTCTCCCTCTCTCTGGGAGACGGCCTGATATAGACTGAAATACTGTCTCAAAGGGCCGTTAAACCCAAAACAAGTCAATCAATCAATTGTCAAACCTTAGAGCTAACAAGTCTGGTCTCAGAAGCCAAACATTGTTTTTGCCGAACTTATATGTCGGACGAAATTAAAGCATTTCAGCGGAAAACAAACGTTGCCAAGCAGACAGTTTGGTAGAAAAACGCATTTTTTCTGAAGAAAACAGTAAGATTAATGATATTACATATGTCCTGTTCATCTTATCTTATAGTACTATTTATTTGAAAAATCCAGGGAGGACACTTTTTACAAACTTTGCGTTCATCAACTTATTTACCCCCCTCCCCTCCCGCCTCCCACCCCTCCCAACTCTCCTCCCCTTACAAGAGCAGTCGGGTCATATAAAACAGTGAGCACTGGAATATTCCCCTTGTAGAACGCCTTTAGCCTAAGGTCCTTATTCTCAAAGCTGTTTTCCATGTATTAAGTTGCCAAAAATGATCGATTTTGTTAAATATGATATATAAAGTTGTTTGCAGATACTTCAATTTATTGCAGGAAAGACAAAAAAAAAAAAAAAAAAAAAAAGGGTAACAACTGGGATTCGAACCCACGACCTTACCAAATATTTTCGGGTATTTAGCGGGTTAATCGAGCGTAACATTAATTATCACTTTGTATATTAAAAGGTGTTATTGTCCGCATCCTGCAAAAGCTACCGTCTGCATATACAAACACTGCCAACCTGCACACACAAAAAATATACTGATTTAGCGTGAGATCTTCGCAAAGAAAATATCTAGGCATGCACAATTTTGAAAGGGAACTGTGCAGGTCTGATCAGACTGTGGAGTACCATGTACAGGCTGGTTCAGACAAGCGTAATTCGTGCGTTTATCCTATGTATGAGTATACATTTTTCATGACGCGCCTGAAATGTTTAAATTTGATTTGTGCATGCGCTTTGGAATATACAAACAGTACATCACAGAACAGACTGTACATATGAGTCGGATCATAATCTTTGCTAATAGCACATGATATGTGTCTTTATTCGGTAATAAGACGCGTATTTCCCTCCAAGGAAGTAGACAAAATTCTAGTTCCATCTTTTAAGATGGATGTAGACTTTAGACTGTACAAGATTAACCGGTTTTATAGCAAATTACTATTGAACGCATTGGAGGTTGTTGTGTGGGGTTTTTTACTGGGGGTGGGGGAAGCCCCGTCTTATAGCCGAATTAATCTGGCAGTCAGGTTACCCAATCCAAGAGCTAATAACTCACATTACAGAACAACCTGCTCATAAATGTTGGAACTGAATCGTCTCTGTTCACACATGATGAAACTTTTTATTCAGTTATAAGACAGGATTTCCTCCAAGGAAGAAGACAAAATTCTAGGGACATCTTTTAAGATGGATCTTGAGCTTTTTTAGACCGTAAGAGAAATCCGGTCTTACAGCACAGTTACTGTAGGTTTCAGATGTCTGAGGTCATTCTGTTTGTGTGGGGGAAAATGAACCTCCGTCTTATGGCCGAATTAATATGGTAATCAGCTTGTCTAACCTTGGGGTGGTCGGGTGGTGCAATGGCGCTGTATGTAACTTCCAGTGCCGGGGCGTCCTACTCATTTGGAACATTGTAGGGCAAGGGCCTACTGTGCTTGCAGTAGGTGCGGGAGGGGGGGTTGTTTGGACATTTTTCTCTCTTCTATTATTTCTCTTTTCTTTCTCCCTCTCTCTGGGAGACGGCCTGATATAGACTGAAATACTGTCTCAAAGGGCCGTTAAACCCAAAACAAGTCAATCAATCAATTGTCAAACCTTAGAGCTAACAAGTCTGGTCTCAGAAGCCAAACATTGTTTTTGCCGAACTTATATGTCGGACGAAATTAAAGCATTTCAGCGGAAAACAAACGTTGCCAAGCAGACAGTTTGGTAGAAAAACGCATTTTTTCTGAAGAAAACAGTAAGATTAATGATATTACATATGTCCTGTTCATCTTATCTTATAGTACTATTTATTTGAAAAATCCAGGGAGGACACTTTTTACAAACTTTGCGTTCATCAACTTATTTACCCCCCTCCCCTCCCGCCTCCCACCCCTCCCAACTCTCCTCCCCTTACAAGAGCAGTCGGGTCATATAAAACAGTGAGCACTGGAATATTCCCCTTGTAGAACGCCTTTAGCCTAAGGTCCTTATTCTCAAAGCTGTTTTCCATGTATTAAGTTGCCAAAAATGATCGATTTTGTTAAATATGATATATAAAGTTGTTTGCAGATACTTCAATTTATTGCAGGAAAGACAAAAAAAAAAAAAAAAAAAAAGGGTAACAACTGGGATTCGAACCCACGACCTTACCAAATATTTTCGGGTATTTAGCGGGTTAATCGAGCGTAACATTAATTATCACTTTGTATATTAAAAGGTGTTATTGTCCGCATCCTGCAAAAGCTACCGTCTGCATATACAAACACTGCCAACCTGCACACACAAAAAATATACTGATTTAGCGTGAGATCTTCGCAAAGAAAATATCTAGGCATGCACAATTTTGAAAGGGAACTGTGCAGGTCTGATCAGACTGTGGAGTACCATGTACAGGCTGGTTCAGACAAGCGTAATTCGTACGTTTATCCTATGTATGAGTATACATTTTTCATGACGCGCCTGAAATGTTTAAATTTGATTTGTGCATGCGCTTTGGAATATACAAACAGTACATCACAGAACAGACTGTACATATGAGTCGGATCATAATCTTTGCTAATAGCACATGATATGTGTCTTTATTCGGTAATAAGACGCGTATTTCCCTCCAAGGAAGTAGACAAAATTCTAGTTCCATCTTTTAAGATGGATGTAGACTTTAGACTGTACAAGATTAACCGGTTTTATAGCAAATTACTATTGAACGCATTGGAGGTTGTTGTGTGGGGTTTTTTACTGGGGGTGGGGGAAGCCCCGTCTTATAGCCGAATTAATCTGGCAGTCAGGTTACCCAATCCAAGAGCTAATAACTCACATTACAGAACAACCTGCTCATAAATGTTGGAACTGAATCGTCTCTGTTCACACATGATGAAACTTTTTATTCAGTTATAAGACAGGATTTCCTCCAAGGAAGAAGACAAAATTCTAGGGACATCTTTTAAGATGGATCTTGAGCTTTTTTAGACCGTAAGAGAAATCCGGTCTTACAGCACAGTTACTGTAGGTTTCAGATGTCTGAGGTCATTCTGTTTGTGTGGGGGAAAATGAACCTCCGTCTTATGGCCGAATTAATATGGTAATCAGCTTGTCTAACCTTGGGGTGGTCGGGTGGTGCAATGGCGCTGTATGTAACTTCCAGTGCCGGGGCGTCCTACTCATTTGGAACATTGTAGGGCAAGGGCCTACTGTGCTTGCAGTAGGTGCGGGAGGGGGGGTTGTTTGGACATTTTTCTCTCTTCTATTATTTCTCTTTTCTTTCTCCCTCTCTCTGGGAGACGGCCTGATATAGACTGAAATACTGTCTCAAAGGGCCGTTAAACCCAAAACAAGTCAATCAATCAATTGTCAAACCTTAGAGCTAACAAGTCTGGTCTCAGAAGCCAAACATTGTTTTTGCCGAACTTATATGTCGGACGAAATTAAAGCATTTCAGCGGAAAACAAACGTTGCGAAGCAGACAGTTTGGTAGAAAAACGCATTTTTTCTGAAGAAAACAGTAAGATTAATGATATTACATATGTCCTGTTCATCTTATCTTATAGTACTATTTATTTGAAAAATCCAGGGAGGACACTTTTTACAAACTTTGCGTTCATCAACTTATTTACCCCCCTCCCCTCCCGCCTCCCACCCCTCCCAACTCTCCTCCCCTTACAAGAGCAGTCGGGTCATATAAAACAGTGAGCACTGGAATATTCCCCTTGTAGAACGCCTTTAGCCTAAGGTCCTTATTCTCAAAGCTGTTTTCCATGTATTAAGTTGCCAAAAATGATCGATTTTGTTAAATATGATATATAAAGTTGTTTGCAGATACTTCAATTTATTGCAGGAAAGACAAAAAAAAAAAAAAAAAAAAAAAAGGGTAACAACTGGGATTCGAACCCACGACCTTACCAAATATTTTCGGGTATTTAGCGGGTTAATCGAGCGTAACATTAATTATCACTTTGTATATTAAAAGGTGTTATTGTCCGCATCCTGCAAAAGCTACCGTCTGCATATACAAACACTGCCAACCTGCACACACAAAAAATATACTGATTTAGCGTGAGATCTTCGCAAAGAAAATATCTAGGCATGCACAATTTTGAAAGGGAACTGTGCAGGTCTGATCAGACTGTGGAGTACCATGTACAGGCTGGTTCAGACAAGCGTAATTCGTGCGTTTATCCTATGTATGAGTATACATTTTTCATGACGCGCCTGAAATGTTTAAATTTGATTTGTGCATGCGCTTTGGAATATACAAACAGTACATCACAGAACAGACTGTACATATGAGTCGGATCATAATCTTTGCTAATAGCACATGATATGTGTCTTTATTCGGTAATAAGACGCGTATTTCCCTCCAAGGAAGTAGACAAAATTCTAGTTCCATCTTTTAAGATGGATGTAGACTTTAGACTGTACAAGATTAACCGGTTTTATAGCAAATTACTATTGAACGCATTGGAGGTTGTTGTGTGGGGTTTTTTACTGGGGGTGGGGGAAGCCCCGTCTTATAGCCGAATTAATCTGGCAGTCAGGTTACCCAATCCAAGAGCTAATAACTCACATTACAGAACAACCTGCTCATAAATGTTGGAACTGAATCGTCTCTGTTCACACATGATGAAACTTTTTATTCAGTTATAAGACAGGATTTCCTCCAAGGAAGAAGACAAAATTCTAGGGACATCTTTTAAGATGGATCTTGAGCTTTTTTAGACCGTAAGAGAAATCCGGTCTTACAGCACAGTTACTGTAGGTTTCAGATGTCTGAGGTCATTCTGTTTGTGTGGGGGAAAATGAACCTCCGTCTTATGGCCGAATTAATATGGTAATCAGCTTGTCTAACCTTGGGGTGGTCGGGTGGTGCAATGGCGCTGTATGTAACTTCCAGTGCCGGGGCGTCCTACTCATTTGGAACATTGTAGGGCAAGGGCCTACTGTGCTTGCAGTAGGTGCGGGAGGGGGGGTTGTTTGGACATTTTTCTCTCTTCTATTATTTCTCTTTTCTTTCTCCCTCTCTCTGGGAGACGGCCTGATATAGACTGAAATACTGTCTCAAAGGGCCGTTAAACCCAAAACAAGTCAATCAATCAATTGTCAAACCTTAGAGCTAACAAGTCTGGTCTCAGAAGCCAAACATTGTTTTTGCCGAACTTATATGTCGGACGAAATTAAAGCATTTCAGCGGAAAACAAACGTTGCCAAGCAGACAGTTTGGTAGAAAAACGCATTTTTTCTGAAGAAAACAGTAAGATTAATGATATTACATATGTCCTGTTCATCTTATCTTATAGTACTATTTATTTGAAAAATCCAGGGAGGACACTTTTTACAAACTTTGCGTTCATCAACTTATTTACCCCCCTCCCCTCCCGCCTCCCACCCCTCCCAACTCTCCTCCCCTTACAAGAGCAGTCGGGTCATATAAAACAGTGAGCACTGGAATATTCCCCTTGTAGAACGCCTTTAGCCTAAGGTCCTTATTCTCAAAGCTGTTTTCCATGTATTAAGTTGCCAAAAATGATCGATTTTGTTAAATATGATATATAAAGTTGTTTGCAGATACTTCAATTTATTGCAGGAAAGACAAAAAAAAAAAAAAAAAAAAAAGGGTAACAACTGGGATTCGAACCCACGACCTTACCAAATATTTTCGGGTATTTAGCGGGTTAATCGAGCGTAACATTAATTATCACTTTGTATATTAAAAGGTGTTATTGTCCGCATCCTGCAAAAGCTACCGTCTGCATATACAAACACTGCCAACCTGCACACACAAAAAATATACTGATTTAGCGTGAGATCTTCGCAAAGAAAATATCTAGGCATGCACAATTTTGAAAGGGAACTGTGCAGGTCTGATCAGACTGTGGAGTACCATGTACAGGCTGGTTCAGACAAGCGTAATTCGTGCGTTTATCCTATGTATGAGTATACATTTTTCATGACGCGCCTGAAATGTTTAAATTTGATTTGTGCATGCGCTTTGGAATATACAAACAGTACATCACAGAACAGACTGTACATATGAGTCGGATCATAATCTTTGCTAATAGCACATGATATGTGTCTTTATTCGGTAATAAGACGCGTATTTCCCTCCAAGGAAGTAGACAAAATTCTAGTTCCATCTTTTAAGATGGATGTAGACTTTAGACTGTACAAGATTAACCGGTTTTATAGCAAATTACTATTGAACGCATTGGAGGTTGTTGTGTGGGGTTTTTTACTGGGGGTGGGGGAAGCCCCGTCTTATAGCCGAATTAATCTGGCAGTCAGGTTACCCAATCCAAGAGCTAATAACTCACATTACAGAACAACCTGCTCATAAATGTTGGAACTGAATCGTCTCTGTTCACACATGATGAAACTTTTTATTCAGTTATAAGACAGGATTTCCTCCAAGGAAGAAGACAAAATTCTAGGGACATCTTTTAAGATGGATCTTGAGCTTTTTTAGACCGTAAGAGAAATCCGGTCTTACAGCACAGTTACTGTAGGTTTCAGATGTCTGAGGTCATTCTGTTTGTGTGGGGGAAAATGAACCTCCGTCTTATGGCCGAATTAATATGGTAATCAGCTTGTCTAACCTTGGGGTGGTCGGGTGGTGCAATGGCGCTGTATGTAACTTCCAGTGCCGGGGCGTCCTACTCATTTGGAACATTGTAGGGCAAGGGCCTACTGTGCTTGCAGTAGGTGCGGGAGGGGGGGTTGTTTGGACATTTTTCTCTCTTCTATTATTTCTCTTTTCTTTCTCCCTCTCTCTGGGAGACGGCCTGATATAGACTGAAATACTGTCTCAAAGGGCCGTTAAACCCAAAACAAGTCAATCAATCAATTGTCAAACCTTAGAGCTAACAAGTCTGGTCTCAGAAGCCAAACATTGTTTTTGCCGAACTTATATGTCGGACGAAATTAAAGCATTTCAGCGGAAAACAAACGTTGCCAAGCAGACAGTTTGGTAGAAAAACGCATTTTTTCTGAAGAAAACAGTAAGATTAATGATATTACATATGTCCTGTTCATCTTATCTTATAGTACTATTTATTTGAAAAATCCAAGGAGGACACTTTTTACAAACTTTGCGTTCATCAACTTATTTACCCCCCTCCCCTCCCGCCTCCCACCCCTCCCAACTCTCCTCCCCTTACAAGAGCAGTCGGGTCATATAAAACAGTGAGCACTGGAATATTCCCCTTGTAGAACGCCTTTAGCCTAAGGTCCTTATTCTCAAAGCTGTTTTCCATGTATTAAGTTGCCAAAAATGATCGATTTTGTTAAATATGATATATAAAGTTGTTTGCAGATACTTCAATTTATTGCAGGAAAGACAAAAAAAAAAAAAAAAAAAGGGTAACAACTGGGATTCGAACCCACGACCTTACCAAATATTTTCGGGTATTTAGCGGGTTAATCGAGCGTAACATTAATTATCACTTTGTATATTAAAAGGTGTTATTGTCCGCATCCTGCAAAAGCTACCGTCTGCATATACAAACACTGCCAACCTGCACACACAAAAAATATACTGATTTAGCGTGAGATCTTCGCAAAGAAAATATCTAGGCATGCACAATTTTGAAAGGGAACTGTGCAGGTCTGATCAGACTGTGGAGTACCATGTACAGGCTGGTTCAGACAAGCGTAATTCGTGCGTTTATCCTATGTATGAGTATACATTTTTCATGACGCGCCTGAAATGTTTAAATTTGATTTGTGCATGCGCTTTGGAATATACAAACAGTACATCACAGAACAGACTGTACATATGAGTCGGATCATAATCTTTGCTAATAGCACATGATATGTGTCTTTATTCGGTAATAAGACGCGTATTTCCCTCCAAGGAAGTAGACAAAATTCTAGTTCCATCTTTTAAGATGGATGTAGACTTTAGACTGTACAAGATTAACCGGTTTTATAGCAAATTACTATTGAACGCATTGGAGGTTGTTGTGTGGGGTTTTTTACTGGGGGTGGGGGAAGCCCCGTCTTATAGCCGAATTAATCTGGCAGTCAGGTTACCCAATCCAAGAGCTAATAACTCACATTACAGAACAACCTGCTCATAAATGTTGGAACTGAATCGTCTCTGTTCACACATGATGAAACTTTTTATTCAGTTATAAGACAGGATTTCCTCCAAGGAAGAAGACAAAATTCTAGGGACATCTTTTAAGATGGATCTTGAGCTTTTTTAGACCGTAAGAGAAATCCGGTCTTACAGCACAGTTACTGTAGGTTTCAGATGTCTGAGGTCATTCTGTTTGTGTGGGGGAAAATGAACCTCCGTCTTATGGCCGAATTAATATGGTAATCAGCTTGTCTAACCTTGGGGTGGTCGGGTGGTGCAATGGCGCTGTATGTAACTTCCAGTGCCGGGGCGTCCTACTCATTTGGAACATTGTAGGGCAAGGGCCTACTGTGCTTGCAGTAGGTGCGGGAGGGGGGGTTGTTTGGACATTTTTCTCTCTTCTATTATTTCTCTTTTCTTTCTCCCTCTCTCTGGGAGACGGCCTGATATAGACTGAAATACTGTCTCAAAGGGCCGTTAAACCCAAAACAAGTCAATCAATCAATTGTCAAACCTTAGAGCTAACAAGTCTGGTCTCAGAAGCCAAACATTGTTTTTGCCGAACTTATATGTCGGACGAAATTAAAGCATTTCAGCGGAAAACAAACGTTGCCAAGCAGACAGTTTGGTAGAAAAACGCATTTTTTCTGAAGAAAACAGTAAGATTAATGATATTACATATGTCCTGTTCATCTTATCTTATAGTACTATTTATTTGAAAAATCCAGGGAGGACACTTTTTACAAACTTTGCGTTCATCAACTTATTTACCCCCCTCCCCTCCCGCCTCCCACCCCTCCCAACTCTCCTCCCCTTACAAGAGCAGTCGGGTCATATAAAACAGTGAGCACTGGAATATTCCCCTTGTAGAACGCCTTTAGCCTAAGGTCCTTATTCTCAAAGCTGTTTTCCATGTATTAAGTTGCCAAAAATGATCGATTTTGTTAAATATGATATATAAAGTTGTTTGCAGATACTTCAATTTATTGCAGGAAAGACAAAAAAAAAAAAAAAAAAAAAAGGGTAACAACTGGGATTCGAACCCACGACCTTACCAAATATTTTCGGGTATTTAGCGGGTTAATCGAGCGTAACATTAATTATCACTTTGTATATTAAAAGGTGTTATTGTCCGCATCCTGCAAAAGCTACCGTCTGCATATACAAACACTGCCAACCTGCACACACAAAAAATATACTGATTTAGCGTGAGATCTTCGCAAAGAAAATATCTAGGCATGCACAATTTTGAAAGGGAACTGTGCAGGTCTGATCAGACTGTGGAGTACCATGTACAGGCTGGTTCAGACAAGCGTAATTCGTGCGTTTATCCTATGTATGAGTATACATTTTTCATGACGCGCCTGAAATGTTTAAATTTGATTTGTGCATGCGCTTTGGAATATACAAACAGTACATCACAGAACAGACTGTACATATGAGTCGGATCATAATCTTTGCTAATAGCACATGATATGTGTCTTTATTCGGTAATAAGACGCGTATTTCCCTCCAAGGAAGTAGACAAAATTCTAGTTCCATCTTTTAAGATGGATGTAGACTTTAGACTGTACAAGATTAACCGGTTTTATAGCAAATTACTATTGAACGCATTGGAGGTTGTTGTGTGGGGTTTTTTACTGGGGGTGGGGGAAGCCCCGTCTTATAGCCGAATTAATCTGGCAGTCAGGTTACCCAATCCAAGAGCTAATAACTCACATTACAGAACAACCTGCTCATAAATGTTGGAACTGAATCGTCTCTGTTCACACATGATGAAACTTTTTATTCAGTTATAAGACAGGATTTCCTCCAAGGAAGAAGACAAAATTCTAGGGACATCTTTTAAGATGGATCTTGAGCTTTTTTAGACCGTAAGAGAAATCCGGTCTTACAGCACAGTTACTGTAGGTTTCAGATGTCTGAGGTCATTCTGTTTGTGTGGGGGAAAATGAACCTCCGTCTTATGGCCGAATTAATATGGTAATCAGCTTGTCTAACCTTGGGGTGGTCGGGTGGTGCAATGGCGCTGTATGTAACTTCCAGTGCCGGGGCGTCCTACTCATTTGGAACATTGTAGGGCAAGGGCCTACTGTGCTTGCAGTAGGTGCGGGAGGGGGGGTTGTTTGGACATTTTTCTCTCTTCTATTATTTCTCTTTTCTTTCTCCCTCTCTCTGGGAGACGGCCTGATATAGACTGAAATACTGTCTCAAAGGGCCGTTAAACCCAAAACAAGTCAATCAATCAATTGTCAAACCTTAGAGCTAACAAGTCTGGTCTCAGAAGCCAAACATTGTTTTTGCCGAACTTATATGTCGGACGAAATTAAAGCATTTCAGCGGAAAACCAAACGTTGCCAAGCAGACAGTTTGGTAGAAAAACGCATTTTTTCTGAAGCAAACAGTAAGATTAATGATATTACATATGTCCTGTTCATCTTATCTTATAGTACTATTTATTTGAAAAATCCAGGGAGGACACTTTTTACAAACTTTGCGTTCATCAACTTATTTACCCCCCTCCCCTCCCGCCTCCCACCCCTCCCAACTCTCCTCCCCTTACAAGAGCAGTCGGGTCATATAAAACAGTGAGCACTGGAATATTCCCCTTGTAGAACGCCTTTAGCCTAAGGTCCTTATTCTCAAAGCTGTTTTCCATGTATTAAGTTGCCAAAAATGATCGATTTTGTTAAATATGATATATAAAGTTGTTTGCAGATACTTCAATTTATTGCAGGAAAGACAAAAAAAAAAAAAAAAAAAAAAAAGGGTAACAACTGGGATTCGAACCCACGACCTTACCAAATATTTTCGGGTATTTAGCGGGTTAATCGAGCGTAACATTAATTATCACTTTGTATATTAAAAGGTGTTATTGTCCGCATCCTGCAAAAGCTACCGTCTGCATATACAAACACTGCCAACCTGCACACACAAAAAATATACTGATTTAGCGTGAGATCTTCGCAAAGAAAATATCTAGGCATGCACAATTTTGAAAGGGAACTGTGCAGGTCTGATCAGACTGTGGAGTACCATGTACAGGCTGGTTCAGACAAGCGTAATTCGTGCGTTTATCCTATGTATGAGTATACATTTTTCATGACGCGCCTGAAATGTTTAAATTTGATTTGTGCATGCGCTTTGGAATATACAAACAGTACATCACAGAACAGACTGTACATATGAGTCGGATCATAATCTTTGCTAATAGCACATGATATGTGTCTTTATTCGGTAATAAGACGCGTATTTCCCTCCAAGGAAGTAGACAAAATTCTAGTTCCATCTTTTAAGATGGATGTAGACTTTAGACTGTACAAGATTAACCGGTTTTATAGCAAATTACTATTGAACGCATTGGAGGTTGTTGTGTGGGGTTTTTTACTGGGGGTGGGGGAAGCCCCGTCTTATAGCCGAATTAATCTGGCAGTCAGGTTACCCAATCCAAGAGCTAATAACTCACATTACAGAACAACCTGCTCATAAATGTTGGAACTGAATCGTCTCTGTTCACACATGATGAAACTTTTTATTCAGTTATAAGACAGGATTTCCTCCAAGGAAGAAGACAAAATTCTAGGGACATCTTTTAAGATGGATCTTGAGCTTTTTTAGACCGTAAGAGAAATCCGGTCTTACAGCACAGTTACTGTAGGTTTCAGATGTCTGAGGTCATTCTGTTTGTGTGGGGGAAAATGAACCTCCGTCTTATGGCCGAATTAATATGGTAATCAGCTTGTCTACCCTTGGGGTGGTCGGGTGGTGCAATGGCGCTGTATGTAACTTCCAGTGCCGGGGCGTCCTACTCATTTGGAACATTGTAGGGCAAGGGCCTACTGTGCTTGCAGTAGGTGCGGGAGGGGGGGTTGTTTGGACATTTTTCTCTCTTCTATTATTTCTCTTTTCTTTCTCCCTCTCTCTGGGAGACGGCCTGATATAGACTGAAATACTGTCTCAAAGGGCCGTTAAACCCAAAACAAGTCAATCAATCAATTGTCAAACCTTAGAGCTAACAAGTCTGGTCTCAGAAGCCAAACATTGTTTTTGCCGAACTTATATGTCGGACGAAATTAAAGCATTTCAGCGGAAAACAAACGTTGCCAAGCAGACAGTTTGGTAGAAAAACGCATTTTTTCTGAAGAAAACAGTAAGATTAATGATATTACATATGTCCTGTTCATCTTATCTTATAGTACTATTTATTTGAAAAATCCAGGGAGGACACTTTTTACAAACTTTGCGTTCATCAACTTATTTACCCCCCTCCCCTCCCGCCTCCCACCCCTCCCAACTCTCCTCCCCTTACAAGAGCAGTCGGGTCATATAAAACAGTGAGCACTGGAATATTCCCCTTGTAGAACGCCTTTAGCCTAAGGTCCTTATTCTCAAAGCTGTTTTCCATGTATTAAGTTGCCAAAAATGATCGATTTTGTTAAATATGATATATAAAGTTGTTTGCAGATACTTCAATTTATTGCAGGAAAGACAAAAAAAAAAAAAAAAAAAAAAAGGGTAACAACTGGGATTCGAACCCACGACCTTACCAAATATTTTCGGGTATTTAGCGGGTTAATCGAGCGTAACATTAATTATCACTTTGTATATTAAAAGGTGTTATTGTCCGCATCCTGCAAAAGCTACCGTCTGCATATACAAACACTGCCAACCTGCACACACAAAAAATATACTGATTTAGCGTGAGATCTTCGCAAAGAAAATATCTAGGCATGCACAATTTTGAAAGGGAACTGTGCAGGTCTGATCAGACTGTGGAGTACCATGTACAGGCTGGTTCAGACAAGCGTAATTCGTGCGTTTATCCTATGTATGAGTATACATTTTTCATGACGCGCCTGAAATGTTTAAATTTGATTTGTGCATGCGCTTTGGAATATACAAACAGTACATCACAGAACAGACTGTACATATGAGTCGGATCATAATCTTTGCTAATAGCACATGATATGTGTCTTTATTCGGTAATAAGACGCGTATTTCCCTCCAAGGAAGTAGACAAAATTCTAGTTCCATCTTTTAAGATGGATGTAGACTTTAGACTGTACAAGATTAACCGGTTTTATAGCAAATTACTATTGAACGCATTGGAGGTTGTTGTGTGGGGTTTTTTACTGGGGGTGGGGGAAGCCCCGTCTTATAGCCGAATTAATCTGGCAGTCAGGTTACCCAATCCAAGAGCTAATAACTCACATTACAGAACAACCTGCTCATAAATGTTGGAACTGAATCGTCTCTGTTCACACATGATGAAACTTTTTATTCAGTTATAAGACAGGATTTCCTCCAAGGAAGAAGACAAAATTCTAGGGACATCTTTTAAGATGGATCTTGAGCTTTTTTAGACCGTAAGAGAAATCCGGTCTTACAGCACAGTTACTGTAGGTTTCAGATGTCTGAGGTCATTCTGTTTGTGTGGGGGAAAATGAACCTCCGTCTTATGGCCGAATTAATATGGTAATCAGCTTGTCTAACCTTGGGGTGGTCGGGTGGTGCAATGGCGCTGTATGTAACTTCCAGTGCCGGGGCGTCCTACTCATTTGGAACATTGTAGGGCAAGGGCCTACTGTGCTTGCAGTAGGTGCGGGAGGGGGGGTTGTTTGGACATTTTTCTCTCTTCTATTATTTCTCTTTTCTTTCTCCCTCTCTCTGGGAGACGGCCTGATATAGACTGAAATACTGTCTCAAAGGGCCGTTAAACCCAAAACAAGTCAATCAATCAATTGTCAAACCTTAGAGCTAACAAGTCTGGTCTCAGAAGCCAAACATTGTTTTTGCCGAACTTATATGTCGGACGAAATTAAAGCATTTCAGCGGAAAACCAAACGTTGCCAAGCAGACAGTTTGGTAGAAAAACGCATTTTTTCTGAAGCAAACAGTAAGATTAATGATATTACATATGTCCTGTTCATCTTATCTTATAGTACTATTTATTTGAAAAATCCAGGGAGGACACTTTTTACAAACTTTGCGTTCATCAACTTATTTACCCCCCTCCCCTCCCGCCTCCCACCCCTCCCAACTCTCCTCCCCTTACAAGAGCAGTCGGGTCATATAAAACAGTGAGCACTGGAATATTCCCCTTGTAGAACGCCTTTAGCCTAAGGTCCTTATTCTCAAAGCTGTTTTCCATGTATTAAGTTGCCAAAAATGATCGATTTTGTTAAATATGATATATAAAGTTGTTTGCAGATACTTCAATTTATTGCAGGAAAGACAAAAAAAAAAAAAAAAAAAAAAAGGGTAACAACTGGGATTCGAACCCACGACCTTACCAAATATTTTCGGGTATTTAGCGGGTTAATCGAGCGTAACATTAATTATCACTTTGTATATTAAAAGGTGTTATTGTCCGCATCCTGCAAAAGCTACCGTCTGCATATACAAACACTGCCAACCTGCACACACAAAAAATATACTGATTTAGCGTGAGATCTTCGCAAAGAAAATATCTAGGCATGCACAATTTTGAAAGGGAACTGTGCAGGTCTGATCAGACTGTGGAGTACCATGTACAGGCTGGTTCAGACAAGCGTAATTCGTGCGTTTATCCTATGTATGAGTATACATTTTTCATGACGCGCCTGAAATGTTTAAATTTGATTTGTGCATGCGCTTTGGAATATACAAACAGTACATCACAGAACAGACTGTACATATGAGTCGGATCATAATCTTTGCTAATAGCACATGATATGTGTCTTTATTCGGTAATAAGACGCGTATTTCCCTCCAAGGAAGTAGACAAAATTCTAGTTCCATCTTTTAAGATGGATGTAGACTTTAGACTGTACAAGATTAACCGGTTTTATAGCAAATTACTATTGAACGCATTGGAGGTTGTTGTGTGGGGTTTTTTACTGGGGGTGGGGGAAGCCCCGTCTTATAGCCGAATTAATCTGGCAGTCAGGTTACCCAATCCAAGAGCTAATAACTCACATTACAGAACAACCTGCTCATAAATGTTGGAACTGAATCGTCTCTGTTCACACATGATGAAACTTTTTATTCAGTTATAAGACAGGATTTCCTCCAAGGAAGAAGACAAAATTCTAGGGACATCTTTTAAGATGGATCTTGAGCTTTTTTAGACCGTAAGAGAAATCCGGTCTTACAGCACAGTTACTGTAGGTTTCAGATGTCTGAGGTCATTCTGTTTGTGTGGGGGAAAATGAACCTCCGTCTTATGGCCGAATTAATATGGTAATCAGCTTGTCTAACCTTGGGGTGGTCGGGTGGTGCAATGGCGCTGTATGTAACTTCCAGTGCCGGGGCGTCCTACTCATTTGGAACATTGTAGGGCAAGGGCCTACTGTGCTTGCAGTAGGTGCGGGAGGGGGGGTTGTTTGGACATTTTTCTCTCTTCTATTATTTCTCTTTTCTTTCTCCCTCTCTCTGGGAGACGGCCTGATATAGACTGAAATACTGTCTCAAAGGGCCGTTAAACCCAAAACAAGTCAATCAATCAATTGTCAAACCTTAGAGCTAACAAGTCTGGTCTCAGAAGCCAAACATTGTTTTTGCCGAACTTATATGTCGGACGAAATTAAAGCATTTCAGCGGAAAACAAACGTTGCCAAGCAGACAGTTTGGTAGAAAAACGCATTTTTTCTGAAGAAAACAGTAAGATTAATGATATTACATATGTCCTGTTCATCTTATCTTATAGTACTATTTATTTGAAAAATCCAGGGAGGACACTTTTTACAAACTTTGCGTTCATCAACTTATTTACCCCCCTCCCCTCCCGCCTCCCACCCCTCCCAACTCTCCTCCCCTTACAAGAGCAGTCGGGTCATATAAAACAGTGAGCACTGGAATATTCCCCTTGTAGAACGCCTTTAGCCTAAGGTCCTTATTCTCAAAGCTGTTTTCCATGTATTAAGTTGCCAAAAATGATCGATTTTGTTAAATATGATATATAAAGTTGTTTGCAGATACTTCAATTTATTGCAGGAAAGACAAAAAAAAAAAAAAAAAAAAAGGGTAACAACTGGGATTCGAACCCACGACCTTACCAAATATTTTCGGGTATTTAGCGGGTTAATCGAGCGTAACATTAATTATCACTTTGTATATTAAAAGGTGTTATTGTCCGCATCCTGCAAAAGCTACCGTCTGCATATACAAACACTGCCAACCTGCACACACAAAAAATATACTGATTTAGCGTGAGATCTTCGCAAAGAAAATATCTAGGCATGCACAATTTTGAAAGGGAACTGTGCAGGTCTGATCAGACTGTGGAGTACCATGTACAGGCTGGTTCAGACAAGCGTAATTCGTGCGTTTATCCTATGTATGAGTATACATTTTTCATGACGCGCCTGAAATGTTTAAATTTGATTTGTGCATGCGCTTTGGAATATACAAACAGTACATCACAGAACAGACTGTACATATGAGTCGGATCATAATCTTTGCTAATAGCACATGATATGTGTCTTTATTCGGTAATAAGACGCGTATTTCCCTCCAAGGAAGTAGACAAAATTCTAGTTCCATCTTTTAAGATGGATGTAGACTTTAGACTGTACAAGATTAACCGGTTTTATAGCAAATTACTATTGAACGCATTGGAGGTTGTTGTGTGGGGTTTTTTACTGGGGGTGGGGGAAGCCCCGTCTTATAGCCGAATTAATCTGGCAGTCAGGTTACCCAATCCAAGAGCTAATAACTCACATTACAGAACAACCTGCTCATAAATGTTGGAACTGAATCGTCTCTGTTCACACATGATGAAACTTTTTATTCAGTTATAAGACAGGATTTCCTCCAAGGAAGAAGACAAAATTCTAGGGACATCTTTTAAGATGGATCTTGAGCTTTTTTAGACCGTAAGAGAAATCCGGTCTTACAGCACAGTTACTGTAGGTTTCAGATGTCTGAGGTCATTCTGTTTGTGTGGGGGAAAATGAACCTCCGTCTTATGGCCGAATTAATATGGTAATCAGCTTGTCTAACCTTGGGGTGGTCGGGTGGTGCAATGGCGCTGTATGTAACTTCCAGTGCCGGGGCGTCCTACTCATTTGGAACATTGTAGGGCAAGGGCCTACTGTGCTTGCAGTAGGTGCGGGAGGGGGGGTTGTTTGGACATTTTTCTCTCTTCTATTATTTCTCTTTTCTTTCTCCCTCTCTCTGGGAGACGGCCTGATATAGACTGAAATACTGTCTCAAAGGGCCGTTAAACCCAAAACAAGTCAATCAATCAATTGTCAAACCTTAGAGCTAACAAGTCTGGTCTCAGAAGCCAAACATTGTTTTTGCCGAACTTATATGTCGGACGAAATTAAAGCATTTCAGCGGAAAACAAACGTTGCCAAGCAGACAGTTTGGTAGAAAAACGCATTTTTTCTGAAGAAAACAGTAAGATTAATGATATTACATATGTCCTGTTCATCTTATCTTATAGTACTATTTATTTGAAAAATCCAGGGAGGACACTTTTTACAAACTTTGCGTTCATCAACTTATTTACCCCCCTCCCCTCCCGCCTCCCACCCCTCCCAACTCTCCTCCCCTTACAAGAGCAGTCGGGTCATATAAAACAGTGAGCACTGGAATATTCCCCTTGTAGAACGCCTTTAGCCTAAGGTCCTTATTCTCAAAGCTGTTTTCCATGTATTAAGTTGCCAAAAATGATCGATTTTGTTAAATATGATATATAAAGTTGTTTGCAGATACTTCAATTTATTGCAGGAAAGACAAAAAAAAAAAAAAAAAAAAAAAGGGTAACAACTGGGATTCGAACCCACGACCTTACCAAATATTTTCGGGTATTTAGCGGGTTAATCGAGCGTAACATTAATTATCACTTTGTATATTAAAAGGTGTTATTGTCCGCATCCTGCAAAAGCTACCGTCTGCATATACAAACACTGCCAACCTGCACACACAAAAAATATACTGATTTAGCGTGAGATCTTCGCAAAGAAAATATCTAGGCATGCACAATTTTGAAAGGGAACTGTGCAGGTCTGATCAGACTGTGGAGTACCATGTACAGGCTGGTTCAGACAAGCGTAATTCGTGCGTTTATCCTATGTATGAGTATACATTTTTCATGACGCGCCTGAAATGTTTAAATTTGATTTGTGCATGCGCTTTGGAATATACAAACAGTACATCACAGAACAGACTGTACATATGAGTCGGATCATAATCTTTGCTAATAGCACATGATATGTGTCTTTATTCGGTAATAAGACGCGTATTTCCCTCCAAGGAAGTAGACAAAATTCTAGTTCCATCTTTTAAGATGGATGTAGACTTTAGACTGTACAAGATTAACCGGTTTTATAGCAAATTACTATTGAACGCATTGGAGGTTGTTGTGTGGGGTTTTTTACTGGGGGTGGGGGAAGCCCCGTCTTATAGCCGAATTAATCTGGCAGTCAGGTTACCCAATCCAAGAGCTAATAACTCACATTACAGAACAACCTGCTCATAAATGTTGGAACTGAATCGTCTCTGTTCACACATGATGAAACTTTTTATTCAGTTATAAGACAGGATTTCCTCCAAGGAAGAAGACAAAATTCTAGGGACATCTTTTAAGATGGATCTTGAGCTTTTTTAGACCGTAAGAGAAATCCGGTCTTACAGCACAGTTACTGTAGGTTTCAGATGTCTGAGGTCATTCTGTTTGTGTGGGGGAAAATGAACCTCCGTCTTATGGCCGAATTAATATGGTAATCAGCTTGTCTAACCTTGGGGTGGTCGGGTGGTGCAATGGCGCTGTATGTAACTTCCAGTGCCGGGGCGTCCTACTCATTTGGAACATTGTAGGGCAAGGGCCTACTGTGCTTGCAGTCGGTGCGGGAGGGGGGGTTGTTTGGACATTTTTCTCTCTTCTATTATTTCTCTTTTCTTTCTCCCTCTCTCTGGGAGACGGCCTGATATAGACTGAAATACTGTCTCAAAGGGCCGTTAAACCCAAAACAAGTCAATCAATCAATTGTCAAACCTTAGAGCTAACAAGTCTGGTCTCAGAAGCCAAACATTGTTTTTGCCGAACTTATATGTCGGACGAAATTAAAGCATTTCAGCGGAAAACCAAACGTTGCCAAGCAGACAGTTTGGTAGAAAAACGCATTTTTTCTGAAGCAAACAGTAAGATTAATGATATTACATATGTCCTGTTCATCTTATCTTATAGTACTATTTATTTGAAAAATCCAGGGAGGACACTTTTTACAAACTTTGCGTTCATCAACTTATTTACCCCCCTCCCCTCCCGCCTCCCACCCCTCCCAACTCTCCTCCCCTTACAAGAGCAGTCGGGTCATATAAAACAGTGAGCACTGGAATATTCCCCTTGTAGAACGCCTTTAGCCTAAGGTCCTTATTCTCAAAGCTGTTTTCCATGTATTAAGTTGCCAAAAATGATCGATTTTGTTAAATATGATATATAAAGTTGTTTGCAGATACTTCAATTTATTGCAGGAAAGACAAAAAAAAAAAAAAAAAAAAAAAAGGGTAACAACTGGGATTCGAACCCACGACCTTACCAAATATTTTCGGGTATTTAGCGGGTTAATCGAGCGTAACATTAATTATCACTTTGTATATTAAAAGGTGTTATTGTCCGCATCCTGCAAAAGCTACCGTCTGCATATACAAACACTGCCAACCTGCACACACAAAAAATATACTGATTTAGCGTGAGATCTTCGCAAAGAAAATATCTAGGCATGCACAATTTTGAAAGGGAACTGTGCAGGTCTGATCAGACTGTGGAGTACCATGTACAGGCTGGTTCAGACAAGCGTAATTCGTGCGTTTATCCTATGTATGAGTATACATTTTTCATGACGCGCCTGAAATGTTTAAATTTGATTTGTGCATGCGCTTTGGAATATACAAACAGTACATCACAGAACAGACTGTACATATGAGTCGGATCATAATCTTTGCTAATAGCACATGATATGTGTCTTTATTCGGTAATAAGACGCGTATTTCCCTCCAAGGAAGTAGACAAAATTCTAGTTCCATCTTTTAAGATGGATGTAGACTTTAGACTGTACAAGATTAACCGGTTTTATAGCAAATTACTATTGAACGCATTGGAGGTTGTTGTGTGGGGTTTTTTACTGGGGGTGGGGGAAGCCCCGTCTTATAGCCGAATTAATCTGGCAGTCAGGTTACCCAATCCAAGAGCTAATAACTCACATTACAGAACAACCTGCTCATAAATGTTGGAACTGAATCGTCTCTGTTCACACATGATGAAACTTTTTATTCAGTTATAAGACAGGATTTCCTCCAAGGAAGAAGACAAAATTCTAGGGACATCTTTTAAGATGGATCTTGAGCTTTTTTAGACCGTAAGAGAAATCCGGTCTTACAGCACAGTTACTGTAGGTTTCAGATGTCTGAGGTCATTCTGTTTGTGTGGGGGAAAATGAACCTCCGTCTTATGGCCGAATTAATATGGTAATCAGCTTGTCTAACCTTGGGGTGGTCGGGTGGTGCAATGGCGCTGTATGTAACTTCCAGTGCCGGGGCGTCCTACTCATTTGGAACATTGTAGGGCAAGGGCCTACTGTGCTTGCAGTCGGTGCGGGAGGGGGGGTTGTTTGGACATTTTTCTCTCTTCTATTATTTCTCTTTTCTTTCTCCCTCTCTCTGGGAGACGGCCTGATATAGACTGAAATACTGTCTCAAAGGGCCGTTAAACCCAAAACAAGTCAATCAATCAATTGTCAAACCTTAGAGCTAACAAGTCTGGTCTCAGAAGCCAAACATTGTTTTTGCCGAACTTATATGTCGGACGAAATTAAAGCATTTCAGCGGAAAACAAACGTTGCCAAGCAGACAGTTTGGTAGAAAAACGCATTTTTTCTGAAGAAAACAGTAAGATTAATGATATTACATATGTCCTGTTCATCTTATCTTATAGTACTATTTATTTGAAAAATCCAGGGAGGACACTTTTTACAAACTTTGCGTTCATCAACTTATTTACCCCCCTCCCCTCCCGCCTCCCACCCCTCCCAACTCTCCTCCCCTTACAAGAGCAGTCGGGTCATATAAAACAGTGAGCACTGGAATATTCCCCTTGTAGAACGCCTTTAGCCTAAGGTCCTTATTCTCAAAGCTGTTTTCCATGTATTAAGTTGCCAAAAATGATCGATTTTGTTAAATATGATATATAAAGTTGTTTGCAGATACTTCAATTTATTGCAGGAAAGACAAAAAAAAAAAAAAAAAAAAAAAGGGTAACAACTGGGATTCGAACCCACGACCTTACCAAATATTTTCGGGTATTTAGCGGGTTAATCGAGCGTAACATTAATTATCACTTTGTATATTAAAAGGTGTTATTGTCCGCATCCTGCAAAAGCTACCGTCTGCATATACAAACACTGCCAACCTGCACACACAAAAAATATACTGATTTAGCGTGAGATCTTCGCAAAGAAAATATCTAGGCATGCACAATTTTGAAAGGGAACTGTGCAGGTCTGATCAGACTGTGGAGTACCATGTACAGGCTGGTTCAGACAAGCGTAATTCGTGCGTTTATCCTATGTATGAGTATACATATTTCATGACGCGCCTGAAATGTTTAAATTTGATTTGTGCATGCGCTTTGGAATATACAAACAGTACATCACAGAACAGACTGTACATATGAGTCGGATCATAATCTTTGCTAATAGCACATGATATGTGTCTTTATTCGGTAATAAGACGCGTATTTCCCTCCAAGGAAGTAGACAAAATTCTAGTTCCATCTTTTAAGATGGATGTAGACTTTAGACTGTACAAGATTAACCGGTTTTATAGCAAATTACTATTGAACGCATTGGAGGTTGTTGTGTGGGGTTTTTTACTGGGGGTGGGGGAAGCCCCGTCTTATAGCCGAATTAATCTGGCAGTCAGGTTACCCAATCCAAGAGCTAATAACTCACATTACAGAACAACCTGCTCATAAATGTTGGAACTGAATCGTCTCTGTTCACACATGATGAAACTTTTTATTCAGTTATAAGACAGGATTTCCTCCAAGGAAGAAGACAAAATTCTAGGGACATCTTTTAAGATGGATCTTGAGCTTTTTTAGACCGTAAGAGAAATCCGGTCTTACAGCACAGTAACTGTAGGTTTCAGATGTCTGAGGTCATTCTGTTTGTGTGGGGGAAAATGAACCTCCGTCTTATGGCCGAATTAATATGGTAATCAGCTTGTCTAACCTTGGGGTGGTCGGGTGGTGCAATGGCGCTGTATGTAACTTCCAGTGCCGGGGCGTCCTACTCATTTGGAACATTGTAGGGCAAGGGCCTACTGTGCTTGCAGTAGGTGCGGGAGGGGGGGTTGTTTGGACATTTTTCTCTCTTCTATTATTTCTCTTTTCTTTCTCCCTCTCTCTGGGAGACGGCCTGATATAGACTGAAATACTGTCTCAAAGGGCCGTTAAACCCAAAACAAGTCAATCAATCAATTGTCAAACCTTAGAGCTAACAAGTCTGGTCTCAGAAGCCAAACATTGTTTTTGCCGAACTTATATGTCGGACGAAATTAAAGCATTTCAGCGGAAAACAAACGTTGCCAAGCAGACAGTTTGGTAGAAAAACGCATTTTTTCTGAAGAAAACAGTAAGATTAATGATATTACATATGTCCTGTTCATCTTATCTTATAGTACTATTTATTTGAAAAATCCAGGGAGGACACTTTTTACAAACTTTGCGTTCATCAACTTATTTACCCCCCTCCCCTCCCGCCTCCCACCCCTCCCAACTCTCCTCCCCTTACAAGAGCAGTCGGGTCATATAAAACAGTGAGCACTGGAATATTCCCCTTGTAGAACGCCTTTAGCCTAAGGTCCTTATTCTCAAAGCTGTTTTCCATGTATTAAGTTGCCAAAAATGATCGATTTTGTTAAATATGATATATAAAGTTGTTTGCAGATACTTCAATTTATTGCAGGAAAGACAAAAAAAAAAAAAAAAAAAAAGGGTAACAACTGGGATTCGAACCCACGACCTTACCAAATATTTTCGGGTATTTAGCGGGTTAATCGAGCGTAACATTAATTATCACTTTGTATATTAAAAGGTGTTATTGTCCGCATCCTGCAAAAGCTACCGTCTGCATATACAAACACTGCCAACCTGCACACACAAAAAATATACTGATTTAGCGTGAGATCTTCGCAAAGAAAATATCTAGGCATGCACAATTTTGAAAGGGAACTGTGCAGGTCTGATCAGACTGTGGAGTACCATGTACAGGCTGGTTCAGACAAGCGTAATTCGTGCGTTTATCCTATGTATGAGTATACATTTTTCATGACGCGCCTGAAATGTTTAAATTTGATTTGTGCATGCGCTTTGGAATATACAAACAGTACATCACAGAACAGACTGTACATATGAGTCGGATCATAATCTTTGCTAATAGCACATGATATGTGTCTTTATTCGGTAATAAGACGCGTATTTCCCTCCAAGGAAGTAGACAAAATTCTAGTTCCATCTTTTAAGATGGATGTAGACTTTAGACTGTACAAGATTAACCGGTTTTATAGCAAATTACTATTGAACGCATTGGAGGTTGTTGTGTGGGGTTTTTTACTGGGGGTGGGGGAAGCCCCGTCTTATAGCCGAATTAATCTGGCAGTCAGGTTACCCAATCCAAGAGCTAATAACTCACATTACAGAACAACCTGCTCATAAATGTTGGAACTGAATCGTCTCTGTTCACACATGATGAAACTTTTTATTCAGTTATAAGACAGGATTTCCTCCAAGGAAGAAGACAAAATTCTAGGGACATCTTTTAAGATGGATCTTGAGCTTTTTTAGACCGTAAGAGAAATCCGGTCTTACAGCACAGTTACTGTAGGTTTCAGATGTCTGAGGTCATTCTGTTTGTGTGGGGGAAAATGAACCTCCGTCTTATGGCCGAATTAATATGGTAATCAGCTTGTCTAACCTTGGGGTGGTCGGGTGGTGCAATGGCGCTGTATGTAACTTCCAGTGCCGGGGCGTCCTACTCATTTGGAACATTGTAGGGCAAGGGCCTACTGTGCTTGCAGTAGGTGCGGGAGGGGGGGTTGTTTGGACATTTTTCTCTCTTCTATTATTTCTCTTTTCTTTCTCCCTCTCTCTGGGAGACGGCCTGATATAGACTGAAATACTGTCTCAAAGGGCCGTTAAACCCAAAACAAGTCAATCAATCAATTGTCAAACCTTAGAGCTAACAAGTCTGGTCTCAGAAGCCAAACATTGTTTTTGCCGAACTTATATGTCGGACGAAATTAAAGCATTTCAGCGGAAAACAAACGTTGCCAAGCAGACAGTTTGGTAGAAAAACGCATTTTTTCTGAAGAAAACAGTAAGATTAATGATATTACATATGTCCTGTTCATCTTATCTTATAGTACTATTTATTTGAAAAATCCAGGGAGGACACTTTTTACAAACTTTGCGTTCATCAACTTATTTACCCCCCTCCCCTCCCGCCTCCCACCCCTCCCAACTCTCCTCCCCTTACAAGAGCAGTCGGGTCATATAAAACAGTGAGCACTGGAATATTCCCCTTGTAGAACGCCTTTAGCCTAAGGTCCTTATTCTCAAAGCTGTTTTCCATGTATTAAGTTGCCAAAAATGATCGATTTTGTTAAATATGATATATAAAGTTGTTTGCAGATACTTCAATTTATTGCAGGAAAGACAAAAAAAAAAAAAAAAAAAAAGGGTAACAACTGGGATTCGAACCCACGACCTTACCAAATATTTTCGGGTATTTAGCGGGTTAATCGAGCGTAACATTAATTATCACTTTGTATATTAAAAGGTGTTATTGTCCGCATCCTGCAAAAGCTACCGTCTGCATATACAAACACTGCCAACCTGCACACACAAAAAATATACTGATTTAGCGTGAGATCTTCGCAAAGAAAATATCTAGGCATGCACAATTTTGAAAGGGAACTGTGCAGGTCTGATCAGACTGTGGAGTACCATGTACAGGCTGGTTCAGACAAGCGTAATTCGTGCGTTTATCCTATGTATGAGTATACATTTTTCATGACGCGCCTGAAATGTTTAAATTTGATTTGTGCATGCGCTTTGGAATATACAAACAGTACATCACAGAACAGACTGTACATATGAGTCGGATCATAATCTTTGCTAATAGCACATGATATGTGTCTTTATTCGGTAATAAGACGCGTATTTCCCTCCAAGGAAGTAGACAAAATTCTAGTTCCATCTTTTAAGATGGATGTAGACTTTAGACTGTACAAGATTAACCGGTTTTATAGCAAATTACTATTGAACGCATTGGAGGTTGTTGTGTGGGGGTTTTTTACTGGGGGTGGGGGAAGCCCCGTCTTATAGCCGAATTAATCTGGCAGTCAGGTTACCCAATCCAAGAGCTAATAACTCACATTACAGAACAACCTGCTCATAAATGTTGGAACTGAATCGTCTCTGTTCACACATGATGAAACTTTTTATTCAGTTATAAGACAGGATTTCCTCCAAGGAAGAAGACAAAATTCTAGGGACATCTTTTAAGATGGATCTTGAGCTTTTTTAGACCGTAAGAGAAATCCGGTCTTACAGCACAGTTACTGTAGGTTTCAGATGTCTGAGGTCATTCTGTTTGTGTGGGGGAAAATGAACCTCCGTCTTATGGCCGAATTAATATGGTAATCAGCTTGTCTAACCTTGGGGTGGTCGGGTGGTGCAATGGCGCTGTATGTAACTTCCAGTGCCGGGGCGTCCTACTCATTTGGAACATTGTAGGGCAAGGGCCTACTGTGCTTGCAGTAGGTGCGGGAGGGGGGGTTGTTTGGACATTTTTCTCTCTTCTATTATTTCTCTTTTCTTTCTCCCTCTCTCTGGGAGACGGCCTGATATAGACTGAAATACTGTCTCAAAGGGCCGTTAAACCCAAAACAAGTCAATCAATCAATTGTCAAACCTTAGAGCTAACAAGTCTGGTCTCAGAAGCCAAACATTGTTTTTGCCGAACTTATATGTCGGACGAAATTAAAGCATTTCAGCGGAAAACAAACGTTGCCAAGCAGACAGTTTGGTAGAAAAACGCATTTTTTCTGAAGAAAACAGTAAGATTAATGATATTACATATGTCCTGTTCATCTTATCTTATAGTACTATTTATTTGAAAAATCCAGGGAGGACACTTTTTACAAACTTTGCGTTCATCAACTTATTTACCCCCCTCCCCTCCCGCCTCCCACCCCTCCCAACTCTCCTCCCCTTACAAGAGCAGTCGGGTCATATAAAACAGTGAGCACTGGAATATTCCCCTTGTAGAACGCCTTTAGCCTAAGGTCCTTATTCTCAAAGCTGTTTTCCATGTATTAAGTTGCCAAAAATGATCGATTTTGTTAAATATGATATATAAAGTTGTTTGCAGATACTTCAATTTATTGCAGGAAAGACAAAAAAAAAAAAAAAAAAAAAAGGGTAACAACTGGGATTCGAACCCACGACCTTACCAAATATTTTCGGGTATTTAGCGGGTTAATCGAGCGTAACATTAATTATCACTTTGTATATTAAAAGGTGTTATTGTCCGCATCCTGCAAAAGCTACCGTCTGCATATACAAACACTGCCAACCTGCACACACAAAAAATATACTGATTTAGCGTGAGATCTTCGCAAAGAAAATATCTAGGCATGCACAATTTTGAAAGGGAACTGTGCAGGTCTGATCAGACTGTGGAGTACCATGTACAGGCTGGTTCAGACAAGCGTAATTCGTGCGTTTATCCTATGTATGAGTATACATTTTTCATGACGCGCCTGAAATGTTTAAATTTGATTTGTGCATGCGCTTTGGAATATACAAACAGTACATCACAGAACAGACTGTACATATGAGTCGGATCATAATCTTTGCTAATAGCACATGATATGTGTCTTTATTCGGTAATAAGACGCGTATTTCCCTCCAAGGAAGTAGACAAAATTCTAGTTCCATCTTTTAAGATGGATGTAGACTTTAGACTGTACAAGATTAACCGGTTTTATAGCAAATTACTATTGAACGCATTGGAGGTTGTTGTGTGGGGTTTTTTACTGGGGGTGGGGGAAGCCCCGTCTTATAGCCGAATTAATCTGGCAGTCAGGTTACCCAATCCAAGAGCTAATAACTCACATTACAGAACAACCTGCTCATAAATGTTGGAACTGAATCGTCTCTGTTCACACATGATGAAACTTTTTATTCAGTTATAAGACAGGATTTCCTCCAAGGAAGAAGACAAAATTCTAGGGACATCTTTTAAGATGGATCTTGAGCTTTTTTAGACCGTAAGAGAAATCCGGTCTTACAGCACAGTTACTGTAGGTTTCAGATGTCTGAGGTCATTCTGTTTGTGTGGGGGAAAATGAACCTCCGTCTTATGGCCGAATTAATATGGTAATCAGCTTGTCTAACCTTGGGGTGGTCGGGTGGTGCAATGGCGCTGTATGTAACTTCCAGTGCCGGGGCGTCCTACTCATTTGGAACATTGTAGGGCAAGGGCCTACTGTGCTTGCAGTAGGTGCGGGAGGGGGGGTTGTTTGGACATTTTTCTCTCTTCTATTATTTCTCTTTTCTTTCTCCCTCTCTCTGGGAGACGGCCTGATATAGACTGAAATACTGTCTCAAAGGGCCGTTAAACCCAAAACAAGTCAATCAATCAATTGTCAAACCTTAGAGCTAACAAGTCTGGTCTCAGAAGCCAAACATTGTTTTTGCCGAACTTATATGTCGGACGAAATTAAAGCATTTCAGCGGAAAACCAAACGTTGCCAAGCAGACAGTTTGGTAGAAAAACGCATTTTTTCTGAAGCAAACAGTAAGATTAATGATATTACATATGTCCTGTTCATCTTATCTTATAGTACTATTTATTTGAAAAATCCAGGGAGGACACTTTTTACAAACTTTGCGTTCATCAACTTATTTACCCCCCTCCCCTCCCGCCTCCCACCCCTCCCAACTCTCCTCCCCTTACAAGAGCAGTCGGGTCATATAAAACAGTGAGCACTGGAATATTCCCCTTGTAGAACGCCTTTAGCCTAAGGTCCTTATTCTCAAAGCTGTTTTCCATGTATTAAGTTGCCAAAAATGATCGATTTTGTTAAATATGATATATAAAGTTGTTTGCAGATACTTCAATTTATTGCAGGAAAGACAAAAAAAAAAAAAAAAAAAAAAAGGGTAACAACTGGGATTCGAACCCACGACCTTACCAAATATTTTCGGGTATTTAGCGGGTTAATCGAGCGTAACATTAATTATCACTTTGTATATTAAAAGGTGTTATTGTCCGCATCCTGCAAAAGCTACCGTCTGCATATACAAACACTGCCAACCTGCACACACAAAAAATATACTGATTTAGCGTGAGATCTTCGCAAAGAAAATATCTAGGCATGCACAATTTTGAAAGGGAACTGTGCAGGTCTGATCAGACTGTGGAGTACCATGTACAGGCTGGTTCAGACAAGCGTAATTCGTGCGTTTATCCTATGTATGAGTATACATTTTTCATGACGCGCCTGAAATGTTTAAATTTGATTTGTGCATGCGCTTTGGAATATACAAACAGTACATCACAGAACAGACTGTACATATGAGTCGGATCATAATCTTTGCTAATAGCACATGATATGTGTCTTTATTCGGTAATAAGACGCGTATTTCCCTCCAAGGAAGTAGACAAAATTCTAGTTCCATCTTTTAAGATGGATGTAGACTTTAGACTGTACAAGATTAACCGGTTTTATAGCAAATTACTATTGAACGCATTGGAGGTTGTTGTGTGGGGTTTTTTACTGGGGGTGGGGGAAGCCCCGTCTTATAGCCGAATTAATCTGGCAGTCAGGTTACCCAATCCAAGAGCTAATAACTCACATTACAGAACAACCTGCTCATAAATGTTGGAACTGAATCGTCTCTGTTCACACATGATGAAACTTTTTATTCAGTTATAAGACAGGATTTCCTCCAAGGAAGAAGACAAAATTCTAGGGACATCTTTTAAGATGGATCTTGAGCTTTTTTAGACCGTAAGAGAAATCCGGTCTTACAGCACAGTTACTGTAGGTTTCAGATGTCTGAGGTCATTCTGTTTGTGTGGGGGAAAATGAACCTCCGTCTTATGGCCGAATTAATATGGTAATCAGCTTGTCTAACCTTGGGGTGGTCGGGTGGTGCAATGGCGCTGTATGTAACTTCCAGTGCCGGGGCGTCCTACTCATTTGGAACATTGTAGGGCAAGGGCCTACTGTGCTTGCAGTAGGTGCGGGAGGGGGGGTTGTTTGGACATTTTTCTCTCTTCTATTATTTCTCTTTTCTTTCTCCCTCTCTCTGGGAGACGGCCTGATATAGACTGAAATACTGTCTCAAAGGGCCGTTAAACCCAAAACAAGTCAATCAATCAATTGTCAAACCTTAGAGCTAACAAGTCTGGTCTCAGAAGCCAAACATTGTTTTTGCCGAACTTATATGTCGGACGAAATTAAAGCATTTCAGCGGAAAACAAACGTTGCCAAGCAGACAGTTTGGTAGAAAAACGCATTTTTTCTGAAGAAAACAGTAAGATTAATGATATTACATATGTCCTGTTCATCTTATCTTATAGTACTATTTATTTGAAAAATCCAGGGAGGACACTTTTTACAAACTTTGCGTTCATCAACTTATTTACCCCCCTCCCCTCCCGCCTCCCACCCCTCCCAACTCTCCTCCCCTTACAAGAGCAGTCGGGTCATATAAAACAGTGAGCACTGGAATATTCCCCTTGTAGAACGCCTTTAGCCTAAGGTCCTTATTCTCAAAGCTGTTTTCCATGTATTAAGTTGCCAAAAATGATCGATTTTGTTAAATATGATATATAAAGTTGTTTGCAGATACTTCAATTTATTGCAGGAAAGACAAAAAAAAAAAAAAAAAAAAAAGGGTAACAACTGGGATTCGAACCCACGACCTTACCAAATATTTTCGGGTATTTAGCGGGTTAATCGAGCGTAACATTAATTATCACTTTGTATATTAAAAGGTGTTATTGTCCGCATCCTGCAAAAGCTACCGTCTGCATATACAAACACTGCCAACCTGCACACACAAAAAATATACTGATTTAGCGTGAGATCTTCGCAAAGAAAATATCTAGGCATGCACAATTTTGAAAGGGAACTGTGCAGGTCTGATCAGACTGTGGAGTACCATGTACAGGCTGGTTCAGACAAGCGTAATTCGTGCGTTTATCCTATGTATGAGTATACATTTTTCATGACGCGCCTGAAATGTTTAAATTTGATTTGTGCATGCGCTTTGGAATATACAAACAGTACATCACAGAACAGACTGTACATATGAGTCGGATCATAATCTTTGCTAATAGCACATGATATGTGTCTTTATTCGGTAATAAGACGCGTATTTCCCTCCAAGGAAGTAGACAAAATTCTAGTTCCATCTTTTAAGATGGATGTAGACTTTAGACTGTACAAGATTAACCGGTTTTATAGCAAATTACTATTGAACGCATTGGAGGTTGTTGTGTGGGGTTTTTTACTGGGGGTGGGGGAAGCCCCGTCTTATAGCCGAATTAATCTGGCAGTCAGGTTACCCAATCCAAGAGCTAATAACTCACATTACAGAACAACCTGCTCATAAATGTTGGAACTGAATCGTCTCTGTTCACACATGATGAAACTTTTTATTCAGTTATAAGACAGGATTTCCTCCAAGGAAGAAGACAAAATTCTAGGGACATCTTTTAAGATGGATCTTGAGCTTTTTTAGACCGTAAGAGAAATCCGGTCTTACAGCACAGTTACTGTAGGTTTCAGATGTCTGAGGTCATTCTGTTTGTGTGGGGGAAAATGAACCTCCGTCTTATGGCCGAATTAATATGGTAATCAGCTTGTCTAACCTTGGGGTGGTCGGGTGGTGCAATGGCGCTGTATGTAACTTCCAGTGCCGGGGCGTCCTACTCATTTGGAACATTGTAGGGCAAGGGCCTACTGTGCTTGCAGTAGGTGCGGGAGGGGGGGTTGTTTGGACATTTTTCTCTCTTCTATTATTTCTCTTTTCTTTCTCCCTCTCTCTGGGAGACGGCCTGATATAGACTGAAATACTGTCTCAAAGGGCCGTTAAACCCAAAACAAGTCAATCAATCAATTGTCAAACCTTAGAGCTAACAAGTCTGGTCTCAGAAGCCAAACATTGTTTTTGCCGAACTTATATGTCGGACGAAATTAAAGCATTTCAGCGGAAAACAAACGTTGCCAAGCAGACAGTTTGGTAGAAAAACGCATTTTTTCTGAAGAAAACAGTAAGATTAATGATATTACATATGTCCTGTTCATCTTATCTTATAGTACTATTTATTTGAAAAATCCAGGGAGGACACTTTTTACAAACTTTGCGTTCATCAACTTATTTACCCCCCTCCCCTCCCGCCTCCCACCCCTCCCAACTCTCCTCCCCTTACAAGAGCAGTCGGGTCATATAAAACAGTGAGCACTGGAATATTCCCTTGTAGAACGCCTTTAGCCTAAGGTCCTTATTCTCAAAGCTGTTTTCCATGTATTAAGTTGCCAAAAATGATCGATTTTGTTAAATATGATATATAAAGTTGTTTGCAGATACTTCAATTTATTGCAGGAAAGACAAAAAAAAAAAAAAAAAAAAAAGGGTAACAACTGGGATTCGAACCCACGACCTTACCAAATATTTTCGGGTATTTAGCGGGTTAATCGAGCGTAACATTAATTATCACTTTGTATATTAAAAGGTGTTATTGTCCGCATCCTGCAAAAGCTACCGTCTGCATATACAAACACTGCCAACCTGCACACACAAAAAATATACTGATTTAGCGTGAGATCTTCGCAAAGAAAATATCTAGGCATGCACAATTTTGAAAGGGAACTGTGCAGGTCTGATCAGACTGTGGAGTACCATGTACAGGCTGGTTCAGACAAGCGTAATTCGTGCGTTTATCCTATGTATGAGTATACATTTTTCATGACGCGCCTGAAATGTTTAAATTTGATTTGTGCATGCGCTTTGGAATATACAAACAGTACATCACAGAACAGACTGTACATATGAGTCGGATCATAATCTTTGCTAATAGCACATGATATGTGTCTTTATTCGGTAATAAGACGCGTATTTCCCTCCAAGGAAGTAGACAAAATTCTAGTTCCATCTTTTAAGATGGATGTAGACTTTAGACTGTACAAGATTAACCGGTTTTATAGCAAATTACTATTGAACGCATTGGAGGTTGTTGTGTGGGGTTTTTTACTGGGGGTGGGGAAGCCCCGTCTTATAGCCGAATTAATCTGGCAGTCAGGTTACCCAATCCAAGAGCTAATAACTCACATTACAGAACAACCTGCTCATAAATGTTGGAACTGAATCGTCTCTGTTCACACATGATGAAACTTTTTATTCAGTTATAAGACAGGATTTCCTCCAAGGAAGAAGACAAAATTCTAGGGACATCTTTTAAGATGGATCTTGAGCTTTTTTAGACCGTAAGAGAAATCCGGTCTTACAGCACAGTTACTGTAGGTTTCAGATGTCTGAGGTCATTCTGTTTGTGTGGGGGAAAATGAACCTCCGTCTTATGGCCGAATTAATATGGTAATCAGCTTGTCTAACCTTGGGGTGGTCGGGTGGTGCAATGGCGCTGTATGTAACTTCCAGTGCCGGGGCGTCCTACTCATTTGGAACATTGTAGGGCAAGGGCCTACTGTGCTTGCAGTAGGTGCGGGAGGGGGGGTTGTTTGGACATTTTTCTCTCTTCTATTATTTCTCTTTTCTTTCTCCCTCTCTCTGGGAGACGGCCTGATATAGACTGAAATACTGTCTCAAAGGGCCGTTAAACCCAAAACAAGTCAATCAATCAATTGTCAAACCTTAGAGCTAACAAGTCTGGTCTCAGAAGCCAAACATTGTTTTTGCCGAACTTATATGTCGGACGAAATTAAAGCATTTCAGCGGAAAACAAACGTTGCCAAGCAGACAGTTTGGTAGAAAAACGCATTTTTTCTGAAGAAAACAGTAAGATTAATGATATTACATATGTCCTGTTCATCTTATCTTATAGTACTATTTATTTGAAAAATCCAGGGGAGGACACTTTTTACAAACTTTGCGTTCATCAACTTATTTACCCCCCTCCCCTCCCGCCTCCCACCCCTCCCAACTCTCCTCCCCTTACAAGAGCAGTCGGGTCATATAAAACAGTGAGCACTGGAATATTCCCCTTGTAGAACGCCTTTAGCCTAAGGTCCTTATTCTCAAAGCTGTTTTCCATGTATTAAGTTGCCAAAAATGATCGATTTTGTTAAATATGATATATAAAGTTGTTTGCAGATACTTCAATTTATTGCAGGAAAGACAAAAAAAAAAAAAAAAAAAAAGGGGTAACAACTGGGATTCGAACCCACGACCTTACCAAATATTTTCGGGTATTTAGCGGGTTAATCGAGCGTAACATTAATTATCACTTTGTATATTAAAAGGTGTTATTGTCCGCATCCTGCAAAAGCTACCGTCTGCATATACAAACACTGCCAACCTGCACACACAAAAAATATACTGATTTAGCGTGAGATCTTCGCAAAGAAAATATCTAGGCATGCACAATTTTGAAAGGGAACTGTGCAGGTCTGATCAGACTGTGGAGTACCATGTACAGGCTGGTTCAGACAAGCGTAATTCGTGCGTTTATCCTATGTATGAGTATACATTTTTCATGACGCGCCTGAAATGTTTAAATTTGATTTGTGCATGCGCTTTGGAATATACAAACAGTACATCACAGAACAGACTGTACATATGAGTCGGATCATAATCTTTGCTAATAGCACATGATATGTGTCTTTATTCGGTAATAAGACGCGTATTTCCCTCCAAGGAAGTAGACAAAATTCTAGTTCCATCTTTTAAGATGGATGTAGACTTTAGACTGTACAAGATTAACCGGTTTTATAGCAAATTACTATTGAACGCATTGGAGGTTGTTGTGTGGGGTTTTTTTACTGGGGGTGGGGGAAGCCCCGTCTTATAGCCGAATTAATCTGGCAGTCAGGTTACCCAATCCAAGAGCTAATAACTCACATTACAGAACAACCTGCTCATAAATGTTGGAACTGAATCGTCTCTGTTCACACATGATGAAACTTTTTATTCAGTTATAAGACAGGATTTCCTCCAAGGAAGAAGACAAAATTCTAGGGACATCTTTTAAGATGGATCTTGAGCTTTTTTAGACCGTAAGAGAAATCCGGTCTTACAGCACAGTTACTGTAGGTTTCAGATGTCTGAGGTCATTCTGTTTGTGTGGGGGAAAATGAACCTCCGTCTTATGGCCGAATTAATATGGTAATCAGCTTGTCTAACCTTGGGGTGGTCGGGTGGTGCAATGGCGCTGTATGTAACTTCCAGTGCCGGGGCGTCCTACTCATTTGGAACATTGTAGGGCAAGGGCCTACTGTGCTTGCAGTAGGTGCGGGAGGGGGGGTTGTTTGGACATTTTTCTCTCTTCTATTATTTCTCTTTTCTTTCTCCCTCTCTCTGGGAGACGGCCTGATATAGACTGAAATACTGTCTCAAAGGGCCGTTAAACCCAAAACAAGTCAATCAATCAATTGTCAAAACCTTAGAGCTAACAAGTCTGGTCTCAGAAGCCAAACATTGTTTTTGCCGAACTTATATGTCGGACGAAATTAAAGCATTTCAGCGGAAAACAAACGTTGCCAAGCAGACAGTTTGGTAGAAAAACGCATTTTTTCTGAAGAAAACAGTAAGATTAATGATATTACATATGTCCTGTTCATCTTATCTTATAGTACTATTTATTTGAAAAATCCAGGGAGGACACTTTTTACAAACTTTGCGTTCATCAACTTATTTACCCCCCTCCCCTCCCGCCTCCCACCCCTCCCAACTCTCCTCCCCTTACAAGAGCAGTCGGGTCATATAAAACAGTGAGCACTGGAATATTCCCCTTGTAGAACGCCTTTAGCCTAAGGTCCTTATTCTCAAAGCTGTTTTCCATGTATTAAGTTGC
Source organism: Ctena decussata (assembly GCA_963989385.1). NCBI lineage: Eukaryota > Metazoa > Mollusca > Bivalvia > Lucinida > Lucinidae > Ctena > Ctena decussata. Next base: position 56,067,109 of record OZ022502.1, on the reverse strand, counting down.
CAAAAATGATCGATTTTGTTAAATATGATATATAAAGTTGTTTGCAGATACTTCATTTATTGCAGGAAAGACAAAAAAAAAAAAAAAAAAAAAAAGGGTAACAACTGGGATTCGAACCCACGACCTTACCAAATATTTTCGGGTATTTAGCGGGTTAATCGAGCGTAACATTAATTATCACTTTGTATATTAAAAGGTGTTATTGTCCGCATCCTGCAAAAGCTACCGTCTGCATATACAAACACTGCCAACCTGCACACACAAAAAATATACTGATTTAGCGTGAGATCTTCGCAAAGAAAATATCTAGGCATGCACAATTTTGAAAGGGAACTGTGCAGGTCTGATCAGACTGTGGAGTACCATGTACAGGCTGGTTCAGACAAGCGTAATTCGTGCGTTTATCCTATGTATGAGTATACATTTTTCATGACGCGCCTGAAATGTTTAAATTTGATTTGTGCATGCGCTTTGGAATATACAAACAGTACATCACAGAACAGACTGTACATATGAGTCGGATCATAATCTTTGCTAATAGCACATGATATGTGTCTTTATTCGGTAATAAGACGCGTATTTCCCTCCAAGGAAGTAGACAAAATTCTAGTTCCATCTTTTAAGATGGATGTAGACTTTAGACTGTACAAGATTAACCGGTTTTATAGCAAATTACTATTGAACGCATTGGAGGTTGTTGTGTGGGGTTTTTACTGGGGGTGGGGGAAGCCCCGTCTTATAGCCGAATTAATCTGGCAGTCAGGTTACCCAATCCAAGAGCTAATAACTCACATTACAGAACAACCTGCTCATAAATGTTGGAACTGAATCGTCTCTGTTCACACATGATGAAACTTTTTATTCAGTTATAAGACAGGATTTCCTCCAAGGAAGAAGACAAAATTCTAGGGACATCTTTTAAGATGGATCTTGAGCTTTTTTAGACCGTAAGAGAAATCCGGTCTTACAGCACAGTTACTGTAGGTTTCAGATGTCTGAGGTCATTCTGTTTGTGTGGGGGAAAATGAACCTCCGTCTTATGGCCGAATTAATATGGTAATCAGCTTGTCTAACCTTGGGGTGGTCGGGTGGTGCAATGGCGCTGTATGTAACTTCCAGTGCCGGGGCGTCCTACTCATTTGGAACATTGTAGGGCAAGGGCCTACTGTGCTTGCAGTAGGTGCGGGAGGGGGGGTTGTTTGGACATTTTTCTCTCTTCTATTATTTCTCTTTTCTTTCTCCCTCTCTCTGGGAGACGGCCTGATATAGACTGAAATACTGTCTCAAAGGGCCGTTAAACCCAAAACAAGTCAATCAATCAATTGTCAAACCTTAGAGCTAACAAGTCTGGTCTCAGAAGCCAAACATTGTTTTTGCCGAACTTATATGTCGGACGAAATTAAAGCATTTCAGCGGAAAACAAACGTTGCCAAGCAGACAGTTTGGTAGAAAAACGCATTTTTTCTGAAGAAAACAGTAAGATTAATGATATTACATATGTCCTGTTCATCTTATCTTATAGTACTATTTATTTGAAAAATCCAGGGAGGACACTTTTTACAAACTTTGCGTTCATCAACTTATTTACCCCCCTCCCCTCCCGCCTCCCACCCCTCCCAACTCTCCTCCCCTTACAAGAGCAGTCGGGTCATATAAAACAGTGAGCACTGGAATATTCCCCTTGTAGAACGCCTTTAGCCTAAGGTCCTTATTCTCAAAGCTGTTTTCCATGTATTAAGTTGCCAAAAATGATCGATTTTGTTAAATATGATATATAAAGTTGTTTGCAGATACTTCAATTTATTGCAGGAAAGACAAAAAAAAAAAAAAAAAAAAAGGGTAACAACTGGGATTCGAACCCACGACCTTACCAAATATTTTCGGGTATTTAGCGGGTTAATCGAGCGTAACATTAATTATCACTTTGTATATTAAAAGGTGTTATTGTCCGCATCCTGCAAAAGCTACCGTCTGCATATACAAACACTGCCAACCTGCACACACAAAAAATATACTGATTTAGCGTGAGATCTTCGCAAAGAAAATATCTAGGCATGCACAATTTTGAAAGGGAACTGTGCAGGTCTGATCAGACTGTGGAGTACCATGTACAGGCTGGTTCAGACAAGCGTAATTCGTGCGTTTATCCTATGTATGAGTATACATTTTTCATGACGCGCCTGAAATGTTTAAATTTGATTTGTGCATGCGCTTTGGAATATACAAACAGTACATCACAGAACAGACTGTACATATGAGTCGGATCATAATCTTTGCTAATAGCACATGATATGTGTCTTTATTCGGTAATAAGACGCGTATTTCCCTCCAAGGAAGTAGACAAAATTCTAGTTCCATCTTTTAAGATGGATGTAGACTTTAGACTGTACAAGATTAACCGGTTTTATAGCAAATTACTATTGAACGCATTGGAGGTTGTTGTGTGGGGTTTTTTACTGGGGGTGGGGGAAGCCCGTCTTATAGCCGAATTAATCTGGCAGTCAGGTTACCCAATCCAAGAGCTAATAACTCACATTACAGAACAACCTGCTCATAAATGTTGGAACTGAATCGTCTCTGTTCACACATGATGAAACTTTTTATTCAGTTATAAGACAGGATTTCCTCCAAGGAAGAAGACAAAATTCTAGGGACATCTTTTAAGATGGATCTTGAGCTTTTTTAGACCGTAAGAGAAATCCGGTCTTACAGCACAGTTACTGTAGGTTTCAGATGTCTGAGGTCATTCTGTTTGTGTGGGGGAAAATGAACCTCCGTCTTATGGCCGAATTAATATGGTAATCAGCTTGTCTAACCTTGGGGTGGTCGGGTGGTGCAATGGCGCTGTATGTAACTTCCAGTGCCGGGGCGTCCTACTCATTTGGAACATTGTAGGGCAAGGGCCTACTGTGCTTGCAGTAGGTGCGGGAGGGGGGGTTGTTTGGACATTTTTCTCTCTTCTATTATTTCTCTTTTCTTTCTCCCTCTCTCTGGGAGACGGCCTGATATAGACTGAAATACTGTCTCAAAGGGCCGTTAAACCCAAAACAAGTCAATCAATCAATTGTCAAACCTTAGAGCTAACAAGTCTGGTCTCAGAAGCCAAACATTGTTTTTGCCGAACTTATATGTCGGACGAAATTAAAGCATTTCAGCGGAAAACAAACGTTGCCAAGCAGACAGTTTGGTAGAAAAACGCATTTTTTCTGAAGAAAACAGTAAGATTAATGATATTACATATGTCCTGTTCATCTTATCTTATAGTACTATTTATTTGAAAAATCCAGGGAGGACACTTTTTACAAACTTTGCGTTCATCAACTTATTTACCCCCCTCCCCTCCCGCCTCCCACCCCTCCCAACTCTCCTCCCCTTACAAGAGCAGTCGGGTCATATAAAACAGTGAGCACTGGAATATTCCCCTTGTAGAACGCCTTTAGCCTAAGGTCCTTATTCTCAAAGCTGTTTTCCATGTATTAAGTTGCCAAAAATGATCGATTTTGTTAAATATGATATATAAAGTTGTTTGCAGATACTTCAATTTATTGCAGGAAAGACAAAAAAAAAAAAAAAAAAAAAAAGGGTAACAACTGGGATTCGAACCCACGACCTTACCAAATATTTTCGGGTATTTAGCGGGTTAATCGAGCGTAACATTAATTATCACTTTGTATATTAAAAGGTGTTATTGTCCGCATCCTGCAAAAGCTACCGTCTGCATATACAAACACTGCCAACCTGCACACACAAAAAATATACTGATTTAGCGTGAGATCTTCGCAAAGAAAATATCTAGGCATGCACAATTTTGAAAGGGAACTGTGCAGGTCTGATCAGACTGTGGAGTACCATGTACAGGCTGGTTCAGACAAGCGTAATTCGTGCGTTTATCCTATGTATGAGTATACATTTTTCATGACGCGCCTGAAATGTTTAAATTTGATTTGTGCATGCGCTTTGGAATATACAAACAGTACATCACAGAACAGACTGTACATATGAGTCGGATCATAATCTTTGCTAATAGCACATGATATGTGTCTTTATTCGGTAATAAGACGCGTATTTCCCTCCAAGGAAGTAGACAAAATTCTAGTTCCATCTTTTAAGATGGATGTAGACTTTAGACTGTACAAGATTAACCGGTTTTATAGCAAATTACTATTGAACGCATTGGAGGTTGTTGTGTGGGGTTTTTTACTGGGGGTGGGGGAAGCCCCGTCTTATAGCCGAATTAATCTGGCAGTCAGGTTACCCAATCCAAGAGCTAATAACTCACATTACAGAACAACCTGCTCATAAATGTTGGAACTGAATCGTCTCTGTTCACACATGATGAAACTTTTTATTCAGTTATAAGACAGGATTTCCTCCAAGGAAGAAGACAAAATTCTAGGGACATCTTTTAAGATGGATCTTGAGCTTTTTTAGACCGTAAGAGAAATCCGGTCTTACAGCACAGTTACTGTAGGTTTCAGATGTCTGAGGTCATTCTGTTTGTGTGGGGGAAAATGAACCTCCGTCTTATGGCCGAATTAATATGGTAATCAGCTTGTCTAACCTTGGGGTGGTCGGGTGGTGCAATGGCGCTGTATGTAACTTCCAGTGCCGGGGCGTCCTACTCATTTGGAACATTGTAGGGCAAGGGCCTACTGTGCTTGCAGTAGGTGCGGGAGGGGGGGTTGTTTGGACATTTTTCTCTCTTCTATTATTTCTCTTTTCTTTCTCCCTCTCTCTGGGAGACGGCCTGATATAGACTGAAATACTGTCTCAAAGGGCCGTTAAACCCAAAACAAGTCAATCAATCAATTGTCAAACCTTAGAGCTAACAAGTCTGGTCTCAGAAGCCAAACATTGTTTTTGCCGAACTTATATGTCGGACGAAATTAAAGCATTTCAGCGGAAAACAAACGTTGCCAAGCAGACAGTTTGGTAGAAAAACGCATTTTTTCTGAAGAAAACAGTAAGATTAATGATATTACATATGTCCTGTTCATCTTATCTTATAGTACTATTTATTTGAAAAATCCAGGGAGGACACTTTTTACAAACTTTGCGTTCATCAACTTATTTACCCCCCTCCCCTCCCGCCTCCCACCCCTCCCAACTCTCCTCCCCTTACAAGAGCAGTCGGGTCATATAAAACAGTGAGCACTGGAATATTCCCCTTGTAGAACGCCTTTAGCCTAAGGTCCTTATTCTCAAAGCTGTTTTCCATGTATTAAGTTGCCAAAAATGATCGATTTTGTTAAATATGATATATAAAGTTGTTTGCAGATACTTCAATTTATTGCAGGAAAGACAAAAAAAAAAAAAAAAAAAAAGGGTAACAACTGGGATTCGAACCCACGACCTTACCAAATATTTTCGGGTATTTAGCGGGTTAATCGAGCGTAACATTAATTATCACTTTGTATATTAAAAGGTGTTATTGTCCGCATCCTGCAAAAGCTACCGTCTGCATATACAAACACTGCCAACCTGCACACACAAAAAATATACTGATTTAGCGTGAGATCTTCGCAAAGAAAATATCTAGGCATGCACAATTTTGAAAGGGAACTGTGCAGGTCTGATCAGACTGTGGAGTACCATGTACAGGCTGGTTCAGACAAGCGTAATTCGTGCGTTTATCCTATGTATGAGTATACATTTTTCATGACGCGCCTGAAATGTTTAAATTTGATTTGTGCATGCGCTTTGGAATATACAAACAGTACATCACAGAACAGACTGTACATATGAGTCGGATCATAATCTTTGCTAATAGCACATGATATGTGTCTTTATTCGGTAATAAGACGCGTATTTCCCTCCAAGGAAGTAGACAAAATTCTAGTTCCATCTTTTAAGATGGATGTAGACTTTAGACTGTACAAGATTAACCGGTTTTATAGCAAATTACTATTGAACGCATTGGAGGTTGTTGTGTGGGGTTTTTTACTGGGGGTGGGGGAAGCCCCGTCTTATAGCCGAATTAATCTGGCAGTCAGGTTACCCAATCCAAGAGCTAATAACTCACATTACAGAACAACCTGCTCATAAATGTTGGAACTGAATCGTCTCTGTTCACACATGATGAAACTTTTTATTCAGTTATAAGACAGGATTTCCTCCAAGGAAGAAGACAAAATTCTAGGGACATCTTTTAAGATGGATCTTGAGCTTTTTTAGACCGTAAGAGAAATCCGGTCTTACAGCACAGTTACTGTAGGTTTCAGATGTCTGAGGTCATTCTGTTTGTGTGGGGGAAAATGAACCTCCGTCTTATGGCCGAATTAATATGGTAATCAGCTTGTCTAACCTTGGGGTGGTCGGGTGGTGCAATGGCGCTGTATGTAACTTCCAGTGCCGGGGCGTCCTACTCATTTGGAACATTGTAGGGCAAGGGCCTACTGTGCTTGCAGTAGGTGCGGGAGGGGGGGTTGTTTGGACATTTTTCTCTCTTCTATTATTTCTCTTTTCTTTCTCCCTCTCTCTGGGAGACGGCCTGATATAGACTGAAATACTGTCTCAAAGGGCCGTTAAACCCAAAACAAGTCAATCAATCAATTGTCAAACCTTAGAGCTAACAAGTCTGGTCTCAGAAGCCAAACATTGTTTTTGCCGAACTTATATGTCGGACGAAATTAAAGCATTTCAGCGGAAAACAAACGTTGCCAAGCAGACAGTTTGGTAGAAAAACGCATTTTTTCTGAAGAAAACAGTAAGATTAATGATATTACATATGTCCTGTTCATCTTATCTTATAGTACTATTTATTTGAAAAATCCAGGGAGGACACTTTTTACAAACTTTGCGTTCATCAACTTATTTACCCCCCTCCCCTCCCGCCTCCCACCCCTCCCAACTCTCCTCCCCTTACAAGAGCAGTCGGGTCATATAAAACAGTGAGCACTGGAATATTCCCCTTGTAGAACGCCTTTAGCCTAAGGTCCTTATTCTCAAAGCTGTTTTCCATGTATGAAGTTGCCAAAAATGATCGATTTTGTTAAATATGATATATAAAGTTGTTTGCAGATACTTCAATTTATTGCAGGAAAGACAAAAAAAAAAAAAAAAAAAGGGTAACAACTGGGATTCGAACCCACGACCTTACCAAATATTTTCGGGTATTTAGCGGGTTAATCGAGCGTAACATTAATTATCACTTTGTATATTAAAAGGTGTTATTGTCCGCATCCTGCAAAAGCTACCGTCTGCATATACAAACACTGCCAACCTGCACACACAAAAAATATACTGATTTAGCGTGAGATCTTCGCAAAGAAAATATCTAGGCATGCACAATTTTGAAAGGGAACTGTGCAGGTCTGATCAGACTGTGGAGTACCATGTACAGGCTGGTTCAGACAAGCGTAATTCGTGCGTTTATCCTATGTATGAGTATACATTTTTCATGACGCGCCTGAAATGTTTAAATTTGATTTGTGCATGCGCTTTGGAATATACAAACAGTACATCACAGAACAGACTGTACATATGAGTCGGATCATAATCTTTGCTAATAGCACATGATATGTGTCTTTATTCGGTAATAAGACGCGTATTTCCCTCCAAGGAAGTAGACAAAATTCTAGTTCCATCTTTTAAGATGGATGGACTTTAGACTGTACAAGATTAACCGGTTTTATAGCAAATTACTATTGAACGCATTGGAGGTTGTTGTGTGGGGTTTTTTACTGGGGGTGGGGGAAGCCCCGTCTTATAGCCGAATTAATCTGGCAGTCAGGTTACCCAATCCAAGAGCTAATAACTCACATTACAGAACAACCTGCTCATAAATGTTGGAACTGAATCGTCTCTGTTCACACATGATGAAACTTTTTATTCAGTTATAAGACAGGATTTCCTCCAAGGAAGAAGACAAAATTCTAGGGACATCTTTTAAGATGGATCTTGAGCTTTTTTAGACCGTAAGAGAAATCCGGTCTTACAGCACAGTTACTGTAGGTTTCAGATGTCTGAGGTCATTCTGTTTGTGTGGGGGAAAATGAACCTCCGTCTTATGGCCGAATTAATATGGTAATCAGCTTGTCTAACCTTGGGGTGGTCGGGTGGTGCAATGGCGCTGTATGTAACTTCCAGTGCCGGGGCGTCCTACTCATTTGGAACATTGTAGGGCAAGGGCCTACTGTGCTTGCAGTAGGTGCGGGAGGGGGGGTTGTTTGGACATTTTTCTCTCTTCTATTATTTCTCTTTTCTTTCTCCCTCTCTCTGGGAGACGGCCTGATATAGACTGAAATACTGTCTCAAAGGGCCGTTAAACCCAAAACAAGTCAATCAATCAATTGTCAAACCTTAGAGCTAACAAGTCTGGTCTCAGAAGCCAAACATTGTTTTTGCCGAACTTATATGTCGGACGAAATTAAAGCATTTCAGCGGAAAACAAACGTTGCCAAGCAGACAGTTTGGTAGAAAAACGCATTTTTTCTGAAGAAAACAGTAAGATTAATGATATTACATATGTCCTGTTCATCTTATCTTATAGTACTATTTATTTGAAAAATCCAGGGAGGACACTTTTTACAAACTTTGCGTTCATCAACTTATTTACCCCCCTCCCCTCCCGCCTCCCACCCCTCCCAACTCTCCTCCCCTTACAAGAGCAGTCGGGTCATATAAAACAGTGAGCACTGGAATATTCCCCTTGTAGAACGCCTTTAGCCGGTAAGGTCCTTATTCTCAAAGCTGTTTTCCATGTATTAAGTTGCCAAAAATGATCGATTTTGTTAAATATGATATATAAAGTTGTTTGCAGATACTTCAATTTATTGCAGGAAAGACAAAAAAAAAAAAAAAAAAAAAAGGGTAACAACTGGGATTCGAACCCACGACCTTACCAAATATTTTCGGGTATTTAGCGGGTTAATCGAGCGTAACATTAATTATCACTTTGTATATTAAAAGGTGTTATTGTCCGCATCCTGCAAAAGCTACCGTCTGCATATACAAACACTGCCAACCTGCACACACAAAAAATATACTGATTTAGCGTGAGATCTTCGCAAAGAAAATATCTAGGCATGCACAATTTTGAAAGGGAACTGTGCAGGTCTGATCAGACTGTGGAGTACCATGTACAGGCTGGTTCAGACAAGCGTAATTCGTGCGTTTATCCTATGTATGAGTATACATTTTTCATGACGCGCCTGAAATGTTTAAATTTGATTTGTGCATGCGCTTTGGAATATACAAACAGTACATCACAGAACAGACTGTACATATGAGTCGGATCATAATCTTTGCTAATAGCACATGATATGTGTCTTTATTCGGTAATAAGACGCGTATTTCCCTCCAAGGAAGTAGACAAAATTCTAGTTCCATCTTTTAAGATGGATGTAGACTTTAGACTGTACAAGATTAACCGGTTTTATAGCAAATTACTATTGAACGCATTGGAGGTTGTTGTGTGGGGTTTTTTACTGGGGGTGGGGGAAGCCCCGTCTTATAGCCGAATTAATCTGGCAGTCAGGTTACCCAATCCAAGAGCTAATAACTCACATTACAGAACAACCTGCTCATAAATGTTGGAACTGAATCGTCTCTGTTCACACATGATGAAACTTTTTATTCAGTTATAAGACAGGATTTCCTCCAAGGAAGAAGACAAAATTCTAGGGACATCTTTTAAGATGGATCTTGAGCTTTTTTAGACCGTAAGAGAAATCCGGTCTTACAGCACAGTTACTGTAGGTTTCAGATGTCTGAGGTCATTCTGTTTGTGTGGGGGAAAATGAACCTCCGTCTTATGGCCGAATTAATATGGTAATCAGCTTGTCTAACCTTGGGGTGGTCGGGTGGTGCAATGGCGCTGTATGTAACTTCCAGTGCCGGGGCGTCCTACTCATTTGGAACATTGTAGGGCAAGGGCCTACTGTGCTTGCAGTAGGTGCGGGAGGGGGGGTTGTTTGGACATTTTTCTCTCTTCTATTATTTCTCTTTTCTTTCTCCCTCTCTCTGGGAGACGGCCTGATATAGACTGAAATACTGTCTCAAAGGGCCGTTAAACCCAAAACAAGTCAATCAATCAATTGTCAAACCTTAGAGCTAACAAGTCTGGTCTCAGAAGCCAAACATTGTTTTTGCCGAACTTATATGTCGGACGAAATTAAAGCATTTCAGCGGAAAACAAACGTTGCCAAGCAGACAGTTTGGTAGAAAAACGCATTTTTTCTGAAGAAAACAGTAAGATTAATGATATTACATATGTCCTGTTCATCTTATCTTATAGTACTATTTATTTGAAAAATCCAGGGAGGACACTTTTTACAAACTTTGCGTTCATCAACTTATTTACCCCCCTCCCCTCCCGCCTCCCACCCCTCCCAACTCTCCTCCCCTTACAAGAGCAGTCGGGTCATATAAAACAGTGAGCACTGGAATATTCCCCTTGTAGAACGCCTTTAGCCTAAGGTCCTTATTCTCAAAGCTGTTTTCCATGTATTAAGTTGCCAAAAATGATCGATTTTGTTAAATATGATATATAAAGTTGTTTGCAGATACTTCAATTTATTGCAGGAAAGACAAAAAAAAAAAAAAAAAAAAAAGGGTAACAACTGGGATTCGAACCCACGACCTTACCAAATATTTTCGGGTATTTAGCGGGTTAATCGAGCGTAACATTAATTATCACTTTGTATATTAAAAGGTGTTATTGTCCGCATCCTGCAAAAGCTACCGTCTGCATATACAAACACTGCCAACCTGCACACACAAAAAATATACTGATTTAGCGTGAGATCTTCGCAAAGAAAATATCTAGGCATGCACAATTTTGAAAGGGAACTGTGCAGGTCTGATCAGACTGTGGAGTACCATGTACAGGCTGGTTCAGACAAGCGTAATTCGTGCGTTTATCCTATGTATGAGTATACATTTTTCATGACGCGCCTGAAATGTTTAAATTTGATTTGTGCATGCGCTTTGGAATATACAAACAGTACATCACAGAACAGACTGTACATATGAGTCGGATCATAATCTTTGCTAATAGCACATGATATGTGTCTTTATTCGGTAATAAGACGCGTATTTCCCTCCAAGGAAGTAGACAAAATTCTAGTTCCATCTTTTAAGATGGATGTAGACTTTAGACTGTACAAGATTAACCGGTTTTATAGCAAATTACTATTGAACGCATTGGAGGTTGTTGTGTGGGTTTTTTTACTGGGGGTGGGGGAAGCCCCGTCTTATAGCCGAATTAATCTGGCAGTCAGGTTACCCAATCCAAGAGCTAATAACTCACATTACAGAACAACCTGCTCATAAATGTTGGAACTGAATCGTCTCTGTTCACACATGATGAAACTTTTTATTCAGTTATAAGACAGGATTTCCTCCAAGGAAGAAGACAAAATTCTAGGGACATCTTTTAAGATGGATCTTGAGCTTTTTTAGACCGTAAGAGAAATCCGGTCTTACAGCACAGTTACTGTAGGTTTCAGATGTCTGAGGTCATTCTGTTTGTGTGGGGGAAAATGAACCTCCGTCTTATGGCCGAATTAATATGGTAATCAGCTTGTCTAACCTTGGGGTGGTCGGGTGGTGCAATGGCGCTGTATGTAACTTCCAGTGCCGGGGCGTCCTACTCATTTGGAACATTGTAGGGCAAGGGCCTACTGTGCTTGCAGTAGGTGCGGGAGGGGGGGTTGTTTGGACATTTTTCTCTCTTCTATTATTTCTCTTTTCTTTCTCCCTCTCTCTGGGAGACGGCCTGATATAGACTGAAATACTGTCTCAAAGGGCCGTTAAACCCAAAACAAGTCAATCAATCAATTGTCAAACCTTAGAGCTAACAAGTCTGGTCTCAGAAGCCAAACATTGTTTTTGCCGAACTTATATGTCGGACGAAATTAAAGCATTTCAGCGGAAAACAAACGTTGCCAAGCAGACAGTTTGGTAGAAAAACGCATTTTTTCTGAAGAAAACAGTAAGATTAATGATATTACATATGTCCTGTTCATCTTATCTTATAGTACTATTTATTTGAAAAATCCAGGGAGGACACTTTTTACAAACTTTGCGTTCATCAACTTATTTACCCCCCTCCCCTCCCGCCTCCCACCCCTCCCAACTCTCCTCCCCTTACAAGAGCAGTCGGGTCATATAAAACAGTGAGCACTGGAATATTCCCCTTGTAGAACGCCTTTAGCCTAAGGTCCTTATTCTCAAAGCTGTTTTCCATGTATTAAGTTGCCAAAAATGATCGATTTTGTTAAATATGATATATAAAGTTGTTTGCAGATACTTCAATTTATTGCAGGAAAGACAAAAAAAAAAAAAAAAAAAAAGGGTAACAACTGGGATTCGAACCCACGACCTTACCAAATATTTTCGGGTATTTAGCGGGTTAATCGAGCGTAACATTAATTATCACTTTGTATATTAAAAGGTGTTATTGTCCGCATCCTGCAAAAGCTACCGTCTGCATATACAAACACTGCCAACCTGCACACACAAAAAATATACTGATTTAGCGTGAGATCTTCGCAAAGAAAATATCTAGGCATGCACAATTTTGAAAGGGAACTGTGCAGGTCTGATCAGACTGTGGAGTACCATGTACAGGCTGGTTCAGACAAGCGTAATTCGTGCGTTTATCCTATGTATGAGTATACATTTTTCATGACGCGCCTGAAATGTTTAAATTTGATTTGTGCATGCGCTTTGGAATATACAAACAGTACATCACAGAACAGACTGTACATATGAGTCGGATCATAATCTTTGCTAATAGCACATGATATGTGTCTTTATTCGGTAATAAGACGCGTATTTCCCTCCAAGGAAGTAGACAAAATTCTAGTTCCATCTTTTAAGATGGATGTAGACTTTAGACTGTACAAGATTAACCGGTTTTATAGCAAATTACTATTGAACGCATTGGAGGTTGTTGTGTGGGGTTTTTTACTGGGGGTGGGGGAAGCCCCGTCTTATAGCCGAATTAATCTGGCAGTCAGGTTACCCAATCCAAGAGCTAATAACTCACATTACAGAACAACCTGCTCATAAATGTTGGAACTGAATCGTCTCTGTTCACACATGATGAAACTTTTTATTCAGTTATAAGACAGGATTTCCTCCAAGGAAGAAGACAAAATTCTAGGGACATCTTTTAAGATGGATCTTGAGCTTTTTTAGACCGTAAGAGAAATCCGGTCTTACAGCACAGTTACTGTAGGTTTCAGATGTCTGAGGTCATTCTGTTTGTGTGGGGGAAAATGAACCTCCGTCTTATGGCCGAATTAATATGGTAATCAGCTTGTCTAACCTTGGGGTGGTCGGGTGGTGCAATGGCGCTGTATGTAACTTCCAGTGCCGGGGCGTCCTACTCATTTGGAACATTGTAGGGCAAGGGCCTACTGTGCTTGCAGTAGGTGCGGGAGGGGGGGTTGTTTGGACATTTTTCTCTCTTCTATTATTTCTCTTTTCTTTCTCCCTCTCTCTGAGAGACGGCCTGATATAGACTGAAATACTGTCTCAAAGGGCCGTTAAACCCAAAACAAGTCAATCAATCAATTGTCAAACCTTAGAGCTAACAAGTCTGGTCTCAGAAGCCAAACATTGTTTTTGCCGAACTTATATGTCGGACGAAATTAAAGCATTTCAGCGGAAAACAAACGTTGCCAAGCAGACAGTTTGGTAGAAAAACGCATTTTTTCTGAAGAAAACAGTAAGATTAATGATATTACATATGTCCTGTTCATCTTATCTTATAGTACTATTTATTTGAAAAATCCAGGGAGGACACTTTTTACAAACTTTGCGTTCATCAACTTATTTACCCCCCTCCCCTCCCGCCTCCCACCCCTCCCAACTCTCCTCCCCTTACAAGAGCAGTCGGGTCATATAAAACAGTGAGCACTGGAATATTCCCCTTGTAGAACGCCTTTAGCCTAAGGTCCTTATTCTCAAAGCTGTTTTCCATGTATTAAGTTGCCAAAAATGATCGATTTTGTTAAATATGATATATAAAGTTGTTTGCAGATACTTCAATTTATTGCAGGAAAGACAAAAAAAAAAAAAAAAAAAAAAGGGTAACAACTGGGATTCGAACCCACGACCTTACCAAATATTTTCGGGTATTTAGCGGGTTAATCGAGCGTAACATTAATTATCACTTTGTATATTAAAAGGTGTTATTGTCCGCATCCTGCAAAAGCTACCGTCTGCATATACAAACACTGCCAACCTGCACACACAAAAAATATACTGATTTAGCGTGAGATCTTCGCAAAGAAAATATCTAGGCATGCACAATTTTGAAAGGGAACTGTGCAGGTCTGATCAGACTGTGGAGTACCATGTACAGGCTGGTTCAGACAAGCGTAATTCGTGCGTTTATCCTATGTATGAGTATACATTTTTCATGACGCGCCTGAAATGTTTAAATTTGATTTGTGCATGCGCTTTGGAATATACAAACAGTACATCACAGAACAGACTGTACATATGAGTCGGATCATAATCTTTGCTAATAGCACATGATATGTGTCTTTATTCGGTAATAAGACGCGTATTTCCCTCCAAGGAAGTAGACAAAATTCTAGTTCCATCTTTTAAGATGGATGTAGACTTTAGACTGTACAAGATTAACCGGTTTTATAGCAAATTACTATTGAACGCATTGGAGGTTGTTGTGTGGGTTTTTTTACTGGGGGTGGGGGAAGCCCCGTCTTATAGCCGAATTAATCTGGCAGTCAGGTTACCCAATCCAAGAGCTAATAACTCACATTACAGAACAACCTGCTCATAAATGTTGGAACTGAATCGTCTCTGTTCACACATGATGAAACTTTTTATTCAGTTATAAGACAGGATTTCCTCCAAGGAAGAAGACAAAATTCTAGGGACATCTTTTAAGATGGATCTTGAGCTTTTTTAGACCGTAAGAGAAATCCGGTCTTACAGCACAGTTACTGTAGGTTTCAGATGTCTGAGGTCATTCTGTTTGTGTGGGGGAAAATGAACCTCCGTCTTATGGCCGAATTAATATGGTAATCAGCTTGTCTAACCTTGGGGTGGTCGGGTGGTGCAATGGCGCTGTATGTAACTTCCAGTGCCGGGGCGTCCTACTCATTTGGAACATTGTAGGGCAAGGGCCTACTGTGCTTGCAGTAGGTGCGGGAGGGGGGGTTGTTTGGACATTTTTCTCTCTTCTATTATTTCTCTTTTCTTTCTCCCTCTCTCTGGGAGACGGCCTGATATAGACTGAAATACTGTCTCAAAGGGCCGTTAAACCCAAAACAAGTCAATCAATCAATTGTCAAACCTTAGAGCTAACAAGTCTGGTCTCAGAAGCCAAACATTGTTTTTGCCGAACTTATATGTCGGACGAAATTAAAGCATTTCAGCGGAAAACAAACGTTGCCAAGCAGACAGTTTGGTAGAAAAACGCATTTTTTCTGAAGAAAACAGTAAGATTAATGATATTACATATGTCCTGTTCATCTTATCTTATAGTACTATTTATTTGAAAAATCCAGGGAGGACACTTTTTACAAACTTTGCGTTCATCAACTTATTTACCCCCCTCCCCTCCCGCCTCCCACCCCTCCCAACTCTCCTCCCCTTACAAGAGCAGTCGGGTCATATAAAACAGTGAGCACTGGAATATTCCCCTTGTAGAACGCCTTTAGCCTAAGGTCCTTATTCTCAAAGCTGTTTTCCATGTATTAAGTTGCCAAAAATGATCGATTTTGTTAAATATGATATATAAAGTTGTTTGCAGATACTTCAATTTATTGCAGGAAAGACAAAAAAAAAAAAAAAAAAAAAAGGGTAACAACTGGGATTCGAACCCACGACCTTACCAAATATTTTCGGGTATTTAGCGGGTTAATCGAGCGTAACATTAATTATCACTTTGTTTATTAAAAGGTGTTATTGTCCGCATCCTGCAAAAGCTACCGTCTGCATATACAAACACTGCCAACCTGCACACACAAAAAATATACTGATTTAGCGTGAGATCTTCGCAAAGAAAATATCTAGGCATGCACAATTTTGAAAGGGAACTGTGCAGGTCTGATCAGACTGTGGAGTACCATGTACAGGCTGGTTCAGACAAGCGTAATTCGTGCGTTTATCCTATGTATGAGTATACATTTTTCATGACGCGCCTGAAATGTTTAAATTTGATTTGTGCATGCGCTTTGGAATATACAAACAGTACATCACAGAACAGACTGTACATATGAGTCGGATCATAATCTTTGCTAATAGCACATGATATGTGTCTTTATTCGGTAATAAGACGCGTATTTCCCTCCAAGGAAGTAGACAAAATTCTAGTTCCATCTTTTAAGATGGATGTAGACTTTAGACTGTACAAGATTAACCGGTTTTATAGCAAATTACTATTGAACGCATTGGAGGTTGTTGTGTGGGGTTTTTTACTGGGGGTGGGGGAAGCCCCGTCTTATAGCCGAATTAATCTGGCAGTCAGGTTACCCAATCCAAGAGCTAATAACTCACATTACAGAACAACCTGCTCATAAATGTTGGAACTGAATCGTCTCTGTTCACACATGATGAAACTTTTTATTCAGTTATAAGACAGGATTTCCTCCAAGGAAGAAGACAAAATTCTAGGGACATCTTTTAAGATGGATCTTGAGCTTTTTTAGACCGTAAGAGAAATCCGGTCTTACAGCACAGTTACTGTAGGTTTCAGATGTCTGAGGTCATTCTGTTTGTGTGGGGGAAAATGAACCTCCGTCTTATGGCCGAATTAATATGGTAATCAGCTTGTCTAACCTTGGGGTGGTCGGGTGGTGCAATGGCGCTGTATGTAACTTCCAGTGCCGGGGCGTCCTACTCATTTGGAACATTGTAGGGCAAGGGCCTACTGTGCTTGCAGTAGGTGCGGGAGGGGGGGTTGTTTGGACATTTTTCTCTCTTCTATTATTTCTCTTTTCTTTCTCCCTCTCTCTGGGAGACGGCCTGATATAGACTGAAATACTGTCTCAAAGGGCCGTTAAACCCAAAACAAGTCAATCAATCAATTGTCAAACCTTAGAGCTAACAAGTCTGGTCTCAGAAGCCAAACATTGTTTTTGCCGAACTTATATGTCGGACGAAATTAAAGCATTTCAGCGGAAAACAAACGTTGCCAAGCAGACAGTTTGGTAGAAAAACGCATTTTTTCTGAAGAAAACAGTAAGATTAATGATATTACATATGTCCTGTTCATCTTATCTTATAGTACTATTTATTTGAAAAATCCAGGGAGGACACTTTTTACAAACTTTGCGTTCATCAACTTATTTACCCCCCTCCCCTCCCGCCTCCCACCCCTCCCAACTCTCCTCCCCTTACAAGAGCAGTCGGGTCATATAAAACAGTGAGCACTGGAATATTCCCCTTGTAGAACGCCTTTAGCCTAAGGTCCTTATTCTCAAAGCTGTTTTCCATGTATTAAGTTGCCAAAAATGATCGATTTTGTTAAATATGATATATAAAGTTGTTTGCAGATACTTCAATTTATTGCAGGAAAGACAAAAAAAAAAAAAAAAAAAAAAGGGTAACAACTGGGATTCGAACCCACGACCTTACCAAATATTTTCGGGTATTTAGCGGGTTAATCGAGCGTAACATTAATTATCACTTTGTATATTAAAAGGTGTTATTGTCCGCATCCTGCAAAAGCTACCGTCTGCATATACAAACACTGCCAACCTGCACACACAAAAAATATACTGATTTAGCGTGAGATCTTCGCAAAGAAAATATCTAGGCATGCACAATTTTGAAAGGGAACTGTGCAGGTCTGATCAGACTGTGGAGTACCATGTACAGGCTGGTTCAGACAAGCGTAATTCGTGCGTTTATCCTATGTATGAGTATACATTTTTCATGACGCGCCTGAAATGTTTAAATTTGATTTGTGCATGTTCTTTGGAATATACAAACAGTACATCACAGAACAGACTGTACATATGAGTCGGATCATAATCTTTGCTAATAGCACATGATATGTGTCTTTATTCGGTAATAAGACGCGTATTTCCCTCCAAGGAAGTAGACAAAATTCTAGTTCCATCTTTTAAGATGGATGTAGACTTTAGACTGTACAAGATTAACCGGTTTTATAGCAAATTACTATTGAACGCATTGGAGGTTGTTGTGTGGGGTTTTTTACTGGGGGTGGGGGAAGCCCCGTCTTATAGCCGAATTAATCTGGCAGTCAGGTTACCCAATCCAAGAGCTAATAACTCACATTACAGAACAACCTGCTCATAAATGTTGGAACTGAATCGTCTCTGTTCACACATGATGAAACTTTTTATTCAGTTATAAGACAGGATTTCCTCCAAGGAAGAAGACAAAATTCTAGGGACATCTTTTAAGATGGATCTTGAGCTTTTTTAGACCGTAAGAGAAATCCGGTCTTACAGCACAGTTACTGTAGGTTTCAGATGTCTGAGGTCATTCTGTTTGTGTGGGGGAAAATGAACCTCCGTCTTATGGCCGAATTAATATGGTAATCAGCTTGTCTAACCTTGGGGTGGTCGGGTGGTGCAATGGCGCTGTATGTAACTTCCAGTGCCGGGGCGTCCTACTCATTTGGAACATTGTAGGGCAAGGGCCTACTGTGCTTGCAGTAGGTGCGGGAGGGGGGGTTGTTTGGACATTTTTCTCTCTTCTATTATTTCTCTTTTCTTTCTCCCTCTCTCTGGGAGACGGCCTGATATAGACTGAAATACTGTCTCAAAGGGCCGTTAAACCCAAAACAAGTCAATCAATCAATTGTCAAACCTTAGAGCTAACAAGTCTGGTCTCAGAAGCCAAACATTGTTTTTGCCGAACTTATATGTCGGACGAAATTAAAGCATTTCAGCGGAAAACAAACGTTGCCAAGCAGACAGTTTGGTAGAAAAACGCATTTTTTCTGAAGAAAACAGTAAGATTAATGATATTACATATGTCCTGTTCATCTTATCTTATAGTACTATTTATTTGAAAAATCCAGGGAGGACACTTTTTACAAACTTTGCGTTCATCAACTTATTTACCCCCCTCCCCTCCCGCCTCCCACCCCTCCCAACTCTCCTCCCTTTACAAGAGCAGTCGGGTCATATAAAACAGTGAGCACTGGAATATTCCCCTTGTAGAACGCCTTTAGCCTAAGGTCCTTATTCTCAAAGCTGTTTTCCATGTATTAAGTTGCCAAAAATGATCGATTTTGTTAAATATGATATATAAAGTTGTTTGCAGATACTTCAATTTATTGCAGGAAAGACAAAAAAAAAAAAAAAAAAAAAGGGTAACAACTGGGATTCGAACCCACGACCTTACCAAATATTTTCGGGTATTTAGCGGGTTAATCGAGCGTAACATTAATTATCACTTTGTATATTAAAAGGTGTTATTGTCCGCATCCTGCAAAAGCTACCGTCTGCATATACAAACACTGCCAACCTGCACACACAAAAAATATACTGATTTAGCGTGAGATCTTCGCAAAGAAAATATCTAGGCATGCACAATTTTGAAAGGGAACTGTGCAGGTCTGATCAGACTGTGGAGTACCATGTACAGGCTGGTTCAGACAAGCGTAATTCGTGCGTTTATCCTATGTATGAGTATACATTTTTCATGACGCGCCTGAAATGTTTAAATTTGATTTGTGCATGCGCTTTGGAATATACAAACAGTACATCACAGAACAGACTGTACATATGAGTCGGATCATAATCTTTGCTAATAGCACATGATATGTGTCTTTATTCGGTAATAAGACGCGTATTTCCCTCCAAGGAAGTAGACAAAATTCTAGTTCCATCTTTTAAGATGGATGTAGACTTTAGACTGTACAAGATTAACCGGTTTTATAGCAAATTACTATTGAACGCATTGGAGGTTGTTGTGTGGGGTTTTTTACTGGGGGTGGGGGAAGCCCCGTCTTATAGCCGAATTAATCTGGCAGTCAGGTTACCCAATCCAAGAGCTAATAACTCACATTACAGAACAACCTGCTCATAAATGTTGGAACTGAATCGTCTCTGTTCACACATGATGAAACTTTTTATTCAGTTATAAGACAGGATTTCCTCCAAGGAAGAAGACAAAATTCTAGGGACATCTTTTAAGATGGATCTTGAGCTTTTTTAGACCGTAAGAGAAATCCGGTCTTACAGCACAGTTACTGTAGGTTTCAGATGTCTGAGGTCATTCTGTTTGTGTGGGGGAAAATGAACCTCCGTCTTATGGCCGAATTAATATGGTAATCAGCTTGTCTAACCTTGGGGTGGTCGGGTGGTGCAATGGCGCTGTATGTAACTTCCAGTGCCGGGGCGTCCTACTCATTTGGAACATTGTAGGGCAAGGGCCTACTGTGCTTGCAGTAGGTGCGGGAGGGGGGGTTGTTTGGACATTTTTCTCTCTTCTATTATTTCTCTTTTCTTTCTCCCTCTCTCTGGGAGACGGCCTGATATAGACTGAAATACTGTCTCAAAGGGCCGTTAAACCCAAAACAAGTCAATCAATCAATTGTCAAACCTTAGAGCTAACAAGTCTGGTCTCAGAAGCCAAACATTGTTTTTGCCGAACTTATATGTCGGACGAAATTAAAGCATTTCAGCGGAAAACAAACGTTGCCAAGCAGACAGTTTGGTAGAAAAACGCATTTTTTCTGAAGAAAACAGTAAGATTAATGATATTACATATGTCCTGTTCATCTTATCTTATAGTACTATTTATTTGAAAAATCCAGGGAGGACACTTTTTACAAACTTTGCGTTCATCAACTTATTTACCCCCCTCCCCTCCCGCCTCCCACCCCTCCCAACTCTCCTCCCCTTACAAGAGCAGTCGGGTCATATAAAACAGTGAGCACTGGAATATTCCCCTTGTAGAACGCCTTTAGCCTAAGGTCCTTATTCTCAAAGCTGTTTTCCATGTATTAAGTTGCCAAAAATGATCGATTTTGTTAAATATGATATATAAAGTTGTTTGCAGATACTTCAATTTATTGCAGGAAAGACAAAAAAAAAAAAAAAAAAAAAAAGGGTAACAACTGGGATTCGAACCCACGACCTTACCAAATATTTTCGGGTATTTAGCGGGTTAATCGAGCGTAACATTAATTATCACTTTGTTTATTAAAAGGTGTTATTGTCCGCATCCTGCAAAAGCTACCGTCTGCATATACAAACACTGCCAACCTGCACACACAAAAAATATACTGATTTAGCGTGAGATCTTCGCAAAGAAAATATCTAGGCATGCACAATTTTGAAAGGGAACTGTGCAGGTCTGATCAGACTGTGGAGTACCATGTACAGGCTGGTTCAGACAAGCGTAATTCGTGCGTTTATCCTATGTATGAGTATACATTTTTCATGACGCGCCTGAAATGTTTAAATTTGATTTGTGCATGCGCTTTGGAATATACAAACAGTACATCACAGAACAGACTGTACATATGAGTCGGATCATAATCTTTGCTAATAGCACATGATATGTGTCTTTATTCGGTAATAAGACGCGTATTTCCCTCCAAGGAAGTAGACAAAATTCTAGTTCCATCTTTTAAGCTGGATGTAGACTTTAGACTGTACAAGATTAACCGGTTTTATAGCAAATTACTATTGAACGCATTGGAGGTTGTTGTGTGGGGTTTTTTACTGGGGGTGGGGGAAGCCCCGTCTTATAGCCGAATTAATCTGGCAGTCAGGTTACCCAATCCAAGAGCTAATAACTCACATTACAGAACAACCTGCTCATAAATGTTGGAACTGAATCGTCTCTGTTCACACATGATGAAACTTTTTATTCAGTTATAAGACAGGATTTCCTCCAAGGAAGAAGACAAAATTCTAGGGACATCTTTTAAGATGGATCTTGAGCTTTTTTAGACCGTAAGAGAAATCCGGTCTTACAGCACAGTTACTGTAGGTTTCAGATGTCTGAGGTCATTCTGTTTGTGTGGGGGAAAATGAACCTCCGTCTTATGGCCGAATTAATATGGTAATCAGCTTGTCTAACCTTGGGGTGGTCGGGTGGTGCAATGGCGCTGTATGTAACTTCCAGTGCCGGGGCGTCCTACTCATTTGGAACATTGTAGGGCAAGGGCCTACTGTGCTTGCAGTAGGTGCGGGAGGGGGGGTTGTTTGGACATTTTTCTCTCTTCTATTATTTCTCTTTTCTTTCTCCCTCTCTCTGGGAGACGGCCTGATATAGACTGAAATACTGTCTCAAAGGGCCGTTAAACCCAAAACAAGTCAATCAATCAATTGTCAAACCTTAGAGCTAACAAGTCTGGTCTCAGAAGCCAAACATTGTTTTTGCCGAACTTATATGTCGGACGAAATTAAAGCATTTCAGCGGAAAACAAACGTTGCCAAGCAGACAGTTTGGTAGAAAAACGCATTTTTTCTGAAGAAAACAGTAAGATTAATGATATTACATATGTCCTGTTCATCTTATCTTATAGTACTATTTATTTGAAAAATCCAGGGAGGACACTTTTTACAAACTTTGCGTTCATCAACTTATTTACCCCCCTCCCCTCCCGCCTCCCACCCCTCCCAACTCTCCTCCCCTTACAAGAGCAGTCGGGTCATATAAAACAGTGAGCACTGGAATATTCCCCTTGTAGAACGCCTTTAGCCTAAGGTCCTTATTCTCAAAGCTGTTTTCCATGTATTAAGTTGCCAAAAATGATCGATTTTGTTAAATATGATATATAAAGTTGTTTGCAGATACTTCAATTTATTGCAGGAAAGACAAAAAAAAAAAAAAAAAAAAAAGGGTAACAACTGGGATTCGAACCCACGACCTTACCAAATATTTTCGGGTATTTAGCGGGTTAATCGAGCGTAACATTAATTATCACTTTGTATATTAAAAGGTGTTATTGTCCGCATCCTGCAAAAGCTACCGTCTGCATATACAAACACTGCCAACCTGCACACACAAAAAATATACTGATTTAGCGTGAGATCTTCGCAAAGAAAATATCTAGGCATGCACAATTTTGAAAGGGAACTGTGCAGGTCTGATCAGACTGTGGAGTACCATGTACAGGCTGGTTCAGACAAGCGTAATTCGTGCGTTTATCCTATGTATGAGTATACATTTTTCATGACGCGCCTGAAATGTTTAAATTTGATTTGTGCATGCGCTTTGGAATATACAAACAGTACATCACAGAACAGACTGTACATATGAGTCGGATCATAATCTTTGCTAATAGCACATGATATGTGTCTTTATTCGGTAATAAGACGCGTATTTCCCTCCAAGGAAGTAGACAAAATTCTAGTTCCATCTTTTAAGATGGATGTAGACTTTAGACTGTACAAGATTAACCGGTTTTATAGCAAATTACTATTGAACGCATTGGAGGTTGTTGTGTGGGGTTTTTTACTGGGGGTGGGGGAAGCCCCGTCTTATAGCCGAATTAATCTGGCAGTCAGGTTACCCAATCCAAGAGCTAATAACTCACATTACAGAACAACCTGCTCATAAATGTTGGAACTGAATCGTCTCTGTTCACACATGATGAAACTTTTTATTCAGTTATAAGACAGGATTTCCTCCAAGGAAGAAGACAAAATTCTAGGGACATCTTTTAAGATGGATCTTGAGCTTTTTTAGACCGTAAGAGAAATCCGGTCTTACAGCACAGTTACTGTAGGTTTCAGATGTCTGAGGTCATTCTGTTTGTGTGGGGGAAAATGAACCTCCGTCTTATGGCCGAATTAATATGGTAATCAGCTTGTCTAACCTTGGGGTGGTCGGGTGGTGCAATGGCGCTGTATGTAACTTCCAGTGCCGGGGCGTCCTACTCATTTGGAACATTGTAGGGCAAGGGCCTACTGTGCTTGCAGTAGGTGCGGGAGGGGGGGTTGTTTGGACATTTTTCTCTCTTCTATTATTTCTCTTTTCTTTCTCCCTCTCTCTGGGAGACGGCCTGATATAGACTGAAATACTGTCTCAAAGGGCCGTTAAACCCAAAACAAGTCAATCAATCAATTGTCAAACCTTAGAGCTAACAAGTCTGGTCTCAGAAGCCAAACATTGTTTTTGCCGAACTTATATGTCGGACGAAATTAAAGCATTTCAGCGGAAAACAAACGTTGCCAAGCAGACAGTTTGGTAGAAAAACGCATTTTTTCTGAAGAAAACAGTAAGATTAATGATATTACATATGTCCTGTTCATCTTATCTTATAGTACTATTTATTTGAAAAATCCAGGGAGGACACTTTTTACAAACTTTGCGTTCATCAACTTATTTACCCCCCTCCCCTCCCGCCTCCCACCCCTCCCAACTCTCCTCCCCTTACAAGAGCAGTCGGGTCATATAAAACAGTGAGCACTGGAATATTCCCCTTGTAGAACGCCTTTAGCCTAAGGTCCTTATTCTCAAAGCTGTTTTCCATGTATTAAGTTGCCAAAAATGATCGATTTTGTTAAATATGATATATAAAGTTGTTTGCAGATACTTCAATTTATTGCAGGAAAGACAAAAAAAAAAAAAAAAAAAAAAAGGGTAACAACTGGGATTCGAACCCACGACCTTACCAAATATTTTCGGGTATTTAGCGGGTTAATCGAGCGTAACATTAATTATCACTTTGTATATTAAAAGGTGTTATTGTCCGCATCCTGCAAAAGCTACCGTCTGCATATACAAACACTGCCAACCTGCACACACAAAAAATATACTGATTTAGCGTGAGATCTTCGCAAAGAAAATATCTAGGCATGCACAATTTTGAAAGGGAACTGTGCAGGTCTGATCAGACTGTGGAGTACCATGTACAGGCTGGTTCAGACAAGCGTAATTCGTGCGTTTATCCTATGTATGAGTATACATTTTTCATGACGCGCCTGAAATGTTTAAATTTGATTTGTGCATGCGCTTTGGAATATACAAACAGTACATCACAGAACAGACTGTACATATGAGTCGGATCATAATCTTTGCTAATAGCACATGATATGTGTCTTTATTCGGTAATAAGACGCGTATTTCCCTCCAAGGAAGTAGACAAAATTCTAGTTCCATCTTTTAAGATGGATGTAGACTTTAGACTGTACAAGATTAACCGGTTTTATAGCAAATTACTATTGAACGCATTGGAGGTTGTTGTGTGGGGTTTTTTACTGGGGGTGGGGGAAGCCCCGTCTTATAGCCGAATTAATCTGGCAGTCAGGTTACCCAATCCAAGAGCTAATAACTCACATTACAGAACAACCTGCTCATAAATGTTGGAACTGAATCGTCTCTGTTCACACATGATGAAACTTTTTATTCAGTTATAAGACAGGATTTCCTCCAAGGAAGAAGACAAAATTCTAGGGACATCTTTTAAGATGGATCTTGAGCTTTTTTAGACCGTAAGAGAAATCCGGTCTTACAGCACAGTTACTGTAGGTTTCAGATGTCTGAGGTCATTCTGTTTGTGTGGGGGAAAATGAACCTCCGTCTTATGGCCGAATTAATATGGTAATCAGCTTGTCTAACCTTGGGGTGGTCGGGTGGTGCAATGGCGCTGTATGTAACTTCCAGTGCCGGGGCGTCCTACTCATTTGGAACATTGTAGGGCAAGGGCCTACTGTGCTTGCAGTAGGTGCGGGAGGGGGGGTTGTTTGGACATTTTTCTCTCTTCTATTATTTCTCTTTTCTTTCTCCCTCTCTCTGGGAGACGGCCTGATATAGACTGAAATACTGTCTCAAAGGGCCGTTAAACCCAAAACAAGTCAATCAATCAATTGTCAAACCTTAGAGCTAACAAGTCTGGTCTCAGAAGCCAAACATTGTTTTTGCCGAACTTATATGTCGGACGAAATTAAAGCATTTCAGCGGAAAACAAACGTTGCCAAGCAGACAGTTTGGTAGAAAAACGCATTTTTTCTGAAGAAAACAGTAAGATTAATGATATTACATATGTCCTGTTCATCTTATCTTATAGTACTATTTATTTGAAAAATCCAGGGAGGACACTTTTTACAAACTTTGCGTTCATCAACTTATTTACCCCCCTCCCCTCCCGCCTCCCACCCCTCCCAACTCTCCTCCCCTTACAAGAGCAGTCGGGTCATATAAAACAGTGAGCACTGGAATATTCCCCTTGTAGAACGCCTTTAGCCTAAGGTCCTTATTCTCAAAGCTGTTTTCCATGTATTAAGTTGCCAAAAATGATCGATTTTGTTAAATATGATATATAAAGTTGTTTGCAGATACTTCAATTTATTGCAGGAAAGACAAAAAAAAAAAAAAAAAAAAAGGGTAACAACTGGGATTCGAACCCACGACCTTACCAAATATTTTCGGGTATTTAGCGGGTTAATCGAGCGTAACATTAATTATCACTTTGTATATTAAAAGGTGTTATTGTCCGCATCCTGCAAAAGCTACCGTCTGCATATACAAACACTGCCAACCTGCACACACAAAAAATATACTGATTTAGCGTGAGATCTTCGCAAAGAAAATATCTAGGCATGCACAATTTTGAAAGGGAACTGTGCAGGTCTGATCAGACTGTGGAGTACCATGTACAGGCTGGTTCAGACAAGCGTAATTCGTGCGTTTATCCTATGTATGAGTATACATTTTTCATGACGCGCCTGAAATGTTTAAATTTGATTTGTGCATGCGCTTTGGAATATACAAACAGTACATCACAGAACAGACTGTACATATGAGTCGGATCATAATCTTTGCTAATAGCACATGATATGTGTCTTTATTCGGTAATAAGACGCGTATTTCCCTCCAAGGAAGTAGACAAAATTCTAGTTCCATCTTTTAAGATGGATGTAGACTTTAGACTGTACAAGATTAACCGGTTTTATAGCAAATTACTATTGAACGCATTGGAGGTTGTTGTGTGGGGTTTTTTACTGGGGGTGGGGGAAGCCCCGTCTTATAGCCGAATTAATCTGGCAGTCAGGTTACCCAATCCAAGAGCTAATAACTCACATTACAGAACAACCTGCTCATAAATGTTGGAACTGAATCGTCTCTGTTCACACATGATGAAACTTTTTATTCAGTTATAAGACAGGATTTCCTCCAAGGAAGAAGACAAAATTCTAGGGACATCTTTTAAGATGGATCTTGAGCTTTTTTAGACCGTAAGAGAAATCCGGTCTTACAGCACAGTTACTGTAGGTTTCAGATGTCTGAGGTCATTCTGTTTGTGTGGGGGAAAATGAACCTCCGTCTTATGGCCGAATTAATATGGTAATCAGCTTGTCTAACCTTGGGGTGGTCGGGTGGTGCAATGGCGCTGTATGTAACTTCCAGTGCCGGGGCGTCCTACTCATTTGGAACATTGTAGGGCAAGGGCCTACTGTGCTTGCAGTAGGTGCGGGAGGGGGGGTTGTTTGGACATTTTTCTCTCTTCTATTATTTCTCTTTTCTTTCTCCCTCTCTCTGGGAGACGGCCTGATATAGACTGAAATACTGTCTCAAAGGGCCGTTAAACCCAAAACAAGTCAATCAATCAATTGTCAAACCTTAGAGCTAACAAGTCTGGTCTCAGAAGCCAAACATTGTTTTTGCCGAACTTATATGTCGGACGAAATTAAAGCATTTCAGCGGAAAACAAACGTTGCCAAGCAGACAGTTTGGTAGAAAAACGCATTTTTTCTGAAGAAAACAGTAAGATTAATGATATTACATATGTCCTGTTCATCTTATCTTATAGTACTATTTATTTGAAAAATCCAGGGAGGACACTTTTTACAAACTTTGCGTTCATCAACTTATTTACCCCCCTCCCCTCCCGCCTCCCACCCCTCCCAACTCTCCTCCCCTTACAAGAGCAGTCGGGTCATATAAAACAGTGAGCACTGGAATATTCCCCTTGTAGAACGCCTTTAGCCTAAGGTCCTTATTCTCAAAGCTGTTTTCCATGTATTAAGTTGCCAAAAATGATCGATTTTGTTAAATATGATATATAAAGTTGTTTGCAGATACTTCAATTTATTGCAGGAAAGACAAAAAAAAAAAAAAAAAAAAAGGGTAACAACTGGGATTCGAACCCACGACCTTACCAAATATTTTCGGGTATTTAGCGGGTTAATCGAGCGTAACATTAATTATCACTTTGTATATTAAAAGGTGTTATTGTCCGCATCCTGCAAAAGCTACCGTCTGCATATACAAACACTGCCAACCTGCACACACAAAAAATATACTGATTTAGCGTGAGATCTTCGCAAAGAAAATATCTAGGCATGCACAATTTTGAAAGGGAACTGTGCAGGTCTGATCAGACTGTTGAGTACCATGTACAGGCTGGTTCAGACAAGCGTAATTCGTGCGTTTATCCTATGTATGAGTATACATTTTTCATGACGCGCCTGAAATGTTTAAATTTGATTTGTGCATGCGCTTTGGAATATACAAACAGTACATCACAGAACAGACTGTACATATGAGTCGGATCATAATCTTTGCTAATAGCACATGATATGTGTCTTTATTCGGTAATAAGACGCGTATTTCCCTCCAAGGAAGTAGACAAAATTCTAGTTCCATCTTTTAAGATGGATGTAGACTTTAGACTGTACAAGATTAACCGGTTTTATAGCAAATTACTATTGAACGCATTGGAGGTTGTTGTGTGGGGTTTTTTACTGGGGGTGGGGGAAGCCCCGTCTTATAGCCGAATTAATCTGGCAGTCAGGTTACCCAATCCAAGAGCTAATAACTCACATTACAGAACAACCTGCTCATAAATGTTGGAACTGAATCGTCTCTGTTCACACATGATGAAACTTTTTATTCAGTTATAAGACAGGATTTCCTCCAAGGAAGAAGACAAAATTCTAGGGACATCTTTTAAGATGGATCTTGAGCTTTTTTAGACCGTAAGAGAAATCCGGTCTTACAGCACAGTTACTGTAGGTTTCAGATGTCTGAGGTCATTCTGTTTGTGTGGGGGAAAATGAACCTCCGTCTTATGGCCGAATTAATATGGTAATCAGCTTGTCTAACCTTGGGGTGGTCGGGTGGTGCAATGGCGCTGTATGTAACTTCCAGTGCCGGGGCGTCCTACTCATTTGGAACATTGTAGGGCAAGGGCCTACTGTGCTTGCAGTAGGTGCGGGAGGGGGGGTTGTTTGGACATTTTTCTCTCTTCTATTATTTCTCTTTTCTTTCTCCCTCTCTCTGGGAGACGGCCTGATATAGACTGAAATACTGTCTCAAAGGGCCGTTAAACCCAAAACAAGTCAATCAATCAATTGTCAAACCTTAGAGCTAACAAGTCTGGTCTCAGAAGCCAAACATTGTTTTTGCCGAACTTATATGTCGGACGAAATTAAAGCATTTCAGCGGAAAACAAACGTTGCCAAGCAGACAGTTTGGTAGAAAAACGCATTTTTTCTGAAGAAAACAGTAAGATTAATGATATTACATATGTCCTGTTCATCTTATCTTATAGTACTATTTATTTGAAAAATCCAGGGAGGACACTTTTTACAAACTTTGCGTTCATCAACTTATTTACCCCCCTCCCCTCCCGCCTCCCACCCCTCCCAACTCTCCTCCCCTTACAAGAGCAGTCGGGTCATATAAAACAGTGAGCACTGGAATATTCCCCTTGTAGAACGCCTTTAGCCTAAGGTCCTTATTCTCAAAGCTGTTTTCCATGTATTAAGTTGCCAAAAATGATCGATTTTGTTAAATATGATATATAAAGTTGTTTGCAGATACTTCAATTTATTGCAGGAAAGACAAAAAAAAAAAAAAAAAAAAAAAAGGGTAACAACTGGGATTCGAACCCACGACCTTACCAAATATTTTCGGGTATTTAGCGGGTTAATCGAGCGTAACATTAATTATCACTTTGTATATTAAAAGGTGTTATTGTCCGCATCCTGCAAAAGCTACCGTCTGCATATACAAACACTGCCAACCTGCACACACAAAAAATATACTGATTTAGCGTGAGATCTTCGCAAAGAAAATATCTAGGCATGCACAATTTTGAAAGGGAACTGTGCAGGTCTGATCAGACTGTGGAGTACCATGTACAGGCTGGTTCAGACAAGCGTAATTCGTGCGTTTATCCTATGTAT